>OW051463.1:1329500-2659000 GCA_932521415.1 Oscheius sp. DF5120
AGTAATAAGAAAATTAGAATCGACTCGGACGCATCAAAAATAAGAAATAATAAAGAATATATGCGGATAAGTTTATGTAAAAAATGAAGTGAGTGAACTTACTTGCAGCTGATTCCTCCATAATGCTTTGCAGCTTTAGGTTCTCCACAAACGCCACACGGCTCTTTATTCATTTTGAAGTGTGAAGAAAGAATATCAGCAGCCTGCTAATAAAGAATTTGAAAAATAGAGACAAAGTTGGCAATTGTTTACCCAAAGAAGCTGTACACGCAGTCTCCTTCAAATACAAAGAGGCGGACTACGAAAACATATCCGAATAATAATATGTGCAAGTACAACATGTAATTTCAAGGTACATGGGACAAGATTAATTTCTTAATTAATCATGAAAGTGTCAAACAGTCAAGATATATTTTTGTCAGATGAATCACATGACACAGATAGCCTAAAAATTTTAGCAACACCAAATTTTTGGCGAGTTTTCTGAGATTAGAATAATTGTTATTATTAAATGGTCAATACCCAGAAAAAAATATTTCTAAGACACTCTTTTACCATAACCTGTCTATTTACCTTAAGAGACATATAAACTACAGAAAAAGATATGAGAACTAGAGAAATTAAAATATACAAATATGCAAATATTTAATTCTACTGAATTCTATACAATAATAATGACAAGTTCTATTGAGGTTTACGGTTACTTCATCAAGTAAATTATATTTTAAGCCAACAGTGCACTATAAACTTATTTAAATAAAATTGGCTCAAAAAATGGGCAGTGAACTACATACTTCTACTAAAAACAGTTTCAACTAATATGTTTTATTTTCTCTATTCAGATTTTTAGTTACTTCCTCAACTGCTTTTTTTCTTGTCTCTTCTTTTCCTTCATTCTGTTTCAAATTTCCTCTCTGATTTCTTCCAAACCCTGTCTTTTCTCTATCTTTCACTTGCAGAAGATCCAGGCGAATTAATAGTGAACCCGGTAATGCTTTTCGGTGTTTATCAAGCAGTTACCAAACGATGAAGAATGCAATTTATTAGAACACAAATTAAAAGTATTATGAAAATTTACTATTACTAGGTAGCACTCTTTCAAATAATGAATAAACTTTCTGAGAAAATATACGGTTATGGAATTGTAATTCTGGAGGAACTTTATATTATCGGTGGAAATATTGACAAAACTTTAAATCGCCTGAATAAGAAAATGGAATGGAAAAAATTGTGGCTAATATTTGCTGCGAGTAAGAAATTTTGGAAAACCGGCTGAGGCTGGTGAAGAGGTTGGTCGTTGATTAGGTGGTAAAATGATTTAGCTCCTGTTATATAGAAGGTAAGTAATTCTGCAGTCATTTAGAAGTGTCGTGATAGATAGGACGTAACTATTGGTGGATGATTGTCTGATAAAGAAATCTCTGAACTATTTCTGTGAGTATTGGAGTAATTTTTTGTGTAGGAAAACAAGTCTGATAAAGTAGGTTTACATCGGTCGCCCACATTTATTTAGGATAAAGTTTTAAATATAATTTTATTTTCCAATATTATAGAGTCCCACTCAAACGCTGTCGCTACATCAAAATTTTTTACCAACTCAACAGCTTCGTCTTAGCTGAACTCCCCACGAAAGAAGAACTTTTTCCCATAGACGTTCATCCTCAATCAACGTCTTAGTCATCCCTCCACCGTATAACCTCGACCGGCACTTTTTATTGAATGCTAAACTCGGATCTAGTTTATAACCTATTCTCGGATCAAACTTTAAGGTTTGTGCAGTTTACCGTCTGGCTATTTTTGGCTGCGTAACAAATTTTGAAATGATTGCCGGGAGGCTAGTGATATTATTGAAGAGGGTAATAAAAGATAAAAGGAGTTTTTTATATTTATTTATGGTAGAAGATAAGAGACATTGGAGGCTGGGTGTGGCACAGATAAAGATATGCTTTCGTGAATTATGATCTGTCGCCTGCCAAGATCGATAGTTGGAGCGTGGCAGCGAGGTTCAAATAACTAAGGCCTCGACTTATGTCTCTACAGGAATCTATAGAAAGTAGACAAAAAAGCCAGCTATTTTCGGTTATAATTTTCTTGTCATTCCCTTTTTTTCTAATTATTTCTCTGAATTTTGTAGAGTTTGAGGGCTACAAGTTTTGAATAGAAACTGAAACGCAGAGGTCGAATGAAGAGACAAGTAAGAAATAAGAGGCTTGCTTCGTTCTATTTCATTTTTGCCATTCAGCTATTTTCTACGGAAACAAACCTAGACAAGGGTGATCTTTCCTGTTAAGGCTTGTCCGTTTCTATAATCTCATTCAGAAATAAAGATTTTATTTGACTACTGCATCTTTTCACAACAATATTTTACAAGAAGTTAAAGAAATATACAAGATGGATAGATAGAGCAGTTATCCTCCAGGTGCGGCCGAATCCATAATTTGTGCTATTATCTGCTGCAGCCTCTCTTCCTCTCTTCTCAGAGACTGTTCGCGTTCCCTTTCCTCTCTCAGCTCTTCTCTCAAAATTTCTTCACGTTCTTCCTCCTAAACCATCTTCCAGTCTCTCTCCCTTACCTCTCTTTCCAGCCTCATTCTTTCTTTTTCCTCTCTTCTTTGTTCCTCTTCTCTTCCATTCTGAAACTCAATAATTGATTGAAAAGTGTCTCCATTGAAGATAGTTAAAGGCGAACCTACCGTATCCTCGCCGTGTTCTTGATGTTGGCACATCTCTGTCGAAGTTGCTCTGCGTTCTTCTTGCTCTGCTCTTATTTTATACTCAACCATATCAGTGCGCCTCGGGCGAACCTGTCGTACCTTTTGTCTGTAACGACGAAAGTCATGTTCTCTTCACTTGATAACTACAAACTACTAAAATGCCTATCTGTCTCTAATAAAAATGATGAGGACCTAGTTTTATAAGTCGGTTGAAAATGAAAAGTGTAGTGACAAAGTTTAAATCGGATTCTAAATAAAATATAAACTAATAGACACACCCTATGAACCAAAGAAAACCGAGAAAAAAAAAAAAAAAATAGTAGTAACCGCGTACGTGTTCTCCAATTACGTGTTCTCCAATAAATGTGAAACACGTACGCTTTTTACATATTTGGCGTACGTCTACTCCAAATTGCCTACAATCAATAAGACAAAAATGCAATTTCAGTTTAATAACAAAAACAATACAATAACAACAGATGTTTGTAGATTTTTAACTTTTTTTTTAAATTTTCCTCAGATGATAGTTAAATTTTTCATTTTTTTTTGTTGATTTTCCAGAAATTTTTCTTCAATAAGTTCGGTTCTATTTTTGACCTCCCTTGTCCTGGCATGAACATGTCTTTCACAAGTAACATATGTTCCTACGAGATAAGGACAAGAGTACATAAACCGACAAATGGCTAATCAAATCATTCTGACCCACTACTGTCAAATAAAAAATCTCTTCTATCTTGTCTTTTCCTTTTTCTTCTCATTAAAGTTGGCTGGTTATTTTTATTCAGGATAGAACAATGTTCTTACGGGATAGTAATGCTACATAAAGTTGAGTAGGCCATCTTTGGAGATGGATTTGACAAACAATAAAACATTTTTACTACAATCATTATGACTATTTACTCCACCACAACTGAACATATAAAATTATATTATAGCATCTCTATTAACTAAGTCGTAAACTAAGTTGTGATTCGTAGAGCAACACACTTTTTTAAACTCTTTGTATAAATGGGATAGCATAGCTATTAGTAACCTAAATATAATGGCTATAACAGCTGATTATCGATGATGATGTTGAAGTTCGAATTCAAAATCGTGCAGCCCTGGTCCATGTGCTTTACAAAGGTGAAGTTACCTTTATGAAGAACAATCTTATTTCAGGTAATCATTCAGGATATCTCGACTCTTCTGTTTCAAATATAAGTCTTCCTGGATGTAGTTTTTGAAAGTGGATTGAATGAGTAGACGACTACTATGATTTTTGGCACTAATGGTATTGTAAGCCATCAAGCGATATATTAAAGTGATAATCAAATCGCTGTTTATTAAGTGGGTCACAATGACTAACACAATTAGTAAATTCCTAACTTCCTCATCGCCCAAATGCATAACTTTCTGTTTCTTTTCGATAATTTTCATTAGCTGCCTCATCCTAAATGAGGGGGTCGTTGATAAGCAGGGTGCGGCCTTGTTGTGTGATATATTTATTATTTTAGATTAGATAAGGAAGAAGCGAACGTCAGATTGTAAATAGAGATCCGCTTTTGTGAAACGTTTTTTATCGTTTGTCCAATAGAAATCAATAAGTTTAGGGTGTGGCTTCAGATAAGATGGGAAAAAACTTTTCCACGTTTATACAACATTATAGAAAAGCTATTTTCGGTTATAATTTTCTTGTCGTTCCCTTTTTTTCTAATTATTTCTCTGAATTTTGTAGAGTTTGAGGGCTACAAGTTTTGAATAGAAACTGAAACGCAGAGGTCGAATGAAGAGACAAGTAAGAAATAAGAGGCTTGCTTCGTTCTATTTCATTTTTGCCATTCAGCTATTTTCTACGGAAACAAACCTAGACAAGGGTGATCTTTCCTGTTAAGGCTTGTCCGTTTCTATAATCTCATTCAGAAATAAAGATTTTATTTGACTACTGTATCTTTTCACAACAATATTTTACAAGAAGTTAAAGACATATACAAGATGGATAGATAGAGCAAAAAAAGAAGAAAGAAAATTTGTTACCTCTATGACGTATTTTTCCGATAGCCATCACCTGCCGTCATATGGTAGCTGCTTCTTATCAGTGGGTTTAGAGGAACTAATATCTTTTCGCTTAAATAGTTTCTGTCTAGTCGTCTTAGACTGCTTTTCAGCCATGCTGGGTTTTATTCTCTTCCTTCTTCCTTTTTTATCCGCTCTTCAAATCCCTATTCAACATACTGATTCTCTCCGAATTCGTCTCTACAAG
Organism: Oscheius sp. DF5120; assembly: GCA_932521415.1. NCBI lineage: Eukaryota > Metazoa > Nematoda > Chromadorea > Rhabditida > Rhabditidae > Oscheius > Oscheius sp. DF5120. The sequence goes on from OW051463.1 coordinate 1,334,457, forward strand.
GAGGGAAAACTAGCTGATTATATCAAGAGAAGAGATGGACGTTTAGCAGTCGCCGGGACTCCTGTCATCGATTATGAGGACATGGCTTACATGAGTGAGTTTCATGAATATTTCGAGTGAAAAAATTAACCAGTCAGAGTTGCACAAATGCAACAGTTAAGCATTTCTATGTTAATTCGAATTGTTTTAGTTCAAATAAACCTCGGTACCCCGGCTCAAAACTTCACTGTCTTCCTCGACTCCGGTTCCTCAAATCTTTGGATCCCAGATCAAAGCTGCGGAGGAGATGCTCAAAATGTCTGCGGAAAATATTGTAAAAACGTGCCATATGACTCATGTATTACTTTCTGTGATGGAAGCTGTTGCACTGGGAACAAAGAAAAGAGTCAAAGGTAGCATTCTTAATTTTGAAAAAAAAATCTTCAGTGCTACCACTAATCCATGTCTTTCCAAGCATCGTTTCAATTCCGCTGCCTCTTCCACCTTTGCTAAAATCACTGGAACCTTCTCTATCACTTATCAGACCGGTGATGTGTCAGGAAATCAAGGCAGCGATGTCTTTTGTGTGAGTTTTTTGCCAAATTAAATGGGTTATAACCTAAATCTTAGGAACCTATGTAATCACATATACATGTTGAAAGATTCCATGCAGTTCTTTGTCAAAATTTTTGAAAACTTGCAACCAAATAATCTTAACCCTTTTTTTAAACCTTCTTTCTGGGCAACAATGTTAGACTATCCTCTAAATTACGTCATTTCGTTGTCTCATGCGCGGCATACCATTCCAAAGAGTGTATGCAAATGTTGTTTTCGAAAAACAAGCGGATGAACTAAAAATGGTCAGTTGTTTTGGGGACTGATTTATGCCACTATGGACTTATACGGAATTATAGAAATACAAACATAAAGAAAAATATTTTTAAAACGCTTATATCTTCTAGTATTGTAAATGCCCCCGCAACATAAAATGTTCCATGTCCGCCCTTCTTCTCCGTCCAAAAGATCCATCACCCGTCTCAAATTAACTCGTCTGCTCTGCCAACAGTAGTTTTCCCATGAGTGTTCTATTCGCTTTAGGTAACTGTACCCAAAGATTCCCATTGGGGTTTGTAACATAACTTCGGGGGCTTACATGTCTCAATGGGAAAGGTTTATGTTTGTGTGAGTGTGTTCATACACAGAAAGAAAAGTGTGATTACTTCAAATTGAGTGCATCTCTTTTCAGTTCTTCGGCACTACCCTTTGTGTCCCCAATCAGGGCTTTGGATTGGCTACTTCTATTGGTGCTGACTTTGGAAAACAACCAGAAGATGGAATAATTGGCCTCGGATGGCCAGCATTAGCTGTGAATGGGATCAGGCCGCCATTGTTTAACATGATGGATCAAAATTTGCTGGCTTCGGTAAGATTTTTGAGAGGGGTATATGAGTAGATATAGAGGACTATATCGGTATCACTCCTATTTGCTTTTTGAGGATGTAAATCTTATTTTAAATTTTACAATGATAGAGAAAAACGCCAAATCGCACATAACGGTAGTTTACTAGTTCTAGCATCACTAAAGCAATAGTTAAATTTTTCCAGAACGTTTTCACCGTCTATATGGCCGGTATTGGTCCGACATCCCAGTTAAATGGAGGAACCTTTACCGCTGGCGGTCTAGATACCCAGAACTGCGGCCCTGTTAACTACATTCCCCTTTCTTCGCAAACTTTTTGGCAATTCAAATTATCCAGGTATTATTTTTTTTAATCATCACATTTTCTAGTGTCTCTGCTGGATCTTATTCTAATACTCCAGGAAGTGGATGGCAGGCCTACTCTAGTACGGCTTCCAGTTTGATTGGAGGTCCGCAGGCGGTTATTGACCAGATAGCTGCACAAGTTGGAGCAAAATACTATTCCACCTTGGGTTCCTACTTTATTGACTGTGATGCTAACGGAGCGGATATTATTTTTACGATCAATGGACAGGATTATCATCTGACAGCGAAGAACTATGTTATCTCTGTGAGTTGTAAAACAAGATTTCTCCACTTAATTTTTTCCTCGATGAAATGCATATTTTGATTCGAATTTTTAATTAATTAGTTCAGGATCTTTTTTTCGTATTTTTCGATACAAAAGTAGGCTATATAACATATTAAAAGTAAAAATATAAGAGTCATTTTCTTGATTTGCGATAATTTTTTAGCCAAATTAAATAAGCGATTGAATAATGAAATGTGGCAATTTGGCCAAGGTAAGGAGTTGTAAATTTTCTAGATCCCCATGACATACAAAACATTTGCATATAAAAAAACTGAAGAAATTTAGGTTGGTCCCGGCCCTTGTCTCTTCGCCTTCTTCCCCATGTCAGCTGGTGGATTCTATCCATCATGGATGCTTGGACCCCCACTGATTAGAGAATATTGCCAGGTATCCCTAAAACAGGTAAAAAAACACATTTAGGTCCACGATATGCAACAGGCTCGACTAGGAATGGCTAAAGTCCTTCAAAAATAATGAAATGGACTCTAATAAATATTAATATCAATCGTGATCTTGGAAAAACTTGAGTTGCAAATCTATTAAATTTTAGAATTAATAAAAAATATATTTTACAACATTCAAGTGTTGACATTCTTCCTTTTAAAAAAAGAAAAGAAGAGATTTTTTATTTAAATAAATATACATATTATCTTTGTTACCTATTATTCACCCCGCTAACTTCATTTTTTTCTTCTTAACATCATTCAATTTTCGTTTCTCGTGGCGAATGTTATCTGCTTCCCAGTTGCTATGTATAATCCTGTCTATCACTTGTATTTTCCCTCTTCTTCTCATCTATGTCATCGTTATGGCTACTCCTAAAAATATGGAAAATATCAAGCTACTATTAATCAAACGTGCGGTAGCTGAAGACTCATTTTATAATATTTTATTGTTTAGATAGCCGACGCTGCTTTGATAATCGGTTCCTTTCTTGGAGGAATGCCCGATTCATACTTTCCAATAACTTTGCTTAATATTCATGGTTTCTTCAGGATATTTGGAGATCTAGCTGGATATTTAATGATATTTTTCTTTTCTTTTTTTTTTTGAAGAAGTTACAGGTATCCATTCTCTACAGTATAATAAACACGCAAATGTTCGGCGTATTGGATTGTTGTCTGGCTCGATTATCAATATTTCATAAAATTGAATGGCTTCAAATAATGTATAAGATGCCAAGGTGAGAAGAAAACATTCATCAATCAAATTACAGGATTTGTTTCTACTTAATTGGTCAACAGATCATCATTTTTGGAATTGTATTAGTCTGGAATATTTTTATCATAGATGAGAGACAAGTAAGATGTTGTATTTCACCTATATCTGGCTAAAATTTCTTTTTAAAGATATATCAGCAAAAACCTTAAGCATTCATACATGATGACTGTCTCTTTCAGAGTCTTATATCCTACGCCAGCACCCATAATGTATCCCGCGAAATACAAACTCTGATTATTAGAGGTGATGCTATCATGTACATCAACATAGAAGATGATTTCTTCACTACATGGTGTAGGTCTTGGAATCTTAGTATTCTTCTTTCAGTAATTGGCTACTGCTCTGCAAGTATCGTCTACCTGATCTCCTTCTATTTATTTTCCTTTCTAACTTATAAAAAAATCCAACAGAATTATTCCATCACAGGAAAGCATGCTAATAAGGTAGTCACTTCGATGCTGGTAGCACAAGTAATTTTCCTATTTTTTTATCTTCTATCTAATTCAGGCAAGTCTACCATTATTACTATTTATTCCTTCTGTATTTCATACCATTCCGTATTTTTTTAACAATCAATATACTAGCCGGTTGAGTGAAATAACTTATCCACTTCTACTTATTTTCCTTTGCATTTATCCATTGGCTGATAGCGTGATCATGATGTTTATGATAAAACCGTATAGGGAATATTTAACCAAGCTAATAAGGAGGAAGAAGAAGGAAAGGAGTAATTCTTCAAGGAAGAATGGATAGTAATATTTAATTTGTATTTAATTTGAAGTTACTTTAGTAAAGTTCTAACATTTCTTGTCAGTCAGTGAAAGGGGGAAGATTTAAGACTTTTGTTAGCTATTCTGAATTGACCGAACAAATTTGCTCAAGATTTATGATCCTGACTCAGCTATTCAATGTCGGCAGCTTTCGTGTAAAGAAAGTCACAATAGCGTTAACATATACAGTCTCTATAGCGGAAACGTTATCAACTTCCGGAATTCTTGATTGTAGAAGATAACAATAACCCTAAATGATTGTACATAAACAAATTTTGTACCCGTCAAGTACATATGTCAACACCCATAGAAAAAAAATGTAATGGTTTGTCATAAATGTTAGAGTCACGAAGAAATAAAAGATCAGTTTAAAGGCGAAATAATCATTTGTAGAACAGTTTGAAAAAAAACCTAACCAAATTACTAAGAAATTAAATTACCTGTTTAAAAAATTCATTTCCTACTGCTTTTTTTCCATCTTTTCTATTGCGTTTCGACGCCACAGAAAGCATATACCCACATAGTAGGTTCGATGTAGATCCAGAAGTTGGCATACCAAGGCAGACCTGTTTCGTAGCCAATTGCTGCAATCCATACGCAGATGATCATAGTCCATGTATTTCGAAGACGAAGAAGTATGTTTAAAACCAGTCGTTACCTGAAAATCCCGAAAAAACGATTTTACAATCCTGGCAAACATGAGACGAAAATGTACATTGTCATGTCACCCTGCCGGCAGATGCTGATGCATTTTTCAGCTTCTTCAACAGTTCCGTTATGTTAAATTTTTCATTGTTTATCGACAAATTTACCCACCCTATGAATTTAGCTAACTTACACACACGTAGAGGGCTAAAAGGTTAGGACATCTAATCTAATGTGTGTACTATAATGTAATGCCACCATTTTTTCAGGCACTTACAATGCTTTCATGGAAATGTTAAAATAATAATGATCAATAGGATATCAAATGAAAAGCCTACGTAGAAATTAGAAATTTCTTCATGAAGTTTGTAAAACGCTGACTACTGAAGATAAATGTACTAAGAGTGAACAGGATCTTATCAAACATTACAAGTAATTAGCGCTTTTAGGAAAATGGTTATTTTCTTTCAGTCGTAAAATTAGCAATCTTGTCAATGTTGAGACCCGCTAAGACCTTACAAACCGAAGAGATTCATTTGAAACTATAATGCCTGTTGACCTACATGGAGCACGAAGATAATCTTATCACTTTCAGAGCACTTTACAGTCAACCTCGATTTTGAGAATCCTAAATTTCTCATGAACATTTCGATTTACTCGAACGCAATGAAGTCAATATCTGCCTATATCTCCTAAAATCTACGAATAAACTTTTTGTATTTTTGTAATTCTTACGTCAAACATTTCTTCATTTATCAACGAATTTTCCTATATAATATGTGTACTATGATGTGATTTTAAACACAATAGCTTGCTATAATGTCACGTGGGGAAAATCGAAAACGAAAGGTGAAGGAAGAAATTATACAGAAAAAGAATTACATTGAAACGCACAAGAGCACATTTTGGTGCGCTTTCACCGACACAAATAATTATTTTTAGCATCTTTTGGTGCTTAATGCAGTGGTCTTCCTGTTTTATGATGTTATTCTTTTTTTCTTGTAACCAGTAATAACTTATTGTTGTAACCTCTAAACTCCGAGAGGACCAGTTACTAAGATAATTTTCCATTCTCGTATTTGTTTTGAGCCTAAGTCCTACACACTATCATGACTTCTCATGACTTCTGATATCCACGGATAAAAGTGAGCATTATTCTTGCTTTATTTTTCGTTATTTCATTAAATTTCACAATATTGATTAAGATAAGAAAAAAGATAAAAAATGACACTATTTAATATCCTGACAGCAATAGTTATCTCCTCTTTCCCTTTCCTTTTTCGCATTGTTTATTTCTCACTCTCCTTTACAAAGTGATAACTATGTTTATAAAGTAGTTAAAAATGTTTACAACTGCCTTCATTTTGAAGAAAAGTAATTTTTAAGCCTTTCTGAAATCTAATCGAACTGTAAGCATTAATTTTTTTGGTGCAAATGATGGTCCGAGACTATTAAAAACGTAATAAGCATGCTCTTCAAAAGTTGTGATCTTTAAAAAAAAATTAAAATTCTGTAGAGATGCCTGGAGTGGACTGGATTCCCGTCATATCGCAAAAACGCTTATCAAATCAGAGTTTCTCACTGTATAAATATGCTCTGCAAATGTTTCAATTCTTCGTTTTAATTAATTAGTATGGTTTCTAAGAGATTTACTTTTAATTCGTTTTTTGTTATTATTCTTTTTTCCTTTGTAACCAGTAATAACTTATTGCTGTAGGTTTCAAATCCCAAGAGATCTAGTTATCAAGAGACCTTTTCAATTCTCCTATTTGTTTTGGACTCTATTCCTACATACTTTTCTTTCCCTAATAATCGCTGATAAAGGTGAAAATTTTCCGCCTAGATTGTTTGTTTCAGCGACTTGAGTGCCTTGATAAGGCAATAATTTCGTCACACTAGTTATTACACCTTGCTCGAAATATACAACATCAATTAAGATTTTTTTTCTTTTGCTGTTAGTTTGTTTCGCGCCGAATTATCATTTAATCATGCTTTGAAACTATCGAAAACATAATCAGCATACCTCTAAAAAAAGTTGTTTCTTTTTTTTTGGACAGATGGAGGTCGTTAAGATTTGCTATTACCGTAAACCCTATAGAGATGCCTGGAGTGGACTGGATTCCCGGTATATCGCAAATCAAAGCTACTTTCCAATTGGTTTCCAGAGACGTTGACGGTGCAAAGAAGACGACGGACAATTTTTTAAAAGAATGTCCCGGTGTCTCACAAACCACTTCTGTTGTTCAACTAATTGCTGGAGATAAAGAAGGCGCTTTGGAGACACAGAAGCGGTGTTTGGGCACTCTAAACAACGTAGCCAATGGGATTCCTGTTGTTGGTCATGTTAAAGGCATGTTTGTAACAAACAAATAAAGTTACAAAGTTACAGGTGCTGTTCACTATGCTTTCGGAGATACTAGTGGCGGGAACCGAGCTATGAATGCTGCTACCCGCTCTACAGTGGTCATAGGCAGTGGGGCCGTGGCAGGCTTGGCTTCTGGAGGTATTATTAGACATCAAAGATAATCAAAACTTTAGGAATTGGTGCCATCCCTGCTGGAATCGCCGCGGGCGCAACCTATGATCTTACCGAAACCGCTATCACTCACAAACCTCAGGGTTTGATTGCAGCGGTCGATAACGCCGTTAAAAATCCAAATGCAGGCAATATATTCGAAGCTCTCATGGTCCCAGTGGGTGATGGTTTCGGTGGTTATGTCGGTGGCGAACTGGTAAACACACCCCAAATAGAGTTGAACAACTTGGAAGTTCCACAACAAGTTGAGCTGAACAATTTGAAAACCACAAGATCTGCCAAATTGAGTCAGCTTGACGCAGGCTTGTTTAGTGACAGCAAACTAACTACAGGCGAAGCTGTATCGTTGTCAAACGAAGTTAATGTGTTGACCAAACAAATCAACCTTATTGAAAAAGGCACGTCGTCGTTCTCGGATTGTCTTAAGAATAGTGAGGCGGCCAAAGCTCCAAACAAAAAAGTTACTATTCCCGCTAATACCGCAGAAAAGTATTCGAACAAAGTAGTGACTAAGGATTCAAACAATAATAAAGGTGCTGTTACCAAAGAAACGAATAAGAACAAATATTTAACTAGTATCATGTTGGCTTTCCTCGGTTATAACATTGAACAGAATAAGGACAAAGTAGTGACCAAATATCCATCCATTACCGTGTTACCTTTACTCGGTTATATCACTGAACAGAATAAGAACAAAGTAGCGACCAAATATCCAATCCAGACCATGATTGCTGCCCTCGGTTTTACTACAGAAAAGAACAGGAGCGAAGTGGTGAAATTTATAGATGTTATGAATGAGTGAGTTTTTTTCACTTAATTTTATCATCGTGAATCCTTCCAGTCAAAGTGATAGCATACTTTCTGACTGCTATAATGGTATGGAAATAAAAGGAAATTGCAATACGCCAGCTAAAAAATTTGCAAAATATAACCAATATAATAGCCAAAAACCACGTTCCAATTTTAATAAAAAATACAAAAATCAGAAAATCGTAACGGAGAAAGACATTAACTTGTGGAGACAACAGCAACACGATCCCAATAATGTCACAGCCCGTGAGGAACTTCAAGCAAACTCGTGGCTCACTGTACCCATGCCACCTGAATTCGATTATACGGTTCCACGAGACTTTAATGTAAAAATGTTTTCAGGGAGCTATAATGAGAAACTCTACTATGCAAGGATTGCTTCATACTGTGCTTCGTCACAGTGCCGAGTGGGAACAAGTCATTCCTAACTTTCTCAATGCAATTAATAATAATACCCGGGCTCGTCTAAATATCATTGGGAATGCAACACCTAATAACGCGGCAATTTTGTTAACTGACAAGGATACTATGGCACTCACTCAGCAATGGAATGAAGGTAAGCCAGATCGAATTACCTCAACAATTTTTTAGAGCTGAGCGATATGCAGATGCAAATCTATGAATTCCTGCGACGTAATATCACCTATCAGAATTATCTTGGTGAAAGGATAAATGACCAAGGAATGCTCCAAGTCTTGTTCCAAGTCAAAGATAGAAATGGAAAAACTCAAATCATGGTGGTTTGTATGTCCCAGGGACTCTATAAGTCCCATCTAGATGTTGATCCGAATCGTCCGTTTAGAACTATAACAACCATATTTTTCCGGAAAAATATCCAACTGACAGGAAGGAGATTTTAAAATACGAAAAGGTGTATCATTTTTGAAGATGTCTGATGTTAAAAATATTAAAATGCCACGAAGAAGTAGGCTTCTTCACCCAACGAAGGATTTATCATTTTTTACTGCAATAGATATAGAGTACTGAAAAAGCAAGAATAGTTCTTGATCAAACCATTTTAAACAATAAAAATTGTTGAGATTCCAATAGGAGCCGTAGAGGGAAAGACGACTCGGCTGAAGATGTTAGAATGTTGGTTAGATGACAAAGAGTGTGGGATACACAAAATCAAACGGAGGTCGAATTTGCTTCTTCACATTTATAAATCGTTAATATATTCATCAAAATTGTCATCAAAAATCAGATAATAAATTTCAATTGCTGACTAAAATTAGTAACGTGTAACTAAAATTTTTCTACCACTGTTATATGCTTAGATACCTAGGAACTAATCCGTTGGATGCTGCCAACTCCGACCCGATGGCAGTTGAATCTGTCCTATCCCGCAAAAATAAAAAGAAGTTTTTGCTTGTCATGATCGGATTATTTTAAAAAATTTAAAATTCATAATTCTATTTTACAGGTAGTATGGAACCTAAAAAAGGAGAAACTTCACTTTACTTAATTTTTTATAAAACTTAATTGTTCTAAGTGTATGTTTTTTTCTTTATGGAGTCTGTAAAACACCGACCACTGAGCCAGCTGTTATTACTATTTCCAATAAATGTACTAAGAGAGGACAGGATCTTATCAAGTAAGTAGCTCTTTTAGTAAAATTCTTTCAGCCGTGAAATTGGTAACCTTGTCAATGTTCAGACCGCTAACCAAGAACTTACCAAATTGACATTTAAGACTATGACGCCTGTTGATCTATGTGGAGCACGAAGATAACCTTAACGTTATCTCAGAAAATTTACAGTCAGCCTCGATTTTGAGAATCTTAAGTTCCTCATGAATATCTCGATTTACTCGAACACAATGAAATCAATATCTGCCTATGTCTCCTAATATCTACGAATAAACTTTGTACTTTCGTAGTTCTTAAATCAAACATTTCTTCATTTATCGACGAATTTACCTGTATATGTGTATAATATGTGTACTGATGTATTTTTTAACCACAATTTACCTTGTTATAATGTCACATGGGGAAAATCGGAAACGAAAGGTGAAGGAAGAAACTATGCCGAAAAAGAATAAAAAAAGAATGTTAAAAAATTATTGAATGACAGCAAAATTTACTTTGTGCCATCTGTGTAGCCCCTTTGTCAAGGGTCGGAGAACTTCAATGAACTTTAATCGAGCCAAATAGAAACAGATCATTCGTAAATAACAGAGATTACCTAATTCTCATCTTTTCATCTGAACCAACAAAACTCTCCAAACATTTTCAGCTGCAGGCTGGATGGCCGTTTCAATCACTCTACCATTCCGGGATGAGAGTCGTTCTCTGCTTTTGTTTCCTCGCCTTAGCGATGGCTATTCCCCTAAATGTCATCCGAAAAATGCAACTTGGTGGTGGAGATAGAACTCAGAGGAGGACGATGTCGCCAGAGGTTAGGAGGAACATGGAAAAGGTCACCAAAAATATTGAAATTGATGAATAGTTTTAGAATTTGAAAATGAATGTTACTGCCAGAGCCGAGAGGATGGAAAGAATCGGACGCAAGTTCCACAGAAGAAATCTGACAAAGGTAGAAGAAATTGAAATTGAACAAAAGTTATTGGTAAGTAGCAACTTAAACTCCAAATAGATAAAATAACATAGGCAAGATAGGATACCTTTTTTTAAAAAAAAAGCTAGAATACTCATTTGTCTAAATTTAGAAGTTTGGTGATCGAAACTTATTTTTGGAAGTCCCGGAAATAAAAACCGAGTTACCACCTGGTGTTGAAGGAGCCAATCTGTTCGAGATTAATAACCTCAGAGGAGTGTCAGACTTTCTGGTTGAAGGAGACATAATCTTGTCCGAGTAAGTTTGTCGTTAATCTTATTTTAATCTATCACTGCGCCAAAAAAAAGCTAAAAAATCTCCTTTAGCGCTCAACTAGATGAATATGAACGGGAACTTGAAGAAAACGAGAACAATTCTATCCGTAAAAAGCGTCAGGCCAATGCATTTGCCCCAAAATGGACTGGAAATACCCTTAATTATTACTTTGACAGTACAAATTGTAGCTCCTTCTTCTTCTTCTCTTTTATTAAGATTTTTAGCCGAGCTAACCAAGGCAACAGTTCGTAAAGCTTTGGCACTAATTCAAGCAAATACTTGTATCAATTTTACAGAGAATATTGTCCCCAAAAATTGATTTAAAATAATTTTTGTGTCATCAAATTCTGAATCTAGTCCTTCTTCTAAATCTTTCTTTCAGCTTCGGTAACTCTCCCTCTGCCCAAACCCTGATTGCTAAGGACCCCAAGTTCCAATATAACATGGGTGGTCATCAGGTCACTTTGAATGATTTAAAACAGCTCAACGATCATTATGGCTGTACCGCTCGATGTGCCTCATCCACTACTCAAAACTGCGCTAGCTGTAGCTGTCCTTCTGGCTATGGAGGCGCTCTATGTGATCAAAGACCCGCCGGTTGTGGAAGTACTCTCACAGCCACTACTAATTTCTAAACATTGTTCGGTTCAGTTGGAAATTATTCGACTTTCGACATTAGGGATGAGTATACCATTTGTAATCACTGGATTTCGGTAAGAATTTCTTTTTTTAAGAGAAGAATACAATTTTAGGCCCCTGCTGGCAAGAAAATTATCGTTAAGATCACAAGTATCTCCAGTTCCCAGGGTGTCCATACAACGGAGTTGAATTTAAGGTAGGAGATCAGCAGATGAGCAGACGGTCCAAGGTACCCTATATTTCATCTAAAGAAATGGATTTAGATATTGTCATATGGATACTTTTAATCAGGAAATTACTAGCAACCTTAACCCAATGCCAATCATTACCTATAACGCCTTTTACGCCAACGAATACTATATTCAATACAAATACGTTTGAAAGACAATTTCCTTGATAAATAGAAACAAATAAACATTTCTTAATATAAACTTTCCACTCTATATAACATTGACCCAAAGTTACCGATTCAGCAGATCATTTAGTGAACTAGTGAAAATTCACAATGATTCCCTAAGACATTTTCTCAATATTCGTCGCATAAGGGCTCAATACGAAATTAATTTGGTTGATTTCTTGTTGTCGGAGCTGTTTTTTTAGAAATATTTGATGCATGCAAAATCTATAAGCTACAACTAAATAGGGAAACATTTTCATTTTGAGATTGACATAGTGCTAAAAACGTTTTTAAGAAAATGATGTTTATTATGACAACGATACGGATCTCTGTGGAAATTGAACCAACGGTCCGACCTTCCATTGCCTCTCCAATTGACTGCTATAGATGCTACCGGGGTCTCTAACATTTGACTGCTCTACGATGGAGGCTCGTTTATTTTGTTCCCTTTTTTTGTCGCTGTTTCGAATAACTTCAGAGAGAAGAGGAAGGAAAAGAGTGAACAAGGGGAGGACCTGAAAAAATGAATTTTTGATTGACTAATATCAACAAATATTGTATCAAATACGAAAAACCAACTTTCCACTCACATAAGTAATATTTCTAAGTCCTTGAAACAGCGGGAATCGGTCTTTGAAGAATATTGTATCCTTCAATAGCCTCACAGCCAATGTTCCGACGATCAAAACAAAGTAGCAGAAGAGGGTGAAGACGGATAGACGGAGGATAAATCGGGTAGCCACTACATTTTCTGTCAGTTGGTACTGGATTTGGAAATCATAGCGTGTCCTAGAAGCCATAGACGTTTCCAAATATTCTTTTTTCTACCTCATCAACTGCTTATTGTTATATTTTCTCAAAAAATAGACAGCTACACAGCCCAGAACACAAAATGACAGCTGAACTGTTAGGAGATAATTTATCCTCCCAGCAGAACTCAAAGGTGTATTGATATGATCTGTTGCTGGCTCCAAAAACTCTTCATTCCAATAGGCATAGAACATTATACCGGCGACCGGACAACCCTAGAAAATTTTTTGGATAGAAAAAAAATACCGCAAAGGTGACCAAAAGAGGACCAAGAAACTTGGTTTTATGCTCGTATTTGTTTCTGATAATTGTGGCAATGAGACGTTCAATCCACATGGCAATGAGAAGCCAGAGCTGAAAAAAGAAATATGTCGTGATGTTGGAATATAATTTCCTACAGCTGGTATAACAATATGAGAGAACATTTTTGACATGAAAAAAACTTAATTGTTCTAAGTGGCTGGTCATCCAATTTCTTAGCCCAAAACATCGATTCAAGGGTTTTGATCAGTGATGTGCGGAAATATACTCGTGTAGGCGTTTGTAATTGTGATAAATTTCTACTTTTTTATTGTATTCTTGTGAATTTTACTTTTCCCAAGTAAAACAATCCAAGAAAATATAGGAATAATGTAAAACACAAAAAACTCAGTGAACTGTTTAAATGTTTGCCCATGCGCTGAAGAAATTTAAAAAAAAATAATTCAGTTGTACGCTCCTTATGCAACAATGTCAGGTCTTTCAACACTGATCCCCAATATTAATTATGTACCTGATTCTGTATCAAAAATAAATTCAGCAAGTGACAAAAGATGTATTCATGGCGATTGAGAAAGACGTCACACGACTGAGTCAGAAGAAAGCCGTAGAAGAATTGTTTTGACTGAAAAATTATGAAGTGAAAGGAACGTATTGTATTAAATTTTATGTGAGTTTTTTTGTATAAGTTGATTTAATTTATAAAATATGATAAACAAATTGTATAAAAAATATAAGCCTTGAAACTACGGAAAAATAAAAAAACCAAAGGAAATGTGCAACGTGCGATAGGAATTCCAAAATCATAGATTTATCATAAAATTCTTACATTGCAACACAAAAATTTTCCAAGTTTTTTTTTAATAATCTATCGTTTTTCCTTGTCTTCTCCCCTTTCTTACCTGAGTTACTGTGTAAAGTAGTGCCTGCAGAAAGGCATTCAAATAATATACCAATAGAATGAACTTGATATTGAAGTGATAGCCCATTTTGAAGAAATTGTTATGAAATATTTTGATGAAAAAAAGGACTGAAAGGGCAGAGGTCAAAACACCACACATCTGTGCAAAGCGATAAATTGGATGACGGATTACTCGAAGACCCTGCAAAATTTTTGAGGTGGAAGAAAACTACCATATCGCATTTTTCGATGATGGAAAGTGCTTCTTGGATGTTTTCGAGAGATTGCATCTGAGAAAATAAATTTTTAAGTCTATATTATAAGAATACGAGGGAAGAGAAGGGTAATTATGGAACGGTTTGAAATTGTTGACTAAAAAATGGGTTCAAATTCTAAAACCATAAAGAGAAGCAATGGCTGGATCAAATAACCAGGAAGACACCAAAGGACGCCCCTCTATTAGTTAGATGCGAGGTATTGTCAGCTGTCAGTCAACTCGTCACAGCTCGAATACTCCCGCAGGATGTGACTTTTTTCAACTGATAGATTTTTTCAAAGTTAGGACATTATAAGATAAAGGTACCAAATATCAGAAGAACTGTGACTTTTGTTGCAATGGATGGGGAATAATGAAGAGATGATACAGCCGTTTGTTACATTGTTGTTAGGGGAGGAGGGGGGGCGGGGAATTCAGCTTAAATTTGGAAGAAATTTTTAAAATATGAATAATTTAAAACTGCAATGTCCGATTCTTTTGAATGTTTCAGCTGACGATAGATTATTTGCCCTAATGATCACACGGGTGACTTCAAATGGCACCTAATAAGGTCACATTATTTGTCCGAAAGACTTTTGAATGAAATCAATTTATGTTAGTATAAAGACCAATTCCGACCAATAGTACTATAATAATGAAGTATAGAAAGGATCAAAAATAGCCTCTACTAATTCTTTGCCCTCCGGGTATAATTTGATGCTGACTAATTCTTTCACCAAATATTTTCCATCTGGCTATATTTAATCCCTATCCAGGAGCTAATACTCCTCTACTAATTAAGACTACGTCTCTCAAAAGGTCATAAGAATTAATAGACTATTGGATAGCAAACAAAAATGATAGTTTACGGGAGCGTTAAATTAAAAAGAAGGTTTTTATATTTTTTAGTATTTGTTGACTTAGAGGATTAAACCTAAACAAAAAAAAAGTTTTTTAATTTTTAATGTACTTATTTCCGTATTGAGCAACAGCCGTCATGCATGTTGGAAGAAGGAAGTCTCTTCCAAAACAGGAAGATAGTGAAGTCACGAATCAAATCAACATTGTTTTCTCGTTGTGACGTCAAAAAAACAGAGTTATAAAAATGTATATAGCAACAATTTCTTGGAAGATTTGGCTGAAGAAACACCTGGTCAACGTCAGACGGCCGACAGATTCGATTATTGCCTTTAGTCTAGTAGATAAATAAAGACATGAAATAACAATCATGGAGAGGCTGCTCTTCTAGAGGATTGTTTGGATGTAGGAGGAAGAGCAATTATACATCGATAGGTGAAAAGTTTATGGAATGGCTAATATTTTTTACATTTTATATGCTAAATATTGGGAAAAAAATATATTTTATTTATACCTATCATTCATATTCTTCCAAATGCTGTCACCAAAGCAACAAAAATTCCCATTCCTTTCGCTCCTGCGGTTGTCGTTGGAATATACGTCGTTGGATTATAAGGAACTGTCAAATTCTCCGGGGGACATCCTATAAGCCATTGATTTTTCTTTCTGTATTTTTATACACTCACTGCCAACCACATTTCCTGGGATGGTATCTGTTACCCGTTTAATTGAAAAGAAAACCAGAGCTCCATTGGATGCAGCTTTTCCACCATGAATTGTCATTATGATCTGTTTGGCGGTTATACTGACAGTCGAGCCGACAGAAGCAAGGTTGAGATTTGTGCTGGAAAATGAGACATTCGAATGATTTAAACAAGTGGTGAACGAATAAAAAAATCTAAAATTTGCTGTGTGAGATATTCTTTGAATATTACCTATTTTATGTTCTCAGAGAGATAAAAATTTATGTTGGAAAAACTAACAAAAATTCACCCCAACAGGTACAGACTATTCTGAACTGGATCCGAAATATCTTTACTATTTGTCTCTGTTTATGGGTTATTCTATTTTGGGAAATATAAAATGCACAAAAATCGAAGATAAATTTTTAGAAAAACGACCGGAAAAAATGAAGTAATCGAGTTTTTACTACAAAAAATTAGCCAAAAATGAGTTGGTGGATTTGAAATTAAATTTTTTTTACGTATTGAAAATACTGAAAGAATGAAAAAAATAAAACAATAGTTGTATAAAATAAACCTACTAGTAATTCTGTGTACAACTCGTATCCATTCCCGGTTGATTTTGGGCACTGACATGAAGGTAAGCATCCGGATTGGAGCTTTGAGTCTTGACCCAATATGTTAACATGAAATACATCTCATCCGCTGAACAAATATTTCCTTTCCTTCCTTGAACTTACTTGCATTCAAATACAAACTATAAGAATCTTGTTGTGTACTGGAGAGCGGGTAATTATTACTCATCAAGAAGCCCGTTCTTCCATCATACGCTGCAATTTCATCTTTGTCATTTGCCAAAACATTGTAAGCATTCCAGTCAATAGTGATATCGTATTGGAAGATGAATGTCGTCGCGAAGCCAGGATTAACTTGAGGATAAGTATGTTTACTATAATCAGTAGAGCAAATGAAGGTCTTCGCCGACTTGTAGTTCGGAATCAGACCACCGGCAAGGATAGAGAGACCGTTGAGTGTACTGGACTAAAAATAAAGACAGTTCGGGTTCGCACAACTTACAGCCATATGCACTATCTCCGTGTACCTTTGTGGCCATTCATCGTTCACCAGCGTCAAGGCCATTGATTTGTTTGGATTTCTAATCAAGAGATTGTCAGCAGTGTCCAAATATCTGGACATAAAATAATCCACCTCTTTGACGTCTATAAAGTTTTTTGGTGTTCTATTTGACTTACTTTCTGCATCATTAATAACAAGAATGTCATATTGGAAATAACGGTAGTCAAATGGAATATAGAAAGTCGTATTTTGACCGGTGGACAGCCAAGAATCGTCCATGCTATACAACCTGGAAGGATTTTTTTTTTCATTTTTCAAATAAAAAACTGCTTTACGTTCCTCTGACCACCAGATTGTCGCCACTTCCATCGAAAATAAAACAATTAGCTGATTCTCGGTTAGGACAGTCATCAAGTTTTCTACCACATGGTCTAGCAATGGACTGAATATGTCGTTTTTGTGTTTTTAATCCCCTACAATAGCCGTAACCTTTTCACTAGATCGAGCAATAATTGTTGAATTCAATGTTAGATTATATAATTGGACATAGATAGGCTGCTCGCCAGGTGTAGTAGTATAAACGACGTTAGGAAGGAACTTAAGGTTCACTGAAAAAAACTTTAGGTGGGTGTTCAAATTTTATTTTTTAAATTTAATTTGTTTTAATTGATTCTAGTATGAGCAGCCTTATCAATTTCCGTCTTATCATAGACGGGTCGTAAATTAAATTAGCACACCCTACATGACGTGAAGAGTTTACGAACTACTTAGTAACTAATAAATAAATGTTAAACAATCAAACAGTTCGAATTATGAAAGTTGACTCAATGGAAAAATGAATTTCTCAGTATAGTTTAAAACTGAAAACGATTAGCAAACAAAATACCGAGATCTGGTTTAAAGATGATAAATTGATTATATTTTGATACCTGCCAGATAATTTCTAAGTCAACTTTTTGGTAAAAACTCACTGGGCGTCAAGTTGATGTTCACTTGTATCCAGGAATATCCTTTCTGCTGAGGGATATCAATTATAACAACGACAGATGTCGGTGGCCAGTAGATGTTATCAAGTTGGTATTGCCTAATGTTTACTTTTTACTTTCAAAACTTACAAAAATGCTTGAGAAGAATCTTTGAATTTTGCTGTGACAGTGAAATTGACATTCTTAGTCCCGTTGACGGAGACCTGAGCCATATAGGCAGGGTCGTATGTGAACTGGAAGATTTTTTAGAGGATTTTAAATAGCTTACGGTAACGTAGCATGTTTGATTTCCAGTTAGCATCGACTGGGCCCATGAGAATGTCGTCTGTTTTCCGACAATTTCTGTATGATTCGTGCAATCTGAAAGAAGGAAGGTCACTTCTAAGTCAAAACCTAAGTCAGTTTTTTTTAATATAAATGACTTTAAACCCTTCTTTTCTTACCTTAGCACTACCTAATTCGATAGGGAAAGAGTTATAAATATTTTCAACAAATTCTTAACGTTTATGTTGCAACATTTGTGTGACTTACATGAATTAGTCGTCGGTGGCATGATTGAGGTAGTCACCGCCACCCCACCATTGCTATTTGTCAGACTCCATACCATGGAAAGCAATAGAATCTGCAGCCACATTCCAGTAGCCCACGTTCTGAATGATATTTCCCTATTCAGCTGATCATACCGATAGGGGATACGATAAGAACGTTTTTATTTTTGGAAGCGTTTATTACAACATATATTCTCTACGTATTCCCTCAACTAATAATGATGTTGATTTTTTCTTTCCTCGTCATTGAAACAAGATGAGGGCGTACATAATCGTCCTCTATCTCGACCTACATTATCCATTATATACGGTACTTGTCGACGGTTTGTTTCACCGTTCTCAGCAATGAATTGTCTATTAATTCTGTTTCTCTTCCAAACTCATAAGACATTATCCTGTGCTACTACGGATTCTACAGAGCCGGTAGTAACAACGACAGCGGTGACAACTATTGAAACGACTACTGAAACAACAACTGGAACGACTGCTGAAACAACTACTGCAGTGACTACTGAAACAACAACTGAAACGACTACTGTTACGACTGTGACCGTTCTGGGTAATTTCTTCTACATAATGTACAAAAAATGATCTTCAGCGTGTACCCAATGTGATTTAAATGGTATTGATAATATCGTGGTGAATGCAGCTGCTTTTGCTGGAACTACAACTGATGGAGTGGACGCTGCTGGATGTTCCACGAAAACGTTGACATGCCAACAAGCGGGATCGACAGCTATCATGGAGGTAGATCTTTAAAAAAAACTAAAATGTTCAGATAAATGGCAACGGGGTTCCAATCCTCACAGGAGTAGTTGGAGGGGCTGTGACTGTAACAGCAACATGTAATGGAGCAACGATGCAATGGGATGGAAATGGAGTAACAAACATCTTTCAATTTGAATGCACATCATAGAGGGAGAGACCAAAATATTTCTCTTTTATTCTTTAATTTATGATACGGCTTGCTTACATTTTCATGTGAATTTCATCGATTTTTATCTATCGTCACAGTTGAGATGCTTTTTTTAAAATCTTTTCCATTGAATCAGAGATGATCAAACAGTTATACTTTAATAACAATTAATGATCTTGTTTATAGATAGTGTGTATGTAAGGTCAAGGCAGTTGTTAATAAACGGCTCTCTTTTACTCTCTCCCTCTAATCTTCATCCACTGTTTAGGATTAGTTATTGCATAGCGTAATCAATAACAATCTAATTAACAAAAAAAATGAGGCTTTATCTAATATGGCTGAAGGAAGCGCTTTTTTCATTAGAATGTCAGACATCTGTGTTAATCTTGGTGCCTCTTTAGAAAAAAAAATCAATGGTGTCCGTCCGGAGGATCAAACTTCAGCCGAAACCATCACAGCAGCTGCATGAGAGCCAAATGAAAGAAAGACTAAATAAGAAGGGAATTATAGTAAACAGGACGGTGTCCCAGCTCACAAGCACAACGCCGTTCAGACATGGTGCAAGCAGAATTTTCCTTCATCGCCTCAATCCAATGGATTATTCTATCTGGAGTAACTTGCTCAAAACCACATCGCACCGTGGATTCACTGAAGAAAGCCTTGCCAAAAGCGTGGTATGAGCTCGACAATGCTTAAAATATGGAATTGTTAAGTAAAATGACGGAAGAAAGGAAGATGATCTACCTCTAGTCATTCTTGACTATTTAATATATTAACTGACCGAGGGAGTCATTTAGCCTCTGCTCTCCCTATCTTCGTTGTAATTCATCCATTTCTTTTTTCATTCTCTCCATTTCTTCCTGTTTCAGAATGGCATCTGCTCGAGCTTCATACAATTACATTTTATAATTCTCTTCTTCATTGTTTTCAGCCATTTTGGGTTTAATAAGGAGAAGAATAGAAATATAGAGCAGAAGACACAACGATTGATAAGACGGAAATCGATTCATCTGGTAAAAGTTGCTAAGAACAGCTGAACAAGACTTTCTAAACGAAAACTTCCTAACTTCAGCTAGTTTTATGTCAAATATATATCTGAAAACAAAAGTTTTAAACACAAGTCAAAAAACACAACTTTATTTTGATACAGCTCCATTTTATGAAGTCCGTTTTGGAATTGCGAAATTTTATGGAAAATCCGATTTTTTTTATTTAGGAATGGGAAAAATTGAGGAAAACCATCTTTGAAATGGTCAAATTTTACAATTATATATTGTGAAAAGCCAATTTATGATTGGACGTTTTGTAGAATTTGATGTAAAAGTGCATGGAGTTCAAGGGGAATCACGGATCACGAAAAAATGTTACTTTTTCTATGATTTGTTTGTGTATTTTACTATTTTCCGTTTGCATTTGGAGCTGAATTTGAGGAAACACCGATTAAAAACCGTTACGAAGTCCTTTTTCCAAATCTATAGTGTACAGTACTAATACTACTATTATTCCACCAGCCTCAGCCGGTTTTCCAAAATTCGTTACTGGCAGCAAATTTTAGCCACATAGTAAACTATACAAACCTTAAAGTTTGATCCGAAAATAGGATAATAACGACTCCAGTGTCTAGCATCCACTAAAAAGCGCCGGTCGAGGTTATACGGCGAAGCGGCGACTACATTGAACATATCGATTGCTGTATGAATTTTTTTTTCTTTTTTTAAATCCTTTTCCAAATAAACTGTTACTTTTGGCTTATATATTAATGTTTAGTGTGTTTTATTTTTTATAATTCCTCTATAAAATTAGTATGGTTAATTTGAATTCACGAGACGATGAGGATGACAAGCTACATATAGTGGAATCTGCATCAACTTCCAATAATTGAGGTCCTGTGAGTAGTAAAAGAAGTAGGAATATGGCACGGCACGATATCTGAAACTTTTCTATAGTCTAAATTGTCGGTAGTCGACCAAAAAGGTAGCTTATCTAAAAACACAAGATTTGGAATGCTCTTCGGATCGGTCTCACTCGAGGCTTCTTGTTTATATGCTTTCTATTTCTATATTAATCTCACAGTAGTCTAGTACTGTCTTCGTCGTTTGTTGCCGGTATCCTAAGAGTTTCTTATTTACCAAGAAACAGACACAATTCAACGACTTCTCCATTTCATATTTTCACTATCTGAGTCATCTGATGATACTTCAAATTATTGCTTTTCTCACACTTTAAAGCGATAGCCACTTGATAATCACTGAACAGTCGACGTGCAAAACGGAAAGTTTTATATCAACACTACTTTATTGCTCTTTCTCGTGGGATGTTTTATTAGAGGCAGATAGGCTTAGAAAAAAAAATCTTCTAATCTCGAGGTAGCGTGCTGAATTCTTATTTTCAAAAAAAAAGAACAAAAAAATTGGGGGAAGCCAGCTTTGGAATTAACTAGAAACCAATAAAATTTTCAAGATATGGAGGATATTCAGGAGCTATCTATTACGTGCTGTTATTTAGGGTATTTCATAGGCTGAAAATGATCCCCCGGGTGAGAATATCGGCGCCACCTTATTAAGGAAACACATTTCAACCATCGTAGGTCCTCATGCACTCGTGAAGTTCATTTCCAAGCCTATTGGAGAATACTATCTAATGAGATTCTTTCTCCATCTTACTATATTTGCTATGAAACAAGAGTCAAAATCATCATGAACTCGACGAAAGGGTGTGGTGTTTATTTTGGTACTTTATTCCTGTGGCGTTTTTTATTAGAGACAGATAGGCATTTTAGTAGTTTGTAGTTGTCAAGTGAAGAGGTGAGAAATAAAGGACGAAAGGACTCAAGTAGTTGAGAGTACTACAAGAAAAATTGGAAGAAAAAGTAGGAACAGTATTTTGATTTGCAAAAAAACTTATAAGACTTCTTTTACTGGGAAGAGAATTGTGGGAGATCAAACAGAAGAACTACCTACTAAGACGGATAGAAGCAGTCTTGAAGAGACAGAAGGAGAAGGAGGATCAAGGAGATGTGTTATTCTTTGTATTTTATTCATATTCTTGTCTTCAAAGCGTTGTTGTTTTCTGAGAAAATGAATTTCCTTTGACTTTCGTATTGAGACCTGACGTTGATTACGGTAATATGAAAAGTGGCGAGAAGTTATAGATTTGAAGAGGAAACAGAAACAATCTTTCATTGAGAATCTCCATTTGGGGGCATGACTTATCCTTCGAGACAAAAAATACTTTAAGTTCGACCAGGCACTGATATGGTTGAGTATAAAATAAGAGCAGAGCAAGAAGAACGCAGAGCAACTTCGACAGAGATGTGCCAACATCAAGAACACGGCGAGGATACGGTAGGTTCGCCTTTAACTATCTTCAATGGAGACACTTTTCAATCAATTATTGAGTTTCAGAATGGAAGAGAAGAGGAACAAAGAAGAGAGGAAAAAGAAAGAATGAGGCTGGAAAGAGAGGTAAGGGAGAGAGACTGGAAGATGGTTTAGGAGGAAGAACGTGAAAAAATTTTGAGAGAAGAGCTGAGAGAGGAAAGGGAACGCGAACAGTCTCTGAGAAGAGAGGAAGAGAGGCTGCAGCAGATAATACATATTATGGATCCGGCCTCACCTGGAGGATAACTGCTCTATCTATCCATCTTGTATATTTCTTTAACTTCTTGTAAAATATTGTTGTGAAAAGATACAGTAGTCAAATAAAATCTTTATTTCTGAATGAGATTATAGAAACGGACAAGCCTTAACAGGAAAGATCAGCCTTGTCTAGGTTTGTTTCCGTAGAAAATAGCTGAATGGCAAAAATGAAATAGAACGAAGCAAGCCTCTTATTTCTTACTTGTCTCTTCATTCGACCTCTGCGTTTCAGTTTCTATTCAAAACTTGTAGCCCTCAAACTCTACAAAATTCAGAGAAATAATTAGAAAAAAAGGGAACGACAAGAAAATTATAACCGAAAATAGCTTTTCTATAATGTTGTATAAACGTGGAAAAGTTTTTTCCCATCTTATCTGAAGCCACACCCTAAACTTATTGATTTCTATTGGACAAACGATAAAAAACGTTTCACAAAAGCGGATCTCTATTTACAATCTGACGTTCGCTTCTTCCTTATCTAATCTAAAATAATAAATATATCACACAACAAGGCCGCACCCTGCTTATCAACGACCCCCTCATTTAGGATGAGGCAGCTAATGAAAATTATCGAAAAGAAACAGAAAGTTATGCATTTGGGCGATGAGGAAGTTAGGAATTTACTAATTGTGTTAGTCATTGTGACCCACTTAATAAACAGCGATTTGATTATCACTTTAATATATCGCTTGATGGCTTACAATACCATTAGTGCCAAAAATCATAGTAGTCGTCTACTCATTCAATCCACTTTCAAAAACTACATCCAGGAAGACTTATATTTGAAACAGAAGAGTCGAGATATCCTGAATGATTACCTGAAATAAGATTGTTCTTCATAAAGGTAACTTCACCTTTGTAAAGCACATGGACCAGGGCTGCACGATTTTGAATTCGAACTTCAACATCATCATCGATAATCAGCTGTTATAGCCATTATATTTAGGTTACTAATAGCTATGCTATCCCATTTATACAAAGAGTTTAAAAAAGTGTGTTGCTCTACGAATCACAACTTAGTTTACGACTTAGTTAATAGAGATGCTATAATATAATTTTATATGTTCAGTTGTGGTGGAGTAAATAGTCATAATGATTGTAGTAAAAATGTTTTATTGTTTGTCAAATCCATCTCCAAAGATGGCCTACTCAACTTTATGTAGCATTACTATCCCGTAAGAACATTGTTCTATCCTGAATAAAAATAACCAGCCAACTTTAATGAGAAGAAAAAGGAAAAGACAAGATAGAAGAGATTTTTTATTTCGTTCATGCCAGGACAAGGGAGGTCAAAAATAGAACCGAACTTATTGAAGAAAAATTTCTGGAAAATCAACAAAAAAAATGAAAAATTTAACTATCATCTGAGGAAAATTTAAAAAAAAAGTTAAAAATCTACAAACATCTGTTGTTATTGTATTGTTTTTGTTATTAAACTGAAATTGCATTTTTGTCTTATTGATTGTACTTAGTAAACTTAGTGTTCATTAGATTCGAGCTCGAAATTTTTTCGAAACACTCGTTTCAAATTTTATTAGGTTGTTCGGAAATTAATGCAGGACACTAACGTGTATCTTTAAAGAAAAATCCTGCATTAATTACCGAACGACCTAATATTTGTCAATTTACTTTACCCTCTATGTGCGTTTTTCACACATGAGATCGCTACGTTTAAATTTATTCTGAAAGCAACCGTAGTTTGGTTCAATTTTAATGTTTGATATTTCATTAGAACATTTACTTCTGTAGTAGTTCTTATAATTACGTCAAATCTGAGAAATAGGACTGATTTTTCTATTCGTCTGTATCTCATTGTATTTTCGGTTTTCTATTTTTTATATGTTTTGTGGAAAGGAAAATCGTTTTTATCTTATTTATTTAGAAATGTCACGTTAACAACGGGCAACTGACGATAGATAAAAATCGATGAAATTCACATGAAAATGTAAGCAAGCCGTATCATAAATTAAAGAATAAAAGAGAAATATTTTGGTCTCTCCCTCTATGATGTGCATTCAAATTGAAAGATGTTTGTTACTCCATTTCCATCCCATTGCATCGTTGCTCCATTACATGTTGCTGTTACAGTCACAGCCCCTCCAACTACTCCTGTGAGGATTGGAACCCCGTTGCCATTTATCTGAACATTTTAGTTTTTTTTAAAGATCTACCTCCATGATAGCTGTCGATCCCGCTTGTTGGCATGTCAACGTTTTCGTGGAACATCCAGCAGCGTCCACTCCATCAGTTGTAGTTCCAGCAAAAGCAGCTGCATTCACCACGATATTATCAATACCATTTAAATCACATTGGGTACACGCTGAAGATCATTTTTTGTACATTATGTAGAAGAAATTACCCAGAACGGTCACAGTCGTAACAGTAGTCGTTTCAGTTGTTGTTTCAGTAGTCACTGCAGTAGTTGTTTCAGCAGTCGTTCCAGTAGTCGGGACCGCTGTCGTTGTACTATCGTACTACCGGCTCCGTAGCAGCACAAGATAATGCTTGATGAGTTTGAAAGAGAAGTAGCAGAACTAATAGACGATTCATCGGTGTGAAGACTCGCGCCGAAACAAACCCCAGACGATTACAAATGCTAGCCAATTTGACCTATACTATATAATTTAGGTCGTAGGCAAACTGGCGCAGACTTTCAAGATCTCTGCATTCATGACACTTGAACAAATTAACTTCTAGATGAATAACAGCACATTTAGTTTCACATTGCACTAAATGTTGGTCTTTAATAATAGATGGATTTACAACCATCTTTTTTGAATCATTAAATAGCTTATTTTTTGATTCCGTTGATCTCCCTAAAGAAATAATGAGAAGCTAGTTTTAATATACCATTAAAGATCCAAGACGGAATTGTATCGATAGAATTTCCAATTTGTCTTTGAAAGGCTGACTTCAGCCCTTATTTAGGGGAAATTCTTTTATTTGTTTTTCAGATCTTGTAAATTTGCATCTACAATATAAACCGCTTCATAAAAAACTAACCTTCGCAAAAAAATTTCATCGATGGCGAATTCAATGGTTACAGGATTCGGCATTATATGAACATTTATATCGTTCATATTTACTAAAAACAAATTGTTAATAATAATAAACTACAAATATAAGTACAAGTACAAATACAAAAGACCTTTTTGACATTTGCCAGGGAAACATATATGTGGCGTTTAGTCCAAAAACGGTTGAAAATGAAAAGTGTAGTGACAAAGTTTAAATCGGATTCTAAATAAAATATAAACTAATAGACACACCCTATGAACCAAAGAAAACCGAGAAAAAAAAAATAAAAAAATAGTAGTAACCGCGTACGTGTTCTCCAATTACGTGTTCTACAAAAACGTACGTGTTCTCCAATAAATGTGAAACACGTACGCTTTTTACATATTTGGCGTACGTCTACTCCAAATTCCCGCGACCCGCGTCCCGCGGGAATGAAAATCTTGTCCCGTGCACCACTGGCGCATAACCAATGGTCTGGTTATCGGGTTGATCATGTCAGACAACGGACAATAAGGAAGTATCTTTTTCTCTCAATTTTTCAGTGTTCTTTTTAGCAGTTGTAACGATACTACGTAGTTTTATTGTGTTCGATACAAGACAGATAATGTTTGTCTTAATGGTTTTGTAAAACGATTAGACTACATACAATTTTTAGAAAACAGGATTTAGAAAATATAATTGGCTTAGCGTGACGTAGGATTGGTTGCTAGAAGAAAACTGAATTTGATTGCCCCCCCTCCCCCCTGTTCGTGGGGGGTAATTCCGAGGTGGGGGGGGGGGGGGGGGTGATTGTTAAAAATCACCGAATTTCGATTTAACATCCACCTTTGTCTCCATACACTCATTTGTTCGTCATATTTCAATCGACAAGAGAGATGATTTAGTTAGAGCTCTATCATATACAATCGACTTTCTTTTCAGCTATTAGTTCCTTTGCTACGAAGAATCGAATGATTGCCTTCCTGCAAGTTTTAAGTTTCAGACAGGCATCTTATGATGCTGGTCGCTGTTCTAATGAACTATCTAGTCCTTCATTGTCTCATATCACCGGTTTTGATTCGGATAGACATTGGTTTCATCGAGTGGGATGTTCCCCTTATGACAAAAGACAATTATATTTTTGCGATTATAATTCATGATACAAGGGAACCCAGCTACTCCAAGGGTTTCTTTCTCAACCGATTGGACAATGGATATGTAATCTTTAAGAAAATTAATTTTCACCCAAACATTTTTTGATTTCGAAGACTAAATTAGGGCCAAGTCTGAAAAATCATTTAGAACAATACAATAGAAAGCATATATAAATTTATGTGGTAAAGACATTGATTTGTAATTTTACCGCAAATTATGCTAAGTGTAATTATACATTCGTAGGGGATAGGAAAAAAGTAACAAAATGAATGAAGTTAAGAGAAAACGAACGCAGAGATAATGAACCCGGGATGTGAATATATTTTAATTTTAATAATTAATTTTTGGACTATTAGCTAACCAAACTTTCAACAGGGATTATGAAACAAAAAAAACAACTAACTTCGTCATACATGAATTGCAAAGTGAGTGCAGACTTTCCTACTCCTCCACTGCCGACCATAATTACCTAAAAATCAAATATTTTGAAAATTAAAAAATAGGAACACACCTTGTGCACTGGAGGCGATACACCTGTCGCTGGCATGGTTGAACTGGCCGTAAAATTGCTAAAATTCAACATATTAGAAATAATATAACAAACGTGGAAAGTAGAAGTGAAAGAGAGTTTAGGGTCTTCCAGTAAATGTGAGTCACAACTGGGGCACACGTATATGTTTGCTTTTGACGGAATACTTTTAATTTCTGGTGCTTTGATAGTTTTCTAGAAATATTTGATGCATGAAATCTATTAACTAAAATAAAGAAAATTCAATAGGGAAACATTTTCATTTTGAGATTGACATAGTGCTAAAAACGTTTTTAAGAAAATTATGTTCCCTTTTTTTGTCGCTGTTTCGAATAACTTCAGAGAGAAGAGGAAGGAAAAGAGTGAACAAGGGAAGGACCTGAAAAAATGAATCTGATGATAGATTATTTGCCATAATGATCACACGAGTGACGTCAAATGGCACCTAATAAGGACATATTATTAGTCCGAGAAGGGGGATGACTTTTGAATGAAATCAATTTATGCTGGTATTAAAGACCAATTCCGATCAATAGTACTATAATAATGAAGTATAGAAAGGATCAAAAATAGCCTCTACTAATTCTTTGCCCTCCGGGTATAATTTGATGCTGACTAATTCTTTCACCAAATATTTTCCATCTGGCTATATTTAATCCCTATCCAGGAGCTAATACTCCTCTACTAATTAAGACTACGTCTCTCAAAAGGTCATAAGAATTAATAGACTATTGGATAGCAAACAAAAATGATAGTTTACGGAACCGTTAAATTTTTATATAGAATGTAAAAATGAAGTAGTCAATGCAAAATAAAGAGCAGAATGAATAAGTAAGAGTTTTATAGCTGTTAATTAAAACAAAAAAAGTTTTTTAATTTCTTCTTTTAGGGGAGTTGAGCATGCTCATTACATTGTTGATAGTCTCAAAGTGTGATTTTATTATATTTCAGTAGCAAAACGCGATTTTTTATTTTTCCATTTTCAGTTTTTTTTGGTCAGGTAGTTATGAGATTGATCTACAGTATGTGTCTAAACAATCATAACAATTTGTTAAAAACGCTGAACAAACGAGCAACAAAAATTCCCATTCCTTTCGCTCCGGCGGTTGTCGTTGGAATATACGTTGTTGGATTATATGGAACTGTCAAATTCTTCAGGGGACATCCTGAAAGCCATTGTTTCCCGTATTTTTATACACTCACTGCCAACCACATTTCCTGGGATGGTATCTGTTACCCGTTTAATTGAAAAGAAAACCAGAGCTCCATTGGATGCAGCTTTTCCACCATGAATTGTCATTATGATCTGTTTGGCGGTTATACTGACAGTCGAGCCGACAGAAGCAAGGTTGAGATTTGTGCTGGAATCATGAGACATTCGAATGGTTCAAACAAGGGGTGGGCGAACAAAAAGATCTAAAAAATTTTGTTGTGTGTGGTGTGAATAACGTAAAAATTTTTTTTGATTATTACCTATTTTATCTTCTTAAATATATAAAATTAATCTGAGGAAAAATAAAAAAAAATTCACCCCAACAGGTACAGACTAATTTTTTTAAGGATCTGAAATATTTTACTCTTTGTCCTCGATAGTTTATAAGCTATTCTGGAAAATATAAAATGCACAAAAATAGTTAAAGACGCCTAACTATTTTTACTTTTATGTCAGTACAAAAAAGAAGTAATCTTTAATTTTACTACAAAAAATTAGCCAAAAATGAGTTGGAGGATTTGAAATTAAATTTTTTTTAAGTATTGAAAATACTGAAAGAATGAAAAAAATAAAACAATAGTTTAAAATAGACTCTTCCCCGATATTTACCCCTTTCGTTGTCGTATAAAGAGTTATATTGTAGAAAGGAAACTTCAACTGTTTCAGTTCAAAAGAAATCAAGGAATTCAAGGAAATGAAACGGTATTATTGTTTGTAACTGTATTACTTATAAGCAACAACCTTTGGGCCAGAAAAAGGTAAAACAAAAAAACGAATTCACAAGAATTCTTATCACACGCTACACCCGTTGTCATGGACAGTTTCTTCTCTTCTTTACGGAGCTATTCGATACATATGCCATCCGTCGCCGACATCTGAACCAATTTTGTTTTCCGAGTCAAATATAATTCTATCATGAAGACGGTCGCTCTGTCCCTGCCAAAATTCAAAATACCGAGGATATAATTTGAATCCAATCCTGAAAAAACCAGTTAAAAAAATTATTGGATTCAACCAGGCTTCGGGCTTCGTGACGGCGATCTCTCCTTCTGTCTTAACCAACTCTTCGAGTTCTTTCTTTCTCGCCCATAATTCTGTCCTCGTCGTTACTGCACTTTGTTGACTGGATTTTGAGCCAATTCGACTGGCCAGTGGGCGACTTTTCCAATAGGCTAGTGCCGCCTCTTCCGGCAGTTCACGAATAACTCCTTCAACTCGAATTTGACGATGAACCGGTGGCCAGTAGAAGAGCATCGACGCATTAGGATTTTGTCCTAGTTGGCATCCTTTACGACTGGTTCGATGAGTAAAGAATGAAAATCCCTCAGTATCGTATTCCTTCATTAGGACCATTCGTGACGAGGGACGCATATCTAGACCGACTGTCGAAACACATACCGCGTTGACTTCTTCGTAAAGGAGATTCTGTCTAGCGGCGACGTTTTTGAACCTGAAAATGACAGATGGAGGCTAAGTTTGTGAACTATTTTTATCATTTCTTATATAATTTTAATGAAATGGTGGAAAATTATTTTAGATATAAGTCGATCTGTATGAAAACTTTTTACTAAATACAATATTTCACTCTTCAAATCCGATTCTTTGATTAATAATTTCTTGATATATTTATAGCAAAAAAATAAAACTTTTTCGTATCACAGTGATGTCTGGTGAAAACACCACTGAATACCTCTCCCCTTCACGGGGGGGGAAGAGTTTGACCGTCTCAAAGAACGAGTATTCCGGCTGGCAAAACAACGACCCTCTCATTCTCCTCAAAAAAGACTAACCAAATATCGAAAAGCGCGAAAGGATTCTTCGATGCGAGCTTCTCCTCCAGCAGATGAGGCTCATCTCGGTTAGCATAAATAGCTCTCATCGCTATAAATGAGTCTTCTAATAAAGTGGCAGACTTACAAGCCAAATTCATCGGTGTATCAGCCATTGAATGACGAAAAAAGACAGAGAAAGGAGAGACTATAACACGATACAACTTATTGAGACTAGTGGAAAGGCCCAAAAATCGATGCATGTCGGGTCAGCGAGACGATAAAACACATGGCAGAGGGCACGTCATTCAGGTCATAATGGACAGCCAGACTTGTATTTACCACATATTATTTTGAAAGGAAATAAAACTAAGAGAAGAAGTTTAAAATAAAGGAAGAGTGCTCCCAAGTGCAGCAGCAAAGTGTTTGCCGACTAATAACACATCTTAGAGAGCGTTTTGCCCCCGTTTAGAGGCAGATAGAGCAAACATAAAAAATGAGACAAGGCAGACAGAAGCGATAAGTAAACTCTTGAACATAAATTCCTGGTATTCCTGCTATAAATATATAAATACATATGCCGAGCCCCTGTTGTGACTCACATTAGCAGGAAGACACTAAACTCTTTGTCATTTCTATTTTCCACGTTGTTATACTATGTCTAATATGTTGAATTTCAGCAATTTTCAGCGCTAAGTTCAACCATGCCACCTCCAGTGCATAAGGTGCGTTCCTTATCTTTAATTTTCGAAAGACTTGATTTTTAGGTAATTATGGTCGGCAGTGGAGGAGTAGGAAAGTCTGCACTCATTTTGCAATTCATGTATGACGAAGTTGGTTGTTTTTTTTGTTTCATAATCCCTGTTGGAAGTTTGGTTAGCTAATAGTCCAAAAATTAATTATCAACTTATTATTTAACATCAACAGCAGATTTTTTAACATGTTCTTTGTAGTTTGTTGAAGAATATGAGCCGACGAAAGCCGATTCCTACAGAAAGAAAGTCGCCCTTGACGGCGAGGAATGTTCAATTGATATACTTGATACTGCCGGTCAAGAAGATTACTCAGCTATCAGGTTTGTTTTTTTTGTTTTGACCGAATTAATGTATTTCTTTCAGAGATAATTATTATCGTAGTGGCGAGGGATTCATTTGCGTATTCTCCATCCTTGATATAGAATCGTTTATGGCAACCAGCGAGTTTAGGTTGGGTTTTGGTTGACCCTAAGGATTAATATTTTCTAGAGAACAAATTCTCCGCGTAAAGAACTCCGATAATTCAGTGCCAATTGTTCTAGTCGGAAATAAAGCCGATATGAAAGACGACCGTTCAGTTCCTTTCGAATTAGCCAGACAGAGGTAATCCTTCTTTTTAACTTATGCTTTCTTGTAGAGCTGAGCAATGGGGAGTTCATTATGTTGAGACTTCTGCCAAGAGAAAAGAAAATGTTGATAAGGTGAGTATTCCTTTGATTTTTTTTTTCTTTGATACTGTCATAGAATTGTTTTATGAACATTTTTATGGGGCTGATAGTTTCATTTTTTTTCAGGCATTCTATGATATATTGCGCGAAATCAAGAAGCGAAAGGTCGTCAGTGTTGGCATGAGCAGCGGCGGACTCGATGCAGCTCAATCTGGCTTTGAGGAAAAGACTTTCAAGTGCTGTACGATTTTATAAAAACAATGATATTTTTTATTCGTTTTGTCGTTTTTTTTTTCTATAATCATATATTACTATAATAAAACATCCCTGATTGAGAATTTATAATTCGACGTAAAGAGAATTAAAGATTCTACATTTCTAATGCATTTGAATGCAATTTTATTATTTTTTAGAATCTAATATATGAATACCAGAAAAGACATTTTTCGGTTAACTATTTATTGAAAAATAATCTGTTTCAAGTATATCAGAGCACTGCTGTTTTGTGTTAAAGTTTTTTCAGACTTATTATGGAGGCTACTACTATGTATCAATAACGTTAATGGATTATATTTTTGGTAGCTTTTTTACCCCCTTGTTTTCCTCTTTGTTCCACTTCTTGAAATTCCGTGATCTCATTGTTTTTTCCTTCATAAATCAACATGTTGCGAAGGTATGTTGTTGGTCGTTCAGAGAGCATTGTCACCTGTTTTCAAAGGGAGCTGTCACTCCCACATAGTTTGTCGCAAATAGAAAGCATCAATTTCAAAATTATTACACTAGACGAGGATATCTAATGACCTAATGCTCATCTAGACTTTGGTTGACCTCAAATCTTCAAGAGAAATCAGTTTTAAAATAATAAATTGACCATTTTGACCTTTTGACCAAAAAAATCTCAGACCTCAAATTCTTAATGTTGAGTCACCTTTTCTTGTTTTTCAATTCAATTTTCTGTCACTGTCATTCTCTTGTTTTTAAAGATATCAAAATAACAAATGAGTTGTCAGCCGCTTATCTCTTCATATATCTTCGTAAATTGATCCACTTGACTGACAACTTATCTGTCATTCATCCGTTCATTGTTCACTTTGTTGCCATTCTCTGGATGTTTTTGTCTATTTGATGGAGAAATTTCAGGGTTATTCTGAGAAAAATTGAAAAACTATGGGAAGGAAGCAGAAGCAAAGGAGTATTGAGACCTGTCATAATTTTGATGACTATTTTAAGCAAGGTAAGTGTACTATTTCTTTTAGGTTTTTTGAGTTGACTAGTTTTATCATATAATAAAAAATAAAAACGGACTCTTACAAACGTAGCGAGGTATTTGATTTGGCACTAGTAGATTCACATCTGACCCCATCAGGCCCAAAATGTACTTTTCAAGAAAATGTAAGGATAACGCATGCCGAATAGATTTTCAATAGTCTCTAAGCGAAAAAGTGATTATTAGGTTATTAAAATATTCATAGAAAAGCATCATTATAACAAAAAAAGTTTCAGTGAAACGGTGAATTGCTTCAATCTGAAACTAGAAGTGGAAGAGAACATTTGAATGAAATTTGAAGTCTACATAATGTTTAGTACTGAAAAAGGATAATATTATGCTTCGAGACTATCGTAATCGTAATCGGCATGCTTTATTATCCCTAAAGAGTTGATTTCTAGAAAAATAAATAAATTTTTTGGTCCTGGTGGGGTCAACTAGAAACGGCTCGTGGGAAACTGTTCGACACAATGGTTGTAACTCAGGATCTTGTAAATTTTCTGATGATCCTCTCTTCTTCCCCTTTTGCTATATATTGCTCCAGTCTTCCTTAATTTGTCCTTTTCCACCACTCCTTCCAACTATTTCATCCCATTTTTATCCATTTTCTATTCGATCAGTTTAAAAGCACCACGAGGTCCATACATTTTTCATTCATTCATGTGATGGAAGCCTGTTCAAAAATGGATGGCACTCGTGTAATCAAATCGTCAGTCGGCTAGTCGTCGAACGTTAAATACTTGGAAATGCATATCCTCTACGGTCAGTTGTCACTATATCTGAGTGTCGTGTGATCATTAAGAAAAAGTCATTCTCAGTCGTTTGACAGCTATGGGTAATCGTGAATCAATGGGTCAGTGTTTTTCTTTCCCCTCCGACGACGTTTGTTTTGTCTTGGTGTTCGAACCGCAGGGTCTTTTTCTGCCTTACGGGCCGGTTCGTCACCCACAATTAACCGTCTCCAGAGTAGATGAATATTGATTCTATTCTTTTATATCTTTTTCTTTGAATTTTTATTTTAAAAATCATAGATAGAACATAAAAACAATATAAATTTCAATTTATTTATCTGATTTATAGTTTTCTTGATGTAGAATTTTTGTATTGAGTTTGAATTCAACAAAGAAGAATCCAAAAAATTGTAAAGTAAAAAGAAACCCTCTTCTTTTTTAACACGGACATTTAAAAAATAATTGCTTCATTGTTTTCATTTAACTTCATAATTATTTGGAAATTGTACTGATGTGACTAGACTGTGGTTTGGATCTTTCGTTACCGTCTTTCGATTGCAATTTACCAGATTTCTCCCATTTTTCGCCTATCTCTTTTCACCGGTTGACCTTCGATCCCTTCTTCTCTTTCTCTTGTGTCCGAGATCGAGAGAGAGTGTCCACTTGGCCACCTGTTTGCGTCCATGCATCCATCGGGTGTCAGTTTCAAATAATCGATTCGTTTTCGTTCTTTCTGTTTTTGTCATTAGTCGAAAAAAGCCATCAACTTCCTCCTGTTTTCCAGATTTTCTCATAAAAAACAAAAAAGTCTTTGACCTATTTCCATCGTTTTCTCGTCTGAAATTGAACAATTTCCCTCCTCTTCCTTTCATTATTCAAATTAGCTGTCATCAAGTCTCAAGGGGATAAAATGTCTAGCGGGAGAAAAAGAAGATCCTCTTATTTCACACTTCCTATCTCTTCATAGAATCTTTTGCTAATCCTTGTCTTCTTTTTCCAATTCCTACTAAGGAATTTCAATAATTGATCATGACCTTGCAAACATCACGAGAAAAGGAAAATCCTGTTGTGGGGCAGAGCTGATTCAACAAAAGTATTGAGACGAATTTTCATGGAGAATTGCTTTTTATTTTTATTTTCTTAAATTTCTACATAAACAAAAAATAACAGTACACGAGATATTTTTGCTGAAAAAAAATAAAAAATATCCTAGTTGCAAATCATTGAATTTCTCTACAATTTGTTTCTTTTCCACTTGACTCGATTGTCATTTATTTCTAATTGAACAAACTAATGCGTTTTTGTAAGTTCTTCTGCATTGTGAAGCTGCTAAACAATACAAAATTATTTTTAATGCCCATGTAAAATTTACAACGGATTTTTTTTAAAAGAAATGTTGAAAATTTTTTTTTGAAATTGTAATATTATTTAAGCTTATTTTCCTCCATCCTACCAATTCATCTAAGGCGATTTTAAAAGTTAAACTTTGACTGACTACTAAGATTTTCCCAGATGAAGGACAAGCAGAGAACAAAAGAGTAGCTGTCAACATTAGCTGTTATCCTTTTTTATATTTTTGGTATTCCTTCTATCTTTTTAACATATTAACATATTGTTATTTAAGTGTCTGGCGAAACCAATGGGTTTTTTCTTAAAAAACTTCAAACTGATCGATACAGGCTGTCAGAATAGTGTTGTAGAAAAAGTTGTGCACTTGTCTCATAGGTTCAAAGAGCGTATCACAAAGTGCTCAATTTTATGAACAAAGTATAGAATAAAAAATAAAAAAAAAGCGAATTTACAACCAAAAACGTATTCTTTCGCTGTTTTAAATGCACTTGGTTCCTAATTATTCGGAAGTTATACTCACAACTACAAGCACTATGAAAAGAGATTAAAAATAGATAGACTTACTGATCTCAAAACATAATCATAACACAAAAAGATTAAAAAAAAAACAACAAAAAACGAAGATAATGTGAAAACATGGTGGTTGAGTCTCGCGCGGGGGTGTTATCTTGAAAATGAGTTACGTACTGTCACGGTGACGTTATACCCACCCGTGGTCCCACGCATCCTAAAATATGTGGTGCACCAAATGAGGTCGACAATGGTTTAATTTGAATATATGACTGCTTACTTTTTCCAATATATCTTTCTCTCCCCCCTCCCCCCCCCCCCACCTTGTTCATCTAACCTGCCTTTATGAACATCGATCTTCGGTACAAAGAATTCTTTTCTTTTTTTGCCTATTCATCTTTTCGGCGCTACACTATTAGGTTTGCCAGTCATTTTGATAGGGAATGATACAGTCCCGATAATTCTAAAAATTCCTCAAACTTTCCCCGACTCATAGAAATGCGATCGCGCAGCGTGAGCAGTCAACGATCAAGAGGGGGTTTTTACTGTGAATCAAGGGGATTTGAATAACAAACAGGGTATTTGAAAATTTTTTTTATTTGTTGTTTACTTTGAAAAACTATAAAGGCTTCAGTCTTAAGTTATTTTTCTATAAAAGTTCCCTCAGAATACCATAAACAGCTTCAATTTTCTTCAAAGTAGCAAAGCACACATGAAACCGGTAGGTGACCTCAGTTTCGATGGAATGGTGTGGTTCAGGGAACAAATAAAGAGATTGAGATGAGATAGGATGATTTTGGAAGTAGGAAAGTGACATTCAAGTCTAAAGAATAGCCATAACATAACACTAATAATGCGTAAAAATAGATGTGCAAAGTGTTTTATTGCCTTTTTGAAATATAAAAAATATAGCAACTATTGAAAAGTGAGAAATTCATTTTATTTTATGATAACATTTAATTCATGGCATTCTACTTTAATATAGCGTTATAAATTGCAAAAAAAAAACTAAGAAAATTGGTCATCAAACAATTCTTTTCAATTATAAAACGCAATTATTTCCTAAGTACCGCAATTTAAAACAATAAATAAAACAGATTGGATCCTCTTTTTACTATAGAATAATTCTTATTCTTATTGATAAGCTGAAACAAAGGGATCATAAGTAATCTAGAATGAATTTTTGGTCTCTTGAGTGCCTCTCTATTAATCTCTTATCAGCTCTCTCTCTCTTCTACGTGTCACACCTTTTCGCCTCCACTGGAGAGCTAAACCAACACATAGAACGGCGGCGTCTCTAATCGTCCCCTTTCCTTCAACCCTCTGGTCATTTGCTCAAATAGAACGACCTGGATATTATGCGTTGGTCATTATTTGTCGCTTGAGGCCAACCAACGCTCCGCCCATGCGAAACAGAGAGAGGCGCCCTGTCGGTTGCCAACAGCGACGAACCACGCAATTCTTCTAAATCTTCCTAGTATTTCTAGTTTTTTAACAAATGAATCCAGTTGAGAATTTTTTCCGACGAGTCTGGTCATGGATTAGACTACGAATCATTTGGCTAGTTAGTTGGATAAAAGGAGAAGAATTATGTGATAATGATGTTGAAGGTAAGGTCTTATGGATTTTTTAAGGGTTATATGGACTGAAGTTATCATTTTTTAAGAATTTTGTTCAGTAGTGTAGGATGGAATCTGTTCGTACCGTCTTTTCTTTTCTTTTCATTTCATATTTTTATTATTAGAAAAAGAAAACGTGCTTCCACTACTATTTTAAAAGAAATTCAACTATATCATTGGAATTATTTTTAGACGAGACGGCGGCTGATACGAAAACAAATCGCAAAAAATCAAAATGTATACTCTTTACATTCGTTTTTATTCATCCTTCAAATTCCAGCAGACAATTCTCGTTTTTTTCAATGTCTTTTTTCCTGATAATATCACTTCTGATAGTCTGGATTTTGTTCTTCAACCCATCTTCTTTTTCTCCAATGCTTCTTCCTCCGATTCTTAGACATTTTCTTGCAAAATTGCTAAAAACGGCAGCTATTATGTCATTACGTGGTATAGCCTACTTTTCTTCTTCCGAAATCCAGACGGATAGCTGCATCCTGCGCTGAAACCAAACCCCAGCCCATAATTGGATGTTTTTATATACATTGTTGAGAGTGACAAACTATAAGCGACCAGGAATTTGCAATTATAATGGGGAGGAGGAGATAGAATGGTGTACAATAGATCTCGAAGTGTGAAGGGTTGTTTTGAATAGGGAGACCAGAACGGGACGGGAGGAGGTGAAGGTCTAATCCGATCTGGCACGGGACCAGAAAAGGTCTCTATTTCCTTTTGACGAGGAGAGGAAGAGGTAAATAGCTTTATGACAAAGGCATAGAGCATTAAAGTGACGAACCAAACGCCGACTGAAAACACTGTTTTCTGTATAGAACGGGGGTGTGTTAATAGCAAATAATACAGAGAGGAGGAGTCACTACTGGTAGAATAGAAAAGGAACACTGTACAAGTTTTCCATTCTTTTGGTTTTTTTATACAGTATCGAGTTTTTTTCATCTGATCTTTTGACAACATCTTTTAATCAAACAAAAGCTCTTTTCTCTAAATGGTAGTAACAACCATATATATTTACAAATCTTAGGAAATTTTTTTTTTAAAATTTTTCTTAAATTTTACGAATTTTATTAGGCAAGAAAAAAAATAGATAGCTTTTTTCAAGCATATTCGCATAATTTTGTACATTTATACTTCTTTCCTTTTGGTCTCTTTTGTCTTATTCTGGTCTTTCCCCCCTTTCTATCCAATGAATCGTAACTAATTCCCTCCTTCTCCCTCTCTAGCCGGCTATTGTGACTCATAAATGCAAGGTCGCTCCGCGAATTATCTAGGATGAGTGCTGGTGTGAAAGTTGTGAAATCTCTCTCTATCCTTCGGCTGAGAAAGAGTGACCTCACAAAACAAAATGAGGAACCAGTAAAAGGATCGATTCAAGGACAGTAACTGGTATCAGCTTTTCGAAAGAAATACTAGGTTGGAAAAAAGGAGGGAAACAACCCCTGTTAACCTAAAGACCCGGTTGTTGCTCACATTCTGTCCCCCGTCTAAACAATGGGGATCCTTTCATAAACAATCGTACGCCATGGCTGGTTCGTTTTATGACTATTGATACATTTATTATAGTACTTCAATTGATCATATCTTATTCGATTCTTGTCTCTCAATAAGATCTACATCTTTCTAATACAAACATTTTCATGAAAATGTGATTTTTTTCCATTATATCGCATTATTCTTGAATTGAGATGTTCACCAAACTGTAGATCTTTTCAAAACAAATTTTTTTTATCTGACTGTCAAAACATATTGTTCATAATGTCATGATCGTCTAACAGCTTCTCTCATTTCCTGGTAGCCTGATAACGCCACTCAAAAAATCATTCGTGATAAAGACAGAATCGCGTACAAACCGCAAATCAATCACTATATTCTTCCTGTTTTGTCCACTTGAAGCGTTCTTCATACTGTTTATGGATAATTTAGCTTTGAAGTGGATTTTTTTGTATGGTATTATTGAGCTACAAGGAAATGGAAAAAGCTGTTGATCCCTATAATGGCCTCTTGCCTAAATATACTGTTGTCATTTGCTCTCTCTCCACTAATAAATCAACTGCTATTACTTCTTATCAAACAGAAAACAGCTGTCGTTTAAAAAAAATTATGTGCAACACGGAACCAGTCAAGCAATCTTTTTTTATGTTTTATTCTTCTTTTTTACCTTTTCTTTATTTTCCATCTTTAAAATCCCGTTTGCCATCCGGTTTAGGACGAGAAAGAGGGGGCTGTCAACAATACGGATCAACACCCTTTATTCGGGGGTTCTGCCTAATGAGCTAGGCGGCGAATTGGGCGGGCGATTAGCCTGCTATAAGGAAATTATTCTAACGTTCATTGATCTATTCTTCCGACTATTACGAAAGAAAATGATGCGAGAATAGGCGCATCTGGTCGGAAGCGTTTTTCTTTTCTTGTCCCAGGTGTCCCTCTCTGCACCACTATGCCTCGCCCTGGCTCGTTTTTATGGCGGGGATGGTTTTGTTCGTGCTCTAAGAGGATTACAACGGCTGTATTTCGTCGGCCGGACCGATGTCCCATTTCTCTCGAAACACATTTGACCTTTCACACACACTTGGAACGAAATTGACCCGCTTGTCATTTTTTCTACCCCACATTAGCCGACTGACTTATGTTGCAATTTGCGCAAGGTGTTCTTTTTTTACTTTTCGATTTAGAAAGCACTAAACTCGAGAGAATATCTAGAAACGTTAAAATCTTTGTTGAATTTCTTCTGGAAAATTGTACTACACTAGTATTTGTGCTCTGACGGCGCTGTTTCTTGTGTGTAAACTTCTACTTTTAAGCTTATTCTTCTAAATTCTTTTTATCTTTTTGCTTTTTTTTCTACTTTAAATTAATGCTAAGTGTATATAATATGTTTTGAACAAAAATCATATTGAATTAATTAAAAATAATGAAGAAACATCAATTTCAAGTTTGAAGGTCAACTTTCTTCTCAGATCACCTGTAATTGCTTGAAAATTTCTTAATTTTATATGATACCTATCATTTTCATATGAATGTTTACCTTCGCAAGAAGATTCATAAGATGACATTCAAAACCAGCATGAATAGTAAAAATAACCAAAACGTATGATGAGTCATAGTTTATTAAAAGAATTCACTCACATAAATGAAATGTTGTTACTGTCAATTACTTTATTCTATTTTATTCATCTCAACGCCTATTTCATAATCATCCTATCATAAATATAATCGTCGTTAGATTGTCCTCTGTGTATTCCGTCAAAAGCAAACATATACGTGTGCCGGTCCCCCCGGTCGTGACTCACATTTGCCGGAGGATACTAAACACTGTCGCTTCTATTTTCCACTATTTTTATATTATGTCTAATATGTTTATTTTCAGCAATGTCAAGCGCTAAAAAGGCCAGTTCAACCATGCCAGCGACAGGTGTAGCACCTCCAGTGCATAAGGTGCGTTCCTTATCTTTAATTTTCGAAAGACTTGATTTTTAGGTAATTATGGTCGGCAGTGGAGGAGTAGGAAAGTCTGCACTCACTTTGCAATTCATGTATGACGAAGTTAGTTGTTTTTTTTGTTTCATAATCCCTGTTGAAAGTTTGGTTAGCTAATAGTCCAAAAATTAATTATCAACTTATTATTTAATATCAACAGCAGATTTTTTAACATGTTCTTTGTAGTTTGTTGAAGAATATGAGCCGACGAAAGCCGATTCCTACAGAAAGAAAGTCGCCCTTGACGGCGAGGAATGTTCAATTGATATACTTGATACTGCCGGTCAAGAAGATTACTCAGCTATCAGGTTTGTTTTATTGGTTTGACCGAATTAATGTATTTCTTTCAGAGATAATTATTATCGTAGTGGCGAGGGATTCATTTGCGTATTCTCCATCCTTGACATGGAATCGTTTGAAGCAACCAGCGAGTTTAGGTTGGGTTTTGGTTGACCCTAAGGTTTAATATTTTCTAGAGAACAAATTCTCCGCGTAAAGAACTCCGATAATTCAGTGCCAATTGTTCTAGTCGGAAATAAAGCCGATATGAAAGACGACCGTTCAGTTCCTTTCGAATTAGCCAGACAGAGGTAATCCTTCTTTTTAACTTATGCTTTCTTGTAGAGCTGAGCAATGGGGAGTTCATTATGTTGAGACTTCTGCCAAGAGAAGAGAAAATGTTGATAAGGTGAGTATTCCTTTGATTTTTTTTTCTTTGATACTGTCTTAGAATTGTTTTATGAACATTTTTATGGAAACTGTCTGATGGTTTATTTTTTTCAGGTATTCTATGATTTAATGCGCGAAATCAAGAAGCGAAAGGTCGGCAGTCTTGGCATGGGCGGCGGCGGACTCGATGCAGCTCAATCCGGCGGAAAGAAGAAGAAGGGTATCAAGAAGCACTGCACGATTTTGTAAGAAAAAAAATTCCTTTTCATTAGTTTTTCAATCATTTATACATTGCCTCACCCAGTGCCCGCTGCTCTTTAAAATGCGCCTTATATACAATCTGATTTTTCCGCAAAGCGCCCAATATAGTCATCAAAATTAAAATATATTCACATCCCGGGTTCATTATCTCTG
Organism: Oscheius sp. DF5120; assembly: GCA_932521415.1. Lineage (NCBI taxonomy): Eukaryota > Metazoa > Nematoda > Chromadorea > Rhabditida > Rhabditidae > Oscheius > Oscheius sp. DF5120. Next base: position 1,376,402 of record OW051463.1, read on the forward strand.
CGTTCGTTTTCTCTTAACTTCATTCATTTTGTTACTTTTTTCCTATCCCCTACGAATGTATAATTACACTTAGCATAATTTGCGGTAAAATTACAAATCAATGTCTTTACCACATAAATTTATATATGCTTTCTATTGTATTGTTCTAAATGATTTTTCAGACTTGGCCCTAATTTAGTCTTCGAAATCAAAAAAAAGTTTGGGTGAAAATTAATTTTCTTAAAGATTACATATCCATTGTCCAATCGGTTGAGAAAGAAACCCTTGGAGTAGCTGGGTTCCCTTGTATCATGAATTATAATCGCAAAAATATAATTGTCTTTTGTCATAAGGGGAACATCCCACTCGATGAAACCAATGTCTATCCGAATCAAAACCGGTGATATGAGACAATGAAGGACTAGATAGTTCATTAGAACAGCGACCAGCATCATAAGATGCCTGTCTGAAACTTAAAACTTGCAGGAAGGCAATCATTCGATTCTTCGTAGCAAAGGAACTAATAGCTGAAAAGAAAGTCGATTGTATATGATAGAGCTCTAACTAAATCATCTCTCTTGTCGATTGAAATATGACGAACAAATGAGTGTATGGAGACAAAGGTGGATGTTAAATCGAAATTCGGTGATTTTTAACAATCACCCCCCCCCCCCCACCTCGGAATTACCCCCCACGAACAGGGGGGAGGGGGGGCAATCAAATTCAGTTTTCTTCTAGCAACCAATCCTACGTCACGCTAAGCCAATTATATTTTCTAAATCCTGTTTTCTAAAAATTGTATGTAGTCTAATCGTTTTACAAAACCATTAAGACAAACATTATCTGTCTTGTATCGAACACAATAAAACTACGTAGTATCGTTACAACTGCTAAAAAGAACACTGAAAAATTGAGAGAAAAAGATACTTCCTTATTGTCCGTTGTCTGACATGATCAACCCGATAACCAGGGTCTTTCTGAAGAACATAAATAATAAATAATTTATTGATTTAGAATAATTTCACAAACATTTAATGTTGCAGGTTGACTGCAAGGTGCGAATATTTGCTCTGCAGCAAATGTAGCAGCATTTATCATAAGTTGCATGCAATTTCCATTTCCAGTTGTTGTTGCCGTCTAAGAAAAGTAATGTAGTCTAGTCATCTTACTGTTAGACCATTAAGACAGGCGGTATTCATTGCGGCGGCATTGTCTACGTTAGATCGAACACATTGATACCATATGGTATCAGTTACTTGTGTGAAGAATGAACCTGAATTAAGAAAGATTAAAATTTCCAATAGTTAACATACCTACGATAAAATCTCCTTCGAGAGGATCGGTTATGGATCTTTTTAAATTGGCCCCTTTGCTAAGACAGCTTGCCTCAGCAGCAGCCCACGGGGCACCAGGTTCTTTTAAGTAACATTTTGTTGTGCCATCTAGCCATGGACCAGCTGGTATAAAACCAGCAGGACAGGCGGCTATAATAGTTTGTTAGAGGAATGCAAAACCGTACTTAGTGGTACTCTGTCTTGGGGGGCAGCACCTGTATCCGGTGCTTTGCAAACATATGGAAGAGGAGTAGTACAGGCATCCGTTTTCCAATCGGCGGTGGCGGATTGGAATGCCTGAATTTTGTGTTCAGAAGTTAGATTAGTAGTTGTACCCACCATACAATATTCCGTCGTCGTTGGTTGTCCAGCTGCCCATTTTGTTACACCCTTTGCCGAACCATCTAGCCAATCAAAGGAAGGCGTAGTTGAATCCGTAAGATATCCTCCAATCCATGAATCAGCTAGATTAAGAGCTTGGAGATTTGTTTGAAGAAGACTGTTAGTAGCCTCATCAGGAATACTTGCCAGTACTCCTGATTTATCAAAACAATTTTTCTGTGCTTCATTCCAAGAGGCCGGAGTACATGCGACATAATAGTAGGACCCGCTTATTAGAGTCCAAGTATCGCAAGTAGCAGTAGGAGCCATAGTAGTCACAGGAACCATAGTAGTCTCAGGAACCAAAGTAGTCTCAGGAACCAGAGTAGTCTCCATTGAAGTAGGAAAGTCAGCTAAAAATTAACAGCTCTAGAAGTCAAACAAACGTGTAAATGTGGACATACATCCCCAGGCAACTAGCGGAAGAAAAAGAAGAAGCAAGACGAACCGCATAAGGAAGAGGCGACTGTTTTAGTGATCATGTTTTAGTGGTCTTTGCTTAAATACGATCAACCAAGATCAGGATTTTCGAACTGTAAACTTTTTTGAAGAATCGAATTATTGGCATGCCATCCAAAAAACCCCATTACACAAACAATAAAAAAAGTAAAGAATGAGCATATAATTTCTGATGGCTCTGTCCCTATTGGTGTAAATTTGCACACATATCTCTTCATGTGGGCACACGAAAAATACACACGTGCCAACAGCGGCACCATAATCATGATCATCTGGTGCCGCTGTTGCAGATCAGCACTGCTTTGTGATTTTTTTTGCACATGGGTTGTTGGAGGTTAGTTATTGTCTTTTTTACTTTATACCACCATGTTTTACATCGGTTCCTCATGTTTTTTAGGGTTCTGCCTCACAAGTAACACGGTCTTTCCAATAGGGCCGCTTGAATTTTGACATCGATCTTGTAAACACATATAAGCAAGCATAGTGATATTTGCTCGGACTCCTGGAACTCATATTTAAAATTAAACAAGATTTTTCAGTTATTCAGCTGTAGATCATACAAATAAATTTGTTACTCGTTTTTTAGTACTCTTACTCGGTCTATTATTCATTGTACCAATTTTAAGTAAAATGAGTGCGATTCCTTGGACACCGTTAATAATCTCACTTTTAATTCATTCACCTTCCCTCAAGCGATTCTATATAATTATAAGATATATTTTATAGATTTATATATATATATACAAGTTAGAATACAGAAAGAGTAACATGAGGAATATGGTTGTGGAGGCGGAGTAAATGAGAATCAATGTGAGAAACATATACAAAAGAGAAGGAATTTTGGGCCCGAATTCAACTTGAAAATTCGATCATTTGCTCTTCGACCAATTCAATTAATAATTTCCAGATCAAATCCTTTTTGTTTGTCAGACTTCCATCTTGATATTTGTTGTAAAATTGAAGGGCAAACATCTTTTGGGCAGATATAGGACCAATCAAACCGAAATGACCAAGAATATAATCGAAAATGTCGGGTAGCTCAGTGACGAAGAATCTTTTCTTCCCAATGATCTGAAATTTCTATTAGGAATCATGAATTTATTTTTTTACCATTTGACGATATGCTCCTTTAAACTGGTCATATAACTCCAGGCGCATTGATTCGCTCAACTTATAATCACCGGAGATATTACAGACGGCAAAAATGAATCCTTGGAGATCATTAGAGTTAGGAAAGACGGAAGAGATTAAGGGATCATGAGTGACGTTGTCCATCAGATTGACGGCTGACTGAATGGTAAAAATTAGATGAAGAAATGTTTTTGATAGTAGCCTTGTAAGAGGGAAATTTTATGGAAAAAATATGGAATAGTTCTTATGATTTCTGTTATTACTCTTGTCTGTGAAAATAATTTCTTTGTTATAGGCAAATTTGAATAGCCAAAAAAAATCATTTGTATCATTTTCAATTTGGGTCGCAAGCAAAGTCTGAACTAATTAGGATTTTGAACAAATAGGCGGTTTTTAAGTTTGTTTATAATTTCCCCAAATAAAATACACAACGATACATATATTTCTTATTTGTATTTTTCTGTTTTTTTTTAAACTTTAGTTACTCTTCCAATACTAAAATCTCTTTCCATCCCCAAGAACACCTCTCACGTGATCTTTCTATTCCCGTCATCTAAAAACCTATCTATACGTCTTCCCCCTCTCACCGTGTGGTTCATCTCCGATTCATCCCTTTCCGGACACCAAAAAACTCGTCGAAGTCATCGATCGCCTGTTTACAGCCACCCACCTGGAGGATTTGACTCCGATTTCGAAATTCTTCGGCTCCTTTACCATTTCCGGCTAACTCGAGAAGAAGAGCATCTTGATGAGCTTCATTTTCTTCAAATTCAAGGGAGAAGGTCAGATTCAAAATGTTGGCAAGGAAGTCCGGGGAGGAGATGTTCTCGCAACGAAGAAATTTACGAGCATCCAGCCACGTGAGAAGGAAGACGTTGGGAGGGAAGCCGGTCTCGTCCTGGAGAGTTTATATAGAACAGTGAGCCGAAAAAATAAACGAACTTTTATACGGATGATAAACTTCCAAGTAAGAAAAAGTCATAAAATTTTACTTTGCCTATTGCTTTTAAGTATTTATCCATACTATGAAAACGTTTGTACTAGAAAAACACGAAATGTTGCTTAACTGAAAAGTTAGTTAATTAAAAATCAACTTTAGTCAGATTGTTACAGTAGTGACTGAATGAAAAAGCTCAACTCTTGTTTTTTTTAAGTATTTTTTAGAGCCAAAAATGGCATTTTCATAAGTTGCTATTTTTATAATCGTTTTTTTTTAGTTCTAATAACTTACCAGAGCCAATCTTTCATCGTGCATTCTCATCAGAGTAAGATTCCTCGTCAACAGGCCATCATTCGGCTTCAAGATCAGTACCCTAACCGCTCTAGCGACATAATCTACTCGTCTTCGAAGAGATACTGGTACTGGAAGATGATTGAACCAGGTACGAATCTGTCGAATGCGTTTATTCATTTTCTAAACATATTCATTTGTCTGTTTGATATATCTAGAAATTACCAAGGCCAGCTCTCCAAGACTCATAGGTCGAGCACAATAAACCTCATTAGAACTTCTTCGATCCAATAATTCTTTGAAATAGATTTCTTTGATATGCTGGGTAACACTGGGTAAATTAAAAAGACGTATGCCGGTGGTGAAGAGTTCGGGCATGAAGGAAGAGTCAAGCTGATAGCAGAGGACAAGAGGCTCGAGAAACAGGGCATTGTCGAGGAAGAGACTAGTTGTGACTGGCTGAAAATTGTAAGTTGTATTTTTCAAAAAGCTCTGTAACGTTATTAATTTTGCAAGCGGTGTTATCTCAATTAACAAAGTAAAAGGTTTGCTTAGGACAAACTTTTAATCCCTCAGAATACAGGAAATAAGGTTTTCTAAGAAAAAGTGACCCCGTTGGTGTAATGGGCGAACTCTGCAAGAGGAAGTCACCCGTTGAATGTTTGAAACTCTCCTGTAATAGAGAAACAAAGCTGCGGTAAGGAATGGAATGAAGCAGTTTAGTTGCACATTATTTTTCTTGTGAATTCGATACTTTTTTGGAACTTATTGTTCAATAAAATGAAAAGAAAACAATCTTTGCAGATTATTTGAATTTACCGTTCTGTCCTCTTCATCAATATCCTCCAAAAAGACGTCTATCAGTTTGCTTATCTTCTTTTTCCTTGAATCCAATGGTTCACTATAATTTCCCGCCATTTTCATTGCGGTGGCTACGAGTCGATAGCGGTTTTCCTCATCAAGAATTTGAGTTCGTTCTGCTGTTATTGTAGCTCTTGTTAGGGCTAGCTGAAAATATTGACAAGCATTACTATGGAACTTACCTTAAGAAGAAGTTTTGTCTTTTCTTGACATGTTAAACTACCGTAAATGACGGGGAGGAAGAAAAAGAGACAGAGATATTGGAACATGCTTAAAAGAGATGAATTGATAGGGAGCAGATGATCCGGTGGTCAGCGACGATAAAAAAAATTCGATGGTGAGCTAGAAGACTAGTTAATTTTCTTGAGACCAATATATAAAGGAGAAATATTTGAAGGATGCCGGAAGCTCACAGCTCTCACATGATAGCAGTTTTTTTAACGAGGAATGATTAACACGCGGAGAAGCGTGTGGGGCGGGCGAATGTATCAAAACAAGTGACCGGGGGGGGGGGGGGGGGGGCGTCGGAAGATGAAAAAAGTTTTCCTTGACAAAAAGAGGATCGTCAGGCTGATGTAATTTTTGGAAGAAAAAGATTGAGATTATTGAAGTAGAACCTATTAATTAATAGAAGACTTGTTCAGTAAGAAGATAACAATTCAGTTCCGAAGAATAAAATGTTTTCTTCCTTTTTTTATCTTTTAAAAGAGAAGGTCCGTCATCTTTCATCCAGTCAACGTCAGGAAAATATGTATGGCTTCACTGAGTAACACAAAAAGTACTTCGCTACACGTCTCATATTCCTGTACTAATTTTGTTCGTCGAAATCTATTAATAGACGAAAAAACAGGACAAATGATGCCATAGGCCATAATGATGGTGAAGGCAGTTACAGTGAATCTAAATATATAGATATTCTCAGTAAATGAAGGGGACCTTAAATGACGGATTACCTTGAACAAAGTCAAGTTTCGACGGGCGAACTTTTTTACGTAACATCATTAATATTTTGTTTCTTTTATTTGTTTTTTTTATATACTAAGATTCTACATTAAATTTTCTATCTTTTCTCTATTAGTAAAAATTAAATAAATCTCAAATGAAGCGGGATGCTTGTTCGCGAGTCTCAATTGCTGTTTTTAAGTATCTATAAAGTTGCAGGTTTTATAGCAAAAAATTTTTGAGTTCAATTTGATTATAACAAAAGAAAAAAGAAATAATAATGAAACTATAAGCGAAAACATTCCACCCATCATCAAGTCATATACTGAATACAAAAAGCAGAGTTTTGCCTTCCAGAAACATGTGGGTCAACGAGCAAAAAACTAAGGCACCAAAAAAGAAAAAAAGGCATTAGTTCCTCTCAATCCTGCACGTGAAGAAAAAATGGATCCAGCTGCTGGTGTGTGTTGCAAGTTAACCGAGGAGGCAACGGAGCTTTTATCTGTGCCCCGGAGGGGAGATAAATGAGAGGAGGAGGGAGGCGAAAAAATAAGCCGAGAACCTTGGCTTTATCATCAAGGGTCCAATATTTTTTAAATGTTGTTTTGAAGGGAAGGAAGAGATAAACGAAAAAGAAAGATCCAAGAATCGTTGGTCGGGATGAACAGATGTCTTTGTTCGGTGGTTTGCGCGCGCTGTTTTGCAAAAGGCCGTAACGTGATCAGGGTTATTTATTATGAGGATAGTACCAAGCGATGTAAATTCTGCAAAGAGAGACATCTGGTGGGGAGTTGAAAGAAAACAGATGGAATTTGCAAGGGTCAATGTGCAGAAACGGACAACAGTTAGAAATTCGGAAAAAGCAAGTGGTTTACAGGGTTTAACCTCTATACACACCAGGGCTGTGCGAATGCTCGATTCGAGTTGAAATAATCAAGTTCGAGTTCGAGTTCGAAAATCGAACTTGGGTGGTCAAAAATCGAATCTTCACAGTAAACCATGATGAAAACAAATATATTTGTCGCACTTGTAAAAAAAATTAGCTAAATGTAAAGGTGACACTACGTCACATTTGAGAACGCATTTAAAATCCATTCATCCCTCGGAATTTAAATCGGTAGAAGCATTTTTTTTATATTTGCTTGCAAATATTTTAGCTGTTGAACATGGAGGAAACAGTTGCATTAATCAAAGCAAAAAAGAAGACAGAAGAAAAACAGAATTCTTTTACCCTACCCTATGAGCCACCACTAAAACAGGTAGCTGTTTTTAAAGTTACCTTTGTTTTAGGTAAAATTGACTAATACAACTGCGTGGTCAGCTGAGCACGAAAAGTCAAGGAACCTCGATCACGCTATTATGAATTACATAATCGACGAATGTTTGCCTCTTAATCAGGTAGATAGTCCGACATTTCAAGAAATATTACGCATTGCCACAGGTGGAAAATATTGGTACGATTTTTTTAAGTCAGTATATGTTGGTGATTTAGTATCAGATCTCGTAAACATTTCACCACGGTCGAGTTACCAGAATCTTTTTATCAAATGAAGCAAAGTATTTTGGCCTCTCTTTCTATTCAAAAATATATTTCTTTAACTGCAGATGCTTGGACTGGAAAAGATTCGAGTCATTCGGTTTTTGCCATTACTGATAAGTTTTTTATTTGAGAATTATTTTTTTAGCGCATTGGGTAAATGAAAATTTTGTATATAAAGCAGCTATATTAGGCGCATGTCCTTTGAAGGGACCTCATGATGCTATCAATTTCAAGCAATTATGTGAAAAAACTGCGAGATTTCAATATTGGAATTCATCAGATTCATTGTCTGGTAAGGGATGGAGCATGTGTTATGGAAAAATTTTGTGAACTGGTATCCGTAAAAAGTTATCAACACTCAAGAAATTCAAGATGTTCTGGATATTAATGACAATAGAAGTCAAAGCCTTATTTGTAAAACAGCACGGCGACAAAACATGTGAATCACCTAATCTACCAGCTTGTGAGCTGAAAATAGCTGCTTTAAGAGTAAGTGAAATTTTCTTTATCATACTTTTCATGGGAAGTGCAATGCTATTTATCGGAAAAGTGGGATATTAGTCTAAATCCCTATAGTTATTGGAAAGAAAAGCAAAAAAAATTTCCTACACTTTCTTCATTAGCCAGGAGATACCTATCTACTTCATCTACTTCCGCTGAAAGCGAGAGACTCTTCAGTTCTGCTCGTCTCATCCTCACTGATTACAGAAAATCAATGGCTCCAGAAACACTGGAGCAGTTGCTTTTTTTAAAGGCTAATAGAAAACTCTTCTTAGACTATACTAATTGTTCAAAAGATCTTGTTGTATTAGGCTAAGTTGTTGTTGTATTGTTTTTGTCGTTATTAAACTGGATTTGTATTTTTTGTCTTATTGAATGTACTTAGTAAACGTAGTGCTCATTAGATTCGAGTTCGATTTTCGAACTTAGGGTCCAAATTCGAGTTCGAATTCGATTCGAACTTAAAAACCTAAGTTCGCACAGCCCTGATACACACACTCTCTCTCTCTCTCTCTGCATGTGACTCTCATACAATGCTCGTCTCTGATGACGGATCTCCTGTTTAAATTGGCATTATCGTCAAGGTTTCGTTGTATGTGAAGCTCTCGGCAAATGAAGGCATATTAAAGTAATACAGCTGCAGATTCGAGGAATTCACCGAGTGACAACGAACGAAGATGACTCAGAGAAACCATCTTCCCCCCCTTCTTCTACTAATACAAGAGAAAAGGACAGTTAGAAAACAGTACTGTTAAACAAAAATTTATTAATCAAATTAGAATATATACGGTAGAGTAGAGTGTATATACACATTAATCTTCCTCCTCCTCCGTCGCGTATCCTTCACTTTCTTCTCCTGCTATTTGATTGGCTACTTCGTCAGCATATGCCTCTTGAAGGAATCGGTAGAATTCGGTGGGTCGCTGTCTATATTCGTCGGCTGCTTGTCGTTGAACTGCGGGTCTCAAGGAGAAGAGGGCATGGAGATAGCCGGAGAAGGCCTGGTCCATCATCTCCCTCTGGACACGAACTGCTTGAAGATAGTTCTGTTCCTCTTCCTCTCGCTTCCTCTCTTCTTTGTCGAACTGATGACGATAATAAATATCCAAAGAGTCGATTTCCTCCTCCAATCGTTCTATTTTAATTTCAGCCTCGGACAATTGGACAGAGAGGGAATTCCTTTCGACGTAGAGATCAGCTATCCGGTCACATACTGAAAGGAAACGACTTGAAGGAGACAGAATGACTTACAGTTCTGAACATCCAGCTGTTCCTTCGTCTCAAACAGCTCTTTCCTCGTGTCGACGAGAGCCATCCGTAGCTGGAAGTTCTCCTTTTCCACTTTCTGAAGCATCGCATCCTTCTCCTCCAACCGCGCCTGGAAGTCTTCTTCTCTTTCCTTGAAATATTGATACATCTGATGAAAGGCGATGAGACTGATGGTAGACATCCTCGAATGATGAGAGAAAGTGAATTGAAATGAAAGTAGAAGAGTATACTTTTTTGTTCTCAGTAGTGTAGCTACGCTTCGCTTTATCGGCGGTGCTTTCTTCATCTTTCAACGGCTTTTTCGCTTTTCTAAAATGCTGGAAGAGAAATAGAAGAAAACATCAAAAAGATTCGATCTCGGAATATTTCAGCACCCTCAGCGAGAATCCTACCACTAGACCACTTACCCGAACTTTTGCATTTTTAACCTTCAGTGAAGATTCGGCAAAACTGGATCCTGGAAGGTTTCTGGAGTGATCATAAAATCCTCTTTCATAAAGACAACAGAGTCAGATGCGTTCGTGGTGTAATGGTCAGCATGGATGCCTTCCAAGCATTCGACGGGGGTTCGATTCCCCCCGAACGCAAATGTTTTTTCATATACTGTCCAAATGGACAATTAGCTTTTCTCATTTTTATTTTAAAAAAAACTAAAATAAGAAGTTGAAATTTATTTTTATTCAATCCATCTATTTTGTTTTTGTACGCAGTGTTATTTCTATGAAAATAGACAAAGCAGAAATGATTATTGTTGGGTCCTGCATGAAGAATTTTATCTTTCCTTTTCTGTATCACATACTGCATACTGTATCATGTACTTATTTTTATTCTCTCTTTTTAGAAAGATAAAGATATAGTCTACGATTAAAAAAACAGGATAAAACGTCAAAGTTGTGAGGCTTGTTTTAATGACCTTAAAAGAAATAAACTAAATAATTAATAAGAATCGATCTTGAGACATCGCACCCTCATCGAGAACCATGGCTAAACTAGCGATGAAATTATTATCTCCTGAAGCAGCAATAAATTATGATAACTGAAAAATTTCAACCAATAACTTACATTTTCCCCCTCTAACGCCCCCCTTCAATCCTTGTTAAATGATTTAAGACGCAAAGAAGTGGCTTCGTGCCTTCGTGCGTCATCGAGTGTTCTAAGCCGTTAGAAGGGTTGCCTTTTTCTTCTGGACCCCGTAAACCTACCACCAGGTGTCACACTCTGTCACTTTCGCCCTAGGCTTACTTTATCAAAATATTTGCTCAGGTTAGCTCCAGGTTCTCTCTGACGCAGTTATTCAGGTTTTTATTTGCTGAAACTCGGGTATAGATTACTGGTATCTAAATAAATTGTCGCGTTCATGCAACGCCAAAATGAATTGGATTGAAACAGTAACTCAAACTACCTCTAACTCGTATTTACTTTTCTTCTTTTTTTTAAATCGAGTATTGCCATCAAGAGTCAGAAATATTTTTCAGAAAGTCAGAAAATACGAACGCAAATATTTTTCCATATACTGTTCACACTATTAACTTAAATAATTAGGCGAATATTTTACTTAGTTATGATCTAAAAATATTAATTACACTTCTACTGTCATTATCTTGCACCTATTATTTTTATTTGAAGGACAAGATATCAAAATAAATGAAAGACTAACCACGACATAGGTCCTGCACAGAAGAATGTTACCTTTAAAACTTCTTGTTTTTGATTGGATACAACGGTATATCACATACTGTATACAGTATTTTATATCACGTACTTGTTTTTTCTTCCTTTTTAAGGGACGGCCACTAAATGGAGAAATCCGAAATGGATACGGCAAAAAAAGAAAAATGATTCCAAAAAGGAATCAGCAATTTTGGAATTGGCCGATTTGGTAAATTCCAAAATGGAAACGACCCATTTCGGTCGAATTTGTACATAATATTTTTTGAAACACGGTCCATAATGACAAATATTCTGTTTTACCCTTTCTTTTCTCTTATTTTTATTTTCTAATTATACTACTTTTTTATATTATACAAAATAATAGAAAGGAAAGAATGAAATAGAATCTTTCTCATTCCGCCCCGTGTTTCAAAGAATAATACGTATTACGTACAAATCCGACCAAAATGGGTCGTTTCCATATTGGAATTTTCTAAAACGGCCAATATCTTTTTGGGCGTTTCCACAGTTGCGTTTGGCCGTATTTGCCCGTTTCCATTATTTCCCTTGGTCATTTAGTGACCATTCCTTTTTTAAAAAGATAAACCTCTAGATATAATCTACGATACAAAAAAACCTGGTAAAACTCCGGAAAAAAAGGTGAAAAAAATTGAAAGAAAATAAGTAGTATGTAGCTGGTACAGAGAGGACTATTGCTTTAATAATACAGAAAGAAAATGATTTTTTAAATTTATTTTTACTCTTCTACATTTGAATTATATTATTTTCTATTTTTTCTATTTTGTTGGGTTTGTTAGTGTTCCCTACTCCTTTAGCTATCCGACTGTAAAGGAAAGTACGCTGTATTGCATCTCTGCCATTGTTACGAAATGGTTTATTTCAAATTTCTATTTTTTATGCTTCAGCTTTTATTATCCTCTAGTCTATTCGTATTTTCAGTAATCGGGTAACTAAATCAATAGATGTATAAATGGCTCTTTTATCCCAGGTTAGTTTCCCTTTTGTACAATACATCAAGATGTACTTCAGTTAATGTACTTTGGAATTCGTTCGGTACCAGGAGATCATCGTGACAAGCATCATATAGAGTTTGAAACTCCGCTGACGATCATATCAGGACCAAATGGAAGTGGAAAAACGGTTAGCTCAATTTTTGAGATTTGTTAGAGATTTACCTAACTAATTTGATCCTAATTGTTCGAAGTAAAATCAATCTTTTATGATAATATTAATCTTTCAGACACTTATTGAAGCGCTGAAGTATGTGACCGCAAATGAAGCCCCACCTGGTGATAAACAAGCTTTTGTTCATAACTTAAAGGTGCGTATTTTATCTCATTTTTAACCTTTTCTGCCAGGTAGCTCGCAGTCAACGAGTTGATGCTTTAATCATGTTGGAATTTACGACGGAAAAGAATAAAAAGGTCACTGTGACCAAGCGCTTCAATGCCGTCGCCAATGCCAGAAACAAAGGAGGCATTCAGTTCAAATCAGAAGAACACAATATTAAAGTGAAGAGCGAAGACGGTGATATCCAAACAATTTCTAGTAAAAATGCAGATTTTCAAACTGAAGTAAAATATTTTCACTTTCAGGGTTACTTTAATATTTTAGGTTTTAAATCATCTCGGAGTCCCTGCCGCTATTCTAAGCAATGTTATTTTCTGCCATCAAGAAGATTCATGTTGGTGAGTATTTATTTATTAGTAGCATTAATATGAACTTCAATGTTTTAATGTTAATTTATAGGCCATTAAGTGAACCAAAGGAGTTGAAGCAGCGTTTTGACAAAATCTTCCAGCTGCAGAAATTTACAAAAGCCATTGACCAAGCGAAGAAAATACGAAAAGACCAGGTAATCTTTTCGCTCTTTAGCTGTATTTTGTTTTTTAGGCTTCCAAATTAAAAGTATTCCATGCAGAAGTTCGTGCTTATGAGGTTTTGCTAAGAAATAAAGGAAAGGTTAATTACTTTTTTTGTCAATTCTTTCGAACGTTTAGGCCTTAAAAGATGAATCGGATACTAGTGAACAAAAAGGGAAAATCAAGAAAAAATTAGAAGAGCTTTACACTAGGATTGGTGAACTTGAATCGGATACACAAAAATTACAAGAAGAGCTCTCTAAAATTGAAAAAATGAAAGGAGACCGAAGTTTGTTTTTCTTATTCAATTAACATATTTTAGATATGCACAATACTGCAATTAATATTTTATCGGGAAACCTTGATAGCTTAAGAAAACAGAATATAGAACCGTTTGAAGGAACGCTTGAACAGTTAATGGAAGCTGATAGATTGGTTAGTTTTTTTTTCCTTTAGATATTTAATTTGTCGCTTTCAGGCTCAGGAACAGGTCAATAATGAAGAACAACGACAGTGTATTACCGATTTGAAAACTATAAGCAAGAGAACTGAACTTGCATTATGGGCCAAACAACAATGTGAATACAAATTGAATGATTTGATTAGAAAGAGCCAGGTTTATTTATTTTATAGATTTCCCTTAACTTTTAGAATTACGAAGAAGGTCAAGTTAGTCTGAAAAGACAATTCAACGAGATAGTACAACGGTTTCCCAGCTTGAATGACAAAAATATGACACCTGAACAATTCGCAGTCATTTTACAGGACGATAAGCAACAATTAGAAGAGGCTAAAGTTAGTTTTAAAAAAAAGAATTCAACTTTTGTTTTAGATTATGCATGCCAAGGGAAGAGTCAGATTCCAAAGCGAATTTGAAGATGTAATGGCACGACTAACGCGTGCTAGAGTGGATATCGAAAATATTGACAATAATAAGTTGAAATTCTATAACGAAATTTCCGATATTCAAGATAAGTTGGCAGCTATCGATGGATCCAGCAAATCGTTTGTTTATTTTTTAATGATTTCATGCGATTCATAGAGAGCTTCAGATTAATCGGAGACTAGAAGAATTGACTCTTATGACTCAAGGTCTTCCTTTTTTAAATGATTCACGTTGTCGCGACATTCAACAGGAGAAAGTTCAAAATCGAGGAGAAGTAAATACAGCCATTTTTGCCATATCATGTTTAGATTGATGTCCTTCGGAATCAGATAGCGGAAAATGCAGCAGTCGAAAAGGATATCAAAGAACGGCAAAGGATGATGAAAGAAAAAGATAATGCTTTGGAAAAGTACAATGGCATAAAGGAAAAACACAACTATAGCATTCAAAAGCTATTTGGAACACTGACAGATGGTAGATGGGGGTATGCTCTTTTTGTTTGGATTTATCCTATTTTCTCTTTTAGAACTCTCGTTCGTAATAAAAAAATTGAAATTGATGAAGAAATGAAGACAATAAAATATAAAATTACCTGTATAGATTGTGATCTTCGAAATGAAAAAAAAATTTATGATGAGAAAAATCAAGCAGAAAAAGAACTTCGAAATCAAATTGAAAATATCAAGGAAAATGTATATATGGTATTTTTTATCTTTGGATTTCAGCTTTTTCATACTTCAGAAATGCAGTTGTGACGTTGACGAAGTTAAAGAAGAATTAACGAAAGTAACCCAGGAATTGAAGAGATCAAGAAAAGAGCTTGCTCCTCTAAACACTAAATCGGTTAGATCCCTTTCAACAAAATAATTCTTTTACAGGATCTTTACGATGATTGGATCAACAAAACCACGTCTACAAGTTGTTGTCCTCTATGTGAAAGAAAATTCACGGGAAAGAATGGCTCTCAATCATTAGTTGATAAGCTCCAGAATATGACATTAGCTCTGCCGGACGATATTTCACGCATTACTGAGAAAATATCAAAACTTGAAGTAAAAGAAGCAACACTCTCTGGAGCTGTAGCTGAAACTGAACTATTAGAGTAAGCAAGCATTTGCTGCTTTATTCTTATTTTTTATTTGAGTTTAGAAGGCTGCAAAAAACTTTAGAGGAATCTATAAAACGAAAACGAGAATCATCTGCGCAGCAGCATAAGTTTGAAGAAGAACTTATCGAATTGAGACAACAACATACGATAATCAAGGAGAATTTTGATAGGATTACGAGAATTATGGTACATTTTTCTTTATTGTATAGGTTATAGGATGATATTTCTCTTCTTGATGATCTGTTCTCTACCCTTGAAAAACTTGAAAGAGATCTTAATGCTTTACCGGCATGTGAAGTGTCTAACGCCTATAAATCTTCCGAAGAAATTATGGAAATGATTAGCGAGAAGGAACGAAATTTGAAGATTTTAGAAGAAGAATTAGATAAATTTGAAACTTTGAAGCAAAAAAAACATGAAATCGATGTAGAGGCTAGTTTTTACAAAGTTTTTACATTATCAATCTAGATATTGCAACTAAAACAGGAACTTGTAAAAATCTCAGAATTCAGTGGTCAACGTACTAATCTTGAAGAACAATTGAAGAAGAAGCATGCAGATATTGAGCAGTTAGAGAAGGACAAAGAAAGGATTATGTCGAGAGTGCCGCAGTTAGAAGAAGAAGTCCAGGTATCTTTTATACGTTCTTTTGATTCTCGCTTTAGGCTACAAGAAGTCGTCGAGATTTGGCATTAGAAGATTTTAATTGTCGTGAACAAGAGGGTGCAGCTCAAATTCGAACGATGGAAATGTATCATACGAATTATCTAAATGACAAAAGAAAATTAGAAGATAACTTTGTTCCTCGTGAAGAGGTATTTATTTTGTTTCTAAACATTTTATGTTTAGATTGATCGTATTAAAATTGAATTACAATCATTAGAAGTTGAATATAATGAATGGGTGTTACAGAAGGGCAAAGCAGAGGATAATAGTGCGCAGTATAGTAAAATGGTAGATGGCGATTTTGGTTAATCTTAATTTTAGATTGAAAAGAAAAATTACATCACTCAACAAATTAGTCTTTTCAAAGCAACAGAAAGCATTACGGAACATCGTAAGAAGGTGGAGGGGTTGAATATACCCAGTGAAGAAACTATTAAAGACATGCAAGATGAATTCGATGTTAGTTTTTTGTGCTTTATATGTTCTTTCTTTAGAGGAAAATGACCCAATATAAGAATGACATATCAAAAAAATCAACATTTGAAGGACAACTAATGGAACTTAGGAAAAAGCATACCGAAGCACGAAAAGCACTGATATCAGACGAGTTAAAGAATGCAGACGTGAATTTAAGAAATGCTCTATTACACAAAGTTGTTTGCGAAAGTATCATCGAGGTATATTACCTTTTACTCATGATTTTTCTTTTAGGACCTGGACAGCTTTGTTAACGTACTGGATAGCAGTATTCTCAAGTTCCATAAAGATAAGATGATGGCAATTAATTTAATTCTTGACGATTTATGGCGAAAAGTATACAAAGGTATTGATATCGAAACAATTAAAATCAAGTTAGTTGTATATTTCTTTTCATAAATTTTGATTTTAGAACGGAAAAGAATGAATCTGCAGATAAACGAGCATCTTATGATTATAATGTTACGATGGTCTTAGAAGGTGGTATAGAAGTCGGAATGCGTGATCGCTGCTCTGCTGGTCAAAAAGTTTCTTGGCCTTTTTTTCTCATTTTTTTCTTTAGATGCTTGCCTCACTTTTAATCCGAATAGCTCTGGCTGATGTTTTTGCTAAAACTTGCTCCATTATTGCATTGGATGAGCCAACGACAAATCTCGACACATCCAAAGTTTGTTTTGTAATTATTTTTTACTTTTTAGATCGAACAAATGGCTATTATGTTGAATACTTTAATCAATGCTCGCCGTGCCGATGATCAATATGGTAATGTTCACGGAAAACAATTTCAGGTTTGTGGTTCTTCTCCATTTTCTATGCTTCAGATGATTGTTATTACGCATGATGAACGTCTCGTAAACGCTTTGAAACTCGGGTGTCGTCCAAGCCGTACGTTTAGAATTTCAAAAGATCCCTTGACGGGTAAATCAAGACTTGAGACGTTTGATTATGCAGGGTTAGTTCATTTTCTCATATTGATTTTTTTATCACTTTAGAAACAAAGTCAACTAATAATACGTGTAATAATAGTGTTCCAGTTTCTCCTGGAACTTTTTTTGTGCATATCTTTCTCGGTTTTTAGATGATAGTTGATATATTTATAAAGTTTTTATTAATAATTTTGTTATGTTTTGTCATCTTTTTCACATCGTAAATCACGTATTATTACCCGCTCTATTTGTGGAGATCGTCTAATTTGTGACGGATGTGAACCAGGCTCATCAATTGGAATCTAAAGAATAGTTATCAGGTAAGTTTTTATTTTTAATTACATTTCGTCCACGCTCTTGGTAATATTTTTCCCAATATTTCAGAGCTTCTCCCGATCCAAATTGAAGTTTATGTTCAGGAAAATTCATTTCTTTATCATCATAGGCTTCCGTAATAAGTTGGGAACAGTAGAAAGCTCGTTGACCTTTGGAATTTATACAATCTGATGTAAATATATCATTGTAAGCTGTTCCAACAGCTGATAAAGCAATAGTAAGCGCTTTTTCTTTAGCTGAAGAGGGTAGATGAACTCGACAAACCTGGAAAATATTGAATGGGAAAAGCAAAACGTTTGTCATCCGCAGGATTCGAACCTGCGCCCTCCGAAGAGGACTGCGACCTGAACGCAGCGCCTTAGACCACTCGGCCAGAATGACTACGAACACCATTCAAATATGAGCACTTGATAACGGAAATGGCAGAACAAACCTCAACAAAATGTGGTTGTTGTTTCTTTATAACCTCTTCTAGATCCTCTTCAACAACTCCATCAGCTATTGCATGAATTATTGTCCCTTGATCTTTGACTATTCCCACGTGGAACATGTTTCCCGGCACAGCATTGATGACGGCTTTTTGAAAATCGTCCGAAGATGTGAATTTTCCAAAGAAAATCAAGTCTCCCGGCTCTGCCGACAGTAACATGCTGAAGTTTTGAATATATTTGAGACAAAAGAAACTTTGAATTTCGCTGGTAATAGTCAGAAAAATTCCAGGCGGGTTGAAGTTTTCGTCCCAACGGCGTAGTCAATGTGAGCCTTCCTATAAAAATTGGCAAGATATAAGCCATTTTTGCAGAAAGCCTTCCTGAAAAGAGGCGAATGAGCTGATTAGTGGGAAGGAAGAAGAAAGACGAGTGTTCTTTGATTGAGATTAGGGAAAAATCGAGCAGAAATCAGGTTAAACGAAGAACTACAGGCGTGTAACTGGAAATGAAAGGTTAGCAGATAACCTTGAACCAATTGGGTGGATTTTACACAAAAATTCCATTCTTGATGATCAAAATGTTGCCAAAATGTATTGTGCAGTGTGAGATTCCATGTTAAAAAGAACATGCAGAAGCATAAAGTGGATCATTTTGAAGGAAAGTTCTAGTTTTTTTAACCATCTAAGAAAATTGACTAACATTAATAGGGGTTATTACAAATATAGCATTTTTAAAAGAAAAGTAAAGGAGACCGCAGTTAGAATGACAATCGTGTCTGCCCCCTCCTCGACGAGAGAATCCCCGCCCGACACAAACATCCCTGACCGAGGCCGTTGTCCATAGTCGACTGGCGAGTAACCAGGTCGGTTTAATTACCCAAGTTTGAGGTACTAATACCTTCTGACCCGGCATTCAATGTTGAGGTTTTGATGGAAATTTTGAAACGCCTTCCAACTGGGAGGGCAATAAAGCAGTTCAGGAATATGCGGGATCCTTTGATCTGACAGTGACATTTGGATGTAGAATCACGTGACGGTCCTCAGGGTCCATTAGTACTACGTATGTTGTTGTTTAATTAGGAAATTGAAAAGAAAAACGTAAATAAAAAAAGAGCCGCACCTCAAAACATTAAAGGAAAAGGATAATAGTTGTCGACGCGCCAGGAGTATCCGTTGGAAACAAAAATAGACTACTTATTATTATTATAGAGAAGTTTTAAAATTTCCATCAAAATCGCAACATTGACTATCGGGTCAGAAGGTACCTGGAAGAAATTAAGAAAGTGTAATCGTGTCTGTTCTCTCCTCGATGAGAGAATCCTCGCCCGACTCCAACACATCTGACCGAGAGAATAAGTTAGACATATATAGAGTATCGATCAATAATCATATCAAGTATAGTAATGGATTTAGAGTATTCTTCGTTTCCCAAACAAGTACTTTTAAATCGATCAAGCTACATACGGCATTTTGTTGTGATGTTTGCTCATCAAATGTTCTCTTTAATCATTATTAAATTAAAATTCTTTTTAATAAGGAAATCATAACGAACAAGAACATTAATAGAACTTATAAAAGAACTCCAAAGAAGTTTTCAAAATTTACAACAATGAGATTCTATTTGTCCTGAAAAAATAGAAAAACTAAAAGATGAAAC
This sequence comes from Oscheius sp. DF5120, assembly GCA_932521415.1. Classification (NCBI taxonomy): domain Eukaryota; kingdom Metazoa; phylum Nematoda; class Chromadorea; order Rhabditida; family Rhabditidae; genus Oscheius; species Oscheius sp. DF5120. The sequence goes on from OW051463.1 coordinate 1,396,049, forward strand.
GATTACCACTACTCTGCTTGTGAACTACAACTAGATAACAAAATGTTTATGCTATACATAGTCGTCTGGAAATCAGTAGACTCAGAATGATTATGTTATCGTGAATATATCTGCCCATCCACCAATAGATGACAATGATAATGTTGTTTTAATTAGCTGGAATTGTCACCTTATTTATACTATAGTTACAATTGAATCATTTGTTCCTTTAATGGCTTAACTTTTTTCTTGTTTTTGCTTCATTGTACGTGACAAGTGAGTTGTCGAGCCTGAAATTGCACGTTTTTAGTCTCTTTCAAGTTTTTATCATCATTGGAGAGGATTGGTGTGACAAAAAAGAAAAAATAATAATGATATTTTATTTTTAATCCCGTGAAAAACAAAACAGACTTTTTGATCTTTTGGAAAAAAGAAGATCATAGGAGAAAAATAATAATAATGATTGTCACAACCTTCGTTGCCCTCCCAGTTGGAAGGCGTTTCAAAATTTCCATCAAAACCTCAACATTGAATGCCGGGTCAGAAGGTATTAGTACCTCAAACTTGGGTAATTAAACCGACCTGGTTACTCGCCAGTCGACTATGGACAACGGCCTCGGTCAGGGATGTTTGAGTCGGGCGGGGATTCTCTCGTTGAGGAGGATCCAGACTTGCTTCCACTTTCTTAAAGACTGGAATCATATACAGGAAGAAAATGTAAGCAATCCCGTGAAATACAAGACAGATTTGATCTGCAATTTTTGTAGCTGATTCTCACATACATATCAGAGCCGACAGTACATTTCGAGAAAAGGACAGTCGGCGTCCGTCTCATGGAGGTCGTGTCTGCCCCCTCCTCAACGAGAGAATCCCCGCCCGACTCAAACATCCCTGACCGAGGCCGTTGTCCATAGTCGACTGGCGAGTAACCAGGTCGGTTTAATTACCCAAGTTTGAGGTACTAATACCTTCTGACCCGGCATTCAATGTTGAGGTTTTGATGGAAATTTTGAAACGCCTTCCAACTAGGAGGGCAACGAAGGTTGTGACAATCATTATTATTATTTTTCTCCTATGATCTTCTTTTTTCCAAAAGATCAAAATTGATAAACGACTTGATGGAAAAGTCTTTACTGGAATATCAAGACTAAAAAATGTATTTTTAATTTATGACCAAAATTCTAATAGATAATTTTTATATATTCCATTAGCTCATATTGATTTCGGTTTATTCTAAATGGGGAAACCATCTGTCTGACTATCCAGATTTGAATTATGTCCAGGTGAACGTTGTCTATGATTATCGTTATCTATAACAAAGATTCAATCAAACTAATATTGTGCACGTACATAATAATGTTCCATACATCAAAAAGTGTTATTGGTAGAATAGGCAACTTGTATATCATATGCTGGACATACTGCACATACCTGAATATCACGTAATTATTTATTTTTAATTATTTTCTTCTTTTTTTTTTTTTTTTTTTAAGAAAGATAAGCCCCTTGTGAAGATTTCAATGCCTCGGTAGGACATCGCGAACACTCATCCGAAACCTGCGTTGGAAAATACGGATATGGTTTAAGAAAGACAAGGGGAGAACAACTTCTATCCTTCTGCGCACAAAATGGATGGAAAATCGCCAACACTTTTTGCAAACAACGTAGCGATAGAAAATGGACTTGGAGATCCCCAAATGGACAAATCCTCAAGGAATACGACCTATTCCTAGTAAAGACAATTTCAAACCACTAAGATGCCACGCAATTAACCAATTCAACTTCCGGATTACAGACTAATGTTTTGATTGTTTTTCCACGGAATACTATCTTTTCTTCCCATGTTCTACATGAGAAAAAACAAAAGCAATAGAACAATAAGAAAAGTCGTGTTTTGAAATTTTTCCAAAATCAACAATAATCTCACTTGTCTTTCAACAACGGTGGCAAAAGTTTTAGAAATTTTTTTAGAATCTGAAGTGACAATCGTCTGTCCTTTTCTTATCCTTTCATGATATAAGATAAATAATCTTTTTTTCTGTGATTTTTGTCTGCAGCTTAATTAAATTAAATGTCAATAATGAGACGAAAGAAAAAAAACAAGTTTATATAAAAAGTAAGACTTAATTGCAATCATTTCCTCCGTAATAATTACCACTTATATGATTTTCACAGACATCGCAAGGCTTCATCTTCTTTTCTTTTACAAACATTATAAAATAGAAAACAATCCGCCAAGACGGAGAAAAAAAGTAGTAAATAATTGGATTGAGTCAGATGTTATATAAGTCGCGTGAGAGGCACGTACCTAGAGTTCGAATCTAACTTCCCGCCCGATCAAAAATTATATAATGTCAGTGATCAGTAAACCCAATCCCGCCCGACCAACCATGAACACTGATGATTTCAAACAAGACAATGATCATTTGTACACTAAATTCTTGTTCACGTAGTCTCTTAAGGTAAATAGGCAAGCTTTGATAAAAGGGTGTTAGGTAGAAGTCTCAGAAATATCGTGATTTTTCTGGGTTCTAAACATTTAATAATATCAATAATTTAATTATTCCCAGAAAAGGTGCCATTTCCCATCACACAAAATGTCATGTAGTATCTCGCTAAAATCTGTGACTCACCAGGCAAAAATATATCTCGACTGTTCTGTACTTTCATGAATAATTATGAAGCAAATGTTCTCGTCCCATGTACCTTGAAATCAGATGTTGTACTTGTACACATTATTTTTCGGATGTTTCCGTAGTCTGTATCTTTGAATATGAAGGAGACTACGTTTGCTTCTTAGGATACACTTTTGCCAACGTTGTCTCTATTTTTCAAATCCTTTCACTGCCTTTATTAGCAGGCTGCTGATATTCTTTCTTCACACTTCAAAATGAATAAAGAGGCGTGTGGCGTTTGTGGAGAACCTAAAGCTGCGAAGTATTATGGAGGAATCAGCTGCAAGTAAGTTCACTCACTTCATTTTTTACATAAACTTATCCGCATATATTCTTTATTATTTGGCCAACAATGTGTCTCTAATATTACCTTCTTTTATTTAGTTAAAAAAATATAAATAATAATTATAAATTTTAAGTGGACTGTGGAAAATGAATTTGATGCAAAAATTTTTTTTTCTTTTTGGCAACATTTCAAAAACAATAATAACTGGCATATAACACAAGACAAAACAAAACTCAACAAAAAACACGTTAATTTCGAAAAACGAACATACTAATGATGTTAAAGAAAATATGAAGAGTATCGTCTCTATAGCTGTAGAACATTAGTTCTAAGAGTAACGTCACATATATCTTGACTGGAAATCATTAAATATTAGGTTGGCGACTAATTTATGAAGCACTTTGCAACATATTTTTTCAAGGACTTTATATTCTAGGTAAATGACTTTCAATCATAGACGTATCCTCTATCGGTATCTACGACGTGTTGCCAACGTCTAGGCAGCTGGTAAATTCCCTAGCTTTAAAGTATCCATTTCTCATCTCCAGTTACCAGGTAGTCCAGACAATCAGAGCCATAATAGGAAGTGAGGAAAGTTGTGCAGACCTCATCTGGTGCTGGTGAGCATGGGGAAGCCAAACGGCGTATCTCCATTAAAGTGGGCGAACCACCTATGCAACCACCTTAGACACCATCCCTTGACCTATCAAACTGTTGGTTCTGACGGTGGGTATTTCAGGCCTTCAAGAGATAATGAAATTGCAGCCGAATTTGCAGCCATCAAAGGGAAGCGTTAGTGGTAGAATGTGAAGCATAGCACAGATTATTAGTCAATCGTTTTGGTCAAAACAAGAAAATTCTAAAGACAAATTTCTAAAATGCTTCATAAATCGCCATCTTAATAATTAATTGTACACACATGTATATAGGTTTAGCATTCTTCGACGTGATAGCAAATTTTTTGGTTCCTCTTCGTCTTTGGAAGTTTTTCATTTTTCCTTCACGTCGTGTCAATAAGCGATGTTGAGATACTTGTGGGGACTGCATTTGCGGTTCAATCATATCTAATGCTATACATCTCATATTTGCATAGTTGTAGCAGGCATATGTGACAAGCCACCAGCTAATCTTGCTTCAAGACTATATAATATTTCAGAAAGATTTGATAGACCGACAAATCTTGGTACACTTATTTATACATTTCTATTTGTTTACTAAGTATCGCATTTGTACATAAATGTACATTTTCAAGGATATTTTTGTCAGTTCAATTTTGCTGAACATTGCTCTGACAATACAAGTTGCCTATTTGTACACTAGGTTTGTGTTCATGACGCAGCGTAGTAGTCATAGTCACCTGCTTAATCCGATTATTTGCTAATGTTTTTCGTGAAGCATTGTTTTCTGATGTTTGCAAAAAGAAAGAGGAACAAGGATGTCTGTGAAAACCCTGTCTTGTTTTACTTTTAATATAAACCTATTTATTTCAGTGGCTGTCGTGTATTTTTTTTTCGTCTCATTACTGGAAAAAATGTAAAAAATACTTCATATTGTGGAAAAAATGGCAAATGTCTAATCTACTATAAATTGCTGCAAGGAGCTTGTTCAGGTTGCCGATATCGAAGATGTCTAGAGGCAGGATTGCAGGAAAAAAGTAATTATTTCTGGTAATTTAAAAGATTTTAGTGGTTGGAAAGCGAGGTAGACACAATTATTGTGTAAATTACCACACCTTTTTTGAGAAGACAACTAATATCAGTCGATTATATGGACAGTCGTTGAACCAAGGAGTGAATGCCTTGATACAGACGAGGGACAAGACAAGTCTGTGGACATTACTCAACTACTGGAAGGGATATGATGAGTTAGTTCTCAAAATATTTTTGCTTACAGTTTTGTAATGGCGGCCCAAAGACAGTACGTATTGCATTTTCGATGTAACGCTCCCGCGCGTTTTTTTTAACTTTTTAAATGATGAATTGGTTGTTCTTTTTACATTTCTTTTATAGCTATCTTCTGGTTCGTAATGGTGAACATCCAAGCCTATCAGGTGGAGATGGTAATTTCACCCTCGGCGAGATTCTCCTGTCTCCCCGCCGCTGTATCCGTCGAAATACAGCTGCTATTTCTTCTATTTGTGATTATTCCACTGGGGTCAATCTACCTTTTGTGTTACTATCCCATACCTGTCGAGTTACGGTTATGAATGCAGAATGGCTGGCTGCATTCTCGGAATTTCATCAAATGCCAGATGCAGACAGAATCCTTCTTCTGCGAAACAGTAACTCAATCTGTCTGAGTCACTACGAAAGTATGAAAATCAGAAGGCAAAACGATTTTACAAAATATGTTTCTAATTCCCTTACTACTCCCGGGATACAAAACGCGTAAGTTCATGAATATATAATTAACTTCCTGTAGACGAGAGTATTACCTGAAGGGACGGATGCCAGTTGCAACCATGATGGCTGAAACCATATCGAAATACCAAGTGACTGAAGTGGAACTGCTTCTAGTGAGACTGATAGCCATGTTTGCTCCTCGTGAGTATTTTCAACAGAATTTGGTAACAATAGTAGAGCCAGCAATGAGCGACGAAGGACGTACCTTGGCCATCCAAACCCGAATCCGTCTTTCCCAGATTCTCGCAGAATACATGAAGCAGTCAAATACCTCCGACATCCACGAGCGACTGACTGCTTTGCTATCGATGGAGCAACATGTGAAGGTATTCATGGAATCTCGTGTTGGGAGTTCGATTCTTCCCAAGGCAGGAGATAGTTTGTCGTAGATTAGGGAAAACGCTCAAGGGAGCCACCACCAGAAAAGTATCATTGGCTCGAAGCGAGTATCACCCATTTTTTATTTGACTAATAGATACTTACGAATTTAGGAAATAGCCAAACTAAGTCTTCCTCTCCTGGTGACAATGGTTGTGCATAACCAGGAAGACATGGATTGTCCGCTGGGAAGAGATCTCTATTTGACGAACAGCTGAATAAATGCCTTTCTAAACAATTGATTTTTTTGGAGAACCAAGTTCGATTTAATGTAAACATTCAACTCCTTCTTTTTCTTGTTCTTCCTCGCACCATTCATCCGATTATTTTCATATTGCATGAAATGATATTGATAAACATTTGAACATTTCTGTATCTCTGCTCTTCTGCTACTTTCAGTTTTGAAAATAGATTTTGCCTGTTTTTATTTATCATTCATTAAAGGAACAGTGCCACTGGTTTGTACTGCGCGAGAGAGTCGTGTTCAATTCACAAAAAGACCATGGTTTTTTTATGTTACTTCATGTTTGCTAGGCCACAAAAACTTCCAAAAATTCAGTACAAAAAACGAAAATTTGAGTAAACTGGATAAGAAAACCTCAATATTCAAATTGCGCGCGCAAGGCTGAAGACATTGGAGACAAGAAGTAGGTCGTGTGGCACTGTTCCTTTAAATAGTCTATTTCCACCGGAAAAAAATTGGCCTGCAAGACCCATCTTCCTTTTTTTCGAGGTACCGCCTTTTTTACTCTTTATAGTTTTCCCTTAAAAAGATATTTTCATAATGTTCATTCATTGTATCCACTTTTTAACAAATTTTAACAATAAAAAATAGCTCAGCTAACAATTAAATCAAATTTAATCCAAGACGGCGAAGCTTCCTATTATTATTCCTGAACTGCTTTATTGCCCTCCTAGTTGGAAGGCGTTTCAAAATTTCCATCAAAACCTCAACATTGAATGCCGGGTCAGAAGGTATTAGTACCTCAAACTTGGGTAATTAAACCGACTTGGTTACTCGCCAGTCGACTATGGACAACGGCGTCGGTCAGGGATGTTTGAGTCGGGCGGGGATTCTCTCGTCGAGGAGGGGGCAGACACGATTGTCATTCTAACTGAAAGAAAGTGTAAGCAATCCCGTGAAATACAAGACAGGTTTGATTTGCAATTTTTGTAGCTGATTCTCACATACATATCAGAGCCGACAGTACATTTCGAGAAAAGGACAATCGGCGTCTCATTGAGGTCTTGGTGGATTAAATTTGATTGAATTGTTAGCTGAGCTATTTTTTATTGTTAAAATTTTTATCTTGCGCTACCGATAAAAAGTGGATACAATGAGTGAACATTATGAAAATATCTTTTTAAGGGAAAACTATAAAGAGTAAAAAAGGCGGTACCTCGAAAAAAAGGAAGATGGGTCTTGCAAGCCAATTTTTTTCCGGTGGAAATAGACTATTTAAAGGTCAGAACAATTCCAGGCGGGTTGAAGTTTTCGTCCCAACGGCGTAGTCAATGTGAGCCTTCCTATAAAAATTGGCAAGATATTAGCCATTTTTGCAGAAAAACTTCCTGAAAAGAGGAGAATAAGCTGATTAGTGAGAAGGGAGACGAGTGTTCTTTGATTGAGATTAGGGAAAAGAGCAGAAATCAGGCAAAAAGAACAACAGGCGTGTAACTGGAAATGAAATGAAACATTGCCAGGTAACCTTGACCCAAATGGATGAATTTTGCATAAAAATGTCATTCTTGATTATCAAAATGTTTCCATAAAATGTGTTGCGCAGTGCGTGATTCCATGTCCTTGAATCTAGCATCTGGAATCTTCGATCGAATCCGCCCCGCAACTATGTGTTCATCTAAAAAACGATCTAGTATAGCAATAATGTATAGTTGAATAAAAAGGGACCCATATGTGATTAATGCTTTTTTTCAGGAAATATTAATTAAAATTTTAAGGAAAACTTATTAAAGCTTTATTATTTATAAATAACATTGACAGGGGGGGGGGGGGTTTAAAAAAGGGAATAATAATTCTTTATTTATAATGCAACGCAATAGCACAAACTATTGTATCGATGGCAATCGCCACAAATAACATTACTCTATCTATAGCTTGGAAAACTTTGGTAGTAGTGGAAGCCGCCTGAAAATTCCCAAAATGCTTAGTTGCCCTCTCGAAAGAGAAGGCGTTTCAAAATTTCCATCAAAACCTCAACATTGAATGCCGGGTCAGAAGGTATTAGTACCTCAAACTTGGGTAATTAAACCGTCTTGGTTACTCGCCAGTCGACTATGGACAACGGCCTCGGTCAGGGATGTTTGAGTCGGGCGGGGATTCTCTCGTCGAGGAGGATCCAGACTTGCTTCCACTTTCTTCAGTTCTTCCATGCACCTTCAGACTCGATAGTCAATGTTGAAGTTTTGATGGATTTTGAAACGCCTTCTCTTTCGAGAGGGCAACTAAGCATTTTGGGAATTTTCAGGCGGCTTCCACTACTACCAAAGTTTTTCGTCGTCGTTATTGCCCTCTTTTTATTATTCCACCGCTGTCAAAGGTGCCAAAGAATTCATCCCTTGCACAGACAAATGAAGAAGTTAGTAATTCTTGTTTTCTTCAGGGAAATTCATTTTGTCTTTGTCAATCAAGAAATCATACTCAATGTCTGTCTTAAAAAATAAAAAATAGACACAAATAAAGAATAAAATGAGAAAAATTTCATGCCAAAAAGTAGCTTTAAAAACCTGATAAGATAAGCATCCGACCATGTGGTTGCAGCTGGGTTTGTTTCTTTGCTTTTTTTTATCTCAGTTTAGCTTTGATTTCCTTCGCCATTCTTCTGGATGCCCGTCAAATTCTTCCTCCATCTGAGTCGGTTTCACAGTATCTCTATAAAGAAAGCTTATAGAGATGTCCTGCCAGATATAGGAGTTCCGAACTATTCCTGTGATGCCAGTTTGATGAAGAGGAGTGCAAAGAAACCGACGAATGTGAACTCAGTCAGGCCGGCAGATATTGATGTCGTCATGAGCATCGGAGACTCTTTGACGGTCTTTGGTCTCTATTTTTTTTAATCCAAAAATTTTAGGCTGGCAACGGAGCCGGTGCTGAAGATCCTGTTGGCGTTATTCTCCAATACAGAGGACTAACTTTCGAAGCTGGTGGTGATAATAGTCTCGAGACTCATGCAACAATTCCGAGTGAGCTGAAAATATTGACAAAAAATATACGGTTTCAGACATCCTTAAAAAGTACAATCCAAAACTCTTCGGTTTCTCACAAGGCATTGGATCCGCTGTTGTTTGGGAGGTAGCTAAATTGAATATCGCCTTCCCTGGAGCAAATGCAAAAGATCTTCCAGGACAAGCGAGACAACTCGTATCACTTCTCAAAGCTCACCCGGAGGTAGATAAATATGACAAAAATTGATTGCTAAAATTTCAATGCAAGTTACACTTCCTAGAAAGAAATTTTTGGAATCCTCTTGATGAAATTTTCAATACTATTTTTGATGGCCAAAAATTTTTTCATAGAATGCATACCGTAATGAAAAGTCAATGAAGAAAACGTATTTTTGTTCAAATTCATCCCTTCTTTTTTTCTTTATTTTTCTTTTTTTTTCCGACCTCAAATTTTCAGGTTCAAGGAATCAATGGGAGATAGATAGATTAAAACGTCATAATTTTAGGCTGTCAACATGAAAGAAGACTGGAAGCTACTTAATATTTTCATAGGTCTGTTTGACTTTTTTTACTGAATTTTTTTCCTCGTTGCGTCCTTTGACATCCTTTAGTATGCAGCAAATTTAACGAACAAAAATCTATTTTTATAGGAGGTAACGACGCTTGTGGATACTGTCGACACGAGGTAAATTTTTTTCTCAATTAAATCTTAGAAATTCAGGACTACGCCCCAGCCGACTGTCGTGACAACATCTCACAAGCTGTTCAGATCATTTATGACAACGTGCCACGCGTTATCGTATCACTGACCGCCATGTTGCAACTTCAAGTCCTGCGTCAAACAGATAAGGGTGAACTGTTTTGCGAAAGGCTCCATAAGTAGGAATTTTTTAACTGAACAAATGAAGGAGTTTAGAGATGAATGTGGCTGTGAATCGAGTAAGGACTTCACAAATCAAATGTTATCCGATGTAAAAAAAAACAAGAGATTGAATAATGAAATTCCAGTATTGCTATCAATATGCTGACAATGAGACCCAGTTAGCTAATTCTGGAAAATTTGACAAGGATGATTTCACTCTCGTAGTACAGCCATTCTTCAGGGATATCATTACTCCACCATCGTATGTAAGTGAAGATACTTGGAACATTCAAAGTTTTATGGGTTTTGTTATATAAATTAAAAAAAAAATTAATTTTTGCGTAAAGACTTCAAATGTTCTTAAATTTTCAGCCAAATGGCACCATAAACCACAAATTCTTCGCCCCTGACTGCTTCCACTTCTCTCAATATGGACATGCTCTCGTGTCTACATGGCTCTGGAAAAATATGCTTGAGCCTGTAGGAGCCAAAACAACGAAGGGATCCACTTCAGAGCCAGCCGTTCCTCTCGCTTGTCCTGATCCAGTAAGTCTTTCGAAGATGGATTAACTAATTTTCAGAAATGCCCCTTCATTCGAACAAATAACAATAGCATTAATTGTACCATGTATATGACGCCTGTTTAAAAATTGCTATGAATATTGGAAGTGATATATTAGTCTTGTAGACACTCGATTAGATAGTCTCTCATCTCACGAACAGAATTTCTTTTTGTCGGATCGATATGGAGATTCTTGATAATGAAATTCTTCAAGTTTTGCGAGTGGATTCTGTTGGGAAGAGTAGCAAGCAAGTCCTTCTAAAAAAATTGTTATATGAATTGCGATTGTGAGTTTTAGGGCAGTAAAAATGACACACATCTTATCGCTTCATTCTTTCCAAAAAAACAAAAACCTACCATCATATTCTTTTTGTAACTTCTTTTATCGATTACCATTTGGCTGAACATTTCAGCAATTTCTGGATCTCTAAAAGATAAAGCGATATATCCCATCATATAACTCACCCAAATAAATGGTTCCTAATGCCTCCGATCTCGTAGTGCATCTGACAAAGAATTTGAGCTGCGCCTGTTTTGTCCTGGTAATCTTCATAAAGACATTTATCCCAGAAAAGCTGATGGAATGCTAACATTCCGAGACTCCAACTATCGATCTTTGAGTTGTAAGGAGTTTCTGAAAGAACAAATATTTATGGAATGTTGAGATTTACATAGGGAGAAGGGTCCATATATCAATGATACTTTCGGTAGCATTTTTAATTGTTGTTAATTTTATTTTTGCTTAGAAAGATCGTGAAAATCTATCAAAGAAAAGTATAAAATACACAAAACACTATGTGTTGTTTCACGCAACTTTTAAATAATTTAGTTCATACTCCCCCTGATACTTACTCATAATGACTTCTGGAGCCCTATAGTGATATGTTTGAATAGTATGATTATGGAAAGGAACATCATTCCGAGCCATCTTCAAGCAAGTATTGAAATCTGTCAGCTTCGATATGATCTTCTTTATTCTCTTCTGAAACAGCAAGGATTTATAAAGGTTATTGGGAAGGCAGCCCTCGGTGAGGCGTTGACCAAATTAGCATACTCTTACCTGTCCCTTATCATCAGTAAACGGTTGAACATTGTATAGTAGGATATTCTCTGGTTTGATATCTGTATAAATATATCCGCAGTCATGGATAGCACCCACGGCACTAGCCAGTTGAGCCATGAGATGAAGAATTTGAAGAGAAGAGAACTGAACATCATTGCAGTTCTGAAACTTGTTTTTTGAATATAGGAAACATGAATTATAAAATCTATATAATAACTTTATGATTTTTCTAATTATACATATATATGAATAATTAGAAAAATGTTTTGGAAAGAATTAAATTAGAGCACTGTACCATATACATGCTACAAAAAAATAAAGCAGCTATTTTTTCAGAGATTAGCTTCAGTTATCTGAACGTTTATAAAGCATCTTCCTCACCAATTCGAATAGATCCGTATCAGCCAACTCCATCACCTGTACATAAACGCTAGGCATCCATTCAGTGATTATTTCAGACATGGCAATATATCTACAAGCTCATATCTCTCTTCCCTATATATCTTACTTATTATTCATGGGTCTGAGTAAGTTTATCAACTCTTCTGAATCATTCTCTTTGGAAAATTTTATGGCGATCTTCTTGTTAGTGGCCTAAAGATGATCTGATTTCTTGAATATGCTACTTTGTCTTTGGCTTTGTAAACGATAGAAAAGGCGCCTGTACCGATGGGATATTCGACGTGGACTGAAAAGATAAAAAAAAATGCTGAAAAATAATTGAAAACATACAGTTTCTCCTGGCTACATTTATCTTGGTGTCTTCAATGTCGCCGAGAGACTGATAAACAGACTCCAAAGCAGACCCTTCGGGGGCTTCAACCGAGATTCGTTCATTCCCTGGAAGACGAAGACATATTGGAAACGATTACTTGCAAACTTTTCAGACATGAGATAAAAAGGAAATTGTAAAATAAGTTCGAGAAAGCGTGTGACCCCCCCCCCCCCCCAACACCCAGTATCCTCATCGTCGTATTTGAATATGGATTACCCACCCAAACGATGTATAATCATGCAAGGAAGGAAACTTACATATTGGATTATAGCTCTTCTGCTCTTCAATTTCTTGAAATTCTTCCCCCTTTTCCTTTATTTCTGGTATAAGATCCTTTTTATTCCGTACTTTTGGAGAAATGTTCTCCTTCTTCTCATCATTCTCATTTGCTTCTTCTTCAGATACATTGATAAATATGGTAGGAGAACCTGAACAAAAAGCTTATTACCATGTTCTAATCTGCCTGAAAAATCGGTTGGAAAGTGCACTAATATTAATGAACTCATATATATTGGATTTTGAAAATATTTTGGCTCAAAATTCCTCGAACTCTAATTTTTTTGGGGTTTTAATGGTTTTTAGGCTTCTCTCAAAAACTTCTAATACACTCCTGGATTTTTGTAGAACGTTCATGATGCTGATTGAAGGAATTTTTCAAACAGGAGCTTTTTCGGAAAATTCTGAATATTGAAAGAGATTTTTGTTTTTGTTTGGTAGGATAAAAATTCTACTTACTCGGTGTGTCTCCATTATTTTCTTTTTTAGCTTCCATTTTAATTTGGCATATTAGACTCCTTCTTCCATTTTTCTTATCGATTTCGTCGAGGATTTTCTTAACGGCGTGGAAGAGTTCTGTTTCCTCTTTTGAATCAACCCATCTTGGAATATATTGAACCTGAATTTTTTCATCCAAAAAAATTCGATATTTACCTCTCTTAGTGTTTTTATAAAATTCTTTTTATCTTCTTTAAAATTTTTTATGTTTCCAGTATACTTATTTTTTTTCACTACATCGAATAATGTAGCTCTCATTTGATCGTCTAACTTTCCTTGTCGAAGGTATTTTGGATGGTCTTTTAAAAATCGAAGGAAAGGAATCTTCCATTTATTGTTTCCCTCTGAAATTGTTTTTTGAGATAAAGAGGGGAAAATTTACTGCAGATATGAACATTGTTCTTTCCAAAGAGCTTCCTGAGTTGTTCATAGAGATGTTGGTCGTCGGAGTTCATCCAGCAGGGTGGATGAGTTCCAACTCTGTTGCTCTGAAGAAAGAAGTTACAGAGGGGGAGGGATTGAAGCATAAAAAATTCAGGTACCCTATATTGCTTAAATTGGTCCATCCCAACTATGGAGTCTTTTCTCGTCCCCTCATATATATATTAATAACCGGATTAGAAAGCTTTTTTTTTTTCAAAAATGCTTTCCAGCTAACATTTAAATTTGAAAGCGCGCTCCGTTATAACAAAAAATCGCTTTAAATGAAAAAATTTTGATGAATCAGAAGGGTTTCTGCTTAATTCTTTAATATCCTCATTATTAAAATTGTATACAATAGGAAAAATATAAAAAAGTTGAATTTTTAGACTGCAATTGGATGAAACAATTTCCAATACTCACCAAAAAACTTTCCAAGAACTGCTCACAAATTCTCAGAGTTTCTCCTTTGGTCTTTTTTTTCTTCTCCATCTGATTACAAAATTTATTAATAAATTTTCCCTAAATAAATGACTCAAAGAGAAAAAAATCGTTTACCTTATCTTCCATCTTATGAAAGGGACCGGATAACTTCTTCATTTGCTGCATAAGCTGTCGGATTACTGTTCTCTCATATGACATTTTATCTAAAAAGAATAAATTATAAAAAAGTAGAAAGATATTACTGGGGACCAAACGACAATTGCGTCTGTCGAGAGGACAAATTTGAATTGAACGAAAAATTGGCGCCAAATCGGATACCGTATGGACGGCTGTATCCTATTTTAATAAGGGAAATCTATTTGTACTGTTAATGCGAAAAGTTATAAGTGAACAATGAAAAAATTTAGAGTTTTTATGTTATTCAAAGCTAACCCATAAACAAAAAAGGTATCTGGAAATGATGAAAAGTTGACAACAGATACAACAGAATTTGAAAAAATAGTCGTTGGATTAATATCGGCTTGCATGAAAAAACATAAAAAAGCGATTCGGATCGCTAATAAATATAGGAAGGGAAAACATCTCGCTTTATTTGAAGCAACTATTTTTAAAAAGTCGCTTTTTTATTTTTCAATTTTTTCATGGTCAATTGCTTTCTTTGGGGTATCCAATGTCTCACAAAGATCTCAACCAATTCGTTTCGCTTGAAAATGTGAAATGAATTACTGGGAAACTATTCTTTTAATATTTAGCGTTCAATTTATGGCAACGAAATAGTTTGCTGGGAAGTCTTTCAAAATATATAACCAGAAAAAAATCACTGTTTTTTCTCTTCTATTTAGTTGGCAGCTTTGAGGCTGATCCATCACCCAAAAATATCGTTAAATAACATAGTTGAAAAAAATTGTCTCACATAAAAATGTTGCACACTTATTCTTTGTCGTAAATTTCTCACTCATTTCTCTTCAAAAAAAAAATCAAACATTTATTCTATCTGCACGTATATTATTACAGCTAAAAATAATATCTGAAGTGAAGATGCGGTTGAAAGAGATGAGATAAGTTCAGCCACAGATTTTGTCACAATTTCTAAACCTACCATACTATTCAATTATTTTCTTTATTTCTTACCCATCTGACTACAATCCTCTCCAGAGAAACCTTCAAAACAGTCACAATACTCTGCGAAGGGATTTGAATGACATTTTCCGTTTTCATGGCAATTTTGAAGGGCTGGGCAGAGTTCTACTTCTTCCTAAAATCAGTTTTCATGAATATATGTTAGTAAGATATTATACGCAATTACGATATTTGCTACCTACCGTTTCCGGGTCTTTTCCTGCTCCTTCTATCAAATTTTCCATAGGTTTTTCACGGGTTTTCTCACAATTCTTGCCATAAAATCCTTCTTTACAGATGCAGTAAATCCTGCCTTGGTTAATTTGGCACTTTCCATGAAAGTTACAACGATTTTGATCTTCGCAAAGGTTAATTTCTGGAGGAATGGGCTCAATTTCAACTGGAGATGGAGGAAGTTCTAGAAAAATCTGGATTATGTAGGCTACAAGCCCTACCAGCTTCATCAATAGCTTCATTAATCTCCTTTAATTGCTCATTTTTTGAAGAATGAAGATATTTTTTAGTAAACCCAACGTCATAGCTCATTTTCAACGTGGTTAAGGGTTCATATCCGAAGTTTCTGATCCTTCCAGCTACTTTTTCCAAAGCAGGTACGACATTGTTGGCAAACTCGACGATATTAGTGTGCTGAAAGAGTTGAAAATAGGTGGAAAAAAAGGCATACAGGAGAGAAAACATCGGCAGTTTCTCGGAAGAACCTCAACATCTCCTCCTTCTTCTTCAATGTTCTCTTTTCCTCATTCATTCCAATCTCAAAGACATGCATCAGCCACTGGGCACGATCAGATAATTCTGATTGAGAAGAATGGAGGAAATGTTTACTGTCACTGGCTATCAACTGAAAATAACATTTTTGTGGAGAAGACGAACTACACCAGAAAAATAAAGGGTGGTGGAATTACAAAATTTTGAACAGAGATTAAAACCCTAGCAATCAAATTTGAGATTTTTGAACTTGAATAATCCATTAGGACAATCAGAAAAAAAAATGTCGAATGAAGGTTTTCATTTGTTTTAATTGATAATGTGCAGAGAACTGAATTGATTAATATCTATTTTTCATTCTCCCAAGTCATCAAAGCTATCAATTTAAATTATGAAAGGGCTTTAAACAAAAACTTTAGAGCTCAGACTTTTCGAAAAAAAAAACTTACCTCTTGAAGTAATTCCGTGATCGTCTGTTTCTCCATTGCATTTCTTTGAATTCGGTGTGGATGATAGAAACGTCGACTTCCTGTAGCAGTTATCAGCAAAAAGAGGAGAATAAAATAGTGCATTTCATCGAACCTGAAAGGAGATTTTTCAATTTTAAAATAATGTGTTCAATATAGGATCGAAAATTGCTTCAATTTCACACCCTACAACAGATAAACAAATAATGTGTTTCTGCATAAAATCCTCTCAAAGATATTCCAAGATATCTAAAAATAATCTATGAACATGGAAAAAGCGTCACAATCAGCTTAAATGTGATTAGAGTCCTCGCTTGAAAATCAAATAACAGCCCCCATAATCGCGAATTTCCATCAAAATTGTTTAAAACGCTAGCAAAGAATCACAAATGTCACTTTAAAAACTGGTCGAAATAAGACGAGACAGCTCACTGGCAGCGCAAGCAATCATCAAAATGAGCTGTCACAAGAAGTACAATCTTGTTGGCAGAGCGCTCTAATGATAGAAAATAAGGGGGTATGAAGAGGAGAGGCAAACATGTTTTCCCCAGAAAAGGCATGAAGAGATATCATTATTTACAATCAAAGGAAGGCAAGGAAATCAATCCTCTCCCTTCAGATATCATTATATATTTTTTCTATCGGCCGAGAGCGAGCGTGACACACGTGCGATTTATGGGATGCACTATCGTATGTCGTCAAAGAGGAGGGAGTTTTATGAGCCAGAGTGTAAAGGAGTTCTTTGGCAAAGAAAGTAAAAACAGAAGGAGAGGGTTGACTGCAAGAAACATAAGAGTTCTAAACAGCCAGGGTTTTTTCTATTGTTTTTTGATCCGCTGTATGAGCGCACACCGGGTAGAGAAGCTTCCTTGTGTCTCTTCTCAGGTTGCCAACGCATTTTTTCGTCATTCCAGCCAAGCTTTTGTTTTGAATTGTTTGGAAATCGATTCTCCTGGCGTTGAATCAACACAATAGTGTTTACGTTCATTTAAACAATTAACTAACTTTTTTAAACTTTATGAATATTTACAATAGACATTTTTTCTGTGGATCGTGACTATCAACCAGATCATATACAGCTCGCAGCTTCTCCTCATCCGTTGCAGCTTGGTATTTTCCGTCGAATGGTAGCGCATATGCTTTCGGGAGGAACTTATCCCCTTCAATTCCAATTGCCTCCAGTAATTCTTTATAGTTTTCCGCCGCATTGACAAAGAAATCGGCTGCATCTTGGATGTCGCTACTCTGAACAGAAAAAAAAAGTCATTTATCAGAGCAGGGTGAGGCGATTAATCTAAATGGAAAAAAGAGGACTCACTCGCCAGTCCTTCAACCAGTCTTGAATTTTACGATCCTGTTCGATGAATTTCGCAATAGAAGCCTTTCGAT
The DNA here is from genome assembly GCA_932521415.1 of Oscheius sp. DF5120. NCBI lineage: Eukaryota > Metazoa > Nematoda > Chromadorea > Rhabditida > Rhabditidae > Oscheius > Oscheius sp. DF5120. The sequence continues at coordinate 1,413,553 of OW051463.1, forward strand.
CGTACCATGAACGACTGTAATCCCCGGAGACTTTGGACTCCTGCAGAAGGAAATTTTTGACGAAAGAGACGTCAGCGGATGGAAGGAGCGTCTCGATGTAAGAGATATGGCCAGAGAGGTCCTGGAAGACAAAAGAAACAAGATATTAAAGTAATGAAACGATTGAAGATATAACATGTTGGCGAAAATGTAAGAAGTCGGAATTTCTAATGGAGTACTCATGATACTGGTTGAGAGAATTTTTTCATTTGTTCTTTGTCTAGTTGATTCAATAGACTATTAAATAAGCTTCTAAATTAAGCACTATCTGAGTTTTTATATTAATTATGAAATTTAAAATATGCATTGAAAGGTTCTGCAATTTTTTACCTTGGCCAATGACACCTTGGTCACATTTCTTAACGATGGGTTCTCTTCCAGTGTCGCTCCTCCACCGATTAATCCGATTGCTATCATTATAGTAATGGTTTTCATATTCTCTAGAAAATAAGCTAATTTTCTTAAAATAAATGAAAAATAGGGGTCTCGAGGAAGAAAAAGAAAAACAAGGAGAATAACCAGCATTAACCGCATAAACATCTCCGACAGAGGACAGCTGTTGAGGAAAACAAAACAAGGTGACGAGAGAGGGCATATATATGATTGGGGAACAGGCATGGAAGGAAAGAATGTGGGGGTAAGCAAAAACCAGAAATCCATTGAATTCGTTATCACTTATGTAAAATATTTCTTTTTTTTTTTTATTAGACCTAGATAACTTATTCTTGTCTATATCTCGTTGTAATTTCATGATGTTCTAAATATATTTATTTGTACCAGGGAAAAAATAATAATCATTTTCAAGAGCATCACGGCTGTGCTACAAAAATTTGTTGCTGTTGTATTGTTTTTGTTATTAAACTGAAGTTCAAATCATTTTTTTGTCATATTGACTGTACTTAGTCAACCTAGTGTTCATTAGATTCGATATTTTTTGTAAGAGTCAAGTTCGAGTTACTTAAAAACTCTAACAACCCTGATACATATGTATACTGTCCATGAAGCTTCAAAAACCAAAAACACTTTTCTGTCAGTTGATTCCTCGCTTCAGATTACATAAACACCGTTTGATAGTCGGCCTATTATGCGCCTCTTGATCATTCTTTGTCTAATTTTTATTTCTCTCTCAGCTTTTCCGTTGGTAGGTTCCAATAATTTCTTGAAAAGTTGGTTAGAATCATGCCGAAAGAATGAGACGAAATTTACTGGACGAAACGGAAGATGAAATGGAAATACTGGTTAAGGTGGGAGAAATTATTTTAAGCTTTTTGGGAGACTAGTTATAAAATCATGCTTTTTTAGATTTTTTTTTTATTATATGAGTAGTAAAACAAATGTTTTAGGCGATTTTGAGACGCGTGGAGGCTGTTATCTTCTATTGTTCCAATCCCTCCGCAGAGTTGGAAGAATTCTTCGTCAGTGCTATTCAAATTGCTGCCAAATACCATGAGGATCATCTCGTACGTCAACGATTGATCCTCTTCGAAATCAAAGAAACCGGTCAGCTAGCTGATATCATCGAGAATTTCCCGGTAATCCTTCTCTATATTATGTCCATTTTAGGGTGGGACGGAGGAAGACTTCGCTGAGGGGATGATCCATTGGGCTGAAACATTTCAATCCACGTTTGAAAGGCTGGAGATATCAGCACCAAATGTTCTTGGAAGGGCTAATGCATTGGCATTTAATGAAGCTTTTAGAAATGCTAGAGAAGAAGAGAGAATAAATATGATTAGGAATATTTTGGAAAGAGAGGTAAAGCGGGTAATAAGAAAGGAAAAGTTTTTATAGCAAGGAGCAGCGGATGAATTAAATCTAAACGTTCAGGATGAATAGAATTCTGTGATTTTCACTTCAAGTCATCATTATTTCCACATTTTACATTCAATACAAACCTGAAAGTTGTAAAAATAAATAAAAATCCCATTCATTCCTATTTTGTGACCCGAATTTTCTATAGAGCCTGAACTTAATTCTTATAAATACAATAGGCGCTAAATGAACATAGCGCAAACCGTAGGTTATAACGATTATGTAGGAAGCTAGGATAGGGAGTAGAATTCGTATAGGCCTTTAAGAATTTTTATATCAATAGCAGCAAAACATGTGGTCGTCTCTCTGCTGAACAGCACTGGAATCATTCTTACTCGTTCGATTCATAGAAATGGAATTATACATTGTTTACAAAAAATCTTTGTATATAGGCCGATATAAGCAGTGTATGTCCCCTACAAAAAAGCCCCTTTTTTATCAATTGAAATCGACGGATTCTGTTACAAATTCAATAGTTTATGTCATTATTAGTACATTATGAATATGGGATTTTTCGTTTGAAGAGTACCGCCAGGATCCAGATGACCACGACCGGTTTTTCAAAGCTCCTCTTACGCTATTCACAAATTATACACTACTAATATTCTCTATAGATCTATCATATCCAAAAGGGATTGTTGATCAGTCAGCCAATATCCACACAACCGACTTCATCTTCTTGGTCATTTATGTTTCTTCTCGTTGTCTCAATCACTTCAAATTCCCCCGATTCTAAAAAGTTTTTTGCTTGCTGTTCCAGAGTTTTAAATATATTTCCTCTCCATTCCTCCAGCAAATTCTGATCACGTTTGCTATATTTGATGCAAGCCCTCTTCAACATATTTAAATCCCCTTCACAGGATTCCAATCTCAAGTTGACTGGATGGAATCCTCTTATCATCTTCAACACCTTTGCCGGATATATTCAACAAATTATTACGCATAATTTTCTAAAGCTGAATATGCTGGGAGAAATACATGAAAATTGAATATTTGCCAACCAAAATCACTCGTACTTCTCTTGTAAGTACATTAAATGCATTAAGTACGCTACATATTTCCAGTTGAAGGAATGTTAACTACACTCATTGTCTGTCTCTTTATGAACAGAGGTACAATAAGAAAGGGGGAAGATGTATTTTATAGCAAGGAGCAACAGATGAACTGAATCTAGATGTTCAGGATAAACATAAACCTGTGATTTTTACTTCATCATTATTTCTGTTATTTACTCACTCTATTTGTCAATAAATATCACATTCAAAGTCATAAAAAAATGCCATTCATTCCTAAAAATAATTTAAGAATTTGCATTTCAATAGCGGCAAAGGATGTGGTCGTCTCTCAGCTGAACAGCACTGAAATCATCTTTACTCGTTCGATTGATTAATAGAAATAGAATTATGCATACAAAAAATCTTCGTTTATAGGTTCGTCTGATTCCGATATAGACTCGTTTTTTTCGTATCTTGTAGACATGTATTTTAGAAAATATTTTTATAGTAGTACATAGTATAGTGATACAAGACGCCCCAGAGGGGGGACTCAAAGGCTGAGACTTAACCGGAGAAATATAAGACTTGGGATGATGTTTTGCCGCCGAGAATTATTCCCGGACTAAATCACACGCTATTAGAAGATAATCTTCTATTATTAAAAAAAATTTATATATTTTATTTTCAGTGACTGTTGCGACTTTTTAAAGGTCTGAAATCGAGCGTTGTGAAGTATATATTTCTAATGAGTATTTTTCGTCGTTTTCGGCTACATTCTTGTTTTCTTGTGCTTTTTAGTTAAAAAAATAAAATTTAGTAAAACTATTTGAGAAGAAAATTCACAAACAATTATCATAATAACATTGAGTTCTGCCTGAAATCTTGAAAAATGTAATGCAACAAATTATGTATTTTATCTTTTTATAACTTTTTTAGGATGTCTCTAATGGTGAGTCCTTCTTTTGAAATCACACCTAGATTTCTCGCTTCTTCTCCAGCACAATTACTGCAAGAGGTATGTGTATAATTCATTATCAGCTTTTTACCATAAAACGTGTTAACCATCATTATTTTTTTACAATACGGTCATTTAAGAATCCTATAGTAGGAAGGGAGACGTCAGACCCTAATCATTTTGAGTTGCTGAAAGTTCTCGGACAAGGGTCATTTGGTAAAGTATATCTGGTGAAGAAAATAAGAGGCAAAGATTCAGGAAATGTTTTTGCTATGAAGGTATTGCAAGAATTTGAAGCTTAAATATTTATATTTCCTCGTTTAGGTATTGAAAAAAGCCAGTTTGAAAGTTCGAGATCGTGTTCGCACAAAGATGGAAAGAGACATCCTCGCTAACATTTCCCATCCTTTCATCGTCAAACTCTATTATGGTTAGATTTTGCTAAAATTGTATTAAAAATTTCCAGCATTTCAAACCGAAGGAAAACTTTATATGATTCTGGAATTTCTTCGAGGGGGTGACCTATTCACGCACCTTTCGAAGGAGGTATGGTTGATTTTTTGTTGCTAACATTCATTGTTTAGGTTATGTTAAAAGAAAGCAATGTAAAATTTTATCTGGCGGAAATAACACTTGCCCTTGAACATCTTCATTCTCTAGGGATTGTTTATCGAGATCTCAAGCCGGAAAAGTATAAAACGTTTTAAAGTTAGTACCGTTTTGTTTTCAGCGTTCTTCTTGATGCTGATGGACATATAAAAGTGACAGATTTCGGTCTTTGTAAAGATTCGATTGAGTCTCATGGACGAACTTTTAGCTTTTGTGGAACTGTTGAATACATGGCACCAGAAATTATAAATCGTCGCGGTCATTCAACAGCCGCTGATTTTTGGTCGCTTGGAGTTTTGATGGTAGGACTTTTAAAAAAAATATAATTTCCCATATTTAGTTTGAAATGCTTACTGGTAATCTACCATTTTCGGGACAAGATAGAAAAGACACTATGAATCAAATATTGAAAGCGAAATTATCTATGCCACAATTTTTATCTCTGGAAGCACAGTCACTCCTTCGTGCTTTTTTCAAGCGGAATGCGAATAATCGTCTTGGAGCTGGTCCAGGAGGAGCACAAGTTTGTTGAAGTATGTCGATAGTTTCACATTTCAGGAGATCAAAAATCATCCGTTCTTCGCAACAATTAATTGGGAAAAATTATTTAATAGAGAACTCGAACCACCTTTTAAGCCAAATGTAACGTCTGTAGATTGCACTATTCATTTTGATCCTGAATTTACAAAGAGAACTCCGCGTGGTTCGTTGCTTTTCTATCTAATATAAGTAGATTCACCGGCAGTCCCACCTTCTGCTACTGCTCATGAACTTTTCCGAGGATTTTCATATGTCTGTCCAACAATTATGGAAGAGAAACCTGAGCGAAGAAACGATAAAGTTATGAGAACAATTCCTGAGCGAAAAATCGATAAGGTTGTTACTTTCGGTATTCTAATTTATTTTTAGATTACTCGAGAATTGAGAACTAGACCAAAAAATACTATTACCGTTGCTCCACTGTGTCCCGTTAACACATCAGCTCTTGCCCAACGTCGCCTTCAACGAAATGTACTTCAACGTCGCCTTCCCGGACTAAATCACACTCGTCTTGTTCATTCTTTATTGATAAATTAGACAAATTTGGGTTTTTTTAACCTGATTTCTTATCTTTATGTTTTTTATATATTTCATTTTTAAATAATATGTAAATAAAGTTTTATCTTTTTTATTACGAACCACTATTATTTTCGATGGTTGTTTGCATATTTTCATTTGTTTTGTTATATTTTGTTCCCCGAAATCAATTATTTGAATCTTGTTCCTTATAACTTTGGCAAAACACAAGAGAAACATTAAGAAAAACCTTGAACAAAAAACAAAAGCTGAGGGGAAAAGTCATTCTTCAGGAAGATTATTTTTTGAATAGTCATTGAAAATTTCGTCTATCCGGCTCCCTCCTAACGATTTAAATATATCAGCTAGATATAAGATATAATAAAAGTCATCTATTTATTTCAGCACTAGAACAAAAATCATGAAGAAAGACTCATTTTCATTGAAGACTCATCAGTGTTCTTTACATAAATAGGCCTGAAAACTCTTTTTTTTTTCTTCTCTCTTATCCCTACATGTATCGCAGCAAGGACAAGGAGATACTTTTTATTATCCCGGGTTGAGTCCCAGTGATGTACATTTTCCCATGGAACTGCGAAAACCTGTTTAAATAAGGTAACAGGATCGAGGTCCAAGAGTAGAAAGTCTCTCGTCCATTGTTCTCCACGGTTGATATTCACAGTAGCCATAAATTCGATGTCCAGCTGAAAAAAATCTTTTTTTTTCAGATTATTTTTATGAATTCACAGTTATACTTGAATTCCTTTTCTTGGCCATAATCTGCCCTAATCGTTGAATTCGTTCCTCTCGAGGGATTGATAAATTCGTTGCAACTTCAATGGAATCATATGCGATAGAACGATCAGCGGGTGGAGTCAGATTGCGAGCAAAAGTAAAAGTATCATTGATAGATCTAGTCATTTCCTTAAAAAAAGATTAAAGAGATCAAAAAGTGGCAGTTACCTTAGCCAGACTCTTGGCAAGTGCGAATGTATATGTTGTATTAATATTCGGAGGAAGACAAGTGACCTGCTTGGTTGTGACGGAGATGGCAAAGGGCAAGACGACGACCAGAGCTGCCAGTAGGGATACGGAAAGCTGTAGAGATCGAAGGAGCATACCTAGGTACAAATTGAACGCGTAGCAAAAAAAAGAAGGTAGAGCAAAGACGTGCCTACAGAGTTTACAAAAGCTAAAAGCTAACTGTACTGAATAGAAAAAAGATATAAGACAGGAATAGGCGGGATTTTTAACGGAACGTGTACGATATGGCTAATATTTTTTTCATTACATTCAGATTCTACACAAAATTTCTCATCTTTTAGCATGTATATAAAATATACAACTTTTTAAAACACCTAATTACTGAAATTGAAGAAACTGCCATAAAATCTTTATATAATAAGATAAAGTTAACAGATCGCCAAGCAGTTTTTTTTTTCTAAACCAATTGCTTTCTCCGAAATATCTATGAATAGTAAAGAAGATTACTAACTCGGTAGGGAATTGAGGCTGTCACGATGTAATTAAACAAGTGGACCCTTGATAGATGTTCCAATAGGCTAGAAGAAAAATGAAATGGGGATATGAAAAAGAAGAGCATATGAATGGCCAGACGAGTAGACGACCCCAAAAAAAAAGTGCACCAGCGTATCATATTTCAATACATTGACCGTTCTGTATAACCCTCAGGATATAATTTCAACACATGTAAAAAAAAGCAAGCCACCTGGAACGAAAGACAAAACAACTTCATACAAGTTTTTAATTAAAATTTCACAAAATAGCATTCCTTAACAGATACCTGAAGCAAATGGTAGAAGTTAAAACAAAAAATCTAACAGAGTTCATATCTTAAATAGACTTTAGTTCCCCTTCATTTTGCTTCTAATCTATTTGCTCTTATCACTCCTAAGTTTCACAGCTTTTATCCCTTTTCTTCTTTTAATTTAATTCTTTCCCTTCTCTGCATTATTAATTAAATCAAATGGAAGAAATGTCACAAATGATAGAAGAAAAAGCAATTGATGATGTTGATATTTCTATTAATGAAAACATACCTGAAAAAACGAAAAAAGAGAAAGAAAATAAAGAAGAAGAAAAACTGACAGCAAATGAGGCCGAATCAATTACAAAAGAAATGCCTCTATCTGATGACAGAGAAGAAGAAGAAAAAGTAGTAATAGATGCTCTTTTAGAAAAGCAAGAAGAAAAAAATACAGAAGAGCCAGTAATAAAAGAACAACCAACAGGCAAGTCAAAACTTCAATAAAAGTTGCTTATTACCAGGTTTTGGTTTTGAAGATCCGTCTCAATATCCCTTATACGATGAACCCGGTCGTCGGACAAATAAAAGAAAATGCTGTGAAGGATGTACATGCAATTGCGAAAAATTTTGTGACTCTCTTTGTACTATGGATGGAATAATTGATTGTGGTGTAAATTTACTGTGGTGTTGTTGTGCTATTATAATATCATAATGGATGCAAACTAATTTTTCATAAATTTCATTTTAAATATAATTTACTGATTTTTTACATATTTTGTTATATTTTTTGAAAATTGCAACGAGCCAGGAGTATAAGTAGTTTATTAAGAATAAATAGAAAATCATAAATTATTCATATCACAGTAAACAGTAAAATAGAACTTTTTTCTCAGATTCTTGTAAGATTCTCCAACATTACATTACCCGTTATAATTGCAGAGGTAAGAACTAAACTGACATTTGTAATCTGCTTGATAAGAGCCAGCTCCGCTCGAGTAGCTCCGCCGATAATGAAGATGGCTGTTCGATCGTCGTCTGAAATGATATTTATTTAGAGGTTGGCTTTATTACGCTTTTTTTTCTTTTCGGTATTTTTCTTTTGTTTCATTTTTAAGTAGACATGTTTTGCTTACCTAAACCACCATGTTCTCCGTTTTTAGCCCATTCGACCCATCTTATTTTATCTCCGTCCGCTAGCGTTTTTACTAGCAAACTACAGTAGCCGCTGTAAGCGTAGGCTGGATTCTTCCGATCCTAAAAAACATTTTTTTTTGTTTTTACAAATTATTACCGTTTCCAAAACATCCTCTATTAGCAAATTATGTGTCTTTTTGGCTTGTTGAAATAATAATGGAGCATGTTCAGCCTCTAACTTCCCATTGCCATTTTTCTCTTTCAACAACCCCATTTTTTGCATCTTGAGCATTCGATTAACGCCGTCAATTCCGTATGACTGCATAACGAGTCGACGATATGTAGCCAGGACTTGAGGTTTAAGTCCCCCGGCGGTTAATGAATGGATGGCGATGAGACGGAGCACTGTTGTAGCATCTAAAGCTTCCAGAATCGCATCTTCTATGAATGAGACTACACGATCGGAGTCACTGCGGTCGAGAAGATCTAAAAAATAAAGAAATAAAAATGGAATCACCACTACCTTTTTCAATTTTCACTCGATCAACGACATTTTTGTACAATTCTTGTCTAACCATTTCGGTGAGCGTGATATATGTGTTCAAGTAACTCTAAAAAAGGAGTTTTCAAGTGCTTCAATTTGAACCTTTCTCTTATTTATTTCCGGTAACTTCTTTACCAGTACTTTATACTCAGCGACTGACATTTTTTGACGATCTTCCTCGCTCAATTCATCTTTCTTCAACTCCGTTAGGATAGAGCTAATTTCATGAGAAATGGCATTTATATGGATATTTCGAAGACGATGATAAATTTCGTCTTTCAGGTAAATTTCCTTCATTTCGAAAGGATCTCCGTCATTCTTTTGTTCAAATTCCATAAGGGGAACCTAAAAAAAACAGCTAATACTACTTTTTTCAGGATTACCTTCACTGATCCCATCATTCCTATTCCATAAATTTCGTCCAACAATCCCGAAAACGTTAGTTGAGTAAGTAACGGTGTTAATGGATCGAGAAATCGGTCAATGATTATCATTCGATTGATTCGAATACCTCCAGATGAGAGTTTCTCTTCCTACACTAGACTTTGAACATGTACTTCAACCTACGGTTTCAGCATTTCTCATTTTTGTAACCATTCTGGCTACATCATTAGCCCATTCACCTTTTGAATACAGGGGAACTTTGTTAGGGACGAGAGAGAGCAATTGATTCAAAGCCAAGGCACATTTATGAATGTAGGTCCAGTCTCCGTTGATCAAACGTCTAAAAATGTATCAATATTTTCAAGTAATGAAAAAAGACTACCTGGAAGGTAATTGGGGTTCATCGAGACTCAAACAGTCTCCATCTCTTGGCAGCCACCATAATGGCACTTCTTTCACTGATTCCAATCGTTTTGAATACTAAAAGGTTGTTGTTTGTTTGTTCACTTCTCTTTTTATTTTAACTCACATCTCCTCCTTTTCTGTCTTTCAATTTTTCTCTAACAATATACGATGCTTCAGGTATAAAGATGACTACATACAATGTCGTCTAAGGAAAGCATAAAAAACTGCTGATGAAGTTACCGTATCACGACGAGTTTGATCCATGAAGTCGTACAAGGAGTCGAGGGTTGACAGAGTTGGAGAAAGGACGAAGACCATATAGGGCGTTCGACAAGTTTGAGGACTATTAAGACGGATGTTATGAACAACTCCATGGTCTTTTAGTTCTTTTACACCGGTAAACTAAAAAAAATGTTCAGTTGATAAAACTAAAGCGATCAATATGGAAGGAAATGAGAAAAAATACATTACCAGATTGACTTTTTTCATTAAATTCTGTCTGTCATCCCACACAATTGTTTTTTCGCCTTCTAAATCATCTAAAGTTTTGAATAGAACACGACGGACGTGTTCGACAGAATTGCGAACTTCTGGGCTCCACAATAACTCTTCAGTCATTCTATAAGTGTTATCTTCAAATATGGGATATTCGTGAATGCAGCTTCGCTTCTCTTTTATTGCTTTTCATGCAGAAGTAAAACAAATGGCAATCCACAATAAAGCAACATTTCGAGAAAAAAATAAAATTTATTAAACAAAAAACCGGAAAGATAAGTAATGAGACTGACACGTGTTACGATATGACATTATTTTACTTTTCGTTTGAGATTCTTCTTAATCGGCAACATTGGTAGCTTGAAAGCGGCTCTAAAATTATGAAAAATATTGATGGAAATCAATGACGAAAATAAACAATGTAATCAGATAGGTGACTCACTTGCAAACTCGACAAATTGGGACAAACTGACAAAGAACGCTAAGACAGACAGAGCAGACCCATCCCTGAGAGACAAGCTGATGATGACAGGCGCAAGATGCTCGGTAATCTACTTCCTAAACACAAATGTTATGAGACTGAAAAAAAAACTTGTAAATATGCTTGAGGGAAAAGGGATCGAGTCGATGGCGGAGGTAGCAGATCAGTCATCAAACATTTCAAAAGGCGGCTAGGAGAATCAACCTAAACATCTAGAAAATTCAGATAAAGTTATTACCTGTAGGAATTGTCCATTAGTAATATCCGCCGCTTGTTGTAAAAGTGGGCTAACATCTCCTAAACTAGCTACATCGACACAAATTCCTTGTTTTGCAGCAGAGAAGAAAATATTCATCAAAGGACCTATTAATACAACAATGACACCAAAGAAAGACATACCATGTTCAGACCCAAAATCTGAAGTCAAAGAGATAATGACAATTCGGCCACTTGTAAAAACTAAGCTATTTGTAGAATTACCTTCAACTGTTGCCTGCTCAGCTGGACCGTCATCATTCGCTTTCATATCTAAAAATTCGATAATATTATCAGAAGTATCATGAATATTTTACACTTCTTATTGCAGTATGAAAAAATAGCAAATAACCTACGACAAATGGAGTGAGCCAAAACGGCAGCCAGAGGACTATCACAAAATAAACTATCAGATTCAGCATTTTCTCTCAAAGCTGCTCGTATCATTTTCACCATTTCTAGTGAATAATCGCTATTTGATGAACGTTGTGAATTAAATAACAACTGAAACAACAACTAGTAACCTAGGAGAACAACAAACTTTTTTCTTCAATCCATAAGCATACATGAAGAGAAGGACCTTATTCATCGAAGACATTGAAAGGTGTGCATTTGCAAATGATACCTGACATGATTATTAAAAAAAATAAAAGTATAAAATACTCACGATACTTCTGATAACATCTTCTAAACCTGGTTCGCCATGAGTTTCGGCAAATTTACCCCATGAACAGGAACTACCTTCTACCAATATAGACAAAGTTGACATACTAAAAAAACTAAATATATTAAAAAAAACTTACTTTAACAATTTGCATTGACAATTCCTAAATGGCTCTAAATCCTCTCTACTTTTTAGGCAAACCAAGTACCTGGAAATGAGCGAATAAATCAAAAGGAAAGAAAATGTTATTATTTAACAAACTGATTTTCTTCCTCAGTTTTTCTATCTGATAAAAAAAAAGTTGATTTATTATATTTTTTTTACAAGTTCAAATAAGAAATATAAGGAATCAGCGAGCGAGAAAACACTTTGTGAATTAAAACAGGAGATGCTTTTATAACTTTATTGAATTAACGAAACATATAATGTTAGCTAAATGATAACCAAAGAATTGTATAAAAAAATTATTTATTTTATTGATCATCTTGTATATTTTCAAGCTCACTGGCGGGTGTTTCTGTTGTATCCATTGGTGTTTCCAATGTAGATGCGTCTTGTAGGCATTGAAGATGACATACCTGAAGAACAAGATAAATAGTTGCTCAAAAAGATTCAAACTTTATCTCCGTGTAGAACCGTATTCCTTAATCTCCACATATCCTCGTCTTCATCGAAATATTCTTCAAACATCTCCCCACAAACTAAACATTCCTAAAAAGTAATCAATTTACAAAAAAGGAAAGATGCTCATACCTTGTTGGGAGCTTCACCAGAGTTAACAGCTGGAGCGGGTTCTTCATCATCTTTTTTCTGATCTGTAAGGAACAACATAAAGTTTAATAAAAAAAAAGATACCTGATGACTGACTTGTTCCTGCCAAAGATTCGTCTTCACTTGTGAGCCAATCTTTGCCAGTAGGGAACCAAGCTCTACTTGTACTACTACGTTCTAATGTTTGAAGGTTTCTCTTTACATGCCAATCCATATGACGCTCATATTTTTCGCCCTAAAAATGATCTTTTGCTAATTTTACAATATACTGTTAATTCCATTCTGAGTCCACATTGAGTACAGGCATTACGTTGTTTCATATGTAGAGCATCAACAATGGCAGAATAACGACTAAAAAATTAGAAAAGTTAAAAAAGATTGCATACATTTTTAGTGATCGCATATTAAAGTCACGAAGTGAGGCTACTGGAGCAGCTCTTCTCTCCACAGAGTCAAATGTGTGTTCACTTGGAATTGGCACTTCCCTCTTAGATTCTTTGGGATTGATTGGAGTAAATCTCGGCTTCTCTGCGACTTTCTCTTCCTTCCTTTGTTCATTTCCAAAGACTCCTCGCTCTTTTAATCTACCAAGCAGATCAAATATTGATTCTAAAACAAAATTTTAGAAGATAGACAGTGACAAACCTTGTGGCTTTGTTTCTGCCGGCCTTCCTTCTCTAATTTGATGCATAAAGCGGACAAGCTCGTAAGCCGGGTCTGGTTCGATTTTGACTTCAGGAGGAGGACCACTAAGGCGGATCTCATGACGTATGTTATCGATAATCGCTATAATTGGGGCACCTACAAACAAAGATAAAAATAATAACTTAGAAAAAACGTTACCTCCAAATTGACCCTTAAAAGCATAATTTCCCATATACAGTTCTTTGCTTGGAGATCCGAATCTTAAAATGTGTGGCTGACCATCAATATACACAGTCTTCTTCTCCCCAAAACGAAGTAAATAAGCTTGTCCATCGATAATAACATTTCTAGGAGGTCCAGCAAAATAGATTCTGCAAGAATAAATTATAATTTATTCTTGCAGAATATAGCAAGGCGTAAAACTAAAATTACCTGTGAGGCAAACCATTCCTTTCAATGACTGCCTGATCGTCTACGTAAAATACTTCATGTGCTTTTCCATCCACAAAAATACGATTATTTGCCGGAATTCCCTCGAATTTTGGTCCTGTTTCATGTGTAATTACCTAAAATGAAGTAAATATAGAACACACAATTAACCGCTTTTGTTTCTATGGGTAAAGGCATAAGTGGTTGAGCTGGTGGTGGTATAAAAACACCAGGTGGCGGAATAATGCCGAATCCTGGTTGAGGTGGAGACCCGAACTCTAAAAACAAATAGAAATGATAAAAAAAAAATACCGTTAAATGAAGGCGAAGCAGTCGGTGCCTGTACTGGTACAGCAAAAGCATGAGCACCAGGAAGAGCAGTAGAATGCGGGATTGGAGCGATTGATGCAGTCGGTGCTGGTGAAAATCTACTTTCCCTTTTCAGCTTTTGAGGCGCTCCTCCTAACCTTTTACCACTGGGCTTCTTTTGCATTTGTATAGTCGTTTGACGAAGATCCTCGTCTTTCGGAACAACATCCCGCCGTTTTTTCCTTAAAAAGGTTAAAGTCTAAATTAAAACATACCTGTCAGGTATAGGATTTCTTGGATCATCTGGTTTTCTTTTTGGTGGTGTAGCTTTCTTTGGTGGTATAGGTTCGTCAGGTTCTTCCTTTTTTACTTCAATGCCAAGTATATCATCTCTGGAAACATTAAAATGAAAACAAACTCAATTAAAACATACAATGGATTTTTTGCTATATCCGGCTTCTCTTCTTTTACATCTATTCGTGATGCTGTCGATGGTAAAATTTTCCCTAACGAATTTGGTTTAGAAGCCGATGTAGTAGATGTAGATGAAGAAACACGAGGATCTTTAGCCTAAAGCTAATAAGAACAATTAGTGCAACAACCAACCGTTGTTCCATCTTGCATTTTAGGTAAGAATTTTGGATTTACGTGAACGTGAGTCGATGAATTTTTTCCATTTGTTTGACTAGTACTAGTAGTTGTAGTTTCTGTATTAGATCCTTTAGGATTTACTATCGGCCAATTCGAATCTTCCGTATTCACTTTTATGTCGAGACGATACAGCGTGCTCTTCTGGAATATATTCGCCCAAGTGATACGAAGTCTGTACATGGCCGCGCGTATTTTTTCGTCTCCCTGAAAAATGTTAAAGTCCAGAAAGGAACAAAAATAACAAGAAGAATTGGAAAACATACATTAATAAAAACATGGAGAAATATTTTTGTGATTATCTTCTGAAATTCCGTTTTATATTTTTCACCGCTGACGTTCTTCAGTATTGAATCAGTAACGTAGAGGATCGGTAGCTTGCGCTCTGGTGGAACCTGAAATAAAATTTTATTGTCGTCTCTTTAACTGATAAAAAGGTTACAGCTTCTATCCAAGTGAGACATTAGAAGAAACAATCAAGCCGTATTTTCACTACACATTTCATGATGATAAAAGAAACTTAACGAGCTAATAAACATCGACGAGAATATATAGCCTTTAGCTAACAGCATACTTACATGGCGTTTACAAAAGTGCTTTAAAAAACATTACGTAATCTCGATAAGTCTCGAAAACTATCCAATACCATGACTTTCGACGGTCAAGAATCTCTGTTAGATAACAAGATATTATCATAGAGCAACATATAAAGATTTCTTGTTTTCACAGTACTAATTATTTATTCTTTTTTGAAATTAAAAAAAATATAAACTCACGTTATGAATTTGGTGGACTATTGTCTCTACAATAGCCGGGGCATTGGCTTGATAGTCTTCGGCCAATATGGTGAGGAGGTTAATTTGAGTCTTGTTGTTGTTAACCAATTCGTCTAACGTCAACCTAAAACAAATTAGGACTTATAGAAGAACAATAAACTCACTTATATTCTTGTGCAGCTTCTTTGTCACTCAAGACCATTCTTGACATAGTCGTGCTCCAACCTCGACTACTGAAAAAATAACTGATTAGGAAGCCCAAGCGAGAAGAAAGAAAAAGCATAGAAACATGATACATTTGCTAAAGTAAAACTAAATTTGTGAAATAAAGAAATCGATAAAATATTCAACATAAACAGATATTGGGCCACTACTGCCCATTATACCATCACCTCTCACATGCAAACTATCCCAAAAAAAAATAAAGTATCAAGTATTTATGTTCCCAAAAGTTCGTGTATCAATTCTCTACTTAAGAGCTTATATTACAGCAGTTTGCTTTAGTCTCTATAAACTACCAACTTATTGTTTTAAAAACTTATTAATCTTAGAGCCCTAGTATACATGATCTGAAACGCTTGTTAAGCGAATACCACATAAAATAGCAATAAAAAATTTATACCATATTGAATTCGACTGATGCTGAATTATTTTCTCAGAGCCCAATGACTCAACACCTCCGTCAATGTTTATTACACCAGGTGTGAGATGTTGAATCTACGGCTCCTCGAATTAATATAAAACGACATCACAAAATTGATCCATCACGGAGTCATCCCTTTGTGACCCGAAAAAAGAAAAAAATAGTCCGGTAGACTTCTCGCTGCATGCTGACCTATATGATGCTGAAAAAGCTGAAACGATATAGAGCAGGGTTAGGTCTCTATTTTTAATGAGAAAATACAATGTACAGAGAAAAAAGTAAATGATAATTTTGGGCTGTTTCT
Organism: Oscheius sp. DF5120; assembly: GCA_932521415.1. Taxonomy (NCBI): domain Eukaryota; kingdom Metazoa; phylum Nematoda; class Chromadorea; order Rhabditida; family Rhabditidae; genus Oscheius; species Oscheius sp. DF5120. Next base: position 1,429,674 of record OW051463.1, read on the forward strand.
AACCGGACTATTTAATTTACAATTTCAACATGTCTCAAACTACAATAATTTCGAAACACATGTACAAACGAATAAAAACTAACCGCTCAGAAACAGCCAAAAATTTCATACTCTTATAACATCTCCTGAAGAGAACCCGAAGCGGACAGTCGGCGAAAACATCTTCTTCAAAAAACAGCATCAGAACAGCCAGGACAACATAGGAAAATGAGAAACGAGAAAAAAATATACAACAAAGAAGATCATATTTTATCGATTTTCATAAATAGAGGTATTATTTTTGTCATTTATATATAAAAACAATCGAAATAAAGGAATTTAAAGAAAAATAAGACATTAAAACCAGAGCTTCGGAAAAAGCGTTAGTCACAATTGATCGAGCGAGACGGGTTGGACTACAGCACCGCAGCCGCGACGCGGCAACTATATACATTGGTCTCAAGGCGAAGAGAACGCAAATTACGTATCAACGTTAGTAAAATAGACGCTTTGTATGAAAAATTACTAATTTTTTTATTTAAAATTTTCATTTTTATATTATGCATCCAAACTAAAATGCATCTATGAGAATTAAATAAATCTTTGAATATTAAAAACTAGAAAAAACTTTTAGAAGCAGTTGAGAAAATGACGCTTACCATACCTGACGCAGCTTTTGAGTTTTCCAATATTCCCGCAACTACTATATCTATAAAAAAGGTTTTATAAAGGAGATATTTTGCAGCATGAAACAAGAAAACTGGCAGAAGTAAAAAAAAAAAGTTTTTATTTTTACAGCGACGACTTCGATAACTAAGCAAAATGAAAGTTTTTTTGCTTTTCTTTATCATTTTTTTCTGATAAAGTTTTATGCATTTATACTGGTTTATTTTCAGATGCAGTCTCAACAAAGAATGGTGGCTCCACAGGGAATGCCAATGAATCGCTACCCTCCTCAAATGTCACAGGTTAGTTTTTTTAAATCTTTGCATGTTTTTATTTTTAGCAGGTAATGACACCTCAGCATCAGCAACAGATGAGGCGACCGATGCAACCTATGGGTCATCCTCAGCCACAAAATCGGACACAGGTCCCAAAAAAGAAGAAAAGATATTGCGATAAAATTCTCTCACCTCAGGTATCTTTTTATTCTTTTGCTCATTGATTTCTTTAGATACGAGATTTAGTTCCTGAAACACAAGCTTATATGGATCTCTTAGCATTCGAACAAAAATTGGATGCAACAATTACTAGAAAGAAGTTGGATATTCAAGTAAGCACTTTGTGTTAAAATTTTATTTGGCGTCTATTGTAGGAAGCTCTAAAACGACCTCAAAAAATTCACAAGAAGCTTAGAATCTATATTTCGCATTCTTTCATCGCCGGAAAAGAGCCAGAAAAAGAAGGCGAAGAAGGAACAGTCCCAATGTGGGAGCTACGTGTAGAAGGACGTTTAATTGAAGATCCGGTACGTTTTCTTTTATTTTTTATTATTCTTCTTTTAGCCTAGCGGTAATAATTCTGGGTCGAATACACCAGCCCAACCGGCTAGAGCTTTACCGAAAAAAAAGTTTAGCTCATTTTTTAAGAGCTTAGTCATAGAACTCGACAAAGATATTTATGGACCGGATAATCATCTTGTTGAATGGCACAGAACTCCCCAAACGAGCGAAACCGATGGTTTCCAGGTACGCGCTTTTTATGAAATTTATGTTCACCAATTTTCAGGTTAAACGTCCAGGAGATCGTCCCGTGAAATGCACAATTCTTCTTTTGCTAGATTATCAGCCGATGAGATTCAAACTTCATCCACGTTTAGCTAAAGTCCTTGGTATTTCTAATGAAACCAGACCGAAGATAATTGAAGCTTTATGGCAATACATTAAAACTCACAAACTTCAGGTTTTAAACTTCATAACTTTCATATTTCTAGGATCCTGTTGACCGCGATTGTATTAATAATGACCTCTTTTTGGAGCAATGCTTTGGCACAAAGAGAATGAAGTTTATGGAAATCCCACAACGACTTCACCCACTTTTACAACAGCCAGATCCACTAGTTCTACACCATACAATTCAACAGACTGCTGAAAGTGGTGAGAAGAGCACCGCTTGCTATGACATTCGTAAGTTTTTTTTTTTAATTTCGTCTATTTCTATTTATAGAAGTGGAAGTTGAGGATCCACTGAAAGTAATGCAACAAAACTTTGTTCATGGCCAAACTCAAGCTCCTGATATTATGACAATTGAACAGAAAATTTACGATTTGGTTGAACAGGTAAAACTTTGTGTACTATAAATTTTAATAATTTTTAGATTAATGAATGGAAAACAAAGCGAGATTTCTATATCCGATTTTCTGATGACCCACACGAATTTATTAGAAAATGGCTTGTAAGCCAGTCACTTGATTACAGATCCATGACCGAAACGAATGGAGAGAGCGAAATCGAGCGAAGAGCTGACTATTACTATCGACCAGAGATTTCTGAAGGAGTATTTAGGTTGGATTTTTTTCTTTCTTGATTGCCGATTATTTTTTATAATATTGGAACTTTCATCATCGATTGTTTTCAGATATTTGTACAGCAAGGTTCAACAGAAACGATCAGAACTGGAGGCCTCTCTGGGTGTACGGAACAACTGATTCTTATTAAAAGCAAATTCATCATTTTGGTCTCGTTCTTTTGTATTATTGAATAATTTTTTAACCTCTCTTGATTTAAACCGTATTTATATGAAGTTTCAAGTTTGTTTTAACCTTGCTACTTTCTTTCTTTCTGTCAGGCTTATAACCTTTAATTCTCTTTTCTATACGAAGCATTTCCAACTGATGAAACATCTGTTTCATCGTCAACTTTTATGAGCTGCCGCCCAAATTATTCCCGTAGTTCTCGTAATGCCCTGGTCTGATTTTTATTACACTAGAGCTGACCATGGCTGCCCCCGCGGGATGTTAGCTCTTCGTGAATCAGCTTGTCGCGAGATAGAGACTGCCAACCGGCTTCTATCTGTTCTCATGTAGCTGTATAATATATATCCCACTTTTCTCAATTGTTCCACGCAAAAATGAAGCGCACTCGTGTTGTCGTAAAAGAATCGATTGTTAAGTCGCTTTATTTTTTCAAGCCATTTAGGGTTAATTTAGATCCCCTTAAAAATAACTATCTATTTTCTATTTTATTAGTTTCATTTACCCTTTTCTGATTTTAGTTTTTAACCAAAATTTTAAAGGCTGATGGCCGCCATAAAGAGAGAAATGGATGCAGCATCATGCGATTCGGGAGTAGCCAGCTCATCGAAATTGTCGCTCGATGAGGGAATGCAAAATGAAGGTTCGTTTACATTTCATGAATAATTTCAGGGCTATATATCGAACGTCATTAGTTAGTATATGAGGGGGTGGAGCTGAAAATCTTACTGGCTAATTTATTTCCCTATTTCCCACTATCATATAATGAGTCTCTAATTTCGCATTTTTGTTGTCACTCTAGGTTCAAAAATAAAGCTGGCCGTTTGTTCATAGCTCGAATTTCAATTACTCCCCCCCCCCCCCCCCCTTTTTAGCCGTTTTTGTCGCCAAAATTGCTGCTGTCTCACACGACATTAACATATTCTCACGGTCAATACACGTATTGTCTATCCACTCTGCAGCTCAAGTTTGTTCCGTGTATCTCTCTCGCGCCTGGCGTGTGTATTTGAGATGTACTGCGGCAGCTGGCAGCTGTCTCATGGATTTACCTGGCAGTTCTCCCTTCCTACCGCTGTAAAAGTGTATGATATTTTATCTAATGCGTAACTATTTATGTGATCAAAAAACTTTTTCATTTGCAGACAGCTCGTTTTTCACCAGCTTATTTACCCACTTCTTTCTACAACTCGCCGGGGAAGAAAAAATAGACCTTGCTATGATGATTTATTTAGTTAACCGCTTTTTGTCCGCTTGTAATACAAGAAGATCACTGACCTTTGACTTAGCTATATAGCTGTCGGCTATTTTTTCCCATCCCTTCACTTCAGTCAACGCCAAAATCTGGCGTATTGCAAGCGAATCTGATTAACTATGCTGCCAGGATTGAGACGAAAAATAACTTATTCCCATTTTTTTTAATCTTTTTGATAGGAAATTGGACTATTAGCAATCCTCTAAGGTCTCAATCAAAAGAAATGACAAACTAGAGGATTAAAAGAAGCGTTGTTCGCCTGCGAAAAGCAAGTAAACCAGTTGGAGTCACTTGTTTATAGAACTACCTTGAAAATCTTGCTGTGGTACCTTACCAGGGAAAGGCTGTTATTATCCTCATCTCTTCTCATTAGTTTAATTTTTCTTGTATTTTAGTGTTTTCGATCTATTTTTGTAGTTGTTTGCCTTGAAATATGTACTTTGGCCTTGAAATCTAGTTGAAATCAATCTCTTTCTCTTACTTTGTTATCCAGAGGTCGAAGGTAGGATTGTCGTTCCTTTAGCTACCCTTGCCTTCCTGCATTTGACAAATGGGCTAGCTCAATTGCATTCCATACGTGGGTCGTAACATTAGTAGAATAGAATAGATGATTTTGAGATGGTTTTTTACAACACTATTTTCCGTAAAATAATGCCATTGACAATCGCTTTTGCAAATTATTCTGTTTCAGATGATCGCGGGATGTGCGGCCTAACAGATCTCGTCTCAAGCTGTTTAACCAAACCGCGGGCCTCAAAGGAAATTGAGCCGTTTCTTTGGGCAAGCCTCTTTACCGAAGTACCACCATGTATACGGTTTTATCAAAAAGGGACTAAAGGTTGAATTTTTTATTATTTAAGTTGTTCTTAGTTCGTAAGCCGAAAAAAAAAATTATCACACGACTGACATGGTGCAACAACAGTTTGCTTCCTATTGTTATTAGACAGACACTTTCTACAAGTTATTTTACAGTATGTTTTTGCTGTTTAATTGTTTATTTTTACATCATTATGAGCAATATTTATTATTATTTAAATTTACTTCCAGATCGTTGATGAATCGTTAGAATACATCGGATATTGGGGGAGACATTTAAAAAGTGCTAAATATAAGACAATGAAACCATTCCAAAAGGTATTTATTTCCTAATTTGTTTATTTTTTTAGATTAACCATTTTCCTGGTGCCTTCCATATAGGCAGAAAAGACCGTCTGTGGCAATATATTGCAAGCCAACAAACGAGATTTGGTGAAGAATACAATATTATGCCAAAAACATACATTCTCCCTGGTGACCAGGCCGAATTAACAGCTTACCTTGAAACAGATCCGAAAAACCATGTGATTGTTAAGCCAGTTAGTTGAACTTTTTATGATTTATGATGTTTGCTTTAGCCGGCAAGTGCTCGAGGAGATGGAATCACAGTAACGAGAAGATTGAAGGATATTCCACTGAAGACTGCCGTTATTGCTCAACAGTTCGCTTTTAGATTTCTTCATTTTGCTTTAGTTATGTAGATCGACCACTTTTGATTAACGGAGCAAAGTTTGATCTTCGGTTCTATGCTTACGTCCCAACATTAGAACCATTACGGATTTATATCTATGATCAAGGTCTCGTGAGATTCGCCAGCATTCCGTAAGTTTTTTTTATTTAAAACTTACATGCTTTTATTATTTTTCTTTATAGTTACTCCAATGCCACATCGACCGTGTCAAATAAATACATGCATCTGACAAATTATTCAATCAACAAATTGGCGGAAAAGGACGGTGTTTTGAACGCTCCCGTCCCTAAATGGAAATTAACCCAGCTATGGGAATATTTTGACGCACAGGTATGATTAGTTTTTCTCATATAAGCATGATTTTAGAATATTGACTCTGATCTTATTCTTTCAAACATCGAAGACGTCATCATCAAAGCGTTCATAGCTTCAGAGGCAGCTATTCGAAAGCACATGTCGCATTTTTTGAAGCATGGCTTTATTTGTCACGAACTATTTGGAGTGGACATCTTGCTGGATGAGGATCTACGTCCATGGGTTTTGGAAGTCAACATATCTCCCTCACTTCATTCGGGAACGCCATTGGACATCTCTGTCAAAGCACCTTTAGCCAAAGATGTTTTAAATTTAGCTGGGATTTACGTGCCTCCAGAGTAAGTTGATGTTTTTTCTCTTTATTGGAGAAAATGAATTAGGTGAAAAATAAGTACCAACCAAGGTAAATTATAAGAATGAAGAGAACTAGGTTATAAGCGCAGAGATTTCCGGAAACATTCGTTCTGGGAACCAATTTAGGATGCTAAGAATGTATTTGTTAAACTACAAAGCTACATACTTTTATCGAGAAATCTCTTCTCGAGTGCGGAAAAGTGTTGGTTTCCATGTGCATAGAGAGGTGTTATAGTCAAACAAGCTGAAACTTTTATGGCAACTGATTCACCGATGTGTTAAAAATAGAATGTTTTTGGTAGTTGAAGCAATAACCGGAAATCTAAAATATTTCTTGCTATTCTTGTTTTTAGAGAACATGAGCTGGAATCAATGGTTTACGCTACTCGTCCAAGAAATGGTGACAAAGACGATGATCATATCACAGTATATTAATGTTTGGTCGTTATTTATCCTTTTCAGAAAGAGAAAGCCTGGCTAAATCATTTTCGTGATGAAAATGAAATAAGTTCACGTATTTTGAAACATTTAACAGCTGAAGATACCCGATACTTGGTCGAATTTGAGGATGAATATCGTCGACGGGGAGATTTTCGTTTAGTTTTTCCTACAGCGTATACTTCATCAATGCAAAAGTAACTTTTAATAATTCGTAATGATGTAGTGACTTTAGATATTTCACTGAGCCAATCTATGCAAATCTTCTTTTGCAACAATGGCAAATTAAACAAGAAGATGATCGAAATGTTGGAATTGCAATATTAGAAAAGTTATGCCAGGAAGGTATTATGGGTACGTTTGCCTTTGATACTATTCTTATTTTTTAGATTATGAAATACTCCCGGCTGAATACCTTTAATCAACGGTTTTATTGTGCCTTTTTCATATTGAAAGTTTGTACGGTTAAGTTAATCTCTCCGCTCTTAGTTCTTTCTTAAAAGACTCACTTATATTTTACACTACTATCTTTTTTTTTTACTCAGGTTTCTTACTTTCCTTACCTGCCATAAAATAAGAGCAAAATAAAAACTTCTAAATTTGGATAACGTTTGTTCTCCAATGTAATATAATTCCAGGGAACTGCTAACTGACGAAAAAATAAAAGCCTTATTAAAAATTATTTATTTATATTATAAGATGCAAAAATTTTTTCTCAGATTTCTCAGTTCCTTCAGGGCTGTCAATTGTTCTCGAACTAGACAGTACCAAACTTATGGCAATTTATTATATACGTTTTCTGAGAAAATAAGAATAATTAGGTGGAATGCAACGGGAACTGCAGATTTTGTCATGCTTGTAAAAATCAAGAAGATAGAGACGCATCAAATCATGAAGTGACTTGCTTTTATGACGTATTGTTGTCTTCCAATCTTTTTGTCGTGTTCTGCCAATCAAAAAACAGGATTCATGCGGGGGATAATAAAGTTCATGTACCATCATCATTTGCATAGATTATGCATTTCTCATGAATATAAGATTTTTATAGAACAAACAGACTTTTATCTGTTGTTTTCATTAAATAGTTATCGTTATTACGCGCTACCGTAACCCGCTAAAATAACTCTACGGTAAAATTGCTCCAGGTCGTGTCAATGTCACTTTAAAGAAGCAATGCCACAGGTTTAAACTGCGCACCTGCGTATCCCTTTAAGGATACTAATTATTCTAAGAATTCCTTAGTTATGCATTTACTCTCAATATTTGGTGCTTTCTTTTACTTTTCTTATCAGAAATGGATTCTATGCACAAAATTACACCTACTATAGTACATAAACTGTTATATCATGCCTACGTGAACAGGAAATGAAAGAGTCATATATTAGCTACATCACTCTCTAATGCAATATGGACGGATTAACTCCTGATATATCTTATTCCATAATAATAACATAAGTAAAATCAATAGAAATCTTTGATCACAAAAAAATGTTTACAAATTGGCAAATGGCTCGTTTATTTTATTTTTTTGCTTTTTATTTATTACTTCATGTTTGCACTTTCTTTCCACAAAAAATTCCAAAAATTCAGTACAAAAAAAGCTATCCAAGTAAACCGAATAAAAAAAAACATCAGTGACACGGCTCCTTTAAGATAACTGGTTAGAATTTCGTGTTTCAACCAGAGTGATTAAAAGTAAAATAATTATTTATTTATAAGAGTAAAAATAAATATGAAAATTTACAAACATTAAAATTTATGAATCTAAAACTTATCTAAAAACTGTTGTAACATCTGCTGTAACTCCGGGTACTGGATGAAATATCGTCGGTAGCAAGCAACTCAACTATAAAATAAATATGATAGGTAAAAATCTCATTAACTTGATGATAAATTTCTACATCTAGCCCATTTGGAACGACAAAATGAATATTATAATGCGCTGTGTGAGATGGTGATCCACCACAAATCGATCCGCAAACTTCCATCAAACATGCTCGAATACATTTGAAAACTATTTCAGCTCTTCTCAAACACCATGATTCTGTAGTAGACTATAAAGTAGAATATTTTTATAGATTATAATAGATAATAATACCTCTGTTTTGCGTTCTATTAAAAGCAAAGGAATATAAAGATGAGTCAGAGATATTCGATCAGCCATTCGGATTATGTTTCTAATTCCTGAGAATACTGGGTGACGGCTTGTAATTTCATTTGAAGAAAGGTCATCATCTCCAACAAGATGAAACACTACCTGAAAAATCTATTGAACTCATGCTAATAGCCGAAATATACCTGCTGGGAAAGATTAGAATGCTTTGTACAGTAGACATCTCCGACTTGTAAATCATCAGAACTGTAGCTGGTTCCCCGTTTAACATAGCTATCAATTTGTTGATCTCTCCAAATGTTTGCTTCATATGCCACCGTGCTTACTTTCTCTAGTTGATTGCCCAAAGTATCAAAATGTAGTTCCGTCTTTTGCTCACATAAATTAGCAAATTCTAAATATTATGATATGTAAATACTATACTAACCTGTTCTATTTAAAATATGATAATTCGGATGCTTTCGTACTAATAAAATAATTCCACTCAAAGACCTCCCATAAAGTGACATCGCCGTGTGAAGATTTGAATTCTCCTGAAACATTAATTAGTAAAAACAACTAGATGATAATACTAAAAAGAAAACGTACTGCATGTGGCCTACACAATTTCCAGAATTTATCACAACCAACAAGACGAACATTATGCATAGATTTCAGTTGCGCTCCAAGAGAGACAGTAAAACTTTCGTCAATGTCTGATGACTCATCATCAGCACAATCATTATGGTTAATTATTTGAAAATCCGATAATCCTTCTGATGATACTCGGCCATTTTCTATAAAAAAAAGAAGATAAAATCGCGATTACAACTTGCTAGTATATAGTTTATCGACGAATAAACGATATTCTTGTCTTTGTTTTTCTATAAGAGATGTAACTTCAGAAGAATAAGACACGTAAATTTGCTGAACAGTATAGCAGAAGTGAAGAATACATACCTTTAGTCTATCATTTACATAAGCCATAAGTGTTGGAACACAATCTGGAGGATTGGCTAAAATCTGATCACATTGTTTAGCTACTTGCTCCACTTCAATTGTATGATTCTTTGCTAAATTAGCCATCTAAATCATTTAATATGCATAAAATTCGAAGAAATTTATACTTGTTTAGCCATAGTTTGCTCTTTCAACATCAACTTTTGAAGACAAGAACCAGAAGATGAATGCATTAAATGGGCAAATTTATTCGCAAAACTGTCTTCTCTCAACGAGTTTTCATTATCACTCTGAAAAATTGATAGAAAGCATATCAAATACATACTAATCCATGATAAAAGTCGACAATACCCCCAGTTAGTGCTCTGCTTACTAATACATCATCGTACTCATTTTCCATTTGTCTAGTTTCCAAAAGAATACGTTCTTTTAACGCCTTTCTAATTCCTAAAACCTTGAATAAACAGAGGAAACAACTAACTGGGTAATAAAAATTGATCCAATTTACAATTTATAAGAAGTTGCGCAACATATTCATCTGCTTCAGTTTCTTCCGGTAGAGGAATTTGGATATCTACTTCGACGTCATCTGCTTTAAATTTTATTATTTTGTTATTGTTTTCTGAAGACTAAATTAAAACACAAAAGAAGTGAATACCTTTAGAAGGCATAAATACTGAAAGTTTGGTATTAGTTTCCAATTATTTATAAATTTTCCCTGCAATAATTTTCAATTTATATTTGAAAAATATAAATAACAGTAAAAACAAATAATAATAACAGACATACAAAAACAGAATTCATATTTTTTCACGTGGACACAAAAATATGATATTCAACCATGCCACAATTTTAATTCTATTTTTTGTCCTCTCCTCGCAGTTTCGTGTTACTTTACCCTCGTTATTGACGTAGTTGATCGTCCCTGAGGTCACAGCAGCCCATCACGTGAATAAAGACAACTGTTCTTTAAATTTCAGTGAATTTTTAAGACAATTTATTTTGAAAAAAGAACAAGAAAGATATTTTTTATTATCAGAACATGATGCTTCTTGCGAAAACCGGAACTATACGGGAAAAATTGCATCACGTTGACGATATAAGGAAGATATAAACGAATATTTTGTCTGATGGGAGCCTCTTCATTTTTCTATTATACATGCAAAGTGGTCATCAAAAAGAGCCCCTTTGCTGCTCTTTGCCCTAAACATTGCAGCTTTTTCGGCTAATTGAACACGCAAGACCACGGCTCACTCCATTAGATGACGTTTTTTTTTCTTGAGACTTTATTGCATCCAACTATTTTTCCTCGTGTGTCCGTTTACTTTCTTCTTTGTTTTTGTCACATGAAGAGCCGCTGCTTGATCTAACCATCTGTCAGTTTTGAAGAGGAAGCAGAACCAAGTGATCAACGATCAAGTTAATTATTCACCATTCCAAAAAACAAGCAAAATATACGACAGAACACGATGGTCTATACAGATGTTCATGATCCAATCATGTTTATCCAATAGTTCTACACCAGCTGTTGCGTATCTTCTTCCAGTTCCCTGTTACAGTGATTTGATATATAAAGGACGAACTAAAACATCACAGACAAGTATTGATACGGGCCCGGCTGATATCTAAAAAAAATCTTCCTACTAACACAGCTGTTCCTCAGGTTATTTGGCTGCTCGCCATGTGCTCCACCCATTTTCTCAGGTCACACAAGCAAGACATTTGGCTTTTCGCCCGATAGCGAAGGTGTCTGGTTAGAACGTAAAGCTGAAAAAGCTTTTTGAACCAAAAACTTATAATTGCTTCTTTTGTCCATTTTCAGTTTGATTTGTTCATCTTTTCATAGTAATTAATTTCTAGGAAAAGAAATAACCCAAAATAGATAAACCAAAAGAACAAACCCTTTCCATTTCTTTGTTATTTATTGTTTAAAAACTTGTGATCGGGGCTATTGTCCTTGGCAACAGTTGAAAACAGCTGATCAACTACACTCCTCTCTCAAAGTCCTTCTTTCATTTTTTTTATTCCTTGTACCCCCGAAGCTCTTATCATAGTATTTTCCCTCCAACCAACAAATGTTTTCATTACGTTACTTGATACGTCAATGATCTTTATCAAAGTTTCTAGGCGAAAATAGGGTTGTCGACCGGCTGATTCTTCTATTTTCGAACAATGATAGGGGTTACCCCTAACTTGTCGTCATTTGATATAAGTTATATCGCGTGATAGTAGTCTATTGTACATATAAACACGACAAAGTACTAGACTCCGCAATGATCGTACTCTGCTCTCATCAGTATAAATACGGTCAGTTCAACGGCATTTGGTCTTTTTTTTCGCTCAACCCTCTTTCTCCTTCTAACAATAGAAGTATAACAAACTATTCAGAAATGTCTACTGAGCAAAGCCTTTGGATGTCAGCTAAGAACTTCTTCTTCCGCAAACCACTCACCGCTGCGAGAGAACTCATCGGTTCGTTTTCCTGCAACATAAAAAATTCAAATCTTTAGAAAAGCCAGAGATCCGTCGTCTATCAACTTCACAGAAGGAAGCAATTGGTTCGCCTCTACCTAACAGTGATACGTGCTACTATATCAATAGTTTCGGTTCATTGAATATGCCCTAAATGTAAAAAAAAGACTATTTGCCTTCGCTTATATGATCTCACTGGTTTAAATAAATGGTTCATATTAATACTCGCGGAAAATCAAATTATATACAGTTAAGCATCAATAGTGGTAGTGGGTATAACTTCTTCAGCATCAATTTCTTCGGCTACTTGTTTCAGCAGGTCCAAGGCGTACTTTGTATCATTTAATTCGCTGATGGATTCATCCTCGTCAATGTCAGCCTAAAACAATGAACATAAAAGAAACACTACGAAAAAGTTTAAAAATATCGGGCCGAGCCGGGGATCGATCCCGGGACCTCTCGCACCCTAAGCGAGAATCATACCACTAGACCACTCGGCCACGTTGTTGCAAAATTGCCGCGGCCAGCATATCGAAAATTGACGGAACAAGTACGACTAATTGCTCGTTCAAAAACAGGCTACCGACTTATCATATAAGCTTATTGTCATTTTCATAGCGTTCGTGGTGTAATGGTCAGCATGGATGCCTTCCAAGCATTCGACGGGGGTTCGATTCCCCCCGAACGCAAATATTTTAAGGTGAAGGAACAGTTTCACGATTTTAAAATTTTCTGTCATAAATTTTTTTAGCAGCTTTTAATTGCATTGAAAATCGACAAAAGAATCTAAAAAAACAAATGTTGAAAAATTTAAAAACTCATTAATCTTATTTCCATTAATATCTGATATAGGTATGTTCTTTTAATTAAAAAAAACAAACCAAAACACTTTCAACTCGTTCTTCTTCCGCTTCCTTTTCCAATATATCGATTAAATTTTTATAATAGTTTAAAGTCGGCTCAGCTGCCGTTAAATCCTAAAAGAATAAAAATAGAATTTCTCAATAGGGCAACAACTAACTTCGCTAGTGCAAATAGGTGGTGGGACGATTGTAGAGATGTTCGTCTGAGCTTCACTTGAAGTTGTTTCTATTCTATCTTGTGGAGCTTGTGTGGTGTTTTCTTTATTGTCGCTGTCATAGAAGGCTGGTGAAATTGGTGGTTTGTATTGCAACTATATTAAAACTTTTTAAAAAAAAAAAGCAAACCTTGGATGGACTTACCGTATGCAAGACATTTTCCATGCTCTTCTTCTGTTGAAGGACGATTAGAGAAGGACTGTTCTTTGGACGAAGACCAAGGTGTGTACGAGAAGTCATCTATAACAGCTTGATCAATAAATTTGAAACAAAAGAAATCGATAACAGAAAAAAGCTGTTCAATATTAAACGACAAAGATTATAGATAACATAAGAAAAAAACTCATTGAAGAAGTAAATTAGATAAATACTAATGTTTATTTACAAAATATCAAACTGTACCCGAGTAAAAGACATATTGCAGCCGCAGAGTTTCGACTTTTCTTTCTTGTTTATTCTTCTTCTGGATGTTTCTTTTCTAATATGGAAGCATATTTCTCAAAAAGTTCTTCATATTCAGCTTTCAATTTCTGAATCTCCAAATGGTTTACAAAAGTCCGTTCTTTTGTCTAGAAGTTCATTATCAAACAAATATCAAAGAACAGTTACTTTCTCCTTTTTGTCTTGAAAATGATCACGAAGAGCTTTAAAATATTCACAGCCCTTTTTGTAGTAATCCATCTCCTTACTTTCTTCATCATTCAATTGATAATTTTCGTCATCATCCGGTTTCAACTTGAGATTTGTCATCGTGCTCATTTCTTCCAAAAATAGCTGAAAAATAATTGATAAGGGACAGAAATAAAAAAAAACATTAACTGTATAGTGAATTTTCTATTGGTAATAAAACGACTAATTCCTACAAATAACTATTGCAAACATTTTATGGTCAGATGAACAACAACAAAAATAAAAACTAACCGATGTCTGAATTTCCACGTCGACCATTATCTTTCGCTGCGTCTCTTCTACATGTTGTGAATCGTCAAAGACAGTGAAAGAGTCTTTTTTACTTACTTTACGAAGTTTTGCCGACATACTGGAACAGTTTCGATAACAAACTGAAGAAAAAAATACAAAACAATAAAGAGAATACAGAAAATTCGTGAAAAATGAAAAAGGCTTTTGAAAAAAACAAATGGTGGCGGCGGTTGATTAGAGCGCGCGTTCTTGTGAACGATTTCAAACGTCGCAGAGATTCCTATGAAAATTTAAAGGGACTGTTTAACACGTGGTCCAGGTTTTTGAATAATGTCATGACTTTGGATTCTGAGAAATTGGAAAAAATGGCCTGCAAAATTACGCATCGATTGTAGTAATTCAAAATATAGTCTAAGCAAATTTTTTTTGGTTTATTTTATGATTTTACTGTTTATGATTTATTTTCGAACAAAAGAAATGCTTAATTTATTTAATAACAAGAAACGGAAAATACAAGGAAATGAAATAAAAGATGAAAAATTCTCGCGCTACCGTAGTTCAAGTGTAATTCTGTAATTCGGGGTTAATTTTTTTTTTATTTGAATAATTTTTTTTAAAACAACGACTTTGTGGACATCAAGATCTTCTCGAAAGGGAAACCTATTTTTCCCGAATTCTTCAGGTTCCACAAAATAGATTCCTTGACTCGAAAAAGAACTCCGCGTTCGGGGGGAATCGAACCTCCGTGGAATGTTTGGAAGTCATCCATGCTGTCCATTACACCACGAACTATCCATTTGTTATAATGACATATACTCTCCCAAAAAAATAGAACCAACTAGAAGAAGATAAAACAACAACACTAACAATCAGTCGAATAGAAGATCTGGTTCGGCGAAAGCAGAAAAGGAAAAAAGGAGGACAGGAAAGTGACTAGAAAGTAAAAAGAGGAACGTGAAGTGCGAAAGCGTCAAAGATCTGAATAATTTTATAATAGAAGAATAATTTTTTTTTAAAACAACGACTTTGTGGACATCAAGATCTTCTCGAAAGGGAAATGGTACAGACTGAGAAGAAAGTTTACGGGCCACATTTCTTCTAAAGACATACTTCGGCCGATCCATGCCAGAAGGGAATTTTAAAGTTTACTACGTATACAAGTGATCCCGAATTAAGCAGAACATTGATAGTAACAAAGATTCAAGAAGAGTAATTAGGGGACAATCGAAAGGGAATGTATACGTTCCAGATTGAAATGGGTTTTGACTTTGCCAGGGCTTAAAAGCATTCGTAAGAAGCACTACCGCAAAAGCCATTGTCAGACGCGTCGCTTTCTTTTTTCTCGGTTACTCGATTCAGATTCAGTTCATAAAAAATGTTCTTCCCCTTCTCCGAACTTCCTTATGGAAACAGTCTTCAAGTCCTTGGAAAGGTAGTCAATTATTGAGCACATTGTCACTTCCAGATGTATTTCGAAGATATTACTCGATGTCGAAGAGCCTGCCAATCCATCAATCGGAGATTAGAGAAAAACATGGGTTTGTTGCACCCTTCCATGATGAGAGAATATTCTCTCGACATAACAATCAATCCAAACGACTTTACGGTTGTGAATGTAGTTTTTTTTATACTTAATACAATATTTTGATATCACAGGTACTTCTATGTAACCACAGCAGACCAGAGGTGAACGATGTCAAAATTAATCATCCTCAACAGCTACAAGGTGCAAAATTTTATTCTGTAAGAAAGTTAACATTCCACAGTATTTATAGCTTGGCTTATATACGTCTTCTTTGTATGGAATATATTCACTCGACTCATTTAATATTCTGATAAAAATAATTTGCATTTACTCATCAGAGCCAACAATACTCCCTATGGTAGAATTAATGAGAGCTGAAACCATTTCTTTTTATTCTCCGATTACTTTAAACACAGTCCAGATGACTCAACAGATGGTAAACTTACATTTGGCTGCCAACTTTTCTATTTGAGGGTGTTTTTGAAACTATATTTTCTCGGAGTGGCCCCATTCCTTATGACTTTTTGAATATTTGTCTCAATTCGAAGAAAATAATAATTTTTGATGCTACTCGCAGTGAGAGAACCTTGTCTCTAACGCCGTTAATACAGGTTTGTCATTTGATCAATTCCTACGATGTATAGAAAATAATATGGAAACAACAGAGATTAACCAGCTTTTATTTACCACTTAACCAGGGAGTATTTTCATTCGACAAGAAAGAAGAGAGGGAATTGGGGTTGGAGCATTACGTTCTCTTCGAAGAGATTGACCCTCGACCTCCGAATCACAACTGCGGGATTGTAAGTCTTCTTTCTACTATTCTGTTTACTTATTCGGAACTATATTTCATTTAGAAAAGGAAAGTTTGCGGATATCTACTTCCATTCAACGAAAAGTTCCTTCTGTTGATCAGATTTAAGGAAAAGAGGAATATAGATATTAAAAAAAAATATCTGGTGGGATATGTGGAGAATAATCTGGAAGAAATCTTCTCACGTTTGCTAAACAATTTCTTACCATCGTGGCGTTCGATAAAAAACAAACAAGCAATGATAGAAAAAGCTCAAAGGGAGATGCTCAAATATCGTACAGACAGCTTCAACAGGCAACTATTCCAGGATTTAATGCTGGAGATGTGTCATTCAAAGATATATTGGAAATCATAACAAAAATAAACAATTCATTTTTTTTGTTATTTGACGGCATCTGAATATTCCGAAATTATAAAAAAAACCGACTGCACCAAGAAGGTATTCCGCATTTTCTTCTTGAGCATGCAATATGTAGTGGAGTTTCTTCGTTAAAATTGAAATAATAAACTTATAAAAACCGAGTCAATCATGAAAAATATCACTTTCAGGTCAAATGGTCCCGCAGCGCAACCAAGTCATATAACCTTTAAAAATGACATATCCGTTGAAAATAGGTTGTATCTAATATCAGTGGTACCAGACGACTTTTTTCTTTTGAAATTCCATTTTTTCAGAACATGCTCACACGGAAACAATTTATCAAATTGTTAGAAGAAGAAGGATTGGAGTTTGAGAAAATTCACAATATAATGGAAAGGCTAAATTGTAAGTTTTTTATTTCATTTTGTAAAACATTATTTGTTTCAGCAATTTTTTGTGGTGACGATTTTGTCATCGAAAATTTCAGTAAGTTCATTTTTTTCTTTTACCCTGTCTTAGGTCCTCAAGTACAACAACAAGGCTGTACAGAAACAACTGGAGATTTTGTTACGATAGATAATGAAAAAGCTTGTAAGTTTTTTTTAATCCTTATTGTTGTGACTTCAGTTGTAAGGGAAACAACCTTAATGAACGTATATTCCAGTGAAGACAACGCAGAAGACAATTTTTTAGAGTCTGACATTTCTGGTGAGTTTTGTTGTTTTACAAAGATATTCATAAAATTTCAGATAATAGGCTAAGAAGATCAGTAAGAAAACAAACGCCTTCCGTTCGATGCCGATGCCCACTGCCGGACTGCTCTCCAATACTGAAGAAAAGAAGAACGAAGTCTTCCTAAGAAGAGTTTTTATTCTGTTTTTATTTCAATCAAAAGTGTCATGATTAACCCTCCCTATTTACTTTGACCTATTTACTCATCCATTTTGCTCGTCTTGAATTAATCGCAATGAAACTTGTATATCATTCGAAACCTATTTTTCCCGAATTCTTCAGGTTCCACAAAATAGATTCCTTGACTCGAAAAAGAACTTCGCGTTCGGGGGGAATCGAACCTCCGTGGAATGTTTGGAAGTCATCCATGCTGACCATTACACCACGAACTATCCATTTGTTATAATGACATATACTCTCCCAAAAAAATAGAACCAACTAGAAGAAGATAAAACAACAACACTAACAATCAGTCGAATAGAAGATCTGGTTCGGCGAAAGCAGAAAAGGAAAAAAGGAGGACAGGAAAGTGACTAGAAAGTAAAAAGAGGAACGTGAAGTGCGAAAGCGTCAAAGATCTGAATTTTTGAAGGGTGAGGGAGAATTTTCGGTAGAATATATGATAATCGTTGTAGTTTTAACAACTGGTCTAGAATATCTGGAAGGCTACATGGAAAGCTAAAAATGACTCTTTTCTAAAACGACTCTAAAATAATAAATGGTCTAGCTATAATTCTGTTTCCTGAATCAATCACGCTCAATCGATGAGATCAGAAATTAATACCAGTGGTTCCTTTAAATCTCTTCTCCCCTACCCTAGGATATGCGTATGTGTAACCACGAACTGTAAGCGCATCGCAGGTGCAAGCCCATTCCCGACCGGTCCTTGCGGTCGCGGTCGCGCGGCCGGAACGATGTCGCCACCGGGCAATGGCATACGAAGATGGGGTAGATGACGTCAAAGAAGTGTTCGTAACCTTTGGAGAAACGTGTCGAAATATTTATCAACATTTTTAGATTTTTAAAGTCATTTACTTGATCAAAACATTTTTCAAAACGGATTTCCTGTAGTGTAAGATAATTAAACCTGGTGGAAAAAAAAATCATATAATAAACTTAAAGTTTAACAAAAATTATATAAAAGAAAAAGTTCTCCCCGGCCGGGAATTGAACCCGGGTCTCGCATGTGACAGACGCGGATACTCACCACTATACTACCGAGGACACGCCAACCTGGCGTTTTTAATCAATATACATGATAATGACTATCTAGCTTACATTTCAGTCAATAATATTTAATATCACTGATTTTCTCTGAAAAAAATCCTTATTCTCAAGTAGGCGTGACACATTAATATAGGCTCTCGACGTCGACTCCGCCCTTTATCGTTGCTGACGATAGCTGGCTGAAGAAAGATAGCTGCCGACTATATAAGCGGAGGCGGATCCTCAGGGCGTCCGCTTGTCTAACATCAAAGCTCCTTCCGGGCTGGTTGATTATATTCACCTACTCTTACGCTGTTTGAATTATATTTTGCAATATCGAGCAACTATTTTGTTCTTAACATGTCATTTATATCCAAAAATGATATATGTATATATATATTCGTAAAAAAAAACTCCAAAAAATAAAGAGCAAATTTCACAAATGAAAAAGACCCATAATAAAATCGAACTTTATCAACTTCAGCATGTTTTTTGTGCTAAATGTTTGGTAATATAAGCAAACTGTATATCAGATACTGGATTACGTTTTTTCATCATAAATAAAATCCCGTCATATATTTTAATCTAGACTTTGCCGGAATACGGCTTTTGGCTTTCTCAGGAATATCTATCCTTACCATTAGCAACTAGACGGCCAAGAATAAGGGGGTCCGACAGTAATTTTGGAGATTTAAATAATCATAGCCCTTCATAGGTGGAACACCTGGTAGTAATAGAAAATAGAGTCGGATTTTTTCGGTTACTTATTATGCAATTATTTTTACACGAAATTATGCAGTTATGAATATTTTCTATTTTCCTTTCCTTTCCTGATTATCTAGTTTCTTTGCTTATCCAGAAATCAAAGTAAAGCCTGTCTCTTTCTTACTGTTTTTGCCTCTTAATGGTCATTCTCCGCCGGCTTTGGACCGCCTAATCCCTAGACAGACCATTGCTTTTTCCTCTTGAATCGATTCTTTGCTGTTCACTTTGGATCTTTCAGGTATGAAAACCACACAAGAAGAGGAGCCGCGCGAGCGGGCATACCGCTTTGTGGCTTATTCAGCAGTTAGCTTTTCATTCATCGCCATAGTAGCTGTTTTTATCACCTTGCCGATAGTGAATAATTACATCAATTCTGTTCATCTTCGTGTTCAAAGCGAAATGGAATTCTGTAAGGTAAGCGTTCTAAAAAGTTTACCCAACCGTGCTTCCGTAGCGCAGTAGGCAGCGCGTCAGTCTCATAATCTGAAGGTCGTGAGTTCGAGCCTCACCGGGAGCAATGTTTTTGTTTCTATTTTTGATGTTTTTCTTTTAGCTTTCCGCCCGAGACGTGATGATGGAGGTCGCCGAGTTCCGGTCGTCTCCCCGTTCCGCTTTGCCGTCCTTCTTGCGTCCTTCCAATGAAACAGGAAGGGAAAAACGTCAGGCTGGTGGTTGTCAAGGTTGCTGTCTACCGGGATTACCTGGTCCTGATGGTCCGCCTGGTAAAAACGGAGTTCCTGGAAAGCCTGGAGCCCCAGGAGCACCTGGTTTCCCTGGAAGACCGCCAGCAATTTGTGAGGAAGTTACTGCCCCACCATGTAATCCCTGTCCTCCTGGAGAACCTGGCCAGTCTGGACCGCCGGGTGATGCTGGCAGCCCCGGACAATCTGGTCATCCTGGCCGACCTGGAAATGACGGCCCACCTGGTCCTCAAGGACCGCCCGGACCACCTGGAACTCCGGGAGAGCTGGGACGTGAAGGACCCCGCGGAGAACCAGGACGACCAGCTTTCTCTACTCCCGCCCTGCCCGGAGATCCCGGAATTCCTGGTGAACCTGGACCACCTGGATTACCAGGAGATGCTGGACAGCCTGGTCGACCGGGACCCGATGGATTGCCTGGACCTCAAGGACCACCCGGACCTGTTGGACAAGCAGGAGCACCTGGAGAGGCTGGACAACCAGGGCAACCTGGACAACCTGGACCTCAAGGAGAACGAGGTAGGAAGAATTTTTTTTTTCAGAAAAATGTCTTGTTTTTAGGAATTTGTCCCAAGTATTGTGCTCTTGATGGAGGTGTCTTCTTCGAAGATGGTACTAGACGATAAACGAGCTAGAAAAACGAAATGTCCCGGTGTGTCCTTGAGAGTCGGGTACACGAACTCCGCCTTTCTTTTTCGTATTTTTCGTGTAATAATTGTGCTATTCTATTACCGGCTATTAATAAAGAAGCCTTTCGCCAAGAAAATGACTTACAAATGGTAATAAAAAAGTGAAAAAATACCTGCATGTAAATTCTTACCGTGATTCTGCCACCATCGATTAAAGAAAAAGTGTCACAACTTTGAATTTTGGGAAAATGGAGAAAATGGCCTGCAAAACTGCGGTTATACAAAATATAGAGGAAGTAATTTTCTTTAAGTTTATTTTCTGCCGTAATGTTACCGTAGTACAACTCTAAATCTGCTCCAAATCGTGACATGGCTCCTTTAATTTGCTTAAATATCGTAACCCCTGGGACACCGCTCCTTTAAAAAGTTTTCATATTTTTTTATAACTCCGGAGATTTTTTTTTATCTTCTGCTATTCTTCATATACCTATAATGCAGCCAGGTCAAGTCAAGGGAAAGTTCAACTTTATGTTGAAAATTGCACCTCCACAAGCGAGAATAAAAATCTATAGTTAGCAAGGTTACATTTGATTTTTTGGATTTTTAGTGTATAACAAGTAACAAAATGTTGCGTATAATTTTGTTTTATATCATTGAGGCTAGTGTCATTTTTTTCTGTTGGCTTTTTCATGAATTAAAAAATGCACAATAAAAAAGTATGATAATTCATTTCTACAATATATTTATACACAATTACGACTATTATTTACAAGTATAAAAACTCTGAAAATAATTAAACTAAAAAAATGCAAGCGGAATGGGACCTGTAATTACGGCATGAATAACCAGTATATTTTTTTAATTTGCCTACAAAATTATTACCGGGGGGCTTCTTTTTTTTCTCAATATAATACTCTAGAAAACTTCAGTCACATCAAGATCAACGATTGGAGCTTCGGACGATGGATAGATGAATTCACCGTGAGGAATAAGGTAAATATAAAGTAAGGCTACATATCTACCAATAAAACCCTTTTGCATGAAAACGGAGAAAGTAGCTTTTTTGCCATGAATACTCGTGATTGTTGAGTTAAAAGTAGTAGTTCTCTAAAATACTTTTTTAAAATATTTCTCGCTTACTTTATCTTCTTTGTCGATGTTGTATTGTCCTTTTGGCATCGGAATTGTGCCTTTGAGTCGTTTAACAAAATTCTTGAAGTCTTTTAAATTTTGATAGTAAATTCCAAAATTATCGGAGTTCGAGAGGTCATTACTATAAACTGCTTCAATGATTCCTTGAAATCCACAAAAGGGAAGATCTTCATCAATATATGCCTGAAAGATACTGAGCGTTTTATGTTTTTTCTTACCTGTAGCATGTTTTGTATTGTAAAGAAGAACTCCTGGCATTTTTCATCATCATTGATAGGAATTTGCTCGAAGTAGCACATGCAGTCAATGTTGTAAGGAACACCACCAGGTTTAAAAAAATTATCATGTAACTGATGAGGAATGAATGTTCTAGCGCATCGCTGAAATGTCCTCGCTATAGTGAAAAGATATGATAAGATTTGTTTTCTTGTTGTTACTTCTGTTTTTACTCACCGGAATTATTGGGCGCATATTTGGATTTTTATATCTCCACCAAACAACTTTTGGCTTTACATATTCAGCAATTTCGCGGCATACTGGTTCTTCATTCATTTCTAGATGAGTACATTTCAGATTGAGATCTTTAATGAAATCGAAATAGGCATCACGAACATGAGCAAGCATAAAGTTGGCCTAAAAATTAAACAAACTCAAATTTGTTTACCGGATGTCTCGCATTCATTGGTGCTGTAATCTTAACTTTTTCAAAACTAAATCCAGAAAGTTTATAAAACGGAGTTGCCAAGTCAAATTCGAAAGTAAGACTTTCGTTATCCTTATACGGTTGGACAACAAATTTTACTTGTTCCAACTCCCAAAACAAGATCACTCCTTTCTTTAAAAAAATAGAAATCGATAAAATGTGAAAATGCTTACGTCAATTGCATCAATAGTTTCTTCCAGTCCTCCCAGTTGAAACCAATGATTATATGTGGCTAATTCGATTTTGTACAAATGAACTCCGATAAGTTTTCCATGTTCCAAGCAAAATTCATCAAATAACTTGGTAGCTTTTCGTAAACGAGTAAACGTTATTGGATTTGTCTTTTTAAATATATTTAAAAAATCAGAAGAAGTAAGGGAATAAAGTGAAATAGTTGAAGGCTCCATCGGCGAAGTGGCGGCATCCATTGTAGCACACCGATCGATACGTGTACAGAAAAATAGCCGCCGTTTTAGGAACAAGAGCGCCACTGATAAGCCTAAAGACGTGGGAGAAATTAGTTAAAAGTTTTCTTTTTAAGGAATTTGTCGAAAGAAATATTCTAGTAGCAGATGGTAAAATGAAGGAAACTCCACCATCTGTTATCCGCAACCTGTTGCTTTCTTCCAATGACCTCGAGATGCATCAGTTTTCCCTTATTTTATGCTGGTTCTTTCACTATTTCTTCCTTTTCACCTGATGGCTTATGAGTTAACCGAAATAAAGGTAAGTAGATATCCAGATTTTCAGATAGAAATATATAAAAAGATAGAACTAACCTTTCTAGCATGTTTCTGTGAGATGTAGAAGTCCCCAAGGAATAGCCTGTGATTGTCAGCTCACATTACTTCCACTAATTCACCAGGAGTTCATTATCACGGTAGAAAGTTATAACAATCTAAATATTACTTAATCAGTTGAGTGATTGCCATCGTCCAGGAGGATGGTCTCAATGGACCAGTTGGTCTGGTTGCAAAAAACAACAACAAAAAAGACGAAGAAAATGCATCAATCCGATGCCAATAGGTGCTCTCCTAAAAAATTGAGAAAAAAAATTTTTTTAGGAAGAAATTCTTCATGTACCGGTCCTAAAATGGAGGTAAAAATTTGTTCACAATCAAACAATCACATTTCTGAATATTTTTGGGGTACTTGGAGTCCTTGGAATGAATGGGGGGAATGTGATTGTAGAAGAAAAACACGAGAAAGGTAGTAAAAAAAAGCAAAAATTCAGAACACCAACTTGATTCAGAACACGATATTGCATTGGCAAATCATGCGAAGCTTGTGCATTTGAAACCGAAAACTGCAGTAACCAATGTACACCAGTCCGAGCATATTCAAATTGGACAGATTGGCTGGAGAGAGGTGACTAGCCTGTAAAATAATAATAATAACAAGTGTTCAGATGATTATCGTCACCGTTTTCGCTGCTTTTCCATCTCTTCTGATTCTAATTTTATTTCTGAAATTATTAATGAAACACAAAAAATTAATGGTAAAATTAATAGCACGAGAAAATAAGAAATTTTAGAAAGCAAACCTTGGACCTTATGGGAAATCCGTCGCGGTGTGGCTCTGCGATATCAGAATTCATCTATCTGCCGAGTGGAGACAAAACTCCTAGCTTCCCGATCACAATATTTCCAAGTTTCTGTGGCTTTCACAGTTTTCCTTTGTACTATTTGCCTAATTTTAGGAATTTTGGCTCAATGTATGATCACACATTGTTTTAACAAACCATCTCGAAAAGTATAGTTATGAACAATTTATACAAAAATTTTACATCGAGTAAAAATAGAATAAAAGCTATTGCTGATTTAACCGCTGACCAAAAGACGAAATGAAGGTTGGCCTTGATAGAGCTTGTGGTTTCTATGGAACATATTATCAAAAAGGGTTACGCATACCTCCATTGGTATAGGTCCCAAATCAGGCTTTACTTTCATCGAATGGATTGGAGGAAGAACACTCTATAATATTATGTAACAAAAGACAATAAGATCAACCTCCATAGCGTCAATAGTGTCATCAAAATTTGGCTGAGCAAGTGGACCTTTGCTTGGAGTTACGGATTTCGGTCCTAAATAACAAGTAAAAAAGACAGAACACCTACTCATTATCTCTTCATATGTAACACCGTTTGCAATATAGCTTCCATCAAGTGAACTTCCACCACTTTGAAAAACATTTTTTATAACATTATTTTCCTTTTCTTCAATTGTCAATGGAATTTGGTTATTCTTTATTACGCTAAATAATCTCTCTCCAGGTGTATATGGCCTAAAAAAGATAAAATGTTCTAGCATACAACAACTTTTGATGACGACGTGCCGACTGTTGTGCTTCATAATTTGCTTCCATTTGTTGAGCATATGTAGATGAGAATTTTGGTTCTAAACATTTAATTATTAACAAATCAACTGACTTTCAATAAAGGCGCGATTTATAGTAGAGGTGATACTGCTTTCCTGCGTAGTTCCTATAAAACTCGAAGATCCTTGGGCAATTTCTGTAGTTGATTTCTCTGGTAAATTTGTCAGAAAACCCAGATCTCCTTTTATCAATTTCGATCGTATTTCTACAACAAGTTGTTGATGATAAATATAATACCATGTAATTTGGCTGTCGCAATTCCTGAAGTATCTTGCGAGGCTGCTGATGCTGGAAGATTACTAACAGCATCAAATAGCTTCTCCTTCAAAACAATAATAGATGATGAAAAAGTAAACCTTAGCTTCTAGTAAGGAAAGTTTCTCTTTATGCAAGTCTATTAAGTGGCTAAGTGCTTTATTAGCTTCGATCATCTCTATTCGAGCGATTTCCTGAAATAACATAAATTAAACTATAAGAAAATGTAATATACCGTTGCCTGATTAATGTAAAGGTTTGGCTCTTGACCAACGAGAAGTGGAGGCATTTCAAGAATGTTGTCTTCTGCTCGTTTGATAGCCGCATTAAGAATTAGTATTGGTTGCTCCTCAAGAAAACTCTTTTGTTTTATTTTACGAGACATTTCTAAAAGTAAAATTGCGTTTCTGATATTGAGAAAGCGTAAAAATGACAAAACACTGAAAAGCTGTGAAATATAATCTAATCAATTTTTTTCTCGATTGGATTTACAAAATATATAACTAGTTTTTGTTTAATTTCTAAAAATTTTCAGTAGTTTATTAAGCTAACAAAAGATTTCAATTTCAGCAAATGAAGTTAAAAAACTAAAAACAGGAAAATAAGGTCAATTATTGTTTGAATGAATACTGCTCCCACTCAATTGGTGCATCGACTTTGCTTCCACAACGCGATGTGTGATACGCAGCGTCATTGCCAGTCTCCTAAATTCTGCAAGGCACAGTCATTTTCCCTACTTCAGTCAGTGGGAGTTTTTATTTCTTTTCTGTTGTTTTTATTTTTTTGGTAACGTGATATGCATATCTTCTCTAATATTTTTATTTTAAAGCTATGAATAATGGGGATATTTTACAGTACTCATCGAGGATCCCTCAATCACAATGGCTGACGGAGGAGATGAAGTTTCTGTTGCCCCCGCCGCTCCGGCACCTCCCACGATGAATGTTGAGGGAGCTTTGAAGGCTGTCCTTCGTGCTGCTCACTTCGCTGATGGACTCTCAAAGGGACTTCATGAAGCTGCTAAGGCTCTGGACAAGTACGTTTTGTTTTATATTGGGGAGTCTTCTTGTTGGGAAAATTGAAATCCACACCTAAGTGACTTCGGGGGCACACAAAAACGGAGTATTTCGTATTTATTATGAGGTTCTTCACCTGTCGTGTGCGAAATCGACAGCCTACTTGCCACATCTCAATTTGTCTAAGAATCTGGGGTGCCAAAGGAAGCTTACAGTCAATTTTCAGGCGTGAGGCTCACTTCTGCGTATTGGCGGAGAACTGTGATGAACCGATGTACGTCCAACTGGTCGAAGCTCTCTGCAACGAACATGACATTCCTCTCATCAAGGTAGCCGATAAAAAACTAATCGGAGAATGGTGCGGTCTCTGCAAGTACGACAAGGAGGGTAAAGCTCGCAAGGTTGTTGGATGCTCGTGCGCTGTTGTAAAATCCTGGGGAACAGAAGATGAGGGAAAGCGCGTTCTACAGGCTTACTTTGCTAGTAAAAAGTAATTGTTTTTTGTTGAACAATAAAGTGTTGTTATTACTCTTATTAGTTTTATTATCTTTGGTTCTCTCGACCTGTTGCTATTGCCACGTCGTTCGGCGATTGCATTCGTCTACGCAATAGTAGGTCACTTATTCGCCCTTAGTTTTATGGAAAGCAGTGAAGCACGGGCGGCTATTGCTCATAGTAGTCGAGGTTTGTGCCAGCACTTCATCAAATTCTCTTTGTTTGATTGCCACGTCAATCGTATGATTTTCAGAATGCAGCGCCGATAGTATGCTACCGACCCACAAAAAGGAAGAGTCTCACTCCGCCGGAGATATTCATCTCCTAGGGTTGAATATCACTCACAGGCAAGTTGCTTACGATAATTTCGTTATCTCCGTTATTCATCTTCTTAATATTTATTCTAGACCAGTATGGCTACAGGTTTCACTTCTTTCTATTGCCATATTTGTTTTTTATGTAGGTTACGGTTATATGCAGGTATATTTTACTTGTTTTCATTTATATATTTTTAGGAACTTATTTTCAAGTTACCAGGGATGAAACCATTTGGGTGGTATCTTACACTTGTTCAATTCGTAATATATAGTGTTCTTGGTTATGGAGAATCTCAAATGTGGCATGATACGAGAAGAAAGTTAGTGATTTTATTTATGATTTATACTTTTTACGTTCAGGATTCCAATGAAAATTTACGCTTTGTTAGCTTTTTTCACCGTGGCTACCATGGGTTTGTCAAATGCTTCTGTCGGATTCTTGAACTATCCTACACAGGTAATTTTAATGTGATTTTATATGAAACTTTCTAGGTTATTTTCAAATGCTGCAAGCTGATTCCTGTTTTAATCGGAGGTATTTTAATCCAGGGAAAACGATATGGACTTATTGATGTTACTGCTGCTATTGTTATGAGCGCTGGTATGATATGAAACTCTTTTTTTATATTATAACTTTCAGGACTAGCTTTATTCACATTAGCCGATAGTGAAGTTTCACCTATTTTTGATCCTAAAGGCTATATTATGATATCGGGAGCATTAGTAGCAGATGCATGTATCGGAAACATCCAAGAGAAGCAAATGAAGAAGTATGGTGGATCTAGTAATGAAGTAGTAAGTTGTTTACAATTTTTATGTTATTAAAATCTCTATTTAGGTCCTTTATTCTTATTCCATAGGTTCGCTCTATATTTTTGCCTATATCATCGTCAGCAATGAATTCTTTAGCGCATTTAATTTTTTCTTCGAACATCCTTGGGAGACTTATGGTTACGCTTGTGTTTTTGGAGTTCTAGGTTATCTTGGAGTGAATGTCGTTTTGACTTTAATTAAGGTTTACATTTTCTTTTTAATTTCATGTTTTTTTTCTACAGGTTAGTGGAGCTCTTGTAGCAGTAACTATCACGACATTGCGCAAAGTTATAACCATTTGTTTATCTTTCTTGCTTTTTTCAAAGCCCTTTACTATTGATTATGTGTATGCTGGAATATTAATTCTCGTCGCTATTTATTTGAATCTCTACAGGTATTTCTTTGTTATTAAAATCTAACTTGCCCTTAGCAAAAACAAAGCCAAATGGGATGCAGCTCTTCGTATGTGGCTAAGAAATAAAATTGATAATCGACGGAAAGCAGATGGTAACTCGGAGTATCTTATAGTCTAGGTCTTCTCTCCATCGGGTTGTATCTTCTTTACTGTTTCATTCTGGTCATTATTTATCTGTGATTTCTTTTTTTCGGGCGTTCCTTATGTAGATTCTCAACTACTCATAATAACGGTAATATTTATTTGTGTACAGGCTTTTCTTTGTGCGCAACGGGGAATAAAGCTATATTTAATAGTATATGTTCAGCAATATGCTCCGTAATCAAGAATTTTGTAGCTGACTAAAATAAGTGAGCTAGACAGGGGAAAACAACAAACATTAGAGAATTTAGTCAAATCCTGGCGGTCGTGGGGTTTTTGGCATTTCTATTCGGCTTGGCGTATCTAGAGGGGTTTCACATGGGTGAACAATGATGGCTGGAGTAGAGTTATCACCGTTATGGAGTTCAAATCTAAAAATTTTGTTACACTAGGGGATCTCTACTTACTTTTCATCCAAAGCGAAAGAAGCTAGCCGGGACATGAGATCAAAGCTGCAAACAACTGGGGGCATTTCCTTAGT
Source organism: Oscheius sp. DF5120 (assembly GCA_932521415.1). NCBI lineage: Eukaryota > Metazoa > Nematoda > Chromadorea > Rhabditida > Rhabditidae > Oscheius > Oscheius sp. DF5120. Next base: position 1,458,633 of record OW051463.1, read on the forward strand.
CTGTTCCCATCCAACAGGCGGTGAGCAAGGAGGAGAAATCAAAAATTGTTTCTCCAATGGAGGTGGTGAAAGAAGTGAGGAAGAGTTTCTTAGAAGAACTCTCTAAAATGAGGATTTGATAAGTTCTCTGGATTTTTAGATGATACAGAATATGGGGAATAGCATTAGAAAAATTTAACATTCTTCATGGACTTTAAGATATATTTTAAAGTATTGTTTTTTCACAAGTTGTTTGTTGGTTACAGTATTTTTCCAAGAGAATCATTACGTATAAACCGGTATTGAAATATACTCCGTTCTCTTTATCGCGTCCTTTCTATATACAATGCAATCAAAAAAAAACCGTCACTTTCGTCAGCAAACGATGCGAACCTAATGCTCTTTCTCACAAAACTCACATTAAAATGAAAGATCAAAAATGATTTCTTTTTCATTTTATAGAATTAACTAAAAGGAGTTCTTACTTGTGCGAAAAAGGCTTTAAGTTGATGGCCGTTAAAGCTGAATCCTTGGACGATAAGTTTAGCCGCTGTCGCATTCTCAGGTGTGCTAAAGATGACCCGAACACGACGGAAGGATTTTAAAAAATCAAAATGAATATCTTCTTCAATTTGGGTAAATAGAGTGGAGAAGTTTTGTCGCTGTGCAGGGTCAGTGAAAACCTGAAAATGTTGGTTTTTTTATTACTTTTCATTAAAATAGATATCTAAAATAAAAAAGCATTAAAAATAATGAAGAAAATATAAAGAAGATAACTTACTTCGTCTGGTACTTGCGTTACAATGATACTATTCGGCAGTTCGTCTTTGCTCTTCACTCTAGATACATTTATCCCGTTATAATTTATAGTTGACTCCATAACTTCAACCATTTCTAAAAAGAATTTTTGCTTTTTTTACTCAAAGAACAAGGAAATGCAGTTGTAGAGAGAGGAACAAATGGTTGATATTATTGAAAAGAATTGTATGGAAAATAAATCAAGCGCGATGAGGACATTCAAACGATGTAGAAAACACATAGATACACTCATCGGAATTAGTCACGATTGTCGTAAGAAAAAAAAGAAAGGCAGAGGAAAAGGCGATGCAAGTTAGAAGGGTAATAGCGAACGGCGAATGGGGAGGAGACTGCTGCCGCAGAGATTACGAAAGAGAATAGGAAGATCGCAGCGAGACACATCAAATAACATAATAATTGATAGGCAGAAGCTATTATAATACCCCCTCACTAATTTTTATATTCAAACTTTTTGACGAAAAGATTTCTCGAAATCCAATAATAAAGTCTGATAAGAAATATTGAAAAAAGGCTACTTTCCGATACTTTCCATAATAAAGAACTAAAAATAGCCAATGTCTGCATAATACATTTTCCGCTGCTGGCAGGGTGGTCCATTATATGAATATGAGAAAGATAACCAGGCAAAGTCGACCAATGAAAAAAAATAATTCCGAGCAAACACATTAATTAGATAGTAAAATGGAACAAAACGATGATAGATCTGGTATTTTTCGTTTGAAAATAATTGGTAGGGAGGAAAATAAGCGGATTGTCAATCATGCGAAATTAGGCCAGTTTGCGTTTTTTTTATTACGAATGTAAGTTGACAGCTACAATTAAACATCACTGTCTAATTGCATTGCGTAATGATGAGATTAAAATTAGCCAAATCGCGCCCCCACATTCTTGCCGTACTGCTTAATAAGGGTCCTTATCGTATCCCCTCGAGGACTTCGCAAAGCCCTCTTAAGTTTTTAAGATAACTACGAATGCTGCTGCTGTGTTGACCGTGCCCTGTTTTTACGACCTGGATATGAACTATAGTGACAGAGGATTAATACAGCCGGCTGACGGAATACAGAGAGCTGTGGAGTGACGTCAATAGACGGCCGACTTTGCGTAAGCGGCACAGTAAAAGAACGGCAGCAAAAACAAAGGAAAGCGATTTTTGGAGCAAGCTATACAGACAATACAAGTTTGTTTTTATTGTTACTAATTGAGCAACGTTTAAAGAACCAAAAGAATTTCCAAACTTATCTGGGTGTTTTATAACATTTCGAAAAAGCGGGTCAGCTGACTCACGGCTTCTCTTCTCCCATCTGGAGGCAATCTGTTGCTAAAACGACTAATGAGGGCCGGAAATATATTCTGACTAGATTCAAAAACAATAAAAAATATTATCGCATGAAAATCGCGACAAGGGTTTATTCTATTCCTCGAATCAATTCGCTTTGTTTACGAGATCACATGAGAGAAGAGTGCAAAATGGGCAGACATTTAGAAGTAATCAGCTGCTAAGTTTGCTGAAGATAAACTTTGAGCATTTCTCATTTTAAAAAATAATTTTCTAACAGATCTAACAAAAAAAAAGTATTTTGAAACTTATATAGAAGAGAGGAGAGAAATCAAGTCAGAAAAAATATATATCATCTACAAAAAGTATCAATATAAAAATAGAAAAATCAAAAATATGCGATGTTGTTGTCTGCTCGTATTTTTCAGCAGGGACACGCGTCTATCTCGTAGCTAATTTCGTTTCCATCGAAAAGAAAGCATTTCCAAAGAAAAGACCATAGAACTATTTGTATATTGAAGTGATCAAAAGAATCGTATGAAACATAAGAAAGAGGATCAAACTCAATTAGTTGGTCGAACAATATTAATTAAATATCGCAGTATTATCTCAATTAGGACGAATTTTAGATATCAAAAATCGCTGCTCTGCAAAAGGTTCGTCAAAAACTGCGAGCCGCCGCCACGTGAAACTCACACGAAAAAATCTTTTGCCGTCAGGACTGCCCCGCCTTGACGTCAGAGGGAGAGAGGGGCAAAACGAAAAGAACGTCGACAAAATATGGGGCCGTTGAGATAAGACACCGATAGCATACGGGTGGCAAAGGAGGGAAATGACACAGCGCTATTTGTTTCAACATTTGAGAAATATATCTAACATGAGGGCTGTGATGGAAAAAAAGCAAAACGTCTTATGAAACAAAGAGTCGGTGCTACCAGGTAGTGCTGCTAAATTTGAACAGTTGCTTACAATGAAGGGTATCCGATTACGCGAGACAGGAGGAAAGCGGAAATATTTATCCTTAAAGTGAATGTATAGGTTGGTATATCTTGCTCTTAATATCGAAATTAAAATTAATGGCTGCAAATTCGGCGGCCAAGTTTGCAGGAATTTAGAAATAGCGCCGCGACTGCAATACTAGTGCCGCTAAAGAAAAACGGGAAGAATCACTAACTACGGAGAGGAATTAGTGCGGAAGAAGTCTCAGATTATCGCTGTTTTGTGCAACAAGATATTAACTGATAGTCAACCACAACATCTCATATGGTGATTATGCCACCCCCCTCCCCCCCCCCCCCTTTTTTTTCTCTCCAGAAATAGCTGATTACCTAAAAATGACTAATGTAGTCAAGAAGACGAATGTCTATTGCGTGTTGAGGACTGACGTTGGAACGGACACGATCAATGCGGTGTGAGTACTACTACAAGCCACACGCCGGGAGGGGAGGTCTAATTGGTCAGGGGAGATGAGGAGGAGCTCAGATTAATTGGGCTAATGGGAATGCAAATAGACACTTTTTCTGTCGAAACATGCTCCGCTTCGTGTGAAGTATGTACAATACGAACAATAGATTATTGGGCTCTCGTGCATCCCCTTCAAAGGCTAAGGGTCAAAAGAATAGATGGGAGGGCGCCGGAAATGATGTTGGGTGGAGTCACTGGATGAACTTTGACGAATTTAGAAGGTCAATTGGCCAGAAATCATTGCGGAGTTTTTGAAGAAATTTCGATTGAAGAAATATTAGCTTTACTTGTATTTTAGATTTCTTGAAGCGGATAGCAAAATACATCTCTGTGACATAAGGAAGTGTAACTTCGGCGGGAGAAAACGTGCGTCATAGAGTTGACAAAAAATTGAGACAGGTAGGAACGCGGGACTATTTTTAGATTTGCAATGGAATGTTTCCCGCTGTAAATCATATCGCAAAATTTACGTCATCGAGTTATATAGCTTTCCTTTACCTTTTAACCTTGTAAAATGTCTCAAAAACATTTATATAGGTACATTTCTGATTATAGTTGCATGTCAAAAGAAAAAAAGGCTCAGAAGGTAGTGGCAACATCATTCTCTAGTCGGAAACACGGACCTACCTTTCGGTCATCATTACCGGGATCGAACTCGCGTTCGCCTTGCTGCGTTAAAGGCAACGCAATGCACTATAGATACCAAGTGGTGAACGATTTTGTAATGGTCTAAAGGGTAGGAAGAAGTAATCTATTCTTTATCTCATCCTCTTTAGCCAATTCTTTGGTCTTCAGCAAAGCACATGGAGGTATCCAAATTGGCCTCTACGACGCAACTACATTACGTGGGCCGGCTGCAATTTCCTTCAAAATGCACGTGGAAGTGAGAAACACACCAACCCAACAGCAGCAGTTATAGGTTAGGCAAAACAATAAAAGAAAGCAAAACACGAAGGACCAGGCGCTAAAAAATCACGAGATTAGCGACCGAACATCTGGTCATTTGTCTCCTGGGGAAGTGAGTGTTGTGAGTATAAAGAGAGTGGGTAAAAATATTTCTGACTCTTGATGGCAATACTCGATTTAAAAAAAAGAAGAAAAGTAAATACGAGTTAGAGGTAGTTTGAGTTACTGTTTCAATCCAATTCATTTTGGCGTTGCATGAACGCGACAATTTATTTAGATACCAGTAATCTATACCCGAGTTTCAGCAAATAAAAACCTGAATAACTGCGTCAGAGAGAACCTGGAGCTAACCTGAGCAAATATTTTGATAAAGTAAGCCTAGGGCGAAAGTGACAGAGTGTGACACCTGGTGGTAGGTTTACGGGGTCCAGAAGAAAAAGGCAACCCTTCTAACGGCTTAGAACACTCGATGACGCACGAAGGCACGAAGCCACTTCTTTGCGTCTTAAATCATTTAACAAGGATTGAAGGGGGCGTTAGAGGGGGAAAATGTAAGTTATTGGTTGAAATTTTTCAGTTATCATAATTTATTGCTGCTTCAGGAGATAATAATTTCATCGCTAGTTTAGCCATGGTTCTCGATGAGGGTGCGATGTCTCAAGATCGATTCTTATTAATTATTTAGTTCATTTCTTTTAAGGTCATTAAAACAAGCCTCACAACTTTGACGTTTTATCCTGTTTTTTTAATCGTAGACTATATCTTTATCTTTCTAAAAAGAGAGAATAAAAATAAGTACATGATACAGTATGCAGTATGTGATACAGAAAAGGAAAGATAAAATTCTTCATGCAGGACCCAACAATAATCATTTCTGCTTTGTCTATTTTCATAGAAATAACACTGCGTACAAAAACAAAATAGATGGATTGAATAAAAATAAATTTCAACTTCTTATTTTAGTTTTTTTTTAAATAAAAATGAGAAAAGCTAATTGTCCATTTGGACAGTATATGAAAAAACATTTGCGTTCGGGGGGAATCGAACCCCCGTCGAATGCTTGGAAGGCATCCATGCTGACCATTACACCACGAACGCATCTGACTCTGTTGTCTTTATGAAAGAGGATTTTATGATCACTCCAGAAACCTTCCAGGATCCAGTTTTGCCGAATCTTCACTGAAGGTTAAAAATGCAAAAGTTCGGGTAAGTGGTCTAGTGGTAGGATTCTCGCTGAGGGTGCTGAAATATTCCGAGATCGAATCTTTTTGATGTTTTCTTCTATTTCTCTTCCAGCATTTTAGAAAAGCGAAAAAGCCGTTGAAAGATGAAGAAAGCACCGCCGATAAAGCGAAGCGTAGCTACACTACTGAGAACAAAAAAGTATACTCTTCTACTTTCATTTCAATTCACTTTCTCTCATCATTCGAGGATGTCTACCATCAGTCTCGTCGCCTTTCATCAGATGTATCAATATTTCAAGGAAAGAGAAGAAGACTTCCAGGCGCGGTTGGAGGAGAAGGATGCGATGCTTCAGAAAGTGGAAAAGGAGAACTTCCAGCTACGGATGGCTCTCGTCGACACGAGGAAAGAGCTGTTTGAGACGAAGGAACAACTGGATGTTCAGAACTGTAAGTCATTCTGTCTCCTTCGAGTCGTTTCCTTTCAGTATGTGACCGGATAGCTGATCTCTACGTCGAAAGGAATTCCCTCTCTGTCCAATTGTCCGAGGCTGAAATTAAAATAGAACGATTGGAGGAGGAAATCGACTCTTTGGATATTTATTATCGTCATCAGTTCGACAAAGAAGAGAGGAAGCGAGAGGAAGAGGAACAGAACTATCTTCAAGCAGTTCGTGTCCAGAGGGAGATGATGGACCAGGCCTTCTCCGGCTATCTCCATGCCCTCTTCTCCTTGAGACCCGCAGTTCAACGACAAGCAGCCGACGAATATAGACAGCGGCCCACCGAATTCTACCGATTCCTTCAAGAGGCATATGCTGACGAAGTAGCCAATCAAATAGCAGGAGAAGAAAGTGAAGGATACGCGACGGAGGAGGAGGAAGATTAATGTGTATATACACTCTACTCTACCGTATATATTCTAATTTGATTAATAAATTTTTGTTTAACAGTACTGTTTTCTAACTGTCCTTTTCTCTTGTATTAGTAGAAGAAGGGGGGAAGATGGTTTCTCTGAGTCATCTTCGTTCGTTGTCACTCGGTGAATTCCTCGAATCTGCAGCTGTATTACTTTAATATGCCTTCATTTGCCGAGAGCTTCACATACAACGAAACCTTGACGATAATGCCAATTTAAACAGGAGATCCGCCATCGAAAACAAAATCAGGATATTCTGTGATAATTTTCTTTTATTTGGTACATATATATGTCAAAATAGAAAACATCCAGAAGAACAACTTTTTTTTCGCTTTCAGCTTGTTGGATGATTCTGCAGCACTAAATTACAGTCAATTGAAGCTTGGCTTATCATTCTTCGATTTTCGGCTATCTTTCTAAAACGCAGAGAAAATGAATTTTTCTCATTGCTTATTTCATAATAAAGTATGGTTTATCGTATTACACATGTATATTATGATGATGCACTCTCAACCGTCCAATCATTATTTTGTAACGTTTTGTAATGTTCAATAAAAATTTTAAGGCTACAACTTTTTTTCCTATTTTTTTGCAATAAATTTTTAGAATCTGGAAATTTATTTCTGGTACTCGAATGACATCTAATTACGTACGTTACGTATTTTGTTGCATGTCTTTCACCTTTTTACTCGTTCTTATATATTATTTTCCATTGATTTATCCTTGCTTTTATTGTTTATTACTCTTTTTGTTTTACTTTTTTCCTATCGAAAAATGAAAAGAATTGAACGTTAGCAATGTATGATTCACGGATCAAAGTGATCAATAGCATTAGTAAAGAACTTTCCACTCAATCTTTAGTTGTTTGATTTTTTGAATAAGTATTTTGTTTCGTTAAAAATAATTGCAATCTCACTGAAAAAATAAATTATCATTGTTGATAATAAAGTAATAATAATGAGATCTATAAGTGTTTTTCCCACTTTCAGTGTAATTCTTTACGGATTTTTTTTTACGAAATTTAGTAATTACTTCACAAATTATATCTTCTGACTTAAAATGGTATACGTTTATGTAATGAAGAACCTAAACCGATTGTGAACTACATCGGAGATCTCTGTTCCAAGAACATTGAAAAACTCACATCTGTCATCGACGGGCTATAATCTAAGAGAAAGATGTACAGTAGGTAGCTCGTTGTAGGAGGCGGGGTCTATTCTTGTGTGCGACTCACTAGTGGAATGTGGTGTGTGTTTGTATCTTGGCGAGCGACCCCCAACGGGGCCCGACGTATTGATTGTTTTCAACGGCTGTTTTTTGGTGTCACCTTTTCTCTTCTTATTATTGATTTTTTTTTCTTTGTTATATTTTTTTTATAATTTTTTTATTTTCAGATAGTCAACATTTATACGACTATCAATTCGAAACGGAACTCTACTATATTTCTTGATCCGCAGCAGCAGTGCCTCCGTGTGTACTTCCGTGCCTGCATTGTGGGCGTGGCTTGACGAATTCTCTTCCCAGTTATTCGATTGAACCGCGTCCGCGTGACTCTCGGCGAGCGCCTTTTCTATCTATCTGTTCCTCCGTTTTCGACTCCGGATTTCATGATTGTCATCTCAACATGACCACTATGGCTGATCCACTCGAATCTCAGCCACGCTTTACCGATCATTGCAGTCAACGAGAAAAAAACTTATTTAATACTGGTAGCAGAGCTTTTCCCACAGTGAGTTTTTTTATTTATATTTATTTTTAAATATTTTGCAACATTTAGTTTCTGGGACAGAAACTTTTATATTGCGAAGAAGAGTCGTTTTTCTAATACTTTTGATGAGATTCACATGAACATCGAGAAGTGCTAATGCTAGTTTTGTTGCAAAAATAGTCTGTTGGTTATCATTTAATTCAAAAGACTGAGTCATAGCTTTGTTCAACATTCACGATTGGCTGTTTCGTCAACGTCTAATCTTTTTTTTTATTAAAGGATAACTAGCTTTTTGAAACATAAAAACATTCGTGATCGATTACTACATTTTTGAGTCTTAATTTTAAAAAAAATTAATTTTAAAAATAAATTTCAGAATTTATTTTATCACTATCATGCAAAGGCACAATTTTTATAAGCGCAAGAGATTGAGATTGTTGTTGCTATTTTGTTTGCGCTTCGTAGTATTTTTGTCTTCCAGAAGGCGCAACTGATGAATAGAGTATACCAAATTTTCAATGAAAAATTTGGATTTTTTTAAATCTAAATATTCTTTTTATTTTACTTTTTTTTCGGTTCGCAAATACGCTTCTTTTGGCGCCTAATCTCATTGGTGACGAGAAGAAAACCACTGCATCTCGAACCCGACACCACTAATTATCCGCACTGAGCAGCATTTGGCGCCCGTCTCACTGCTTCAAATTGTCCTTAGCCACCCTCGGCGAATCAATAGGGGAATCGCCTAAAATGGGTCATAGATAGAGGAGAGTGAGGTCGCTTGGATAGAGAAGGTTGTGAGATAAAATATATGCTTGAAAAATTTGATTTAAAAAATAATTAAATTTTGAAACATTTAAAATGGATGATGAGAAACCGAAAGTTTTTACAATATCGTTCCTTATATTTTTTTCAGAATCAATCATCTATGACGAGTGAGCTGCATATACCGCAAATTCCAATAGATCCATCGCTGCAACCGTATTCCGAAGATAGTATAGATGGACAGCTGAAAGTATTCTCAAATCATCCACCGACGACAACGCAGGCGTTGATTAACGAAGCGAGCAATTTAAGTAGTGCTGGTTCGACGTCGGATCGTGAACCTGAGACTCCTGGAAAGTAAGTAGTATTGTCTTTTTGCCTTTTTGCCTTTTCTTTAGCATTTACGATAACCACATCTTTAGTTAAGTTTCTCCGTAAAACGCTATCATAATGCTAAGAATCATTCTTTCATCTATAATTTATTAGCCATATATGCATTTTTTAGAATCCGCAGTGTTAGTGAGAAAAAGTCTGTACGGAAACGGAGGCGTGGTGATGAAACCCCTAAATCGGAACGTAGAATTACGGATTTTTTAAATAAACAGGTATTTTATTTGCTTTTAATATATTTACTCTTCTTTCTGCAGCAAACTAGTCCAAAAAGGCCACATATACTTTCCAATGGTGATTCACTTCAGGATACGTATTTAACAGGAAATGTAAGATTTACTTATGCTTTTTTTTATGTTTTATTTGATTAGATTGGCTGCTTTTTCTCATTTGAATGTTAAAACAATTGTAATTTTAATCTTTTTTCAGTGGGGAGCTCCTGGTATGTCACCTATAACTAATCGAGTGACACCGACCAACATGCACTATTCATCCGATTCGAATAGCAATTCAAATCAAAGTCCGCCGCAAAGGAGTCGTTTGGATAGGGAAACTCAGACTGATTTAATTGTAAGTTATTCTCGGTGTTGTTTTCCATGCGAAACTAATGGGATTGCAAATCGCTTTGTTCTCTCGGCAGCTCGATTTCCACTTCGTATCTGACGTGTATTCTGCACGCCTATTGATAAGAAAATGTTTCCTCTGCGTACATAGTGTTAGCGTTGAAATCCTATTAGAATCATGAAGCGACATCTATTTTACGAATTTCTCGTAGAAATGGAGGTGTTAAAATTCCTATAACTCTAGCAATGTAATTGAGTTTCAGACAGATCCGGCAGCAGATGAGGAAGTTCAGAAACGAGATCGTATGCTAATTGATGCTCGAAAGCAAATTGAAGAACTGCAAGCTAAGGTGAACTTTTCATAATAATTTTTACTGTTGATTTAGTACAATGCGGAAAAGAAGCGTAATGACGCTGCAAGAGAACAAATAAAAAAATTGTTGATTGAGAAAAATACGGTAGAACGGAAAGCTTTACGAGATAAGGTATCCTTTTATATTGTTCATTTATTTTTAATTGTTTTAGACAACGTCAGATCAACCTAGAATAGGACAATTTAAATTGATGAGGCATGGTGATTCGTTTAAAGAATCTTTTGTAAGTTTCTTTTTATTAATTATTTTGTTTCTGGAATCATTCTGCTATTATTTTCTTTACAGGTTGATGGATATGCTTATGAAGATTTAAATAAAAGATTACAACAAATAGCCAATGAAAGAAATGAAATTGCCAATGCTAGTGCGCTACTCAAGAAAAGAAAACCTTTAGCTCCTGGAAAAGAACCTACAAAAAAGTAGTTTGCTCTGATTTTTATTTATTTGCTTCCAGATCTCTGAATGCTCTTGCTGCGATTCGTGATGATGGCGCAACACCATCAACGTCAACAGCTGCCGATGACGCTATATTTAGACGTCCTGAATTACCGCAAGAGATACAAATGCAAGAATATATGGAGCTAGTTAGTTTTTATCACTTATATTTTTCATTTTTTAATTATAGGAAGAAATTTACAAATTGCGTCGCGAGAATTTGAAAAAAGAAGAATTGGATTTAGCAATGGAAAAAGAAAAACTTGATAGAGAGAAGCAGCTGCATTTACGAGAGCTTAAAAGAGCATCAAATGAACGAGAATCTCGCTATAAAGATCATGAAATGTTAAGCAGCAAGAGATATCTTCTGTTAAGCCTATTAGGAAAAGGTGGATTCAGGTGGGTGTTTATTTTTTCATTTTTTTGGCTATGATGAAAAGTAGAAACTAACAGACCGTTCATGGTGACTGTAGAACGATTAACTGAGCCATATTAGAAATGTAGCCAACAATTTCAATTTATTAGCTGTCATTTTGCACATAATTTCGTATAATAACTCAATTCAACTATCAATTGTCTGTAGTATTCAATTGGCCTACTTTTGTCAATCGTCATCATCCTCTTTACTATTGCGTATGTTTTGGCGAATGAGAGGAGAGGCGCGGGCGGCGCGTTTTTGCACCGTTGGCCTGGGCTGATATTGATCGCAAGCGGTAGACCCTGTGTGACGTAGCCCGGAGAGAGAAAGAGAGTCAGAGAGTAGCAGCCAGTCAACACCGTGATGGCCAAGTAGTGTCGGTCAATACAGGGAGGGGGACCCGTCCGAAATGCAAACTATTCGCAACCATTGACAGTCATGTGGATTAGAGGGGTTGGCGAACGGCACAAAAATCACAACTATAGAACACGTGAAAGTTGCTCAAATATTTTAGAATTTCCTAACAATTTTATAGCACATTTTATTTTGGTGTTTATTCTTGATAATCTTTGTCTCTAACTTACTTTATTGTCTAATTGATAATGCTATTTTAAAGCCCCGTAATTATGTATATTTATCTTTTTTTTTAATTATACCGGGTTTAAACTACGAATGTAGAGGCATTATTCATCTTTGGTGATGTAAGCTACAAAGATAAGCTACTAGAGCTAATAAAACAAGATGTTTAAAGGCTTATCTTTTTTCAGTGAAGTCTGGAGAGCGTATGATCTTGAGGACAATCGGTATGTAGCTTGTAAAATTCATCATGTTAACAAGGAGTGGAAAGAAGAAAAGAAGGTAACAACCTTTTTCTTTGTTTTATATTTCTGTCATTTATAGGCCAACTATGTGAAACATGCAATGAGAGAAAAAGACATCCACCGTTCCCTTGATCACTGTCGTATTGTGAAACTTTTCGATCTTTTTACAATTGACAATCATTCATTTTGTACGGTTTTGGAATATTGTCCTGGCAATGATCTGGACTTTTATTTGAAACAAAACAAGTGTATTCCTGAGAAAGAAGCGAGAAGCATCATCATGCAGGTATTTGATTTTTGCTATTTTATACTTGGATTTCTTATTTAGGTTGTATCGGCTTTGGTTTATTTGAATGAACGAAAACCGCCGATAATTCACTACGATTTGAAACCAGCAAATATTCTTCTCGAATCTGGTACCACTTGCGGAGCTATTAAAATTACTGATTTTGGTTTATCAAAAATAATGGAAAGCAGAGAAGAAGATCTTGAGCTTACCAGTCAGTTTGCTGGTACCTATTGGTGAGTATTTCATTCCTTATTGCTTTTACATTTGTATAATACGGCTATGAGGAAAAGTAGAAGCGAACAGACCATATTTTTTACTGGTGACTAGAGAACGATTAACTGAGCCTTTTATTCAAATTTGTTTTCCTTTTTTTACTAGTCATTAGTAAAATGATCACGGTTTATGTTGATTTTTCAGGTATCTACCCCCTGAAACTTTTGTTATTGGTCATGCACCTCCAAAGATTAGCTCCAAAGTTGATGTCTGGAGTGTAGGTGTCATTTTCTATCAGTGCATCTATGGCAAGAAACCTTTCGGTAATGAACAATCGCAGCAGAAGATTCTTGAAGAGAATACAATAATTAAAGCGACGGAAGTTGTTTTTCCATCCAAACCACAGGTAATTATTTCTATGTTGTTTTATTTTTCTTTTAATTTCAGTTAAGCATTGTAGCACAGGACTTTATATTAAAGTGTTTACAATACCGTAAAGAAGATCGTGCTGATGTTTTTGAGCTGGCCAAGCATGAGCTCTTTAGGCCACGTGGATCGGTACGTTTTTATGTTTACTTCTAATTGGCTATATGGTGTTCGAGTTTTAAACACTGACTCAACGCCCGGCTTCTATTGATTTTGTATGGACTTTTTTGGTCGAGGCAGTTAGAGGAGACTGCGGGAGGAGGAGGAGAGACACGTGGTTGTTTAATGCTGGTGCAAAAAATGGCACACACACGGCTAGTCCAATGACCTCCCTCCTCTCACTGAACGGCTGTAAATCGATAAGCGACCCGTTCCGATCGGCCAAGAGGAAAATCGAGGGATTTGCAGAACGGGAGGGAGGGGGGGGGGGGATTGCAAAAAAGTGGAGGCGACATTACACTTAATCTTGTTCTTTCGATATTTTGCGTAGCTGTCAGGTGTTTCTATAATTTTTTCTGTAGTATAGAATAGCGGAAATCAAAGGATGCAACGTCATCAATATAAAAAAACAGCGACAAAATGACAAGTTCCATATCTGTCGAATCGAATTTCATTTAAGATTATAATTTTTTTCCTTTCAGAAGCCTCCATCATCTCCTAGCGTTCAACGCAGTCTTTCCCTGAAGTCTGACGACGATACCGTTTGATAAACAAAACATCATCATTCCAAGAAGTACCTTCCAAAGGAAGCAGGCTAATTAATTGTATAAGTATGTCTATTGCCCCTATCCCTAATAAGGTAATTACTAATTAGCAAATTTTATATGGTTTTATGCGCCATGTAATAATCCCAACTTTTGTGAGCAATAGTTACGGGTGGAGGTTGTCTTTATTCAACTCATTTTTTCCGCAAATACTAGAGAGAAATTTGCGCTTGTTTTTATGGGTTTCTTTCTCACCGCTAAATTCAAAATTGTTTCATGTATGCTCATTGATTTTCCGGTGTTCACCCCCCACTTTTATTTATACATCTTGCATACTCGCACACATGTTATTATATCACTTTCATATTTCTTTTGCACATAAGGTGTTCTCACTTATTCTTAATGATTAAAAATATCTCCAAACACTTTCACAGTCACCTTTCCAGTCTCAATGGCAAATTATGATGTGGTATAACATTACGTGTTTCTTTCACCCTTCCCTTCTACTCTTCTTACCATGTTTTCACATTTCGGTATTACAAAGGACATACACATCTACATCCTATTTATATGTTATTTAGTTGTTGATGTATAAAATTTTTCAATTGATTTCTAGTAGACGCCTTCAGCTTTCTTTATTGTCCAATTGGCAATGCTATATTGAAACCTTCTGACATGAACGTCTATCTTTTGTTCCTCATTCGTTTTGTGCGTGGGAGGCCAGCGGAATGGAAATGCGTCACTTTGCTCATTATTTTTAATCGAAAGTTTACCATCCCAGAGAAACATTGTATTTGGTCTTGAAAAAAGGATGAAACGAAGAAAACAATCGGTTCTTATATACGAATGTCATATAAATGTTGCATACGAAGGCGGAGCTCGTAAGGGCAACTGTCGGATTACTTCGAGAAATTTTTATTCGAACTTTAAGTCAGTTTTGTGAAATAAATAATCAGTCATTACAATAGTTACGTGGTCGCCATTTTTGCAAGCTTTCTATTCACCAGTGCTTTCGTTTTTCAATTGTCGCCTGGCGAGATGAGTCAAGACGTCGGCTAGCGACAGAAAAATGACTAGATGCATATGAAAGCTTTAAGAGAAGGGACTTTCCCATATTCTGTCAAATTTCCTAAATAGTTTACTTCAATATTACTTAAAAATTTGCATTAAAAGTGAACTTTTATTTTTTTTAATTGAAAAATAAGAGTTTTTTTCTGCAAAATTTTCTCCCCGGCCGGGAATTGAACCCGGGTCTCGCATGTGACAGACGCGGATACTCACCACTATACTACCGAGGACACGTTCTAAGCAGTGCTTATAGTGATAGATTTTCTGATGGCGAAAAATGATTTTTCTTGCTGAAAATATTTTCTTTCACCTATTTTCACAGGAGCTCATTACACTTGCCTCGAAACTTGAAATTAGGGGTAATCTTTCGAAATTTCAGGCACTTCTATCCGAAATCTGGTCGGCTGCAGTGTGATGCGAACTCTTCCTGTCGACAGCCGGCTCTCCAGTCATCGATTGCATCCAATCGGCTCAGCCGGAAATACTGTTTTTGTAAAGGTACGTAGTTTCATGGTTTTCACCTTTCATAAGCTTTTATATTCTATTATAGCCAAATATTCTGGTAGATAAGCTAACTACTAGTGTTTATTTACAAGAACATTTGGACAAGTTCAAAAATAATTTGCGTTCGGGGGGAATCGAACCCCCGTCGAATGCTTGGAAGGCATCCATGCTGACCATTACACCACGAACGCGTTGGTCATATCCGAAATAGCTTAAAAGATTAGACGGTAGCTAGTCGATGGCCATCATCAATCCTTATCATTCTAACTATTTCTTTTAAATCTAAAAAAATTGTCTAGATCGCGGATGATATTTCTGTCCAAATATGGAGTCTTAATACCCTGTTTCCGGACAGTTGGAAAAAGATCTTTGCACTGGACTTTGCTGATCTTTTCTACAGTTACACGGCCTTTTCTACTAATCAAAAAAACATTTTTCTAATTGTTTATGGTTCGACGACATCTGAAGAAAGTGGAATAACCCTCTACGTCATCAATAGACTCACAAGAGACTTTTCAATCCATCAGTAAGTACAAAACTATTAAGAACCAAAAGGGAATTGCATCGACCGGGAATCGAACCCGGGCCGCCCGCGTGGCAGGCGAGCATTCTACCACTGAACCATCGATGCTTGAGTTCCGAGTTGAAAACTTCATGAGATATTACGTTTTCCAGTTTGGACACACGTTATTCTCCTGCGTTCTTCGCTCTTCCCTTCGAAACTGCCTATTTAGCACATGGAAAAAAGGGATTACACATGTATGACCGTGGAATTGTGATGGGTCCAATACCATATTGGAAAATTGATATATTAGAGGTGATCTACTAATAAAAGGTGAATGAGAGATTCAGGACTCTTTCACAATTGTCAGACAGGACATTCCGGATCCTGATAACCTCAAATGTAGCCGGTTTCCCATCGCTTTGAACTCAGGAGAGAGATTATTTGCTCGGTTACTCAGCGACAATCGTCTTTTTGTCTTTCAGAGTGACCAAGGAAACTGGCAAGAATACATGCAATCCTCTGAAAGTCGATACAATGTGAGTATTTATGCATTTTAAGAGAAAAAGTTTTCTTCTGCATAATTTTCTAAATAAAAAAGCAAATAAATATAAAGCTTTAAAGAATTTCTACGTTTCATTGCATTTTTGTTTTCGTAAGCCTTAAGGTTGATCAGGCGCTTAGGCTTAATGAGTCCCATGATATCTGTCCCAGATGAAGTCCTTCTAAGCACATAGAGGCTTGAATATTTATTGTCACTAATACATCAGAGATTTAGGATAGGAAAGAGAGAGGAGGACACGGCCGATCGTCATGGCCAGTCCTCCGGCGACTGCCTTGCACTTTGGGCGGGGCTGCACTTAGGTTATGGTTACAATGTGTTGAGGCGTATCTACTGAATTCTATACAATAATAATGACAAGTTCTATTGAGGCTTACATTTTCCATAGACATAAAATATTAGGCAAATTGTATATCACATACTGTATACTGTATTACTTATTTTCTTTTAAATCTTTTTTTCGCAGTTTTATCAGGTTTTTTTTGTGTCGTACAGCATATATTGGGGTTTGCCTTTTTAAAAAAGGGAAAAAAAAGTAAAAGAAAATTAAAACAAAAATAAGTACGTGATAGAACATACAGTATACAGTATGTGATATACAAGCATGTGTAGTATGAGTAGCAGGGCTGTGCGAATGCTCGATTCGAGTTGAAATAATCAAGTTCGAGTTCGAATTCGAAAATCTGTTAAAAATCTACAAAAACCTTGTTATTGTTGTATTTTTTTGTTATAAAACTGAAGTTGCAAATCATTTTTTTGTCTTATTGACTGTACTTAGTAAACTTAGTGTTCATTAGATTCGAGTTCGAATTCGAGTTCGATTTTCGAACTTTTCTGAATTTGAAGTTCGAATTCGATTCGAGTTTCGAACTTAGGGTCCAAATTCGAGTTCGAATTCGATTCGAACTTAAAAACCCAAATTCGCCCTGATGTATATATATATATATATATATGAAAAAATCAATGATTATCTATCTATCCTTGTTAAAAAGAAATTTTCAGTTTTGTGACCTTGGATCAACTGCAATTCGAGAAACTTTCAGCCGAGCTGGGGGACATCGAGTCGCCTGTGTACAGTCTCCATTGTCTATTTTTACGGATAATGGCGTCGTTATAGCTAAAGTGACCCATTGGAAAATGATGAATATCTATCGGATTCATTTCAGTACGTTTAAAGAGTAAGGATGATGAAAATATTGCGTATGATAGAGTATATTACTCCTATCATATATGCAATACTGGACTGAGTGGTAACGAATTTATTAGTCGGTATTTTTTATTAGGCGCTTTGAACTTTGTGATATTCTGAATCAACATAACTTAAAAAATCATAAATCAGAATGTGTACAATAAAATTTATATGCGAAAAAAATTAAAGAAATGATAATACACCCAATACCTTCTAATTTTCAGGCCATAAAACCCGTGAATTTACTTGTCTTCCCCTGGTTCGTATTCCCACATGCGATTTCACGCAGGGACTCGATCAAATGTTCTACGCTACGGTAAATGAGAAGAGTTTTATCGCCGTTGGTGTTCGAGCCATCGGAATTGTCGATTTTAAGCCTCCAACTCTTGGAGAGGCGGCTTTAGGGGCTTTACAGAAGGCTGGAGGACGTTATTCTTTTGAAACTTTGGTTAAACTTTTTGGATCCACTTTTATGAATACTTTTTTAGTGTGATAAAGCAGCCCAAAATTGATTTTACACCGGTAATTTATGATTTTTTGAAAGAGTATAAAGAATTCTATTTGTATTTAATGAATTTTAAAGATTGATTTGCCGTATACAAAACCTGTTGTCGATTGGTTCGGCTCATATATACTGGATCTTTGAATAACCCTGACAAGCGTGGATGGTTCAGTGGTAGAATGCTCGCCTGCCACGCGGGCGACCCGGGTTCGATTCCCGGTCCACGCAAATCTTTTTAGTTTTATTTCTTCTACATATTTACATGAGAAAACTGTCTTAATTATTTCTTTAGCCCAACAGCAATATCTTCTCCAAACTCTGGTGCTGGATCTACAGAAATGTTTGATGGTGGAAGTGCAAATGCTGTGCTTCCTGATCTCGCCCCTTCTCTCGCAATTTTCTCTGTTCTTAGACCAGCATCCAGGGACGATTCCGAATCAAAGGGAGGATTGAAGAGGCCGCCGAAACTGGGAGCATTGGCTGCGGCTGAATTATAGCCTGAATGATGAAGGGCATGGGGTGGGAGACGGCCCCCATTGAGAGGAGGAACAGATTTTGGCGGTTCGGACCGGATTCCGGGGATCTTTAACGGCGTGGCAGAGACTATAGACTGTTTGCTTTCTCTCCTGACGAATTCGGTTGAAGAATCGGCAGAAAATCGCTCAGGGATGACGGTTTTTCCTTTGCTCTTCGCCTCCTGTCTAGTTTCTTCCAGCTCTTGGCGTAATCCATGATGGAAGCCGAAGATCAATGGAATATTGGCTTCAGTTATTTGATTCACAGGCCACAGACCCGTAGGCTGAAAAGAAATAGGATTTTTTGGCGATTGTCTATGATTGTCTATGATATCAAATTGTGATATTAGAAGATTTTGGTGGCTTATTTGATATATACAAAGTTTTACATTTATTCTTGTTCAGAATAAAAGCGTTAAACGTATAAAAATAAATAGAAGAAAAAAATTTCGCCCGGTATCTACCAAAAAAAAATATTATCAATCCCTGAAAATACCTACCGTTTGAATAGCTAGTGCTCCATTCCCTCTTACTGTCTGCATAAAATCCAAAAACCTTCTTATTTTGTCTCTAAAAAAACAATAATCAACGATCATGATGTAAAAATTGTAACTTTACAAACGATATAAAACCGAGTACTAGCTTTTAATCGCTTTTTTTGTGTTACAACGATGATCATCAAACATAGCTTTTCAAGTCTATTTGTGTAAATAAATTGGTGAGAAATTTTTCAGTGGGAAATTGAAAAAATACATCCCTCTTTAAAAGTCAAATTTACCTAGGGAAATTTTCAGTAAACAATGATGTACTATAAAATTGTAGAACTTATTGAAAGCTAGTATGTACAATTTGGAAAAAATACTTACATTTTATTGTATTCATATATCTAACTCTTCATACCACTGTTTATTCATCGTCACCTGTTAAATATCGACCTAGCGATCCGATCTCTCATCTTTCATCCTTCTCTTTTTCCCATCGCCACCGGTAGGGTGGGGGGAGAAAGTCATTTAAAAAAACCCGCCAATTATCGGATGGCGGATCTAATCCAAATGCTGCTTAATGACGAGGACTGCCTCATCGGCAGATGGTTACAATTTTGAAAAAAAAAAGTTACTCACTGGATAGGCGTTGATCTGGCTTCTAAAAGTATGAAGAAACTGGTGGCTAGAAGCAGACGCATGCTGAAAATAGAAAAGTTTTTGGAAAAACTTTGTAATTTAAATAGATTTCCCCTTTTTAACTATCACTGTAATGGAACAGAAGTGGATATTTAGTTGAAAAATTATTTTGACTAAAAGGGAGATTTTTCTGCTAACAAGACGGAGAAAAACGGCCAAATCTGTGAATCTTCTAAAAAGGTATGAGATTTGTGGATTTGCGGCAAAACTCTTTCAGGAAGTCAAAAGATCAAATAAGAGTAGAACAGGAGACAGAAAAGCTATTAGAAGGCGAGAGGTTTACAGCCGTGTCGGCCCCTGTGAGGGCAAGCATGTAATGGCTGCCATATGGGGCGTGCCGGTTCTACAACTGATGTGGGATTTTCAGAGAAAAAAAGACTGATGAGATTAGCTGGAGTGAATATTATTACAATAATAAAAAGAAGATAACGAGTGGATCCGAATCACGACAGGTGTGTAACAGGAAATTCAAGAGATCTGTGGCCGCTTTTTCGACCATACACAGCAACACGCCAAACGTTATTTTATTGCCGAGACCAGCAGAAGCGATTAGTAGAAGGCATATATAGGAGATCTTGAAGCTAAAAAATTGATTGTCGAGGTATTGGGGGGGGATCGGTGTTGCACACAAAATGTTCCAGAAACTATTATTTAACAAACTCTTGTTGTTCAATTTTTGTGAACGTACCATTTTTTCCTTTTTAGGTTTCTAATTTCAGTATTTTGCTTTTGTCTCCGTTATTATACAATTTTTTATTTGAAAAAATAAACTAGCATGTGAAAAAATTTTGCAGTTTGTCTTTTGGTAGTTTTATTTTCTCTTATTCTAAGATATCTAAATTTTAATCTCGTATTGACGGAAAGGCATGGAAAGATCCAGATTACGTATCGAGTATATCGCTTCGTACGGAAACAAACAAAGTTGTAAAAAAAGCTTGTTCCATCCTTATGAATCCCATTTTTCAAATGTTATTCTTTGTAAACAATTTCTGCTTCACTTGGAAATACAGCTAAAGGGACTTACCGTATCTTCGCAGTAAAACAAAATGTTCTTACAACTCAATAACTTAACCCTCCCGATACCACCCTTTTCAGGATAGTTTCAAAAATTCGCCGGATATCCCTAAAGTCCACCCCCCGTACCCAGTATAGCCATAGGTAGATCCCTAGGCCTAACCCAGTATGGATTACTGGTCTAAGGGGGCTAGGACTGCTTTCCCTGGAACTTTGGGAGCATTCCTCTCGTACGCAGCAACATAAGCTGTGGAGGCCTTCTTATTCCGTCGGTCGAGATTGTACGAGTTAGAATATAATTTTGTAATTACAAAAAGTGTAGACTGGAATCCCCGAACAGTTCTTTTTTACTAGTTTTACAAATAAAAGTGACTATGACTCAAAGTATTTGAAATAGCATATGATATTCACTCTTTGTATCTTAATATATCTTTTGCCGCAAAGTGATTAAACCAATGGTTGGCTGACTATAGGGAAGCAATGTCCTCATTAAATGCGTTGGTGATGTTTATGGCAACTATGTTCGCTTTGTTATCTGTGTAGTACTCGTAGGAAATTCTTTCTGAGGAGACATAGCTTAATTTAAAATTTAAAAAAAAAACGAGTTGTTAAAACCTGTCGGTCAGGTCTTAACAAATTCTAAACGCTATTGTTCAGCAGTTTCAAACTACAATCTTTTCATTTATTTTTCTCTCGTCGCTTGAGATGATTGAACTTCTTTCCTTCTTCATCGGCATTTTCCTCGTCTTTGAGGTCATCATTTGGATGTTAATAACCTTCCAAATTCGCTCTTCAGTGTTTGTTTATTTACCTTTTTCTATATTTTATTTTACAGTAAAAAAATAGCTCAAACAGAAGCAAAAATCACGGATTTGCAGCGAGTTAGCCAAAAGGAATCTACTTCGTCAAAAGCTTCCAAGTCTTCCAATTCATCCAAAAAGATTTTCAAAGCATTGCAAAAGTCCTCACCGAAGAAGATCTCGAAAAGCGGCAGCAGTAGTAGAAGAAAAGCTGGCTTGAAAAATGATCTTATTCAACTCGGCGTCCCTCAAGTGGCCGATCTTTCTAAGTTGGAACCATTTCCAATGCCGAAACCGACATTTCCGCGAATAAAAGTGGATAGATTAAAAGATCCAGAACCGTTGATTGACTGTGCTGATCGTCTTGCGGAATTCATCAAATGGTACAAGGACAACATCGATCAGCTCCCCGTCTCCGCCGACGTTCTTCCTGGCTTCCTTGCTCATCGTATGCCAAGTCATCCACCTGAACAGAGACATACCTTCGAGCAGATCCTAAAAGATTTCGCCAACCTCATTCTTCCTGGAGTAGGTTTTTTGTTTGTTTTGTGTACAAATGAAAATTCACCACTCACGTGATTTTGTAGAACAAAATCTAAACAGTGAATTGTCAGTTGCACAAAAAAGATGGCGTTTACTTTCCTTTTTTAGATGACTCATTGGCAACATCCGCGCTTCTTGGCTCCTCAAATGGCCGGTCCCTCAATCCCTGATGCAATGGCGGAGATGATTTGTAGTCAAATGAGTTCAATCGGCTTTAGTTGGGATTCCTCTCCCTCATGTAATGAGTTGGATGTCGTTGTCACCAATTGGGCTGGAAGATCACTTGGAATACCGGAAGCGTTTCTTTTTAATGGAAACACCGAATTTAGTCAAGGAGGAGGCACAATTACGGTATTTCGAAATTTTTTCTTTTGTAATTTACAAGTTTTTATGCTAAAAAATATGAGTATTTAATGCAAAATCTGAATATAACAAGAAAAAAGGAATAAAAAATAATGTTCAGGAATCTATCGCCGATAGTCACATGTGTGTGTTGATGTCTGCCCGTTGGACTGTAACAAATCGTTTAATGCTTCGAGATTGTCACATTAAGGACGCCAGTCCAGGTTATTTGAACGATCCACTCACGGCTGACAACTTCGACCTTCATCATCGCTACTATGAAAAACTCGTCGTATATGGCAGCAGTGAGGCCCAAACGTCGCTCGAGAAGATCAGTCGACTGACGATGTTACGCTGCAGGAAAATCCAAGCTCTACCAAAATATGGCTATGGAATGTCGGCTGAACAGTTGGAGGAACAGATTCAAGAGGATATAAAGGTAGGAGAGGTCAAAAAAATTGTGTGAAGATTTAACAAGATTCAAAAAAATATAGGACCAAAAAATAAGAAATTGAAAAAAAGCATAGTGCCGGTAGAGCGTAAGGTAGGCTATTATAATACGTTGGATATAGTAGCGATAATTATAATTTTTTTAAATTATAATCTCTGTTTGCCCTAGGTAATGGTCTTTTTTTGTAGATGCAGTTGGTTCCCTGCTGTGTTGTTGTGACTCTCGGCATTGGCGGTCTTCTGGTTGATGATAACTTAGAAGAAATCGGCTATGTAGCGAAGAAATACAATTGTTGGCTACATGTTGATGCCTCCAATGTGGCTGGATTCTGGTTGGATCCCTCCGTACGCCCTTCTGCTGCCCATCTTCTTCTCGCTGACAGCATCCTCGCCCATCTTCGCTTCCATTCTGTCAATGTGATGATACTCTGGAATCAAAATCAACGAGATTACAAGATGGGCTTTTATATTAATGCCTCCTATCTGAGAGGAAGTCGACAACATCAGTTTGACTCAAGAGATTGGACAATGCATTTGAGTCGACGGGTCAGAAGCCTGAAGATGTTCTTTGTTTATACGATGATTGGAGGAGAAGCGATGCGAAGTCATGTGAAGAAGTTGATGATTTTGACGGAAAAGCTGAGAGAGCAGCTGGCTAAGCATCCGAATATTCGACTTGTCGGCCAACGACGCAATAATGTCTTTTCGTTTCAATATAAGGTCAGTCTTTTCTTAGTTTTTTATCGTCTTTTTTTCGCAAATTTACTAAGTTTCGTTTTTTTCGCTTACTTTACTTTTTCTTCTTTAGTGTTCTAGGAGTAACATGTCAGTAGATTCACAAGAAAAGTTTTTCAGGAACCAAAAATGTCGGAACGTGATGTTTACAAATATACCCAGCGTCTTGGGAAATTCATCAACGAATCAAAACGTCTCTTTCTTCGCGCTATTGACTGCGCCGGAACGACGATGTTGATGGCGTCGATAAACTATGAGAATTCGACAGAAGAGACGATCAACTCGCTTGCCAGAACCATCTATCAATTCGTCGACGAGTTCACTAAGAAGAAGGATGACGTCCATCTTTTAAAATATGCAGCAGAGCCAGAGAAATTGTCCTCAATGCTCTCAATTCGGAAGGAATCAGGAAATACTTTTTAGAATTACTGATAAAGTTTTTGATTCGGCTAGTTCCTCGCTGTCAAGTTACATTACTTTTCAAATCGGAAACTCTCTCCACCTCCGCAGTTTGTTCCCTCTCGTCACTTTTCTTGTCTTTCTCGCCCTCGACCCCTTGTTGACCTCCTAATCCTTCACAAAAATGTGTTACTCATGCCAAAAAATTACTGGATTTGCCCGCGCCAAGCTATACGGATGAAAGGCAAATAACGCAGCCTCGCGCCCTCCCCTTCCGGCTGGGGGCAAACATCTCCGGAACACCTTATTACGGACACACTGAGACGCCAGATCAGGTGTCTTTTTCTACTCTCTTTCCTTCAACACCACTCCAAATGGGCTGCTGTCTCTGTTGTTCTCGCATTTTCGTCTTTCTTCTTAATTTAGCCATGCTGGTAAGCAATTTTTTTTGTGGAATTTGGAGGCATATATGCACAATATGGTTGTAAAACCTCGGCAAAAGATGATAAACATCTATTTTTTCTTCTTTGTCTGGAAACATGCCAAAAAATCGACGGAAAACTATTTATTTGCCTTCTCTTTCCCATTATTTTTCACTTTCTCTTCAAAATTACCGGCTTCCAAAGTTTTATCATCAAATGACTTGATTTTGATTCAAAAAAATCGAAAAAAGTATTCGTAAAAAAAACAAAAATTGAAAATTGTTACAAACTCAACGCAGAGCTTACCCAATTGATCCCACACTTCTTTATTTACACGGTCTTGAGGTAAAAAAGTCGGCGTGGAATCATGTCTTGAAGAGTTTTTGAAGTTTTTTGTTTAATAGGGGGATATTTGTTAAAATGTTCTATTCAGTGGGGAAGAACGACGCAGCTGATCAAATAGGAATGAAAATGTTGGAATTATTGGCAAAATTTGGGATTTGGGAGAGATTCCGAGGGAGAATTGGGAGGTGTGAGGGTAGAGATTTTTATGCAACTAACATTCACTGTTCTGTCCTTGTGTGCGATACCATTACAATCGCGAACGGTGAACTACTGTTGCACAAACATCCGGAACGGTGAACTCAGTTTTACAAGCTTTTACAATTTTCCGATACCAATTTAATTTTTTCAGCTCGTCTCCCTCGCCGTCATTGCTCTTGCAATCTGGATACGAGTAGATACTTCTTTCGAAGCAGAACTGAGGCGAAATATAAAAAGATCCGATGATCCGGAGCCATTGAGTGGCACGAAGAGTGACATGAGAATAGGAGTATGATTCTTTCTCTAACTCCTTATTTTCTTCTTTAAGATACTTGTCTCCTTCTGGGTTATCATCGGTTTCGCTGCCGCTCTTGCGGTCACCGGATTCGCGGGACTTCTGGGAGCAGCTGCTGCATCGAAGACCCTATTAGTGGCATATTTCGGAGCTCTTATTATTTTCATCCTTGGAGAAATTGGGCTTGGAATATTTGTTCTTGTATACAGACCTACAGTGAGGAATACAGTATACGACTATGTGAAGGAGTCATACGCATTGAGTGGACAAGATGTGGCGGCGATACAGTATAGAGTAAGTGAAAGTCATATATCGCTCGAATGTCGATCAAAATTAGAGTTTCATAGGTGTTTGTACTCCTCTCAAAGAGATACGCAACTTTCTAATATATAGTTTGACATAAAAATGCCATATTGACAGTCAAATTTATTTGTCAAGATCGCATAAGGAGCTTCCGTATACTAATCAATCGACTGAAACGCCATTGTTGATTCGGTCCCCGAGGGAGACAATTATTTGAGTTCAAGATTTTATTTTCATATGTTTCTGAGTTACAATTTTTATGTAGATCCATCGAAACAAATCGATTGAGACATACTATATGATATATTGGGTTGCAATTGAGTTGTGATATAAGGGTTGAAAAGATCTGTGGAGTAAAAAATAGACTGAGTTTAGCCTAAGCTTAAATTTTGCGAGAAACGCGATTTGAATTTAATCACAAGGTAAGCGTGCTTGAGTGCAGTATAAAATTTCCTGGGTCTCGATACCATGATTTGGACTGCTTTTTGTTTTTGTACTGAATGTTGAAAATAGCATTTTTTTCAGTACGACTGTTGTGGAGTGATGGATGAAGCGAATCTCAACTGTATGCAGAACCTTCCAACGTGCTCATCAGCTGTCTGGGATCGTCTCGACTTCACCCTGATGATCTTTGGTATCTCCATGTTGGGCGTTGTCATCCTCCAAATTATCACTGCCTGTTTAACAGTCGTCATATTTGGTCATCGAAAACGGGAAGTCTCTTACTGAGTCATGATTTCTTTTGATCATCACAACAATAAAGTCTTTCGCTGAATCATCGAACAAACATCGGACTCTTTTACGTGTCCGCTCTTTACGCCAATCGGACTCTCTTATCAAAAATTTCCCCTCTCCTCCCCCCTGTTTTCTACTTATGGCCAACCCGGTGACGCCAGTTATAGCTAGTGGAACGGGTATCCTTATTCGGTTAGGATGGGCACCAATAAGGGGAAAAGCTGAGTTGACGAAAGGATCTAGAGGACTAAGTTTTCAAATGTTGGATATCGATGGACGTACACGTTTCAGTGTCATGTTGTGAGTTTTATTTGCCATTTTATGACAATAGGAGTGACTAAAGGTATTTTCTGCAGATGTACAAATTTTTAATATCGAAGCGTTTTAAATTTTTTCTTAATGTTTTTTTTACAATTTTAAATTTTATTTATAGTTCACTAAAGTTTGTTTTTTTACATATATACAGCATAAATTGATACTTGAAAAAACATTGAAAATTGCAGTTATTTTTTTTTCTTTCAATTTTTATGTTTTGTATAATATGTACATTTTGCAAAACAAAGCAAAATCTAAAATACAAGTTCAATTCTTTTTTTTTGCTTTTTAATTAGAGTAATTAGAATTAGAAAAATTAAAATACTTCTTTTTTTATTTTTGAAACGCTATTAAAGTTCATTATTTTTGCAGAAATACACCGCTAATGTACAATTGATATTGCATTCTCCGTTGGGAACGTATATAACAACATTTTAATCGAAAAAAATAAGATTTTCAGTTCTGATATAATCCACACATCTCGAGATGTGACAGAGCCGCGCAATGTCATTTTTAAATGTCCAATTGACCCATGCGATGAGCTGAAACTTTGTTTTGACTCCCCTATTAATGCTGAAAATTTCTACAATGGTCTCTGCATTCTACAGTGTTAGTTGAACCCACTTTTTATTACGTTTTTACTCTTTTAGCCTCCCAAAAAACTCCACCTACAAGCAACGTCACATTTAGGTACACAACTTATCTGTTTGCCCATCCTTTTCAGGAAAACTGCTGGTCAACAAAAGCAACTGAGGGTAGGCGCTTCCGAGGCGGAAAAGGTCGTTCAGCCAAGGCCAATTTCGGAAGCGCCTCATTCGGCTTTGATTCGTCAGCTACGCCCGAGACTGTCGATGGAAGCTCCAGGAAAACTGAATGCACCGCCAGTGCCGCCGAGAAGAGAATCTTCATTGAAGCAGAACCAAAAGGTTAGTAGAACTTTCTGATAGACAGATGGCTCAGACCTTTAGTTACTCTAGTTAGAACATATTTGATTCAAGTCGGAAATTTTGGCTTTTTGTATTCAAAATCCTCCATTAGTAAGCAGAAAAAAAAATTAAAATATTCTTATTGCTTTTTATCGTCCATAGTTTCTGTTTTTGAGCCGGTCGTCTCTCTTTTTGAATGTAAAGACGGCGGTGGGGCTTTCATTTCATCAGAGATCTGGAAAAAATAACAGTTATGATGAGAGCGATGTGTTGTGTTCAATTGACAGTTCACAGTTCTTGACCGTGAATGGTAAACTATTTTTAACAAAATGAGACCAACCAAACTTTTCTTCTTTGACTTTCTCTTTGTTATATCTGACATCGTCATCTTAAACTGCTGCGTTTCGTCGATATTTGTCAAAGCGCTGGTCTTCGGTAGAGCAGCCGGCAGGTGCGGCGTAGTCGATGGTGTTAAATCTGTATTAAGTATTTCTGTAATTTGTTGACCTTCTATTCCTCTTGGCGTTGGATTCGGTGCTCTCGGTTCAGCCACTTCGATTTGATAAATTGCAATTAGAGCTGGGAAAGGTTTTACCAGTTGAATGCGCATCTGAAGATACAGATCCTCCATGTCAATCTGACCGCCACGCATCATTGGTTCACGCGCTGAAGGGATGTAGCCAAGGCAGAAATAGTCGCGGAAAGTCATCTAAAAATATGTTGAAACGAATTTGTGCAATTGATAGTACACCGTTCCCGCAGTTTGTTCAACACCATTACAGTTAAGAACGGTTAATTATCAACTGCACATAACATAGTCCCAACCTTCTCAATTTTGTCTAGAATATTGTCGAGAATTTCTCCGAGTAGACTCAAAGTTTCCCAAGAAGTTACAGGCTTCTTCCTCAATTGTTCCAGCAGCTCTTCACCTCGTCCCGTTTTATCCGTGATGACTTGTAAAACTAGATTCTCCGGCAATCCGGGTACCGTAACAGTCGGCTTCTTTTTTCCATTTTCTTTATCCTTCTTACCCGTTGACCTCTTTCTGTCCTTTTTACTTATCCAAACTTTCATTCTGCCATTTTCATCAGGTGTCACGACATAATCTGCGTAACTAGGACCAATAGCAGCCTCCTCCATTTCCAAGGCTAGTCGCTTCTCCTCCATCAGCATTTCTTTTCTTTCGCTTTCGGACATCTGATCCATTCGACCGTAGAAATGTCTTTTCTTATGTTTTTCATTGATAGTATAGAAAATAATGAACGCAATGAAGCTAACAACGAAGATAGCGGCACTAATAGCACGAGATGTCCACCACGGCAAGGGGGCTATTGTGCTGCATTGCAATGCCTTCATCTCGGCAAAAAAAAAGAATTACTAGAAGATTTGAAAGGAATTAGAAGGGTTTCGACACGTTAAGAGGACATATTTAACTGGATCAGTATTGTGTACAATTAATTTCTGCGTTTATGTAACAACAAATAGATATTGGGCGATGTAAATATTTCTGTCGAAAAAGCCCTATTTTCAGGTCGACAACTCCAGTCCCCATTCCTCCAGCCTTCCCTCCACCTCTACTCTCAAACCTCCTTCAGATATTCCATCTCGCTCTCATGCTGCGACATTTAGCACACCAACCATGCGACCAAAGACTTCTCCCGCCCTTCCAACTCCTTCAGAACGTAGAAATTCAATGATTGTCGATGATGTACCTATTTTCTACAAAAAGGACATCACTTTGATAAAACAGCTGGAGAGAGGCTCACAAGGCGTGGTGGAGTTGGTATCCACGAAATTTTACAGGTATAAGTCAAGAAACAATGAAATATTGATAATTTTTCAGGAAAGTTGCAGTAAAATATTTTGATAGAAGGGTGAGAGAGTGGGATAACTCGGCGAAAAGGGAGCTTTATTACCTTTTGAAGGTGGGATTTTCACTGTTCAATGGAGTGTAACTGACAGTTTATCGTTCTTGATCAGAACGATTAACGATCAGCTGCATAAAACACCGCTACTGTCTATCCTTCCTTCTAGACAACATCCCACCCAAATATCATCCAATTTCGTGGCGTTGTCTTCGAGTCTCCTGAAAACATGGCCAACCCATTGGGTCTTCTAATGGAATACATGGAATGTGGTTCTGTCCACACAGCTATCTACAATCTATCCGAGACGTATTTAATTACTACGCCGTTGAATTGGATCCGTCAAGCTGCTTCAGCGCTGTCTTTTCTTCATACAAAGCGACTGGTTCATCGAGATGTGAAACCGGCGAATATGTTGTTGGGAGATAAGAATCAGAGATTGAAGATCAGCGATTTTGGGTTATGCTCAAAAATCGACATTGGAATGACAGCAGAGTGAGTGAAATTTAAGGGGGAAATATATTCTATAAGTTTTTATGGAATAGTCCCAAAAACCACCTTCCCCAAATACTATTCGTGATGAATACCACCCGGACGAAAACCATCAGGATGAGAATCACCTGGGACCCCTGATTCCCGTTCTAATTTTTTCATTCCTAGTGGTATTCATCACGGGTACATTCAAGACAGTTTTTGAGACAATTTTATGATAATTATGTGTTAGACAATATGTTTATACGAAACGGTTACAAAAAAAAAGTATTAGCAATCTCGTAAAAATTCTGCGAATGATCATATATTGTATATCCAGAATTAGAAAAACAATTTAATGATTGAAGCGGTATAGTAACAGATCACCGCTCCACAGGGGATATGTAGTTGAACAAAAGGAAATAGCTGTGTTATCATACTGTCTACTCAAAACCCTTTCAAAATTTTTTAGCGTTGGAACTGTCGTTTATATAGCTCCCGAGGTAGTCGGCCCGTCAAAAGAGCTCTCTTACGATGAAAAATGCGACGTTTTCTCCCTTGGCATCACCTTCTGGGAAATGGTTCATCGTACCCGTCCTTTTGAGGGCTACGGCTTTCTCGCTCTTTTGAGTTCTGTGAAAGACGGTCTAAGACCGAGTTTTAATGGAGAAATTTGCTCACTAGAAGTTCAAGAACTAATAGAAAAGTAAGAGAGAACAAAATATAGAGGTACAATTCAGAATGTGGGCTGAGAAGGCGACAGATCGACCAAAGATGGAAGAAGTCTTTGATCAAGCTGTCAACATGTTAGAAAATGCGGGATTTTTTACTATCTATGAATAAAAAAGAAAATTGAGAACGTTTTATCGGTAGTATCTGTAGTCGACCAAGTAGAACAAAAAGCTGCTCAACAGCACTTTATTGTCTGTATAACTAGCTTATCTTTCACCTCTTTAAGCACCGTAGCTCTTCACTCCGTTAACGTCAACACTCTTTGTAATCAGCGCCTGGGGTTCACCTGTACTAGTGACGACCTTCATCTTGAGCTGAACAACGACACGGATAGACTCGTCAGCTGTAGATCCGGACACGAGGACTTTATTCTGTTCAGCCTGCGACTCGGCAAGTACATGGGGCGGAATCTCGCTACACGTTTTCGGAGTTCCCGGTGGAATAAATGATGCAGCAGTCGCTGTCGTTTGGGCCGTCTTTGTGCTGGCATTACTAAGACTGCTGGTACGAGAGGCGGAAGTCGAATGCCGAGATTGTGACGCTGGCTGCTGCGATCGGCAGCTATCGGAACTGCGTTTCGAATTCTTTTGAGCAACACGAGAACGGTTAGCAGATAATGATGACGGAGAAATTATAGCGGTAGAAGGCTCCGGTTCCTTTATACTCAAGTCGCGGAACAGGGATCGCCTAGCTCCTGTTGTTTGACTGAAAAAGTAGAAATTTTTAAAATTATTTACGCAATATATAGTTCTATAACAACTGCAAATTTCCTAGTTTTTAAATATAAAAATGAAGAGAAACATTAAAAAAAAAACACATTTTTACAATGCTCCAACATTAAAAATTCCGTACTTTTTCTAACAATAGTGTCGGCCATCTATGATAAACTCTACAATAAATGAAATACTTACGAAATTCTTTTTTGGCTAGTTGCTTCCATAGGGTAGGGTGTTGCTGGAGTCGTTGGTGGAGCCTTCAGCCAACTCGACGGAGTTTGCGGAATAGATATTGCCGTGTTAGCTGAGAGACCATTTGGTGTGATGGCAGTTTGTAGTTGATCCTTTTTTCTTGGGGTTTTTGGAGCTCTTAGGGTCATACCATCGGAGGCTATATTAATTGGCGTCGTCGAGGCTGAGGACGGCCTTCTGTCCTTCTTCAACAATGTGTTATCCGCTCCTTCTTGAGTCATTCGAAGAGGGGTCATTTGGGCAGTCTGCAGGGGTGTGACTTTTGTCGGAGTAGCTTTATGGACCGTCTTCATCGGGCTGAAAACAGGTAATAGGAAAATGCATTTTTGAAGATCAATTTAGCATTTATATAATAACAGTTAAACATTAGTAAAGAAAGTGTCCTTCCATACTTAGAACTTTTTATTTTACAAATTTTAAATTTTTAGAAGCTCTAAAAAAGGGATTTAATCAGATATCTTAAAATATTACAATACACTAGTGAATTTGTCCCATTCCTTGGCAAAAATTGGTTCATTAATTTAGCCAATTCTCACTTTTCTTTAAAAAGGGGATAAATCTAATTGTGCTATTAAAAACAAATAAAAACTCACTTCATTCCTTGGGCCAGAGTGGCCTTTTTGCCCTTTAAATCGTTTAGAATAATCGTCTTCTTACTCTTACTGCTCTTACTTCCGCTTTCCATTGAGCTCTTCTTCGACTTCTCTGACTTATCCGCTCCTTTCAATGCTCCCATCAAGCCATTACGACTTTTTCCGAACAATCCACCGGTCTTCAGCTGTCCCAGCGTCGTCTCATGTCTCTTCGGCTCTCTTGCTGTCTTTGTGCTGTTAAGCTCGACGACTAGTTCTGATGATGCGTTGAGATTTGGACCGAGACCGGTTCGATTAAGCATTGAAGTTTCTTCGGCCGTCTTCGTTGCTGCAGGAGGCGTCGTTAGAATGGAGCATGCGGTTCGAGCAGAAAGACCATTTGGTGTTACGGCGGTTTGTAGCTGATCTTTCTCTTCGTTCTTCTGACTATCCATCGTCATCGGAAAAAAGAAAATAATGAGTTCTCAAGAGATATTTAAAGGTTTTTTTGGTCATAACCAGTCAGGTTTTGATCAGCAATGATCTGTAAAAAGTCTTTCCATCAATATTTGATCCCGTTATCCCTCATAAAGTATTTAATCTAGAAGTATATTAGATTGATTGGAATAGTAATAAATTTGCTCAGAAGACCCTTTGGTTCAGCACTTCATCCGCCAGACTCTTGGGAATAAGTCAATCCACAGACTCCCAGATGGTGGTAAGCCATCTGGAAACACAACAATAAACGCATCTTTCGGCCTATTTGTTCTTAAAATTTCACAAAATCTTTGAATGTTATTTTTGTACAATACCATCACAGTCGAAACGGTTAACTGTCAGCTGCATGCAACAACGCTCAAATCATCATCTCAATATCTGTGATGCATTACTCGAACGTGCCTTTCGTTTTCGCTCCATCTAGGCGGCCTTTCATCGATCCGCCGGTTGTCCTCCATGGTGGCTTGTCCTCTCAAATCATCCTCATTAGCAGCGGTCTCTATCATTAAATTTTGATTAGTTTGCCACCCGAACTCCCCTAAATTATCCGCTTGCCAGCCGGCTGTCTAATTGTGTGCCCTTCACTTTCTTAGATCGGGGTATGTGTGTCAGTGGCTAGCCTTGACCGCCCCCCCTTCTCCGTCTTGTTTGCGTTGTCCTCATCCGAACAACCGTCAGTCACTCTCGCCTCATTTACATACCAATACCGGCCCTCAGGCGGTGTCAATTGGACACTTTACACCGTTTTTCGCAGCTTCTATTTGTTGATTCCTTAAATGTCTAACTGCCGATTTTGTGCGAAATCGACAATTTAACTATCGCTCGCCCACTCCTTTATATATCATTTCTAATTCCTTCTAAGACCGTATTTACTTTTCTCAGGTTTTTTTTTCTCATGCCCGTTTCAATCCTCTTACGGGTCAAAAGTTGCTAGAAAAACAATCATTCGAGAGTCTGTTCCTAATTGACCCCATAATTGTGTCCAGTCTAGTCGACAGCTGCTACTAGATAGACGCTTAACTTGTAAAGAAGAGGTAAATAATAAGCAGACGGGTGAGTTGGGAAGTCAGAAAACAGCTTTTTGAGATGAAAGGCAGTCTATGTCTCGCATAATGATCTTCCTTTCACCTAACCTGTCCCGATCAAGACTTTATCTCGCACTTTCTCCTTCCATTGGAGATTGATTTCCGTTGATTTATTGTTCTTGTTCACTCTTTAAAAATGATTTATTACCTAGTTGCATGATATAAATATTCAATCTCACATAAACCATTTGTGAAAATCACCCTATACAAAATGTCGCATGTTTTCATCTCTTCTCTCTATGTCTTCTCTATATATCCTTTTCTTCATTTCTCCCAAAAATGATCTTCTCTACTTCAATTTCTTTTCCTTGCGAACAGTGCAAATAAGCCATTCCCGACCTACAATTGAGCTCTTTTGAGGGTCAAAGTCCTAAATAACAGTCTATTATTTCTAGTTGTTCTTGACCCTTTTCAAGTGTCTTTTCTGACTCCCATGCCATGACAATACATCTCTGATTAATTGACGGGGGTGGCGGGGGGATTTCCTGCAAATTTCTTGTGAACACTTGTGCAACTGACAGTTCTCCGTTCCTAACTGTTATGGTGTTGCACAAACGAGCTGTTCGTTCCAAAAAACCAGCATTCAGTCTTCAACTACAGTATCTCCTCCCAAATCCTTCTCTCCAGATGTCTCGATGATCCTATGTCTCCTCTGGCTCCTTCTGCCGGCCTATGTTCTTCTTCTCCCTTGCTCCTACCAGGTGCGTGTCAATTATTCAATGGAATACCTTGTCTCGTCGTCGAGTAACTTGAGCTCTGTTTGGCGATCAGCAAAACACTCGTCACGGATTAACGGGGGGCAGTCAACCGGGGGATTAAGGCAAACATTAAAGAGAACGCCGCAAATTGGCAGGAGGGGTAAATGGCAGAAATTTAATGTTTTAATTAAATCAGTCTTCCAAATTTTTTTTTATTTTCAATTTTTAGGTGCCACCCGTCGACGAGATCCTTTTAAACGTCCCGTTGGCAGACGAAAATACCCCTGTCCGATCACGTAGATCCGTGAAAAGTCGTCCATTACGAATCTATCTCCATTATGATGAATCAGTTCAAAATTTGCCGGAAGAGAAGCAATATTACATCAATGTAGGTACATTTTCGCCTGGTGCGGTACGACATTTTTCAGACATCTTTGTTGCCTGACGCAGCTGGTTTTTGGGAACGTGCCCTAAATGTTCGAAACCCTTCCTTGACACCCTTACGACTGAGGAGAAAGTGTGTTTCTTCGTTCTATTACTTCCGATCAGAGAAGAGATCCGTCGCCTGTGACAAGGGATGCAAAGAGCTGACAACGTGTGGAGAGGCTGTTGTGCCACAAGAACATTTATTGGTCTGTTTTGTATTCATTCCAATGGATAATCTGAAAATTGTAGGACTGCTCATACTGTTTGTCAGCCAATGACTGTCATAGTAGCGGGGAAATTGGGCAAGGAGTTATTGCAGCTGATTTTGTATTGTATGTGACGGCTGTTCATACCAAAAGGTAAAGGTTGTTGAGGAAGCTTTTTAATAATTTTGGGTGTGTGAAATGTGCTGTCTAACAATAGTTCACTGCTTCTGACGTTTTTGCAACACCAGAACAGATGAGAATGGTTAATTATCAGTTGCACACAATCCATTGTATACTACTTCGAAAACATCTTTTTAGATGCGATAATCCTGATACTTTGGCCTACGCTGCACACTGCCAACAAGAGGCCGAGCTCGACCGTCCTGTAGCTGGCCACGTGAATCTCTGTCCCGATAGTCTCTCGACTCACGACCATGACAAAGAAATCCTCTCTTCTACCGTGCGTCATGAAATGCTCCACGCACTCGGCTTCTCTGTTGGCCTTTTCGCCTTCTTCCGTGACAAAAATGGTAATCCTCGCACGCGACGAAACCGATACGGGAAGCCGACGTCACTTAACCGAGAGTCAGGATATTATGACTGGGATAGAAATACGATAGACGCCGTATTAAGAGATAGATGGCAGACGACGGATGACGGTAGTCTCGTCGTTCATCCAGTACATATGTTGGTGACTCCAAGAGTAAAGGAGGAAGCCAGAAAACATTTTGGATGTCCGACTTTGGAAGGAGCAGAGCTGGAAAATCAAGGTGGCGAAGGAACGGCTTTGACTCACTGGGAGAAAAGAATTTTTGAGGTAATAAATCTTTTAACCCTTCCATTTACTTTTAGAATGAAGCCATGGCCGGCACCCATACCCAGAATCCCGTTTACTCTCGAATTACACTGGCTCTACTAGAAGATTCTGGATGGTATGATCCAGATTATAGTGTAGCTGAGCCACTTCATTGGGGTCGCAATCTGGGTTGTGATTTTGTCAAAAGAAGCTGTGGCGAATGGATAAGATCGAGGAAGGCATCGTGAGTTTTGTTTTGTAATTTTGGGCGATCCTAAAGTACGGTTCTTCAATGTGCTAATGTTACATAAAACACCATTTCGTCTGTTTGAACAGCTCAAAATGTTTGACTTTCACACTTTTAAATTCTAAAAAAAAAATCTTATTTCTATTTTCAGCGGCCTATCTCTCTTCCCTTTCTGTGATGAAATCAAACACGACGGAAAAAAATCCCTAGCCGTCACCAGATGTACTGCTGAACGTGATAGTCTGGCCCTCTGCAATCTCATTCCTTACAAGAAATCTTTACCACATCAATTTCGCTATTTCTCCAAACTTCCTGGTGTTTCTTCTGAGGGTAGTGCCTATTACGGCGGAGCTGTCGAACTAGCCGATTTCTGTCCATATAGTCAGGAATTTGAATGGAAGTTGACCAACAATACAACAAGAAGAGATTCTCGATGTGAGCTAGAAGGG
Organism: Oscheius sp. DF5120; assembly: GCA_932521415.1. NCBI lineage: Eukaryota > Metazoa > Nematoda > Chromadorea > Rhabditida > Rhabditidae > Oscheius > Oscheius sp. DF5120. Next base: position 1,495,138 of record OW051463.1, read on the forward strand.
AATAATAGAGAAGGAGAGGATATTCTGGAGGTCTACGGACCGAATTCGATGTGTTTTGATTTTCCTCAGCCGTGGATCGAAAAGAAATGTGGAAGGATGCGGAGTTTGAATCATTATATGGCAGGATGTTATGAAAAGAAATGTGAACATGGAACTCTGTATGTCGGAGTATTCAACTCAACCTTTTATCCTTGTGGGAAGGAGGGTCAGTTGGTATATATTAGCCAGGTGAGTCATTTTTTACCTTTGACCGGAATGTTGTTGTATATAACACCATTTCAGTCAAAATTACAGACTAGAAATCAGTTATATACAATACAGTTCTAATGCTTAACACTTAAACTTTTAGATCGTCGACGGCTGGCTCCGAGAAGGCGCCCTCATCTGCCCTGCTTGTTCCTCCTTTTGCTCTTCCTGTCTACCAGGAGTCGAGTATCCATATCCCATCGGAGATTCCCCTCTCCCCGAGCCGTGTGACTGTCCATCCCGTGTCATCAACCTAGTCATCCTCCTACTTATTCAAATATTTCTTCTGTGATTTTTGACCTAACACAAGGTTAGTGAAGATGCGGGTTTGTGTATTATTCCGGTTAATAAACATGCATTCAAAAGTCGTAATTTATCGGATAATATCAAGCTAAAAAATGATGTTTATAATGCTTTTGCCGAAATAAAGGAATAAGCTTACTAAAATGATCCACTAAATGAAATAAAGTAATAGTTGAAAATATTTATTCATTATGTTAACATATTATTTCTTCTATAATTCTTCTGGGGAAATTATTTTCTTCATTCTATCTTACCAGGTTCCGCATTGACAGCAATAAAGCTCATTTCCCAAAATGGATTACATCATTAGATTTGTCACAAAAAACTATTAACGTATGTTAATATATATGGAAAACTTTAGACTTCCCTTATTAGATAAATATTAGATAAAATTCCGTATTCTTCATACTCCGGCTCATATCGATCCAGATGATTCAAATAATTCTTTGTACAATTCATTATAATTGTTGAAACTAGAAATGATCAGAATAACATGAAAAGCAAACGTCGGAACGAAAATAAGTGCTTATAGTTTTCTATTACTGTATGGTTGTTTTATGATCATATGGTAACAAAATACAATTTGGATAACATAGTGATGTAAGTACAATTGGCAGAAGGTTAAAAATACAAAAAAACCATAGAATATATTGCAGGGAAAGTAACGGAGACCCATACAAAAGTCGCTCTTTCTCACTAGTCTACGAATGACCTGAGAATTAGGGTGAAAAGCTCTTCGGGGAAGAAGTAAACAAATAGCACCGCAGCCTACGATAGGATCGGTGAGAAATCTATCGAATTTTCAAACTTTGAAATTTTAAAAATAAGTTGAATGCTGTAAAATGAATGGCAATCTACAGAAAAAAATGTCAAAAGTTGCTCGTTGTCATAGAGCAACGGCTCCATTAGAAATAGGCCAAACTTTTGACATTGGCAGCGGTGCTTCGTCACGTCATATTTCGATGGGCGTTGATTTTCGTCCACTTGTCGTCTGTTGTTGATGTAGCGGAAGATGTCTAAAAAAGAGTTTATGTGTTAGTTGATCAGATTAGTTGCTTTAAAAGTTGCCACTTTACAAATTGAAGAAGAAAAACAAAAAACAATTGCGCCGACCGGGAATCGAACCCGGGCCGCCCGCGTGGCAGGCGAGCATTCTACCACTGAACCATCGGCGCCCAATCGACAATTAGCGGCAAATTGAAGATAAAAAAAACATAGAACAATTTTTTAGATATCTGTTTGTGTGGCAATCGAAGACAATTCCTACTTTTACCCTAGAAAAGAAATTAACCTCTCTCTTTGAACTTTCTGACATCCAAAGTAACAAGCAAGAACGGTTCCAGCCACTACTAGTAGTATAAAAATGATTAGAATGATCAGGACCATTCGGTAGATGCCATCCACTCTATCTTGTATTCTCCTCGTCGTATCATAATTATCGTAAATGATTCCTAAAAATTAGAAAAAAAAATTACAATACCTAGTAATGCATTAATGACAGCTTGTTGCTCCTCCCGTCGCGACTGACTGTATGGATCTAATCTTGCCATCATCTGATCATTTCTAAAACGAAAAACTTAAAAAAAAATACATTTTAGTAAAATTTAGGCAATTTGTAATATGTTTAGATATGAGAAATGTGGCACGGATGGCACAACACATATGAGAGCAACTGATCGCAGCTGTGAGGCAAAACAACGGGCAAGAAGATGATGGAGAATCGGACAAGGAGGGAAAAGGTTTACAAACTAGAGATGGGCGGTATAGAGATGTGTACAGAACCCATCCCAAATTACAAACTGGAGGTTTCATAAAAATACAACTTTAACTGTAACCATACTAGAAAACTATTGTTGTTTTTCAAAACAATATATTATTCAGTTATCAGTAGAAAATCACGCAGATTTAGTCCACATATCCCATCAGTATGCAAGAGGACTACTACTGACCGGATATGCATAGCGGTCAACAAAACACATGGATTTGTAGAAGGGGGACAAAACTCAGAGATAAACAACGACTAATCGAAGTCGAAGTACGTCGCGTAAACAGAAGAAATTAGATTGATGGAAAAGGAGGAATATCAAAAAAAAGACGAAGAAGAACGTTAACTACACGTTAGCAGACTATTTTTAGAGGCGGGTTCTGATAATGTGGGAGAAATGGATAAAGGGATAAAAATAGAAAAACAACGTAGGGATAAGCCATAAGCAATTATTTACTACTCAGCTAAAATTGGATCAGCAAAATCCAAATTATATTTTTCGCATATTTTATTGTTTCTTTGGGTCTTTTAATATGTTCTTCTAATATTTTTGCTATTTGACAGCAAACATATTCGAAGAAACAGTGAAACTATCGAAAAGAATGTTAAGAAAAGCTACAAAACAATTGCCTCATCGGGATCTTTTGCATTATTGTACTTTTATTCCTTTAATTGTGCGTATCTTTTTTGAGATTAGCTACATCAAGTAGCTAATAATCCATTCAGCTCGCCAACAAATAACATATAATCAAAAGAAATTCCCTTTTTTGATATTGAATTCCTCAAAGTACTGCTCCAGTTTAATTGTAACTGACTTAAAAGAAAGCAAAAAAGTAAAGAACCGAATGGCGAAGAAGGAGAGAGAGTAAGGGATCACTGAAGCGCACGTAAATCCGGAAATCGGGCAGCCGTTTGTCGGCAACGCTGCTCGAGTATTTTTCAAAAATCTTTCATTCAAATATCCTCATGGAATCCTCCCCGGGGGCAATGTTGACGACCGAGGAATGAATAATTTCTCGTATGCGATTTGCAGAGTGAAAAAGAGTGAGTTGGACTACACATCTGGCTGACAATTTATTTGGTCCCTATTTCCTCTCCCTCTGTGTAAACTCTCTTTTTTTGATAATGAAAACCTCTTGATAGCTATTTGTTCCATTAGATAAAATGGCGCAGAAGGAAACGGGTGTTGTTGCCAAGCAGAAGAACACATAGAAACGGAGTGAACGAGCTGTTGAATGGTTGAACATGAGCAGGGATTGTTAAACAATAGACGTTTGTGTGCAACGGTAAACCCTCCCCAATTGTATACCACGGAAGAAAGCTTTAAAAATGTTTATTTTTAATGTGTCTTTTAATATTAAATTTGTTTCGTAGAAATAACTCGCGAATATCTAATAAATGAATACTTGAAAAGGATAGAAAATCAGAAAAGTTAGTTGCATTGCCTTTATATTTTTCACCGTAATGAGTACATTTTTAAAAGCGCTTCTACGTTGGAGATATGTATTGTTGACATCGACAATATTTCAGTTATCTTTGTTGTGTAACACCATGCCAGTTGATAAAGGTGAACTGTTGTTACACAAACGCACCATCTGGGCTATTGCGGCGTAGCCAAGGGAGAGCGATTCCCACATAAGAGCGCGTTCTGTCAACCTGGCGGTACCTTTGAAAACTCAAAAGAAACCGCGGGAAAAGGCGCGACAATCAGAAAGACAAATTTGTCCTTGTGACTGTAACTCAGAAAAGTGCCAAGGAACAAATTAAAAATGGAGGCTGTTAGACTCCGCCCTCTCCCTAAAACTCACAGATAAATATGTTGCATCGAGATGTCGAGAGTTCTCTGGCTGTTTGAGCAGAACAAACACAAATGCCTGGTGGCAATTAAATTACTATCGGCTAGAGGGAGGGATGAGGGAGAAGTCTGTCAGGTCCGGCACAAATTGGCCATAGGGTTTAGCTGAACGCGGAGTCTAAATCAAACTTCCTGCGAATGAACTGAGAGTCGACTCTAGGGCTCTATTCATCAGATTCAAGGCTCATTAAGAGCACGAAAAAAGTGAGGAGAGCAAATACGGAGAGCAGGCTAATTAGGGCGGAGTTATGAGGAGACTAATTGAAATGACTAGAGGAGAGAAAGAAGCAATTTTAAGAGAATAACAGCCAGACATTTCGAATTTCACAAAAGCGAAAGTACCGGCTGAATTACAGTGTGGGACTTTAGAGAATTTCTTTCACTTTTTTTACTCATTACTTTACAATTTTTTTCCGTTTTTCTTGTAAAAAAAAATTTAGTATCTACATAAAAGTTACCATCTAAAAACTATAAAATAGAATAAAGGTTTTTGTATTAAAAAATAACGAAGAAAAATGGCAAATATTAATATACTGATACCGATATTCGATATCGCGCAATCCTGATATAGAGTCGCACGTAGAAAAAGCCGTCGTGTGAAAGGCGATATGCAATTAGAAGTGAAAGAGTAACCTCACTCTCTCTCTCTCTTTCGAAAATGGAGAACCTCTGAAATTCGAAGAGAGTGAAAAAAACTGGAGTGTGACAAGGCTATGCAAATTAAAGGCCAGACCAATTGACTGGCAGGAGACAATAGAGTGTTAGAAGGAGAAGGAACGAGGGATAGCTATTGAAATGTACGTCTATATAGGAAAACTATCACAAGTAAGAAAGTAGTGCGGACCTCAATTAAAAGTCGCAGCTGGCGCTTCTAAGATGGATTGGCTGAAATATTGCGCTACATATGATTATAAATTCGAATTGTCAAAGGTATTTAACTGTTATTATACACAAAGACAGAGCGGTACGGTAAAATAAGACATTATGACCACTCCTAATCATTCGTCCAACTCAATTCTCTATAATTCTGTGATTAAATGATCATTAACTATATTTTGAGTAAAGAAGGATAATTAGGTCGAGAAGAACTTTATAAGTGGCAAAAGTATAGAAGAGAAAACTTCATTCATATTCATCAAAGCGACACATAGCTGATTGGCTAGATTTGAATAATTACTGCTCAGGCAAACCGCTGCTGGAAGGATGGGAGAATTTAGGAGTAGATTTTTAGTATGTCTTACTTTTATATTTTTGTGAAGATTGAACTAGCTGATATTTAATGAACACTTGAAAAACAATGAAACCTAGAAAAATAATGATGATATCCTTGTTTTTCGTATCGGCTTAAAAGTATGAAAGTCGGTGCAAATAGAAGCTTGAAAATCAAAAAATAACAGCTATTTTTCAATTTTTCATTACTTGCCAAATATTTTTTATATATTATAGATATTAGCTTTATTTGTAAAAATAAAAAAAAACATGGGAAAAAGACATTTCTATAATGCCTGACATTAGAGTACCATATTTTTTGCAGTCTATTTTCGGCCACTCGTGATCAACAACAGATTTTTATCCAACCTGTGATAGTACAACTGCTCGTAGTCCATGAAGGAGTCAGTTAAAGAGTCGACATAACGAATAGTCTAGTTCAATTGTTCTCCCTGAGGGACGGGGCGAGTTATACTGCGGGATAATTCATCAGGGAGAGGACGCTGAAAGCACTACTATTGTTTGTCTGGAAACAACTATAAATACATAGAAGGTATTATTTTGAGGAGGAAATTTTTAAAGGAACAGTCCCATGACTTTAAATACTGCCGAAATGGAGAAAAGTTGCACGCTCGACTGCGAGTACACATAAGCTTTCTATAGAACTTTTTATTCTATTGTCTTATGTATGCTTTCTACAGTATCTTATTTCTGCGGTTACGTGTACATATTTAAAGACTTGAGACTGTTCCTTTAAAATCACAAAAGCCTATAAAATAAAAAATGTTGTCTATTCTTTCGTTTTCACCTTATCTACTTCTATTTTGTTGTCTGCTATGGCGCCTGTGTTATCGCGTTCCCACCTGAATAAGCCCAGAACAGTCATATGGGAAACTTCAATCGAGACGGGTATTTTTAAAATTCCTAATTTTTCAGTGGGTGGTTTTCTTTCATTCTTTGATAACAGCTTTTTGGTTTTCACATTTTTCGGCCTAGTTAGAGATTTTTGTCTTTAATGTCATGTGTCGCTTTGTTGTTTTGCTGTGAAGATGACGGAACACGCGGTTACGTAGGAAGAGATGCTCTGTTTTACATGAAGGGTATTTGTAATTTGTTCAAATAGCAGTTAACCTAAGTCAACTGTGACGATGTTAAGCTGCTGATACGGTGAAGTGCTGTTGGAAAAACACGTCAAAAAACCTTTCTTAAAAATGAGTCGATAACCCTATTAAGCATTCTCATCTTAGCTCATTTTCCATTGGATTATCCAGAAAGGACAACTGCTCTTCACCGCGGGTAGCGCTGACCCTCGTCAATTTGCCCTTGTCTCGTATGCCCGGTAAGATTCTCTCTCGCCTATAATTACGATACTCGATACGGGGGTTGTAAGGCGGCTTAGTTGAAGGACCGAGAAATCCTTTTGAAGGTCTTGAGTGTCAGCTACAAAGAGATATGAGCGACAGGCAGACAGTCAGGGAGTTCTTTTATATAGATCACGTTTCTTTATGCGTCAAGTTGCCGCGTCGGAAAGAAGAAAGTAGAAGGGGGAGATGAGCAAGCAAAATGAAACTATCACTGCTCTTTTGAGTGCCACAGATAGGTGCGTTCGGCTGGAACGATAATCTGTATAAGGTAGAGAGAAACGTATTGGTGATCCACAAACTGTGAAATATTGTTGCACAAAACTCCCTCAAAAATATTGATTTTGAGGCACTATAAATCAATTTTTTTTTCTTGCTTTAATTTTTCAAGCCCTATAATACCCATCTTATCCAATCACAGCTCATATTTACCGGCTTAATTTCTTATCCTGACCCAGATTTCCTCCTATCTCCCTATTTATTACTCTCCCATTTCGCCATATCTCCATGTCACTCTTGGTCAATAGACCTATATTGCATCGCATATTTGACAACTAACAGAATTCTCAAAAAACAAAAATCATCAGAAAGTAGGAATCTAACCTGAATAGAGGATGAAGGAGCGATTATATACCCACTGGGCTAAACAAAAGGAGCAGGTCATTAAGGCGTAAATGAGTTCCTTTCATAAATGTCCTCAAATCATTCCTTTTGCGACCTAATAGAGACGGTTTAGCCCCGCCCATGCGTCTCGTCTCTTTGCGCATTCTCCTCTGCACACAACAGCTGATGTTCGGGGTGCCCCGCACCCAGTGCATATTTTCTTTTTGTATTGACCTTCTTCAGTTCTCTCACTATTGATCGACGTCAAACAGACAATGAGAAAGGCTTTTATCTCGATTTCCTATTGATTTATTAAGAAATCTAATACTTTTTTTTTAGCGGAAATGAAGCGTTCTTTCTGATAATGTGCAAAATGAGAGCAGATGCCGCGTTTGGTTCTAAAACTTCATTAAAAAATTTTCGTATTTATTGTCGTTTTTTGTTCTCTTTTTTGTGATTCCATTTGATATTTTACTTTTAGTATAAAAACAGAAAAGAAGGATAGATTTTGCAAATAAAAAAAATGCATTTTTGTTATTTTATTTTTTAAGAAACCAATTTTCTTGTAATTTTTTGCTTATTAAATTTCTTCTCCGCCCTCCATCGCCACCAGCAGCAGTCCCTTACAGCCTTTCATCGCAACTTTACGATTAGCCGTCAGCAGTATAAGCGCTTCTAGTACACGACTAATAATGACCTTTCGGGTCGGTCGACGGGGTTATATTCCCAGAGTCGTATTTAATTATGCTCCTTTAGATCTGTTCTAATGAGACATCAGGCAAGAAATGGGGGTGATGGATTGATTTAGAGGCCATTTTAAGAGGCAACAGTTGTACAAACGACACACATAGGAACCTAACGGTTTTCCTTTCGGATTTGCACAAAAGCAACTGCTGTTGTCTCCCACAGCGGTGTCTCCTTTTTCCCATCCAAGTAATTAGAGGATTTGTAGGAGACGGCCATATGGCAATGGGTAATACAATCGGGATTAGATGGCTATGTGTGCCCGTAGTTACTCATTCTCTCACTCTTATATTTGATCTTTTTATATTCCTCTTCGTCATCTTCGTCGTTGCCATCTTTCTTTTACTACATGGCCTCCCGGGGAACCAGTTCGAATAGAACAACCTTCACCATGGGTCTTTTCTGTTTTGCTGAGGTCACTAGGAAATTTTCTAGAATATTTTTTTATTTTATATGAAACAGTGATATGTGCACACTGTTCTTTTATGACGTTGCCAAGCTGGAAAACGGATAGCTATCTAATCATGTCCAAATTTCATCTTTAAATTTATTTATTCTCCCAGACGACGACCAGATGTCCCCCCCCCCCCCCCCTGCCACTATTAGATAGTCAAATTCCGCTTGATTGAGTCGATTTACCCGAAATTGAATGTCGCCACACGTCGCTGTCACTGCCGTCTAACAATCTGCGATCCTCCACTGATTTCCTTCAGTGTCACTTGTCTTTCATTTGTCAATTGAAATCGGAAAACGAGTGTTGATCAGCCGGATGCAACAGATGCTTGCGAATTTTCTGCTTTATTGCTCATGTTGGTGAAAGGCTGTTTTTTATGGCTTTTATGTCCTAGTGTCCTGTATTCAGCTGTTTGCGTTATGCTCGGAGAGAAAGATGGCCCAAGGTGCTATTCGTTGATGACAACTTGCCATTGTTCATGTATCGCGCACCGATAGTCAATTTCTACTACGTTTCCTGTTTTAAATCTGAAACACAAGCAAACATACATATATTTACCATTGATATAAGAAAAGTGAAAGAAAAAAATAATAAAACAATAAACTAGCCGAAAAATATTTGCTGATCATCGCCATGACCAAATAAAAGAAGATACGTAATGACGTTTTGTACAGACAGACAATTAAAAATGCCATAAAGATACCGTGAATTTTTTTTAATTACTAGTCGTCGTCGGTCATTTTTCATGATTCCTTGTGCTATTTTCTTTCCATTCCATCACTCTCCCCTTCGTGCCTGTCAATTTTCTTAGGTCATCTGTTAATACACCGTGAATGAATAGGACGATGGACACCTGTCTTCGTTCGATGCAATCAGATCGAGATGGCTGTCTAACGGCGTCCGTTCATTTTGTTGATAACCCTGTGTACCCCGTCTCTCTATCTCTCACTTCCTTCGTTCCTTTTACAAATATTTGTTGCGTCAGTCGGCTTCTCTTTCTGTTCCAACTTTTCTTTCACCCGCCGCTCGCGCATCTGGATTAGATCACACATGCAAATGGAGCTGTCACCTCTGCCGGTCGGTAATAGTCAAAGGGAGGAAAAGGTCCTTTTAGCGCTACAATTAGAGATAGTTCGACGATAAACGAAGCGGCGTAAATGCGATCGTTTTGTATACACCGCCAACGCTCTCGTATTACATTGTGTTCTGGTTACTCTTTCTATTTTTCACTTTCTTCTACTACTGCCAATTAGAGTAAATTGCTCTAACCTGGCTATTTTCATAATAATTCTTTTGATTGTTTTTGTTTTTAGACATAAACGGTTATATAGAATTAAAAAAATCAATGAAACACAACAGATCAATAATTTTTGTGAGCCACCTGGAAATTTTATAATTGTAGTGTGCAACAATTCATTGTAAACATTCAGTCTTCTAATATTTCAATTTTCTCTAATTCTACGGGAGTCTCTTTCTCACGTCTATCCATCGAAAATAAAAACTAGAATCATGGATCATAAGAAATTCTAGAAAACGTCAGCAATATTCTCTTATTTATTGGCATTTTATTCATTCATCCCTCATCTGATTATTATTTTTTCTTAGGAATGAAATACCAGAAAGGACTCAACACAAAGGAGTAATTATCCTTTGTAAATAACTTCTTTAAACATTGGTGACTAATTCCATTTCCTCTCTTTCTTTCTGTAAATAACAGTCATTTTTCAGGGATGTTTGGCATGAATGCTGCTCCTGTAGTTCCTCCACCCCCAGGAATGGGAATTCCAGTTGGAATTGCAGCAGGTCCTCCACCAAAACGGCCCAGGAGAGGCAGCAATACGACCTATTTCGTGCCACAAGAGACAAAAGGAGAAATTCCAACAATTACTCTCTCATCCCCAGAGGCATCACCAGATCAGCCATCCACATCGAATGAACGTCGACGAAAGGTCAGTTAATCATGCAGTCCACATACTTCCCATCCCAGGGTCGTAATCCCTTGCCAATTAGACACACCAGGCGTACTGAATTATGGAATTCTTCGGCGCTCATTCACACGCACAATACGAGACGGGGTCGAGGGGATTATGCCACACAGTGGAGGAGGAGACACAAGGGCTGCTGGCAAATAAATCAGACGCGCTGAAAGGGGTCGTTAACCGGAGGGGAAGAGAAAGAGCGACGAAGGGGAAGGGGTCGAGCGGAGCATGAAGGAGCTGTGGTGATATTTAGAGTTGAGTTGGTCATGAGATTAAAAATTGATTCAGTGGTACTCGAAGTAAAGCTAATACCGTTCCTATAGAAATTCTTTTTAAAGAATTCTTTTTTAAATTCTTTAAAAAAATTCTTTTTTTTTTCAAATACCACCTATATCCTCTATTTCGCGCTCTTCTTGCGTGACACGAAGATGTCCTTTTCCTTCCCAGACCTAGTCATTCTTTTTCTTTCATCCTTCCCGGTAGTCTGTAAATACCCTTCCCTCCTTGAAATGGCGACACTCCGTATGCTAATTGAGGAACCTCTCCCACCTTTTATCTGGCACCTATTAGTATGTTTTTTGCAGTGTTGAATATGAAATTTTCAGAATCCCATTTTCACACCACCGATTCCTGATGCTGTACATGTTCCACCAAGATATGATATCGTCGTCGAGTTACAGTGTGCGATGCAGTTCCAATTTCAGTCACATTGTGTTTGTAATAGACCTCCTGGAATGCCGATTATTTGTCGGTGTCCGCCGCCTTATCCAACTTTGAGGTTTTCGGCAGCCAAAAAGACCTTTGAGCTCGGAGGAATCAATTGGTAAGTTACTTGAATACATAGGACAATTTAATAGTCTAGTGACTTTTAGTGAAGGCGACAAGATGGTTGTTTTATGTGCAACAACAATAGTTAACCGTTCCTAATTGTGGTGTTGCACAAAGGAGCGATGAACTGTTGTTGCACAAAACACCGTTCCAGTCAAAAAGTAAATCTACAAATTCTTTCTTATCTAATAATATAAATTTTTCAGGATGGTCAGCACAACCGACTGCAATATGGCTATTCCAGTACTCAGTACATCTTATAATTTGGGTATAATAGTATCTCCTTTGGAAGGAGAGTTGTTAGGAGATGCTGAAATCGAAGTGGAAGGCACTATGACCCTCTATGGTACCTCTAATTTTCAACAGGAGGAACGCCGATTCTCCTATACTGTGGGTTTCTATTCGTATGAATTTTGAAGATTCTATTTTTAGCTAGGTACCCATAAATTCAGTCGACGTCAAAATTATGCTCTCTCATTGGCGAGGAATCATTTAAGTAATTTTACGGTGGTACCGATTGGGAATCCTCAATTTCCGTATCCATCGACAGCAACATTTACAGCCAGATTGGAGTTGACCGTTAAAAGTCATAGTAACTTGAAGAAAGAACCAAAATTCACATTGGATTTTACAAAACGAGGGTCACTGGCGAATTTTGTAATCATGTGTGGCAATAAGCCGTTGTATGTGGACTGTCAGGTGAGAATATGAATGTTTAGGGGGTAATAAAAGAATTTTTGTTCTTTTTAATATTGTAAGAAAACTGGATATAGGTTAAATAGTGTAGTGGGTAGCATTTAGTTTTCAATTTTCGATCTCTTTTTAATTTCCTCTTTTCAGTATCTCGCTCACTATTCCTGCTATTTTGAAGCTACTTGCCGTCATATGGAGCTTGGAATGGTCACCAAACACTCTTCGGGTCTTTACATGACACATGCTCAATCGGAGGATTATGAAGCCTTTCAAGCAATTCTTCTCTTCTGCAGCCCTTGTCGAGTGTCTATACCGAGTAAGTATTCTCTAAAAATCCTAAAACAAATCCACTTTAGCTCGTCTTTTGGTAGATTGTGTTCGTCTAGCGGATCAATATCAATTCTATACGGTAAAACAGGATGCAGAAACGAATTTAATTCGACTAATTGATAGTCGACAGAGGCCAGCCGGCTGTAACTATAGTGATTTGGAGTTTCTTATTATTGCTGAGAAATTTAATATGGAGCAGTTAAAGGTGAGAAACAATAAATTTGGGTGCAGCTTTTTGAATCTTGGTAAAATTATCAATTGCGAATTCTTGGTCCGATTCCACAGGATTTTTAATTATTGTTTTAGTGGAGTTTGAACTGATTTTTGACCATAAAACCTCCCGATGTAGACCAATTTCCCGCACCGCTGACCAGTTTTGTTCTTTGTCCACCCTCACCCCGCAGACTTCTTTTCCCTCTCTGTCCAGCTGCCTCTCCGCAGTACTTTTTGCTGCTCGCCATTCATTCCACCCACCCACTAACATTTCGAAATAGAAAAACACGGTTCTCATCGTTATTCACAAGTTCCGCCTCTTTTCCCCGGTTGACGCATTGTCTGGCTTTGCGACATGTTGCGACTAGAAGTCTGTAAGTTGATTGATTTTCAACAGATTTTGAACAATTTCGAACTTATTTTAGCGGTTTTCAACCTAGAAAATTTTTGGGCGCTTATCAATATCCCAAATTCTATCCCACCTTGGGGCAAGTTTTTGATCTTGTTAATACTTCGTTGTTCTTACTTTTTCTCTTTCGCTTCCTCTGCACGCCTGCTCGATCCTCTTATACGAACAATCCAGTTCGATAGCGTGGGTGAGACACGTGAATCGTGGCTGTTTACTATCTCATCTAGGTCTGCTCATTTCAACACTATTTTAATAAAACCTGCTGTGGTTTGATCCTATTTATGACTGAAAATAGCTGATTCACGTGATAAATATTATGATTATGACGGGAATATTCAATAGAAAATGCATTTTTATAGTCAGCACTATCTAGATTGCACAGCTGCGGATTACCTTTTATTTGTCATGATAGGGGATCAGGGTTGACTTCAAATTTCGTAGCAATTTTTTACTTTTTCTTATTATCTCATTTCAGGAGCATGCTGTGGCAAATGTCTTCAAAAGTCAGCAAGCCGTTCAACAGGGAGTCTCCCACGCAGGTCAACAGTTCTTCTACATCGTTCAAAATGACCCGAACTATCACAAACTATCTCCAGATATGAAGGTCTTTCTCCTGGACAGTCTTCATACATTCTCCCTGCCCCAGCTTAATGTCTTCAATCCCTCCGGCTAGGTGTTAAGGAGGCTCTTAATCGCCGATTAGATTCCTCCCTTTGACACTGTCACACCTCCTAACCTCGTGTTTTTTCCTTCCCTTTCCATCCAATTTCTGGTATTTTTATTACGGCCTGTTTTCTCTTTCTTTGGTCTCGAATAGCCCCATCGTCGTGACGGGTTCGTTGCCGAATTTTTTTTTTTTGGATAAAAGTGCCTCCCGAGTGATTTTCTTTTGGGATAAATAAAGATGTTTGTTTTCTGTCAGATATTGATGATTGAAAATTTAGAGTTTTAAAATAAGACTGTTAACTGTTATATCGTATTGTTGGAGTTCAAGTTCAAGTTCCTTGAAACATTACATTTTAGTGTTGCAAAACGATGACCTCTATCAAGACTGACTTATTTCATTTGTTTACAGTCGAACTTTCATAAAAATTTATCAAAAACCTAAGCATAGAAAAATATATAATTTATTGAACGCTTTGACACCCAAAAATACCGAAATATCACTCTTAAAAAGGGAAAGACAAATACCAGTCGCAAATTGCTTAATGCAGGAATGATAAACAAATGAAACAAATATTATGGCGGCAAGAGAATCACAAAATATCAGATATTAGATGATCTTATTACCCGTGCCGTACATCGCGTAGACGACAGCCCCAACAATGCATTGAAGACCCGTGATTATGAAGACGTAAGCCCAGTTGTTGGACGTCGCTTCTAAGATTTGACCAGCCACATAAACACCGACAAAACCCGTGATGGCTCCAAAGGCGTTAAATATCCCTATAAAGTCATTTGAAAGTAGAAAATAGATAGAGGAACGGTAGCAATCGCTAATATTTTATTTGTGAGGCGTGTTGCACTCTTCATTTTTTTTTTTGAAAAACTACTAAATTTTTAAAATCATAGAAGTGGAGATTATTATTTAAAATCTGAATATAGCAAAAAAAAAAAAATTTTTTTAAAGCATGAGAAAAAAAAGTTGGCGATTACGTAAACGTTCCACATATTTCTGATAGAAAAGCTTACCAAAGACGGAACCCGTATGGTTAGGAGCGAAATCATGAGGATTTACAGAGACTCCACCATGATGAAAACCTCTACAAGCCATTGCCAGTGTAAAAATGAGAAGAGCAGACATGAAACTATGAGCAGCTGGAACGATGAAAAGACAGGCGGCTATTCCTATGAGCGAAACACCCTGGAAATAGAGTTATTGCGTTGTTCCCGTCTTGTATATATATATTTTTTTTCAGGTACTTTTTGAGTCAAAATTGGTAATTTCTTAGGTTGTCAAAGTTTTAAATCTTTCAGTTAATGATAGAATTTTGAAACCATTTTGATACTGATATTAGGAATACAAAGTAAGCATAAATGAATGAATTACTAGCAATCCAACGGCTCCAAAATCTCACCTCCATGACCCTTCTCGTCACAGTCATCGAATGCCCATGTGTCAACAGCCTTGTCGCCAAGTAGGGAGCGATAATGGAGGTGACAACGATGGCTAGAGAGGGAACAACATTGTAGACGACTCCTTTGGCCGTAGGGAAGACCTCATGAAAGTAGCTGGGTAACCAGTTGAACATCGTGAAATACGCATTCCCTCCAGTAAATTGAGCCACCCCAGCAGCCCAAAAAGCTGGATGTCGGAACAAAGCTCCCCATGGAACATTTGCCGGACTGGCCGGTACGTGAATGTGGACACTAGGCGTCTGTTCCTTTTTCATGGGCTCTATTTCCTCTTCGTCGTCACTGCTATTTATTCCATAGATTTTTCGAGTTTTCAGTGAGCAGAGGTAGCGTAACCATAGACACCAAACGAGCGATAAAAATCCTAAAAATCAAAGGATATGGAAGATACGAACCCATGAATTGGAAGAGAACACGCCAACCAAACCAGTCAAGGAGTAAGGAGCCGATGGAACCGGCAACGACAGTCCTGAAAAAAAATTTTAAGTGATTGATTCATATTGTTCAATTGACAGAATACCGTGTATTTTTTATGTGTATCTAATATCAATGCAATCAAGAATAGTGTGGAAGATAGGCATAATTTTTGCAGAATTGTTAATACTCTTTCCTTCTGATATTTTTTATCTTGCTATATAAAATTTACTTTTTTCCCGCTCATTTGGTGCACTTTCAGTTGTACACAACGCTATTTGTGTTCAAAATGTTATCGCTGCATAAACACTACAGATATGTATTTTTTATCACCTACTGTTCCTAAAGTTCTCACCCAAAGTGCGATCCGGCGAGTACAATGCCAAATACTCGTCCTTTATCCGCTGCTGTGAGATGACAACTGCACATCGACGCCATTCCTGGCACGTGGAAGGCTAAAATCTCTCTTATATATTTTCTTTTTGACCAAAGATACCCTGCGAAATGCCTGTGGCTACCCTCACTAGCATCAAAACGACGATTGGAACTCCTGTCCAATAGGCGAAGTCGAAGAGCTGTGGGGTTACTATGGTAATAATCGACCAAATGAAGGTAGAATAAGGTAAAATCTGAGAAATTTTTGAGAAAATGAATGGAAGGCATACATTTTCACCACCAATTGCATCTGCAGCTCCGCCAGCAAAGAGTTGGGTGATAGCATAGCCCCAAAAGAAGCAGGAGAGGACGGTTCCCTGCATATTTCAGGATTAAGAAACAGAGTAGGAGAAATGTTTATCAACAAATCTACCAAATCACTTACGTATTTACCTTTTTTCCAGTTTTCCTCTTTTAGCAGAGAACATTAAAACAACTAAATCAGTAAAAAATGAAGTCTGAAGAAAACTATGTTTCTATTTTTAGGTATCAGACAATTTTTTATTTGTATATTTTACGTGCTGGATGGAAATATTTGTGAAGAAGCTAGAAATAATAAAGGAAAAAAAGTGTTAATCATTCCGTAAACGATTTCCCTTCTTGTTAAGAAGTTGATTGTAAGAGAGATATTTGATCAAAGGAACCTACCGAGTCGGATTTACTCCATCCATACTCCTTCGCCACCGTTGCCGCTGCAATTGGTAGGGCTACCCTGGCCGCATAAAGCATACAGGTACCAATGAAGAGGGTAATGGTCCAGATACGGGCCTCTGTTCTGCAATTTAGAGTCTTACCCAAAAAAAAAAAGCAGATTTAAGATGAAATAAAAGGTTCTACCTACCTAGACCATAATTTTCTAGTAGTCAACGGCTCTCCATACTCACCAGGTCGACGCAGCATTACTCTAACTAATTGCTGGCTTTACCTGTTTGGAGAAGGAATACTTGAACCGATTCTCTGAAATAATAAATTCATTGGACCTAAGAACATCAAATTAAAATTCGACAAAGGAAGTGGGTTCATCGCTTCTCATCGTAATTAAGTTTCGATAGTATCTTCTCGAATAACGAAAAGGATTAAAATCTTAAAATCTCTAGTTTAATCGTAAAAACAGCAATTTCTTGAGATAATTTGAAGAAAAAAAATATCTGCTAATTTCAAAGATTAGAAACTTTCTTTTTAAACTTAATCAGATATATACAGAGCAATAACATTATCGGTAAAGGTAATATTCCAAGCTATGAGCAAGACTTTGACGTTATTAGACGCCTGTAATCGTCCTGTTTGCCCTTCTTATCACGTCCAAATAAGGTATTTCCTCTGGATTCGTCATCTTTTAGGTTCCAAAAGGGCATTAAAAGGTTTTGACTTCCGATCAAAAACGAGTTCAAGAGTGCGATTTAAGGTCAATAAAATGCGAATTTTGTTGATTGGAGAGAAACGAGACAGGGAATAGTATAATGACGTCAGCTTTGAGATTGAGACAAAGACGGATCTGAAGCCAGCCGACACAAAGGGGAGGAGAAGATCGTTATCGACTCCAGACCAAAAGAAATGGAATTTTGCTTATTAAAGGGATGCAAAGATGGCGAGAGAATTGAATCAAAAGAATCCGGTTATTTGTTTTAAGAAAAATTGGATTGAATATAATAAGTTTAGGAACTTAAAAAATTGAAGGACAAGAAAGGATAAAAGGAGCAGCTCGAAAAAAAAATTTCAGAGAATTTTACCCAAAATCGCCCCCTCCCTTCAAAAGTCATCTAAAAATCCTAGAAGAAGTCGACTGAAACCTGTGTCTATAATCGATCGCCGACTGGGTGAATACGTGGACAAATCACTCCACGCGACTCGCTTTGTGTGTGGCGACGATCTCTGTCTGCACTGGCTGGCCGCAAAATCAGCTGTTTCCAGGGCAAGAGAAAGAGACCGTCACCAGGCAACATAAGAGGAGGTGGTCATTTCATGGTGGCAACAAGGATATACACCCATTGAACGGGAGACATCTGGGAGAAACAACAGGGATTTATGTCTAGAACAGGACGGTATAGAATATCTATAAAAGATATCAACTGCTATTTATCTATATGTCAAAAAAATCAAAAAATTATAAAAGAAAAAAGGTGAATACCAACTGGTACTGAAATTCAATACCGCTCAGTCCTGGTATGATGTGCAACAACATCCAGAAATGACGACCATTTATGCAACTACAGTTCAACTAGGAAGGTATATTATATGCAATCACTTGGACGTGACAAGAATTCTCGAGGGCCACTAATAATTTCTTTCTTCCTCTGTGTTATGGTCTAATTGCCGATGAGATGGATGAAACATAATAATAAAAAACGAGATGTTGACGAAGAGAATGACTGCTTTATATTGCAATGAAGCCTTATGACTGCCAAATCTTTAGCTAATCAATAGATTTATTTTGTCTGACTAACCTTGCCTCTGGACTGATGAAAAAGAAACATAGAAAACTTCAACGACACTTTATTTTCGTCTAGGGATTGTATTCGATAGGGAGGTTTTTGCGCCGAACCATTCCATCACAGTGGAACCATTACGGAATTGTTTGGCAGCTTCCTAGGGCGTAATGATCCATTCGATCGTGATACAGTCATTTTAGGTATCGTCTGTCTGACGATCTTGATGTGGTAAGTGTACCGCGTATTGAGGAAGATCTTGCTATCAGGTTGGGTGATGGAATGCTCTGGACCATGATAACCAGGAATGATAAAACTATCTGGAAATAATCCTTTATATATTTTAAGGCTGTTAAATTGATCAAGATGAGAGCATAGGATAAGTGGAGACAGCAGGCCACCAACAGGTCAAGCTTGATTGGTTAATGACAAAGCAATTTTTTATTTATCATAAAGTATACTTAAACTGGGATACTAAATTCCAACTATATGGTTTTATTTTGTTGTAAGAAATGAGGTTATTTGTCGATGGATGGCTTCAAAAAAATTTCGCGTAAACTTTGGGGGATTTGAACAGTTCGAGAAAGCGATTTCTCGAATTGTTCGTTTCACTATAAGATATTTGTCTTAAAGTAACTAGAAAAGATCGAGTTCTACGATGTTTCCTGGAAAAAACATAAAATTGATTAGTAGTAGTAGAAGATCTGAGTACAGAGAAAGCAGTAGACAGATAACAGGTCAAGCTGGTCGATAGCCAAAAGCTCGACTATTGAGCAGTTATTTTTTCTATCTATTCGTTCTGATGCTGTCGCTGAAGAAATATCACACCCGTCTACACATGAAGAAAATCAAGCAAGTCGCCAGCATAACGAAGGATATCTTCAAGGCTGTCGACAAATTCATCGATATAGACTGGACGGATGAATCTGTGAAGAACATATTGCTGGAAGAATTAGAATCGACGATGACGATAGAGCCAACGACCCCGGCAGATGATGTCAAAAAGAAGCTGGCTACGATGTTGGGACGACTCATCGAGGGAAAAAATATCGAGAGCGAGACGGAAGAAGAGAAGGAGATGACGGATGAAGAATTCGTCACGTGCTGTGAGAAAAAGGAAACTGTTATCGAATTGGAGAAGACTTCTAATGAGTCTAGTACGGAAACGGCCTTCGAGCCGACGGAAGCAGAAACGACTCTACCGACGGCTCAGCAACCTCCCTCCTCCATCGCTCGCTCTCTTCCCAACATCAGTCAGTCATTTTTTGTCAATGAAGAACAGGATTCTCGTCTCTCCACGGTCACTCCAATGATTACGACATCGATGGATAATACGATGACGAAGAGTTTCAACTCTACTAGAACAATTCGCAGTCGCCGAATTCGCAGCTCCTTCGATCTCGCTCGACAGCTTCTTCTAGATGAATCTATCATTTGCTTAGGAACACCCGTTCGTTCTCCTGTTGCGATCATCACGCTGGAGGATACACCAGAAACATCGAACATTGATCAAAGGAAGTTCGTTTCGATGGAACGCTCGTCACCGCAATCTCCTTGGCCAACTTAACTTTTCTAATAAACACTTCATAGTTAATTATGATTTTTATCAATTCGAACATGTCCCGATTATGATTACTAGAGATTGGCGTTTTCATGAAAACCTACTTTTTTTTTATTCCCTTGCTATATTCAGATTTCACATAAAATTTCCTATCTTTTAACATAAATTCGGTAGTTAATCTGCAGTAAACAAAAGCAATACAAAAAGGGGGGAGGGGTCGATGGCTAAATTATGGGAAATTTTTTGTAAAATCCGATAATAAAAAAAGAAAGAAATGGAAAAATAAGAGAAAACTATAAGGGATTTTGGAAATATTCAGCCCATCTTTACGTACGAACACGAAATATTTAAATTTTGATATTTTATGGTCAAAATTGTGCTTTTTAAAGATTATCACAGGAGCTTGCACTATCACTTGGAACTCCGTCAGAATGACATCTTCTCCCTATTGATAAGAGTTCAATTAGCAAACAAATCTCCCATTTGATGCAAAAAAAGAGACCAGGACATCAACCACAAATATATTTCCACACTTCGCCCATAGATACGCGACTATCACTACGTGTTCTAAGCAGTCACAAATGTTTGTTTGCTTCGAGACCTTTGTCAGCACGCTTGTGAAACCTCTGCGCTCTATAAATTTGCAGCCACGGCAACGTCGGCCAAGCCAAGTGGTTGAGTGAAAGATGTCTTGCTGCTGTTGTCCTACGACATTGATTCTCGTCGGATTGGTGCTCTTCTTCGTGTGGAAAAAGTTCTTCAAACGGCGATGTTGTCGACAGGAGCCGGAGGTTAGTCAACATTTTTTCAACTTGGCTGGAACGATATTTTGTGTAATTGTGACAGTTTATCCTCAAAAAATCGTTTCACTCATCAGTTCATAAAATGTTTTTTAGCTCCAAGAAAAATCCTATAAGAAGGATGTCGTTTATCTTTTCCAATTTCCTCGAACCAATTACATTCCCAATTTCTCTCCTTATTGTCTCAAACTCGAAGCCTTCCTGAAACTGAACAATATTAAATATGAAGTCCGTTACACCGTCAGCAAGCGATCCAGATATGGTCTTCTTCCTTTCATCGAGTTGAATGGGGAACAAATAGCAGATTCTCAAATCGTTGAGGAGCGACTGAAACAAATCTATAACATTGAGGTGAGTTTTTTTTATATATCTTAATATATACATTTCCCCTTTAGAATCCTCTCTCCGAGTATGACCAAGCTATCGCCCGGGCAGCTGAACGTTTAATTTCTCATCATACATCGCCGTAAGAACTAACTATTAGTCATTTTGAGGTTTAAGCATCGCCTACAAATACAAATTGGTTGATGAGCCAGAAGACGCAGTGGATATCTTAATAGAAATGTTAAAAATCCCAACGCAATTCCACTTTTTGAAACCATTGGGTGTCTGGTTCTTGCGTAAGCGTGGAGCAAAGAAGCTGAGGGCAACGATTGGCGACTTTACGGACCAGGAATTCGACATGTTGCTGAGAAAGGATCTTGATGTGGTGAAGAGATTGTTAGGAGAGAAGAAATACTTTTTCGGAGATAAGATTAGCAATGTATGGGTTATTTTGGGAAGAGAAAAGGATATTTAGACGGATGCCTCAATTTTCGGACATTTGGCCACATGGTATTATACACCAAAAAAAGGACAGATGGCAAGAGTTCTTGATGAAGACTATCCGACCATTGTTGCCTGGCTTGAACAAGTCAAAGAAGATCTCTTTGGCGAGGAATTTACTCAACAACATTGATTATTTCACAGATAATTATTTATTTTCAGATATTATAATATTCAATACAATAAAAAATAATACAAATTTTACAACATAATTGATTGTTTAAAAAAATATTGCTATGAGTTCCTGAATGGAATAGTACTCTACCGTTTCCTTCTATAGTTCGCCCAAACCTTTTAATGTTTTTAAATCTTAGTCGTATTTTTCATTGGTTGCTTCTTAATAATAAATTATTAAAACACAATTCTAATCATTTTTGTTAAGATTACCCGAAAGATATGATTTAAAGTGAATCGCCAAGTTATAATGAAAGAGTTGCTTAGATATTGGGTTTTTAACAATTTTAAATCTTTAGGGCATGGCTTCTTTCTCTTTCTCTCCCTCTCTTTTAATATTATAAATAACGTTTTATATTATAGGAAAACTGATTACAAAATTGAAGAAATGCCAAGTGTTGATCGAGAAAATTCGAAAAGCAGTTCTAAATACGGACTCGCTGTATGTTTCTTTTTTTGTATATGTTTTTTTTTTCATTTATTTTCCGTTTAGGTAGAAATCTGCAACCTGGGCTGGGGCAGCAATTGTAAAAAATATGACATTTTGACACATTTGGATTGTAAGAGTTTCTTTGTTGATTTTAGGCGTTAAAAAAATTTTAATCATCACTTCAAATGATTAAAATACATTAGCTTGAGGTATAGTATCCTTGACGTATTTTATGATCAGGCTCACAAATCGTCGTGTGTAGAACGGCCTGGCCGATATTCCTCTGCCAAGTGCAGCAGACGGGCTGTTGGCTCTGCGTCACTGATTTTCCAACGCTCTCTCGTAGTCTGACCCCCCTTCTGCCTCACACGGCCTTGTTCCTTCTACAAATCTGCAGAAGCAAGAGAGTTAACTTTTATTTCCATTAGTCATCGGAAAAATCAATAATTTTTTACAGCCTATGACATCATTTTTTGAATGATGAGTCACTTTCGTATTAGTTAGTTTTCTATTGAGGGTCACCCCTACTCGCGCGCTGATTCAATCCTTTTGTTGGATCGAAGCCAACTTTTGTTTATTTTATAAATTGACAAATTTTACGTGGGAAATTTTTCCTTATTATTTGTTCATGATCTTGCATATAACTGTAGCATTTATGTAATATTTCACGAGATGCATGTACCGCCGCCCTAAGCTCGCTATCCATATGATTGTTCTCTCCATTCTCTATTCTTATTACATTAATTTTCTCTTAAATGAATGTTTTAATTGCTGAGTTTATGCAGGCTAATTTGTAATCAATGTCAGCCTACTTTTTTGATGGAAACTCTAGGAGGATATTTTCTTTCTCTGGATTTTAACCAATTACGGTGGAAACTACATCACTTTCAGTTTTGTTGTGTCGATCAGATTTAATTCCTCTTTTTAACGGTTTGCGCTCGTTCCATATAACGTTTTGCAACGTTTATGAACTGTTTGCCTTGTGCTTGAAATCACGTTCATTTTTCTGTTTCGCCTTTATCCCGTGATCGTCTGATTTTTTTAATTAATTTCCGCCTCTTATCAGTCAATGCCACTCATTTCACATATCATCAGTGTGTGACCGTTTCCTTTTTCCTTTTCTTTGTATTTGTTAAATATGATTTATTTTCAGAAAAAGTTTTTACACAAGAAATTCAAGATGTCTGTGTCAAATCCTGTGGATTCCGGCGCTAGTCTTTTTCATAGGGATCTACAGGAGTTAGCTGAACAGATGAACAAGCCTGGAGGATGGGCGAATTTAATGGATGAAGAGAGCGTTAGTTGCATTAATTTTTTATTTTAATTACTTACAGGCTAATAATACAATTGACGAAGAGGTTGATAATAATAATATTCGTGAACAACCGCCTGAAGAGCGAAGAAGTGGAGTTTCTTTTAAAGGTTCATTCAGAATACAAGTATGCTTTTCTCACTTTGTAAAGTAAGCTACTTTTAGGTGTGTGGTGTTCCAGAAGATTGTGATCTTGATGAGTTAGGTTTATACTTCGGTGGAGAAGAGAAGGTAAGCTTTTTAATTTTTTTTTTTCAATGGTAAATTTGAGGTAAAAGATCTCATTCCTAAGGACAATAGACGAGTTATCCTAGAAGTTAAAGAATATGATCACTATCAACAACTATTGGCGAACAAAACGCACATCTTCAAAGATAAACCCATTCGTCTTTTTAATATGCCTCCACTTAATCAACATCAAAATGAGGTAAAGTATTTATCGATTATATTAAATCATTTTATTTTAGCGTTCACGTGATAGTTACAGCCGTCAGAGCAGTCGTCATGGCAGTACTACCAGTCTTGCAAGTGGTCATCATTATAATGGACCTCGCGATCATCGGGGATATGACACTATGCCACCTCCCAGATCAAACAGACATGATCGTGGTCATCAGCAGGTATTTTTTTTGTTGTCTTCGAGAATTTTTTTAAACTTTCTAACGTTAATACTTTCAGAGAAATAATTATGATAATTACGATAGGCGAGGCCGAGGCAGTTATGGTGGCCCTTTTATGAGAAGTGAATCTTATACTTCCGATCGTGAGCTTCCTGCTCGGATAAAGTAATTTTTTAAATTACTTTTTTTATATCATTGTCATTTCAATGAACTACGTTATTTTAGTCGTTCTCGCACCGATGATGGTATGGCTGAGCGTCGACCATCGGATATGTCTAGGGCTTCTTCACAATTTAGTATAAATCAAGATGGAGATCCAAAGGTAGGTGTTCATGCAGTGTATATTTTATTTCTGTAGACACGTAAACAGTCGGCCCAAGAAATATTTTGTGGTGCAACTCCAGTTGATACTGCTGCAAAAATGGCTGAAATGGAAAAGAGATTAGAAGCTAGAAAACAGCAAGGTGTGCAGCATAAGGTTAGCTTTATTTTTTCGGTTTATTTTGCGCGGTTTTTTTATTCACCTTTTTGTGTTGTTATAAAATCATAAGGTGAAAATTTTGGAATGCAGATGAGGATGTGCTTTTTTATTTTCAGATCCTTATCAGAAGAGTTGCCACAAGCTAGATTAGTTCCTGTTATATATTCCTTCGAAGCAATAAGTTGTCGTTTAATAAATTTTAACGTTTTAGTGATTTAACACATCGCTATTGTGGTAAACACTTATAAAAAAAATATAGAAAGTGGACAGTTATAAATAGAAATACAATACCAATGCATAGAAAAAGCTCGCAGCAAAACTGGATCTATACCTGTATTTTTTTCAGCAAGAAGCGGAACAAGAATGTCTTCAGCAGCAACATCATCAGCAGCAACAACAACATCATCAGCAACAACAACAACAACAACAACACCAGCAGCAGCAACAACAGCCTCCACCACAAAGGCATCCTCATCAACAAATGCAACCTCAACATATATATTCTCCTTATCATCAATTCAACCAACCCCCTCCACCAACTGTATTTTTCAATTCTATTTAATATTAGTCTTTTTTAGCAGTATTGCTATCCGCCACCACATTCACCACATCCACCACAATTCAGTCTTCCCACGGTACCTATGGAAGGCAGACCATCACCGATGAGAACACCTCCATCGAACTTTGTGGATACTCGCATTCATGGTTTAGAAAATAGAAGGCCGGGAAGTGTACAGTAAGCATCGTTTTGCTATACATTATATGGCTTTTTAGAATTGTGAACCGTAAAAGTGAAGAAAAAGATTCCCATGTTGATATGAGTCCACCATTAGATCCTGAACATCCTAAAGAAGTTTGTATGCCTCCTGTAACGGCGGTGGTACATTCTATTGATACAATCAAGGTTTGTGTTGACAATATTAATCACAGTAGCATTATTCAAACGAAAACTATGTATAATATGTAATTTACAGGAAGAACCACCGGCGCGACGTTCCTCAATGACTTCGAATTATGATAATAGAAAATTTGATGCTGCTTCAGGTCAAGATAAATCTCAGAAACCTGTAAGTATTTCTTTCTAAATGGAACTTTGCTGTCTTTGTAGCATAAGGGGCCACGCACCTTCCAAAATAGCAGTCATCGAGGTAGTTATGATGGAGGTAGAGGATATCACCGTGGTCGCGGTCGTGGCAGAGGCGCGTACCATGGTAGCTCTACTTCACTAAAAGCAGATAGTGCCATAGCAGAAGGTGAAAAGAAGGAGGTAATAATATCGAATACGACACTTCCTCCAGTTGAAAATAAATCATCCGGTCCTAAAAAGGTTTGCATTTTAACTATTGTATGGAATATTTAGGATTATCATGGTTCACAAACATCCCTAAACGGTCGTGGTGGAAAGTATCAAAGAGGAAACTATAGAGGTAGAGGAGGAAGTCATAGAGATCGCCCTCCAAGAGATGATAAAAAGAATGAGATACCGAAAGATCAGCAGAAACCACCACAACAAAGGAGGCCGTCAAAAGAAGAAGATCATAAAACAGTAAAAGCACCTAAGAAGGAGGACGTGAAAACGGAGGTGCCAATTGAGGAGAAGAAAGAAGCGCCAGAAGCTGCTGCTGCTTCAGCACCTATACAACAGACACCACCTGCAACACCAACGGATGTTAGAGAAAAGAAGAAAGAAAAAAGAAAGAAAGCAGTAAGTATTTAACTTTCTGTTTGTCTTTTTTTTTCTAAATGTAA
Organism: Oscheius sp. DF5120; assembly: GCA_932521415.1. NCBI lineage: Eukaryota > Metazoa > Nematoda > Chromadorea > Rhabditida > Rhabditidae > Oscheius > Oscheius sp. DF5120. Next base: position 1,521,493 of record OW051463.1, read on the forward strand.
TTTCATTTCAGAACGCTGCCAAGAACGCCGCTCCGTTGAGTGGAAACAGATTCGCTGCCCTTGCCGATATCGATAATGACTAGTTTGCCGGTCATCTTTGTTCCCGCTTGCTGTACATTCCTGCGTGAAACTCCGCCTTTTCGCCATTGGTCTCTCTTCCTACACACAATTATCCAGGTACATCATTATATTTAATCTTTTCCTCCAAGAAAACTTGTTATCCACACATACTCCAATCTACTATATTGTTTTACTAGTTTGCATACGGTTTTACGTGCAACCACTTATTACAGTTGTCTTTTGTATAAGATGCGTTTTGATATTGTTTGAACACCCATAGAGAAATAACGAAATGTTTTTTTTCCAATGTTATGTATTTTTACCTCTACAATTTGTTGTAGATAGTTGTTTAATGTTTTTTACTGGACGTGTTTTTAATGTCCTATAGGAATAGCCTCTCGCCTCTTTCTTTTTTTCCAGTATAAACACCATATACACAATGATGTTATACCTCCAAGTCAAACATAGAAATAATAAAGATATATTATTATTATTATATTTTATTGTACATTACGTCTAATAGTCTCAACTTGTAGTTTTAGAAATCTCCATAATATCTATGACAACTCTGTCGGTTAGTTTAGTACTCGAAATTGGAGCAGTTGGTAGATATCACATTTTTTTGGTTATTAGGAATGCTCAATTTTGTTGCCATTCATTATTTTTTCAGGGATATCTCTAAATATTGCAAATATGTGAAAATAAATTGCTGTCTTCCATGTGTTTTTATGTGAGACTGATATTCCTTCTTGATTTTTTTAATGGATAACTCGAGATAAATATAAACTGGAAAAGGCAGAAATAATATCCAGAAATACGTGATGATAGTTTTTATTTATTTTTTTGTCGAATCCTGGGCTGAAGCACCTAAGATGCTGAGAATTTGGCCAGTTAAAGAATCTTCGATACACCGAAGTTGTGGTTATTCTATTCCACTTCACCAGCGAAGCTTTACAGTGGATAGATAACCTTACAACAAAAAGTGCGAAAGTCGGACTGCATATGAACCGAGAAAAAATGATGATTATGGCAAATTGAGCAGAAACACTGGCACAAATGGAAGGAGAATATTGCAAAAGCTACATCTACCTAGGACGAAGACTGTTCTTCGACAAATATTTTTCTCACGAAATATCCCGAAGAATTAATGTTGGCTAGCAATAATTTAACCGACTCAATACTTTTCATCTCGGATAATGCAGATGAAGGATAAGCGAAAACTTTACATGGTCTGTGTCGAAATGGCTGTGAATCTTGGAACCTCCGACTGAAAGATTCGAATAGATTAATCAGCAAAATGAAAAATAGCTCATGTTCACAGAGAAAATAACTTGATCTGAAAATAAAATTCGTATCTACTTGTACAATAAGGACGTGTAATACAATTACGTGAAATATAGTACGGACGTAATATACAATTAAATTACGGACGTAATCTACAAGGCGGACGTGTTCTACAACGGACGCGACGGACGCGCGGACGTGAAGTACAATTTGCCCTGTTCCTTTAACTACTAATGTCTCCTCCCATTTTGGAGGTTAAAACCTTTTTGCATATCAAAAATCATATACAATTTATTTATATTCTTATTTCCTTTCTCCTCTAGTCAATCTTCTGACTGATTCTAGCTTCTTTTGAATCATTCAAAGCGTTGAACTCTATATATTTATGTTTAGTTTGTTCTGTCGTTATATTCTTTTTTGTGATTTCCAATTGATTCTCTATTTGTTCTTTATTGTATGCACAGTTGGTAACAACTTTATACATTTTGTTCAACAGTTGACGCAGTTCAATTTCGTTTTTAAACAGATGTTCCTCACATCTGTTTTCCTTGTCAAGCGCTTCAGAGAGCTTATGTATTGCTTTCACATGCTTCAACATTGAGGCAAAATTCTAAAATATTTATAATCATTCAATGGAGAAAATCACTTCATCCTTTTTAATATAAGCAGCCTTTGTTGCATTTGATATGCTTCTGATCTTTCGTTGACCTATCTTATTTGAAATTTTTCTACGAGTTTGTGGTGACAGTGTCGGTTTCACCATATGTGGTGGTATAGTCCAACCGGGAAAAAATGTATGCGGAGGAACTAAATATATATAAATAGTAAATCAATTATAAAAATGATGTGATTAATATCTACAAGTAATTAATTTCTCACTGCTTCTCTGTTACTCTCTCTCTGCAGAGAAACAGATACCCTGATAAGAAGTCATGTGATGCTTACTTATAAATACTAATCATAGCAATTTTGTAATTAACCTGAGGATGAATATTTAGGATTGAAATGCTGAGAACTTCTTTCAAATTCACTCCTTATCGATTGATTTAAGTTTCCATTATATTCAGGGTGATTCATATATGAGCCATTTATTGAGATAGTAGTTTCTTCTACAGGCTGCATATTAGCCATTGAAGTAGGGGAAACTTAGGAATTATTTGTCTTTTGATTGCTTACTGCTATGAGGCGAAGGAGAAAGACAAGTTGCAAAAGATTGAATGTTAGACGGATACACGTAAGAACGATGTGGTTCAGTCCAATAATAGGGAAAAGATGCATGCGGAGGAACTAAACATATATAAACATCAAATTAATTACAAAATGGCTATGATTAGTATTTATAACCATCATATGACTTCTTATCATTTCTCTGCAGAGAGAGAGAGAGAGAAGCAATGAAATTGATAGCAATTTTGTAATTAAAACCTGACCTTGAGGACTAAAATGTTGAAAGCTTTTTTCATATCCACTGCTCATCCGTTTCAAGTTTCCATTAAATTCAGACTGATTCATATATATTGGCATAGTAGTTTCTTCTACAGGCTGTTGTAATTTCACTGGGGCATGAGTAGTTAAGTCAGTTGAATTGAAATAAAAGTTTTTGTCATGAGGATGAGCTTCTTCGTCTCTAGATTTTGGTGGTGTTGAATATGAATCATCGACGGGAAAGATATGAATATCAGAGAGCTACAAATTCATATTCAATATTATTTCAAAAAGAAGAGAACGCTTTGACTATTCAAACAAATTCAAACGCTGAAAAAAAAATCTGATAGAAAACCGATCTTTCTCGATTTTACGAGCATTTTTGTACGATCGAAGTCATACATAAACTTACCATATGGCTTATCGGAACATCTGACGTATTACTATGTGGTGAGTTAAAGAATCCATGACTGTGTGACATTGAACCAGAACGACCGAAATTGACTTGCTTCAGTCTTATCTTACCACAGAAAATGGGTGCTTACTAGGCAAGGGCGCCATGCATGTACACGAGCTGTACCCCAAAGATCATTCACAATCATTTGTATGAATGAATACTTTAATCCAAATCGTATAAAAGAAATAGGAGAGAATTTTTAAGTTCAATAAAGGAGAAGCTGGAGGATCAACACTAGAAGAATACTTTCAGTATTATCTGACAGTACACTTGCCTTGACTGTCATACAGACTAGCAGATGGGCAGACACTTTCTGTTAAGTAAGGTAATTTTATCATTTGGCACTTTTTTCATATGAAAAAATTATTAACCGTTTAAAATATTGTGAACATCTTATAAAATGTGGCAGTAAAGGCTTTTACATTTTATTTAAAAAAAAAGAATTACTCCACAAATAAAAAAAGATAGGTAAATACTACCGCTAGTACAATATTGAGTAGTAACAGTTGTATAGTGAGTCAGATATGCTTATCAATGGGATAAACCAATTTGACACAAAATTTGGTACAGAGACTGTTGAAACTACAATAGGATAGTGAACCATCAAAAATAGTCTTCAAAAGAAGATATTCTCAGTAGCTTTAGAAAGATCTCAATCGGTATTATACAAAACAGAAATGACTTCTTCCTATAAAAATTTTGTGAAATGAACCTTACGAAGTGCGAATTCCCCTTGTATTGCTTTGCTACTACCGCATCTTGTGAATCAGAAGTTTCCGAAGTTTGCATGAACTGAACAGAGAGTAGAACCGTACGAAGGGTTAATGTATAAAGAGAATAAAAATAAAACAAAAAAATCTAATGTATCATTACTTATCGAGAATATTTAGGCAGGTGGGTCCAGTTTGCGAGCTGGACCTAACATTAGAATGCCAAATCCTCGATATGAATTTTACCTAAAATACTTTTAGTATTAGGAAACAAACAAGTGTTTCAAGTGGCAAGAATGATTTAATTGCAGTTTTGACGCCTCACTATACTATTTCGGCAAAGTCGATAAGTCACGCCTGTTGTTATTTTTTTTGTCAAATGTTTGCTATTCTTGGGATTATAAATGAACATAAAAAATCGACAGGAAAATAATATTTATTCCGCTGGCTATTCGGGCAGAATAAAGAATTAATGTGAAATATGTTAAGAGGTTTTAGGCTTGTATTACAGAATGTACCAAATTATTGAAATCGTCAAAGAGGGAATCATAAAGGAAGGAATTTGAATCTATTGGATGAGCTAAAAGGCTGAAAGAATGTTGGAAATAAGTTTCATAAGGCGTTGAAGGTGCCATGAGAGCTGAAAAATGTTTATTTTTCTAGTCTACTCACCATGTTTCGCTCTCATAGCTCCTCCAAGAGCTGCAGAATCTTTTATATTGATGCTATAGACGTTCATTTTAAAAACATCAGCTAGCATTTGGACTAGAGTGCTATTTTCGGAGGCACCACCAGTAACAATTAGTTTTCCTGAGTTTTTTAGTTGACGAACTTGCTAACGTACCGCTTTCCTTTCCCTTCCAACCCATCTTTCGTTCTAAATACAAGCGTTTGAATAAGCATTGACTCTCAAATACGGCCCTTGCTTCAACTTCTTTAGGGAATGAATGGACTTTTTTTCCATTTGAGAATCTCCAATCGCCTCGTTTGAGGTTAGGTGCAATTTCATCAGCATCGAAATAGATTCCTAAAGGTTGGAGATAACTTTTTTCTCTTACCTATTTGCCCGTTATTTCCTGGCTGGGTTTTTTCTAAAAGTTGTTCAAATTCTTGCCATGAACACCCAATTTGTTTCCGTATTCTCTCTCGGGTTAGACTTCCATTTTTGAAGCAAACCATTCCCATAAAAAGATCTTTTCTCCCTGTGAAATGACTCAATATATGAGCGTCAACACATGGTTTATAAGTTGATGAAGTGAAGAAGACTGTATCTGATGTTCCGAGAGAAACAGCTATGTCGTTAGGTGCTAGAGATAATCCAGCGAGAGATGCTAAGCGGATTCAAATAACAATTGGTTGAACTAACCGGGATTATCGCCTAGAAAGGGTAAAACAACACAATTCGGATCGAATCCGTATTTTTCAATTAAATATGGTGAAATTTGACCCTAAAATGTATTCTTTCTGCAGAACTTATTCAGCTCACTAGTATTTTTGTGGGATTAACGGGATTCCCCAACTTTTGTGATATTTCTTCCAAATTGCCGCTGTATATTGCTTTTAGACAACATTCACTCCATTTTTGTTGTTGAATATCCATAAGATTCATTCCGCTAGCATCGGTATAGTCGATAGGAGCGATAAAACCAATAAATAAAGAACAAGCAAAAGACGAAATGAGTGAAATTCGCTGAAATGTTTTATTTTGACTGATGATTATGCAAGATATCTTTAACATTTTTAGACTACTGGAAGGATTTATTACGATTTTTCATTATCTCTTCTTGAACCCTCAAAATGTTATTCCTTTTTGCTTGTGTTAATAAATGTATTACTCTAACCTCTGTATTTCTCCATTTTTCGTTTGCTTGATATATTATTTTCTTAATTTGACTTCCACTAAATCTATGGTGAGCACGAGATCCAGTAATTTCTGCCATATTCTGAAATACACTGAAATGTATTTTTGCTTTACTTGTGCACCATTAACAGCTTTTTCCATATCGGTGCATTGCTCTCTTGTGCTTGAATCCATCCATATGGGACTCTCTTCAATAGAAAACGCGTTTTTCAATCCCTCTGCAAAGCTAGTAGTGTTTTTCATGCAGTTCAACTGCTTTTCAGCTCCGTTAGACCAGTAAACAGTCCCATGTTGCTATCATTCTCAATTTTAGTACGAAAAGCAAAACCTGTGCGCATCCACTCACTCCTTTGATATTTCTAAGTTTTATATTTGTTTTCAGCTTGTCAAAAAGTAGGTCCATGGCCTCGAGCCACATTGCAACCGGTACTGTGACGGTAACACCATCTGAATGAAATAAAACACCATCAGTGGTGCTGGACAAGTATCTATATTCAATGAAATTCTTACTTGTATTGAGGAAGATCTCTACTAAAATTGACAGAATTTGAATAAATTATATCATTTTTTGTGTTTATCACAATGGCTTTAAGCTATAGATATCAAAATAAACGGTAAGTTTAATACACCTAACCTGCTGAGTGCTGAGATCTATACCAAGAAACAGATCATCCGCCATAGTGCACTGGTCGGCGAGCGTTTGTAATAAGTGACCGCTATCGATTAATCGCGCCTTAAAGACCGAGCCATTAGTTGGATAAAAAAAATTTAATTTGGTATAACAAGAAACCTTCCCGGAATAATTTAGGATAACCAACAACAACAATGGGGGGTATGTACGGGGTAGAATAGGGAACTAGATCAAGTTAAGGATAAACTATTCAGCTTTTGTTTCGAATTTCGGATATTTTGTCTGAGCATCTGACCACTTCATACGTCCAGTTGCAAGATCGGAGACGACTCTTCCGATTTCGTCTACCTGAAAAACATTTAGTATGAAATGTTGCAACATTTGAAAGAAAGTCACTGTAAAGGGTCAGCTTACTGCAAGTCTAATTTGTTCCATAGATTCAGCATGTCGAAGGGTAACGGTTGTTGGCTCATTAACACTCTCAAAATCAACAGTTATGCCGAATGGAATTCCGATTTCATCAGTTCTTGCGTAACGACGTCCAATAGATCCAGAACTATCATCCACACGGTAGCTAAGGTCATATTTGACCAGATTTTCTTTGACATCTTCTATGATTGGTGTCAGCTTATCATTTGCTGATATCGGCAATACAGAACATTTAATTGGAGCAATGAGCGGTGGTAAGGCAAGGAACTAAAAGTAATAAATATAGGACTACAACAACTAACAGTTCTCTGTTCATCTCCTTCTCTTTGACGGAAGGAATGCTCTAAAACTGCATACATAATTCGACCAATTCCATATGAAGGCTCTATTACAGATGGAGTTATTTCTTCCACGTGGACGCGTTTCTCTTCTCGCTTGATACTGATCCATTCTTTCTTCAGAACAAATGTATCGGCATCAAGTTTCATATTGTAGATTCTAAAAATTATTACACAACAAAATGATTAAATACCCATTGGTGGCCAGCTCAGTTTCCAAAGATAGGACATCCGTTTCTGCAAGCGAGGATAAAACAGATTGAATTCTCTTAGCGTCCTTTTTATATTCTTTTCCTAGAAGAGCCATATTTGGTACGGCTTCTACAACTTTCACTAGGCGAGGTTCCGTTAGTTTCTTCTCGGCTACTAACTAAAAAAAGGCATAAATGATAAAAATATATCTAACAAACCTTCACATTTGTGGTCTTTTGATGTTGATGAAGATCATAACAAGCACGATCAGCATTTCCAACACATTCGATCCATCCATAGCTCGTAAGAATTTCAGCATCCCAACAGTCTTGCGCATAATGAGCCATTTCATTTCCAAGATGCTGCCGGAACCGAAGACGGCGTGGGTCGACTCCTACTTTCAGAAGGAATTGTGCACATCTTGCCATGTAATATCCAAGAGTCTCATTCGCGACAACTTTCTAAAATTAAATCATAAAAGAAAATTAAAAAATCACCTTTGCTACAGCTTCTCCAATAGTTAACCTCTGTGCCGGTTGTCCATCCATTTGATTACATGCGGAAAATAGAGTCATCTCGTAATCGGCTACCTAAAAATCTAGTATTAAAAAAACCATCTAGTATACCTTCTTGAATTTAGGAAGACTTTTATCTTCGGGATCTACAAAATGTTCTATTTCGCACATTGTGAATTCTCTAACACGAATAAGTCCTTGTCTTGGCGAAATCTCATTACGAAATCCAAGTCCAATTTGTGCTGCCGCGAAAGGAAGTTTTCCCTGGAATTATATTACAATAATGAAAATATAAGCTTAAAAACAAACCTGATTAAATTCCAGCAGTCTTTTGAAATTAACAAAAATTCCCTGCGCCGTTTCTGGACGAAGAAAAGCCTTGAAATCTCCAGTAGGTCCAATTTGAGTAGGGAACATCAAATTGAAGGCGATTGGTTCGGTGAGATCATTTCCAGTGATAGGAGACTTGAAATTATACTTGACAATTACCTAAGCAATATAATAAAACCGATATAATTTTTTACCGCTTGCATATCCTTGTTATCAAAGCCATCAAGGCGTGCCAATACATCTATCAACTCTTGTTTAACTTGTTCCGACATCTTTTTATCAACCATTAACTTCTCAGCACTATTCTTGATTAGATGATCAGCACGAAAACACTCTCCTGTCTTAACATCCTTCACCATCCAATCAGCAAAACGATCAACATGTCCAGATGTTCTAAATTTTCATGGAAAAACTACATGTAGACTTACTTGAGAACTGCTTCCGGTGTCAGCGATGTACAATCAACTTCTAACATGCCTTCTTCAAGAATAAAATGTTTACGCCATTCCTGAATCATGTTCGCTTTCAAAGCACATCCCATTGGTCCAAAATCGTATCTAGAAATACAACATACGTGTAAGAAAACTAACAATCCAGTGACTCCTCCATAAATGGCAAATGATTGGTCATAGAAAAAGCGCCGCTTTAGAAGATCTTCAAGTTTTAACCGATCGAATGATGCCTCTTTAGGCGCAAGAGATATTTCCTTTAAAAAATAAAATATACAAAAATAAAATAATACTTACAGTTTCTTCAAGCTTCTTCTTTCTGGCCTTGAGCTCTACGACGGCTTTGTCAACATCAATCTTCGGTGCTCCATTGGCCTTCAAATCGCGAACAAGATCTCCATATTCCTTTACAGCTGCGCGTAAAGGAGCAAGTTTCTACAAAAAAAAAACTATTAAACCAATAGCAATATTAAACCTCTTCAATAGCAGGATCGGCCATAACTTTCAAATAATCGGAAAGTTTTTGAGTTAATTGTTTCGTAAATTTCGGCGGTAGTGGTTTCGTTCGACCGACTCGATGCTTGTTGGTAACGGAAAGTACCTGAAATAAAAGAAGTTAGTTAGCATGAAAAAAAAGAAAAGTTTAAACAAGTGGTTGACATTTGAACAAACAGCTGATTATATAGCCCTCCCTTCCAATACGTCACCCATGAGATTGCATCATTTTGCTGAGGAATAAGCTGAAGTTTTTAAAACTTTCAAAATTGTATAGGAAATCAACAAAATGATAAGAATAAGATGAATAAGAAGAAAAGTGTTATAGCATGCATGTTACATCTAGATCAGCCTCGATAGAAGCTGTCGCGAGCGAGTCGCCAGCAGGCTGCCCGATAAAACTGACCCAAAACAACTGGCCAGAGAGCGGTACACGTGGAGAAGATCATATTATTTGACGGACAAAATAAATGCGCTACATTAGGGAACACAACAAAGTTAAATTTCTTAAAAAGAGGCTTAAATCATATTCGAAAATTGGGTGAATCAATTTCAGCATGTAACACAGGTTGTTTACAGTAAAATGAAAAGAAATGGTCTAACAGTGGTAAAACATTGAAAATAAAAATTGAGAAGGTTAAGCGAACCTTGTAGAATTCTTGGGCAAAGTTGGCGCGTTGAGAAACAGCCGCTAGTCCTTTTACCCTTCCGAATAAACGGCTAACTAGCATACACTAGTTTTACCCTGGAAGTTTGCATGTAAATTTTGTTCTCTAGATTTTCCTTCGTAGAGAAAAAAGTAAAAAGGTAATAAGAATTGCATAAAGACAGGAATAGCACAAAAACACGAAAAGTATAAAATCTTTACTTTTATCTGTAATAATTTCCTTTCTTAAAGCACCCGATATAATAAAGTTTGACGATATGAAAAATATAAAGGCTCTGTATAACAATCTGTAAACCTATAAAAGTAAAAAAAAAAACTAGATTAAAGCATGCATCAACTTCTTTGATTCTTCATACGCGACGAAGAGGCTTCCTGAGGCAAGGAAAGTTCGAATCAATGTAGGTAAAAGTCCTTTATAAAGTCCTCGAACTCCTTCTTTTCTTGCTATTTTCATTATGATTGTGCCAAAGTTTCCACCACCGCTAACCTAAAATTTTGTTTATGAAAAAGCCAAAACAAAATTACTTACTTGCATTCTTGATTTCACTACATCAGCAGGAAAGATTGCTGTCCATAATGCCATTCCTCCTATTGCTCCAGAGAGCGCTGTCTTCGCCATTCCTATATCATCTTTTGACTGACCCTCTTTGGTCAGTAGATATCGGCATGTCTCATATGCTCCGAAAAAGCAAAAATAACCAGGAACTTCACGTGCCAATGTTGGTGTCATTCCAACAAAAAAACCACGAACTCCTCGATCTTTTAGAATATCTCGACAGACGGAAAAAGGAGTGCTAAACACAAGAATAGAAAGTTTTTTTTTTAGTTACATTGTTTGACCCATTTCTCTAGCTGCTTGTAATTTACATTTTACTAATTCCGTTGGGCAAAGAGCACAGGCAGCAAAAATAGCAGCGAATGATCCCGAAAGTGCATTTTCGATAGGCGTCATGTGCTTGATATCCGACTTACCAGTAAGCATAGCAACCCCCTAAGAAACAATATTTAGAAATATAAAAAAGCTCACCTTTTGACAATATCCATATGCAGCAAAAAGAATAGCGTTTTCGGCCACATTTGCAGTTAGAGCGGGTATTGTACCAGCATAAAGTCCACGTATACCATCAAGTTTATAAGTGTCTTTGAGACATGTAACCCAGCTTTTATAGAGATGTGGAAAGGTTTGTACTTTTACTTTGACAGTATCCAAAGGCTGTCCTGCATATACATTAGCGGTACCTCCTAAAATAAAATGATATAAAATAAGGCAATTTACCTAGTGTACCAGCCAAGAGATCAATAACTCCATCTTTTACATGCTGTGTTGTATCGCCTCCTCCTCCGCTACCATGGCCCATCTCTGCAAATTCAAAGTAGCAACCAAATAAACAGTGAACAAAAAAGACAAAGAAAATAACAAGGAAAAACCATTTAAAACATTACAAAAAAAGAATTATACATGATTCATATGCAGCATAATATTACTAAAATACTCATCGGGAGAAATCATAATATTTGTACCTGTTTGCTTATGGAGACCAAAAGAGCAAAGCAAAAAAAATCACTAGTTACAAACCGGAAAAAATGATACGTAAGGAATACCGGGCATTACATTAGTTTTTTCTGAACTAATTCGTATACCATTCTTTTTCTAAAATAATCCATATGTTGTTGACTGAAAGTCAACGGTGCCCGTCGAGCACAATACTCTGCAAAATGAGTGGAGAAAACGCCACAATCAAAACCATTTTTCTGTCGAGGACAATCCTAAAGACAAGTTCACGGTAAAAGGAAAATAAATTACCGGCCGTTCTCTAAAAGTCCATCCAGTAAAATCGTAATCTACTTTCTTTTTATCTTGACTCTCTGATGTAAGGTAATCTCTGAAAGCAATATCATTCATAGAATAATGATACCTTAAATATGAAAGAGCTCCATTATCGTCATGATGCATAGGATCAAAATAATCTATGGACTTCTGACCTAGGTCGACAACCTAAAAAAGATAAACAGTAAGCGGCAAAGATATAAAACGGAGATAATTTTAAAAAATCAAAACTCACCGCCATACACCAATGAACTCCATTTACATGAACAGGAATAAGAAGAATTTCGTAACTGAAGATATCGACTTTCCGCGTCCATCGTTTAACACTGGCGAAGCCTTTAGTACTTAGGTTTACGTAGAAAAATGTATTGAATGCGTAAACCTGAAAATGGCATCATCGTCGCGGAAAGGAACAGGAAGTTCGTTGATCGGTTGACGTATCAAGGATCTTTACTCACCTTCGGCAAATTGCTGTCTAATTGACTTCGCTCAACTACTAAATTCAAAAAGAAAGTTATAACTTCGTCATTCAACCATTTTCCAGGATACAAAGTTAGAAGATCCTAAAATAAAAGTTAGTGATCATTTAAAAAAAAAATAAACCTTTCTTGTAATTTTAGTATTAAATCCTTCTACAAACACTTCCTCCTTATTTCCACCATGAGACCAAGCTCGGTCACATAAAGCTTTTGCTTCCAGTGGTAATTCAGGAAACTCTTCCGAAGCTTTCTTCTTTGGTAACGGTCGTCTAATACCTGTTAGATAAAGTTTTTCACGAATCTCTTCGACAAGATCAATATCATGAAGCTGAACTTAAATTCATTTGACTAAAAAAAACTCACATCTCTAAATACCCGTATCTGCTTGCTGGTTTCAGTTAGCTCTTTCTCTTTCATTTTATCATATTTACGGTCAATTCTATACCTATAAATTGAGATGCTATTCTAAGATTGTCAACTTACTTATCAAAATCTTTTAACTTTTCTTGCACTTTAATTCCATCGACTGAATGTCGGGCAATTAAGTCATCAACTTTTTCTCTTGTAGATGAATTGTAGCTTGAAACGGAGGGCGTTTCTGACGTGCATCTTGAAGATCCTGTTTCAATAACTTCCCCGGAAGTAGTACTTCGGCTTTCATCTTCTAATATTAAAATCTCAGAAGGTTGACGACTTTGGAATTTTCTCAATGCAGCTTTTGCTCGAATAACTAATTCCGATGGCCTTGCTAGCGACTGGGGATATCGTGTGTGCTTTCTAAATTTTTCAAAATAACAATTGAACTATAAAGCATGATTGTTACCTTCCCGATCCAGCTGCTATACGGCGAACAGTACTCAGTTCTGTTAAAAGAGTGTTGTATGCCGCTAATGAACTATCTGGTATAGATTCTATTTCTTTCGTCGGTGTATGATAAGTTGACTAAAAATAGCATAACATAAAAATAATAAAAAAAAGCTTACTGTAGGAGTCTTGTTTTGTTTAGTTAGCCTATTGAGGCGTTCACGATTAATCGGTGTCATACTTACGCGCGGAATATCTTTCTGCTTTGAAGGACGTCGTCTACTCCATGTGTCTTTCGGTGTTTGAAAATCTACAAATGTCTCTACATCAAGGATTAAGGTTACCTTCTCGTAGGCGGCTGGGAGTATTTTGTCTACTAATACTGTCATCAGGTCCCGGAGATTTCATTCCGTTTAGATCTAAAAACATCGACAGGTAAGTAAAAGCTAAAGCTCACTATCAGAAACGATAGAAATGGAATCCGAACTAGAGTCTTCATCAATGGGAATAACATCGGCTGTTTTGACAGCCTCCATAACTTCTTGTAAAGCTTGTTGTTCTCGTTGAAATTGTCCAGGTGATCGATGGACTTCCCTTACAATCTCCAACTGCAATTATTCGTATTATACATTTATAGTCTATTTCTAACAGAAAAAATCGGCTCGCGAGACCCATTGCGTTCTTTAATTTTTCAATAAAAAGAGATGTACCTCGAAAAATTAAAGAAGGACGTGCAATGAGTTTTGCGGGCCGGTTTTTTTTGTTGAAAATAGACTATAAATGTATAATACGAATAATATAAATCAATTACCTCGTCTTGTTCTTCTAATGTTTTCTTCGGCTGAGCTATTTGAGCCGTTTTTTTAGATGTTGTACATACAACATCTGGAGCTATTACTGCTCCTTCGTATAACACATCTGATGAAGCTGATGATTTCCTATTAGCTAAATTCATAATATAATCTAATTTAAAAATATAACGAACAATTGGTTAGCACTGTATTTAAAACATCTTGTCGTCTACACGTCTCGTCCATCTCATTATCACTATCTTCGTCTTGATTAACTCCAAAAAATCCACGAAATGTTGACAATAAACCACCTGTAAATATTATAACATATTAAGTAAAAAATACAAAAGTCCAAATGATAGACAAAAACACCAACAACAATATTCACCCAAATTCTTTTGAAAATTACCTACCGAAAAAACTGTTAGTTATGTAAATTTTAGGTGGATGTGGCCCTGCTTCTTGATTAAATCGTTTTTTCCCTGAAGAAAAATACATTCATCATGAAACATTTCTACCTCTTTGTGATTCTTCAATATTTTCATCAATAATTATATCAGGTTCCGAACTTCGTGAAGGTTCTGGCGCTCGCCAAACACCCCGATAGCTCATCACTCTCTGTAACTAAATAACTGGCGGTCGCGTCATAATACTATGAAATTGATATGCTAATCAGGTAGCAAAACCTTTCACGCAAAACAAAAAAAAGACAATTCACAACGTTTACTGAACACCGTGCACTACGTAACTTCGAAATAAATATAGGAGGATCATGAAAAGATGGTAATGGAATAACATAAGAAACAAAACAGAAAATGCAGAGTATCTAGAGTGCGAAGATTCGGAGAGATTTATCCATAGAAGAAGAGTAGACACGCGCAGCATTCTCTCCAAAACGGACAGAAGTAACGGAAGCTGTGTGATCGGTGAATGTTCCACTAACAGTCCAGCTTTTAACATGTAATATTTGAATATCTTTCGATGCAACAGCCAAGTAAGTTCCACTATTGTCAAAAGAAATATCATTGATCTAAAAATTATGAAAATTAAATTCAGAAAGTAACTTACAGCGTGTTGTTTATCGTGAAGGGTAAGTGTCTTCAGATTCTTTAGCTTACGTAAATCCCATAATTTCACTTCACCGTCATCAGAACCAGTAGCCAAATAATATCCATTTTCTGAGAAAGCAATAGAACGTACGGGACCAGAATGACCAGGAAAGTTAGCTACATTAGCCTAAATTATATATGGGAAGCGCAAAAAATATGTTTTACTTGTTGTTTCAAATCCCAAATCTTTACTAAACTATCCACGGTACCTGTTCCAAAAATAAGACCATCGGGATGAAATTCGGCGGAACATATAGCAACCGGGGTATTTTCATCAGATCGAACTTTGCATAATGTCTTGCCAGTGTGAATATCGGAGAAGGCCCAAAAGGCGTCATCGGAAGAAGAGAGAACGTAATCTCCAGTTGCATGGAGTGAGATATCTAAAATACAAAAAAAATTAGAACATTACAAGCAAACGAACCGGTAACAGGAGCTTGATGTACATCAATAACAGCTTTAGAATTCTCATCGCCAGCCGACCAGACACGGACGGTAGCATCTGAACTCGCGGAGATGACGTTTTTGTGATTTGGATGATAAATAACTGAGTTGATTCGCTTTGTATGCCCTTTGAAAGTATCTTCAACTGTCTCTGACTTCGTATTGAAGATTATAACAACCTTATCTACACCTCCAGTAGCCACTTTGCCATCCTAAAATTCAATTAAAAAAATAATTATATATATATATATACATATATGATAAAATATTAGGAAATAAAAAAAAAACCTGGAGATCAAGTGCTGTAATTCCTGGAGTTCCAGTACTGTGGATTCCAGTGTGTGAGGCTATTTGTTTATAGTTTGCAATATCTTCCTGTTTAACCAATCCTTCCAGTGCACCTTTTCCACGTTGTTTACGAGCTGCTGTTAATTGAGCGGCTTTCTCAGACAGTTTGTCCAATACAGCATCGGAAATTCCTTGAGCCTCATCGACGCTCAGTTCCATATCTACGTCGCGATCAGAAGAAACGGTCGTAGTTGTTGCGTGCGGTTTTAATGTTGATAACGCTTCTCTAGCAGAATTCAATTCCTTCGACAGGCGAGCAATTACTCGACAAGCAGCATCATACTGAAATTTTCGTTAATAAAAATAATAATACTTACTTGGTACAATGAGTGAGACAATTCCTGTCGAGCAGTTTGAAGTTGTTGCCTAAGCGAGAAGCTATTGAGCATAACAGTATCCCATTCATCCTAAAAAAAGCTATTTTCCAAAATGGTAAACTAACCTGCAACATTTGCAAAAGCGATGGAATAGATGTTTGTTTTGTGTTACGTGGCACTGCGCCTACACTATCTATTTTCAATGTAATAAGCTGAAAACAAGATCATTGAATAATTGAAAAATTTAGCTAACCTGAGATTCATCTAACTTTTCGTTACTTACTGGATCTGTTCCATTTTCATTCAAAAATTTTACAATTAGACGTTTCTCAAAAATTGCGCCGGATACAGGTGAGACTACCGGTTCTGTAGCTGTTTCTCCACTTAATGCACAGATGAACGTCATCTAAAACCAATAAATATTGGTTGCAAAACCGAACAAAACAAAGTATGTAGACAAAATAAATAATAAAAGAAGCAATCGATTTTCGAAAGTTTCAACAAGTGTTTTTATGCTAACGTCTTTTTTTCAGTTTTTATTAATCTTCCTGGGTATTTTTCAGTATCATTTACTAAAAACCAATAAAATAGTGGAAAAAATATTGAAAAATAACTTGAATAAAAAAATAAAAATTCAAATGGTCAAATAGGATTCGGAAAAATTCGCGGACACATTGACAACGGAGCGAGAAAGTTTTAGTTTTGGGTCAGAAATAGACCTTTAGGAATTTTTATAAAAATTTCACATGAAATGTTTTCAGATTTTTTAATTTCACCTTTGTTTCCCAGCGAACATTACAAGCTGAATGTTTGAATCATAAAGATTTTTATTAATGTGTGAATCTAATGTTTTCAAGATCATAAAATATCAAAAAAAAATAAATTTCATGAAAAGACTATTTTGTACCTTTTTTTGTCCATAACGGTCATCAAAACTGATATCTTCTTGTGAAATTACATTCATGAAATGCATAAAAAGCACATTTTTGTCTTTCATGTACTATGCCCGCAGGGTACAAAGTCCACGCCGACACATTGAACTCCAGTCTCCTATCTTATTTTCATTTTACTATTGATACTTTGTTTATTGTACTCTTGTGTTTATATTCCAACTAAATGTTATTTTATAGATGCTTAGATCTGGCCCTTCTCTCGTTCGTGGTTTGGCAACAGCTGCTAAAGGGCCTAACGTTGTGCTGGTTGACGCTGTCAGGTACTTATTGTGCATATGATAGTTTCATTTTGTAGAACGCCATTTTGTGTGTCAGGTACAGTTTATAAGGATCTATGGGCAGTTGATCTACAGAAAGAAGCTATTCGAGGTTTGCTTCCTTTGGTTTCTATAAAATTTATTTGAGCTCTGGTTGCTAGAACGGGTATTCCTCACAAAGATATCGATCACATTATATGCGGAACAGTTATTCAAGAATGTAAAACGAGTAATATTGCACGTGAAGCTGCTCTTCTTGCTGGAGTTCCTGACAGAGTAAATTTTTCATAGTTGTGTTCATTTGTATAGGTACCTGCTCACACTGTCACTCTTGCGTGTATCTCTTCAAATGTAGCCATGACAGATGGAATTGGAATGCTAAAGACTGGTTATGCTAATGCAGTTATTGCTGGTGGAGTCGAGCTATTGTCCGATGTGCCGATTCGTTATAATCGTAAAGCAAGAAAAGCTATGCTCGGTTTGCAAAAAGCTAAAGCAGCGGGTGATAAGCTGAAACTCGGTTAGTTTTACTTGTTAATTCTTTAGGTAATTTTTCAGGTGGTAATATACTACAGAACATATTAAATCCCGAGTTACCCGGTGTGGGAGAATATACTTCGGGTGAAATTATGGGTCACAGTGGAGATCGACTAGCAGCAGCTTTTAATGTTTCACGAACGTACTTTGCCTTAATAATATTTATATTCTTAAAATTACAGAGAACAAGATGCATTTGCCGTCAGATCTCATACCTTAGCTGCTAAAGCTAGTCAAGGTGGTAAATTGACTGATGTTATACCCGTTTTCTTGGACGGCAAGAAGCCACAGACGATCAAGACTGATAATGGTATTCGACCATCAACTATGGAAAAGTTATCGTCATTGAAGGCGGCTTTTATCAAGCCCCATGGAACAGTAACAGCCGGTAAACTTCTTTCAGTATTTTTATCGTATTTTAGGAAATGCTTCATATTTGACAGACGGGGCATCTGCTGCTCTTATCATGACTGAAGATTTTGCTCTAGCCAACGGGTACAAACCGATTGCGTATCTACGCGACTATGTTTATGTTGGCCAGGATCCAAAAGACCAGCTCCTTCTTGGTCCTGCTTATGCAATTCCCAAGCTCCTAAAGAAGGCAAATCTGACTTTGAAAGATGTGGATGTTTTTGAAATTCACGAAGCATTCGCCGGACAGGTTCTTGCCAATTTGAATGCATTAGATAGCGACTATTTCTGCAAAGTATATATTCTTCTTTGATAACACGTATTTATAGACGCATATTGGACTCCCTAGTAAATTCGGACGACTAGACATGGATAAGATTAATCTCTGGGGTGGTTCCCTATCAATTGGACATCCTTTCGGTGCTACAGGAGTTAGACTAGCATACCACTCTGCTATGCGATTAAAAGTAGGCCTATTTTACTTTAAAAAATAAAAATTTTCAGGACGAAAAAGGAAAATATGCCGTTGTAGCTGCTTGTGCTGCTGGTGGTCATGGTGTCGGAATGGTTATCGAAGCTTATGGAAAATAGTTTCCTTTGGACTGGTTCCTTTCTCGAGTTTCATTAGATGTACGAGTTTTTCTTTTTGCTACTTTTCTCGGCTGTATTTACACTAAATCTCTAAAGTAGTCGTCGTCATTCATGTATTTATATAATTTATTGCGAGAGTAAATTTCTATGAATGAGAGAGTTCAGAAGGCTTATATAAAAAGTCGGCGCGCGAGTGGCTTCGAAGTGGCTCCAGACTGTCGGCCATTCTCTGCGTCTCATTTTTCAAGCGAACTATCACTAGCCTGGTTCGTCTCGGCTGCTGTCTCTTTTCGCCTCCTACTTCTCTCTCTCCCAGGTACACTTATCAAAGCACGCAAACCATTCCTTACCACTTTTTTGGTTCATTGATTCAGCCGTTCCTGTCACGTTACTTCCGGTCCTTATCATTTAATTTTACAGATATTTAGTTCATTTTCGAATAAGATGTGAAGAAAAGATGCGAAGTATAAAGCATGCTCATTTCTTATCAGCTGTTGAAATAATTCTTTTCGTAGGCTTTTAGTCGTAACTTTACAATATTTCCTCGAAAATTGCATCTAAACATTAAAAATTTTTTTTAAAGAATTAAAGATCTCTTGGTTGGTTATTAGACCAATATCTTGTCTCTTCGGTTATATGGGACATCATATCTTTATCACCTATTTTCCTTGTTTTCAACTCGTAAACCGTCATTTTACCAATATAAAACCCAGATAGCTTTTTCTCGAAATATTACCTTTCAAACTTATTTCTTAATTCAGGTAAAATGATGAAATTCGATGTCCTAAAGGGTAAAATTAGTGAACATCTCGGTTGGAAGCAAGGTAATTTTCACCTGTTTTCAAATATTACGTTAATACAGGCGATGAAGATGAGAACTGGGCTAAAAAGGCTATAGATAATTTGATGAAGAAACTTTTAAAGCACAATAAAGATGCTCTGCAAAAATTAGAGTATGCTCTACAGGTAAAAAAAATAGTAACCAACGTAAGTTTTCAGTGTGAAGATCGGTTGCCTTCTGAATGTGTGACGATCCCTCGATCACTAGATGGACGATTGCAAATATCCCATCGAAAAGTGAGTTTACGTATTTTTTGAAATTTTTTTATTTTTAGGCTTTACCACATGTTATCTACTGCCGTGTTTACCGATGGCCGGATTTGCAATCGCATCATGAGTTGAAAGCTATTGAAAGTTGTCGGTAAGTGCAAAAATGAAAATTCCCTAACAATCACCACTAATTTAAGATACTGCTACGAATCCCAACAGAAAGATATTTGTATCAATCCCTATCATTATGTTCGAGTTGAAAGTGCCGGTGTTCTACCACCAGTCCTTGTTCCTCGTTATTCTGAAGCTCCACCTAAAGAAAAGCCGGAATCTATAAGAAGAATACACAACATGGAAGCTAGCGGATCGGTTATGCCACAAAATATGGAAATTGCTGGTGTTTTTAAGTAAATAAAAAAGTGAAATGGGCAAAATTTTTCAGTCAATCTAACTACGCACAAATGGAAATAGACAACTCTTCCACGCCTTTCAGCATTCCTCCACATATACCAATGATTTCGGTTCCCTATGTTGAAGGCAAATATTGGGCTACCATCAGTTATTTTGAGCTAAATACAAGGATTGGCGAACAAATAAAGGTAAAACGACCTTGAAAATATAAATTTGCAGGTATCTTCATCAACAGTGCATATTGATGGTTACACTGACCCCACAAATAATCCACACAAAATAAGCCTTGGTCTTTTTTCTAATGTTAATCGAAATGCAGCTATAGAAAACACTAGACGACATATTGGGAATGGTAAGATTACATAAAATCACGGGAAAATAAAACAATTAGGCGTGAAGTTAACATACGTACCTCAACAATGCCTTCTATTTGCGGAATGTGAATCCGATTCGGCTATTTTTGTCCAATCAAGAAATTGTAATTATATTCATCGATTTCATCCCAACACTGTCGTAAAGATAACCAACAAATTTTCTATGAAAATATTTGATGGACAATATTTTCGACAGGTAAGCTAAAAATAAACATTAAAGATTTTAGCTGCTAGAAGACTGCTCCCATAGTGATTTTGACGCTTCTTATGATTTGACAAAAATGTCAATCATTCGAATGTCATTTGTCAAAGGCTGGGGAGCTGAGTATCAGCGACAAGACGTCACGTCTACTCCTTGTTGGATTGAAATTCATTTGCATGCTCCGTTGAAGGTAAAAAAATATAAAAAAAGCAAACCGTTCCAGTGGCTCGACGATGTTCTCAAGCAAATGAATCCATCATCTTTTCCAATTTCTTCAATCTCCTAGAAACAGAAGATTGTAGAAAAATAGAAGAAAAAAAGGCGGCATAAATTCAGCTAATAAACATTCCAGTACAACAATCTCTCCCTATTTCCCGTACCCAGTTTATATAGAAGATATAAGACCAAATACAAGAAAACAGAAATCAGCAAAATAATCCATTATTTATTTTTTTACAGTTTAAAAACAGCCGAATTAATAAAAAAAATCACATGTAACTGACCCTTACTTTTCAGTCGTATTCTTCTTAAAAATGGGTTGACGCCGTCTGATTTCTTTGTAAATATACTTCCAGAAGTTTTTGCTAAAAATAAGATGAATATAAAACAAAACATTCACTTACTCCTCTACTATCCAAAGTATCTAAATAAGGTTGAACGATTTCTCGTCCCAATTTGTTCACTAACGACACAAGACAAAATATCGTATTTTTCCTAACTGCAGAGTCTTCACAAGCATAACACTAAAAAATATTTTTATATAAGAAAGGCTTACCTGAACCACACCAGGAACAAATTCAGAAACGTATGGTGCAATTTGCGCGGCATCCCAAGATTCTATCATCCTTTGCAACATTCTCAATGCATATGTAAGACGACCATCATTATGTGTTGCGATAATTGGATTCAAAGTAGATAAAATATTGAAGATAGGTAGATGGGAGGCCAGTGTTTTAAGACATTCATCAACGATATTAAGAAACCACTAAAAAAGTAATTAATATTAAGTAAAAATACGTTATCCTTTTCGTCTACTGTTGTTGCTAGTACTTTTGTAATGGTCACTTGCCCGTATTCGAAAAAACGAGCAGCTTGAACAGTACTAAAAATAAATATAAGATATTAAGGCCCTCTCACCATAATTTTGTTAGAAGCCTTAAAGCTTCCTTTTTCACTCGAGTATCGTTTAATGTAAGTATTCCAAAAAGCTGAAGAATGACAGCTTTGAAATGTTCATCCCATAAGGTAAATGAACCTTCTTGTACCATTTGAAGCAGATGATGTATTGCGAGAATTTGTTCTTCTTGTCTAAAAATTTAGGTTGTAAAAAAACAATTTTTTTCATTACCTTGCTGGATTACTTTTTGTCGTCTCCAATTCAGATAACAATTTCTTAATATAAGCAGCTTGCTGTTTTTCATCATGAGCAAGATGTGTAGTGTTATCCAAATTAGACTAAACATAACATGGCAATAAAAAACCTACTTTATTGAAATCACTTTCGGTTGAGTTATTCAAAATTGGTCCAAGAGAAGATGGTTTCTTGAATCCATCAACTATATCAATACCAACAGACATCTCACGAATTGGAATTATTCTTTCGGTACTGAAAAAAAATTAAGACTAGACTTGGAAGAACGTGCAAACAATGCATACGAAAGTTGAAACACTTTTTATCTGAGCGTCTTCACATCATGTCAAATGCATTCAGAATGAGATGACACAAACCAGATAGCATATGATAATACAGTTATTTTAAATTACCTTTCTCTTCGCCCATTAGCTCTTTTACAAAAAGTGTATGCTAAATCCTTCCAAGCAGGTTTAAACGAAGACAACATTGATGCGAATTCCGATGTATTCACGTTAAATAATGCATTTACTAACTTTTCGAAGTGCTAAAAGTAGTTTTAAATAAATACAATTTTGTAACTAACTACACGCATATCAGTATTCTTCGGATCTTCATACCACATAAACACTTTCATTACTGCCTTTTTGACCTGATCTATATTTATTTCAGCTCCAGGTTCCATTATACTGACGATTTCTTGCATATATTGTACTGCCAAACATTTTGCCTAAGTCATCGTTTATAAATAGATTCAGACCGCGCTTACCTTCGGTGTTTGTGGAGCTGCCAGACTACCATCAATATGCTTAGAAATGGCCATTAATAACACTTTGCTGTCAAATGATCCCTTTACATCATTTAACATACTTTTCCAAATGATCTAAAAAAAACATTTACGGAAGAGTTAAAATACCTGATTTGAAGGAATTAATTCTTGTGATGATTTAGCTATCAGCCGGCCAAGGAGTGTATTAATATTACTTTGTTGAATACTGCTCGAATAGCGAGCTACAAGTTCTCCAACGGTTTCTGATAACATATGTAAAACCTGTAATGATGCTTAAGTAATTAAAACAAAAACTTTTTGGTTTCCTTCCGCTATACATTTCAATAATACTTCAGTTATATCTTTAACATCAGCTTCTGATAATCTGGTAGTGGATCTAAATTAATATATAAAAAAATACATCATCAAAATACCTTAAAAGCTCCTGGAAGATCCTCAATCCTTCTTTCTTATCTGATGCATCAGGTGATGCACATTTCTTCAAAGCTGTAGAGAGGTTGTTTCCTGAACAGCTTCCACTCCCTAATAGAAAGTCTTCATCCTCTCCATAAGCTGTATTCAGATTTAAATTTTGCTAAAAAGAAAACATAAGATGTAAAAAAACTAAAAATATTACTATTTGTGTAAAAATCTCCTCTTGACGGAACCCATTATTATGAGAAGGTGTGCTCGTTTTTCTCTGAGCTGGTCGAGATAGGGGTGCTTTTGGTGTTGCTTTTGGCGTTGGTGATGTATTTCGTGACATAGATGGGCGTAACGGTACAACTGGAGGACGAGAAGGGCGACCTATAACACACTGACATGACACATACAAAAGCAAAAACTCACAAGCACTTCGCACAGCAGCAGTATCAATGGCAGAAGCCGATCTCCCAGATAAGAATGCTGCTGGTCTTGTAAGACCTGTTACGACTCCTGGCCTTTTAGTAAATGGGAGTCCGTCGCGTAAAGAATGTAGGGACTGTGCTGATGATGCTGCCGAACCACCTCCAGAAAGATTTTTTTGTTTGCTGGGATCCAGAGACTGAATGACGTGTTAAAAGTAAAAGGAAGAAACAAACTTTAAACAAAGCTTGAGCTTGGACAGGGAACTGTGTTTCAAAGACCACATAACTTTCTCTGGCGTGTTTTCTGGCAATTGGATCAGCATCATTAATACCACATTTAATGGCATTTGATAATTCCTTGACTTTAATTTCTAATATATGAATCGGCCAATTTTGAAGAGCTAAATAAATTAACTGATGTGAATGTCTAAATAACAAATTTTTACAATAACTGAAGAAACATACGCTCGAATCTCTTTGGATCTATGGGAGATTGTATCCAATACTATTTGTAATATACGCTGATTTTGCACATTCTAAGTTCATGAAGCATCAAAAAAATCTAACTTACTCTAATGATCCAATCGCAACTCCTTTGACTTGATGACGCCATTACTTTTGCACTATTTTGAATGAGAGGTATCATCGTTGGTAGTACGACTTCCATTAATTTTGTTATTTTATTTCCTAACGTTTCACTTATCAAACTGCAAAGAAAAAGTAATAAAAAATCTAAAAAAAAAACATACCAAACAGTTATGCAGGCTTCTTTGCAAACTTGAGATCTTAAATCTGTAACTGACTTTATCATTGCTTCCTCCAGTTGTAAAAGTGTCGTAATTAGCTCCTGTTCGAAATCAAGACCACCATTTTTTATAACTCCACGAACAACTTTTAACTGTAAAGAAGAATTTGAAAAACAATTTAATAGAATACTAACCGCACTGTTACGTTTAGTCCAATCATTCTCTGTCTTCTCTAATATTCCACGAGATTCGTCAAGATATAATTTAACATCATTTCTTGTAGCTATCTTAAAGAGAAAAATAAAATGATAAAAGAAAGTCACCGAAATTTTGGCAACATCGTCGAATCCTCTCCTAATTTCTTCCTCAGTAACAGCACCTGCAGCTGAAAAAAATCAAAATTAATAGTACTTCACCATACGTAGCAAGCATAAGCTAGTTAGACATATGGACAGGCAGACGATACATTGGAAAAATTATACCTGAAGGACCAGAAATTGAAATTGGACGTCTTGGCCTTGGAGGCAATCCTGTACAAATATATCATGCGACAGAGGTCAGTAAGTTTTCCACATTGATGATTTTTTCAAGTAAAACATTTAAAAAAACAATTCTGTCGTAAATGTGATAAACTTTAAATAAATAGTTCAGCCAAAGTAAAGGAAAAGCATTTCATGCAAAATAAAAATAAAAGAAACATACCTGAACCCGGCTTCGGCGTTGTCGGTGGTCTCATTCTTTCTGAAAAATAAAAATTACTGGTAAATTAGAAAGTGCACAAAGAAGAGCCAATAGATGAGTACATGAAATGACATTGCCATTGATTAAACGCGCAAAGACTAAAGTGCTTTAGCATTGAGAAGGTATCGTGGTGTTTCTGATAAGAGGAGCTTGTTACTATTTTTACAACCATGTTTAACTGATCTCAGAGACAATTTCATAAATTCTTCGGATTTTTAGAACAATCTTCTGCCGATTTTCTTTTCAATTATTTATATTAACTTCTATCTAAATATCCAAATATCCTGAATAACTCAAAGAATAAAAAATTAAAACAAACTTGTGTACTCAGGCAAATTGGGCTATAAATTGCCGGGGCGGTCATATTACTTTTTTCTTTGCCTCATGCTAACAGCCTTTAGCCTGGATCAATATAAGAATAGCAGATGCGCTGGGAATGGAAGTAAAAAAACTGGGGAAATTGAACGAGGACCAAAAGACGCCCGCAGCCCCTCTGACACCAATCGCTCTCCGATGAAGTAAGCCGTCTCTTGACATGCATGACAAAGAGAGGGGGGTAGTCGTTTGAATTAGCATGTGTAACTTCTCCTGGGAGAGTTTTGTCGCTATTTCATAAAACTCAAAATAACAAGAAACATAAATAATACGAAAGAAATCATAAGGAAAATATATTAGTTGAATATAATGACTATTAGGAGATCAGATTCAATTAATTTTACGTGGCACTGAGTACGTAAATTCGCAACTATCGACGCATCAATGTCTTCAATTTCTGTGAAGGTCATCGATTTCGCGGTACATCGTCGGAAGCGAAAGTTTTAGTTACGAGATTCAGCGATCAGCTGATAAAACTAACAAAAAAACTCGAAAGATATGGTACAAAAACTGTAGGTCGGGGGGGAGGGGGGTGGTTTTCATCGTTGCAGTGTTTTTTGAACACAATGCCGTCGAGCAAATATACAGCGCAGTGCTCGAAAAGTGTTAGAACAGTAATCCTCCCCCCCCCCCCCCCTTTTTTTTTTTTTTACAAAAGTGGTTGAACAGAAACGAAAATTAGATAGAAAATTCAGTCATTTTAAAAGTATTCAACTACGCGGTGTTCTTTAGAGCACACATACTACCTCCTCTGGAATTAAATATATTAAAAATAGCTTAAACTAGCTAGAAAAAAAAAATCATAGATTGAGAAATATTCAACAAATTTGCAATCGATTGTTTTGTTTTACAAACACTTAGAATAAAAAAGAAAAATGAAATAGAAATTTAGTTTTGTAGACATTTCTTTTTTGTCAATATTTCGTGTGGTTTTCAATTTTTTTTCTCACTTTTGATTAATAATAAAATTGTAGAAGCGTAGATGCAGAAACAACGAATAGAAAGAGCTTAAAAATTGTTTACGCAACCGATTTTCTCCGCTTTTCTGTTAAAAAATTAGATATAATTTGTACTTACTTTTTTAGCAAGAAAAATATGATAAGGAATGAATAAGATAGATCGCGTTTTCTACTTTAACTTCAGTATATTGTAAAGTAAGTGTTTTCTGTCTCGCTGAGAATTTATTTATATTCAATTGAATGTTAACGGAAAAATCCATGATAACCAATAAAAAAATAGTCATTTTGCGCACGTTTCTCATCAGCTGGCCTCTTTTCTTTGTTTCTTTTACTGTTCCAATAACTCACCATGCAATCCATTTCTCGTCACGGACAAGCTATTCCTTCTCACTGGAGTTGAAAGGGACACTGACGCTGACTGTGCTCGTGGTTCGAATCTCCGTTGAACTCGTAGCGGTCGTTGTACTGCTGATGGCACACTGCCCTTGCGTATAGCATCTTCATATCGTTGCATAAGCAGTTGCATTCTGTAAGAGATTCTAAGTTCTTCGAAGGATGTAGTTTAAGCTTAGTATGCCTTCTTTTTTTTCAAAAAGCAAATTGCATCGCGTGTCAAGGAGTCAAAAAAGTCGAGAGGGCTAAAACCCTAAGGAACATGCTTTTGCTAAGACGCTTTTATAGACGCAAGTCGTCAAGATAGCCTGCGATTTTTGGGACTTTTAGTGCTTTTTTGCTTTGTTCATGTCTTTTCTCGCGATTTTGGATTCAAAAATAACCAAAAACAACTAAGTGACCATGAGTCAGAGCCTGGTAAAGAATGCTGCAGTTATCTAAACACAGCCCCACGGGTGAAAAAAAAACTGATTGATAAGGGGGCGTCGAAAAGAATAGCGCGAGAAACTCCCACCTTCGCAACTTAGGAAAGATTGTATCAGCTATATCCTACCCGTGGAGATTAAACCAAAACGTACAGCCTCTCTGTCGTTCTTGTCAAGGTCGTAAAAAGAAAGAATAGTATCGCGGGTCGCGTATCAATAAGCGGCCAGGGTAACTTGAGATGGAACGAGAACTATTGATAAAAAGCCGCTCCTTTCCAGTCGTTCAGCTGGTCAACCATCTGTCAGGGAAAATGGCGTCCCAAGAGGCTCTCTTTGGCTCTCCTGGTAAGGGGTAAATTGCCGCCTTTGGGCTAATTTGAAGAGACGACGACGGGGAAGCAAATTGGAACATGAATGGATTATTTGGAGGGGCAGGGTGTGATTCAAGGGCGGTTTGATAAGGGAGAGGCGGTAAAAAGAAGCTCAAATAATCTTTTTTTTTTCCGAAACTTCTTGTCTTGCTGGATCAAAATGATTAGAGCTTCTGACTTAGTTTTAATAGAAAATGATCATTTTTTTTCGAAATTCGTATTTGTTTCACCAATATTGCGTCCTTCAGGCTTAAAAAATGAATCCTTCCTTAAATACTCACTTGGACTCAGGTACCAGCCTTCTATTCCGTATATTTATCGCCACGCTCTCACCAAGTATAATCATAATGTGGACTATGGTGTTCACTGACGTCTCTCGAACCTAAAATGTACCATAAAATTTGAAAATGGAGTATAGAAACAGTACTTTTCAGAGATGGAGTTTTAGAAATTGCTAATATTTTTCTCGGTGTTTTTCATTTTTTCAGATTTAACACAAAATTTTCCATTTTTTCGCTCGATTTCGCTTTGCGTGATTTAATGAATGAATTTTTATGTTCTTTTATGTAGAATCTGAATATAGCAAGGGCATAGAAAAGAAAAAATATTAGCATTTCATAAACTTTTTGAGAAAAACAAGGCACACTCATCTCTGGTACTTACATCATTATTTGGGTCAGCCATCAGCTTACAGAGCAAGGGAACGAGACGATTCGACTGGATTTCAAGGTCTTCTCGTCTGTAATTTATATTTGTCTATAAACAAAATCTTACGCCTCGTCAAGTAGCAGCCGATAGACCTTCATCGTGCCACATTTGACGAGCCATTGTTTATGACAAAAACCGGAGGAGATCTTATCCAGAACTATCTGAAAAATTTATTTTAAAACTTAATTATTGAAATGTTCGCTGTTCAAGTTTCTTAAAAACCATGAAAAAACCCCCCACCTGATGATTACAATTCGGAAGATTTGCCAAATCTATCAGAAGATTCGTCACAGCATCTCGAACTTGTGGTTTGGAATCTCCCAATCGTTCTACCAAGGCGGAACTCCTTTCCAATAAATAAGATGCCAGGACATCTCCACTAATATCTAGGGCCGTATGAAGAACTTCGATTGCTTGAAGGGACACCTGGAAATCAGTAAATTAACGGAAAATATGTAATTCTCCGATAAAAGCCTATTATTTTCTTGATTCTCCTAAAATGATATTAGAAATTAGAATAAGACTGAAAAACAATCAAATAGATGTGTAAAAAGAATCGACGTTCCTTAGTTTTAAGATTTTTAGAACTATTGTGTTCAATTGAGGGTTGAACTTTCTACCCAGACAAATTACCCATGGTCATTTCGGTATTTTCGTTTCTTTTTTTGGATTTATTCGCATACTAAACTCATTTTAATTTTATACTTTATGGTTTTTACGGTGTAACTTTTTGTGTATGTTACAATGTTATAAAGCATAAAAGTTATAAAATAACATAAAAAAGACAAGCCCCACTAATACCAAAATTCAATAACGCTTCAATGGGAAGTAGTTAAAATTGATCTCAAGTATCATAAAATGTACCTTACATATTCAATTACATGAATACTTAACTCCCACTTGTCTCTCGCCCGGTCATTGAACATATCTCAATTTAATGCATCTCAAAAGAAGTTCATTATCGTTTAATAGAACAGATCACATTGCAATTTTTTTACTTCATCTACTTTGTGCAATATTCTGTACTTAGCAGTGTATGCACAACAATTTTCAGTTCCGGATGTATATAAACTCCTACTCTGTTATTATTTTAATTCTTGCTTTCTTATGTGGTATTAATGCAGTTTCTTGCAGTAAGTAATGCACTTTTTGCGAACATGGATGAGTGTATCGTCTGGAGTCATCGCCCTCTTCCTGAATGCCTTTCTCTCTTTTGTCATCTTCTCAACTAAAAGCAATTCTCTTGGTCGCTATAAACATCTTCTCTTCCTTTATTGTCTCTCAGCTGCTATCTATGCTACAAATCAGGCTGTTACAGCAGCGGTAATTATGCAAACAAAAAAAAAATTTCTAGGAATTCGTGGTATGTCCCTCTGGCTATCTACTCTACGACACTCTCAACATCCTTTCCTATCCATTGGCCCTCCTTGCTCTCGAAAACTACGCCGTTTGTTTTTTGATTCTTCTCACAATCCTCTCCTGGTGTTTTATCTATCGATATTTTGTGACTCTTGGCAATACTTATTTGGATATTTTACATAAAAGATGGCGAAACTTTGCCATTTTGACTCTTGTACTACTATTTTTGGTTCTGTTCTGCTCTCTATATAGCTGTTTTCCACGACAAAGTTACTATGAAGAAAATAAGGAGGAATTTTATCGGCTTACTGGAAGAGAACTGAATCAAACGGCCTATAATTGCGGACCAGTTTCAGTGAGTACAAATATCTTTTTTAAAAGAAAATTTTTTTTCTTGAAAAATAAGACCAAACAATTTGAAAAGATATGATCTCAAAAAAATCTTGAATTCCTTAAGAAATATAAAAAATTAAATTAGAACAAACTAAAAGATATATTTTTTTCCTATTTCACATAATTTATTTTTAATTTAATTCCAGCTGTCTGGTGAGACAAATTGGCAAGTCTACTGGGGATTAAGTCAGTTTACTCTTTATATCTTGTTATGTGCTATGATCAACATTTACTGTGCTTTGAAAATAACTAAATTCCTCAAAGTGAGCTTCAAAGAGTCGAATATACAGTTAAAAAAACAGACAAGAATCTTTATCCTTCTCATGCTGCAAGTAAAAAAATTTTAAAATTTCAAAAATTTCAGTTCATCTTCCCTCTAATCTTCAATATGACTCCCGTATTTCTTGTCTTCCTTGCCTCCTATATTCATGTTCCAACTGGAAATCTCGAAATCTACGTGGGTCCCATCGTCTCCCTAGCACAGATAATCGACCCCTTGCTTATTTTTCTTTTTATTAGTGATTATAGAATAACAGCCAGGAATTTCTTTATGGGTCCTAGAGTCCATCCAGAGGTATCTATCACATTGAGTATTTATACTTAAGATATTATGGGCAAAACAGATATTTGTTTCGAGCTATAATAAAATTTCCCGATAAAATGGTAGTCAGTATTCAATTTTCGTGGAACCTAATTGAGAAATTGGATAGGAGAATTGGAATAAAATCAGCTACACTCGTAGCAGTCTTTGACATCAATGCTCAAAGAAAAATTATTTGATAGAACCTTCACTAAAGTGCACTAAAACTGTCGAAAAATTGTCTCTGGCGGTGCGACGCACCATGTGGAGCCACTCACCGCGCAAAAAATTCACTCTGATTATATTACATGTTTGCTTTACTTTCGATTTTTCAATTTGATTCTGGTTTTTTCTATTAAAACATTTTTAAAGAACATGGACTTTTTCATTCTCAGCCTTTCCCCTTCTTATGTTTCTCGTTGTAACACTCCCTTCCCCCACATGTCATAATCTCGCCTCTAATTGCCTGCACTTTTTTCTTGTTCAGACAGAGATAAGGCCACCATTTCTAGACAGCTCACCTTAAAATTACTGGCAGCCATCCATTGGAAGGTGATATCACAAAGGGAATTGAGAACTTTGGCATCAGCGGGAAGATGATTTTGACTGAGTTGAGAGATTAACTGAAGTGAAATGAATCATTTCATCAAAACTTACTTCATCAGAGAGTTCGAGACGAGTCGAAGGATTTGGACTATTTTTGTCTAGAAGTTGTAGGAGCCACGACATGACGCATTAGGAGGAAGAAAATGAATTAAAAGAAAAATCTGAAAAAGAGACATAGAAAAACATAAATAGAAGGACCAAAAGGAAAAATTCTGAGTTGTTTATGAATGTCTTTAAAGTAAACTACAAACAGAACTGGACAGTTGTTTAAAATTTCTTTGAGCAGATAAATCTGGAAAAGTATTTTTAATATGAAAATAGCCATATTTACTAAATCATTAAAAAAAAGAAAGTTTTCTTATCTGTAGCTAATAACCGGACACAGATCTGGAGGCCCCCTCCCGTCTGCAAAATTTAAAAAATGATGCTTTTTATATTTTACCTAATTTTTGTAAGAGGAATTGAGCATCTCTGCGTGGCTCCTTAATAATCCCTAATAAATATGAACAATGAAAAAAATAAAAAAACAGGTGAAAACAAGAACTGACCAGCTGAATAAATAGAAAATCAGACAAATTCCCAGTCATTCATTTCAAAACAGACTGTATAACAACTTCCAAACAGCTGACAATTCACCAGCTAAGCGTAATGATACACGGCCTCGAATCTCCTCATGCGAGCCAGAAGAACCGGTTTGAATAAGCCGA
The DNA here is from genome assembly GCA_932521415.1 of Oscheius sp. DF5120. Lineage (NCBI taxonomy): Eukaryota > Metazoa > Nematoda > Chromadorea > Rhabditida > Rhabditidae > Oscheius > Oscheius sp. DF5120. Next base: position 1,553,573 of record OW051463.1, read on the forward strand.
GAGGAGAGGGAAAAGGAGTCGCAGCTGTTATTTTAAAGACGCTATTCATATTGTATTCAGTCACTCAAATATGAAGAGAAGAGATGGGAAGAGAGAATAGACCTCAACATTCGAAAGGGATCGAGAGAAAGAGGGTTAATAAAAGGATAACCAGCTGTTTCATCATTTCTTGCGAAACTATTGTGTTCTCTCTTCGGAGAATAGGACTCCTCTATTGACCCAAAAAATTAAAGAAACTCATTAGAGGATTTAAGGAATAAAAAGAAATCGAGTAGTCAGAGAGCCATTACCTAGTTGACAAAATGACTGACAAAAGAACTGGGAACAGTTCAATGACAATGTGTGCCGACGCGCGAAATTCATAAGAGCAAATAAAATAGATGGATGGAGAGATGAATGACAATAGCTCTTCTGGAAAGAGAGACAGAGGGCATTTACAGGTTCTCTAGAAGTATTTGCTTTAGAAAAAAGAAAACCTGAACAAATAATCTAAAATCTATCAAGGAAGGCTCTTGGATAACATTTAATTAAACAATCAATGGATTCCTCGTCAAATTTTGATCTAGGAAAAACCTATTCCGCTTTATTTATATACGTACAAAGGACTGAATATATAACTGAAGGATGGATCCTGAACTACTTTCAAATCGCAGGAGATCATATTTTTTAAAACTAGTTAGAGGAATGAAAGAATACACCTTAAACAGATATATAATATTCTACAATAAGCGCAAATGCTAATTAAAAATGGATATCATAGAGTCTATGAAGCTAAAAAAAAGATTCCAGCTCTTGAAATGCACTAAAAATACGACCAAATGACCAAGAAAAATAAGAGATAACACTAATAAAATCGCAGCAGCATTTGGTAACCTGATAACCACCGAAAGGAATAGAAGAAAAGGGAGTGTCACGCGTGGCATAGTGCATAGAAAAGAAGAGAAGAGTAAACAAGGCCGGTTATGGGTGGTCAGAGAATCAAAATGTACTTGATTCGACTGAATCTTCTAGAAAAAATTTCCATTTATTATAAGAAATGAGAACGAAGGAGCAAAAAAATGAGGTCAAGGCGTCATGGAAACTGCGCCTATCCGCCTCTTCCAGCCGTCGGCTAATTATTCCGCAATAACTGTCTTCGTCTCATAAATTTTTCCCGAGTCGAAAATCGCCGCAGTAGCCGCCGAAAGGACAAATGACACATGCAATCAGCTGGCTGGCCGGTAGCTAGTCCGTAGTCAAACGAGCCATATGGAGTCTTCTCTCTGCGTGTCTCGCCCACCCTGGAGGGCACGATTAAAGGACGCAGGGAGGCAGCGTCCTCTGCCACAACGCGGATGGCATCGCAATTTTCAACAACGCAATTATAGCAGGAAGTCAACGGAAGAGGGTGGTGGGAGAGGAGACAACTATTTTGGGGAGAAAATTTTTTAAAGATAAAATCATTCATTTCTTGATTAAATTCAAGCAAAAAATAAGAATGAAGAATAAAAAATAATTATAAAGTCAAGGGAGTCAGAGATGGACGTTTAGAAAATCACTAATATTTTCAGATTCTACATTTTATAGTATATAGAACATACAAAGTAAAACATTCAGATACGTAAAATAAAATTAATGCGTATAAAACGCAATCACAAAAAAAGCATTTTTTTTGTAATGCTTATAGCGAAAAATATCTAGTGCATCAAAATAGCTCAAGCGTAGAAGAGCCCAGCAAGTATTTGAGGAAAACAATTCTCTCCTAAAACTTAGTGGTAAGTTTTCCTTTAGTTTTCCTTCTTAAAACCTTGAATTGTAGGAAGTTGAAAAGAGACAGTGGAAAAAAACCTTGGGAAGAAAGAAATGCTGGTTAGACATGGATCTTATAGAACTTGTTTTTCAGCTATTTTTTCATATTTTTAGAGTAATATATAGTGAAAGAAGTGTTTTAAACAGAAAGCTGAATTGAACTGCATGTCAACCAGCTTGAAATGGGTTCAATTGGAATCACGACATCCTGCTTGGACGAGAATTACTTCTACATTCACCCTATTTAAGTGTGAACGTTTTTTTAAACTAACACAAAATAAAGAGGAAACATCACTCTCCGAGGATCAAGGAGCTTGAGAGGAGTCCCGTCAAAAAAACCACTTTACACCAGTCGCGCGCTCCGTGCACTCACCACGCCTGTTAACATGCATTCAAATTTATTACTTTTAGTTTAATTTTTTCATAAATTTGATTATTGAGTTCCTCAGAATAGGAACATAAATGGTGTTTTATTAAAAAAATAGTAGAGAAAAAAAGTTTTGCGTTCGGGGGGAATCGAACCCCCGTCGAATGCTTGGAAGGCATCCATGCTGACCATTACACCACGAACGCACAGTTGTAACAGATTAATAAAGATGGGAAGTACTCGAATAATCGAATGATTCTTGTTAGATTTGGAGAGGTTCAGGGATATCAGGTTCGGGCTTCATTTCATCATTTTCTAGTCCTTATTGACATATTAAATAGAAAAGAGAACTTTCAAAATATATTATCATGGAAATAAAGTCAAAGAATATTTCAATGATGTATTAAATATTCAAAACAGTTCAGGACAATAAGATTCAAAATTTTACAATACGATGACATCGTTCTGATTGGAAAATTTAGTGAGAAAGTTTCAGCGATAATTGATTAACTGGTTACAAAAAAGGTAAGAAGGATCCTGGGTCTTACAATGATAGAGTGAACAACACAGTTGAAAGAAATAATCAAACTCCTGGATGTAACTCACAGCATGCAAAACAAAAATGGGCGGCAGAAGTAACAAATATGGACCTTGAAAGATGGCCAAGAACATTAACCGAATGGATCCCAAGAGAAGCGAAAAGAAGCACGGATTGACCATGGGAAGATGACTTAAAAAGAATCAATTCTTCACTAGACCAGTCATCTCGATGAGGTCTTCAACTTTCCTACGTCGCTAGGAAGGGCTGTTCAACTCTGAAATTAATGGATTTTACAAGTTTTAAAATATTTAAATCATGTCAACACACTGTCAAATCTCCCAAAACAGCTAGATTCTTCTAATTTCTGCTTACTTTACTCAAATGTGTCGTCCGAAGCTCACCTCCACCCGTCGGTCATCTCCTGCACTTCCTCTGCCACCATCATCCTCTGCTATTGAACCTTCTCAACGACTCGTCTATCCTTCCTCATCTCCTCTTCCTTACTGGCGTTGGTCACGCATAACCGGCTCCGATGTTCACATTTGGACTCTGCCCAAACATGTCAGGTTATTACATTTTCTAATTGTTAAGAGGGAAAAATCGAACAAATTTCTCCTAAATAATTGAAATATTTTTCAGCCAGTCGCGATTCGGTGGACGTGATGAGACTTCATACGCATGCGTTTTTATCGCTCTGATGCTAACAAAATACCTTCATAGAACAGGCTACAATCTGCCGGACGGTCGTCGATTCAAATGGAAACAACCACTGCCACTCGCTGAATGGTTAATGCATATATTGGCTAATGCGATCATCGAAGGAAATAAATATCATCTGAAGGGAAAGGAGATGAAGAAGAATTCGGGAAAAGACAAAAATCTCTTCACTATCCCCGAAGCCATTAAGGCCATTGGTGGACTGAATGAGATCGATTTTCGAGGATTTGGAACATGTTGTAAATTGGAGAGACAAATACGGACAGCAATTTGGAATAAAGATCTGATGAAATTCAAACAGCTCTACTTCGTAACGCTGATCGATCAACAAGCCTTTCTCATCTGCTACGATCGAGATGTGAATGTTCTATGCCTCATCGATGGACACGCTCATAATGTTCATGGTAAATTTTAGATGAAAAATGACGATTTTTGGAGGAAAGTTTTTTTTTCTAATTACTCAGATTTTAAAATTTCTGATGAAGTAGAGCATAAAAATGCTTAAAAATAGAAAACAAAACAAAATAGAATTGAACTTAAACTGTTCATTATTATCGATGTGCAAGCATTTCATTATTACACCATCTATGCACCCTATAAAAAGAAAAAATTAAATTAAGCTTTAGGAGCAATAATCTTGATGGCGAATTATGAGAATCTGTCGTCGTTCTGTTCTACAATAATGGATCAACTTATCGGTGAGTATGGCTTCAGGTACTCATATCTACCAAAAACTGAAATCTCGCTGGTTCAAGTAACATCCGACATTGAACTGGAGGGAGTGCTGTCCGCGAAACCCACTTATTTGAAGCCGATGAAGACGATGGTCTTCTTGGAACACGAGAGAACTTATACTTCCGAACTGGAAAATGACACTTCTAAAGAATAAATAAACATTAGGAACATCTTTTTGTACTATTTATTGATCAATTGGGTTTTATTGAATTTATCCTTTATTTTTTTTATGATTCGAAATAACACTAAAAGAGTTGTTGAACAGTAGTTTTCACTAAGATTTTGTCAAAGCTCTTAGTTAGAGTCATATTTTTAAACCATTCCTTTTGAAAAAGTTTAAGTAGAATCAACTGTTTACGTTTATAAACTGAAACCTTGTATTTAAAAAAATGAAACCTATCTGAGGTGTTGATATCCCTAAGGATTTAGGTGTTTCAGAAGTAAACAACTTAGCATCGTTGCTAGGATCCTTCTTCCTTGTCTCCATTATAAAATTCCAAACTTCCTTCTAGCTTGGAGTAGGAGCTATTTCTCTGAAAAGTTATATGACGAATCATTAGTTTTATGAAATCATCGACATTTGTTCCAGCTTTTAGTTCTCTGACAAAAATTTTATTTTTTGGACAATCTTGGTGAGAAAAAATAATAAACAGCTACATATCGATCGCGTTTGCCCATGTTCTTTTTCTCACAAATTTCTTCCTGCATAATAAAATAGAAAGGTCAATAACCGACCTTTGATATCTCTCTCATTCAACTGTTCAATCAGATCCCTCTGATGAAGTATCAAACTTTAGCTGTTGTTTAGCTGGCTTTGGTGGGCCTTCATCTGTGAATGAAAAAAAAAAATGAAATTTTCAACCCCTAGCTAATGCGAACCACAGTACGTAATTGCGTCCAATCGCTCCAGCTAATCAACGTGGTTGTGTTCTCCTTTTTTCCATTTTCTTCTATTTTTTCCTAGTAAATGTTTAACATTCAAAGTTACTAATTGTGTTCACAATGTTTTATAACAAAAATTCACAAAATTCTGTTTCTAAATATATTTTTTTGCGGAATTTATCGATTTTGCCTTTATTTTCAGTTTTATCCCTCATTATTTTCATATTTTCCTTTTCAAGTCTCTCATTTATTTTTTAAAACCTTTTTTTCAGGAATGAACTGGTTTCCTGGTCCATTTGCTTTGGCTTGTCAAGTTTCTAAGAAAAACAAGGCTCTTCTTCTAGTATATATTGACGATGATGGCGAAAATAACCAGCAAATGAAGGAATTTTTGGACTCGGTTGGTTTTTTTTATGACTTTTGAAGAATTTTCCTAGATTACTTCGAGTCTCTTCACCTGTCCCTACGTTGCTGTTCACTTGAAAAATACAGATCCGGCTTATAAAACATGGACAGGTGGGCTGTCAATTTTTATTTTTTTTATTTCCAGCTCAAAATGGACCAACCACGTATCTAGTTGACGAAAATTCAACTATTTTGAAGACAATTAAATTGGAGAATGTTAATTCGAAGGAAAATTTTGAGGAACAGTTGAAAGACATCATCAAGGTGGGAAATAGTTTTTCAAGATTTCAATGAACAATCTCTAAAAGAATATTTCTTCCAAGAAACCATCGTGTTTAGAACTTCACCAACAAAAATGCTCCCCAACCACAGATTGTGTCTGCTTCTTCTTCCTCTCTTGCTGCCCCGCCAGGAGCACTTCCTAACTCTTCAACCGCTAACACCTCGGAGTTATCATTGAATAAAAAGATCGAAAGGTACCGTTCCACTCATTTTTCCCATAATCCTTTTCTTAGAGCTAAAGAACTACTAGAAAAGAAGCGACTTGACGATGCAGAGAAAAAGAGACAAGAAGAAAAGGAGAAGGAGATGGAGAGGATCAGATCAGCAAAACTAATGAAAGAAGCGGCACAACAGAGGCAGGAAAAGGTGCGTATAATTTTTTTATAATATATTTGTGTGATTTAGTTACTCAATTTTTGCGTCCTCTCTGCTAAAAGATATGAAATTTTGTATAGAATTTGATTATATTGCGAAAAATGTAAAAGTAAAAAAAGGTAAACGTTTCATCCCATCTCTGGAATGTGGTGTCTGTACAATTCGAATATTGCAACGAACTACCGTTTTTATGCAACTAAGTCTTTTTTTCAGGAAATGATTGAAGCTGCGACTCAACGTCGTCGCGAAAAAATAGCAGCCGAGGCGGAGAAAGAAAGAGTTCGTCAGCAGATCATAGCCGACCGGTACGTTTTAATTTTTAAACCTTTATCTAAAATTTTAGAGAAGAAAGAGAATATCGAATGAATCGTGGAGCTCCAGTCAAGCCAGAAACGGTTGAAAGCCCCCAAGAGGAAAGAAAAATTCGCGTAGAGTCAGATAGATGTAGAGTTCAAATCCGTCTTCCCGACAATAATACCTTCTTCGAGGAATTTTCTGCCACAGAAAAACTTGGAAGCTTGATGAATGTCATCCAAGAGGTAGGAAAATTGGATAAAAAAAGATTCCTCTTCAGTCAGGTCAAGTAACCGGGCCGTTTGTCCTCGTTCAACCATTTCCCCGTCATCAATTCACCGAAGAAGAGATGGAAAAAACCTTCATAGACCTCTATCTAACTCCTTCCTGCACTTTAGTAGTCGAATTGGTAAGCTTCTCGGTTAATTTATAGTCTTAGCTAAACAAACGAGGCTCATCGCAGCAATTGGCTACCTCAAATCCCCTTCAATTCCTCTCCTATCTTTTCACTCTTCTAATCCTGTCTCCATTGAGCGTTGGATACCAGTGGATTAGGAATCTTATGGGAATGGGTTCTTCAGAGGCTGAAACAACGAAGAAAAAGGAGCCAGAAGGATCAAAAGGGAATAGAAGAAGTGAACCTGGAGGAGAGGCGACGGTTAGAAGGGTGAGTTGCACAAAGTCAGCCAGACATCCATCACAGCATCCATAATTATTCCGTTAAATCTTCTCTATTTCAGCGTGGCAACATCACTGGCCTTCATAATCCCAACGGCAATGACTCCGAGGACAATGCCAATTGGAATGGGAATTCGACACAGTTCATGTAAAACTTGTTGTTGTATGTATTGTCAGTTAGTCATCCAACTCCGAGTCATTCCTACGGTGTTTTTATTATCTGTGTTTTATTTATTCGCTTATTGAAAGAGCGACATTTTTATAAGTAGGGTTTTGCAACTCTGTTATCTTTGTTTGCAACCCGAGTATCTAGCTGTGACTACCGTATACATTTCCGAAAGTAAAAATTTAATGTTTTCCTTCTCTTTTTTTCAGTTTTTAACATCCATATCTCTCTCATTTACATTCTCTTTTACTTACTAGATGATTGAAAGGGCTATGAATTCGAATGAAACGGATCTTCCGACATTCTCAACACGTTCAATAGGTCTTGAAATTTGTATTGACTCACTCGAATCGGCTAAAGCTACCCTCCATACTGGATTGTCTCGTATGGAAGTTTGTTCTGATTTGTCTCAAGGCGGATTGACTCCTACTAGCGGTTTACCTGACAATAATTTGGAATAATTTTTAGGTCTCGTCATTTCAATAATCAAGTGTTTCGCAGAGTTCATGAATATGCCTTCTAATGATCTCAGTGATTTAGAACTGATGATCATGATTCGTCCACGCCCTGGGAATTTCGTCTATACTCCAGTGAGGCTTTATCTAACAATCAACTGTCGCGTTTGAAAACTTTTGCCAATAACAAAATAAATTTATAGGAAGAACTCGAGAGTATGAAATGGGATATACAACTGTGTACTCCCTCTTTACCCAAAAATTGTGGCTTTGTTTTCGGCTGTTTGAAGGAGTAAGTGGCAAATTAAAAATTAAAAAAAAAATTTCAGAGACAACACCCTGAATGAGGAGGCTATGAAACAGTTGTTGGAAGTGATTCCATCACATATGCCTAAGACATTACATAGAGCATTTGATTTGACTCCAAACTGGAAAGAAGCTGTGGACACCGCTGCAAGGCTTGGCTTCACATATATTTTAACCAGGTATAAAAAAGCAAAAAAAAAAAAAGAAAAAACTGCAACGTTTCCGGAATGAACTATTAGTTTTACTTACCTGTGCAAACAATTTTTAGGCAAGAAACTTATACAGCTATTTTCAGTGGCCAAAAGGCAACAGCTATGGAAGGAAAGGAACTTCTCGCTGAAATAGTCACTTATGCTAAAACGAAAAACGTCCAAATCATCATAGGATCCGGTGTTAATTCCGGGAATCTTCAGCAGTTAGCTAGGGAAACTAACAATTATTGGTTCCATGGATCTGCTTCTGAAGTAAAAGCTTTTCCAAATGTGAGTATGAACAGTTAATAGCAAAAAGAAACGTACAGATCCAACCTCCTCCCTTCCGAATGGGCTCCGCAGAGACAGATATCGTGAGAGTGACAAGATCGACGGAAGTAAATGCTATGACAAAGGCTCTTAAAGAAGTTTGGAACGAAATGAAGGAAAAGGAAACAGAAGAACAACGGAGAGTTCTTGAAGACTGTAACCCAGAACATTACATATATGGAACGGGAGGAAAATGAAAAATTCACTCCTCTCTAAATGAATCCATTCCTTCTCCATCAGAACGAGAACTGTCCTATGATATTAATGAAGCAATGTCTTTCTTAACTGAACCAGGTTTGTATAACATTTGTTATATTTCGACAAATGAAACTCATATTTACAAACTGTTATATAAATAGCAATAATTGACTACTACGTTTTCCTTGTTTTAACTTTTTCTCCCTGCCAGCTGACCATTTGAGTAGCCCATGGGCCCCTCTGTTGACTGCCTACTCTCTCGCCGCCCTCTGACCTCCCCAAACGAAATCAATAAACGGGTCTCCTCGTGTATATATGCATATACCAAATGGCAATCGGCTGGTCTTTTTCCCTATAAGGCAACCGGATTTTATGTTTGAAGAATGCGTCTTGAAGAAAGATCATTTATGGAGATTTTGAGGTTGCTGAACTAAGTGAATTTGAATCTATCTCTAAAAATGGTCAAATCGATAAAAAATTTTGATTTCTGCTCAAAATTTATGGGATTTTCTACCAGATATCCTCTTTAGCTTCCTATTATCCTCTCCGACTCCCTTTCCACCTCCTAGTCCCCTCCTCTCTGCTCCCTTGACGTTACACAGCCCCGGGTAAGCTGCCATTCGGGCGTCTCTTTCTCAGTCCGCCCCCACGTTCAGTTGACTTTCTATATTTTTGACTACTTTAGAAGAGAGCATTTTTCAGAAGGCATTTTTTTTAGCCATTTTTATTTTTTAATGCTAAAAATGAAGAAAAATGATCCATCATCCTATCAGAAATGGTGAAACTTGGTTTTATCGACGTTATCTTGACTCACCCTTCCGGGCTGCTGTTTTTCATTCACTTGCTGATTCAGACCCTTTTTCTGTTGCCTTTTCCTTTACAACTATTCAATCACTTCTAAACTATTTTGAATCTCTCAAAAATCAATTCGAGAGCAGCTGGTCTAAAAAAAGTGACCTGTATCGATGTCCGCTGGCTGTCCTCTGGCGACCACACCCGCCATTCCAACTGCTGCTGTAATGCATCGTGGGAGTTGTCTGTTGCTTTCGCAATTCCATTGCTCTTTTTGTTTTTTATCTATTAAAAAGCTAGAAAATCAAATTGGTCCCTATTAATCTTTTCACTCTCATTCCAGAACATTATGATCTTTTTCAATCGTCAATTCATTCCTCAAAAAAGGCTATTTTTTTAATAATTGAAGGAAACTAGAATTTAGCGGCGAGTTGGAACAAATATTCAGTGAACTAATTTTTTTTATTACAAATATTAGTGTATATGTGATTGTGTATCTTAAATCAGCTTGATTGGATTCCAGACATCTTTTTTCTTTATTTTCATTCTTTCCAAAGAAAGATCAAAATTGAAGTTTTAGACCATCAAATAGAAAGGAATAGAAGAAAAGGAAAGATCCTGGAGGAGGGTTTCTAAACCAGGTAAAATTTTTTCGCTAAATTCTTAATGTTTTTAAAATTTTCAGAATGCATTTATTAATGCGACTCGTCGCATTCCTACTTGCGGTAGCATTAGCTGCCGATGTTCAGGATTGGAGACAACAGGGAGATGGTTAGTGAAGATTTTTTATATTTTAGTTGAAGATTTTTTGTTTTTTGTTAATGGATAACTAATTTTTTACTTAAACAACCCATTTTTGTATCGAGAGAACTATTTATTTTGAGAAATGTCATTTTCCAACCGATCTTTCTCTAAAATCTCCTAATTTCAGCCACTGGAAAGATCTTAGAAGGAAAAAAAGACTTCCCATGCTACTCCCTGTCTCGTGACAACTACACCTGCAGTGCTTGTATTCAACTTCACGATTCTTGTGCTTGGTGTGGGGCTCCAGTAAGTCTCCCCCTCTCTTTATTCATTCTTTTTTTTCCTTTCAGCTCTTCGATCAAAAGAAACCCTATGCTCGTTGTGATAATCGGGCAAAGTTATTGGAACATGAATGCCCTGAATCGTACATCGAAGATCCTCAGACGAAGCTTGAAGTGGAAAAAGATGACCCATTGACGAATCAAGGAGAGGTTGAAAATGAGAATGACGCCACACAGATTAAACCTCAGGAGATGTTCGTCGATATTAGACCAAGTAAGACGTTGCTTATTGGTTTTTGAATCAGTTCCTTTTAGAATCCCGCGTACAGTTTACTGTCACCTATAGACAGGCTGTCGACTATCCCGTAGACCTCTACTATTTGATGGACTTGTCCTATTCGATGAAAGATGACAAGGAGAAGTTGTCAGAGTTGGGAGATCTGCTAGGTATGTGGGGACGATTAGTTAAATTTTTGGTTTGTAATTAGACTCCAAAAAATACCTACTTGCTCAAAAATTTCAATAGTCAAAAATAGATATTTTTTAGATTGTAGTTAACGTCGAAATGAGATGAATCATTTTGTTTTATTAGCCTAATCTCTCAGAATTTTTTTAAGTTGTTCAAGTCATCGAAAATTCTATAGTAAGTTTCCCTTTTCAGCCAAACGAATGCGTGAAATCACAAAGAACTTCCGTCTTGGTTTTGGCAGTTTCGTTGACAAAAAGCTGATGCCGTTCATCGATCCACGTATCGAAAAACAAAAGTCTCCTTGCGCTGAGCCTTGTGCGGAGCCATACGGTTTCAAACATCAGATGACACTTACTACGAATACGGAGAAATTCAAGGCCGAAGTTAAGAAAGCAGAAATTTCTGGAAATCTTGACGCGCCAGAGGGCGGTTTCGATGCCATCGTTCAGGCTCTGGCTTGCAATGTGAGTTATTTCTTTTTTTGCTGGATTTTTATTTTATTAGCAAACCATTGGCTGGCGCGAGAGAGCCAGAAGAATGTTAGTCTTCTCCACGGATGCTGGTTTCCATTTTGCTGGAGATGGACGACTGGCAGGAGTTGTCGAACCCAACGATGGACAATGTCATCTAGATAGAAATGGATATTATACGGAGACGTTGACTCAGGATTATCCATCTATCGCCCTTCTTCATCAGATGATCAAAGCTAACAAGGCCAATATCATCTTCGCCATTACGAAAAGCAATAAGGAGCTATACTCACAGGTAGGAGAGTTATTGAGGAATTTTTTTTTCAGAAGTATTGTTTTTCAAGAGTTTCCTATTGAAAATGGGGAGAGATAATTTTGATATATTATTAGAAGGGCCTTTTAGAGAATTTTAATATCATCGTAATACTAGATCCATCGTATTAAATTTAATAAAAAACTGAATTTCGTTTTTTTGTGAGCAAAAATCGGTTTCCACAAAAATTCGAAGAAAAAAAAGCTACTATATTTTTGACCGATTTAATAAGAATAATATAATATTTTCAAAACATCACAATAATTCCAAAAATGAGGTTATGACCGTTCTTCATTGGCCCCGAAGACGGTAAAAAAATAAATTTGGTTCACATCCCTTAACTGTCTTATCATCCGATGATGGTTTTAAAAATTCCTTTTCAGCTCTCTGATGCTTTACCTGACATCTCCTCTTCTGTCGGAGTTCTGGCCGATGATTCTCGCAACATTGTCGAGTTGATCGCCTCCGAATATCTGAAGATCAGTGAGAAGATCATCATGGTCGATAATGCCAATGCCAGTGATGGTCTTCGACTCACCTACAAATCAAAGTGTCTCGAGTAAGGTTCCTCTTCTTTTTATTTATTCTTTTAGTGGAACAACTTTGCGAGATACTAATGTTTGTGAAGGAATTCGAGTAGGAGATGAAGTGGAGTTTGAGGTTACTTTGGAAAATACTCATTGTGTGGATAAGAGGGATTTCCTGTTGAGAATTGGGCCATCCGGACTAGATGAAAGTCTCCTGGTCAATGTGAAAGTTCTCTGTGACTGTAATTGCGAAAAAGAGGTAGGAGTTTGAAGGAAATACAGAAAAAAATTTTAAAAGCATTTTTGAGCAAAAATATATATTTCCACCAAAATTTTGACAATTTTGAACTTTAAAATACTCCATTAACCTCTAAATTATCTAAATATATAGACCAAAGAAGATCATTTCCTTTCCAGGATCACATTGTGAAAAACGCGGAGGAATGCCATGGTGGCGATCAAGTCTGTGGAGTCTGTCGATGTAAGAATGGCAATGTCGGAAAGTATTGTGAATGTAATCGACCTGGAATGAGTACAGCCGCTTTGAATGAAAAATGTAAACGCACCAACGAGTCGGCGATCTGCGAAGGAAGAGGAGTCTGTAACTGTGGACGATGCGAGTGCAATCCCAGAGCGGTCAGTCTTAGTTTTAATTTTTTATTTCATTTCTTTGTTTTAGAATCCAGAAGAACAAATCTCTGGCGAATTTTGCGAATGTGATAACTTCAATTGTCCTCGCCATGATCGTAAAATCTGTGCCGAGCATGGAGAGTGCAACTGCGGGCAATGTATCTGTGCTCCCGGCTGGACAGGTCGAGCTTGTGAATGTCCCATCAGTACTGATACATGTCTCTCTGCCAATGGAAAGATCTGCAATGGAAAAGGTGAATGTATCTGCGGTCGATGTCGCTGCTTTGATGGACCCGATGGCAATCGATATTCTGGAGCCAAATGCGAGATTTGTCCGGTAGGAGAAATTTTTTCTTTTTGAATTGAAATTTCAGACATGTCCGACAAAATGTATCGAATATAAACCATGTGTTATGTGTCAACAGTGGCATACTGGACCATACAACGAGGAAAAATGCAAAGAATGTCCATTCACAGTCATACCAGTAAAAGAGCTGCCAGGTAAGCTTAAGAAAAGCTTCTAGATTTTTAATTTAGATCTCTTTCATTAAAAAAAACTTTTTTTTTCTTCCTTCTAAATTTAATAGTACTAAATTTGTTATATTGACAGTTGAAAACTGCTTTCTTTGCCAAAAACCTTACTGTAAGATGATTTTTGTTGGAATCCATTGACCAATTGTTGAAAGATCTTTTGAAATCTCTTGCAAACGGTTGTAAAGAAATATTTTTTAGGAGGTGACAAAAAAACACAAATTTGAGTTTTTCAATTTGAATACCAAAGAAATGAGCATTATTCAAAGAAAGGAAAGCAAAACAAAAAAAAAATTTTAGTGATCAACGAGACAACAGCTTGCCAATTTGTCGACCCAGCTGACGATTGTACCTTCTACTATCAATATTATTATGATGAAGCGACAGATAATGCAACTGTTTGGGTCAAAGAAAACAAGGACTGTCCACCACCGGTACCAGTTCTTGCGATTGTACTGGGAGTCATTGCAGGAATTGTTATTCTTGGTAAGTAAAAATTCAATTGAGGGGATTTCTTATGAATAAAATTGAAGACTGAATAGTTGACAAGACAATTGTCCTTTTCTTCAAGTAATCTTTTTCAAAAATCAAGAAAAAAATTTTTTAACAGGCTATGGGAATAGCCGAAAATAATATTTTTTCACTTACAATTTACTTTTTCAGTAACGTTACATAAAGAAAACAATACTAGGCCTTTCTCATATTTTTTTTCTTTCAGGAATAATTCTTCTTCTTGTTTGGAAGCTATTGACCATCATCCACGACCGTCGAGAATATGCCAGCTTCGCTCAACAACAACTTAATCCTCAATGGGATACTGTAAGTCCCTTCTTTATACCCGGAAAGAAAAATTCTTCAGAACGAGAATCCCATCTATAAGCAAGCGACGACAACCTTCCAAAATCCAGCCTACGCGGGCAAAAAAGGTCTATAAACAATCCTTATCAAATATATTTTTTTTGCTCAACTTTCACTGCCTTTATTAGTTGATTTACTGATTTTTCTGACCTATTTTCTCTGCCCAATTGCAATAATTCATGTTGCTAACTAATTTACGCGGTTCCGTTACACAAATTATAGTCAACAATTATCGATCTAGGTCTATACCATTGTTATTTTATGTGTTATCGTGGTGCTTTATTTTCGTTGAGGCGTGAAGGCGCGACGGCTTTGTATGAAATAAAAATATTACTTTTTATTTCGTCATGTTTTTTCGTTTGAATGCTTAGGATGTTCTGATGGTTTTAATTTTAATGTTTCTGAAGCAATGTAAGAGAGAATATAAGTAACTGATTCAACATTCAATATTTATGAAGGAATCGTATATAATTCAATAAATACCAATCAAGTTTAATCATTGCTGTTTCTTCTCGACTGGAGTGAAATATGTTTCGATGACAGTGCAAGCCGGATCAATGTATTTCTCATAAACAATATTGGCTCCTTTGAAGGAGGGCAGATAGAGATAGAGTAGGAAAACGACCTAGAATTTCTTCTATTCATAGAGTATTCTAACCTTGGCCAGCCAATAAAAGGGAATTGAGCTGAAGATTGATAAGTCAATAACGGAGAATGAGGCGAAGACAACCCAATAGATGAGCCATTGAGTATCATCATCCTTAAGCGGAGAACGAACAGCTTTGACACTTCGATAGGCGGGATAAAGGAAGCCGACAAGATTACAAACAATTTGAAGAAGGGAACCGATGATGACGTAAAGGACCATAGAACCAATAGCGCCGTAGACCAGCTGAATAATAATTTTATTGATGAATTGATTTTTCAAAAATAAAATTGTTTGCTAGAGGAATTTTAGAATTTTTAGGTTTTAAATGGTTTTCTGGGTCATATACCAACCGAGATTGGTAGGAACACAATAAAATCCAAATTAAACCAGCCACTGACCTTTTCCCTCTTCGCTCCACAGGCCTTTTCCAGTTTATCCAGTACACCCTCCACTACTGGATATTTTTTCTCATATAGTTTATCTGTCATCGGTTGGAGTTGACGAGAAACTGTCGCGATTGTACTCTCGAGGAGTGTCGCCATAGCTGAAAAACCACACTCAAGAATAAAAAATGAGCTAGGGGCGGAAATTTTTGTTCTGTTTGCACGATTTGTCACTATCAGACGTGATGGAAAATAGCCGAGGTAAACAAGAAGGAAAGATTCTTATTGGTAGGGAAGAATCAATAAATAATGAGGTCAATGACGTAGCTCGAGGGAATGAAAGGCGAAAGACTACACCAGAGGGATACCCCAAAATTACCTTGAACCTTGACTTTTGCCATCTCCTGAGCTTCGTTTTGGTCAAAATCTTCATCAAATTCAGCCATTTTTTGTATTATACACTATGAGAAATGACGCAGATAGAATGAGTGATTTTGATTTTCCCCGGGCCCCGGGAAAAATTAATAAGAATAGACACTCACTGTTATGAACATTCAACATTAAACTGTTCTCCTCTTGTTGCAACATAGCAGGTTAGGAAATATGGTTAGAAAAGTGAACGAAAAGCTGCTGTTATCATTGTTTGTTCAGCGGTAGAGCAGAGCTAAGCAGCGGTTAAAGATATATTGGAAGCCAAATATTGCGAAAACCTTAGAAATTCGTTTAAAATGCTTACTTTTTCCCTGTTAAAATTTTGATCTTTATTTCTTTAGATGAATACTACCGAGCTTTTTATCGGTTATAAATTATAGAAATACAATAATCCTCAAATTTCAAATTAAAACGTGTATATCTTTTTAACTATTATTTACGGAACGGCCACTAAATGGAAAAATCCGAAATGGACACGGCAAAAAAGGAATTAGCAATTTTGGAATTGGCCGTTTTGGAAAATTCCAAAATGGAAACGACCCATTTCGGCCGAATTTGTACGTAATACATATTATTCTTTGAAACACGGCCCGTAATGACAAATATTCTGTTTTACCCTTTCTTTTCGTTTATTTTTATTTTCTAATAATACTACTTTTCAAAACAAAGAAAATAATAGAAAGGAAAGAGTTAAAGAGAATCTTTGTTATTTCGCGTCATGTTTCAAAGAATAATACGTATTACGTATAAATTCGGCCGAAATGGGTCGTTTCCATTTTGGAATTTTCCAAAACGGCCAATATCTTTTTGGGCATTTCCACAGTTGCGTTTGGCCGTATTTGCCCGTTTCCATTATTTCCCTTGGCCATTTAGTGGCCGTCCCTTATTTACTAATAAAAATCTATCTAAAGAAATTGAGAAATTCAAAAGTGAGAATTTGTTTCTAATATTAACCTATACTATATTTTATTAAAATGTACATATCTATACATTTCAATTTGATTTTCTACTTTGTCTGGACGTCAAATTATATAAGGTTTTTGTTAGGCAAATACCGTCTCGCTACTTTTCTGGATATTTTAAGCTTGTGGTAAAACAAAAAAAATTGTAATTTGCTTTCCAATTCCTGTTTCATTTAAATAATGTACCTTTAAATTCCGGTGTTTTGATGATTTTCTTGAACTCTTCTTCACATTTCTCTTCAGTTATCATTGGCTCTTCTTCCGGTGTCGCCTCTATGGTTTCTTCTACCTTTTCAGGATCCTCTAAAGTATGTTTCTCCAGAACTTCTGCCGATTCTTCTTCAAATATCGGCTGGTTATTGTTTTTTTCCTGAGGAACTGCTCCAGTTCCAATGATAGGCGGAATACTTTCCAATTCCGGCTGTGGAGTGAGAGTCTCACATTCGTGGGTGACGGATTGCAGCTCTGGATCCTTTACCAACAGCTCAGAATTATCGGAGGATTCGGAGGACAGAGGAGAAGTGTCGATTTCGACGGAGTCGGCCATGGACACAAAGTGAAGAAGGACAGATCAAACAAGGAATATCATAAAGGAGAAAGAGTCAGGGATTTATGGACTGAACACAAGGTTAATGGAGAGTAAATATGAAAAAAAAAGTAGTTAAATAAGAAGAGGTGAAGGATGAACGAAAAAATCATATGTGGAAGAAAAAAACAAAAATTTTTCTGAAATTCTTAACACAAAAAATAGCAGTTTCCGATCATCCACCCATCATTTTATTCTCATTAATTTTCATAGTTAGCTCTCATTAGATTTTTATTTTTGAAATTATCAATAAAAGTCAATACTCTGCTGGCAGTAAAAGGGGAGTTGATATTTCCTCAAGACAACGAGCTGTTATTATCAGTGAAAGTTCTGTATTCCAATTTTTTATTGTCATTTTGCAACTTCAATTATAACATTCATTTCGACTAAACGTTTTATTCAAATCAAATGGAACTGGTAGTTCTGATTTCTTCAAAATAGTAGTGTTTTAATTTTCTAAATTTTTTTTTTCGCATTATCAATTTGGATATTTGCTTCAGAAATTTTATTATCGGTTGAATAAAAACCGCTTTCTCTCCACTCTCCGCTTCTTCTAAATATAAAACGCTTGCTTTCCTTCTTCTTTTGCTTGGCTTTCTTCTGGTCGCTTCTTCTCCTTCTTGTTCTCCTTCTCATTTAAATTTTGTCATCTTCGATGTCTTGCTGTTCCTGCAATTTGTCTTTCTTTCCTGGAGATGCTATCCATACCCTGGATCCTTTTGTCGGAACTTGTGGTCATTCCATTTGTACTTATTGCTATACTCCGGAGCTAAGAAACTGTCCAAATTGTAAGGAAGCAGACGCTTTCAAGGAGGCTGCGAAGAATTTTATTGTGGAAGGTAAGTTATAGACGATAGAATACTTTATTTGTGTGTAAACAATATTTCTGCCGATCATCAATTACGTTTTCGTAAAAAAAAAAGAAAAATTATCACTTTTCCGTCCAATAAATAAAAATTTTCAGATTTACTTGAAATCATTAGCCGAGATGGCATACAGAATTATGAAGACCTTCTAGCGGCCAATCTACGTGAAGCTGAAGCAGAACTAGCTGACTTAGAACAACAAATCAATGGTTAGTTGAAAATCTATTCATTATTCAACTTCTAGAATATCATCAAAGGAATCGTCGCCCTTTTCTCCCCCCTCAAACACCTCGATCTGCTTCAATTCATCCATCTCCATCCGCTTCTCGTTCCGCTTTCTTTGGCGGCCAGACAATTAATTGGAGACCCTTCTCACGACCACCTCATCGAGCAAGAGAAATTGTAGAAGAGGAAGAAGAAGGTCTTTATTGGTATAGGAACTGTTAAAACTGATTTATAAGAATTGATAAGACGATTAAAATATCAAGAATTATTTTATTCTCTCTTCGAGGCACATAGATTAATCTGAATAAAATGGATACTTTGGTGAGAACATATTTTCTCCATACTGAGCACTTTCCTTCTCGTCTGAGATGTCCACAGAGCCATAAAAGGATTCTCTGAAATTATTTTCATATTTGGAATCAAGAGTCGAAATTTGAGATTCCATTGTAAGTTATAAAAGTTATACTTTTAATGTTTTATTATATTTTTCTTAAAAAGAAGATTCAAGAAATATTTTTACCTGTAATATGGACTCGGCATGGTTGGATACAGCTCAGAGAGTATCGAAGAAGGCATCCGAACTCGCTTTCTGGCAGATAGGAGAGTATCCATCTCAGTACTCAATTCTTCGTCGCAGATTAACTGACCACATTCATCAGTGATCGTTACCTTAAGCCTTTCTTTCTGCCATCTCCCCTTACCTGTACATCTGCAGTTGGTGAGTCCCGTTTAGGTGGACTATCTTTCAAACTGCTCTTCATTGATATTTCCACATGGCCATTTGGCTTGGTTTCCGATTTCTAAACTCATATATATTTATCTTGAGAAATCGTAAAAATACCTTTGAATGAACCAAAAGGTCGGATAGTTGAGGTATTGAGCCGATAGTAATGGGAATTTCAATGTTTAGGCTATCTACCTGGGTGAGGGGTTAATAAAGAGAGAAAGAACTCACTTCCAAGGCGAGGGAATAATTTACTGAGATTATTTTACATTTTCCGAGACGAGGAGGGAGGGAGGGAATGAGTAGGGAGTCGGATTCGAGCTTCATTGAGGAGTTACCAGCCACCTGAAAAAATGTTAATTATAACGATTGAGTGTAGAATAACTTAGAAATATCTGTTCATCTTGTTATTTGTTATGAAAATGTGAAATTTAATATTCTATAAAGTGCCTTCAATATAGAAAACCCATTATTGAGGTATACAAAAAAGAAGACATTCGTATATACACCGTTTAGTGTCTTATTATCGCCGCTTAGCGGACTATTTGTGAATTGTTCTACTTTGCGTGAATAGATGGTTTTTATCTGGTAATTTGAGGCTATTCCACGTCTCGTCATGAAATATAAATTATCTACAAGTCGAAGACGGGTCTTCTCTTCCCCCAAAAGACGTCATTCTACTCGTCTACTCTTCTTATAAGATGCCTGGGTTTTCCGACCGTCAACCGCTTGGAAAACCGTACATAGATCAATGGCTCGGCCTTCGTCCTCATCCATCAAAATGCCAAGCAACGTATATTTGGATAGATGGAACGGGCGAAAATCTTCGATCGAAGACACGTACTTTGGATAAGCTGCCGTCGACGATAACCGACTATCCACTATGGAACTATGACGGTTCCTCGACTGGTCAGGCTCGAGGACGCGATTCAGACCTATATTTACGTCCCGTAGCCGACTATCCTGATCCCTTTCTCGGTGGTCTGAATCGTCTTGTCCTCTGTGAAACTTTGGATCATAAAATGCAACCGACGACGACAAATCATCGAGCTATCTGCGAGAGTATTATGACGAAAGTTTCCAGTCATAAACCATGGTTCGGAATGGAACAAGAATATCTACTTGTCGATCAGGATGGATATCCACTCGGATGGCCGAAACATGGATTCCCTGGACCACAAGGGCCGTACTATTGTGCTGTTGGAGCTGATCGTATCTTCGGGCGTGAAATCGTTGAAACGCACTACAGGTATGCTATTTTAGGATAAAGGGGAAAAATTTCAATTTTAAATCCCGTAAAAAAACTCCAGTTATACTCAACTTTTTTTTTCATCTAGAGCTTGCCTGCATGCTGGTCTAAAGATTTTTGGCACAAATGCCGAGGTGACCCCAGGTCAATGGGAATTTCAAATCGGCTGTTGTGAGGGAATCGCGATGGGTGATGAGCTCTGGATGGCTCGCTATCTTCTCCATCGCGTCGCTGAACAATTTGGAGTTTGTGTTTCGTTTGATCCAAAGCCGGCAATTACCATGGGGGAATGGAATGGAGCCGGCTGTCATACGAACTTTTCAACGGTGTTGATGCGCAGTCCCGGTGGTTTGGACGTCATAAAAGCGGCAATGCCAAAGTTAGAAAAAAGTCATGCAGCATGCATGACTGTCTATGATCCGAATGGAGGCAAGGATAATCTTCGTCGATTGACTGGACGACATGAGACGAGCGCCGCCGAAAAATTCAGCTGGGGTATCGCGAATCGTGGCTGCTCGATCCGTATTCCACGGCAGGTGGCTCTTGACGGGAAAGGATATCTCGAGGACAGACGTCCCTCTTCCAACTGTGACCCCTATCAGGTCACTCGTGCTATCGCCGAAAGCATTCTTCTATTGTAGGAAATAAAGGTTGAAGGCAACCTTCTTTTATAGTTAGGATTAGTATTTGGGCTGAAGGACTGGTTATTTTGATCGTTATATGATCGAATGTGACAGCTTTGAGTCGAAAAAAATTTTCTGATCAAAGTTCTTTTTCTGTAAAAAAAACTTTCTCTGTGTCTAAAGTATACAGTAAAAAAATCTAATCGAAAAAATAAGAGACGTGGTAATTAAAGTCTTTTTTTTTCTATAAAACTATTAAACTTCTATAACATCTGCAAAAGAAAAGGTTTTATGGGTTTTTTGGTGGAAAACGGCTATTTCATAAATCATTGTTTTTGTTTTATATAGAATAGTCTTGATCGTTTCTTGACTCACCTCTCCTTTATCGTTCTTGACAACTACCCGTTGAACTGACTTTATGTGCTCATGACCCGCAAATGTCTTCGCTCTATAATCTTTACCTTTCTAATATCATTCTTACTTGTATGTAGTAGTTTGAACTAATTTTAAAACTACTTGTTTTGTTCGAGAAGACGTATTTGAAACCCTGGATGAAAAATAAAAGAAAGCAAAAAGAATAAATACCTGGATTGAAGGAAAATGCTCTCGCCTGGAGTATAGCCGGTTTTTGGGAGATTCAATTCACCCGTGACACAGCCAGAAGAACGACAGCAGAAAGCGACTGTATGAGTGGACTCGGAAGAGGAGACGGGCTCGGCTAACTGGAAAAATAGAAATATTGAGTTTGTGCGAACTTACCTTCGTCTCACTATTAATATCCTCTATTCCGATCACAGTAAACGCCTTCCTCGACACTATATCAAAATCCCATGGCCGTTCACAAGTCGCCTTGCACGTGTATCGAATATACCCGAATTCTCCTTCAAAGGAGGTCGGTAGACTCTTCGGCAGTGTATACGAGAATGGGACCTCGTGTAAGCCGGCCGGAAGAATCCTTTCCTTCTCTTTTCCATCCTTCGTCACAGTAAATTTATGCGTATAGGATGTATTGAATTGCTCCAAGAAATATGATTCGGAATTCGTATAATGCTTTCGGGATTTTCCTTAAAACCACTAAATTTTTCAATTAAAAATTTCTTACCTGAGTGCTTGGTCCAGTAAGTCTTTGCCCTTCCTTTAAGTTCCAGTAAAATCTCATTGACTTTTTTCGGCTCTGGAGTCTCGATTATGACCTTTAAAATTTTTTTAAACTATCAAAAATTAAAAAATACCTTGCCGGATATCTCCTGACCAGCAAAGTACGCCTGTTCGGGATTGCTAAGCTCAATTTCAAACCTCGTCAATTTTCCCATTTTCCTTCGCCGGCCGTCGAGTTTTCATTAATCTGATCGGATTAATTAGTTAGGAAAATGGAAAGGAGAAATAGAGAGAGAGAGAGAAAGTTATTTTGACATAAATAGTGTACTGTTGTTGCACGCACGGGTGATATTTCAGACAGTCGTCTTCGTACACTAAGACACTTGCACATATTTAAAAAATTTTTAGCAACAGGATAAAGAGTAAATAGCTTGATAAATTATTTGTTTCTCGTTGATTTGTGAACAGGTGGTCGAAGCGCGAAATTCTTTCCCAAAAACAATGAAAAAAATATATGGAAGATTATTTTCTATACTCTACACACATTGCAATTGTTATGCCGTTTCACGGTTGAACTTACGTTTTCCTTCCGGTTATTATACCCTATTCGAAGTAGGGATTGAGCGAAAGGGTGCCGGATGTTGAAGCAAAAGTTGACTGGTGCGGGAAAAGAGTCGTGAGAATTGCGATGAGATCAAATGACACACGCGTAGGAGGAAGAGTGATTCGAAGAGAATATATTCGCGTAAAAAATTGCCATTGGCTGAAGTGGAGAAGTCAACCACACACAGCTGTCAGTTGTGGAAGGGTCAGTCGATAAGCGGTGAGGTGGGGTGTAATGATGGGATATGTCACTCTTAGACGAAAAAAAGTTGAAATAGCAGAAACTGTCAAAATGAATACCGTCTTCGTGTGCAACACCAAACGGTGAAGTATCGCGTTTGTGCAACTAATAATGTCTAGAATGTTCACCGTTCTCACGTATACTCCATAAAAAAAAACTCATATTCACTCATCCAGGAATCACAAGACCTAAAGTCCAGCGTAATAGCCTAGAAATGGAAGTAACTGGGATAATTGAATTTACTACCGAGACAAAGCGGCCTTGAATGATTGGAACCTCGCTAGATACATCGACGGCACCCAGGTCCCTGCGTAATTGAAAAGATCAAAAAGGCTTGGAGGGCAAATTAGACCAGAGAGATATTGGCGGAATTATGGGAGAAATGACAGGATGATGAATGACCAGGAAGAAGAAACAAGGGAATAATGTTGTTCCAACTGGTGAAATCTCTCTGTGTAAAACATTGTTTGTTGTCTATCCTTCGCAGCCTTCTTTTGTTTTTCTCCAGTCTTCTTCCCCAATTAGATGTCGAGTAAACAAGGCGGAATAGCGTAGTCGGCCGTCAGTTATATCACTAAATTGGAAGCAATTCCAGCCCTCCCTTCTCTCCTCCAATAATAGGGGGTACCAATTGTCCGACAAATGGACTCAAGAGGACGCTCTTCCCCCCTTTGCAAAAAATTAGCGAAATTAGGAGACGCAAGCTGAAGCAGAGAAGACATTAGACATAATAAACTGACGACAGAATCACGTCATTAAGCTTTTTTTCTGCAGTCGGAGAGGGGTTGGATATGGAAATGAGCAACATTTATGCATCACGAAGGGAATTGCCAGGACAAAACAAGGGAGAAGCTAGACAAAAGATAGAGCAGCACATAAAGTTGTTCTTAAGATTCAATTTCAATTTAATTGTCATTGAAATTTCTGGAAAATCAATTTCAAACTCTCCAACATCTCCCTGTGAAAATCAAACAGCATATGGAAAGTGACGGAAAACACTTTTAACGAACTGCGAGGTCGAATAACGAGTTGGATAAACGGAGGAAAGTCTTTTTGGTCTATGGACTACAAATGCATATGAAGAAAAAAAAAATTTGAAAACATATTTGAGTGAAAAACCCCCGAAACAATAAACAGAAAATAATAAAGGATTTAGATTTTTCTTCGAAGCTTAGCCCGCTTCCTGGTAGGGATAATAAGATAACGACATTTTCAGAGGAGACTAAACAAGCTGAAAAGTGAATTTCTTTTCAAAATGTTCCTCCTCGAGCCTTTGAAAGAATCGAACACCTCATGAATAAGCTCTCCTTCTCTCATTAATCATCACACATGGGAACAAATCCAAAATTCTAGTGATTTTCAAACAGATAAGCATCTTACTTCATCTTTTTCCTCATCAAAGAACGTTCTTTGCACATAACCGGTAGAGAGGAAGAAAAACAGGTGGATTAGCAGGTATTCTAGGGAGTAGAGAGAAAGTGAAAATGGCAACTGAAGAAGAATGACGAATCAAGTAACATAAAGGAGAAATAAAGGGATCGAAATATAGAATTTTCAGTGAAAACACATTTCTTTGATTTTAGATTGAACTGACATCTTGAAATAATCTTTAAATATGAAAGAGTTTAAAACACCTTTTTTTTATAAAAAGAAATAGGCACTTTTGGCACCTGAAGAATTGCAAGAATGCCAAAAGATAGTAACAAGAAGACAAATAACTATATTTGAGAATTAAAAAATATGAGAATCAACTATGAAAGGAGTAAAATAAACAAAACTCGATTACTTCGTGACTAAAAGGCGGATAAGATGAATGACTTAAAAAATAAAAGACAATATATTTCAGGTCTGGACAAAAGAGTAGTTGGAAAATCCTGTTCCACTAATAAAAGCTTTAGGTCTTAAAGGATTATTTGAAGGATTAAAAAATATAAACAAAGGAAATAGCAATGAAAGATCTCATCAAGAGATCTGAGAAGCTCTCCCTTCCTCTTATTTTCGATGTGAAAGAACCTCCAACGGCTCTAACTCGGCTGCTGTCAAAGGCTGCCTTTTTCTTGCCTTCGAACGAGAGCGGGCCTCCGTTGAGTCGCTTAGTTCATCAAGAACATGTGGGTCCAGCGGAGGGATAGACGAGTAGAGAGAGTGCCAGTTGAGAGAGGTCCCTGCTCACACCCATAAAAACTGGCATTTCGGGGCATAAAATCAATGCGCGTTGGCGAGGACTAAAGGAACATATTTTATGTTTATTGGTAGAAGAGGAAGAGGCTCCTTAGGGGTTAATAAGGGAGCTCAAGCACCCATTTGATGGTTTACTGCCTGCTTAAACACGAAAATAAAATGTCTTCTTCTAGTATGTTTTATCTCTCTAACCTTTATGCGACCATGGTGCAGTGGCAAGTGAACAGCGTCGAGAAAAGGAGGCGAGTTCGGCTCTTGACAAGTAACGATGATAGACAGGCTGGTTACCACTGAATGTTAACTGTGGATAAGACCCCAGTCTATGCTGCCTTCCTTCTGAGTTACTTTTTCATTTTTGAAAATATTTTGATCTTTGGACAATTAAAACTGCCTAATTATAGTTGCAAAAAACAACAAAAATTATTTATTTTAATAAATACATTTTGACTAGTTTCTCAGTTAGATAGTTAAAGCATTCTCTATCACAGACGGAAAAATGACCCGAAAAAGGGCAAGAAAATCATTATTCAGTTATTCGGCAACAGAGTTATAAAGCAGAACAGCTCCGACGACGATCAGCGTGCCGAGGACGAAATAGGCACCAATAAAAACGTTAGGAAAGATGGCATAGGACAGAATGACAACAAGAATAATCGACACTGCCGATGCGTAACTCTTGTGCATATTGTCCAGATGTTTCATCACCAGAGAAATGTAAACGCCGCCGACCGAGAGAAAACCTGCAAAGTTTTTGGTTTTCTGGGTTTCCAAAGGAATGGAAATTTACAGAGAGTAAAATCTTCAGAGCATCCTCCTTTACTTTTTTCATGGACATGTGGAACAGAAAGACCAGGAAAAAATTAAAGAAGAAACGCGGTATCCATCATAACCTTTGGAAATTGACTAATTGATTGCAAAATTTACATTCAATTAGCCTGTTTTTTTTTCCTTTCATTTTATTTTCCTTTTGTCGATGTTTTTTTTTATTGTAAGCTAGAAAAACCTACAATAAATAGCAAAAAGAAGTACGTTTCTTTTTACGTAGTTATGACTTTGAGAATGCAAAAAGACCCACCGACGATAGCATAAACGCGCTCATCATATCCATAGAAATATCCTTTTTCATGTATTCTTGTTCCTTCTGTAAAGATACATCCGAGACAAGCAACCACGACTCCGCTGCTGTATAGTTGCATATTTCTGACCCAAAAGGGCGTTGTTCCTTGCTCTTTAAGCATTTTTTCAAAGTAGACACCAGCAAATCCAGCGGTTATGCACGTCGCAAGGACGGCAGTGATGCCGACGAAGTAATTTTCATTCGCGGCCGGGGTGTTCTGACCGGTAACGTTGTTCATCTATAATTTCTGGTTTTGAAAGACCAATTTTACTTTTTTTTAGTTCTAAGCCGACCAAAAAAGATACCTGAACTGCAGCGACTCCGAGGAAAAGAAGAAAAATGGCAGCCCATCGAGTAGTGGAGAATTTCCTGCCGAGGAATGCCATCATGAAGATGGCCGTTGTGACAACTTTCAGTTGTGTTGTAATTTGATAAAGACCAGCATCGAGATTTGAAAGAGCAATGAAGTCGAGATTATTTTGTAGTGCATATGCCAGCGACGGGATGCTCATCTTCGCCAGCTCACGAGGAGCGCCAAAATAGTACGTTTGAAGGCACTGAAGTTGTTTTTACATATTTTATAGCATCAAAATTGTGATTTTGGATTTCAAAAATATATAAAAATATTGAAGTATTGATCAATCTTATCATTTTTTCGTTCCTTCTTAATACTCATTCAATTTTTGTTACATGTTCATACATCTTTTGAAAAAAACATACTTCTGAAAAGTCTTTTATCCTATATCTAGACTCCTTGAAAATCATTCCAATGGTGATCAGTAGTTTGATGACTTCTGCCGAGAGAACTACGGTTGTCGCGGAGTATCTCTATAAATTTGGCATTCATTCCTCCATTTCTTTCTATTCTTTTCTTGGTTTTTCTTATATATTCTGTGGCTAATGACTATTTTTCAGCATTTAGAAATAAAAAATGAAATAAAATAATTAAAAAAAGCGTTGGTGTTAAAAAAAATCCAGATAAGTCAGCGAAAATCACTGCAAAATGTGCTATTTCTGATTCTTCCTTGTTTCGACAAAAAACTCTTCTGGTTTCATTTTTAAGTTCTCAACGCTTTTTTTATTTTTAGTGTCTGAACTTAAAAAAAGGTAAACCTCACCATATTTTCTGGAATAACGCTCCTTGTGTATCTTACAGTCAATGTGTAACCGGTCCAGAGAAAAGTCATCGCCACGACAACGTAGGCTTTAAAGAGGAAACTGGGCTTGTCTACAATTAATCATTACTTTTCTTTAGTCTCAATAGGATTATAATAAAAATCCATAAAAATCCGAAAAATAAACTCACTATTATCTTGCCTCTCTGGTTTATCATGGCTCATTGGCAGGAGATGTTCTTTCTGATCATCTTTGGCCATGTTACCCTACAATTGTCCGTTGAATAAGGAAATTCCATTTTATAAAATAAAACAACACGTTTTAACAAAATTCAAAGACTCATCGTAACAAGTCAGCTGTGTACGCAAATGACCGTCGCTTGGGTTGAGAGGGAGAGCAAGTTATTTGGTCAGCTGGAAATGTTCTCTAAAGGGACGGAAAAAGGCATTTTTCATAGAAATGCATCTCAAAAATTAGAATTTTAAAGGGAAAATGGAGGTACAATTCTCCATAAGTCTGAATCATAAATGCAGGGAGAAACTAATAAACTTTTTATTTTGGTCAAGTTGGAAACATTATATTTTCAGTCAAATGATGTATCAGTGATGAAACACGTGTGAACACAAATGATATCTTATCACATTTCTGTACTAAAAGGGCGACTTTAAATAAACATAGCAGAAATTTCCATTTCCAACTTTCAATAAGAGGATTAGAAAATTTTAATTTTTGTCCTACTCAAATAAGCGTTTTTTCAACACTTAGTTCAACCTTGAAAACTAAAAATAGAAAAACTGTAAAAAAGAATTGCATCGACCGGGAATCGAACCCGGGCCGCCCGCGTGGCAGGCGAGCATTCTACCACTGAACCATCGATGCTTGTCCATTTTGTTCCCAAAGCTAGGGGATTACGGAACATTCCGAAAAACCACGCTGATGAAAAACCAAGCGGTAAAAAACCACGCTTAAAAAACTACTTGTATGAAAAACCACACGATAAAAAACCACGTGTAAGGAATACCACGCCGGCGCGGACATAACAAAATAACCATTTTCTCATTGTTTGTTTTCTGTCTCTTCTCAATAAATTTGCAATTTGCGTTTTTTTTAAGCGTGGTTTTTCATCAGGGAGGATTTTCGGGCTGTTCCGGGATTACACGCATTATTCGTTTCCATTGTGATGAATGTTAAAATGCTGATAGATGTTATAATCCTACAAAAGTAAGCAATGTGAAAAGAACTTCGACGGCGGGAATCAGGCAATATGTGTTCTACTACAGAACTATTGATGTAGTTAGTTTTAAAAAATATAACTAATTCGAATAGCAAGAAACAAAAAATCACAAATAAAACACTTTAATTCCTTAAAAAACTGCTTTTAAAAGTAACGACTATCTTTAAAAACTACACGTAATAGACAATTTCGTCTTCGTCGATTCCCTCATGAAGATGAAGTACTTCGTATTTTGTCAATGGTTCTATTAATTTTGCGTTCCTTATTTGGTTGCTAGACTTACCGTAACCAACGGGTGTCTTCATAGTACTAAAAATAACCTCAGAACTCTTCGTCGAATACATGAAGTTGGAAGCAAAGAAGAGAAGAATAAAATAAATGGATCCGGGAGCATTTACAAGATGTGCGACGTCAACAACATCGTTAGCAAAACGGATAGAGTCAATTCGAGAACCAGTGAAGAGCTGAAAAATGAGACTCAATTGTCACATTTATCAAACTTCTTTGGTTTTCTCCTCAAATTATCAAAAGCTTACCTCAAACAGCGCAATATGCACCAAAATAAGAGAAAGAGTAAAATTAGCAAGCATCCAAGTCATCCAAGAGACAATGAGAAATGCGGAACCATCCTGAAATGATCAATTTTTTTAATGGAAAATTGGAAAACCATACTCTTCGATAAGCATTGAACATAGAAAGAGATATTAGAAGACCCATGAGAGATAGCATTGCTTGAAGGACTGAAAATGGAAAATATTGAAAGGAAATATGGAAGATAATTTTGATAAATGCAAAAAATAGTATTCTGAACAACAGTATTTTGGACAAAATGTAAATTTTTTTTTGTGGAAATTAATGTATCTTTAAAGGAAGACTTTGGATTTCTGAACAACCAACGCAATAACCTAATTTAATGCTTACCTTGCCACTCAACTCCCTCATCTACCGACTTATTCCTGTGCGTAATCACGTAGATCCCTATCCTGATGGCATAGAAAAATGACCAAAACAGCGAAAACATGGCACAGGAATAATATAATCGTCTTTTCTCTGAATTTTTACCCATTCCTGAAAACAAAAGTAGACGAGAATAGAACGAAAGAGATAGAAGAAATAGAAATGAAGAAAAGCTCAAATATGCCAACTCCTCCCTGAATTTTCGAGCAAGTACGCATGTTTCGGAAGGATTAGTGCTGAGAGATCGAAAAAGTATTAGGACTGGCTTTATGATAGTCAGTGGGAGGAGAGAAGTAGGAGTGAGTTGAAGTAGGAGTGAGATGATGAAAGGTCAAAATGAATCAGTGCGATAATGATGGAGATTAGAACAAAAAAGTCATAAATGTTCTTTAATAGTTAGTTATTCGAATCCATGCATCATTTTCCGCCTTTTAGACTTCAAACATCTTTTAATTCCAAAAAAATTGTCAATAACGAACATTCCCTCAATTTCCTATTTCTTCTATGCGCATATTTTATCATTTTTCCGTCAAAATTCACATCTATGGTCAGAACTTTTAAACAGAACTCTTAATAGTTAGCCTTCGCAGTTAATTAGAGACGAGGGGAGAAAAAAGGGCCTCGAATCAATTACCCCCCTCCCTCTCCCCCTACGGTTAATTGAGCAAGGGAAATATAGCTGATGGAAGGAGGAAGTAGGGCGAGTTTAATCAACGATGACCACCTGGGGGAGATTGAGCAGGGAATAGGATTGGAAAATGTAGAGAGAAGGTCCTTTGAGAACGACAAATTGCCCAAATTATGGACTGAGTGACACTTTTGCCAGCTGCACATGACAGGGGGACAAACCAAATGGGAAATTTCACTAGGAATATAAGATCTCATTATTAAATATTTTCGAAGACTCTTTCGCTCAGCTATTTTTGTCTCTAGCTTCTCTACAGGAAGTCCTAATGACTGCTGGCTATACACGCACTCAAACATTCTTTCGTAGAAAGAGAGACAAGGTTAGGCCTCAAAAAAGCTGCAACTCTATACCTGGGTGGCTTATCCTCGGTGTCCGATTGCTTTTCCTTACTCAGCTGACGAGAAACAATAACGGGATGTAGAGTCAAGCTAACAGCCAGGTAAACAGCTTTATTTTGAGGTCTCAAGTCAACAATAATGCTTTTATGTGGTGTATAATTATTTCATTACCTTACAAGAAAACTTTTTTTTGCATTCTGACTTAATAGATCCTATAGTACACATGGAAGACCATAAAAGCTTTATATCTAGCAAAAATTAAATAATTAAAGTATGAAAAGGAGAAGTAAAGTAAAAATATTATTCCGTTGCCGGGAATCGAACCCGGGCCTTACGGGTGAGAGCCGTAAATCCTAACCACTAGACCACAACGGATACTTTATTTTTAAAAATTTGTTGATAATCTGATAGCTTCATTTTTTAGAATATCATTGCTCTTGACAGCTGTCATCTTTATCAGAAAGGACTGCCTTTTATGTAAGAAACTCAAGACCAAGAAATGCATCAATGTGAACTTCATTTAGAAAACATTTGGCACTATATCATGTAATAAGTATCTTTTTCTATACTTTTTTTCCGTTGATCTCCAATTTTCTCAGCTGACGTCCTTTAATTTCACCATTCAACTGAAGAATTTGGCTGCCATCGACATCATCGAGATTCATTCGAAAGGAGAGCCATTGACTGTCAGCCGACTTGGGCCGAAAAAGCGCCATACGGGCATGACAAATACGGCGATTCTTGCCGTCGACGATGAAAACAGGAAAGTCTTGTCGACCAATAAAGTTATCTTGTTCGAGGTCACGCAGGGGATGCTGGATGGATGAGGAATGAGAGGAGATACAATCGTTATCCGGTAGAAAACCGCTTGGGGAACAGTTCGAAGAGATCAAGGCAGGGACCGAAGAATAGGAGTTAGTGGATTTCTCTGTTTTTGAAGAGACCAACGAGGACAACTGCAGTAGGTCAACCTGGAAAAAAGGGTTATAAGTATTTGTGAAACAGTATTCAGAATTTTTTTCTCATTAAAAAACTGACTGAGGGTGTGTAGCTACTACTGCTACCGCAACTGGTTTTCTTTGTTTTGCTCCTTTCTTTTTTCTCTGGTTCCTTTGAAATTTTGCTGGAACAATCAGATGGCGACATTTGATTCGACGTCTTTCTGATATTATCATTATTTGGTTTTCGAGAGTCAAGTTTCTTCTTACTGAGATCTTTTGACGACGAGCACAACCTTTTTGAGCAGTGTTCATAGTCTCTTTTTTTTATCTTCTTCGATTTTTTATGTCCTTTTGAAATCTTGTTTTTCGTCTCCTCACAAGATTGTGTTATTTTTTTCGAAATAGGCGGGGGCATTGGACGAGCGGTGGAATCTATCTTGTCGTTTTCGAAAAGAAAGATCTTCTTCTTGTGTTCAGCTGGTGCTGAATCGACGTCGATATTGAGATAACTGGCTTGTTCCTCCGCGACTCGAAGACATCTCTCTAAACTATCTTCTATCTGTTGAGCCAGAGTATTCAATTCAGTGGATTGGTGACGACTTTTCCGCATGACAAGATACGGGATGAATGAAAATATGGAAGGATTTGTCAAAATAACAAGATAAGATATTTCAGGAAATTTACAATTGAAAGTTCATCAATTTGAATAACTTTAAATTTAAAAAATGGATTAAATGTTGTATTTAATCCTTTGAAGTATCATTTTCAGTACGGAAATGTTATCTTTATTATGTTTCAAGATTCTCCTCTTCAGTAATTTTATTTTCTCAAAATATTACATCTATTTTGAAACAACATAAAAATAATGCATCGTAATAGTTCAGGAAAGTGAAAATAATTTCATTACCTTTTCCAATTCGATACAAATGCATTTGATGGAGAAAGCGGTTCTGAAAAAAAAATTAACGACAGAGACTCGAGTTTATGGTAAGTTGTTTGTAAAACAACAATTTGACTATGTCGAATTCTGTTATCTACTAGCCGATAAGGTTTTAAATTTTAAATTATCAACACAAGTATTGTTTTTTTTTCAAAACGGTTTTTTTGGAGAACAGAAAATGGGCAATTTGGAGTACACGTACGCCAAATTTGTAAAAAGCATACGTGTTTCACATTTATTGGAGAACACGTACGCGGTTACTACTATTTTTTTATTTTTTTTCTCGGTTTTCTTTGGTTCATAGGGTGTGTCTATTAGTTTATATTTTATTTAGAATCCGATTTAAACTTTGTCACTACTACACTTTTCATTTTCAACCGTTTTTGGACTAAACGCCACATATATGTTTCCCTGGCAAATGTCAAAAAGGTTTTTTGTATTTGTACTTGTACTTATATTTGTAGTTTATTATTATTAACAATTTGTTTTTAGTAAATATGAACGATATAAATGTTCATATAATGCCGAATCCTGTAACCATTGAATTCGCCATCGATGAAATTTTTTTGCGAAGGTTAGTTTTTTATGAAGCGGTTTATATTGTAGATGCAAATTTACAAGATCTGAAAAACAAATAAAAGAATTTCCCCTAAATTAGGGCTGAAGTTAGCCTTTCAAAGACAAATTGGAAATTCTATCGATACAATTCCGTCTTGGATCTTTAATGGTATATTAAAACTAGCTTCTCATTATTTCTTTAGGGAGATCAACGGAATCAAAAAATAAGCTATTTAATGATTCAAAAAAGATGATTGTAAATCCATCTATTATTAAAGATCAACATTTAGTGCAATGTGAAACTAAATGTGCTGTTATTCATCTAGATGTCAATTTGTTCAAGTGTCATGAATGCAGAGATATTATTTGCGCTCATAAGTAAGCTTTTTCTGTATTTGTTATGTGTTAGGATTGCACTTATCACAAAATGCGATGAAAAGAACAGACTCTTAGCATTATCCCTACTTCAGGAGGATTTAGAGTCTCTTGACTCTCTTTATGAAAGAAAATTGAGAGTCGCATCTGGAAGAGAAGGAGAAAAACAAAATTACAAGGGACGGCGTGGACTAAAAAGTAGCGCAATTCCTTCCTTTCGTAAGCCAATTGTTGGCAGAAGAGATATAAATTATAATGATGATTCTGAATATTTTTTGTAGAATCGTTGAGAATTCAATTATTGTGTTCCTTTTGTAAATAATGTTTATTATGCTTTTATTATTTCCTCTATAAAGAATGATCTCTGACTCATATGACAAGAAAAGACCTTTTTGACATTTGCCAGGGAAACATATATGTGGCGTTTAGTCCAAAAACGGTTGAAAATGAAAAGTGTAGTGACAAAGTTTAAATCGGATTCTAAATAAAATATAAACTAATAGACACACCCTATGAACCAAAGAAAACCGAGAAAAAAAAATAAAAAAATAGTAGTAACCGCGTACGTGTTCTCCAATAAATGTGAAACACGTACGTTTTTTACATATTTGGCGTACGTGTACTCCAAAGTACGTGCGTACGTGTATTCCAAATTGCCCAGAAAATGTGTTTTTATAGAGTTGATGGCGAGATTGAAGGAGGAAGGGATGAAAGAACAATTTATTCTTTCGTTCACAATTTAATGGTAAGGTTTTTTGTTTGGGTAGACGATAACCATGACTAGTAATTAACCTGAATTCCAGTAAATTGTTAAGGAAATATCATATGTTGTCTCTTTTAACCAAAAAAGTCAACAAGTTTATTGCCAATCGTCATTAATATATCACAATGAATGAATTCACTCGAGATTGTATGTAATATGTACAGATAACTCGTCCTATTTTCCAAAACCCGATGCCGCTCGTCGTCTTCCGGGTCGCTCGATACTTCCCGGTCCTTCGAAAGATTCTCTAAATTTTTAAATCGATAGACTTGAAAAGAAACAAACCCAGAAGTAGACATAGACATACTCCTACTGCCCGGATATGTGATAGAGACAGAGGAACTGACAACTCCTTTAGAGGGGAAGGACCTTTTTTTAACATTTCGCGAATAATGATTGTTCTTACTTGCTGGGACTTGTCGGCGATAATACCGGCGAGCCTTGCGATGCTCGTCTTCTTTGTTGAGCCGTTGCCATTGCATCGCGCAGCCGGTAATTTCTCAGCTGAATTTTTCATTGTACTTCAGTGTTTTTAGTCTACCTGGGCACTCAAATGAGCAACTGTGGAGTTCCTGTCATTCAACTCACTGGACAGCTGCCGAATGCGATCTCCTTGGATGTCATTCTGCTCTCTTAACTTGTCAATTGTCAATTTGACCTTTTCTTCGATGTCGGTGGCTTGTTGGTCTTTTAGGCGAAGTTGCTAGAAAAAGAGAATCTTGTTCTATTTACATCAGAGATGGGTGAAATGTTTTCGCGCAAGGTTTACAGAACCGTTAGTATTTTGCTTCTCGTGCTTCTATTACTTTTTCTTGTTCTATTCTGTATCTACGCAATTTCCCATCTTTTAGTACGTTCTAGATATAAAAATTTAGTAATCAAGTCCCAGAAAAAATAACAAAATGAAACGCTTTGTAACATTTCATTTCGTTGAAGAATTTTTAATTTATATACATAATATGCTAAAAAATGGAAAATTTTGCATAGAATCTGAATATAACAAGAGAAAAAAAAACAATTCCGTAAACACTCTGTGAAAAAGTCCCACTTATCTCTTCTCAAAAGTGTATACAAAGACAGTTAAATATTCCAAATTAGGCATCGGCCGTTCCACTCACCTCCTCTAATTCCTTGATGGCAGTCTCATATAAAACGACTTTCGCCTTGAGCTCCTTCATCTCTTCGCTATCCACATTGACTATAACCGGTCTCTTCGCATCTAAAAAATTTTCAAAAGGAGGATAAACTGACCTTTGCAAAGCGTTTGAAAACGCTCCACCTCCTTGTGAAGAAATTTTAACATGAAGTCGTGACTGTCTTGTAAATGACGAATTTGCTCCTTCTCGTGTTGAATCCAACGTTTGTCACTTTCGCGTTGTTCTTCGAGAAGACGTCGGCGGAGTTCAGATTCGAACTGAAAAAAGGAAGATTAGATTAATCACCATAATTCGAAAAGCTCTTTTTCAACAGAATAATAAGTTTACATCTATTCGTTCTATATTTACGTCAATCTTTCATCGTCAGATTAAAAAAATGCAGATAAACCTTGTTGATCGGAGAGTGAGCGAGGGATGAGGGTGTGTAAAAAGCGTGTGGGATTACCCGTAAGACAAGGGAACGAAAAGAACAGGTGGTCTTCAAGCGTATTTTTTGGAAAATTTATGGAAAGGGAGAAGGTCATTGATCCCTTCAAAGAAGAAGCTGACATTTTGTTGCAAAAAAATGACAAAAACCTTGTATTTTGACCAAGTTTCCCCAGCACTCTTATCCTCCTCGTGTTTTCATAACAAAAAGCCCTCTTGTCACAAACAATTTATTTCCGGCGAGGAGGCTCAAGAATTATAGTCAGCGGTCACGCTGTGATTTCGAAAAGATAGCCTCGGTCAGAAGGTTTAGAGAGGAGGATAGAACAAAAACAGTTGCTCACTAGGCTGATGACGGAGGTAGGGATGGGAAGGGATCAAAATAACCGGGAGAAGGCAACACATGGAAGACATAACATGACTATAGTGAGTAGAGAAAAAAACAATTGAAAGGGGAGTCAAGAGCAATTAAGTTAGGTTTGTACGAGTCTGCCAAGTACTTTCTAATATGCAGCTTCCCTTTTATGAGAGTTAGACTACACTCTATGGCTAGGTAAATGAGCTCTTGGTATTAAAATGAGATAACATATTTCAAGTTTTGTTTAGTTTTCTAAAATGAAAAGTCCTACCTTTTTCCATATTTTTGAATTGTTCTCCAGCTCTACCTCCTCTTCCTTCTCATTCTTTTCTTCCTCTTTCTCCATTTCCTCCTTTATTCTTACCAGCTCTTCTCCCATACTTTCCTCTGATGTGCATTCCGACAGTTCGACTTCTTCCTCCTGCTCTGGACTTTTCTTCAACGAATTTCCAAACAAAAAAGAGCCTTTTTTGAGACTTCCAATTGTCTCCTCTTTTAATTCTTCAGTCTCTTCTTTTAATGGAAGTTTCATGTCTTTCGAAGAAATCGACGGTTCATTAAATGATAAACAGGAGTCTGTGAATGGTGAACCAATGAAGGAAAACAGGTATAAACTCACGAGGCTGATTATGTTGCTGCTGTTTGACGACAACACCACCAGCAGACATTTCGTGAAGATAGCTGGCGTACAGCTGAAAAAGATGAAAATTAAAGGGAACATGAGAAAAAGTTATGAAAACTGGAATGAATTTAAACTATAAATGATTAAAATCTATAGAACCTTCATCGAGACAAGGAGGACACAGTCAGTTTAAAGAAGAAAAAACTGGAAAAGGTAGAAAAGTTGGAATGCCGGACATAAAATGAAGGGTAACAATTAACTTTTCATTGAAAAAAACAACAATTTTCTACAACAAAGGGAAGTAAGAATCAATGTTTCTACAAGCAAATTTTATCAAAGATCAATTAACATGCTACCAGAAGAACCCCTTTTCTCCTGCATCATGTGGTCAACTATCATCAAATAGAGCGCAGCTCATAAATTTTGAATTATTTCCTGGTATTTGAGATGGCGATAAAAACTTCTTATTTATTCCCGACGCGTTCATATTTAAAGAATTTTGATCTGAAAAGTAAAAAAGAAAGTGAAACTTTAGGTTGGTTTTTTTGTGAGGTAAAAAGTCAGCTACCCGAGTTGAAGAGACGAAAAGTAGGGCAATCCAATAGTTGGAAGACTTATTTTTTTGCAAATATTTTGGTTGTAATTCAGAACGGCATTTACTGAAAAAATAGAGGAATACTGAATAAAAAATGAGCTGATTCATTCAAAATTACAAGAAAAGCCATCTGATTCTTATAATATTTCGGCACTTCCTTGTGATTTTCCCCCCTGCCGTCTAGTCAAATGCTCAAAGAATCTCCGAACAGGCTGAAATTTGAAGCGCCAAAGAAGGAAAAAGTGCCGGGATCGATTCGTGAGAGAGGGAAGACTAAATGAGGTAGCAGCTGACCGTCGGATTACGTCATGGTCAGCCGGCTGGCACAGAGTGGACGGAAGGAGGATGAGGGATAAACAGGAAGAGATAGAATTATGATGAATTAGGGAAAAGGAAGGGTAGATGACGGCGAATTGTTAAGGAAAAGAAAGGCAGAATGCCATAAAATAAACTACGGGGACTAAGAATGTATAATGAATAATAAGTGGACAAAATTGTACTGAAGCGCCTAAAAATGGCAACTAAGACCCCAAAAATAGCTTGCAGCCGATCAAAAATCCTTGATTTATGAGTTCTTTCTGATTTTTCGAACTCTTTCATACTCCTCCAGGCTATTAAAAAAGAAAAATTGGTCAGGATGGAAAGTATACCAAAATCTGGCTTGAAAGGATTTAAAATTAAGATAAAAGCAAAGATTAATCAATACTTGGACTGGCACACAGTTGATAAAACATTGAAAAATGACCTAGACCAAAGGCTTTTTCACTTTCCCTCTCATCTTCAAAGGTCAGAATAAGAACATCAGGGTCCTTTAGGTCTATTCTAACCATCTCATGATTTAATTATAAGCTAATAGTACTGGATATGTTATAATAATCGAAAACAGCGCTTTTTTTTTGTTTTTTCACCTGTTGACGCAGTCTGTTTACTTCCAAGGCTATTTTACGTAATTTGTCAGCTAATTAGCTAATCCCTGATTTATATATAGGAAGACCTTAAAATGATAGGTATGATAAGATAAATGTTTCCGCCACAAAGGTTTAAAAGAACCGGGAGTGTAATAAAGAAAAATGAGGAAAAAAGGTCAAGCGGACGAAATTTGAAACGCGAGAGTAACTTCAAGAGCAATTGTATAAAATGTGTAACTACTGCCTTTCTGTACAATCAGGAACAAAGTTACACTTGCCTCCATTACATCAATCGAACGGCAGTGAACCGGTTTTGAGAACATATGGACATATGGAGGTCCTCTTTTATCTATAATTTATGGGACTTGGTTGCTCGGAGGGGTGTCAAAAGAGATGAAAGATATTTTGCTTCTCATCGATTTTGAATGGACTCAACAGATTTTTAAAGAGATAAGAGTTTGAAATTTTGAGTTAAAAGATAGAAGGTAGCTTCAAAAAAAAATTCGGGTTATCTGAAAAATTAGTTACAATTCCCGGTTTTCAGGCGCACACTCAAACTAAACATAAAGAGCAAAAGAAGGTATGTGCGCAATGAAGTGTCTGGTTGCATTGAGGCAGCAGTGAGGCAGCCGACAAACGGGTGTTGTGAATGGAACACACGCGCAGGATTAGAAATGTGCGTTGGTTCGTGTCCATTTGAACATATGATCAATTCTCTATTGGATTGCAAGAAAAATAAATGGAGGGATTATCTACAAGGGAGGAGCATCCATAGAGTTCACCAGTGATAAATGATTTAATAGAAGAATATTTAAAAAAAGAAAAAATCAAATAAAGTATAACCAAGCAAAAGGCAAAATAAGGCAGAGGACTACGAAGTTGCAGAATATTAGATTTACTCGCCAAACGGGCTTCAAATCAGGGTTAAAAACATAACATTTTCTACAAAATAGAAAAAAAATGTAAAAAAAATAAAGAAAAAAATAAACGAAAAAAAGCTAGCCGACGACGAAAAAAATTTCTCATTCAAATTACCGCAAAAACTCGCACTCGACTGTCGGATAACTTCCTAAATTCTTTGAAAAAATTCGGGTGTTGCCGTTTTATTTTATTTTTAGGTATTTTGGATAAGTCTTTGATGAATCCTGAAGCTGTATCAGGTGACATAATGTCCAAGTTAAAATGAATGAAAACCTTGAACTATAAAAAAAAATAAAAACTTTGTGATATGTTGATTCTGTTGTTTCAGTTTCTTTCAACACTTCTAGTTTTTTACATTTCAACTAAAAAACGTTATCTTGACTTGAAAAAAAGTTTAAGAACATTTGGGCTTAGAAATGGTTTCCAAATCTTTTTTTCCTGTAATTCAATCAAACTTTTTGTCTTTTGAATTAACTATTACCATTAATTCATCCAAGCGCGCTCTATCGCTAAGCGTGGGAACTGTTGAAATTCAAAGATTAGAGTTTTTATGAACATCTTTTTTATTATTTTCTTTTGTTTTCCCTCTTCTATTAAATTTTTGATTTTCAGGATGAGCCGAGAAGTGAAAAAACGTGTTTCTTTCAGAAATGTCAAAGAAATAAAGTGGGTCTGGTTTTTTTCTTGATGCTTACTGGATTTAGATTCTATGAAAAGGATGTGAAGAACTGCGCGGAACTCCTATTTGATGGATCTCCTGTTAAGGAGAAGATAAATGAAACATTAGGATCCGATGGAATTTTCACGTAAACTCTTTTTGTCATTGTATAAACTGTTTTTCTTTAGACCGGGAAGAACGATGGTTTCTACTGAAAGTTCACATCATACATCAGTTACAACTACTCATATGTTCGAGGAAACCTCAAAACGTTAGTTTTCTTTTATATATTTAAATTATTTAGAGCCGATTCCTATTGATCCCATTGATAACACAATGGACATGTTCGATAACAAGGAAAATACAAATTGTGCTGATATGACAAATTATGATGTCTCAGATATGCAAATTTCTGTCGTAGAAGAACGGACATTGACTTCAAGAGGTCAGCCCTTATTCTTTACTTTGTATTTCATCATTTTAGATTATACAATGTCCAATAGCAATGAAAACAGTTTTGAAGAAACAATGATGATGTGGGAAAATGCTAAACGAGCTCCGATTGTAGAACGAGGCGTTACGAGCAATTTTAACGAAACTATTGGCATGTTCCCGCCGGTAATGGTTTTATATTAATTCTTTTAATTTATACATTTAGACAGAGCCAGTATTGATGACCGTACTTGAAGAGCCTGAAAAGGGCGATTCATCATGCCCAATGGAACTTACTGAAGAAATTTTTAATGTCAGTGGTGCGAATGCAAATGAAACAATAACAGTGAAAACTTCAGACACTACTAAAATTTCTCCAAAGGAAAGGCAGATTTTTTAGCATTGTATTTTTTAATTTTAGGTTGTAACTGTTTCCTCGGATACTAATTCATCTCCTTGTATCACTCATACATTGTTGTCAACAACGGCAGAAATGTTTCCTGATAATAATGAAGTAGTGTTTTTTAGTTTTTATATATTTTTTAAGACTATTTATTATCAATCGGTTGCAATGGATATTTCACAAAATCCTACTGAAGAAGAAATCCCCACAAAGCTGTTCGAATGTTCGCAGCTGAAAGCTACACATATTTTCGAAGACGCCCCAAATCGTTAGTATTTTTTTAGTTTTAAATTTAAATTTTGTAGAGCAGACTCCAATTGATCCAATTGACAACACAATGGACATGTTTGATAAAAAGGAAAACACAACTTTGGTTGATGTTACGAACTATGATGTTTCGGATATGCAGGATGCTGATCTATCGCTGAAAGAAGAGGGCCATTCAACAATATGCCTGTCTTCTGCTAAGGAACGATCTGTACAAACTATAGTGATATCT
The DNA here is from genome assembly GCA_932521415.1 of Oscheius sp. DF5120. Lineage (NCBI taxonomy): Eukaryota > Metazoa > Nematoda > Chromadorea > Rhabditida > Rhabditidae > Oscheius > Oscheius sp. DF5120. Next base: position 1,594,726 of record OW051463.1, read on the forward strand.
TCTGACAAAACAACGAATAATAGTCTGTGCGAAACTAGTCGAGCTGTTAATATTACTTCCAATTTATCTATGTTTGCTCGATGTGAAGAGGTGACATTTTTCTATATATCTAGACTTTTCAGATGCTTATAAATGACAAGACTGCTCTTTTAGAGTTGACGATGAACGCTTCGCGGATTTCAAATCGGTCGGGTAGAGCTTCAATGCTAAGCCAATCAGTTAGAACGTTAATTTTCTCGTAGAATTTTTTAGATCCGTTCTCGCCGCCGCTCATCTCTCAATACAACGTTGAAAGATATCGATGAGATGGTCAAGAATGTACGCATTTTCTTTACTTTTTATTTTTTTTTCAGAGTCCTGTTACGCTTGATAAGGATATGTCTATGGAAGAACAATTATCATTTCTATCTCAAGCATTTGATAATAACTTATTCAAGGTATGGTCTTTTTTACAAAATATAATATATTTTACATGTAGATTAAATATTTAGAAGAACAGAATGATGACTTAACTAGAGAGATAAAATGTAATCAACTAGATCAGCTTATACAATACCTGCATACTCAGAAGAATAAATATGATGACGAGCTTGCTCAGAAAATGGAGAAATTCAAAGCAAATCAACCGAAAAAAGCTGCTGCAGTTGAAGCACTCAATGGAAAAAATGTATAATTTACTTATAATATCTCATTCTTTTACAGCTTGGCGTTTACGATGCTGACTTACTCGTTGCTTCTAGAAGCATTGCTTCATGTGAAATTCTAGCTAAAAGAATGGAAATAGCAAAACAATTTTCTGAGCAAATTGAGGTACTTTTGCCTTGTTTTTATCTTGAAAGTTTCATCTGTAATATATTTTTTCTTACAGAAAATGCAGCCTGAAATGTCAAAAATGCTCGACTCTGCTGAAAGAAAAGCATTACTTTGCGAAGATATTCCTGATTTAGAAGACGGTTTGTTTCTTTTCACCGTATCATTGGATTCTTTACAGAACTGGTAAAGTTACAAAAGGAATGGGAAGATCTCAAGTCGACCGATTTGAACAGCCTTCAAGAAGCTGAATTTCAAAATAAGATGAAGCAAAGAAGATTTAGAGAATTTCAACAAGAAGCTTTGGATCTTGAGCTCATAGTAAGCTTTTTTTATATGTATAAAATCTGATTATAGTTGCTTGGAATAGAAAACAAGAGCATTGTCAAAAAAATATTCATACAGGAAGAAATTAACCGCCTCCTAAAGCAGTTATTGACAGAGGAGAAGTCTAATGAGTCAATTATACGTTCTCTACTACGCGATTAACTTGTAATAACCGTTTTACCGAATTATGTCATAAAGATTGTCTGTATTATTTCTATTGTCATTTGTAATTAGTAACAGGTACATATTTTTAAAATTTTATTGTGATGCGGAGACAGAAGGGATGGGTTTCCTAATGGTTTACAATTCACAGGCTAGTGTCTTGATAGGATTGCCGCTGGTATCGATGACGTGAAGAGCGAGACTTTGTGGCGTTCTTTCGAGTTTAATCTGTCGACCATCGAGAAGTTGAAGATGGTAGAGCACCTCTTGTTCATGATTGATAATTTTCAATAATCCACCATCCTTTAGAAGAAACGTTCTACAGACTTTGTCAACACTAGGAACTAGAGACGTTATGGCAAGTGATGAAGAAGAAGACTTTTCTTCCTCTCGCATCTGTTTCTGCTTTATCAGCTTTTCGATATGGGGACGATATGATTTATTACTCGGATACCTTGTCGGATGAGAGAGATGCGAAAGCCAACCTTCCATTGAGATATTGATGGCTCAATATTGCATCCCTTCAAAGGAATCATCAGAAGATTATAGCTAGTCCTGACAAGATATTGTTTGACTGGAAAGAAAGCTCATGCGATTAGTTTCGTTTATTTTTCCTGATTCTACTTTTTCTATAGATCTGCGAGCCAGGTGATAATTTTTTATGCAAATCTCAGTTGCATTGAACCGTTTTAATACATTTTCTTGCTACTTTATCTATTTATGAGTAAAAAAAAATTAGGTCAAAATACACGCGCACGACATATCGTCAAAATATTTGTATAATGCGAGGCGTCAATGGTTTCCGCGGATTATATGCGAGGCGAGTTTTGGTTGTCTACCTTCCGAGTCACATCGCTCGTTCTTTTGTGCTTCTATCGCTCGCTGTTTTTTTTGAATACTGGGCCCCACTGGTCCAATTGCTTTATTTATGCCGTTTTCTTCGCCATATTGAATATTTTATATCAGTTAGCTATTTTTATTTATTTGCTTTCTTTTACTGTAAATTATTCGAGTCTTGCAAAAATTGAAGGTTGAGTCGTAAATCATGAAATTCTATATGAACAGAACTCAAAACACCTTCTTTTTTGCCTAAAAGACTGAGTTGACTAACTAACCATTCACTCATAGAAATATCATCGATACTCCGAGGATTTGTATAAGTCGAACCGGCTATTGATTATTTTTGATTCCGCAATGTTTTGAAAATAGATATTCCTCCTTCAGTGTAGGCGTACCATTAAGGGCGTCATTAAATTTCTTCTCTCGGGAACACCCGCTGCTGTTTCAGTTCTCACTCTTTTCATAGAATTTGACGCAAAGAGGTCAGAAAGAACAAGCCCTCGGTGATCTGGAACGATGGAGGCGGAAGGTCACCAACAAGAGGTAGTTTGTATCCATTTTCTGTTGTGTTTTGTCTTTATTTCAGTTATTTTTTTTCTGAAAATAATTTTATAAGAAAAAATCTCGGTTTTTCATTCTTCTTATTGCCTATCTCTAATCGTTTCCGGCTTTCTTTCCAGCACTAAGAATTTCCTTTTGCAAAAAGCGGAAAAGAATCTTCAAAAAGCCACATAATTGCTATTCCAATTACCGTCACAAATCAATTATTTCAGATGGTTTCCCGAGTTACGCGTCATGTAATGGACATGACAGATTTAGAGTTGGCAGCTGTTCTGGCGGTGGCCATGCCAAAATCAAATTTTGATGGTGTTGAACGGACGGCACGGCAAGAGGCTGTTCTAAAATGGTTTAATTCTAAAAATAAAATACAAAAATAATCTTATAGGCTTTTTGCCCATGGTTTGAGCATTAATCACGAGTTCATGCTGGATATTGAAGACGATGACATCTACGTCCTCATGAGGAATAAACCATGTACATGTTGTCCTAAGAGTGAGGAAATGACCTAACGAAATCGTTTTTCTACAGCTTCCGATCCTCCAGTTTCTTATAGAAAAGATGGGAAGGAGGATAGCGTAATACTTCCAATTGTCAAAGAAGAAAAAAAGAGTTCTGGTGAGCCACCGACAGATAAAACACTTGTTCCACAGGTGAAAAATGGCACTGTATGCTTTTTTTAAAATAAAATTTACCTAAAGATATAGAAAAATACTTTACCTACTTCGACATTAGCTGAAAGAAGAGGTCAAAAAGTTCAACCTATTACAACACAACCGCAGACTATGGATGCAAATAATAAAAGAGGTGGTTATAATAATTTAGTATTGAAATTTTTAGAACCCGAACCCGAAGAAAGTTGCTGGAAAACTTGCTGGCGAGAATATGGGACCTGTTGTGTAGGTCTTTGGGGCAATTGTTAATAATTTTTGTGAAAATTTATTTTCAAAATGTGAGTCTGTGATCCTATTAATGAACCACAAAACTATATTTCAATTAACAAGAAAAGAATAAAAAATCTTACTTAGAGTGAGTTACCTTTTTAAGTTTTGAATAAAAGCGCTTAAGGAAACCACGATGTGGCGTTGGTTCTTCCTGTGCGCGAAACGGAGTGATGCCTTTGCTGAATGCTTCAAGTGTCGGCAAATTTGGCTTCATATATTGTCCTTCGTTGCTCTGTCGCACGATTACAGGAGTCCCATAAGTGACCGACGATTGATTAGGTTCCTGCACGTTTATCAAAAACCTACTATAACAAACCTTATAAGACGAACCGCCATCTACATTTTCATCTTTTATATCTTCTTCCACAGCTTCTTCAAGCGGTTGTTGATCCATTGGCAAATTATCCATAATGATAAAACTATTATCCCCATCATTATCATTATCTTCTTCTGGGGATTTAGGCGGGGGTAAAACTATAATGTCGCCTTCTTCTGTTAATTCTAATAGTAAATTATAAAGTATAATTTAAGGTATTACCTTTTATTTCTTGTTCTGTTTCACGCTTTTCATATTTTTCTATCCGCTCAAACTCTTCCCTATCTTCCCAAAATTTTTTATCTAGTTCCTCTTGATATAATCTACAGAATTCGCGAAACGGCGGAATACGGAAATTTCTCTCACGCTAATTTTAAAAAATAATACCAAACATAGAACACTTACATCATGAATACGCCTATAAGTGTTATTGAAGCCCATATAATAGTAAATCTTCATCTCATTTAATTTTGGAGGACGCTGATGAATCTTTTCATCATCTGAAAGGGAGAAAAACTAACAAAATAAGAATGATTTACCTTTTTTAAATGTTTCTGGAATTTCATCATCTACTAGATGAAATTTCAAAACTTCATCTGGAATTTCTTCACGTTCAAGAGCTCTGCAATCAAAATATAATACATTCAATCAAGATGCCTACTGTCGCAAATATCCAGGAGGATAGCCCTTGATTAATCCCTTTTTTCTCATACGATAAATCCATTCCGGAATGTCATCTGGTCCTATGCCTAGTGCCTAAATAAAACGTATACAATAAAATATTTGAAAGTTAACTCTTCGTAAGTTATCCGATATACGACCTGGCGTAAATCTTTTGTCCTTCATTGAAGTATCATCTTGATGGTAGCGGTTTACTTCTGATAATCGTTTCCTCTCTTTAAATTCAGCGGCATTCTTGCTTATACGACGTGAATCTCTTGGTTCTGGGCATGAATTGAGCTGATGGTCACCTCCGCAATTGAAGCAACTTATCATCTGGAAAATAAGACATTTCGACTGGAAAGATACATACTTTTGGTCGCTTTGCGGATGGTTCATCTTCTCCTCCCGTTTCCGAAGTATCATTAATATCAAGTAGACTTTTTTTAAAATTTGACGACCAATCACTGGAAAGAAAACAAGTATAAATTATAAAAACTAATAAAAGATAACCTTGCATTCATCGGATTTGTGCAATCGTCAGGATGGTAATCAACATATTTATATGTTTCTGTCCTATCAATTAATATTCCTTCATCGATATGTATATCTGTTTCTTTGGACACTACTTGCATGCATTCTATATCTGGTACATATCTAAAAATAAAACTATAAGTCATAATAGTATAAAACATACTCTTGTGGAGGAGACGTTTGAAGTTCTCCTTCTTCTGCTTCTTCATCAAAATTTGTTGAATTTGGTATACCTGTAAGTATATCTTAAAAACAAATCGCAATTATAAAATCTACAAATAAATTCTTTCTCACCTTTAAACATTGCAATGAAATTTAGGGATTAGACTTGGTCTTCTGCGTCCTAGAGATAAATTATTAACAAAGAAAAATATTAAAAAAGAACAAAAATTAAGCAGAATTTTGAACTAAAAGTCTAAATGCCGCGCGAATTTCACTCTTGTAAACACCGCGCCAAAATTGTTTTTCAGTAGAAAAACAACTTGTTTTTATATTTTTAATGTGTTTTACCTTTCTTCACTTTGCCATCTTTCCTCATAAAATTGAATGGTTTTCAGTGTCAAAATGGCTAATAAAATGCCTTGGATGAAACAAATTTACCTCAGTCTTGTGCCAGCCGTTCCAATAGGGTATCTTTTACTTCACGGTAAGTCTCTATTTTTTTTTGCTATTTTCGCTCAGGATTCCGTGGACAAGAATTCTTTACAAAATTTTATGTGAATAGGAGCGTAATACCAGCATCTGAGTCACTAAAACAATTTGTAGAATCAGAATTAGATCGATTAGAAAATATTCGACATTCAAAGGTACTTCCTCACAACTTTTTTTTGAATAATTTACTATTTTCAGTTAATTATTACGCTTACAAATGAATTTGAGCCAAAAGTTTATGGCGGATTCTTCCTAAATAGAGGCGTTGAACTGCAATTTCCACTACGAGCCGCTATTGATGACGTAGAAATGGCTCGGAGGTTAGGATCGAATATGGAAATGGATCTTGGACTTGCAAAGTAACTTTTTATTTATTCCTCAGCCTTAATTTTACAGATACAGGCGAAAAGTTGAAGCGAATTCAACTATTGGAGACGAATTAATGTCCAGAATGATGCTATCTGATAATGCGAAAAGGTTTATCATCCAACGACAGCTTCAGTTGGCTAATAAGTAAGTCCTTTATTTGCGGATTATTCCATTTTCAGTGGCGTTTTCTTCTGCGCTCCTATTTTTACTTGGATGGGAATTTGCAGTGCTGGCTATTTTATCTTTGCAGGTTTTTTCTTCAGTTTTCATATTCATAAATTTCTTTAGGCATGATTCCCATTGTAGGAAATGCCATTGCTTTTGGTGCTACTGTCGCTCTAGTAGTTCTATGTTATAATCAATTAATGTCCTTTATCCGAGCTGATTTGATGAAAAAGGCAGATATTGCAGCTTGTCAAATGTAAATGCTGTGTTTACCTTTCCATTTATCATTTATTTAGGGGTAAAGAATATTTGTGCGGTGCAAAAGACTATTTCACTTCTTCTATGAATTTTATGCGATTGTTGCGACGGATATTAGGAGATGAAGGCGAAAAGAATATAAAAAAGAATGGAGATTCAAAGTTGGATCCTGTAGCTTATTCAGAAAGGTTTGTTTTATTTTTACAACAGTTTCTTTTAGGTTAAAAAATATCGAAAATCTTGCGATAAAGAAGAATGAAACATTGGATTGTCCTAAATAGCGGGTAATAATGATTACAAATTATAATTTTGTTGTATTAAAATAATAAAGCATATATATATATACATACATGGTTTTTATGCTATTAGTGTTTCTCTTCTATTTGTTATCTGTTTGAGCCTTTTAAAATGTGGATTTTGAGATTTTTAAAATAAAATTTAGAATAGTTTTCTAAATATAGATGTATTTATCAAGACGGCTTCTTAGTTTCAAGTCAGTTTTAATCGTTTTCCGTAAAAGATTCAGCTTAGGAAGTGGAATTTGGATACAACAGAATGGTTGAAGACAAAATGGGGACGAAGAGCACGAATTGGTTTATTAACCGGGACAGTTGTCGGTTATCCCATTGTTTCCGTGCTGACAAATGGTCCTTTAGTTAATGTTTCTTTTTCTAAAAGGTATGTACATCTTATTCCTTTGCAAGCACATTTTTCAGATATTCAGTTCAAAATCTTCCGTCTTCTATGGATATGCTCGCAAAAGAAGAATATGAACGCTTTCTAGAAAGAGAACAACGTCGAGAGCGAGATGCTGTAGTTACAGAGCATATTAATGAAAGTTTAGGTATTCTTGTAGCCTTTTAGAAACGGAATTTGCAGTTGATTACGATACTGTAGCCTCAGGATCATTAGGTGTAAGAACAGGACTTCATGTAGCTGTACCGTTTTACATGAGATTTTCATCAAAGGAAGAAGTTTTACACTTTTTTAGGTAATTTTCCACCTTTGCATTACTTTATTTTAGAGAAAAGCGGATAAATTTTATAGATTTTCTAGGAGAACGATTATCTGTTGATTGGGATACACCAAGTGGGGAAGAACTTGCGGAAACGTTTGTTATGAGTGAAGGAGTGAGAATTTTAATTTTTTTTCTGATAGACTTTTAGGCTCGTCGCTTCATCTTTCTTCGAGATCTTTACGCACATGATGGTTATGCGGCTCTCGCACAAAGAAGTATTTCTTGGGCATCGTGGACTACATTTAGTAGTATTTTCACTTATTGGCTTCATGGTGTAAGATTCATTTCTATCTAAAGTTCTAAATTTTTTCAGACAGCTAAATTCTTTGGTAGCTCTGCTGTTAGTTTTCTCGGTATTTATTCCGTCTTTCTAGGAGCAGCATGGTATGCTAATCGACATTGGCATTATTTATACAGGTGAGTTATTTTGTAGCTGAATTAATTAATTGTTTTTTTTAGATATGTAACTGACGTCTATGCGGATAGCACAGCAGCTAAAGCATCAGTAGGACATTCAGAGGGAGGAAAGGAATATTATTGGAAGATGCTCAAGCGAAATAGAATTTTACGAGAACTTTACCCGCATCTTTATCAAAAACTAACTATTTCTGGTGACGTTCGCGGCATCCCCACTTCGATAATTATGCGATATGATCATTTAAAAGATCTCAAAGAAGAGGATGATGAGCTGACACAATCAGTAAAAGGTGATGATTGGTAATTTGTTAGTATTGTTGATTTTTAATAGATCGTTTTGATATTATTATAAATTTTAGAGAGCTCAAAAATTTTTTGTTAACTCCTAGTAACAAGTGGTACATCTGCCAGATAAAAGTTTAATCTTTACCAATTTTATCTAAAACTAACATTGCTTGGATATGAAACTATATATCTGGTCTTTTTCGGCTATTTCTTTTCATTTGCTACACGTCGAAGGAGGAATTTGCTGGTGAACGAAGACCAGGAAGTCCAGCACTTCACGCGCACACCGGCTCTCTTCACGGTGAGCGGATTAAAACACTTAACATTAGAGCTGAAACAGCAGTGATTACACCCCCGGTCCGTTGAAGGCAAATAGATGAAGAGAGACTTTTTTTCTCGAACATATGCAAACCATCCACGCAGCTCAGAAGGGTTTTCTTTTTGCCGCGTCGCGACAAGGCGGATGCTCAGCAGAGGGAGAGACCGGTTCGACGATGGTGGACAAGTGATATATAAGATGAAGGAGAATGCTCAGAAGACACAGCAAAATGCGCACTTCTCTCCTCATCTTCTCTTCTCTATTCCTCCTCGCTGCGGTTAGTTTTTATTACTAACTATCTTCCAACTTTGGAAATGCAAAAGTCATTCTCTATGATATTTGCTATTTATCAAGAATTTATCTATTTGTAGGAAAGCTAAGCTGAAACTATTGCATCAAAGATTAAATATAAAAACTTAAAGATAAGACAATTTTGATTTGTAAACAACTTAAAAAATATCAATTAAAGTACCAAAAATACCAAATTACCAATTTTAATCTTTTCCTCTTCAGGGAAGCTCCCTCCGTGAGAAGAGACAGTGTCCATGTGCTGCCCAGACTCAGGCTACCTGCCAATGTGCTCCCTCTATGACCCAAACGACTTGCTCCTGTCAACAGGCTCCGATTCCCATCATCACGACCACGACCGCTGCTCCTCTTTGTAACTGTGCTCCTCCAGCTCCTGTTCAACGTACAATCATCGTCCAGGCCACCAGCTGTCAGCCAGCTTGTCAACAGGCCTGTACCCAGCAATGTGCCACCCCTCAAGCTGCCCCACAATGTCAGCCAAAATGCGAACAACAGTGTCAAGCTGCCTGTCCTCCAGTCTATCTGAACCCAACAACTGTACCTCCCACAACTCAAGCTCCCGCTTGTATGCCTCAATGTCAGCAACAGTGTCAGACTAGCTGTGTCCAGATGCAGATCCCAGCTCCACAATGCCAACCCCAATGTCAGCAACAATGCCAACAGATCTGTTATACTCCTGTCACCACCACGACTCCTGCTCCAGTCTGTGCTCCCGCTTGTCAGCCAGCCTGCACCCCTCAATGCGTCCAACAACAGCAGCAAATGATCAATTTGGACATCCAATTCTGTCTTCCTCAATGTCAACAGCAATGCCAGGCTCAGTGTCCCCCACAGCAGACGGTTCAACAGTGCAATACTGGATGCCAGAATCAGTGTCAGCAGACCTGTCAAGCTGCCCCTGTTAACAACTGTATTCAACAATGCCAGCCAAGCTGCCAGCCAGCTCAGCCAGCTCAAACTTGCCAAACATGCCAAGCCAGCTGCATTGCTGCCCAACCAACCACTCAACCACCTCCAGTTGTTCAGGTAAAAATCTAGTTCAAATCTGAAGGAATAACTAGATTACAATCAAACTTTTTTAATCAACGATTAGCTTAAAAAATTGAATTCTGTGAAAGTACTGAAAACGACTCTTTTACTGGCTCTTTTAGGTCTCTCTCTCCGCCACCATTGCCCAGAGCGTCCAATGCCAGCCTATGTGCCAACAAACCTGTCAACAGCAATGTGTCCAACAGCAACAGCCAGTAGCCTCCTGTCAGCCAGCCTGTCAGCAGTCCTGTGCTCAATCTTGTGCCATGGCCACTGCTCCACTTGTTACGCCCTGTCAGCAGACACCCACCAATGTGAGTTATCTTTTAAAAGCTGAAAAATATTTAGAAATGCCAATGCCAGCCCAACTACAGCCCTTGCGGAAATAAATGCTGCAGAAAGTAAACGACATATGGGTGCTGAAAAAGAAAATGTATCTGTACAAACTGACAAGAGAGTATACTAGTCAATAAACATTTGAATCTGAAATTATCTAACATGTATAGAAAAAAAGAAAACCTACAGCTTAGTCATCATCTTTTATCAAATAAAAGGTGCCCTCTTCTGACTCAGAAAAATACGTAAAATCGTGCAATTTCGAGTCAAAAATGTTGAAACTGATCTATGAAACAAAATGACAGCAGCATATTGCAGGAGATGTATAGGAATAAGATCGTAAATCATTTTCCTAAATCAAAATATGACGCACAAGTAAGGATCTTTGTTTGATCAAAATTCAGCTTTAAATAAGCCTCGATTGGTCAGCTAGAAGATAATTTATTACTGTTACAATTACGACGGAAAATTCTCTTTTGTAGGTCAACCCCTAATTTTAATTAAGATTCAGCACCTTCAAATATATTGTATGTAATCGTTTTGTGTACGATAGGATGTCCATGATAGGATGGACTCCCTTGGTTTGATTTGAACAAATTGAGTTTGTTCAGTTCCTTCTTTTTGTCCTATGCCTACTCATCAATACCGAACTATTTATGACTCTCAACAATAGATCTAGTGGAAGAGTTGATTAAAATTATCAGTAGTATTCGCAGACGTGCCTTATTCATTGGAGCGCAAGTTTGAGTACCCGATGTTCTACCTTTACATAATGACATTAGAGCCCATAATACAGCGAAATGTATTACCTGGTACTAAGGTACATACAAGTAGTATACAATGGGCGTTTCTGGCGCACCCTTTTACCTTTTAAAGGATGAAAAACTGGTCTCAAAAAATAGTCTACTTCACATAACTATTAGGTTGTTCGGAAATTAATGCAGGATTTTAACCTGTATCTTTAGAAAGGCTTGTCTCAGCGCAGAGTAAACTTTATTAATCAAAATAAGAATCATTAGAATTTACACTTTTGCCAACGAGAAACAAGGGTTTTTATACCGGTGGCATAAAACTCTGGTGTTCTGGACGCGATAAAGTCATGGAAGACAGTTTCCACATGAATTTGATTTCGATAACATTTCTCTCTTAAGAAGTTGCTGAGATGTTTGAAAAAGTGGTAGTCGGTAGGCGCAAGGTCCGGTGAATATGGTGGATGAAGCAGAGTTTCGTAGCCAAGCTCGTTCAGCTTCTGCAGCGTCGGTTGTGCGATGTGGGGGCGCGAGTTGTCGTGGAGAAGAATTGGACCTTTTCTGTTGACCAAAGCTACTTTGACATACTTTGCCCCTGTAATTGTTTCACCTGGAATCAGGAAGCTGTGATGGATTAAACCAGCTGAACACCACCAAACAGTCACCATGACCTTCTTTTGATGGAATTTCGGCTTGGGAAAGTGTTGCGGAGCTTCACCATAGTTCAGCCACTGAGCTGATCGTTGTCGATTGTCATATAAGATCCATTTCTCGTCGCAGGTCACAATACGGTCGAGAAACGGATCGTTCTTGTTGTACAAAAGCAATGCCGACGCCACTTCAAAACGACGATTTTTCTGATTTTCATTCAACTCGTGTGGTACCCATTTATCGAGCTTTTTTTGACTTTCCAATTTTCTTTAAGTGCTCCGAAACAGTTGAAATACTTACTCCAAGTTCTTCTGCAAGTTCTCTAACAGTAGTGCGGGTATTTGCTTCCACCAAAGCCTTCAATTCATCGTCGTCAATAGTTGAATGGCGTCCGCGCCCTTCCTCATCTTCAAGATCAAATTCACCGCGGTGAAATTTTTGAAACCAACGGTCGACTGTGCTTTCGTTAACACTCCCTTGGCCCCATACTTCGTTAATATTTCGAGCAGTTTGCGATGCACTATGACCGAGTTTGAATTCATAGAAATAAATTTGGCGAAATTGTTGTTTTGACATTTTCAATTCAAATCTATAAAATTTGTCATAAATACAACTAAAATAAAAATTCAATTATACAGAGATAAAGAGCGAAAGATAAGCTTTCTTTTGATGTATAATAGTACATCATTCGAAAAAAATAATGGTACCAAACTCTTAAGAAAAAAAATAAAATTAAAAATCCTGCATTATTTTCCGAACAACCTAATATTTAGTTTTCAATGAAAAATATTTTTCCTTATATAAACAGTTTCTCATCCTTCAGTCATCTTCCTGTCCCACTATATAAGACGACATCACACTAACACTAAATATTGATCCTATTTTTCAAGTTTTGAATGCTCAAATTTTCGGGCAAATTGTATATCACATACTGCACATACTACACATACTTGTATATCATACTGTATACTGTATTACTTATTTTCTTTTAAATCTTTTTCCTTTTTTTCGCAGCATATATTGGGGTTTGCCTTTTTAAAAAAGGGAAAAATGTAAAAGAAAATTAAAACAAAAATAGGTACGTGATAGAACATACAGTATACAGTATGTGATATACAATTTGCCCAATTTTTTTCCGAGAATAACTGATATGGCCCCCGGCCTTCTTCATCCAATGTAATCTCGATTTATAATTGCCAATTTTTTTACCATTTTATCAGTTTTATTTAAATTGTAGGTTTTTATCCTGACGACTTGTTCCATTATACTCTAGTCGTATAAGGTTTCCTACGTATATATTCATTTATAAGCCTCTCAATAAATAAAGTGTTTATTTTAATTTGTGTTTGTGACTCGTCCATTAAAGATACAATAATAACCATAGTGATGTGCATCGAATTTTTGATAATTCAATACAAGAAAAAGGAGAATTTACAGTATTTCAAGGAGGAATTACATTATTTGTGCCAGACACGGCTGTCACTACCACGAACTGTTGTTTCTACTGTTTCTAAGAGGGGGGTTTGTATCGTTGTCGTTATTCAGAGCAGTATTTGAAGCATTATCTCGGGGACATGGACTATTTCAGACAGTATTTCTACTTCCACGAACGACAGCTGCTCTAGAACCAGTTACGTCACCAAACACTGTCCCGAATACAGGTATGAGAATCCGAGATACATTCTTGCCAGAACCACGCTAGGACCAACAGGGCGAATAATTGTTCTAACTACATTCAGTGCTAATATTTTTACTTATGTCTAGATTTACGCTTTTAATTCTACTTTATTAATTTTAGTTGGAAGAGTATCTCATAAATAATCCTCTAAAATATTTAATTTTTAATTCTTTTGCTAGATTTGTAATCTTGTAATTATTCAATGGTTTTAACGTTTTAATAAACATTTATAAATATACAAATCGCTGAAAATCGACGATGAAGTGTGGAAGGGCGAGAGGTGTGGGGAGGGGAGCGCTAGTAGGTGTGTAGCTGATAAAACGGTGAGCCAATTTTGTTAACCCACTCAATCAGGTTAGTACCCAGGGTACAAAAAGCCAATGGCGTAAATTAAAAATTGACTAACTTCGTTTGTCACTTGGGATCGCTAAAAATACTATTGATAGCCATTTAGCTAAGATTTACTTGTAATGAATCTTTTCGTGTGAAAAGATCGCTAAAAATTATCCAGTATAGTAGTTTCGTCATTTGTTATTAATATTACGATAAATATAATATAAAAGATGTTAAAAATAAAATTAAAAGAAAACAGTGCAAAACACCAACTAACCAAAAATGCCTCTTCTTCCTTCATTACAATTTTTTTCCTTCATCAATGTTAGGAAAAAAGACAACCTGACAACATAGAAACGTATAAATACCCCAGAATCCTTGTAAGAAGTAGTACTTAATAAACCTCTTCTTTACGCGCGGTTGCTTTGCCTTCTATCCGGGACTTAACAATCAAATTCTTTTTGTATTCATATACAAGGATTTTCTTCCTTTTTCACAAACTGGGTTTCAAGCGATATATTAAGATCTAAAGAAACTATTTTATGAATTACAATTGGTGGAAAGTTTGACCCCAACGAAGATAGAGGTTAAAAAAAGGGGAATCATAAATAGCGTCATGAAAAAATTTACTGACCAGAACTCCGCCCCACTTATAGCCAAACAATTTTCATAAAGTACTCATAGAAAGACATAGCAGTTCGCAGTCGGTTAACCCATATCACTCTCTCGACGTATCTGGGTCGTCGGCCTAGTCGGCCTTGTCACGCTGATACAGACCGATAGCCGAGTTGTCCTGTTTTGTCTTTCACTTTTTTCTTGAAAAACTCCCGTTTGTTTTCTCGTCATTTTGCGTCTGACTCATTAGAGACCAGGAGGGGGGAGGGATTTACAGGAATTGAATGAGAGAAACATGTATATATGAATATCAAACTAACGAGAGAAGGTAGACTATTTTCAAAGGAAGGAGAAAATTAAACATCCTCACTTTCAATCTATTTCTTCGTATTTCTAGAATATCCTCCTCTCATTCAGCTCTTCTCTTTATTTTTCAGAATTTGTTAATTGATTTCCTTGTTTCAGCTGAGTCTCCCCTTATATTATTCTAATTTATGGACGACTAGTCCAAAATATATTTTCTCACATAGAAAGTGTCATAAAAGTTCGAATATGTTAGTTTCTCAGATTTCTTTTGGCAGTAATCGAGGACTAATGAATGGAATTTATTCTCCAAAATTGATCTGTGACACAGCGTACAAGCCTATTGAATTCCTTTCTTTCTGGTTTAATGGGATGATATGAAGAATTGCAGGATTTTCTCTTTTTACTTTAAAAAACTTCGTCATCATTCTCCAACAAATTATCTTTCATTATTGTATCTTTTGTCCGTTGAAATTTGAAAATATAATGAACTGGAAATAAACAAAAACATGGATAAAAAAGGGGTGGATATTATTCTCCAAGGAATTTATTTTTGTTTTCAGCTTCCTTCTTATGCACTCAAGATTGAAAAAACAATGAATTGGATTTTTGAGATATTTTTGAGATATCATCTCTTTGTGTCCTCTTTTCTTTTGTGTCTTTCCATTTCCTCCATAAAGATCCCGACCAATCATTTTCATTATCATGTCTCTCTTTTCCTCATTTTTTTCCACCTGTATTCGCCATTTAAAAGTCAAGCAGAAGGCAATTTTTGATAAAAGCTTAGTGATACTCCCGTTCCACTTTCTAAAGCGGTTCTGTTTTTTTTTGGGAGATGTTTGAAATTCTCTAATTTCGTATGTTTTTCTATGATCTCTTTCATTCCCTCCATTCTATGACTCAAGAATTAAAAAAAATAACTAATCGCATTATCGGGTATCCCTTAGTACATTTCGAAAGACATTTAGGGTTTATTGGGTTAACCTGATGATCTTATGATGGTGAAAGGGGAAAACAAATTGAAAGTGTATCCTATATATATCCTTTTGGAGCTAAGATGGGAAAGAAGGAATTCGTATATCATTAAAAAACTGATGACCATATGCTATATTTTTTAGCAGGAACAAAAAAACTTAATTTTGAACTTCTACGTCTATCTTCCTTTCTATCGGTTCATTATGCTCTCTGCAATCCCTTTCCGTAGCTCATTTCCTTCCCTGGTAAATGATTAGAAGAAGAAGTGCAAGTGTACAAAGGAAGCTATATCTCATGACTTCCTTCTTCTTCTTGCACCTGGGCTTTCAATTATTAATACAGCCCTGTAATCGGGAAAACAGTTTTAGAAATGGCTAAAAATTAGTATTGTTTGAGGCTATTTTGTAAATTTTTAATTTAAATTATCTCCTTTTCTAAGAAACAACCTGAAAAACCATGTAAAGTCCATCTGTAATGTTTATCACCATGCTAAATTCATTTGGATGGTTTTTGAGCCTTTTTTGGATTACGTAAAATGAAATCGTATACCTTATTAGTTCAAAAATCACTGCAAAAATTATGTATTTGTAGACAATTAAGAAATTCTTTCTTGTAGTCATCGAGAGGATATATTGTAGTTTCACAGCCTAGCATAATATTTTTATTGAAATACAAGTTTGCTTACAAATAATGAGGATATGTTTATCGTGGCTATGAAGGATTCAGTACTTAGAAATGATGATACAGCAGCAATCCTATGAAAATTGAAATGTCTAAGAGTCTTTGTATGCAACTCGATCGAACTATTCTGCTTGTGTAAATCATCGTTCTCTCACTACAACATACCACCGGAACCGGCTCAGTTTGACCGTGATCTCAGGTCTATTCTTCTTGTTATTTTCTTTCATCTGCCATCTCCTCCATTCCGCACATCCTGTCCGTCTCTCCTTTCACTACGTAAAAACGTCAAGTTTATTTACACGGAATATCCGAATCTAGCATTTGCCCTCTTTCCATATTTTGCTATAAAAGAGACGTCACAGATATCCTCTGCAGCCAATATAGTCGTATGACCTGATTACTTACTACGTCAAAGGGGTTTGATGGGTTATTGAAATTCGTTTCTGATACTTGAATGTAGTCTAGATAACAGGGTGTTTCAGTGTTCAATCTAATTGTCATAGTGCATATAAAATAAATGAAAATAAGATTATTCCTGAATAGATTTCATCTGTATTTTCTGTGTAAAATTGATACTATTTCGCTGCTCTATTAATCAAATTTTTGATTTTGATTTCCCTTTTTTCGATAGAAGGTATAACATAGTGGGACCTTTTAAATTATAAATTGAATTTACCGATTATCCATAAAAATTTTTGATACTACCTTGCCTTTGACTGTAATATGGGGATTATAGAAAAAAACAATTTTTATGCAACAGCAATTAACCATTCTTTCAGTGAGATGTTTTTATGCGCAACATCAAATGTCGTAAAACACTGTCTACATCTACTTTGCTCTTTTCCTTTGATAAATGTGTGAATGAGCACATGTAATTGAGGTCATCGCTCCCACATAATCTACGAACATGTTCTCAGTGAACCTGGGTTATCCTCAAGGGCGGGGAAGTCCACTATCGAACTTGAAGATGGATATCTTTTCCAAAAATATTCTCTCTACTAGTAGTCTCTGATTCATGATATATCCTCACAACACAGATCACCGTTTTTTGTCTCTCTAGTGGCTATTCAACATCCCTATTTATCAGCCTTTTCTTCTGACTCATAAGCCATAAGTAAAGAGCATATTGTGCTCGTTTCCAGGTTTTTTTTAGCCTACTTCTTCACTCGAGTCCTACTCTGACAACAAAAGTATTTTTACAGAATGCGGTGGTTTTCCACCATCTTTTGGTGTCTTTCCATCGTGTCATCTCTGCCTCTACAGGGCTTTCCAATAATGAACAATAATGCCAGAGGTTGGTTTCATTAGAATTTTAAAATTAATTGAAGTAAAGTGAACAAATTAGAGCCCTTCCTAATAGAAACAATTTGTTTATTTGATATTATCTTTAGAGAGGAGTATTGCTTTAAACAGACCTCTTCCCATTGCTGAGAGTCTTCCTCTCGGTCCAATGATAATGGAACCACTGGAAACAACGACAAATGACTTCCCAGTGAAAGGTAAGCAGTTATTAAAATTGATTTGGATAGGTACAAAAGTTAACTATAAAATGATAAGTGGAAAATTTCTCCTTATAGCCGTGAGAAATAATTGAAGACTGACTTTTAGGATTAGAACGTAACAAATTTGATAATAATAAAATAGAAATAGCTGCAACAAATTTAAGGCGATTATTTTATCTGAAGTATACCAAATCACATCTCATAAAGATCCAAATAATCATTGCCAGATCAATTCATCATTAATAGGATCTTTACCATAATAACCCGCTCTTTCGAGGGGATTCCAAAAAATAGTAATACTCATATGCGTCCACTTGCACGGAAATCTTTAGTAAAAGGCGAAAGATTTTCACGATTGAATGCAAGAGGACCAGAGGTAAATCTTTAGAGGTGTGGTAACAGAGGATGGCTAAGGGCGGTCGAGGTTATATGGCGAAGATAAATACCGTGAGAATATAGAGCATATTGTGAAGAAATATATTGAGGACTGCTAGACAATCTATTTATTTCAGAAAAGCATAACCCTCAAACAGCTGCATAATATCTACAAAAATATTCAACTTTTTACTAAAAAAAATTCAAACAAAAAATCTCCAAAAAAAAAGACACCATCCTCTGCCTCATACAGCCCTATTCTTATTTCCCGCTCTTTCGAGGGGATTCCAAAAAATACTAATACTCATATGCGTCCACTTGCACGGAAATCTTTAGTAAAAGGCGAAAGATTTTCACGATTGAATGCAAGAGGACCAGAGGTGACAATAAAAGCCACAGCCATGTAGTGCTGCGCGACGCTGGTCGAGGGTGTATGGGCAGGACGACGCGCATTTCCCATTATCTAGAACGCGCTCAACAGCCGTCCATCTTCACTTAAGCTTCAGAAATCCCGTAAAAATGGTCTGTACTCCATTAGCACTAGACTAGGACGTTGGTCTAATAATTTCTTCCTACTTTCATAGAAATTCCTCCCAAATTTCAGAAGCTCCGGTGCCTCTTTCCCAAGTCATTCCTCTTGATAAGACGGTTGATTTGGATACAAATGGACAGTTAAGTCTCCAAGAAGTTCAATTAGCTGCTTTTACTCATCATGGTTTATCTGGAAGCGTCGTAAAAGGCCTTTTTGATCAGGTTTATCCCTCCCATTGTCCATAAATTGGGTTTTTAGGTGGATTCCAACCACGATGGTGTCCTCAATGCTTGGGAATTCAATAATATCAAGCCCTTGGTAATCGAGAAAGCAGAAAATGCAGCTGTAAGATATCTTCAGGTACTTATTGAGTCTGAAAAAAGGAAACATGTTATTTAGAGCGTAGATACTGACCATAACAAGCACCTTTCTTTGGACGAAGCAAAAGGCTACCTTTTAAAAGAATACGGTATTGGTCATAGAGACGTAGACAGAATCTGGAAGCTGGTGAATCCCGATATGGATGCACAAATGGATGTCACAGAATTCTCAAAGCTGAGAAGGCGGATAAGAGGAATGACAATCCGTTTGGCACGACAGATTATGAAGGTTAATTTTTTTTCTTATTTTTAAAAGAGTAGAGATAATTATGTTTAATTTCAAGTCAAACAGTGAGAATTGGATTTGCAGAAGGTCAGTGAAGCCTAAACTAGTTGACATAGACCTATAAAACAGGAACAACCAAAATAATTTCTTCCGTTGCCGGGAATCGAACCCGGGCCTTACGGGTGAGAGCCGTAAATCCTAACCACTAGACCACAACGGACACAAAATGTTTACACCAAGTCGGAGTTTACATCGCGTCGAGGGGCGTCTTGATGGGGAGAGTGAAGAGAGACAACTCTTGACAGCTGTCAGTTTTATCAGGAAGGATAGCTGAAAGTGTCCTTTTCTAAATAACAGCAAATTTTCTATATAATAATATTAAATAGTAAAAGATATAAGTTATAAAAGATATAAAATTTGGGGCCTAGAAATTTACTCTATTCGTCCATATTTCTTCTATTTTTAGACACGTATTATATACCGAAAATGTAGATTCGATCTATCTAAAGATCGGAACAGTTAAACTCGGTTTAACTAAAAACTTTCAGACAGCCGACACAAACGGCGATGGTCACATTTCTCTCGAAGAGGCGCAAGCTATTGCCTTTGAACAGGAAGGTATACAATCAGGTATTTTTTTTTAATCTCAATTTTTTAAAAGCACAAAAAAAACTTATTTCATTTCCACAATAAATAAATAGTATTTTTCTCAAAATAAAAATAAAAATTTCAGGAGATGTTACTCAGATGATGGCTTCTGTCGACGATAACCAAGATGGCGAGCTGAATGCTCCAGAATTCGCGGATTTTGAAAGAATTGTTAGAGCAAGGGCTGTTGACACTAGTAAAAAGGCGCTGAAGGTGAGAAGATCTATCTCAACAAGCAAAAAAAAATATCTAGTCGAAATGTTTAACTGCCGCCTTTTCACCTACAACCAATCCTTCCTTTTCCAGGTAGTTGACGCCGACAGCTCTGGCACTGTTACAATGGATGAGGCTAAACGCATCGCCTTCGAACACTATGCCTTCGACGAGGAGACTTTGATTCCTTTCTTTGACCAAGCTGATGAAAATGAGGACGGTCAGCTGGACGCAGTGGAATTCGCCGGTTTTCGGACAGTTATTCGAAGTAGAGCAGTCAAAAACGCGATTGCACTGATGCCGGAGGTGGACCTGGATGGGGATGGATTCGTTAATTTGGAAGAAGCGGTAGAGAAGACCAGGGCAGAAGATGACATGGAACCAAGGGAAACGAAACTACTCTTCAATATTGCGGATCAGGTTGGAAAGGGAAAAATGTTTTATAGAGGATTTATAGCATCCCAATTTTTAAAAATCTTCTCAAGAGACCCATCAGATCCTATTGATCCGATTTTTTTGATACCATAAATCCAATTTTCAGAACAAAAGTGGCAAGTTGGACAAAGTAGAGTTTGCTGATTTCCTCCGTCTTGTCAGACTGTCAGCCATTCGTTTTGCAGCGGACCATTTCAAGGTGAAATATTAAAGAGCATTGAAACAACGAAAAATTACAGGAATTCGATCAAGATGGAGATGGATTGGTCACAGAACCCGAGTTATCTGGTCTTATTAAAGCAAAATATGGCGTTCCTCCTTCCCAAACTGGCCAGCTCTTTGCTGAAGTTGACATAGACAATTCCAAAGATCTCATTCCTGCTGAAATTGTTGATTTTCGGTAGGTTTCTAGAGCAAAAATTATGAAATTTTAGCCATATAATCCGTCGTTTCGTCGCCCACTTACCTAATTCGGCTGAAGTGAGGAATCGATTCGTTTATTGAGCATTTTAACGATCATTAATCTATTCTGTTTGTTTATATGATGTAAAATAATAGTGTGAAATGATAATGTTGGAGGGTGATGGTCTTTTTGTGCAACAACAGTTAACTGTTATCCAATTGAATGTCGTTGTGTATAACAATATTCACAACTTTTCTTCCTAACCTACTTATTACTTTCAAAAATCCACAATTTCACATTTTTTCCAGTCATCAGGAGATGGCGAAGAATTCACCGACGACGAAGCACCACATTTCACTGAAGCACAACCACAGCCTGTAAATCGTCTAGCTTCAGGATATTTTGTCTTTTTAGATTCCTCATAACTCGATTGAAGAGCCAACGACGAAGAGAAAGGTCTCCTTCCATCGAAAAGTTACAACTTTAGCGCCTATGACAACTACAACCACGGTAATTGTTGGAATTTGCTATAAGAATCAGGGCTGGTAATTTCCATATCATTCGGTTTTTGCCCTTTCCTTGTTGAATTGAGTATACTAAGCAAAAGTTAAACCTAGAAAAAGTGTAAATTAAAAATATGAGAAAAATACCAATTAATAACGAAATTCAATTACTGCCTAGCAATCAAACTGCTACGTTTGGGCAATTTGACTGCCTGTGAATATCTTAGTGTGCAACACAGTTTCAGATAACAACAACCACAACGTTGGCACCCGAGCCGACAACCAAAAAACGAGCAGTTTGGAAACATTGGAGTCACACCACTACCACGGCTCCTCAACTGACCACCGAAACTACGATCAACAATGAATATTTGAATGAGAGAAGAAAAATAATAGATGACCAAAAGAAACAGCTGAATTTGCCAGAAGATGCAGAAGTTACGTACTTGGATGAAGGTAGAGACTAAGAAAGAAGAAAGATTTTTTAGGAGAGACGACGAAATTGCCGGAGGAATATGAAGTAGTGGAGTACGAGGAGAGTAGTAAATAGTGAGGAAGAGAAGGGAATGATACTAAGACTAATAAATATGATCTTCATTGTTGTTATTCTTGAGTTTCAGTGCTCTGACTCACATTTACATTGACTTCCAAAAAACGATTACCGCCTTATCAATTACGGAAGGTAAACGTATAATGGGAACCGTTACAAAGAAGGCAAACACTTCCAAGTATTATTTTACGAGAAGCAAAAAAGACCCAGAATAATAACAGAGGTTACAGTTCCTAAACTTTTTTGGAAATTTTGTGGAAAAAGTAAGATCTCAAGAGTGAAAACTGAAATTGGGAGATATAGAAATCTTGTTAAATTATTGGAATTTATCTGCAAATTTGGGTAAGATCACTACTTTAAAATTATGGGTTACGGAATACTTGAAGTGATATGATGGAGTAGCGCTACTTCTCTTTTTACATAATGTTGCACTTCTTCTTCTTCTCTTGCTGAGGAGGTTCAGGAACAGCTAGAATAGCCTCGTCGAAAACGTTTTTTAATCCCTTCTGAAATAAAATAAAAAGTGATACATTAATTTATGACGAAACAGGAACGAATATGGGAAAAAATGTTTCGAAAAAAAGATTTACATGTGTTCCCACCTGAGTTAGAGCCGAGCATTCAACATATTTGACGGCTTTGAGATCTTTCGCTAACTTTTCTCCCATTTCCAACGAGATAGGCTTCTGTTTATTCTTAGCTAGTTTTTCTACCGTGGATGGATCATCTCTGAGATCAACTTGAGTGCCTACGAGTAAGAATGGTGTCTTTGCACAATGATGCGAAATTTCCGGCACCCACTAAAACAAAAAATTAAAAAAATAAATTAAATAAGTACTTACTGTTTCTCTGACATTTTCATATGAAGCCGGCCCCACTACAGAGAAGCATACAAGATAGATATCTGTTTGAGAATAAGACAAAGTTCGTATGCTAAAAAAACAAGCAATTATATAAATAAATAGTATCAGTACTTATCATAATCTTCCTGTCCGGCAGTATCGAACAAACTAAGAGTAATAGGTTTCCCACTAATCATAACGGTTACCTAAATATGAAAGTGAAAAATTAAATACCAAGTAATCAATTAATTAATTAAGAAACTTACTGCATAGTTATCAAAGACAGTCGGCTCATAATTCGGGGGAAACCTATTCGTCGTGTAAGAAATCAGCATACATGTTTTTCCAACGGCACCATCACCCACTACGACGCACTTTATTGTCTGCATGACCGCCGAAAATAAAGAATAGTTGTCAGAAAGTGAGAAGAGAACAAAAATGACTACGTCAAAGAAAACAAGACAGTCACAGGTAAATTGTGCTCAATGTCAGTATTACTTTCCCAAAAAGTAATGACACTTTCCCCTTATTTTGTTTAGTCTCTCTATACTCCCTCCACGCTAAAAATGAATAGGAAAAAATTCATTTTTTAAACAATATGATTCAATACTCAAGGAATACTGCATACATTAGATACTTCTTTATAATATATTTGAAAGAAATTGAAGACATTTACTGTATTTTGATACTTTTTGATACTCTGTAGCCTGAGAGTAGACGGAAATAAATCCATAGAACAATAGAGACATGTGCTGAGGTATTTCAAACTATTTGAAGAATACCAATCATACAAGAAGAATCAATGTATTGTAAATTATTAAGTAATCTAATACTTTAGGGATGCCCCAATCAACATGAAGGCAGTGGTGAATGTCATCAAGGAACACACGGCTCCCGAACAGGCGGAGGCCGTGTTTCAAAGAATAATATGCCTTCGCCGTATAACCTCGACGGGCGCTTTTTATGGGGTTTTAAACACAACACCAAAAGTTATCCTATTTTCGGATTAAACTTTAAGGTTTGTAAAGTTTTTTATGTAGCTAAATTTGCTGCGAAAATAAATTTTGGAATACTAGCCCAAAGGCTGGTTGTTAGGCGGATGACAAGAGGGCGGTACAAAAAATCATTGTTATGAATTGTCGGTTGATTTTTTTTAGAGAATCATGCTACTTTTTTCTCTCTCAAAAAGGGACTCTCAATGAAAGATCTTATTGTTGAGTAGCAGTTTCATAACTTCTCGCCACTTTTCAGATTAAATCAACGTCACAATGACAGAAATTCATTTTCTAAGAAAATAACAACTCACAAGAATATGAACAAAATACGAAGAATAACATATCTTCTAGATTGGTTTTTTCCCTACATTTCCTTCTCCTCTCGTCTCTTCAAGACTGCCTCTATTCATAATATATAACTCTTCTGTTTAATCTCTCATAATTCTCTTCCCAGCTGGAGAAGTCTTATAAGTATCTTATTTTTTGTGGCTCTGTAGTAGTGTTAAATTTTTCTTCTTGCTTTCTCGAAAAAACTAACTTCAATGGAGAGAATGAACTGATCAGACGGATATCGAAAAGCAGTGTAAAGGAAAAGGAAAAAAAATCAACGAAGAAATCAAAAAAATATGTCCAGGTAACTCTAAACGTCTGCTCAGCTTATTTATTTATTTTTACTTGCAATATTTTCAGCTTTATCTAATTCTAAAAAGTATACAAAAACACATTTTGTGAAACATCCGATTAAGAAATGGAAAACCATAATTATGAGACATACCATTGTCAAGTTACTATTTTTGTTTAAGAACGTGGAGAGAAATTAGAATAAGCTCCTACCATCACTCATCTTTATCCATCTTCCTTGAAATATGACTTTTACCGCTTTTGAGGTACGCCTATCGATTTTTTATGTTTTGCTGTGAATTGCCATATAGTTGTTTGTCTTTTGTTCGCCTTATCGCTCGCTCTCTGTTCGTCGATTTCTGCCACATGGTATTCCCCATTTTCCATTAAATTGCTATTTTTTGTAGGAGGCACGCCGCCGAAGAGGCCAGCCTGTGGAGAGAGTACGATCAACAGAGACGGATGAAGATGAAAAAGGCCCCCAATTGGTGGAAAAATGGAAATGGTTTCTTGTTGTAGGCTCTATCATCATTTCATTTATTATCGTCGATTACTTTGAGAAGTTTGCTGAATTTTTAAGGGGAGCGTAATGGGTAGTTTAGTTTCCGGCCAAAAGTCGTCCCATCGACGGATTTTTCACGATTCAGTGAGGAAAGAGCCCGTGAGACAACAAAAAACCTCTCGGAAATCGGACCCAGACCCAGTGGATCGCATGCGTTGGAGGTAATTTTGCGATATTTTCTGGAGAGAAGTATAGCTAAAACAGTTGCACAAATTATGTCACTTTATTCTCCTCATCCCCACAATTTTTATCATTTCTTGTCTTTTTCAGGTTATTGCTTTTCAATTTCTCAAAGACAAAATCAACAAAATTGAGAAATCCGCTCTCAATAGCCAGAAACATCGTCTGGAGCTGAGCATTCAACGACCTAGTGGATGCTTTGACGTAGATTTTACAAATCTTTTCACTGAATGCTACCATAAAATATCGAATATAGGTTGGTTTTTGAACTCCTGTTGAGAGATTTAAGGAACGCAATATTTTTTATTCTCTCATTATCAAACAATGAGTTTTATTATTTTACTAACAACAACATCACCAACAATGCAACAAGATTTGTAGAAGCTTTTAGATTTTATTTGAAGATAGCAATTTTTTTCATTTTGAGAATGCTGCACAAATCTGATATTTCAAATTGACAGTTTTTAAGTGCGAATCAAAACGTTGATTTTGTTGTTATGTGCAATATCAATTGTTGTTGTTGTCTACACAATAATTTTAAGTAGTTCGAATGGGTCCAGCAAGTCGTCCTCAATCGAATGACGCCTTCCTTCTTAATTGTCATTTCGATTCTCAAGTCGACGCCCCCGGTGCGACAGATGACGCTGTCTCCTGTGCCATTATGCTCGATATCATGGAAATCATTGCGAGAGGTGAAGCCGAACTCAAAAATGATGTCATTTTCCTCTTCAATGGCGGTATTTAGTTTTTTGTATAGGAAAATAGCTATTTAGCCGAAGAAAGTTGCCTTCAAGGAGCTCACGGATTTATTACTCAACATCCCTGGCGTCATGCAGTACGAGCATATCTCAATTTAGAAGGAGCAGGCGCTGGAGGAAGGGAGGTTTTATTCCAGGTAGAGTTTTTGAGTAAATGAGATAAAATAATGATGATTTAGCGGCCTTATTTGAGGTGAAAAATTGAAATGTAATTAGACAAAATATTTGTTTAGCAATATGTAGTTCACAACGAAAAATTTTGTTTCTATAAAAAAAATATAAAGAATAACGTGAAACGTTTATCTGTTAGTTTTATGACTCTGAAATTTCTCAAAATCTCAATTTTCAGACAGGACCCGGAAATCCATGGCTTTCGGATGTCTATGCCCGCTCAGTCCCTCATCCGTCTTGTAGTATCCTTGGTCAAGAGCTCTTTCAATCGAGAATTATCCCATCAGATACAGATTTTCGTATTTTTAGAGATTTCGGCCGTGTTTCTGGTGGATGCTTTTTTAAATAAGAAAATTGTTAATTTTTAGGACTGGACATAGCATATTTTCGTAATGGCTGGGTCTATCATACGGAATTCGATGAACATCAGAGAATAGCGGAGGGAGATATTCAGAGGTTAGTAATTTTTTGTGCTTTGAGATTCTTATAATATTTCGTAAAATAAAATAGTGCACCTAAAATTTTATAAAATATTATGAAAATAATGCTAGAACCGGAGAGAACATCCTCGCACTTGTCTGGGCTCTGGACAACAGCGAGTATTTGAGACAACCAGGCAGATTTGAGGACAAGACGAAAGTGGTCTTCTTCGACATCCTCGGCCGATGGGTCTTTAGATGTAGTCTTGAATTCGGTAAGTATTTCGTGAAAAAATTTATTGAAAAATTGGGATTAAATATGGATGGAATGGCTAATATTTTGTTTCTTGCTTTATTCAGTTTTTTTTTGTTTTATTCCTATCTTAATTTTCCCATTTTTTAGCGTACAAACAATACCAAGAAATATTTTCGGATTGCCAAAAATTAGCGCGTAAAATGCAACCAATTCTTTTTTTTGCATTTTATTGAATTGCTATATTCTACAAAATATTAGTGATTCCATTAACATTGGTAAATCTTAGACAGATATCCATTTCTTTGCAGCTCTTTTCATCAACGTGTTGACCATTACCTGGACTGTCTATTCCATCGTCAGAAATGCGAATCCTTACTTTTTCACCGCTTTCCTTATCTCCTTGGCAAATACCTTCATCCCATTTTGTCTCATATTTGTCATTGGAGGAAAGTTTCTTGGATTTCAATTTTTCTGGTGAGTTTTTGAAATATTTGAGGAATATAAAATTCAGGCATAAGGGTATCGGGTTGGCTATGATCTATTTCCTTACACATGTGCTAGGGGGGCTGTATGTCAACTATTCTCTAGTTGGTTTTGATAAAAAGAAGGTAAGAAAATTTTTACTCGAATTTTCTTTATCCATTCTTTTTTCAGCGTCTCCTCCGTGCAGATGCTTTTTACGATGCCTTCAACGCCATCCTCGTCCTCCTTCTTATCCTTTTTATGTTGCCCGAGAAAATGAGAGGTTCCAGTCTTTATCAGACACTATTCATCCTCATTTGGAAGGCAAAAGACGTTATAGAGTTCCTCTTCCGTCGATTTACCTCTCTTTCCAGTCAGTTTTGCAAAATTTCCGACTATTTTAAATATTTTTTAGAAGCTCAATCGACATTCTATTCGATTTCCCTGACACATATTCCCTTCACAGTGTTGTACTTCTATCTCACCAGCATGATACTCTATCTTTTTGTGCCAATTCTCGGAAGAATGGGAGCAAAAGTGGCAAGTCCTGATATGGTTCTCCTGTTAGCGACTAATGCTCTCTTTTCTGTCTTCGTTTGGTCCTTGGTAGGTTGGTTGGCAAAATTAACATAATTCAAAAAGACAAAATTCTAGTTTTATTTTTTTAATAATTTCAAGAGTTATGAAGGATTAAAAGAGTAAATCGATTTGGAAGTGAAATTAAATTTCAATTTTGCTTAGATGAAAGTCTTATTAATCTTTCTATTCAGGCGCCTTTGATCTATCTAACCAACTGGAAGTCGTCAATTTCCTCGTCCCGAAGCTTGTTATCTCGCCATTTTTATCCTTTCATATATATTACCGTAATCCTTCTTCTTCTTTCTGTCACTTCACTCGGAAACTCATATGAATTTGATGAAAAAATGCCAAAACTTCGAAGAATTCAAGCCACGGTTCGTTCGTTTACCCATCTAAATTCAAAAAAATTTCAGCATATGAACCGTGTAAAGTATAATTTTAATGGATCGATCATGGAGGAAATTAATGGAATCTTGGTACAAGGCCTCGATTTTCGCAAGTCTGACGATTTACCGACGGATGATGTGATTTTTGCTAAAGTGATACCAGTCTACTGTGGGAATTACATGGATGAGGGCTGTGGACTGCCTTATTGGGTTCCCAGGACAAAGATCTTCCTCCCACAGTACTATTTTGAGTGTTGTCGCGTACAGCAACAGTTGACGTTGTACACAAAGACATTTATAGAGATTGATATTGCATACAAATTATATTGTAATATTTCAGAGATGCGAAAATAATTCCAACATCGAAAATTGCCTTTTCTAATCCGATACAGTTGCATTTGACAAAGAAAAAGGTTTTGGAAAATGGAAAACGGAGACTCGAGTTTATGGTGAGTTGTTTGTAGAACAATGATTAGGCAATATTCGATTTCACACAAACGAAATACTTTACAATCAAGAAAACATTACCATTTTCTGCCTGAAACTCAACTTTTTCAGATAACCGGTGGCTCTGATAAAATCGGTCTTCATGTCTCTCCATCAGAAAATGTCCGTTTTACCAATAGCTCTCTAACATATGAATGTTAGTCTGTTTCTCCTTCTATATTCCTCATTTAGCAACGGTTTTAAATAGTGGAAAGACATTCTTTGCAACACTTGGTCACGGCTATGAGCATCCGGGAGATTGGCGATTTTGGTTTGAAATGGAAGGAGACGGAGGAGAAAGAAGTCTGGAAATTGTCATCTTCTCACAAAATGTTCATGGAGAGGCTCAATACTCAAAAGAATTGATGGATATGAAAAAGAAGGTTCAACTTAAAAGGAGGGAGAAGGACTGGAGATGGATGATGACTATCGTTTCGTCGACGGCCGACGTCAAGGTCTATGATTTTTAAGAGATTTTTTAAAATTATTAATAATTATTCAATTTTTTTTATTGTTTTGTAAAGACTATAAAAGATTTTATTTCACTTTATGAAGGGTTTTTAATTTACTAGAAATTGGTTGGGACAGGCTCCCCTTCTTTGCTGTTTCATTTTCTCACATGCACACTATGATCAATAAGATATGAGCTCTCCACTCTTCTTCCAATGCCTTTATGGTGGAATTTTTTTTCCCAACAATCTAAAAAAGGTGATCACTCTTTTCATCACATTCCTCTTTAGAAGAAGGAATCGGTTCAATTTTCGGCGACAGTCCTCGTCTTTTTTGTGTCAACAAAGATCATGTTACTGAAATTAAAAAAATAAAGAATAAAAATGACAGTCACGCTACGATTTATAAGGCATCTACTGACTGGCTCGAGTAGGATTCGTCTTTTATTTTACGTTTATTCTAGATCTTGCATATATAAGAAATTCAATAGAACCATTCCAATTGAACTAATAGATGGCAAGTTTATGAATCCAACGGAGAAGAACAACGAACATGATAAGTCCGGGAGATTCGATACATATCACAGGTAGATTTTTTTTGAGTTTTTCCTTCACTTCTAGGTTGGACATCATCCGAACATCGTCTCATTTTACTCTTATGTCACGGAGTATGGTAAAGACAAAGACAACAGTCTTTATCCGATGTGGCATACCGGCTTTTTGATGGAATATATGCCCGGCGGATCACTGGATACATGTACATTTTCCTCTTTTGTTCATCCATCTTTCAGGTCTCGACGAAAAGCCAGGCGAATTTACTGTGGATCGAGTACAAAAATGGGCTTTTCAAATAGCACGAGCCTTGACTTTCTGTCACGAAGTTCTCAATATAATTCATAGGGATATTAAACCCTCAAAGTAGGCTGAGTTTTCAGTTGAACAATTGTTTAGCGTGCTTCTGAGTGAAGACTATGAGACGGCAAAGATAGGCGATTTTGGATTGGTAAGGGAGGACGAAGATGAGTCAAAAACTGTCATGTAAGCATCAGGGTTTTCACTATTTTTATGATGTTTATTTCTTCATACCCATTTTAATATTTTTTTTTAAATTGCAGGATTACAAATCGATGCGATTTTCAATTTCAAGCCCCTGAGATGTCCTCTAAATCCAACTACTCCACAAAAGCCGATGTGTATAGCTATGGATGTCTTCTGTATGCCATAATCTATAAGAAACGGTAACATTTTAGGACGACTAATACTTCTACTTTAGCAATCTTTTCGAAGAAACCAAAGATAAATTGTCCAACCGTCTGAAGAATGGTGAGAAACCGGAGCTAGAAAAGCTAGAGAAGGAGAGGGAGTCGCTATTGAAACATTTGAAGCCAATAATAGAAAAGTGCTGGAAGCAGAAACCAGAAGATCGTCCAACAATGAAAAAAGTTGTGAAAGATATTATAGAATCGAAATGAGCCATCACAATAGCTGTATGCTGCCAAGTATAAAAATATACATTCTCGTTTCTTTTGTGGCTTTCATTAAGAGGAATTCTGTAAGGAAACATTTCCACTTCAGAACACAATCATCTTATCGATCAAGCTTACTAAGTTTCGATCAAAAATTTATCCTTTCTCTCAGATTATGAATTATATTTGTATATTAATTGTATTTATTAATTTTGTACAATGTAAACACCCATTCCTTACTTTTGTCAAGTATTACAATAACACTAATTTTCTCACTTGGATAATCCCACCATCGTCGCTCCTGTTAGCGTGATCCCAATGGCAATCAGCAGAATTCTATAGTTCCTTCTACCTTCAATATCTTTGAAATAAAAGACACTCCATAATGCTGCGCAACATCCTGGAACCATTGAAATTATAGGGAAAGTCACAGATTGAGAAAGATTGTCATTTGCGATGAACCTAGAAAAAATAAATAAATTGAAAAAATAAATAAAGTAATCTTACCAAGAGGACTGAGCAATGCCCCACATAGTACCAGCTAAAATGCCAGGACCTATGATTTGAGGATTGACAAAGGGATCATTTTTTGTGTAGAAGATGTTACAAACAAAAAGAGTAGTAGCGGTGGCAAAAATGCCAGTGAAATGGGAGAAGACGAAGTCCAAACCGGATTTGGAAGAGAAGGGATACTGAAATAAAAGGAATTTCAATCGATTAATGGCATTGTTTCAGGATATTTTATTGAATTAAGATGTGCGTTAGATAGGCGGTACGTCAACAAGAGCAAAAAAAAATTGAAATATCTGAAAAGCAGAGGAAGACTAATTCAAAAAAATATCTACATTTGTTCAGCTTGATTTGGTCATGATCTAACCTAAGAAAATAATAAAATGCATAGAGCCGACACTAAAGATTTCAGCAGTCCTCACCACATGCAAGAAATTTAGTCCTTATGGCTGTTTTTGCTCCCCTACTTACCTTTTCTGGATGGTCTTGAATATAAATCACTGGTACAAATGTGACTCCATAGAATATACCAGCTACGAGAGCTACTGCTACTCCTCTAAAATTCCATAAAACCAATCACAAAATAACGTACATGAGCCGTTTTTTCTGTCTATTCTCCCCCGACGATACCATCAATGGTTCTTCTTCACGATCTTCATTTAGCAGAGGAGCTGCAGAATCTTGTTGATTTTTCGGTGTTGGAGTAATTTGGGAAAAGAGAAAGCCACTGAAATGGTGAGAAGAATATAGGAAAAGATGGACAGATACCCGCAGATGACGAAGACGAGGCCGAGATAATTCAGGAAGACGAAAGAGGGAACGGTAGCGTTGACACCGAACAGACCGAATCTGAAGATGTTATGATATTAGAAGAGTTCCAAAAAATAATTGGGGAATCACTTATATTGATTCTATAGATCATGAAAAGCTTGAAAAATGAAGCTTATAAGCTATGTATGGTCAATTATAATTCATTTGTTTACTTTTCTTGACATTCTTGTGAACAATTTTTAAATCTATATCTCGCATAATAAAACATTATTAATAAAAATACCCAGAATAATGTATGTAGAAAAATATTTGAGCGCAAATCAAACACACCTTCCAACAGCCCATCCAGTGACACAATTTGTGATTCCCCAGATCAACATTCCCATTCCCATTCCCAATACGTTCATTATTGGCACGGCTGTCACATTTCCTGAACATAATAACTTCAAAAAATCAATAAAATCGCCTACCCAGAGCCCAAAACATGCCTCCCAACATGGCCAGTGGCTGAAATTGAGGAAATCCTTGGATAGCGGAGATGGTCAAACCAACAAGGAATATTGCTGACGCCATGATCCATTGAACAAAGATTCCTGAAAAACACAACTAGAAAACTGAATAACTTACCATTTCCAGCATCTAGTCGCTTTACAGGGACGAAAGTTGAGCCGAAGAAAAGAGAGGAAAGGGCACAGGCACTCAATCCAAGGAAAGCGGATCCCATTGAAGAATCTTAGAGAAGAACGAGGATGGATAAAGAAGAAACCACGTCACGATGAATGAGATAGTGACCCGAAAAGAGTGGATTGTTTATACGCAGGTGTAAGGTTGCTCGACTGCCAACGCTGTTTCAAATGAGCGATTGAATTTCTAGATGAACAACTTGATATACATCAAATAATTCAAAGAAAAAAATACTAGAAGTAGCATTTAATCCAAAAATATTTACCATTATTACCTATTCTTAATGAAAGCCACAAAAGAAACGAGAATGTATATTTTTATACTTGGCAGCATACAGCTATTGTGATGGCTCATTTCGATTCTATAATATCTTTCACAACTTTTTTCATTGTTGGACGATCTTCTGGTTTCTGCTTCCAGCACTTTTCTATTATTGGCTTCAAATGTTTCAATGGCGACTCCCTCTCCTTCTCTAGCTTTTCTAGCTCCGGTTTCTCACCATTCTTCAGACGGTTGGACAATTTATCTTTGGTTTCTTCGAAAAGATTGCTAAAGTAGAAGTATTAATCGTTGAAAGAGTAATCACCTGTTTTAGGTTGTTGGGTGTTCCATAATAAAGGCATTAGGAGAAGTAGGAAGTACTCATTGATTATAGTTTGGCAGCTGTTGATAGCCTTACTACATGTGTCGAAATGTTTACACTTTGCAGAGGTGTGGCTTGTCTTCTCCAATAAAGATTTCACGACTTTTTGAAGCTTGAAAGTGCAATAGTTCTAAAACCAGAAAAAAAGTAGAATATTCAATAAAAATGCGAAGAAGAGCTAATGAAAATAGAGTAATTTTGTTCCATACGTCTACTCATCAAGATCCTGCTTCCACTCGTGTCTATAAATTTCATTTCTTTCTTCAACAAAATTGGCTTCAGAAGAAGAATTAGAGTCTGAATACGAACTAGAGAAAGCCTTTTTTAGTTTAGTATTAAAGTTGACGATTTTTGCCTTCTAATAACTTTTTTCTTCTTTGCACATAGTTCGTTATTTACCCGCAAACTCCATTACTGCCGTCGGTGTTCGTTTCACATTCGTCCAACAAGATCTATCAAATTGGATTCTCTTCGGCGGTATATTGCCGTTTCCACGGCTTGTTTTTTTTACCCGAGTATGTATACGAAGAAAATAGAATAAAGCGGAATACTGAGTTCATTGGGCCAAACAGCCTAGTGTTTTGGCGAGAAAAGTTTCGAGTTCGGTGAAATATAAGAATCAGGCGAGAGGCTACTGGATGGTCAGCTGTAGCAGTTGCTAGACTATTATCTACTATGAAATAATAATAAAGTTATCACTTTAAAGCCTCTTTGCAGATATATTAATTGTTTTAACCTTTAAAATCATTAATAATACCCAGAAATAAAATAAAAATAATCTTCAAAAGATGATTGTTTCCCTTTAATCTAGCCATAACGGAAGGAGCATTCCACATCTCTCCCCAGAATCATCTGAACTATCAGAATATGTTATTCTGTCAAATAAACTTTTTTTTACAATTATTACACCCATTCTGTTATGCAGAAGGTATCCGAGAAGGATATGTTACAATTAGTTCTGAACAAAACCTTGTATAACTCTGTATATAAAACACTTAAAGTTCTTTCTAAAAATTCATTTTTTGGGAGCTTCACAATTAAAAATTCTTGTTTTGTCTTTTTTATCTTTTAGCTACATCTCTTTAGCTTAATTCTGTCGTTATTAACAAGCTCTGATTCAATTTTCTATTGTTTAATACTATCACTCTTCAATCCCCCACCATCTTCTCATGCATAATGGCACCCGTCTCTTTTATTCTCTCCCGTTCCGAATCTTGTCCATCCTTTATCACTGCCGGTTTCTCTCTCTCTCTCTCTCTTTGATCCGATCATACAGAGAGTGTATCTATCTGTCGTCAGTCGGTGTTCCCGCTCGAATTCGTTGAGCAAATAGTCTGTCCTTCTCCGCGTATATCCTACCCCCTCTCTGAGTAATTCATTATCAGCCACAAGTCATAAATCCGAGTCTCTCCCCTCCCTCCTGTTCTCCTCCTTTTTACACTCCCCGCTTTCCTCCCCTCCCAGCCGCTGGTCACAACGTGTTGAGAGACGCAGACGACCCCGCCCCCCGTCTTGGTCAGTGACTTGTGTCTATGGGCTTCGCCTGTGACTGGCTCGAGGCCTCCTATCAGAAATGGCGACGAGCAGCCGGTCAACGTCTTCTATTCTATTGTATTCTCGTCCTGATTAGTGCAGCAACTGTCAGAACATTGGGTCTCGTACCAACGGTAGGTTCTAACGTTTACTTTTCGCGCCTGCTAGACACACTACGAGTCTATTTGAGCAAATGTTTTGACTTCTTGAAATCTTTGAACAGTTTAGACAACTTTTTTTTTTGAGAGAATTCATCTCATTTTGAAGGAAAAAATCAATTTTCATGTGTTTGCAGTTATTTTCACCTACATATAAAGAATTTGGTAATTTTGCTTTCAAGAAAGTTAAATCGTTAATAAACGCGAAGATGGGATTAACGGACCACTTTTTGTGACCAATTTCCCGCCAAATTTCAACTGACCTGGTGAAGGTCAAGGCGAATGGGGAAGTTTGTTGTGAAGAAGATTTTAGAGTTTTAGAAATATAATGAGTTATTTTAGTAAAATTAGTTGAAGAAAATATTTGAAAGTAACGTAAAAATAAATTAAAACTTCCTGGAAGCCAAAAGTTTTCCAAAAGAATAACCAGAAATAATAACTTACCACGCTATTTTCCACCTGTTTGTTTACTCTTCAGTTTCTATAGTTTTCTCATAGAATTAGTGATAATTTGCAGCCATTTCCGCTCGAAATGATTTGATATGATGGAAATACTGGAAGGACTCAGTTGCAGGAAATGGTATGAATAAGGAAGGGAAGGGTTAAAATAGATGAAATCTGATCGTTTCTAGACGAACTGATCTATTTTTTTTGGTATCAGTAAGGGGATTTTAAAATATAAAAAAGACAGATCCTTTTCCCCTGTTACTTTTGTTTGTTCTTCTATTTCTTTCCCGGACGGATAGTGATTGTCTTAAAGGAGAAAACACCACGCGAATAGTTAATTAGCCGCGATATTTATTTGTTTGACTCTGCGTTAACGACACGCGACTACATACAGGGAAGAGAGAGGAATAATATCGTAAAGCTCTTGACTCAAAAGTAATTTGTATAGCTATAAATAAGAAAAAAATATATATATAACGACTAAAATGCTATTGGGATCTGTTTTGAAATGAGAAAGAAACATAAAAAAATAAGAGGAAAATGGTATTGAATATCAATATTAAATTTTGTTTTCTTTTTTTTTATTTTGAAATAAGACTCCTGAAACTATTTTTTCTGGATCTCTAAAAATTTTAGGATTTCTTCAAAATTCCACTAGTTTGTTAGTGATCTAGTCTTCTTTTCCTCTTATTTTAAAATTTTTTTTAGGTTGATTTCACTTTTGCGACCCAGAAAACCTTTGTATGGAAAAAAAGCAGTCATTTTTATAATATAAAAAAATTTTTCTCATCTTTTTTTGGTCATTTTACAGCTACCTTTCTGATCGAAAAACTAAGAGCTTCAAATCAATTTAAAAACTATGTGTCTCCTTTGACATATCTTTCACTATATATTCTTTCTTCTTCTCATTATTATTTCATTGTTCATTCCAATCGTGCCGTTCGCCCGCCGAAAAAAAACCACATTGCCGATGACAGCTGGCCATTGGAAATTTTTGTCAGAAAATGCTAAAACACAATTGAATTGCATGTGAAGGAATACAAGAAAACAAATACATAAAATTGATATCAATGTATTTCAGCTGCCGGCCATCGGATCTTTCTCCATTCTTCTTGCTGCTAGTGGACTGCTACTAGTCTCTCTCCTCCGGCCAGGTGGGATCAGGATTTTTTTCGGAATGTCGTTTATAACGACGAAGCAGATTATCAGGAGGACAGGGAATGACTTTACAGTAAAAGAAAAGAGAATGTGAAGCGAATTTTGAAAAAGAAATAAGCAATAAACGACGACGTTAGGACGAGAGGAGTAATATATCCATGAAAACATTTTCACTGTTTACTGTGACTCGCGAATTGAAATTTCAAGAAAAAAAAAACATACCTCATAATACATGTTTTGCAATTTCTAAAATTTAATTTCTAGGCTCAATTTTTGTCACTAAAAATTCCGCTCTTTCTGAGGCTCATTTTCAGAATTTTATTATTAATCATTTTTTAAATGATAACCATGATATCCGAAATCATTGAACATTGATTCGAACAATATTTCAAGGATGGTTTAAGTTTTTTTAAAATAAAGTTAGTATTATTTCTAAAATTCTAAACTTTTCAATACGTTTTCATTAGGATGGATGTCCTCTCTTCAAAAAAATTGGAGAAATTATTGCAATGGCGGCCATTAGGCATACTGCACTCTTTCTATATTCCCAAATTTTTTACATTTTTT
Source organism: Oscheius sp. DF5120 (assembly GCA_932521415.1). Lineage (NCBI taxonomy): Eukaryota > Metazoa > Nematoda > Chromadorea > Rhabditida > Rhabditidae > Oscheius > Oscheius sp. DF5120. The sequence goes on from OW051463.1 coordinate 1,631,888, forward strand.
CAATAATTCTGAATTAAGTTTCTTTCAATTTTGATCTTTCCTATTCTTATTCTGGGTTATTTTTCATGTCAACTGGGATGCTAGAAAATTCATAACCTTACCTTAGCATTGCCTAAATCCATGAAATTACATGGAATCAAAAAACTTTTCTTATAAAATTTCCAGAAAATAAAAATTTCAGATGCCATCGACACTCTACGAGGCGGTATCGTTCTTATTCTGATATCAGAATGTATTCTGTGTCAACTGGACTCCCAACCGGCGATGATTGTTCTTCTCTTCATTGTCTATACACTTCTTTCCCTCTCCTTGGTAGCCGCCGTAATCGTTGCTGGCCTCGTCAGTCTGCTGCACATAACTCTAATCGTTTTATTGAGCACTCCGCTCTATAATAATGAGGTAAGAAGATAAGAAAAGAAGGGCATGTGGTCGGATAATATCAAACAAACAAATGTTTAAAAATTCAGATACCTACAATTGAAAAGATTCCAGCTTAGTTTTCAACTTTTACGTTCTATATGTTCTATATGCTACAAAATTTAGTGAAAAAAAAATTAGCGATTCAGTAAAAGTTCCACAAAAATATATTTGCGCACAAAGACATGTTGCATATAGAAACATTTCAAATATCACAAACGGCAACAGCATTATCTATATCTAACCATTTCCACCTGTTGATTATTCCTTTCATCTCTCTGAAGTGAAGGTCACTTTCCTTCCATTTTACGGCTCTTTAATTTTAGCGCCAACGGGTTCTGTTGCCTTTTCCTCTCCTGATCAGTTCCCTCTTTTGTCACCCCTCCGTGAATCATCTTTTGTTCCATAACGCGCCAATTTTTACGCAACTGTCGACTGAGGGACACAACAGCTGCGAGAAATGGATTTCATAAGTGAACACATTGCGATGGGACGAGAAGCGATGTTAATAAATGAGGGGGGTTTAAAATGGAAGTAAGAAGCAGGAAAGGGGAGGATTTGAAGTTTTGTCGATTATAAAACAAGGAAAAAATAAGAAGGATTAGTCTTTCGAACATTAAAAAACATAAGAAATGAAGAAATCATTCCGTGAAAAGTAAAGCAGATATCTCACACAATTTCATGTTATATGATCTTTGATCTAAAATTTTCTACTACAAACGTGGAACTATTATTCCTTCCTTTTTTTTCTTAAATGTAAAAATTTTTAATAAAGAACGTAAGAGTTCTTTTTTCAAAAATAAGACCAACAAAAAAGTTTGCTTTATTTAGTAAATAAGATTTAAATATCATTCTGCACCATTGTGTTTCATTTCAGATGTTAGCCGGTCTCCTTGTCCACATCTGGTGTCATCTTGTTGGTATCTACCTCAATCTTCAACATGAGCGTATTGCTCGGTCGGCTTTTCTCTCCGCCAGAAATTCTGTTGACGCTGAGACAGCTACCCAGATTCAGAGTCAACGACTGGTGAGTCTCTTTCTTGTGAATTCATGACGATACTATGACATTATCAGAGGGTTCCATCTTACACAACATCCCCGGGGTAATGACGGCGGTCTAATCCGTGCGACATACACCAGTCAAAAGAAGAAGAGATGTTCGAATAAACGAGAAATGAGGGGATCCGATGGATGAGCGTTAGATTGTTGAAGCAGCTAAAAATTGGGGCGAATTTTGCTGGAATTTTATATTTTAAAGACTACTCAGAATTGTTTGAAAAAAAAACAAGCTTTTCCAGTTTTTTTTTGTAGCTTTAACTTCTAAAAAACATCAGAGACCATTAATTAAGTTGAACACACTAAAAAAGGCAAATAGTGTCTGTTACAAAATTTTCGTAGAGGTGAGGGATGATAGATTATAGCATATACTATTCCGTACGATACTTATTTAACTTTTCTATAAATTTGACTAGTCATAATATTTTCCAGTCAGTTTATGATTTCTCAATAAATGCCCTGTTTAGAACCGTCTGCTGGGTTCTTTCCTCCCCCAACATATTGTTCCCCATGCAAGGCATCAAATCACTGCTGGCAATCCGAGGCTATATGTGGAAGAGTACAAACAGGTGGGTATACGTGTCTTCTGGCTGTATAAAAAAATAATGAAAACTTGAAACTTCTAGCTACTCATTCAATTTTTTAACTTTCATATTAGTGCTATAAAAAATATCACGAGAACGAAGCACTGCCTATTTTTTTGAATTAAAAAAAAACAAATTCAATCATTCTTTCCTTTTAGGTGACTGTCGCCTATGGACGTTTAATTGGATTCGAATTAGCTCTAGCTCAATGTTCCTCACTCGATGCGGCTAGAGTCCTCAAGGTACTGTTTTTTCTATTTTTTTCACTTTTTGGTTTTTATAGGAGCTCGATCAGCGGATAAATGTTCTAGTAACTGTCCATGGCTGCACGAGGATAGCCTCCGAAGGCATTACAGTCATCTGTTCCGTGCCGGGAGTCGATTCTGATCATGCCAATAAAGTTAGCCGCTTCGCACTGGATTTGGAGGCACTTATTGGGTAAGAGCTTTTTTTTTTAATTTTTTTGTTGTTGGTAGGGCATAACTATAAGATCGTACCGATCTCCAGTAACTTCCAAAATTATCTTACTATTTTTTCTGTAGAAAAAGATGTTTTCCTTATGAGGGTTATATGCTGAAATAATTAAAAACTCTGTGCCAGTTGATAGCGAATGTTCAGCATTTGCTTTAGGTTTCTTTGTTAAAGAAAACATTACTTTTTAATGTTGAAAATGTTCTGTTATGTTTTTACAATTTTCAAATTCAATCGAATTATTTTTTTATTTCAGCTCTTTTCGTGACGCCACCGCCGCTGATGTGGCTGTCTGTATTGGAATAGCTAGTGGTTCTATCACGGCTGGCGTTGTTGGTACAACAAAATGGCACTATGATGTTATTGGAACCTGTGTCGATCATGCTGTCCTCCTTCAGAGCAGTGCTCCTTCACATGGAGTATTTATGACAGAAGAGACCAGGACTTTATTGGATCAAAGCATCCCTTTGGAAGCGATAGGAGAATATTGGAGGGTAAAAGGATTGGCTAAAAATAATCCGAATGTTTTTCCGGTGAATAAAAGGTACGATTGAAGATTTAAACAAAAGATGAAATATTTAGATACTCCCTAGTGACGATTCCACAAGCAATTAATCGACTACTGCAAACTATTTCAGCCGATGAGCAAACGATTAAAAATAAAAAGAGGTTGGTACAAGGAGGAACCAAAGTTGTGCGAAACCGGCTTGAAAAAAAATCAGAAATGACTTTTATAGATTTAATCTTAGGATTGTAGAAAATGTTGTGTAGAATCGGAAATAGCAAGAGAAAAAAAACAAGAAAAAATATTAGCGGATCCAACCTTTATCACTTATAAGTTTTTTCTTTTAGAAAACCAGTCGAAGAGGAAACTCTTCTCGAGAAAACCTCCCAGAAGGCCCCCGGCTCCTCCAGCTTCATGCGATACGATCTTTGTTTCAAAAATAACAAGTTAGAGGAGAAATTCCACGAAGAAATGGATCATTGGTTCATTCCTGGACTAGCTATGTGCATCGTTTTTGTCGTTCTATACGAAGTCTATCATATTCTTGTCATGCCGCGTCTTCTCGCCAGTCTCGTCCTACTCGTCTTTGCTTTGGTCATTCAATTTGGGCTGGTTCTGATTGTCTATGTTGACTATTTTCAGGTATTTTATCTGTAGGGGGTTTAACACAAAGTTTAGAGTTTCTCCCAATTCATCACCAGGACCTCTGGAGGTCATTCCATTATAATTCTCATCCTTCTTCTTATTCTTCTGTTGAATGGAATCGTTAATTCGGTGAGTACAATGGACGTCGATGGCGATGGCGTGAATGGTTTATGGAGGCGATTATTGGGGGAAGTTGACCAAAACAAAGAGGAGGGGTTTTTTTGAAATTCAACGTGATGTATGAAATCATCCAGAATAACAAGTAAAACCAGCTTGGAAAAGATCTTTTCGATTTTTTGTAATATATTCATAGGGGTACCATCATGTTCGTGAAGTCATTGATTTTCTCAGCATATCGAAAATTTACTATTGAACAAGTTAACACTGCTGATTTTTTGTTTCTCTCTGATTTCAAAAGGTCTCAGTTCTCTTGTTTTCGCTTGATTTTCACTTTAGACATTTATATTTTTCCAGAACCAATCAAATATTCAAATAATCAAAAATGTTGCAGTTCTCCTGTCCTCCGAGCCCCTCCGATATCGCCTGTCGTCTCATCTCATTTTCCACCGTTTCCTTCGCCCTTTGGTCTATCACCTCCGCTGTCTTTCTTCGCTTCCCTTCTATTCGTCTGGCTGTTCTTCACTTCGTTGTTGTTATCGTCTACATTCTTCAAATTTATCTGAATCATCCACACGTCGGACCAGCCGAGTATGTTCTTTACTTTACAATTCGTTTTCTTCCCCTCCACAATTCAATTCATCAGTCGCAACAACAGGCCTTTTACACACAGGGGAGGGCACCAAATGAGCCGAGGAAAAGGGTAAAAGGGAGGGATTTTATCTATTTGTATTCATTTTTTTTTAATTTTGAAAGGGAGTTTTTGAACCATCCAAAATTGTTATTAACTCAAGGAAATTGTTGCAGATTCATTGGGGAGCTCATCAACTTCACTCATCTAGCTGTCCTTTCCCTCATCATCGTCCTCTTCTCTCGTCATGTGGAGCGTCTTCTTCGTTTGGATTTTCTCTCGGTTGTCAAGGTAAGATTTATATTTATTGACAGCTATAGACAATTTTTTTCCGAAACTATTTTGCTCCCAAAATGCCTATAAGATAACATAAGTAGTAGACAAGAATTTAAAAAATAAGCAGTCTTTAAAGTTGTCCCCCGTTCGTTACATATGTTGTAAGCGGCACCTGCTATCCTTGCATATTTTATTTTTTATTTTTATTTTTTCCCAGTAGCTTCGTGCTTTATCTATTCACACAAAATGGAATAACATTCTAGAAAATTTGAGAGCTGTTTTTTCATTTATTTGTCCTTTTCAAAAGCATTTTTTTCTTCAGGGTGTCGAAGAAACCGTCTCCAAGGACCAATTGAATGTCTTAAACAGCCAAGCTCTGCTCAACATTGTCCCAACCCACGTCGCTCCCTGGATAGCCAATCGTGGTAATGAGCTTTGGCACCATGCTCATCACTCTGTCGGCGTCGCTTATCTCGCCGTGTCTGGCTTTGATCTCTCCGGGGAAGCTGGATTGAATGGACTCAACTTTATTTTCTCCTATTTTGATCAGGTAAGGTTTTTTTTTTAAATTGAAAGTAATTTTTAGACTTTGCAAACATACAGAGGAATAGAGAAGATCAAATCGGCTAATAGGTTCTACGTGGTGGCGGTGGGTATGACTCCGGAGACATCACACGATGTAAATGAGGCTCCGTGGACAATCGGTGAACTACTTCACACATTAGCCAAGTTTCTGCTGAATGTAACAGAATTCGCGAAAGATAAGGAGTTCGACGTGCAGATAGGTAGATCTTTGTTTTAAATTTAAAAAAAAGAGATTATTCTAATTTTGTCTCAAAAGTTATATATTATTTCCAAAAACATTATTCTAGTAAATTTCAAATGCTAAAAACATATGCAAGAAAAAAAGGCTTACGTGGGAGGATTTTATTTATTCAGAAATACGTTTTTCCTTTCCTATCTCCTCTTTTAGGTTTGGATTGTGGTTCTGCGTTGGCCTACGTCTCCGATCCAGAAAATCCACAGTACGAGCTTTGGGGAGAAGCTTCCGAAAGAGCCCGTTTACTTATGCAATCAGCCAATCAGGGACGAATCCTTGTATCTGAAGAAGCCTATCTTTCCTTACGACCTCGACAATTGAATTTCTCACATCAACCCCTCAAGGCATTCATTTTAAAATAATATTGAACCTCAAGTATTTAGATAATCAACTCTTTAAATGCATATGTTCTACACAATGGAGAATTGGAGGAGAAGTCATACTTCGAGACGATAGAATGTGATCAGTCGATGAATGATACGGTCAATGAAAACGAGCAGATGATGGCGTCGATGACGTCATCATATTCTTCGGAACTGCAATCGATCAATGGTGGGGAGACTGACAGCGATATTGGTGAGTATTGGGGATGATATACTGACATTTGGAGACTACAAAAAATTTAATCAATTTAATCAGGAAAACAGAAAAGAAATGAGTTGGAATCATCGTTAGTGCATTTTAGTAGGCTCTGTAGTTAATAATAAGAGCCTTACAAACCAATTTTTTGAGATGTTTTTTTTTTCAAAGCGTTAAATAGAGAGACATTCTTTTTATTAAAAATTTCCCGGATCTTTTCTTTCTCTCATCAACGTTAATATCTTTCATTTGTAGAATGGATCACCCCCGAGACTGCTCTAATGCAGCAATCTGCCCGTCCAGTTCGTCGTAACTATCGAGACACTGACTATGATCCCTATCGTATCCCCCATCGTCCCTACAAAGCTGATCACGCTGTTCAATACAGTGATTGGTCCGAACAGGAGAACAGCCGAGCACCCAGTAGGTCTAGAGACTATCGAGGTGAGCCAATTTTAGGTTGTAAATTTTTTATAGGCAAGAGATGGAGATCCAATTCACGATCCAGTCATCGTAGTCTTAAAAACGCCTTTGGCTGGTGGAAAAAAGGCTCATCCGTCGATGTGGATAGCCTAGCCGATCCAGCGGAAAGGCTCGAAGCAGCCGCGAACAGGGTCGATCGGATGTTGGCAGAACTGGAGAACTATGGGAACTTTACTGATGTGAAGCCATTGGAGTACTGTCCCTTCCCAACGGATCGATTCGGATCCGTTAAATCCATCCATCGTGCTATGTCATCCGCCTGTCATACAGAATATGATAATGCAGAGTCGGAAGCAGCTCTGTCGGAGGCCGAATATGGACATGTGAAGAGCAGGTAGAATAATTTTTTCTATTGAAAATCGTGTAAAGAGAAAGCAAAGAAGCAAATTACCAGATTATTGAAGTCATGTGGAAAAAAATTGCTATTACCTTAATTTCCGTTGTATAAGCACTATTTCATGTATAAGAACGTTCTTATACAACGGAAATTAGGATATTTAAAATTGTTAAACATTTGAACACTAACCAAAATATCAGCCTGACTGTCTTTGAGAGTTTAACTGAAAACAAGAAAAAAACCAATCGTTTACTAGGAATCTCTTTGTTTTTCTCAAATTAAATCTTCAGCACTGGACGGTCAAAGAAGCAACGTCGCCGGCGCTGGAAACCAGATGACGACGATGCTGACACAGAATCCCAGTGTAGCAGTCGACTGGACGCTATGAGGTATTTCACTTCTGTATTTCCCTTCACTGTTATCCTATTTCCAGATGGAAATCTGCCCATTCTGTCGGGTATGAAAATGAATATGAAGAGGCGAGTGACTGTGAAGGTCTTGCCATGGAACAGATGGTCGCCTTATCCAGGGACATTCGTCGAAACTTTGGAGATTTTGAACTGGCGACATTTGATGATATCGATCAGGACTGAAGAAAGGAAGCATTTAGCATGTAACCGGGTACAAAACGGGTAGAAATAGCCCTTAAATGGTGCCTGATTTTCCTCAAATTGATGACTTTTTCCTCATTCTATTACGAGTTCAAATGAATTTTTATAAATTGATATGGATTATTTGACAAAATAAAACGGTACCGCAAATTCAATGACCAGGAAGACATCAGGACTGTGTCGCCATCATCCCACATCAGAAGGTCACGCCTTTCCAATGTGGTACTCCAGGATTAGCCTCGGCCAGGGTTCTTACTCTTTCCCTTTTATCCCCGCCTATGGCTTCCCAGCTAGATGATATCATCAAGCAACAGACTCCTTTAGAATCAGAGATAGGAGGAATGCTATTTTTTTATCTATAATTTTTGACCATATTGCTGACGTTCTCATCAAGCCGTTTAAATATCTCATCTCATAACTTTGTCTCACGTTACCTATGTTTCTTGCTGATTGATTAGCGCTGCTCTGGCAACCTGCAACTGGTTAATTGCTCTCCTTTGGCAGCTGCCTTCACATCTCTCATGATTCTTTACCAGAATGGTTAGAGTCGATTCCGAAACCGTTGCGATGACTTCTGTCAGTACAGAGAGGAGCAATTTGACGTTATGTCAAAAGTTGCACTATAAGTGAGTTTATTCAAAGGTCAGGGGAAATTTTCCCATATCCATATTTATCCTTATTTAATTTTAAAAAAATTTGTAGCTTTTTTTTGTTAATTTATTTTTTCTATGTGTAGGCAAATGTAATTATTTGCGTCAGGTGAGAAATTATTTAATGTACTGATACGCGGTATATTCGACTGCAAAAAGACTTATTATAGATTATAGAAATACAGTAGTTTTCCAGGTTTCTCCGTCTTATATGTTTCCGTCCTCGAGCTCCACACAACGATAACCAGATCGATCAGGAGAACATTGGGTAATTAGCATTTCTTCCTTTTTAGTAATGCATTTTCCAAAGCATCTTGTAAATCAGAGATGAAAGGATCTTTTTTACGGAACGTTTACAAGATCGCTAATTTTATTTTCTCTTGTTTTATTTGGAATCAACACAAACTAGAAAAAAACTAGAAAATTTTGTGTTGATTTGAAATAGAAAAAAGTAGAAAACCCAAATGATCTTTTTTCTATAATCTCTGCTCATTCCCTACCACAACCGACAACTAAAAGGAAAATTGCAGCTCTATTTTGGAAAAATCTCCGTCGATCAGCGATCATACTTTATTACCCACCGCTCTTCAGACATCTCAACCTCCTTCAGCCACCTCGACTCACTCCACTTCTCGCCCTCCTTTAGCCGCCTCGACTCGCTTCAGTTCTTGTCCTCCGTCACCTGTTCAAATTTCTGCGAATCCGCTAACCAGCACGACACCCCGTCAAACATCGGCTCTTTCATCGAGACAAGATGCTTCTACTCTCGACCGTCGTTCCGTTCGATCAACTAGTTTTTCATCTATTCCATCGTCAGAAATCTCCCATTTTTCTCAAGGGAATAGAGAACGAGATTTTACAAGAAATCGGGACATCAAAAGGCAGGGAAGAAGCCTAGTTCATTCCAATAAAATCGTCGAAACAAAGCATCTAAAGGAGAGAAATAAGCAATTCGAGGAACTAAAGAACAGGCCAGATGATAGGAGAACTGAATGGAATCGTCGCTTTCCCGAAGGACACGTGATAGTAAGTTTGCAATATTAGTATTTGGTAGAAAAGTCCATTGGTATCGTTTTCGCTCCATAATAATAAGGTGCTGGTTCAATACCATCATTATGATTTTTCCAGTTGTTGACTCATAATAACCGCTCAATAAAACAGCAACTTTCCAGGTTTACACGGATGGCTCTGCTACCTATAAGAAGAGTGGCTATGGTGTTTATATGGGACCAAAGCATCCTTTGAATATATCAAGACGAATCGACAAATCTCCTCATGATGCCGATCGAGCTGAACTCATCGCTGCGACTCACGCAATAAGAAATATTCGCAAGACGGCCGCCTATAAAGACCAACCCGTCATCCTTCGAACGGATTCACTTGGTGTCATCTATGTGATCAAAGGGCTAAGAAGAGGCCCTCCATTCTATTTGAAAATGTTGATAAACAACTCCATGGAGATTCAAGAACTTCGAGAAGAAGTACGTCTACTGACCGAAACTCATCATATGATAGCGGAACATGTACATGCGCATGCAAACGATCCGGGAAACGAGGCGGCTGACGAGCTAGCAAGACAAGCGACTTTGGGACCAGAGAAATCTCGATCGAGAAGTCGCAACAGAAGTTATGACTACCGAAGACTGAGAAGCATCTCAAATGATCCTGCTTACATTCGATCTCATTCTGTATATATTCCGAGCACTAGGAAATAATCATAATAACCTTCTTTTTTCTTTAAATAATTATTATTTATTCACTTATTTTACTCTTACAAATTAATTATATATTGTTTTTGAATGAAATATTCTTAACTTACAATTCAGAAACTATGTGAGCGACCTTTAATTCGGAACAGTCCCGAAAACCACCAGGACAGAAACCACCTGGGACATTTACCACCGAAAAAGTATGTATAAGTGCGTCAGCGCGGTAACGTGGTATAACCAGTTTAATATACATGCATTACTGTAGATTTTTTTTTGTTTTTTGTTATTTTCCTACCAATATTCTTTATTCGTTTCAGAAAAGTAGTGTTTAGAATAGCTTTTAGAAAAATAAGTGTATAAAAATATGAACATACCAACAGAACTTTTATTTTTTTAACGTATGGTTGTGTAATATTTGTTTATATATTTTCTCTATGGTAATAGGAAAAACAGAATTAACATTGTAAATTATGGAAAAAGCGAATTCTAGAAAACATTAAACTGGGGCAAATTGTATATCACATACTGCACATACTGCACATACTTGTATATCACATACTTTTATATTTTTTTTTCTCCCATTTTTTCGTGATTTTATCAGCTATTTTTGTGTCACATGATACATCTAGATGAACAATAATATTTTCAGAAAAATCAACCTTTTTTTGGTTTTTCTTTGTGTTTGGTATGTGTTGATATTTCTTATGTTTACTTCTTTTTTTGTGGTATTCGCGGATTTTATTGTTGGGCGCTACTTTTTTTTATTTATTGTTTTTTTTGTAACCTAACTTCTATTTCTAGTTTCAGTTAAATTGAGACATGTTTTCAGGATCATTTTGAGAAATGAACTAATCAATTTTTAACGAGTTGTCAATTCTAGAGGTAGTAGAGAAAAAAGGATTATACACTATGGATATTCCAATATCAGATGACTTTGTGATAGATGAGATTTTTTTTTTTGCGAAGGTCAGTTATTTTCAATTATATATTTGTCCAGGTTGTCGTATGACCGTGTTGATGTCCCATTTAAGGAAGTACCGTTGATCTTGGATAAAAATGTTTACTTCTTTTTCATATTGAGAAAATTGGCCTGCAGCGATGTAAGCAGCCTCACATTAGACAATTATTCACCGTGGTATGTTAAAGGAAGTAAGTCATGTTTTTTGCTACTCATTATTGTTTAAGAATTTGCAACAACGCAAAAATACATTTCACTTAGCGAATGTGGGGAAAAAAAGAGCATTCATCGTAACAAGAAAAATGTGTTACAAACTGATGAACCATTCGTAATGATGGTTTCAAAAAACCATCATCCATGTAACAAGAGGTTTATAAGGAAGGTAACTTCTTTTCTACTTCTTTTTGAATTTTTTAGATTTACTGTTTTTATGATAAGAGACATTTTTTAAATACTAAATTACTTGCTGACGTCTTAATTACTTATAGTTATTCTGGCGGTAACATTCCAGTAGGCAGAATACACGGGAATCAGAGAATTGAAAAAATTGTAAGTTCCTTTTTACATTTTGCAATATCCAATTGTAGTCAATAACTACAAGGATGACATCTGTGGTTGTAAAAAAAGTGCGGTTCCGTCGAAGGAACGAAAGCCGATTTACGGTTACCGATAACTTTTTTTAATGTATTGTTGTTATTATTCTTTTTGTTAGTTTTTGTCATTCTAAAATGAAACTTGTTTACTTATTGTGTTTTTTGTTTATCAATGACGGATTAAAATTGACCAAAAATAAAAATTATGATTTTTCTGAAAATATTATTGTTCTAAAAGAAAGATGTATCTAGATGTATCATGTAACACAAAAATAGCTGATAAAATCCCGAAAAAATGGGAGAAAAAAAAATAAAATATAAAAGTATGTGATATACAAAGTATTTTAAATTATAGTATGTGATATACAATTTGCCTTAAACTGGTTATACCACGTTACCGCGCTGACGCACTTATACATACTTTTTCGGTGGTAAATGTCCCAGGTGGTTTCTGTCCTGGTGGTTTTCGGGACTGTTCCTTTAATTCTTATAACAAAATAATATCCTTTTCTTTTCTTTTTGTCGAAACTAGAACTCAATTAAAAAAGTAAGTAGTTGTGTGATAGAATTATCACATTTTTATATTCATATTCATAAATGCATAATAATTAATCAAATAAAAATACAATAGTGATTTAGAAAAAAAACCCTGTCTAATATGTAAGGTGTACAAAATTCGCGATTAAGACCGATTGAAAAATAGAACAAAAATAGCTATTCATCAAAACGGTCTGTCTTCTTTCGATTCAACAATCTACCTTTCCTTGAAACAATTTTTTCATCAGAGCTATGCTAACAAATTCAAAAAGTACACATATCTTTATTTTTTATAATCCGGATTTATAATCCTTTTTACAATCGTATCCATTGTTGGTCTGCTATCTGGCTTGAATTTCCAACAATCTTTTATAATTTTGTTCAAATGTTGGAAAGCCGGTTCCGAATGATCAAGCTCTGGTCGGTTGTTATCGTCCTGCAGGATATTATACAGACGAGGAGCATTTGTTCCGTATTCTTGGAAAGGTCGTCTAAAAATTTTTTTTCTCTACCAAGGAATGAGTGACCTTTTGTAAATAATAGTGAAGAGAAGACACCCGTAGCTGAAGACATCTGCTTTGTTGTCGTAGGTGGAGCAGGCCAAGGTTTCAGGCGCTTGGAATTGGGGATTTCCTTTTCTGAAATGATAGATTAGAAGGTATGGTCTTCTCAAATAACCTCCGGAAAAACTGCATATCCCCCCCCCCCCTTCCCGAAATTTATTTTTTACGCGATTAAAGAAACTTTTAGTATCTGATTATTGGCTGCTTTATTGACAAATAGGTGAAAGATGAAATGCGAATTCGATCTTTATGTTTTGAGGGTTAATTTTTGTATCAACTTCAACGATTAATGTGTAGAAACTATTTTTCATCTGTTAGCGGAAAAACAACCGATGCTCTATCCCTTTGTTCCACTTACCCGACACTCTTAGAACCATCATTCTCCCGGGCTATTCCAAAATCAGCTATCTTTGCCGTCTCATAGTCTTCACTCAGAAGCACGCTAAACAATTGTTCAACTGAAAACTCAGCCTACTTTGAGGGTTTAATATCCCTATGAATGATATTGTGCACTTCATGGCAAAAAGCCAAGGCTCGTGCTATTTGAAGAGCCCATTTTTGTACTCGATCCACAGTAAAAATTTTGTCTAATTCGCCTGGCTTTTCGTCGAGATCTGAAGGATGGATGAACAAAAGAGGAAAACGAACATATATCCAGTGATTCGCCGGGCATGTATTCCATCAAGAAACCGGTATGTTTCTTCGGACAAGGATTGTTGTCTTTGTCTTTGCCATACTCCGTGACATAAGAGTAGAACGAGACGATATTCGGATGGTTTCCGACCTGGAATGACATTTCTAATTGGGAGGGCAGGGGTATAAAGAAAATTTTGCCAGTTGGAGTAGATGACTACCCGGAATATTACTGATTTAAAAGGGGATTATTTTCTACACCAAACTTTTCGTTATTCTAGTTAAATATATATATCTTGAGATTTAAAAAAATGTTGCACCTGTGATATGTATTTGATTTCTCTTATTCCATCTTTATTCTCCTGTTTCTCTTTCACGACGGATGGATTGGTATAATCTCCTTGTCCGAAGTAAATAATTGGAATTGGTTGTTTGAATTTCTTATACGCACAAGTTCTATTTTAAAAATAAGAACAATACGAACAAACGGCCTACTCAATCCATGTGGTAGCTGCTTTAAAGACGACCGCCTGGCTTCCTGGCCGCAGTGGTTTGATAGTATGAACATGGTGTTCATTTATACATGGCAAACGGGGATTATGACCCAAAACAGAGCCTAGTTTATCTGAGAAAAAGTAAATTTACGAGTTTAACAATAAAAAAGACCTGTTTTTGATCTCGAAGTACCAATCAATGGCATGGCTGTGATAAAATCAATAGTAGAGTACACGTAGAGTGTACAGCGAAGGTCAATTGGCGAAGAAACGCAAAGAAAGGGGGAAAGTAGTGGAGCCATTAGACAAACAAAAAGGAGAAAACATATTCTTTCTTATTCCCAAAAAATATACCCCCCCCCCCAATTCCCGTTTTATGGATTCCTCGATTTTCCTATTTTTCTAGTATTGTGTTATCAATTCTAAATGAGATAAAATCGTATGTTTTTGATCTTTCTACTGTCGACTACGGCTGAAATCTTTCTGATAACACTCAAAACATATTTATTTAAAGAATAATTTATAACGTAATTTCACAAATGGTGATTGTAGAGACGTCACTACATGTTGAGAATATTTCGAGTACAACGACATTAGGGTCATCCTGAACCATTACGCAGTTTTCACCCATTATTGTGCCAATGTTTATCTAAAAAAAAGTCTAATCTAGTCTAATCGTATTACTTTTTGATCATTATAACAAACGGCATTCTGTGGAGCGGCAGTAGCCTCGTCAATACGACCACATGATGTCCAAAAACGATCGGTTACCTGATCGAAAAAATTAACTAAAATGAGAGAAGATCAAGTTGTAGAATAAGTAAACAAACCAAATATGAAATTATATTGATCCTGTTGCACAAACAAAGGCGCCTTGGGCGGCACAAGTTGTCTCAGAAGCAAGCCACGTGCCACCAGCTTCTTTTTTGTAACACCTTGTTGTGCCATCTGCAAATGGACCACCTTTTGTGTAACCGGCAGGACAGTCGACTATAATAGTTTGTTAAAGGAATGCAAAACAGTACTTGGCTTTACTACGTCTTGTGGAGCAGCACCTGCAACCGGTGCTTTGCAAACATATGGACGAGGAGCTTCACAGTCATCCGTTTTCCAATCAGCGGTGACGACTAGGAATACCTGAATTTTGCTTATTTTGAGGTTGTATTCAAAATCTTTTGAAATTAGGTCAATGTGCTCTGATTTAAAAAGAATTCTGTTATATGAATGTTACCCACCATACAATATTCCGTCGTCGTTGGTTGTCCAGTTGCCCATTTTGTTACGCCCTTTGCCGAACCATCTACCCAATCAAAAGAAGGCGTAGTTGAATCCGTAAGATATCCTCTAATCCATGAATCAGCTAGACTAAGGGCTTTGAGATTAGTTTGAATAAGACTGTTAGTAGCATCATCGGGAATACTAGCTAGTGCTCCTCCTTTTGAGGCACACAATTGTTTTGCAAAAGCCCAAGAGTCCTCAGCACATCCGAAATAATAGTAGGCGCCGTTGATTAGAGTCCAAGTATTGCAAGGGCAGTAGGAGTTGCAGTAGAAGTAATAGTCATGGTAGTGGTCTCAGTCACAGGAAAGTCAGCCGAAAACTGGAAAAGACAAGAGAAGGTTCGGCAGGATCTAATTCATTTATTGGTATACTTAGGAAAAATAAGGAAACCGAAAAATTCTTATTATCTCATATACTCTCCTGAGATGGACGTTACCTCTATTCGTCTTACTTATAGACACTTGAAAAAAATTGAAATTATTCTCCTGAATTCAATGGTGATTCTCCCTGTTATTGTTGGCGTTCACTCCATCGATTGTCGTTTCCAGAGCAGCTCGAATATTGTTTTCTTGCTGCCTCTGGAATTGTAGTTGATTTCCTAGATTGTATCCAGTCATTGATTGCGGGTTTTTCAAATGAGTAGAGATGTCATGGCCAATATTTGTTTTTATTTATCGGAACTAAAGAATTTTTGTCAGAGAGATTTTAGGCCCTAGTCGACAGTCAACAGTCGGAAGATCAGATTATCACATTCCAAACTACAGACGAGATGGAATGCGACCAAAAAAATCGCACAATCGGTGAAAAGGGGGGATTCTCCCATAATTATGAAACGCACTGGATGAATCTTTGTTATAGGTAACGTTCACCTGGACATAATTCAAAATTCAAACCTAGATAATCAGACAGCTGAGCTGATGAAATATATAAACATTATCTGTTAGAAGTTTGGTCACAAGTTTTAACATAGTCTTGATAGATCAAGTTGTAGAATAAGTAAAAAATATATAAACAGAATTTATGATATAAATATTTTTGGAAATTGTAATGTAAAAAGTTTCCATGAGTACGAAATTAGTGTTTTATCGTTTTGTTCGAAAATATTGTATTAGGGCGGGAAGTTATTATTATGTTCATACTCTATGTTCGTGCTTATTGCATGACATATATAGCCGCTTGCTTAATCCGATAATTTACTGCTTACTTACTACTATTCGTAGTATTGTTTTCTATTTTCTAATGTTTGCAAAAAGAAAGAATCAAGCCTGCGATGTCTGTGAAAATCCTATAAGTGGTAATTTCTACCGTGGAAATGTTTGCAATTAAGTCTTACCTTTTTTATATATCTATATATTTCAGTGGCTGTCGTGTATTTTTCTTTCGTCTCAATGCTGGAAGTTATGAGAAAAGTATTCTACTTTGCGAAAAAGACGACCAATGTCTTATCTACTATAAATTGCTGAAAGGAGCCTGTTCAGGTTGTCGATATCGAAGATGTTTGGAGGCAGGAATGCAGAAAACAGGCAACTTATGTTTGATAATTTGAAAGATTTTAGTGGTTGGAAAAAGAAAAAATAAACACAATTATTGCGTGACTTATTACACCGTTTTTGAGAAGACAACTAATATCAGTCGATTATATGGACAGTCGTTGAACCAAGGAGTGAATGCCTTGATACAGACGAGGGACAAGACAAGTCTGTGGACATTACTCAACTACTGGAAGGGATATGATGAGTTAGTTCTTTGACAAATTACAGCCAGATATCGGAGACGTTTCGCGGAAATTAATTAATTAATTTTTCTTAATCTTGGTTGTCACATTTCCAATCTTCAGGCATTTTGTAAACATTTCGCGAAAAGTCTAGCCGATTTCCAATAATAAAAACTTGATCGAGCTTTTTTTTCTAGCCATGTTCTGGCTCGTAATGGTGAAAATCCCAGTCAATCAGGTGGAAATGGTAATTTCACTCTCAGCGAAATTCTCATATCTCCCCGTAGCTGTATCAGGCGAAATACAGCAGCACTTTCAACCTTTTGTGGTTATTCCACTGGAGTCAATCTACATTTCGGATTTATATCTCGTATATGCCGAATTATGGTTATGAATGCAGAATGGCTTGCTGCCTTCCCGGAATTCCATCAGATGTCAGCTGCAGACAGAATCCTTCTTCTGCGAAACAGTCCTCATATCTATCTGAGTTACTATGAAAGTACGAAAACTGGAAGGTTCAGCGAATTTTCAAAATATGTCTCTAATTCTCTTACTCCCGGGATCCAAAACATGTATGTTCTCTAATATATAATTAACTTCTTGTAGACGAGATTATTTTCTGAAGGGACGGAAGCCAGTTGCAAACATGATTGCCGAAATCATATCGAAATACCAAGTGACTGAAGTGGAAATGCTTCTTCTTCGATTAATTACCTTGTTTGCTCCTAGTGAGTATTTTTAATAGATTTTGATCAAAATGTAGAACCAGCAATGAGCGACGATGGACGGGCCTTAGCTATCCAAACCCGTTTCCGCCTTTCTCAGATCCTTGCAGAATACATTAAAAAGGTAAATTACACCGCTACTGATGCCCAAAAGCGACTGGCCGATTTGCTATCGATGGAGCAATATGTAAAGGTATTCATGGGGCTTATAGATACGGAGAATCTCGTGTTTTTGCATTTGACTAGTGGATAATTATGAATTTAGGAAATAGCCAACATAAGGCTTCCTCTCCTGGTGACAATGGTTGTGCACAACCATGAACACATGGATTGTCCGTTGGGAAAAGATCTCTATTTGACTGAATAAATGCCTTTCTAAACAATTGTTTTTTTAGGTATAAATGATAATTTTGCCTTCAGCAAGATTCTCCTGTCTCTCCATAGATGTATCCGTCGAAATACAATTGCTATTTTAATCATTTGTGGTTATTCCACTGGAGTCAATCTACTTTTCTAGCGTATTTATCAATCGTCTGCGTGCCCACACAATCGGTGACAAAGGGGGGATGCCCCATAATTATGAAACGCACTGTATTTCACACCAGTCTCTGACCACTCTCGGCTAGCATTACTTGGAATAACAAGAAGAGTTACAAAATACCTAAGCAGACAAGAGAGAGGGTAGAGAAGGATACGGCCGCCGGTCCTCCGTCGACTACCTTGCACTTGGCTGAACTAAGGTCACTTAGTCTTCGGAAGTTTTTCTTTTCTCCTTCACGTCCCGTCAGTAAATGACATCTAGATACAGTAAGACTTTCTTTGGAAGCGTTGGATATCTCGTTGATTTTGGGTTCGGGTTTTACCTTTCCATCGATATTGGTCCCAACTTCCCTTCCTTCCTAGTACATAGGCTTTTATAATATTTATATGATATGAATATAATTATTGTTAGAGGTAAAGATAGAGACAGAAATTCTATACAATTGCAATAATAACAGTTTAATCAGCTACAGAAGCGACCACAATACAACATCAATAACAGCAATAACAATAGCAATAGATTCAACAGCAGCAACAAATACTCAATACACTGATCAAAAGAATGACCAATTATTATCAACTAAAGGTCAATGAGGATTTTACGACATTCTTCACAATTAACACACACCGAGGGCGGTTCCAATATAAGCATCTTCCCTTCAGTGTAAAATCAGCGCTTAGGATCTCTCAAAGCATCATGGAAAATGTGATGATTTTTTTAAATGATTTCTTATGAACGAATACTTATTACAAACTATAAAAGCATAATAAAAAATTGAGAATTAAACAAAGTAATAAAAAAAGAAGTAGAGTGAACTGCAGGATACTGTGTTACTGTTTTTGGGTAAACTGTATATCACATGCTGTGATTATTTTCTTTTACTATTTTTCACCTATTTTTGGAGTTTTACAGGTTTTTTTTGTGTCGTAGGATGCATCTAGGAGCTGTCTTTTGAAAAAGAAAAACAAACAAATGAGTGATATAGTATATACAATTTGTCCAGAATACCTTTTTTTTTATTATTAATACACTATATTTACAGTTTACTGTAATTCTGTGAAGAGGTGAAAAGTATACCCTAGGTCAAATAAATCTTTTAGAAATAACCAGTAACTTGATTAGTTGAATACATTGCGATGTCAAGAAGAACTCGTTACTGTTTTTGCTATCAAATATTTATTAAACATAGTTTGTACAACAACAACAAGGAAATTACTTTTGTGATATGAATCCATCCCCGCACCGAGCTGTTACCAGAGGAACCAAGAATGAAGTAAAACAGCAATTGATCAGACTTTTCCTCGATCATGACTTTTTTTAGTAGCTCTTGAATTATCATTATAATATTCGGTAGCAAAACTGTTAATTTTGATAGAGGATAAACATTGTCTTTTGACTAATTTCTGGTACGTCTATTAATGCCATATAACCAATTCTGCTGTCATGTTTCGGTAATCGCATAAAATATGAAAAAATGAGGTCAAAGGTAGCTTCATTGGGAAAGCATCAGTATTCTTCAATACTTGACAAAATTAAAAAAAAATGATCACCAGAGGCTTTGAAATTCATAGAAGTCATCTTTAATTTACAATATCTTTCAAAGGGAGACGATTTTCATTTATTCTCGATTAATTTCTTTTGCATTATTGTATCAAGCATGAAAAGGTGAATTTCTTTTTCGTTATCCGAAAATATGGAAATTTATATATTACGAGGTTCATCCCATTCGATAAAGTCTACCCGGTGAAATGCCATATCTATCTTTCACCATTGGCAACTTTCTCGAAAGGTTTGGTTTTTAATAACTTGGACAGTAATAAATAGAAAGAGGTTTATTTTATAGGTATTGATAATTGCCGCCTTCCCATCCCAATTCGCAGCAGTGTCATACCAGTCTAATAACGGTAATGACAAAGCCGAACTGGAAGGGGTCGGCAGCCGTGCGGACGGGGATGGGTGTAAAATGGAGTGATAAGAAGAGAAGGGTAAGTTGGTGATAAATTGGGAATGATCTGAAAAATTTAGTAAGAAAAAGATTAAAGTAGGAAACCTAAAATAAAATATTTTTTTTAAGCAAAAACATTGTAGAAAACTTGGCTTCTTTTTTTATATTTTAAGTTGTCCTCGTATCATTCAACGAGTTTATAATATCAATTTGAATTACATATTCACCAATCCCAAAAAAAATCAGTTGACTAGATTTTGAATACCTCCATGGTTTTGAGTTATTCGAAAGAAATAGATTAATTTGCCTACCTTAATTTTCTCTCCAAACCTTTTGTTTGAGCAGCAGGAAGAGTCGATAGGAAGAAGGGAATGGGTAGAGGGGCCAAGACATAAGGACCTGGCCCCATCCCAATTCGCAGAAGTGTCATACCGCTTCACGATAAAGGGTATAGACACTTGCCAATTGGAAGGGAGCATGAGGTCGACTGGTGACTTAGGTTTCATCTGCTCCTTTTATACCTTCTATAAATAGCAGGTCAAGCGAAGCGATGCAGATGGCAACGGACGGAAAGGAAAGACGACGCAAATCGATATTTTTCGAACCGGCCGCTACTTTACAGTCATGTTGCCTGCCCAAGTGATGTGTTCAGGCGGGGGAGGAAGAATGAATTGATGGAACTTAAAATTTTTGGAGAAAAAAGAAACAAGATCCGACTACAACATTTTTGTTCTGAAAGTTGAAAAAAAAATAGTTTTGATATTCTTGGTATTTTCAAGCTTTGAGAACTTGATTTCGAGATTACTCCAAGCGGAAGAATTGAACAAAGTCCTCTACTATTTTGCAGGAAAGATAAATTGCCTATTAAACAGTCAATTTTCACAGGGATGTATATGTCACTTTAAGAATAACCTGATGACATGGTTAATAGCATTTTAGCTACAATCTTTGGCATAAAATCTCTATAAAACATCATCTTAACAATTGAGAAGGATTAGTCACTGGAAAATAAATAAAAAATACACAAACCTTTCAGTAAAAAATAATCATTCAAATGAAATTTTCGCATAAAATAAATTGCTAAACTTGCTCACAATTCAATCAACTTCTTTGTGATTTTTCATCCTCTCCGAAAATTCAACCAAGGTATCCTTCATCGGCTCAGGCAGAAGCCATAAAGGGACCAATATAAGGGTTTCATTTTCCTGAAGTGAGGACATGAGGGAGAAGACATATGCATTTGTGATGCGGGAGAAGATCTATGCCTTTCTCTCCTCCTCTTCTCTCTACTCGTGACTATTAATAAATCATTAACAAGGCGACGTCGACGCAGTTACAAGCCAGCACACACAACCTTATTAAATAGATGACTTGCTTTGGATCATTAGGAGAGAATTCTTAGAAGATCAGTGTAAATAGAGAAAAAAGGGAATTAGATTTTACGCAAAGCTGTAACGAAAAAACGCCCGACCCGATCACATTACTTTCCATATAAACCGACCGATCGAGAGAAAGGCCTAATAGAAACTGACACGTATCAATTTGGTTGGAGAGGGGGTTGTAAATTCAAAGATCTCCAGAATATAGAAAGATATTGAGACTGGGAAGTGATTTCTTTTCGATAGAAACAAATGATATGAAAAGTTACTTTTAGAATCATGCACCCAATTTTTTAGTTTTTGTAGATCTAGAAATATATTAATCTAGTCTAACAAATTGGTTTTGTCAGAGTAGATTTTATCATAAGTGTTTCAGGTAGACCAATTATCTGAAGACACCTAATAAAGCTCTTACAAAAAAAATTGACTAATTAAGCCTCATAAAGTGGTGTCCAAGTTAATAAAGGTTATAATTATATTATTTGTTTACGACTTTATTCAATGAGTTATATTAAAGCTATGAATCATACCGGAAGCACAAAATTATCTTTTAAAATGAATTTTTAAAATATAATTTTAAGCAAACAATGAATAAATTGGTCCGCTTGTTCCTATAAGTTCCCAATAAATCCTTTCCGAAACCCTAAAAAACATGCAGTGAGAGGGGAACTTTAGGCAAGAGGGGAGCGGCGACCGCTCGCCTGCCAGCCAGCCGCTCAAATGAATTCAAATGCCGTCGGCCGTGGGCCGAGGGCGGCTGCAGGCCGTCAGTTGCTGGCTTCTCGCCGAGACCCAAGGCAATCCATTTTCGAGGGAGCCAGAAAAAAGGGTTGATAGGGAGAGCGATGGAGGGGTGTATAGGCAAGGTTAGTCAACTTTCGTAAAGGAAAAGTTATTAGGTTTTAAAGGGAGTCTAAAAAACCGGCTTACACTGCCTTGAAAATAGTCCAATGGCAAAAAAATCTATATCGCTAGCCAAGAGTGAGTCAATCAAATTAACCAGGCGTGTAAAAATAACTACCGATCCGTTAAAATATTTCTAAAGAATTAAAAAATTTCAAATATCCCTACTGATAATGCTTGAATGTAATCGTTTTCCTTCTTCATATTTCCATTACCAATGGAATAATTAGTTTCATTTCGCCTTCCCTAAATTAGTTTCGTTTCAGCCGATTGGGATAAGCCATACAGACATGAAAATATACCTAAAAAATAGTACGTAAAACCAAAAGGTTTAAGAAATGTAAAAGAATTTACAAATTCTGTTGCTCTTATCGTCATTGGAACCACCGTGATGCTTTTTTTCATCGGACTAATAGCACTCCCCGTCTATAATTTAAAAGCTTACCTTATTCGAATAATGAATATGTCGACGAAAATTTGAGAAAGTCCCAATTTTGAAGAGAAAAAAAAAGAAAAAGTAATGCGAAATTACCGCTTAATAAAACACTGATGAAATAAAATATCTCAGTTTGAAAATAAAGTAATATTCATTTAATTGTTTTCTGCCTTTAAAATAGATATAAAAAAAAAAGAAAAGAGGAATAAACAGACGATAGGCTTAATACATGGAATCAAAATATTCGAGAGATCCTAATATTACAAAAACTTTACGTTTCATCTAACGTTTTCCATGAAGTTCTTGCATGATTGCAAAGCCTCCTCTTATTTTTAGACATACTTAAAAAGATGAGAAAAAAAGAAACACGCCAATGCTCACTTTTTGAATTTCTACTGTTCCTTTTCTGTAAATTTTAATTATCAGCTTGTTTTCATTGTGTTTTCACAAAATATACAGAGAAAAGAGAAAAATAAATAAATAAAAACAGACAGCAGAAAACAACAGTAGAGAAACCAAGACCATAGCCTGTACTAAATACGTATTACGGACCTATTTTTTTGCACGGTCTTTGTTTATTTTTATTTCATCACTACTTCTTGTGATTTGCCTTTTTCTTTCATCACCTTATCTTATTGTGCATTTTAGAACATAGAAAAATGGCTCAGAATCCATTAGAGAACGCAAATCCTGAAGTATACCTTGGAGAACGTCGACAGAGACCAGACAATCCAAATGAAGAGTAAAACTTGAATGGTTTTCTCCTAAAGTTCACATCTTTAGTTCAAACAATCAACCGATCGATAATTGGGAAATATTCGAGCATATTAGAGATATCAACGATCCAGAACATCCATACACATTAGAGCAGCTGAATGTCGTTCAACCGGAGCTGATCAAAGTAATTTATGAAAAAGGATATATTTATGTTGATGTAAACTTTTAACTGTTCATAGTTTCATATGAAATTCTAGGTAAATTTTACTCCAACTATTCCACATTGCTCAATGGCTACGTTGATCGGTTTAGCAATCAAAGTAAAGCTGATACAAACATACCATCGAAGTTTAAAAGTACATTTATTTTGGTTTTTTTATTTTTTGGTTTTAGACTCGTGTTGCTATCACACCAAATACGCATAATTCAGAAGAGGCAATTAATCGACAGTTGAACGATAAAGTAGGGATGGGCATTTAAATTTTCTATTCTTCAGGAGCGTGTCGCTGCTGCAATGGAAAACGAAAATTTGATGAAAGCTGTTGAAGCTTGTCTTGAACCTACAAACAGGATGGACTGGTGATATGTGGCTGTCTAGTTGGTATGTTTATATATTTTGTTGTTATAAAGTGCATGACTTATCTTTAATTTATATTCATTTGTTAATTTTTCCAATAATACTTTATACTATTTGTGGTGTTATATTTACGATATTTTCAGATGAAAATTGCAACGGGATCAATTTTTAATATAATTCGCAGTTATAGTTCAAAAAAGTCCGATGTGAAAAGGTTGATCTCTCATATTTTTCATTTTTTTGTAATATTTTTTAGATATTTAAAACGTCAGTTGACTGATGAATTTGCTATCAAGGCACGAGAGCATTCTTATCGTGCCAGAAGTGCCTTTAAATTGCTTGAATTGAACGAAAAGTTCAGATTTTTACAGCCAAGTAAGTATATTTTCGTTGAGTTCCTAATTGTCTGACATTTAGACAGCACAGTAATAGATATCGGTTGTGCTCCTGGCTCATGGTCACAAGTTGTGGTAGAGAAATGTCGATTAAATGAACCGGGAACTAGCGGATTTTTATTGGGAGTAGATTTACAGGTTTGGTTGCATTTTTCTTAGCGAAATTGGTGTTTTCAGCCAGTTTTACCCATTCAGGGAGCTAAAATTTTATCATTGAGCGATGTAACGAAACCGGAAACAGAAGAACAGATGCGATCTCTTCTAACTAATCGTGTAGTGAATGTTATTCTTAGTGATATGGCTCCAAATCCAACAGGTTCGTCTCTTTTCACCTTATAAGATGTTTTAGGAGATTCCGAAACAGATCATTTACGACTAATTGAGCTATGCCGAAGTATTTTCCGGCTTTTTCATCCTGTTTCCAGTGTATTTTCCGTTTCTCCTAACTTGATATTTATCTGTAAAATTTGGGACGGCTCTTTTAGAAGTCAATTTATAGCCGAGCTGAAATATAGATTCAAAATAGTTAGAACAATAAAACCCCAAGCTTGTCGTGATAATAGTGCAGAGTTGTATCTATATTGCTCAATGAAATGATTCACTCATTGTTTGCCTTATGTTCTTTGTTTCGTTCCATTTATACCTCATTATCTTGCTTGTTTTTATACTATGTTTCAGATTATAATATGCCTTTGAAACAGGCCGTCAAAGTTGTCGTAGCTTTCGGACAGGCTCTTGGTAAAGCTCTCGGAAGAGCGGTGCAAGAAGAATATAAACGTATTTTCTATTTTATTCAGGAATTTTTTGTACAGATAACCAGCAAGCCGCTATTAGGCATGCTGGAAAAACTGGACAGTCGACAAGTGAAGCAAAACAGGGGGCTACATCGAATGCCAAATTAGGAATTACTCTAGAAGTCTGTTTCTTTTTTTCCCCGAATTTCTTTTAGGAATCAATACAAATTTTAAATGTAAAAACGCCTTTGAATGTTGAAGAAGTTAAAAATAACTATGATCATCTTTTTACAATAAATGAAAAGGATAAAGGTGGATCTTTTTATCTTCAAGCAAAGGTGAAACTTTTATACTGTTGATAATAATTATGTTTATAGATTTTCCGAGCAAAAGAACGGATAGATGAAGAACTTAAACGACAAGGTATTGACGTCGGGTCGTCGACTGTAGAAGAACCATCGAAAAACACAAATGAGAAAACAAAATAAGAATTATCTTTCCGGTATTTCAGAGCTTTTTAGTTGATCTAGAGCACTTTCTTAGGTTTGTTTTTGTTATTCGTTGGTTTTTTAAAAATATAAATGTTATTTTCTCAATTTTCTTACTTTTTAACGTTAGTCGTCTATAATCTATTGTTGTACAGCTTTTAGGTGTATTTTTTTAGAAGAAAGATAATATAATGAATCAATGGAGAGAACATTTGATGAAAATAGGGAGCGAAATGATAGATGAGGTGACGGTTGAAGAATTAGCAAAATGTCTACTGTGTAAATCAAGTTGTAAGTTGGTTTTTACAATCTTTTTGTTGTTTTCTAAATTTTTAGTTCCATTAAAAAAACCAATATTTGTAATTCAAGAACTAGTCGATGCGTAATGTCCGCTACAAGGTCGTTATATAGCGAGATTCCCTTCGCGATGTTTCGGCGAATATTCAACCAGATCCAACCTGTTCTTAGATCCAATTTATCTCTTCTTCTTAAGAATTTTAAGATCACGGCCGAGTGGTCTAGTGGTATGATTCTCGCTTAGGGTGCGAGAGGTCCCGGGATCGATCCCCGGCTCGGCCCGATTTTTGTCACCATTTTACTTTTAGAAGTGTATGAGCATTTCAGATAGCTCATCTACTTGCTCTTCAGCTCTTAGAGATGTTATTTGGTCAATTTTGATCATGGCTGTGAGCAAAAATTGGAGTCATGTGGAGCTGCAAGACAATTTAAAGGATTCTATGAGTTTCAAGCAGATAGAAATAATCAAAAATTGCATTGAAGTAATCTTTTGTTTAAAAAAAAATTCTTCTAGAATCACAAAAGTCATATCAAAGCCATGCTAGCCAGCGTCAAATGGGACTATCCTGAGCTTGTGGATGTAAATTGGAGCGTTTCAAAAGGTTTGGAGGTCAGTTTTTGAGTCTTTTTGGTTCATTTGTCTCTCAGTGATTGTTCTATCCGAAAAACAAGATGACTTTTTAGACTAGAGATCTTGTCCGACTTGGAATTCCTTCAACTTCTATCACTTTACATGCCATACTATCCGGTGATACCGGCTCCAAAGCAATTTCCTTTGACTGTGATCCACACCAACTGATCGTAAGTCTTTTGATTATCCAATCTGAATGACAAAAACCCTCCTTCAGGATCTCCATTGGAAAGTAAAAGAAGCCCTTAATGCTTATAATCAGTTGAAGCAGTCTTAAGAATTTTCTCTTCTTTATCATGTACATGAATATATGTATATATATATATATTAATTTCTTATGACTTTTGGGGCGAAGATGAGCATGATACAGACGGACCAAAAGAGGATGAAAGCCATCAAAGCGGCCCACCAGACAGCCCGTTCCCATCGATGTTTCCGAAAATTTCGAAGGAGAACGATGCCAAGCATGACGCCAGCTACAAATCCGCCAATATGACTGACGTATGAGACTTTGTCCGTCCTATCCGTGAAATATCTTTGATAGATGGCTAGACCAGCATCACTGCCTATCAATATCGTTAAAACGAGAGCTCGCAGCCAGTTGAACTCCATCTAAAATTGAGTTTTTTTGTTGGAATGAAAAGGTGGAAGAGTCAATGAAAATTCTTTCGTTTAAATAGATTTCCCGAAACATTTTTTAAGTTAGCCGTATATAGAAAGACTCACCTCACTCCAATTCATTATTAGTTCAGCTAAATGAGCTGCTAGTAGCGCATAAACGCCTCCAGAAGCACCGGCCAGATAGACGTAGGGATCCGTAGCAGCGACGAGAAGGGAACCTGGAATTTATCTTTTTCAATTACATCATTTTCTTTTAAATAATTTTAAAAAAATCAGCGGACTACCACCTCATCGTACCGTAGGGAGTTACTTCTCACCTGATATAACTCCTCCCAAATACACCATTACTACTCTCCATTGATGCACTAACTCGAGTGGAATTCCTAATATCAGTTGGGTTACCACATTGAATACCAAGTGATAGATTCTGGAAGCTTCATGGAAAAATTAATCTATCACTCACCCTACATGTATCAAACTGTATGTCAAAAACCTCCAAATCTCAGTTTTCTTGTTGGGATTGTAAATGAATGGAGAGATCGTCGGAACTGGGCCATTAACACTAATTCCTTCTCCAGAATCCACCGCGTAGTATGCATATACTCCTATCTAATCAACAAATAAGAAAAAAAGGATCATACTTGAATAATACTGATAAAGAGCATAAAAACAGGTGGAGGACAGCATTTATAGCTGAAAAAAGATCAGAAAAAAAGAAAGGGGAATACCGTTGAAGGTAGTTGAAAGGCTCTGTTCTTCTATTTCTAGGCACAACGAATTGCGCTGCTCGAAAGATGATGTGGCGAAAATGAAAACGCTTGGCTTTGCTCATCTGAAAACATTTCTTTCTCATTAACAAATTAACCATTAAGCAAAATTCGGAGAAATCTATCAAGTGATCATGATTTCGATCAATATCCGCCGTCATTGCTTCGATCTCTTCAGTATCCAGACCAAAACTGAAGGTAGATTCTTTGATTGCTTTCTTTAATTCTTTTGTAGGAATGAATCCATCATGATCAGTATCGAACTAAAAGAAAGAAATTAGAATTTAAAAAAGTGAAAAATTCACGGCTCTGAATAGTCGAATCCAAGAAGTACATTCTGCCTGTGTCTCGCAGGTCATCTCAAAACGTTTTTCCATTTTTCGACGGACCTCCACCTCCCACAACCAGCCTCCAAGGTGTCCTTCGTTGAGGCGAACTGAAAGGTTACAGAGGATAAATTTTGGAAGATGGATAGAAAAAAAAAGAAAAAATTGAATAGATGGTTAAGCTCCAGAGAAAATTAATAAAAAAAAGAGTTGATACAGTTTCTTGAACCACTACTACTCATGATTTTGAAATATAATCCGAACGAAGCATAACACAAATTTTTTTTTCCATCGGTCGTTGACCAAAAAAAATTGTTCATTATGCAAAGAGATTGAATAACTGGAAGGCGCAACTGAGATTGTTTGGCGCATAGCCAAACAGCCCCCAATTTTTCAGGGTCATTGTCGAGAGACGGAACGAAAGATTGATCGAAAGTCTGAATACCTTTAGGAGTGATTATACTACTTGGCTATCGAAATGACCATAAAGATTTTTGCAGTCCATTGTTACATTAAGTTATTTTTCGTCATAGTAAGTTTTCAAATTTGAATATCTCGGTTTTTTTCATTTCCGCGCAGAAAGATAATACAAAAATGCTAATAATTAAACGGGGCAACCAAATTAAAATGTGTCCTAATAATTAATCATGCGGTAAAGTAATAAGTAAAGTACGTAACCGCGCTCCAACTCTCGGGAGAGCTTAACGCATGGCTTAAACAAAAATTTGGGGCCGAGCCGGGGATCGATCCCGGGACCTCTCGCACCCTAAGCGAGAATCATACCACTAGACCACTCGGCCATATTTAAGACAATTTTCAATTTTGTGACTATCGGAAGAAATCCGATCACAAAACAGGTTTATCTTCATCTCTACATCCTCCTAACCGCGGCCTTTCAGCATCTTTGAAAAGAAGACAGTGTTAGGAAATGGCTGACTCATCTCACCCGACAGTTGTCTGATGAATACGCCAGGCACTGGATCGGAAAGTAGGGCGGCTGAAAGAAAGAGTATATAGGAAGTTTAAAAAAAAAAGGTCTATGGTAACTCACAGGGATTCATAGTCGACGCGAGGATTTTCCCATCTAGTCATATAATAGAAACGGGGGATTTTGGAGACTAGTTGGGTGAGAATTGAAGGATTAAAGGACAGCGTTTTGAGCGATATCCATATATACTTTTAATGAAAGGGAAGGTTTTTGGAAAGCTAAAATGTTTCTTCTACGATGTTAGAAGAACCGCAAACGTAAATTTCTGAGGAAATGATCGTCTAATTAACCTAAAAATGGTAAAGCATCTTGCTCAAAAACCTCTGAAAGTGAACATTTCCATGTCCTCGGTAGTATAGTGGTGAGTATCCGCGTCTGTCACATGCGAGACCCGGGTTCAATTCCCGGCCGGGGAGAAATTTTTAGGTTTTTTTTTTCATTTTTCAGTTCTTAAAGATGGCTTCTTAGATATTTGTCCTTTCGTAATGTCTTCTCACTAACGTGTCGTCATGGTAACTTGGCGGTTGGCAACCATGCGCAACTACTAAGCAAATACAAGGAATAGTAATCATGAAATAAGGAATGAAAAAAAGTAACAGATTGAGATTGAAGAAGAGTGGGAAATCTCCGCATGAACATAAACAACGGAGGATGACAGCCGGCACACGCGGCGTTTTTGAATCTTTTGATAGCCTTTGTCAAGAGCTTGGACCTCGCTATGGTAGACTGATGAGGATAAAAGAGGAGATTGGTTTGAATGGGTCATATGATGAGGGGGAGCGTTAGCAACAACAATAATACAGGTAATTATGGGATGACCAATGAGTCAGTTCCGCGATGGAAAGAGACGGAGGGAGGAGGGGAGTTTGCTGACTGACCCCTCACCACACGCCGCTCGACCACGAAACGAGAGACTCACATTTCGGACCACTGGCTTGTAAGACGAGCACCTAAAGAGTTGAGTTTTTCTTGATATAGTACGAGACTAATGGGAGGCGAGGAGAAGCTTCTAAAAGATATGCCGAGATGCACCAGAAAAAAATTTTATTTGCAAGTTAAAGCAGAATTTATTAGATTGACGTAATAACATAAGATCTACGTTATCAACAAATTTTCATTTATTAAGTATTTTTTCACTCAAAAAATGAAAAATTTTTTAAATTCATAAGTTTCTAAGGCGGTATACATTTCTTTTATATACAAGTGGATATGCTTTTGTTTTTGTATATATATTCCCCGATCTTATTATTTCAACAGCCTTCTTCTTTTGGCCTTCTTCATTTCCTCACACGGCTTTTTACACCATTCCAACTTCCCAGTCACAGATGATTTCTTCAATCCAAGCTATAAATTTTTATAGCTTTTCCTAGAAAATAAACAAATCTCACCGCACAGCCATCGAAAACCTTGCAGCATTTGTCTTCAGCGCAATGAAAACCATTCTTTCGGAGTTTTGCTTTCATCATGGCTATTTCCTCGCGATTGGGAAACTTTTCTGGCAATTTGGATGGAGACTTTTTGAAAGATGAAGGTATTTTACAAGGACGACTTTCCATGCCACATTCTTTGCCAGCTCCGCAATCTCTGAAAATGTTTCAGTGCTTTGGTTATGACTCAAATGCAATCAAATTTAAATTTAGCAATCAGCCATCATAGAAAAAATATGATTACCGTCTCCTGTGCTGAACACCTTCCTCACACATTGACCATGCTGTTTGTGTCTCAGGAGCTATAATCAGCTTATCACTTTTGATGGCTGCCATGTCTGGAAAGTAAGATATGGAAATCTTATTGAAGCTAGGAAATACAAAACAATCACGTTTTATCCGAAACTTATTAGATAATCATTTTCCATTTCAATTTTTTTCTTTTATCGCCTACACAAAAATCAGCAACTATCTACCATTTTTGAGTTTTTTTCACTGCTTGAATTCATCTTACCTTTCATAGTCCTGACTCCAGCCGCCCTAACCGTTGTATCCTTCTCACAAGTCACTTCAAAATAGTCGACAATGTCAGTATTTTCTTCCGTAAAAAGATCTGCTTGTGAATGGCGATCTTCCGAGTTCAATATACAATTCAGCTGACTTTCCTAAAATTTTTGAGGGGATTTGGATAATTACTATTTATTGAACCTTTTTTAATTGCACAGAAACACACCTCAAAATAGTACATTCCACTGGTACAGTTGAATCCGAACAATTCAAAACTGTTAAGACAGCTGTCAAAGCAGTGTTCGAAACTGGCGGAATCGCTGACGGACTCAGCGAAGCCAACAAGAATCATCTGAGGATAACGGTTGAAGGAAATTGGACAGTTTCTGGAACATGAGGAATTCCTGTATGACTTCTGGTTAAAATTCGATAGACTTTGGAGAAGTTTAATTTTTTATTTGAAAATTTTTGCCTGTTTCCAGATTTTTCAAATTTCTTTTTAAAAAATTCTGAATCACCCAGAAAAATTAGTGGATATCATTTTTTACTTCTAACCGATCGCTATTTTCGATTATATCTTATTACCTGGATATTTTTTCTGTAACACAGATTCTCTCATAATAAAAGGCTCCTGTCCGTTGTCGGAGTTGTCCTTCTCCTACTGGAACAGCTGCGTCTTTCGAAAAGTGACATTGATTCTCAATCCGATCGAAGGATCGGCAATCCAGATGTTGGCCATCGATCTAAAAAATTGAATTGAGTGGTGAAAATGATAGAAAACAAAATCACATTCAAAATGTGTCAAAATTCCACTCATATGCTCATTCAAGCTATATATTCTTTGTTCTCCTCCCAAATACTCACATTATTCTTTTCACAGAGTCTTGTGCACTCCTCCATGTCTCCAGTTGTCTTCGTAATATCATCATTTTCAAATAATTCGAATCCTTGTGTTCGTAAGAAGGCAGTCTTTTTTCCGACAGGACAGCGGAGACCAATCAAGCCCTCATCTCTCGAGTTTTTCTGCTCCAATAGATCATTTGTATTAACTTTGACTTTCTCGATACTTCGTTCTTCAATGTTGGTAGCATGAGCGGCGATTTCTGAATAAAAACGAATTTTATTGCTATAGAATGTAAAACAAAGATAAGCACCTGCTAAAATAAATTAAAATGAATGCAGTTGGTCTCATTTTATCTCCCTACCTGGGACATCATTCAACTTTAAGCATTGCACTGCGGACGTCGGTTCAAAGTAGTCTCTTGTTTGGAATTTTAATAGTCGAGCGGGAGCTTGATCACCGACATGGGCGAAGAGATCACAGACCTAAAATATCAACAGATTGCTCTCTACTAAAGTCTACCTGATTAATATTATCATAGACGAAGGATCGACAGCTATAGACTCCGGTCTGACTGTTCAAGCAATGCAGTTTACACTTCATTAGAGGGGTAGAGGAGCTGAAATGGTTTTTATTATGATTTAGAATAAACAAAGAATTTAAGTTTTAAGCCATCCTGGAGGTTTAAAATGTTGAAAATGGGGAAAGGGAATTTTTAAGGCTTTTGTAAATGGCTAAAGGAGGAAGACAGGAATTAGCGACTCTTTCTGCCATACATACAAAAAGCCTTCTTCAAATTCTTACCGCCTCTCATACGGCTGAGCATTAACAATGATGGCATTTGAATATCTTCTAAAACACGGATCACTCATATCCGGCACCCCAGCAACCACTTGACGTCCTCCTTCTTCATCGCGACTGATCGGTGGAGGTATTACGGATTTTGCTCGCTTTTGATTATATCCTTGAGAGGGTTCTTCGGTCTGAAAATAAGTAAACTTAAAGAAAAAAAAAGAATGAAACAAACTGGCAGGAAGCGTAGTTGACTAGTTTTTTCTTCAGAAAAAGGATGAGGAGCAAAGGAACGAGCGGGAGTTATCTGGAAGAAAAAAAAGAAATAATCACACATATGGTTGTGGTATAAATGGTTAACGGAAGTAAACATTTTGTAGATTTAACTCGTTAATATTTAAAAAATAAATATTTGAAAAACATGGAAAAATGTGACATTTACATTTATTTTAATTGTTTTTTTGGCTGCGTTTTAAGCCAAATTTTACTGGGACGGTCAGGAAATGGTCGAAATAGACACGGCAAAAAAGAAAGACCCCAGAAGCGACAACTTGGGAATTGGCAACTCTTATGTTATAAATCCACTTTTTTTATTTAAATTTTAGCTGTAACTTACACTATTTTCTTCTTCTATTGTAGTTGTTTCTAATGTAGAAGCTATAGAAAACGGTGTGGAAGTTGGTTCTAATAGGCTGGAAAAAAATATATAGATCTCGAAGATATCAACCTTTCTGTGCTGTCTTCATGGGAAATATCTTCAAAACGTAGATTTTCATCATCTTGTCCACCTATCCTTCCTATCATGATTCCCAAAATCAGGAAGCTAAAATATCCAATAAAAAATTTAAAAAGGGAACCTTTTAAACATGACAAATAGCCAGACGAGAAGTCAAGTGGAGATGGTGAGACTCCTCTTAATTGTTGAGGGATTGAATACCGAAGTGTGACCCTTGCGCGAGGAGTGGACGGGCGATTAGCCACCGCGAAGGAGAAGATCCCGAAGGATTACGGCCGAATGATCGGGATCAGACTCTTCACGAGGATTTTCAGGGAAGGAGTGACCAGAAAAATCTAGCTATACTCCTGAATATCAACCATTGCCATTTGAGTTTACTGGATATTGTAATGTTCGTCGTTTTGCATCGTATTTTGCTGTCAAGCTATGAAGTGAGACTACTTTATCTTTTTATCTTCCTTTAAAATCTTTTTAACCACTAAATTCCAAAATATCGAGTTAAGTTCTAGTCGAAAGTGACTAGATTCCTCATATTTGAACAGAAATTGTATCCGTTGTGGTCTAGTGGTTAGGATTTACGGCTCTCACCCGTAAGGCCCGGGTTCGATTCCCGGCAACGGAAGATATTTTTGCTTTTTTCTGAGATCTTACAATTATGAGTAAAAGAAATAGAATTCAATAAAAATGGAATACTTTTTTATTTTCATATGATGCAATATTCAAAGTAAATATTTTGAATTTTTTTTCATTTAATATTAAAAATAATGATACTAATATTAGAAAAGTTTTACAAAGATAAAAAAATTAATAAAAGAATTAAAAACTAGGGACTAATAAAAACTAAATAATAAAGGTCAACAGTGAAACGTTTAGGTCTCGTCATGAAAACAACCCGTCTACGGTTGAATAAAATGGTTTCAGCAAGTTTTCTAAGGTTTATTTTCATTTTTTGTAATTTTCTTTGTATTTATGACTCTTCTGATGTAAATTGTTAATAAGATCAGACTCCTGTTGCAAGTATCAACTTAGAAAACTCAAAAACGAAGAATACAATTTGACATAGATTAGCTTCATTATCTTTATTCTTTGGTATTTCAATAATCCTTTTTATTTTCAGCTAATAATGTTATTCGATTTAAAAGAACCTGAACGCCATCTTGAAAGGGGCTTAGTTTCAGCTGTCTCTCAGATTCTTCATTCACGAAATTTAGTTCCAAACGAAAATTTTATGAGAAAATCTATTAAAAGTATTTTTTCTTAATTTTTATGAATTTGATTTATAGATTATAGCTTTAGTTGCTCCATTTTAAGCCCCAAAACTAAAACAGGAAGTCGAATTCTAGAGAAGTTAAAAGGTGCAGCGTTAGGAATAAGAGAGACTTACCTCAAAGAATTAATTCTTGTTGTATCTGAGGATGAAGGCTGTGAAGATGATGCTGTCGAAGTGTATACATTTACTTTTCAATACGACAACGGTGTACCAAGTGCACAACTTTTAACGTAAAGATTTTTGACTACGTCTTTGTATTACTAATTTCAGGGGTATCAGAGAAGAGCTAGCTAAACTTAAATTTGAAGGAGAAGATCAAGCAAGAGACCAGCTACTGGTGATGTTGAGACGTATAAGGAGATTGAAGGATGTACTGCAGCCGTTGCCAAAGGGTGCATATCCTACGTTTAGGGCTACCTACTACGATCGTAAACAAAAAATTTTTTGAATATTTTGATTTTAGATAAACCGAGTGGGTGGCAGTGTCCAGGCTTTTACGCCATGCCCAAAATTTTGCCTCCGTATAATCTGGCTCCAGATGCAAAAACTATTAACGTCTTCAGCGTCCACACATCTCCTTACTATAAGTATGTTTTTTTCAATTTGTTTTATTTTTGATAGATGCGTTCTTTCTATCACTAGTGTTTATCTGGAAGATGAGATTGTAGCTCAGGATAAACTTGATTGTTCTGATAACTCAATTGATATTTCACGGATGCATATTGATTCAATTGAAGAAGGAAGAACTGATATACCTGGAATATGGGTAGGAGCGAAACGATCTTCTAGGACAGGTGAGTTTCTCTTTATATCCAACTTTCACTTTATAGGAAGCCATGCCAAAGATATCAAAAAGGGAAGGAATACCCGATCTCGTCGCAATAATGCTGGTAAAGAGGGAAGATCCTTGACTCCTACTCCCGAAAGCACTGATACTGTACAAATCGCGCCGAAGGTTCCGACGCCAGGTAAAACATTCGAGAATGAAAGCCCTGCGAAGTAAATTTTTTTTAAATTTTCCTGTAAGTATTGTTGGATTTTAGTCACTGTTATTGTTCTTTTAAAAATGAACCTGTGAGTGTATATTTTTGCCTTTTTATGTTATGGCTATAACTATATATAAAAAATATCATAATCAACCTAGTAAAACACTGAATATTATTTGACAAACGTTTTCTAGATGTTTAATATTTGTTATTAGTCCGGAATTATCCCCAGAACTTTGTAGACTCAAATTTAGTTTTGACTGAAAATAAGTTTTTGAGAACATTATCCACTGAATGTCTCAAAAAATGAACAGCATAATTTTTCCATATTTATTACAAAAAAATGCAAAACGCGAAAAAAAAATAAAGCTATAGCAATCTATATACAAACTATAATAATTCGTTAGCGACTTGTGAACAAGTCTCATACAAAAACCCGTCTGATGACTGAGGAAACTAGGAGTATGAGCACCGGAAACCTTGACCCGTAAGTAAATTTGAACTTAGATGGAGTTATACAGATTCAAGACCAGAGTCATGAGCACCTAGTGACGAGTTAGGAGAAATATGTTGGTACAGAGAAGTCGTTTGAACAGGTGGGATTGGAGGAATCACACCTGGGATCCGATAATTGTAGCGACCAAGAGATGATGCTGAATCCAACGGTGATGTCGTTGTTGATTCGGAACGAGTCTGCCAGTAAGCGAGATTACGCTGTTGATTACTTGGATGTGTCTCCCAAGGAAGATCATATCTGAAAATAAAACAATAAGCTCTCATCTAGCTCTGTACAATGAAAATAATACCCTTCTCCCCCTGACAGAAAGGCGCGAGGTGTGTACCTTCTGC
Source organism: Oscheius sp. DF5120 (assembly GCA_932521415.1). Classification (NCBI taxonomy): domain Eukaryota; kingdom Metazoa; phylum Nematoda; class Chromadorea; order Rhabditida; family Rhabditidae; genus Oscheius; species Oscheius sp. DF5120. The sequence continues at coordinate 1,668,430 of OW051463.1, forward strand.
TATCCATCATAACTAGAGCGAAAGAGCAAGCGACGGCCGGATACGCAGTGAATACGCTAATCATAGTTGATTTACGATTAGAGCATTACAAAAAAGTCTCAGGTTCGCATAAATACCGCATTTTACAATATTTTTTAGAAGAAATGAAAAATAAACTAACCGGGAATCATCATCAGTAATTTTTACAAGAGCCGGAGAATATGGCTGGTATCGAGGTTTCACAGAAATTTGCCGATGAGACTTCTTTTGCCGCATGAAAGCGACGAGAAGACAAGCAAACGCCGATGAAGTTATTGCAGCGACTGCAGCTAAAGCAGCAATTCCAATATGAATTAGACGATCCTCTCCATGGAGCTGAGCTAGAATCGATGAAGCAAGAGGAGAATCATCAATAATCTAAGAATAAAATTAATGAGGATTAACAAATTACAAACTTCTTGTCCAATAACAGTTACTTCAGCAGGATCCGGACACCAAGGACAGCGTTCAGTATGTTTTTGAACAGTCAACGTGGCATTGAAGCATTTTCCACGAAGCTGAAAATGAATGAAATAATATGCAGATAAATACTACTTACTTCAATAAAAAATTTTCCTTTTTCTTCATCTGGAAAAGGTGTAGTTGTCTGATGACGACGAGAACGAAGACGATCCTGAAATCAACATATATATAAGCTAAAATTATGCGATAAGGTGCGCAATATGACATATTTGGTCGTAATTTCCTATTCCCATGTCTTCTCGGATGTATTGCGCCACAGTGCAGCTGCTTTTTCCGGTTAAGCATTGTTAGAAAGACGGATACATCGCGCATAATTAGTCGTTGGCCCATTTTTGGGTCAACTCGCAACCGGGAGTACGCAAGGTAATAAGTCTAGAGAGAAAATTCACTTACATATGCTTCTTGAATAACTTCTTGAAAGATTCGATGAGAAGCAGTCTGATCACAGACGCGAGGAAAGCCATAAGTAGGATCTGTTCCTACAACTTGACATGAAATAGAAATATCTTCAGGTTTGCCAGAAGACCAATAGGAGAAAAGATTACGTGAAGCTTCCTGAAAAAAATCAATTTTATTCACAATAATCGTAACAAAGGCCAAGGTCATGCACAGTGGGATATCTTTATTTGTCAAAAAGTTTGAATACAACCTTATTGCGTAACACAATATCACGGCGACTAACGGATTTTTTGTTATTGTGACCTAAAATATTTTTCTCGCACCCATTTAGCAGCACCTACTTGATCGCCGTTGCGTAACGCGACTGTCCGTCTAATTTTGCGTTTGCGTGCGGCCGCTCAACAAAGCGCTTACGTAATGCCGCATACGATACTGTGCTAACGACTAGACCGTTCATTTAATCATTAAAAATTAGTTAGTCAAGCGTAAATTTCCCTTGATTAGATATATATGGTAGGATATCTCATGAGGTTACACGTGTGCGCGAGATTCAACATACGGCGGCTGCTTTTACGCTACGTAGCTCAAGTGCTCGTAAAATGGATACCGCATACAATGTGCGGGAGCATGTTAGCGATCGTAAAAGACAATTAGTGAGCGTATTAATGAGCTGAGGTAAAAGGACCGACCTGCACAAAGTGTTCCGATACCGGCCAGCTGATCGACTGCTTTTCACTTAATGAGAGCATATCCTCTAGTATCTGAAATAAATTTTTTAGTAAAGAAAATTGCAATAAAAATTACAATTAATTTACCATAACATGAAAGTTTAGAAAATGAGAAAGAAAATAAAACCAGAGATTTAAAAAAAAAATTAATTTTCAATCCTGTCCTGTATGAAAAAAAAATTATGGGAAATAATCTAGATTTTTTCTTTTCTTGAAGAATAGTTTAATTCAAATAAGTAGTATGTTAATATCATAAAAATGTACAAGGAAAACTTACTTTAAAGCGAGGCTGATGACAGCCCGCTGTAGTAAGACAGCCTTCTCTCCAATCGACTCTCGTCAGTTCCGCTGTTATCCAAAAACCATTCGCCAACACCGAACTTGGAAACAATAAGAGCCAAAACATTCTGGAAGTATAAAATTTTAATTTTAAAAAAGCAGAGAAAATAGAAGCAAGAAGTAAACTGAAAGGAACATAAGAATCAGTTGCCTGGAGGCTGTGGAATGCGTTTGAGTGTCTTAGTGTGGTATCAAGTACCTAATTGACACCGAGTCCTAATGAATGACACTTGGACTGAGGCCCGCAATCCGAGGGGAGGGGGTGAGGGACCACGCCCAATAATGAGGAGAGAGAGGTGAGGACAGGAGGAGGAGGCTGATCACTCGAAAGGATTACAGAAAAGAAGCCGCAGGATAGGAGTAAAGGATTAGGAGGAGACAGAGAAATGACCCGGGAGGAATAAAATATCAAGATCTCCTGTCAACAGTCACACCTCGTCCGTCACACAACGCAAAAGAGAGATAAGAACATCTGTGGCAAGAAGGATTGATGTCTAGGTAAGAAAGATGAGATAACGAGAACAAGAAGGTGAAAAAATTCAAACATGTTGTATTCGACACGTCTACCATAACCCATAGGTCGCGCGCGTGTTGTACGTAACCACGTACCCAATGTTAATAATAACGTTGTTTGATTCAACTACCCTTCGTACAGAACATTTTTTTGACTCTTTCAAAGTTCAAAAGACTTAGAGCAATTCAACTTGATTTTGAGGTCAAATGGGTCCCTCTTGACCACCTAGCCACAATCAGACTCGGCTACTGTCAACTGGCAGAGTAAACACTTTCAGATAAGGCGGCACGCTTCTGTAGATAGCCTTAGAAGGTTATCGAGAGGGGAAGCTAATAAAAGACGGCTTCCCCTAAAAAGAAAAAAAGACAGACTTTCCGACTCCAACCTTGGCCTCACTTAGGATAAGATCGACAGGAGAAGCGTAGAAGAGAGACGATAACCATCTCCGAAATCACACTATTCGTCAAAAGAAACGCGTGTTTACTTGTGTGTTTAATAGCTGAAGAAGAGACCGACAATAACCACTGTCTTCCCTACACGGGATCATAACCGGAGGACTGGGTCGGCCGCCTTTGACGACACGACTAGCAAGCCGAGGGATACGGAAAGTGACCCGGGAAGAGCTATTAATTGTTCACGCCAGTCACAATGGAGGGAAAGATTCTATCGAAGGGTGAAAAGAGCCATGGGGAAGGGAGTAGGAAGGGTATTAACAGTTTACCACAGCTGACTAGCTGAGAAGATATCTCAAAATCATCTTATAAACATGTTATGTTCAACTTTTTCCGGGCTGTAGGGATTTCTAGAAAGAAGGAAACTTTTAGGAATTTGTTTAAACAATGTAAATTATCTATTATATCGTGGTTATACAAAATATCCACCGATAAACTGTTTTGCGTTTGTACAGAAACAAAGGTCTACAAAATTTTGATCATAGTGGCTGTTTTAGTTTCAAATAGACCTTGACAGTCAAAGGGCGGCATCTCAAAAAGAGCCCAATTTGACGAGGAGGTGTTAATTGTGAGAAGTGAAGGTGTTAACCCGCATGTCAGACGAAAAGCGAACCGCATGAGCTGGTGGCAAAGATTAGAAGCCGAGAGTCGACGAGAGAATGTTTGAGAAAGGAGGAGAGGTCGGTCACCTTTTGTAATGGGATACCAACGGATTAGAGACGATCACCCACCGAGGGGTATCACGCTGATTAGGGGAATAAACATAGAGGAGGAAGACGCCTGTCAACCGTAAGTGTTCGGCCTCCGTCGGCAGTTGCGTGTCATAAAACGATGGCCACAACTTTATAGCGGGCCTTTTGACCCAAGAGCGATTGGCTCCTGACTCTTTGAGAGTGACTTGGGGGCAGATAGAACATTATATGCGAAATAATAGTTTTATGCAAATTTAGAAACTTTTTGAAGCAATATTCTTTTCTGCTCTAGTTTCTGCTAGGACTTCAAAATGCCGCAAGAAAACTAAAAACCGTTCATTCGGAATCACATTCATGCGATAGTTCGACAGAAATACTGTTTTGTGGCGCTATAGTTACAAGTATTGTCGCATGTTTGTGATCTTTTCGATCCACAAAAATAGGTTTCCATATTTGAAATGAATTTTGAGTAAAGGTATTAGCTTCATAGGGCTTTATAGGGACGGATAGACTACAGCGGTAATAGGCGAGAAACGGAAGGGCGGAAGAACAAAAGACGACGAGTCTTGGCTTTGTTCTATTTGAGGAAAGACGAAGACAACTGTTTTCGGGCTGCTTTGAAGTCATCGTCTTGCGCAATCTGAGCACACCAGAAGTCTCGATCTGGCGGATTATAGATAGTGAGAAGAAGAAGAAACACTTCAATAGAAAGAGTGTTGGATGGTGTCCCGAGGAGTCATTAAACCTGAGGAAATGAGGGAGACAGGGCGGTCAAGATTCACTCATGAATAGCAAACAACGTCCCCAAGACATCCTCTTCACGCTTTGCCAACCGGCCGTTATTTGACTATCATCTGCCAGAAGACATGCTCAGCATACAAGGGAAAGGAGAATGGACAGTCCATCGGCCAAATAGCCGAATCGAGGATTAAAAGAGGAGGAGAACATGTTCGAATCAGAGATGGAATGGAAGAGAGAGTAATTCCGCCTGTGACGGACTGAAGAGACAAACAAAAAGCGAGAAGAGACCAACGGAAAGAGGATTATTAAGACGGGAAACGGAAGAACCGGAGGGGGAGAGAGAGAAAAGTTATAACTAGGAGAAGAAGTACAGGTCAGGAGAGGGGCATAACGAGGGTAAACACGACGAATCACACCTGGGGAAACAATAAAGAGAGAGAATGAGATAAGAAGGGTTGTAGTATACGGAGACTGTCGAGTGTTGTACACAAAGACAGGAAGAAATAATAAAGAATACATATGTGGATAATGAAACATAAAAAGACGAAAAACCACTAATCTTTTTGCAGAGAATGATAGTTTTCATTTTCTTGCAACACCCTATTTTTCCATTCACATGTATTTTTGAAGTAGTTTTGAGTGTAGAATCAGAATATACATATTTAAGAAAGTTTTTAGTAACAAAGTTAGCATATTCTCGCGCACATCACTAGTGCAAGTCCACGAAAACTGTTTAAGAAGATTGGTTTTCATACTAAAACTTTTTTACTAAAATGTTTCGCATACTATAACAGTTCACCTTTGTGGGAAACACAAATGGCAATAAAGAAAGATAGAGGCATACAAATCTATGAGATCATTCGGGATGAACCTAATCCCTTTCGACAACAAACCCGCGACACTATCGCCCTTCCTCCGGCTGACCATTCATTCAAAACAACAGATAACTATCGGAGCGACGCCTCCGAATTAGCCTAAACAGACTGTGACAAATGACTCGTCGCACGGCTCATTACTGACGGCTGATGGACCGGTCGGAGGAGGATGGGTTCGGATAGCTCGAGAGATTATCAAACAAGAGATTCAAGAGTCTGCTGCTGGAACGGCGTCGTTGATTCCCCGGGGAGTGGAGGGTGCCGAAAGACGACGGGTCATTATGGCCACTAGTTGAGCAAGATGATAAATGATCGAACAAGCCTCGGGGGAACGGAGAATCACGGGCCTTTAAAAGTAGTTAGTATATGAAGGAAGAAAGAGGAGACCGCCTAGGGAAGCCAGGAAGGACAATTCGACGGTTATGGCTGGTTAATTGGCACTTGAGATATGTCAGGAGGACAAGGTCTTTACCTAATTCGTCCAATTTCAGGCGACCAAGAGGGCAGGTGTAGCATTTATGGCAAACGGAATGGTGAACTGTCTTTGTGTACAATTCAAAATGTGCAAACCCGACTGGCTATGAACGCAACATCTCTGACGCATTGTGGCGGATCAAAATCGCTGCCTACGGTAAGCAAAATGAAACAATGTGAAACAGAAAATCATAAGAAATCCACTGGAAGAATTTAAGAACAGCCTAAGCTATTTCCTGTTCACGATAATCGCTATTTATGTCAATCTAGGTACCCCTTGAGAAGTAGCCAACCGTATGGCGATTACTGTGTGTTATCTGGGATTATCCTGGCACTTGAAGGACGCCCTGAGAGAGGAGCTGTTGTTAGAGTATGTGGCCTCAACAAATGCTTAGGTAACCGAAGCTCGTGGGAACCAAATGACTATGGAGAGGAGTGGTCAATCAGAATGGCTATCAGTCAAAAATCTGAGGCGGCGATCACTTCGTAATGGAAAAAAAGACAGCTGACCATGTCAGATTGTGACAGTCGCGTCCTTTGAAGGCGGGAGATCTCCCAGGAGAGGAGAACAACAGGCGGCGATTAGGAGATGGCTGACTGGATCGAGAAAAGTAGAAGAACAGATACGAGAGTCTGTATCCCAGACCATAAAGAAATAATAAACGGAAGGACGAAGAAACATCTGTGAGTAACTCCAGCTGCTCATAAATCATGTAACTTTTACGGGTGCCGATGGAGAGCCGATAGTCGATAGATTGTCTCATCACGACTGATAGATGAGGATACTGTAAAAGGAGAAAGATTAGAGGGAGGTGTTAAGTGGCACGTGCGAGTCCTTGGTTGACCAACGGATTACCCTCCCGAAGGCTATGAGAAAGACAACATCGGCTCGTTAGCTGACGCCTCGTGGTAACTGGATAACGGGACGAATTTGATACGAATTCGGATGCATTTACTCGAGTGGGCAGAGTAGCCGGAGTGACTTCAATCGGCACCTGTTGTCAGCTGTCTGTCTCTTTGTTAGAAACATAAATCCCCATCGGACGTGGTCATATTTCTCACGGATCCACGCGTTTTCATCTCTTTTGTTTATCAGAGAGAAGAGGGGCTTTTCGCTATGAATAGATGGAGGAGAAGTAGTAATAAACATTTTGTGTTGCACACGAAAACGGTTAGGCTGCGGCGACATTTAGACAAAACAAAGTCTATAAAATGGTAACAGAGAGAGGAGCGGATAGTATAAATGACCCCCGTGGATCAACTGGCCGGCTCTTTTGTCCAGCCTATTCTCTGCTCTCCGCCCCAATGCCATGAACAGTAGCCCCCTTTCCTATAGCCGAAAGTAGAAGTCTCGAAGGATCTCTCAAATTTTCAGTCAAGTGTCAGGATTAGTCGTCTAATGAGAAGAGGGAGATTGAGTGACATTCCTCCATAGTCTGCGAATAAAAAAGACAGATGGAAATGTGTTTGGCGCGTGTGACTACGAAGGTCATCGTTGAATCTAACGGGATTAACTATATTGTAAGGACGACGAAAGATAAGCATCGACTAGCTGCCAATAGAGAGAAAGAGAGAGGAGGGAAGTGGGGAGATATTCCAGGCTATCGTATGACATACAGAAAGAGAGGCGAGTTGTTTGACTAGAGACACCTTTGAAGAGGAACAAAGAATGACCTGGGAGAGTTGGATGTTTGACAGAAAACGATAGGAAGGGTTACGATACGAGATTTGAATTAACATTATGACATAAGGAAGGTCGAGAGAAAGGTTTACGACTCCAAAGCAGCAGAGGACAGACTCTGTGGGTGGCCGGCTGCCACCTGCGACCTCCTTGGTCAGTTCTTTCGACTGCTCCACGGGGGATAAACAGTCAAAGTACCACAAATGGCAACAATTGAACGATTTAGATTCGTATAAAGATGTTAGTTCACCGTTCGGCGTTGCACAAACACAAAAAGAAAAATCAAAATTTCTCTCTGTGATCGGACGAGAATTGAAGGACGACATCTGGATTCCTTCCCCTCCCCCGCTTCGAGTAAAAGGGAGATTCAAACCACATGTGAGTAGCAACGTTCTGGGTCAATGAACAAAGACTGTGGGGACAGCCGGCTGTGTGTACAAAACACGCCGTCAGCAGCGGATAATAGTCTTGCCAATTACGGATTACGGTAAACAAAACGGGATAATTAGAGAGAACTCTGAAGAGGAAGGAGACCCGCGTTTTGGAAACAATTCGAGTGGCCACTCGATGCCCGATTCATCATTGTTAGCCGGGATTAATTGGACAGCCTCTTCGCTTTGGACAATTAGAAGACGATTGCGTAACGAAGGCAATCAGAAGAAGAAAAAAAAATGATGGCAACAGCTAGAAGGAGAAGAAATGGACCGAAGAGAAGGTCGGACAAGGTGCAAACAACTTTTACGATATTGCCACCGGGCTTGTAGAGGAATAACAAGAAGAGGCCTTCTCTCTTGCTATCCTTGAAGTACTATCTCGACGGAGAGGGACTCTAAAGTTAGGTAGAATGCTCCGCCCTGATAGGGCCGTATTGCGGACTCCTCCCCAAATCCCATAAAGAATAATTTCCGACACGAGAAGGGCCTTAGATAATGTGAGGAAGAAACCAATTTTTAGTTCAATAAATAGCTTTCTTGCTGTCAAACTGTGAATGCGAATATCTTTGCACGATGTGCAGTGCAACTTCCTTGTGGCATTTTAGAGATAAGATTGTATTTTTCTGTATTGTACGGCAATTGAAAGTTTTTCAACGCGAAAAATTACTAAGAATCTATTGGGAAAGGTTAAAAATCCCATGATGCACTTCGTATTGGGGCAATCGCTAAAATTTGAAATTTATTTTCCATCCTGCTCCCTTCCCGAATCCCTCATATAGTCTGTCGAGTATTTACGGATGAGATCCAGCATGATTCATTGTTTTTGAGTGTTGCCTCACTCACCGTAATATCCTTTGGAAAAGACAAAGCGATTGGACTCTTTGGAGCGTAAAAAGAGTGAAAAAGGCGAAGAGATAGGTCGCATAATCAAAAGGCGCGAACTCTGACGGAGAAGTGAAGCGTACTGGGAGGAAAAAAGAAGGAACACGTGTAGAGACGGGAAGAATCATCCCGCTCCTTTGTCTTGCAGATTTCGAAAAGAAAAAATCTTAGGAAAGTAAGGAGAATAAACAGGATAATGAATTGTAAAGGATCCAAGAATTGAAGGGAATAGTCAAAAGGGGACAAACAATTGAAGAGTGCTGCTCATAATGGAAGAGGATCGCATCTAATCTGACGATAATTGGACCGAGGAGAAGGTCCAACCAACAACATAAATACACCCGGAGGCGACACCGTAAGAGAGCAAAGGAAACCCGCCGCCGGTCATTACCTCGGCCCATTTCTCGCACTTTCGCACGAATGGTCAGGAGCCGAAGAAATTGCGCCAAATTTACGTCTCCCCTCGCACCTGCAGGAAGCGCCGGAGGGAGATGGAGGAATGAAGAGAGAGACAGATGGACTGTAGTCTGACAGATGGCTGTCGTCGAATTTCATGCGTCAGGTTGAAACTTGTCGCTCCTCCAATGCTAAAAAGGAGATGAAGTAGGTTAATAGTAAAATTGTAGGTCAAAAATGTGCCGCCATAGCTCAGTCGGTTAGAGCGTGGGTCTAATAAGCCCAAGGTCGCAGGTTCGACCCCTGCTGGCGGCAAAGTTTTTTGCATTTCCTTATCTTCCATACTCTTCTTCATTCTGCTCAAGCATTCGCCCTCCAGCTGCCCTAAATGGTCATAAATGATGGTAATCTTGGCGCTTCCGTTCTCTCTCTGCTCTCTCTTTAGGATCGTGTGCTCTCTCAGCTCGTTCCGAACATGATACATGAGTGATGAGAGGCTCTATTGGTAAGCTCCGAACATGCTTCGATATTCAGGATGGGCTCTCCCCCTACCGGGGAATTACTAGTAGAGAGAGAGGGGTGTGAAGGAATACTGTGACCAGTGCTGAATACACAAACAGCAGATGTGTCGATTTGATCAAAAGGAGAACCGACTCGAATGAGCGACAGGGGAGTAGAGGAAGGCACTTTGATACGATCAGGAGTCGAAGGGATGTTTATTCCAACTAGTTGTATACATTTTGGGAGGTCCAAACACAGACCAGGCTAATGAACTCATGATACTTTGACTATATATTTAAAAATAGGACAGATAAAAGAATGAAAAATACTTCAAAATTTGTTTTAGTCTGCCATTTTGGGTCGGAGGCATATAGCTCAGTCAATAGTTCTTTTTGAGAGGAATCAAATGATGAAACCTCCAGATGATCTGCTCTTTTCTGTGAGACGCTAAGTATTTAAAAAAAGGAAGGGTTTTTGTTTTTGCCTTAATTTTCTGTTGAAAGTATATCATATATAATTTCACAGTTGAGTTCCTCACAAAAAGAGTTATCGATTGATATATAAAAATCCAAATTTTTCGTTTTTGAGGTCACCCCGAATTTTTTGAAGGTGGTTCCCATGGCAAGAAGTCAGAGTCTGACTAATGGTGACAGTCTTTCTCTGTCACCTTCCCATCACGACTCATGCTCCCGAAACCTGGAAAGTAAGAAAACAAACACAACTAGGTACCGGACACCCTCTCGTTCCTTCTTACCACACAATTTACGTCATCAAACCGGGTTCAATACAAGTGTGCGTGGCAAGCGGTAATCAGAGTCTCGAAAAAAGCTGTGTTTACCCGTTATTCGGCCCCTCAATTAGTGGTAGATTGGCGGGTTGGAATCTGTGATAGATATAAGTGAGGGACGAGAGGATAATGGACGACGACGACGTGTATCAAGTGTCCGTGCGATCCGTCACATCTTTGTTGAATATTACATGAGGAGAAGAGGGAGAAGAATAAATGGATAGCAGGAGGAAATTAACGAGAAGTTAGATGAAAAAAAGAATACTTTGAGGTCAAAAGTAAGGATAAAATTTGGGACAAAGAAGCTTTTGCTATATTTTTTTCCGATAAGAATTTTTCCGTAAATTGGTCGATTCAGTTGACCTCTTTGGAATTTTGTGGTTATGACACATGAAATGTCTCTAATGACGCGTTTATGCGAACCCTAATGGTGAAATATCGAACAAAAAATCATAAGGAATCCATTTTTAAATGTCCAAGCCGTTCAGAAAGCTTCTGGTTTCCCTTAAAGAGTAGAACGAAGTCTAACACGATGCCTTTTTTAATCCTAGTTCAATTTCTTTTCATGGAGAAAGATCAAAGAGATAGTAAAGTTCTCAGTATACAAGACCCTCGGGAGTTTAGTCGGATTATGAAGAAAGAATTGTCTCCAGAGGGATCCAGATGACATGGGTACGATGGGTATGATAAGCCCTCCCGACGACAAATTAGACCCCACCAAAGAAGATAAGCCGACGACTAACCTGGGCGGTTAGCTGGAGAAATACAAAGAGGGTGGCAATTTGTATGGGACAGGTCAATCCGTCCAGCTTCCTGGTCATTACCTAAGAGGACGGCTAATTGGTCGAAAGGAGTCACTGGCTGTCACCTCGAAATGAAATATGACTCTCTGTCGACATGGATTACGGTTCAGAGAGTAATTTAGAACAATTTTGGAGAAGCATATGGGACACCTGGTTGACGAGGGGAAGAAGAGGAGATTTGAGATGACCACTGTATCGCTTCCGGCTGACAATGTTTGACAAACAGACGGGGAGGACCAACAGGGTAAGACTGAAACTCTATGAAAAAATAGATATAGGCTATAAAATTAGCCGGGAGTCAAGTGCGAAACGATCTAATGGCCTCTAACAAAAACGATCCGATGCCTGTTCGAAATGAGGTCATTATCCATCCTCTGAACACGACAAGAGATTCCTTTGAGAAAAGAAGGAGGGGCTACGGTAGTCAGAACATATCTAAAATTGAAATCTTGTCAGCAGGTGGTTGGTCGTCAAAACGGGCTAATTCAAGGTGACATGCAGCTGTTGGATCAGGAAGGTCGCGTTCTGAAGAGCATCGCGCGAGTACATAAGACGTACAAACACGAAGAGTCATGATATAGATGCCCGACTATAGGCTACGTATTACGGAAGGGGAAGACATCTTTCGTTAAGGGGGAGAACTTTAACTTTAACGACACAAAAACAAGTTTGACTATATCGAACAATTCATCAAAATTTTTCGGAACATTTATGGAATCATTAATATTTTTTTTGCTATATTCAAATTTTAAAACTTCTCATCTATTAGCAAAACATACAGATTAAACAATATTAAGATACCTAAAAACCGAATCCTATAAACTCAACAGTTTTGGAAATGAGGTGGACACAAAATTTAAAAATTTAAGTTTTTTTTTTAAGTTCTGACGTTAGCAACTTTCTAAGAGTTATTTGCCCAATCTTGTTGGAGAAAGTAAAAGAGAACAGAAACAAAAATAAATTTATTACGGAATATTTTTCAAGTAGAATGGTCTCTTCCTCCTCGGCTCTCTCATTTTCTTCGCAAATAGAATCTCGGGAACGTAGGAAATGCCTGGATTAAGAAGACGATGAGGAGGAGAAGATACTCGACAACAGACGTAGTCTCCATTGGCGGCTCGTCGACATTTTCCATCCGGACAACTGTTATCTTCGAAGGACTAAAAACTAAAATTGGTGTCGAGTTGCTTACCTTGCATCTATTGATTTTTCCATCGGAACCAACGACTGCTTCAGCACAAACATCGGAAAGAAGTGGATGATGACAACAAGAATGGCTACCGTCGACCAGAGAGGAACAGATTCTTTCGGAGGGACAGGAAAGAGGATTGGAGGGATGACATCTCATTGGTCGACGGGTTTGTTTATCGATAATAGGCATGGACCCATCAGAACAGGTGAAGACATCCACAGAATGACAACAGAAAAACATGACATCGATGGCATTCGTCATATTGGCATTGTCCTCAAGGGCGGGGAGACAGAGGGTGTTCATTGGACAGGAATCATCTCCAGGGAAACATCTTTTGGGCCGAATGGTCTTCTCATCAACGAAGGGTAGAAGACAACGAGATTCCGGCTTACAACATATGTGACGGGGTTGAGATCCTTCCTGGAATAGGTAGATCAAAAATCCGGACTGAAAATCGTCTTTTACCATCAAGATGAAAGAATCTACAGTTCTTTCCTTTGTTAATTATTTTAAGGTTATTTTTTTCTATTAAAATTGGACTTTCTTTCTTTTGCACTTCATTCGATGAGCAATATTCTATTATAAAGTTTTGCTTAAAATGATCCCTTATTTGATGGCAAAATTATTTTTATAGAATGCAGTGTGAAATAACAAGCTTATGATTACCCACTGACTTGTGAATTTTGGTTTTGTTTTTTTTAAAAGTTTCTATATACCTTTTGCGTGTGTAAAATGGCATTTTTATGTTATGTTGCGTTACAGATTTGTTGACATCATTAAAAGAGATTTAAATAAGAAGATTAAGAGTAGAGATATATGTAAACTTTGTCATTTTTCTATTCGGCAATTGAATCTTGTAATAAAAACCATCTACAGTACTGAAATTTTGGCTCATAATAAGACGCACTGGAAGTTAATATATGATCATATTTTGGGCCAGATGCGTGGCAAAAAAAGGGCGGCTTTACTTTAAGTTAAAGGGTTTACCTTTGTTCCAACACAGATATGATCCTCTGGACAGTTTCCAGGCACTCCAACTGAACAAATCTTCGGCCTTCCTCTGTCTTCCCTCAATACTTTCATCCCTTTTGGACAATCCAACGGTCTTGAGCAGCAAACGTGTTCCATATTGGGGGCTTGCTGACAAGAATATTGTTCCGGACAGGAATCTTCCCTGTCAGGTGTACATCGAACAGCATCGCCATTCTTTAGAAGAAGGATAGACTCAGCTGCTGGACAGATAGGTGGTGTCTGACAGCAAACAGCGGCGAAGGGAGAACTCTTGACACATTGGAAGCCCATCGGACAGCCGGAATTCTGCCGTAGATCGCACAGCTGCGGTTGATTTGTCTTGGGATTGATATGTACCTCCCGGCCATGGGGACAGGAACCGACGCAGAAGTCGACACATTGCTCCTCGTTGGCAAAAGAATTCCAATGATCGTCGCAGGGTGCACGTTCCACGTGAATACAGGAGCCCTGTCGGTAGTCGAAGGTCCAAATGGAAGTATCTTTTCGACAGGAGCCACGGATCTCGATCGGACTACCACAGACGAAATCCTTTGAAGGACAGCAGGCTCCTTTTCTCCCAGGTCGGCCGGTGCAGGTATAGTTGCGGGGACAGTGATTATCTTCCATGCAAGAGGCTATCTGGTTGATGGAATATCTGTCCGGATGAGGGTCGCCGCGTGAACAGATTACTAAAAAGAATAATTTATGTGGTGACTGTCGCGTTTATGAACCCGGATATCTTTAAACTGTTGATTATGCAAAGAATTTGAGCGCATTGATTGCACTTTGTAGCTGGATTTATTGGATCTTTCTAGTGCAGAAAATCACAAGCAAAACCATTGGAACAGGTCTAATTTTGTATACAAAAAAAGAAATGACAAATGATTATTAAACCCTTTTGAACTCACCCTCCGCACTGCAGAATCGAATACATTCTCCTTTGGTCTTGAAATTGTTCTCATTCCCTCCACAGCCGGTGAAAGCGAATGGCCGACATGTTTTAGACGAAGAATCAAAGTAGAATCTGAAGAAGAGTGGTGGATGGAAGAAAGAGACGGACAACCTGCTCACCGGGTGGAAGAAGGAACTCCACAGGGACTGCCAGCGTGGACGGAGGACTGACAAATTCTATCTGAAGGAAGAAACATATAGAAATCTATAAAAGAGATGAGATACCTGCTTTCTGACAACAGACGGAGGACATTCCTGCTCCAATACAAAGATGGGAACCGGGACAGGGGAGACGGTCACCATCGCATCGCTTGATGTTTCCGGCAAAATCCATCAGAGGGAGGCCTTTTCCACAGAGTGAAAGACTCCGACAGCCGGCGAGGCATTCGTCCTTCGTAGAGAAACGATTCTGATTACCGCCACATCCTTTGAAAATGAACTCGATGCATTCGCCTGAAAATAGCTTTAACAGGTTGGAGGACTGTTAAATAGGACCCTCACTTGCTCGACTCTCACTACCCTTTAACAGTTGTTGAGTTTAAAGGTTATATCTTACTTTCAATTTTGATGCTTAATAATTAATATCTAAGTGTTTGAATACCTCTAGATGAAACTTCGCTCAGTATGCATAATTCAATGCAGAGGTGCCTATGAATTTTTGTTTTGAGATATATTTGCTACCAACTATGCCTTTTTGCAATATTGTCATATATTTTTTTATTTTATAGAGAATGTCAACGAGGACTACTAACAAGTTGACGACGAAGACGGCTATTCCTCCGTCGACACCGCCACACTCGCAACCATCAGCCGGCTCCCCAACGTCTTCGCCTTCACTATTCTTTGTCATCCAAGATTATTTATTCGGATTTCTTCTTCTTCTTGTTGCCAGCGGACAATTCTTCTTTGATTGTTTAACTCCCATTTTTGAAGTATATCTTCCTTATCCTCCTCAGTTTTCAGTACACCTATATCTGCCTCATCAAATTCTGTCGTCTTCTTCATTTCATCTATAGTAAGCCGGAACATGCAAAGGAACTCTTCTTCACAACTCTGTATCTCATTCGAGTCAGTTATGATGCTGGCCTTTGGAGCTGGCGGGAGATTTACGATCAAATCTGTCAACAGCTGGGAAAGATGATGAATACACGACAACAACTCTAGTCGTCAAGATAAAAAACCATATAATACGTTGAATAAACTCTCCAAAGGTCACTTACCGATATCAGCGTCAAAATGATAGGCAGATTGGGATGAGGTTAAACCACATTCGTATCCAGAATCCTTCGGTAAGCGACAGAGAATCCCTAGAGATTTTTTAAAGGGAAAAAAGGGGAATACCACCAAGTTCGTGAGCTGTGGAACTGAAGAAAAAGAGTAACAGCCAAAGCGGCGACTGCGACGTCATGACTGACTCGTGTTTGTCCGTCGATCCACTCGTAGAGAGGGTCATCACTCCAAACAGTCCCGTAGATATCTCTACCCAGCAGAGGGAATAGTAGGATAGCGAAACATGATGATATGAAGAACAATAATGATATCTTTTTGGAGCAAATATAATAAAAAATTCATTGGAAGATTACAAGAATGTCTACTACCATCAACATCGAAGCCTTCCATCTGACGTACCAATACATTATAGAAAAAGAATAAGATCATATCAAATAATTCAAAGGATTCTGGCGACCATTTCCGTTAATACTTGAAGTTTAACACAAGCTTTTAAGAAACCAGAAAAGACATCCTGGAGAATTTCTTGTTTATGAAGAAAAAGTATCCCATTAAAGTTTTAAGAATTAAGAGACAAACTGATTTTGGGGTGAATAGAGTAGATTTAGTTGAACCTAAAGTATGCAAACGTGTTGGTTCTTCTCATTCGCGGTAGTTTTTCTCTAGGTTTTTTTATATTTATCTTATTGAAATCTTTCTAATACATTGTTATACTATAAATATTCTGATTTGAGATAGAGTGGAAAATGGAGCATCGTAATAAATTCGATGACATATTAGAAGAATCAAATTTTCCACATTATTTGAACTTCTTTTTCAGATTCGTATACACTGCAACGTACACAGTCTGATATAGAGGCTTAGTCTGAAAGCAACAAGGAAATATAATCAAGGAAAAATTAACGACCGCGTTCAAATAAACAGATAATATTCAGCAAAGTTTAAATATTGTCAGGTCAAAAATTATAAAAATTAGAATTTTTTTAGAAAAATTCTATTGCTATTGTAACTTAATGATAATGTCCTAGACACTTTTTATAAAGCAAAAAAAACCCTGAAAAAAGGGAGAAAAAATTTCAGAAACAATGGTATGTGATATACAATTACGTGATATACAATTTATGTGATATACAGGGTACGTGATATACAAGTACGTGCAGTACCTGATATACAAATTGCCATATACTACCGTTTTTTCCATTATTTTCTATTGTAAAAAATTTTATCTTGTGCTATCGATAAAAGTCGATACAATGAATGTGCATTATGAAAATATCTTTAAAGGAACAGGGACACGAACTTTCTTCAGTTTCTTCTTCTTATCCTAAAAACTTGTTGAGAATACATAAAGTAAAAGAAATAAAACAATCCCAAAATCTTTTACACAGAAAATTATGCTTTCTACATTCTTTACATACTATTTATCATTTTCATAGCATCAGAACACAAATAATGGTAAAAAAAACAAAGAAATAAAACAATAAAATCATTAGAAAGAAATAAAATAACTCTTCTACAAGAAAAACTTTGGCAAATTGTATATCACGTACGTACAAAATAGTATATTTTTTCTCCCATTTTTTGGAATATGTTCAGATTTTTTTTGTGTTTAATAGAGTCTAGAATGTCGTTCGCATACCATTATCGTGGAATTTTTTTCCAAAAAAAAATTTTTTTTTTTTTAATTTTTGGCCTATTTGGCCAAAACATAATGCGAACTTTTTTCTTGTAGTTATTAATATATTTGTTGTGGACTTATTTTTTATCGTCTCTATCGTAAGCCATAAGGTTGATCAGACGCTTAGGCTTAATGATATCTGTCCCAGATGAAGTCCTTCTAAGCACATAGAGGCTTGAATATTTATTGTCACTAACACAAGTAATAACAACACTTCGCGCTATCGTTACCGTAACTGACTAGCATTACTCTACGGTAAAGTCGCTCCAGATCGTGTCCCTGTCCCTTTAAGGGAAAACTATAAAGAGTAAAAAGAGGCGATACCTCGAAAAATTAAAGGAGGACGCGCAATGGGTCTTGCGGGCCGATTTTTTCCATTGGAAATAGACTATACTTTGACAGATCCTAACACTCCATAGTCTTGTATACTTCGACTTGGTTTTCATCTTTCTTCAAGAAATAATTGCAAAGTAAAAGGACGACGTCAATGGGTGTTGCCGGCTTCCGTTTCATTTTTCACCTGAAAACTGATTAGATAAAAAGGGAGACGACTACTACCGACTGCTCTGTCATTTCTTTTTAAGTTTCTTTAAAATATTAAGTGAAAGAACTTTTATTAGCCTATTTTGACAGGTGGAATTTTCTTAATTGTGACTGTACTTACTTAAAGAATAAAAAATCAAAGAAAAAAATCCTTTTAGTCACCTAAAAACAAGGTTCATGCTGCATCCCTTTTCTATATATACATCTCCTTATATAACATCACAATTGTTCTCTGGTAGACATCTGATTATATCTTCCTGGGTTGTAAACCATCTCTTCTGTCTCCTCTAATCTATTCAAATCGATCAATATCTTCCCCTTTCAGTCTATGAGGGTCCTTTTCTGTTTGCTATTGCTATTGACATGGTGTCAAGCCAATAGTTCTTCGTCTACAGCTGGAGGAACCACTACATTTAGCCCAGGATCTTCGTCTACAGCTGGAGGAACCACTACATTTAGCCCAGGATCTTCGTCTACAGCTGGAGGAACCACTACATTTAGCCCAGGATCTTCGTCTACAGCTGGAGAAAGTAGCACAAGCTTCTCGGCTAGTTCGAGTAGTGTTTTCTACTCTACAACTGGCTTCCCAGCAACTACAACCCTTCCCGCTGTTAATGTCTCCTATGTGAATTTCACGATGACCGGCTGTGTGAATAGTCTCTGTTCGTATGAATATCTCGCTCCTCTTAATGATCAAAAATTCCTTGCGACGGAAGAGAGTAGCATAGAAAATGATAATGCAACATATAACAAGGCGATGGAGGTAAGAAGAAGGATAATAAAGGAAAAAAAAAGATTTAGGAATTCGACCAGTACAATAAGACTGTCGGGGAAACGATAACAGATGCTCAGATGAAAATCAACATGCTCCAAATTGAGTTGGATGCAACAGAAACGTAGGTTTTTCGCGATTTAAGTGGGTACGATTTAGGGCAATCGCCATAATGCAACAACAATTGGTCAACATAACTTACTCCAACCAACAAGCTAACGCGAATCTTATATATGCTCAGTCATTCTTTAAATCTATCGATGTCTTATCCTGTTTCTATCCATGCACACTTCGTAAGAAATTTGGATAGACGTTAAATAAGTTATTTCAGCTCCAACTCCGCCACCACCCAGTGAGTTTCGACCAGTGATGGACGGAATGAACGTTTACGGAATCCCGAATCGAATCCTATTTTTCTCTTGTTATATTCAGATTTTACACAATATTTCCCAAACTTTAACATATAAAACATACAAATTAAAAAAATGATTAGATATCTACAAATTGAAATTGAAACGAAATGGTCACTTTTTTTGCGTTTTTACTGTGATTTATTTACTGAATTTGTACGTCTAATGTGCTAAAGTATAGAAAATTTGATGTAAAATCTGAAAGAGTTAAAAAACAAGCGAAAAAAATATTAACGATTCCGTAAACAATTTTTGGTTTCGACTTTTCTTTGGATTTGATTAAAAAGTATAACAATCTGTTGTTTAGCCACGACTACTGCTCCTCCTCCCACAACTACTCCCGATCCATGTTTACAATTAAAACATTGTCCTGCAGAAACCACTACAACAACATTACTATCAACAGTCACACCATTGCCAACATGTATAATAGTAAGACAATAAGAGACTGTAACTGTTTTGAGAAAAATGGACAACCATTCTGCACAAGTTGCAGTGGAAACATGGATGGATTTCAAGATTGCCAAGCTAGTAAGTTCATCAAGAGCTCGTGTAGTTGTTATAGGTGCTTGTTTTGAGACTCCATCAACCAACGCGACTTATGGAGACTTCTGGTCACCTGGATATAGCAATACTTCGACTAGTAGCTCATTGAGCAACTTTACCGGTAAAACTTGTGTCTGGAACTACCCCATTGGTTACACAGTAAGTCTCACCCATTGGAACATCGTCTTCCAGTTTGACACTAACACTACCACTTACAATATCAGCTATTTAACTGGCGATCTGAAATCCCCTCAAGTTCAAATCATTTCCTCCAAGGGCGACTCCTATCAGTAAGTTGGAAATGTTTGTAGAACTAAATGGTTTCAGAATCACCTTTGCTTCAGGATTAAAGAGAGCCAATATCTTTTTGAGCTCGTATTGTGTCACTAGCTTTCAAGTAAAGCTGACAATTCCTGATGACGTTCCGGATAATAATTTTTTCTATTGGCAGTTTGCAAATACTCCAGTAGTATCAACAGATCCCACTTGTGACTGAGAAAAGAATATTTAAATGAAAAAATAAATATTGATATTAAATAAATTAAGTACTTTTAAAAATACCATTAAAAAAATTCAAGTATAGAAAGAACAAACATACTTGTCCCCAGTCAAGATCTTTATCAAATGTATTCTAAAGCTTACTTCGGAAGAAATTTTTTAACCTTCAAAGAATCTCTTTATATTATTAACTTTTAAAAACATTATACACATTGAGACCGAAGGATGACAAACCATGGAAATTTAAGAATTTACCCAGAATTCGCTCACATGATGTTGCTCTAATGTTGTATCACACTCTACACCGACCGATTCGAAGGTGTCATCAGCCGTTAAATGACGACCCTCAAAACAAAAGAAAATATCTTTCTCTTTACAGCTCTCTCCAATCTTTTTCGCATACAATTTCGTGAGTTGTGGGATGGTCGTAAATTTCTCTTTGAGAAGAAACATCGCGCCGTATTGTTCAGAGAATATCCGAAGAAATATAAAATCGGACTTCGACTCTACCTAGAAATTTTTTTTGCATTAAATATAAGTTTACTTGGATAATATCGCCCTCCTTCATTTTCAGAGACGTCACCGTGTCAGTCAAGTTGACTTTCCTTTCATTGAAAATAAAAATTAGAGCCGCCGATGGAAAATTCCATTTTTGTGCATAATCTTTCATAGCTGCTCCTAGAGTGGTACTCTCTTTAATTCCGTAGTACAGACAAAGAGCTGGAAAAGCAGCATGAAATTGTATGCGAACCCGAGGAGGAGATGGATTATTGGGATCTTGGCACATCTGAAAGCGAAAAATGTGAAACGAAGGCGATGAAAAGAAGATATCAAAGCATTTATGACGGAAATGGGAAACAAAGAAAATCGATTGAGCAACAATGCGATGAACAGTCGGTATTCGGGAAGGAAATTAAAGACTTTCACATACTTATTGGTATTAAAATGACTCCTCCACCGTATTCACACCTTCAAAGGGTTTTTCCCATGAAGTCCACGCTTCTCCTTTCCCACGCCATCCGACTGGGACTGAGAATATTGTATAAACAGTTGTCATAAAGAGACGATGAAGAAAAGTATTAGCACATGATACAATTGAAGAATCCAAGACGCGTCGCTAGAAAATGGAAAAGAGTAAGTTTAAAGGAATGAATCATACTCGTCGGCATATAGGTGGTTGATATAATGACCTCCTCGTATTCTCCCCCTTGAACATCAATTATAGCGCCGGCTGGCGTATTATAAATGACGCAAACTTATCGTATTTATGTAAACAAGACGCCGCACCCTCGAGGTTAGCCTTCTTCAACAAATATTTTTGAAAACAAAAACCAAGGGATGAAAGGTGGAAGAGAATAGAAGAAAAAGAATCGAAACCAAAAAGTAAAAATGACAGCTGCGGCTGTCACGGGTCTTGGAAAGAAGCTTTGAATTCCGTCAAAATGTGAGAGAACAGATTTGTTTTCTGTTCAATATTTTTATTATCTTCATACTTTAAAGGTTAAATATAAGAAAATTGAACGATATTTATAGTTAGATGCAAAAGACTATTCCTTGGTGGAGTTATTAAGAGGCGATCTGCTGACCTCCCTCTTGGATCCAGCCATCGCATAGAGTCGATCTTTTCTCTCTTTCCCCGAGATGGTGGTATCAGTTAAAATCGAATGAACTTTTCCAGCGACAAGACGAGTGGAACTCTTCAAAAGACGAGGGATTGACTCTTCTGATGAATTTAATGAGAGACTGTAGCTAAATCGATCGGTTGAAAGAGGCGACAGCTGAACAGGATGTGTAGAATGTCCGAGTCGACTGCCAGTCGGCTGAAGAATTCTAGATAACCACGCAGTCTGTTGAGGATCGACCAGTTGAAGTTCAAGCTTTCTATCGCCACAGGTGATGATCTTCACATAGGTTGTATCAGATTTCTTTGAATCGACTTGTAACTTCTTCAAATTCATCAGTTTATATGTTTTTCCACTGTCTCGTTCTGTGTAAATGACGAGGATTCCACAGCTTGTGATGACAGCCAATCGACTGTGCCAAGTACCTTTCTTACGGACAAAAAGATGACCGGAGAAATTTTGAGCATTGGTGATTAGAGAAATCTAAAAAGATATAGAAGCGAGAATAGCAGATTTACCTGATCGGGAAGAGGCTGATCCGGGTCGTGGGGATGGGACTTAAATCTAAAACAGCCCATATTTTAGGTAAATCGATGACAGTAAGAGGAGATGGATTATGGGAATCTTGGCAGAATGACAAAAGACCTTTTCTTTGTTTAGTTTGGTCAAGTCATATTTGGCTAAGACTCGCAAACTACCGTACTCTTAGGAGGCTTCTTCTCTATTCAGTAGTGCAGACAACAGCAGCATTCTTTCTTTCTAGCTTTCAAGAAAAATTGAGAAATAATAGACATCTTTCTGAGTTGATGAAAAATACTTTAGCTCGTTTGGTCCTTTTAATTTCTGACGTCGTATATTTGCCATCAACGAATCATTCCTCTTAACCCTCTGTCTCTCTGTCTCTCTTTCTCTGTCCCTATTTCGTTTCGCTTTTTTCTCAATTGCCCCCCTCCCCATTACCGGCTCATCGTCCAATAAATCCGTCCATTCGTCAGTCGTATTCGTTTATTCAGCACGCTTATACATATTTAACACCCTCTTTCAATCGATCGTTTACAAAAATTGGGTATTTTTTCCTGAAAATTCCTGAAAATCGTGGGAACGAAGGAAATAGATAAGAAGTTTGGATCATTATAAATAATAAAAATAATTCGATCAGGATGAGATTCGAACTCACGCGGGGAAACCCCAATGGATTAGCAGTCCATCGCCTTAACCACTCGGCCACCTGATCACGCTTGAAACATATATTCTGCTAGAGTGAGTTCCATATTTGCTCATTTCAATAATGGGAGGGCAAACTTCCTGGATACTTCTTCCACATTTTTTTTCTGACTATTGAAGGAACAAATAAAAGGACCTTGGAAACTAGAGACGTATCCCCTCTCTCCCCCCTAAATGCAGTAGCATCCGTTTGTTGCAACACACATCATCTACTCACTTTTCACTCTGTAAATACGAACTTTGACTCTGGCAGTCATCGTCACGAGGGTCTCGACACTCCAGAAGGCAATCATTGAATCTGCTAGGATTTCGGGGCCTGTTTCACCTTACTCTCCTTTTTCTTTGCTAAATTGAATTCGCTGTAGGAGCCCTCCTGATCTTGTTAATTTTCCGTCATCCTTATTCCTAGTCTTGAAAATAATTTTCTCTGTAAGTAGATAGTAACCAGAATTTATTTCTCATTACAGGGTGTGGGAGTGGAAAAGATTGTCAGAAGGACTCTGAATAATAGCATCCAAACGATGAGTTTATTGATGGAATTTTCGGATAACATCGCAAGCAGAGAATTCCATAATTGATTACTTTTTCAAATTCTGATCTGAAAAAAACGATATCCTTTTCGGTATTCGATAGTGGCGATCATATCACCTTGGTTCGATCTAGACCACCACTACCTGGGTCTTCTTTCTTTTTTTTCTGAGTTTCCATATTTGTTCTGTGATAGAATGCTAGATTAAGTGATCGCTTGCTATATTGGGATCTACCATACGATAAATTCTTGCTATTGAAATCATTGATTAGACATACACTTACTTATAAATTGGAGGTCACTCTTATCTGAACTAACTTAATCTGGGGTTATGAAACATTCTCTCAGACTGCCTGCGTCCGCCTCCTTGGATGCAAGGGGTCGCGACATTTAATATCTCTTCCTGATACAGTATTCTACCTCAATCAAAACACTTCCAGTATAAATTTACATAAGTTTATTAAAGCTAGACAATTAGAATTGAGAATTTTGAGAAAATAATATTTTTTTGGTTGTAAAAGAAATAAATTATAAGGAATCAATTCAGAAAAGCCCATTGCTGAATTTCTAAAAGCAGACACTTTACCATCGAATTTCTCAACAAATTCTAAACAACATTCGTCAAGGAGGTTTACGAGACCTTCATCCTTTTTCCATCCGGATGAACGGATATCCGTCCCACGTAGGGTTGAAATTTCGACCCGGAAAGGTCGGGCTACGGGATACCTCCAAAAACCTCGATAAGAGTCCTTTCTTTAGATTTTTTTGATCTTTAAAGCTTTTTTCAGACGAAAGACTTGTAGATGGAACACAAAACCGTTCATAAAATAACCATAAAAAAAACTTCCGGTTGTTTCGCATTAAAAATGTTGCTTGTTGTATCGCCTAAAAAGTCCCTAATTAATCATCCCTTCGACGGCCGTACTATGTCTTCCCACGCCTAATTTTCAGACGCTATTAAAACATGGAAATTCAAAGGGTGTGGACAAAGGCTGAAGATCATCCTTAGTTGACTGCTTTAGTTGATGGTTCACGGAAACGTAATAATTCAATAGTCCGGTAATTGAAGAATGTTTCCTGATTGAAAGGAATTTTGTGAGATACTCTTTTCCTTTTTTGAGCAAAGTTCCTCGGGGAAATGATCCTGATTGCAAAAATTGTTTATTATAAAATTTATACTCATTTCTCTTTCTCAAAGTTCCTCGGATAAATGAAAGTTATTGACATTTATTATTTATTTCTCATTTGCTTCCGACGGGATTCCGGGATTCTGATTGGGATATGCTGACTACTCTTTGACTATTTATTTTTGACTGTTTTCCGTTATTAGCTGGAGTGGCTACTTTCTATCTTGTTCACAAGTTGCTTTGACGATAAGTGTTTCCATCTGCTGTCGGCCACGCCTTATTGCCCCGCCTTTCTTTTCTGGTCATATCTCAAAAAATCTTTCAGTTATTTATATGGAACAAATCGAGAATGTCGACCGTTTTGCAGCTGTTATCATCTTTTTGGTAAGTTTTTTTATGGAAGAAAAAAGACTGCTTATTGGCTAAAACTCAACCGCGGCATCAAAGAAATGTTAGCTTCCGCGAATAGTTTAAAATTTAAAACTGAGAAAATTGACGTATATACACAGTATATCATTACACAATATTTTTTTGGATAAATGTAGTTTTTACTTATATTCCCTTTTCCTTGTTTTTTTATAAATCTATAAGGACGATGTTGTCCTGCAATTTAGTAAAAACGTGAAAAAAAAATTTCGCGCGAGACATCATATTTTTGAGCGCACGTGCAAAAAAATTTGGTGCTACGGTGTGTAGAGGATTAAAACGTGGGAGGGTATTGTTTGTCTAGGTTGTTCGTCTTCGTTTACCAATTTTTATCCAATTCGTACTATTTGTTTGGGATTAATCTTTCAATATATCAGAAGACAAGGACTTGGCTTGCAAGGTACAGGAAATTAAATTGAAAATTCAAATAATTTGCTTTTGCAGATAAAATAATGCAATATATAAATTTATTTGCATTCCAGTTTTCTTCTTTGATCTTTGGTTATCTTACTGATCTAACTGTTTATCTAATAGAAAAGTCAATAGAAAAAGAGCTGTTTAACATCAATTATCAATTTTAGACGTCCCTTTTTGGTGTTATCATCAACACCTTCATTGCTGTCTACATACTGAAGATCTCTGTTTTAAGGAATTCCTTCGGACGACTTTTACAATTGCAAGTTAGTTGTTTTTGTTTCTGATTTAGAGATTTAGGCATTGGGAGATGCTATATTTGAAGCTATTTGGTGTTTCTATTTCGCCCCAGCACTCTTTTTGTAAGTCTTTGCGTCATTCCTCTCATCCATTGTGGTAATGGATATTAGCCTCTGAATTATGAACGTGCATCTCCTTCATCCCTGCCTTATTTTTGGCCTGAAGTTAGGGGGATTAACGCAGGAATACATTAGAAAGAAACTATAAAAACTTGAAATTGTTCGTTTAGTAATATTACTTTTCTTCAAAAGTTGGTGATAGCTGAAAGATTTGGCCAATTATGTCTCATTTGCTACGATATCTCAATATATACTCATCTGATAATCTCTTTTAACAGGCAAGTAATTCGTTTTCTTCCCTTGATATCAACTTTAGATTCGTTTGTCTATATTTCCCTACAAAATACGGGCGTATATTTACGGATCGCTTTACTAGAATTTTGGTGTTCAGTATCCTCGGAATATCTATCATCTTCAGTTTCTTCCTTCCTTTTCCTGGTGGTAAGTGAGACACTAATTCTCCGATTCAACAAAAAATGCGCCCTCTTTGGTTGTGTTATCCGAAACGGCTTTTCCAGGGCAGCCTACTGTTACTTAATATTTCCTGACTAGTGCAAAAGACCAAATATCTAAAATGGGTCGGGCTATTGCAATAGACAATTAGTTTCGCCGTATTTCTTAGAAGATTAATAATACGTACGTTATGTGATTACACGGAAGAAATTGCCTCGTGAAAAAGCGGTCGAATATAAATCAGTATAAAAATAACGAATGATTCAGTTGATTGTACCATGGGATTCTCTACGACACGTTGGATGTTGGATTATGAAGCTGGCCGAAGTACAGATGATGGAAAGCTAAAGTGTAACTTTATATACGTCCACTATGCTGAATTTGTACGTGGATTGGTAGTCATCAGCATTTTTGCGGTCGTTAACATTCTTACCTTCATTAGGATGAATATCATTAATCGGAGAAAATTAGAGACGAATAAGAATGAAACCATTCACCAATTGAAACGAAGAGTAATGGAAAAGGTTTTTGTCCAACAAGTAGGGAATAGTTATCAATAACTAATCTTCAAGTTAAGGTTACCATACAAGGTTTCATCTATGTTGCTGAACTGATAACATATTTTGGGATTTCAAAATTTTTTTCTATTGATAGCAACGAAACTGAAACAAAGCTGAAAGATAATGTGAACCGCTGGCCTAATTTTCTTCTGACGACATACGCTTGGATTCTTTTGCATACTCTGGATGGGTAAAAGAACTGAACAGTAAAAACCAATAATTTTAGAGTAGTAACTCTATGTTTCAACCGACAATTTCGCCAAGCCATCTTATCACCATTTCGTTCGAAGGTGAAGACGACCGTTTCGAACGAGCTACCTTCGCGCTCTCGCCTTAGTCAAATTGTTGCTTAGGGGTCAGGGTGACACTTCACGCTTTCTGTGTTGTCTCTTATGCGCTTCTTTCTGTATGTTTCTCCTGTTTCTATTTCACCGCATGATTTGAAAAGTACTATCATCCTAAACGTTACTTGACACAAGTTTCTTGCAATGTTGTTCAGTTTCCTTTTATCATAACAATACTCATTACAGATAACACGTTCATCGACTCCACCACGAGACACAACCATTATGTGCAGAGGCTATGAACCTGTCCGAAGTTTGTGAACATAACTGTCATTGTCGGGTTAACATTTCATATCATGATATATACATAAAGCATTCTACACAGTAATTTATATGACACTCAATATTTCTGAATATAAAAGTACTGATTTATCACAGCATAGCTTTCACTATTTAGATACTGAATACACAAGATAGTGCTGGCTTCTAAATTAGAGATAAACAATGGTATGCAGGCTTACTTATTCAATTTTTCTGCTAATTTTTCTCCTGAAACAGTAGGCTCACTGAATGCTATTCTAAAACTGATGTTAAAATAAAATGCAACAATACTTTTTACAATTTCTAGAC
Source organism: Oscheius sp. DF5120 (assembly GCA_932521415.1). Classification (NCBI taxonomy): domain Eukaryota; kingdom Metazoa; phylum Nematoda; class Chromadorea; order Rhabditida; family Rhabditidae; genus Oscheius; species Oscheius sp. DF5120. Next base: position 1,696,088 of record OW051463.1, read on the forward strand.
CGATTATTCAAGTCGTATGATATTAGTTGGCCAGCAAAACCTTTTCCTCTCATTTCAATATTAGTCCAAATGCGGTTAATACCAAGAACTTTGTGACCTTCATGATTAAAAATCTAAAGAATATTGAAAAAATATAAAAAAAACCTCTCCAGTGTCGTTCCATTGTGTGCCGGTTGATAAATGCTCTCGTATTAAAATTGATGCTATCATCCACACATTACCCTAGTTATACTATACTGAAAATTGAAATAAGCTTACTTTTTCAACAAGTAAAACTAAAACTGTACACCTATCATCTCGTCCCCACACAGTGATATCTGGTGAAAATCCTAATTCTTTGTTAATAATATCCTGCAAACTGAATAATTTAAAAACATATTACCAACTTCAATAATATCCATTATTTTACTGCACACAGAGGTCTTCGACTTACTTGTTAAATAAACATACTTCTGTTTGCCATCAAGAGTGTACTTAGTTTCAAACTCCATAGGGTAAGTACTAGAATTTATAAAATTAAAATTACAAAATAGTTAACTTTTCAAAGGTTTCTATTTGCTTTTTTGTTATGGTAAATGTTTTTCGAGAAAATGATTTTGTATGGTGATCTTCATGAGCTTTTACATCATTTAGACAATCAACAGAATAAATCATCCCACACTGAAAATCATGAGATAAAAACTATAGTAACAAAAAACCTCTTTACAATGAATTGCTCCCAGATTTTTTTGTCCGGCATCAAGTATCATTTGACGACTATCTAGTAATCGCATTCGCCTCATTTTAGATGCTGTAAAAATTGAGCAAGTAAATAAAAACATTACCTGTCGATTTAGAACTTTCGATTTTAAATAATTGCTGAGATTTTCCTAATGGTTGCGTTAACTTCTCCTTAGAAGGTATGAAAAATGTTAGTTTTTGTTGAACTGGCGGCATATTCCGAAAAATAGCAGCTATATTAATGTTAAGTTCAAACAAGATAAAATTGGCGGTAATACGTGATCACGTATTGCAGCGCTGTTTCAGGTTCTAACCGAGACAAAACGTTTTAAAATATCTTCATAGTGTAGACTGTTTAACAAAAGTCTGTAATAAGTGAATATTTATATAAAATACCCTATCAACATCATATAGAAGATCTCGGATCAACTTATAAAAAAAAAAGAAAAATTTAATATAATTTTTTAGCAAAGATTGAAGTCTAACTTTTGAACCCAAACCAACCCTTGACCATACCAGAAATGCTGAATTGATTTTGTTCCTGTACCTCTTCTTCCGAATCAGAAATCTAATAAGTAAACTCTAAAAAAGTGCGGAAAACTACCTTTTCTGAACTAGAAGATAAAGATTCATTCTTTATTTGAGCGTTTTCATATGTATGTGTTTTCAGATGAAGCTGCATAGCATTATTCGGCAACCGAATGTAGTTCAGAGATAAATCGAAAAAAATCGGTTTATTTGAAACTGACTCAAAGGTTGGAAGATATTTTATCTAAAACAATAAATCAAAATATTAATCTAACTTCAGTTTCCACAGACCCTTCATTAATGCGTTCTTCTTTTCTCATCAACTTTTTTGCCTTCTTTAGTTGTTTCTTATAAAAAGCTTCCTGAAAGAAAAAAGTAAAAGCAGACCTAAATAAAACAATGAAATAGTTAAAATACGAAAAACATTTAACTTACCAACTTCCTAATATTCTCACGTTGCTGCTTTTCATCAGTTACATCAGAAGACTTTACATCATTAGTAACATTTGTAACAACTAAATTCTTAGCTTCTAGTTCATTAAAAAGAACCTAAATGGCTTCCCCATAGAGATATCAATGACCTACATCAAAGTCTTTTTCACCATTTAACTGCAAGTGTTTTTCCACAAATTCGCTCATAGACTTCATAGACTCAGTCGAGTTAAAATCACACAAACGAATTCGCGAAAATATTTCACGACATTTATCTTTATATATGTCATGAATAGAAATATACGATGTGGTATCAGCAAGCCTTTCATAAATAGATCGAGCAGTCTGAAAAAATCTACTGAAACAAGTGAAAAAATCACATTCAAAGCTACACCAGCTGCCTGCCACTCTTGATGTTCTAAATAACAGATTCCAAGTAACCATGATGAGTAAGCTATGGCTTCAAGTTTTGTGGCAGGATCACAGCGTAAACTTCTTCTAACTAAAGCTTCCATTTCGTTAGCGTGGCGAACCGCTCTAAATAATAATTTAGTTTATTAAATTAATGCCTTTTTAAGTTCATTGACATATTATGTCTTTTTCGCAGTTTATCAGGATAATCTTCAAGAATCTGTTTATCAAACATAGCTTGAGACCATGAACGTTCTGCATCAAAAACGCTAATAAGTATACTGCAATAATGTAGATAATTTTAAAACAATACAAAGAAAAAACCCACCTTTCATTATTGAAACAATCCTGAGTGATCCATTTTTTGATAAACTTGGAATTGTGCCGTGATTTACCTTTGTAAACATTCTGACATTTTGCTGTCTTTCTGATACGACATACTCTTGCAGCACAGTACGTACTTAAGAAAAAATATTAACTTAGACAAGACTATAATAACCGGTAACGATAATAATTCCCATGACGAATTCCGTGCTGCTGTCTAGCTTGTTCAACTAGTTCATAAATCCTAATAGTAGGAAACATTGGCTGCTTAACAGTTGGGCTGGTATCCATAATATCATTATCGATAGAGGTCATTTTTTTTTAATTAAGAAAATGCTGTGCGCTAAAAAATAATGCGTAAACCAACGAAAATGCAGAACTCATTCAGACATAAACCGAGTTCGGAAAAAAAGACTAGGATATTTTAACAATTATTTATCTGTCAGTTTTCAAAGGTATGTAAGAAAGAGCTTATCTAACAAAGGCAGTATTTCAAAATATAAAACAAATAAGTAAATAGTTATTGCCTACGTTCTCTTGACGGGACGCTTAGCAAGTTCTCCTGGAAGAATAAGCCGGATAAGTTTACTTCACGAGAAGTGACCGAGACTGTTACAATACTTAGCAAGGCGGTTTCTGGGCAGTTTCTGCTCCAATACGTTCAAAAAGATCCATCACAACTCCATTCATTCATATTCATGATAAACATCGACTTAGTTAACAGTTCAGCCTCTTCCGAACCTGAAAGCAAATTCAGAAGAAAACTAGACCAACCTACTCATGACCGATGCCAACGGTGAATAGCCCCCGATTTTTTTCTGTACTAGTGACATTGCTTGTATACGATTTCATTTTATTACCAATCTTGTTTATCACGGTTACATCCACTACACCGGGTGTGAAATACCCACTATCTAATATACAGACGTATATTAGATAGTGGGTTTCAAACGATGTGTTAAACGTAGGGATGAAAAAAAAAGAAAAGTAACACGTTGAGATGCAGCTTTATCTACAGGAACAATTAGCAAAACAATAGCTCTTAGAAGAGCTTATTTCAATTAGAATAAACAAAACTAGCTTTAAGCAGATTTGCCAGCGACAGCAGAAGTGTACTGAAAAAATGATCTTTCTTATTCTGAAAAAAAATCAAACCTTCGAAACAGCCTTAGTTCCCTCCGAAACAGCATGCTTGGCAATTTCTCCGGGAAGGATCAAACGTACAGCAGTTTGAATTTCACGAGAAGAAATGGTGCTTTTCTTGTTAAACTGGGAAAGACGAGCAGCTTCCACAGCGAGACGTTCGAACAAATCCATGACGAAAGAGTTCATGATAGACATAGCCTTACCAGACATTCCAGTCTCAGCATGTACCTATAATTATAAATACGTTAAGCTTAACAACACCACAATCAAGGGAAAAAAATAATGAAAACCAACCTGCTTAAGAACACGATAGATGTACACAGAGAAAGAGACTTGCTTGCTCGACTTTCTCTTGGAACCATCTTTCTTTCCACGGCGTTCTGTTGCCGGCTTGACCATAGCTTTCTTGCCTGCCTTAGTAGCAACTTTGGGAGCCATCGTGAACAACAAGAAATATACTCAAAGAGTAATAAACCCGAAGCTAAATTTTGGGCCTTCAAAAAATTTGGCTATATGTCTTACTGTACTTTTCGTTTCAAGGATAAATATTCGACGCGTCTTTTTTTTAAAAGTTGTTTTCTAAACTTTTTCAGATTTTTCTTGGTCTGTTTTTTTATGCGGGTTATTGTCCTTTTCATTTCAATGACATATTGCAACTTGTATATTTATTAATTACGGAAAAGTATTAAAGCTCAATTCTGTATCGTGATTCTTTATTTTCTTCCTGTACAATTAGGAGCCTCCCCTTTAGGAGCTCAACATGGAGGAAACACTGGAAATACCAGAAGAACTTGAGTCAAAAAAGGAGTCATTGAAATTTTTACAACAGACATTACTTTCTACCGTTAGCCGAATTTTACATGATCGGAAACTCATTGAGCCCAAGGACTTTCAAAGTATGCAGTTCTATGGTGCGTTTTAATCATTTTGATTGAACAATTTTCAGATTTTAATACCCATATTTTGAATAAAAATACAGAAATTGGTGAAGATATGATTATGAAAATTCGAGGCGCATGTGAAGCTTTGGAATTAGACTACTTGGAGAAGTTCATCCTCATTGTAAGTTTTTGTTTGTTATTAACTTATTTAATATTTTTAGGTTCAAGAGCAGGATGGAGATCCTGACGAGGCTGTTGAAGCATATACTTGGGAATTTCTACACGAAGAAGATAATATATCAGCTTCATTTACCGCGTATGTTTACAGCAATTGTTAAAGAGATTTTAGGACTCCATTGAAAGTAAAGCTTCATTGGACACGAGCTAGGGATCAAATTAAATTTCTTCTCCAATATCTTCACAACTTTATTAGCGAAAATACCCCACCAATTGAAAAAACTTACTTTCCAGCATTCAGACTACTTTATAATGATCGTCAGTACCTAACCTTCTGTTTCAACTTTTTTTAAGGTAGACCTGCTGATTATCAAGCAAAGGGTTTTGAGCAATGTAATGAACATCAGTTTGTCAAGAAAATTTCGAATATATATGAATATGGGATGAAAGTACCATTTCTAAAGTTAGTTATCCATTTGTTTATTCATTTCTTCTAGAATGCTCCTACGAATTGAAACAACATTTACAGAAGACGGAATCGAACAAGCTAGAGACGAAATTGAAGAAGAAGTAAATGAATCAACGTTTTTAAGTTATTCATTTGGAGAATCTTCTTCATTTCTATCTACAAGTAAGCGTTTTCTATTCTAAATAATTTATTTACTGGTAGGTAGAGCTGCAACTGCTGACAGCTTCGATTGCGACAAATATTATTAATAATTTTCAATGGTTTTATCGTTTTATAATATTATATTTTTATATATATTAAATAAATATTTTATGCTATCATTTTGACTAGCATTTGATTCGTTTTTATACATAGTACTAGTTTTTGTTTGCAATTGAAAATTTTTTCAGATGTTTTTCCAAACATTAATGTTGCTAAGTTCAATGATTTTTTTATACGCAGAACATCTTCCTATTGTAATGCCACCACGTGCTAGATTATTTTCGTCGTTATTCAAGGATGAGTTAGCTTTTGTTGTTATGTTTCCTTTGTTCAGATCTTGTCTGTTTTATTCGGAAGGTATTAATATTATTGTTTTCCATAGCAATAAGGAGCGAGCTTATGCAACTGCTCAGATACGTTATAATAATTCCGAATATAGTTGGTCCGATATACAAGTAAAATGCTCTCCAACTCCTACAGGTACATTTAAGTAAGTCTGTTAATTCTGATGGTTTTTTATATGTAGATTTACTGTCAAATTAGAGCTTACAAAAGATGTTTATGGGCATGTTGGAACAGATGGTGAACCAGCATTTACCTTGGAAAAAGATTCAGTGATTGATTTCACGTATGTCATGTATTAAAGTAGATATTTTTAGGATATTTGTTACTGGAGATAAAGCGGGATACTGGAAGTTACATAATGCTGATGTTAAGCCCTTTAATATTTTAACAGCAGGATCATTCTTGGATAAGGTTTGTTGCTTTATACAGTAAAGTATTAAATGTTTAGAGTTTAACAATTCAAGGTCATTCTAAACCACGAGGTCTTGAAAATGTTGGTATGAACAGTGTTCACGGAAGAGCGTGGGGATGTTCTTCATCTCAAGCATTCTTTTTCCCCGTTGTAGGCGATGATGTCCAAAAGCCAAAGTATTTGATCGGAATTTCTTTTTATAACACGGAGATACAACCATTTGGTGTTAGAAATCATATGTTCAGTTTAAATATGGACGACTGTGTTGGAACTTTTTCATCTGGTTCTTGGATGAGTATGTTTAAATTTTTCATATCTTTTGACTTCAGGTATTATTGTAACTACCGTTCTGTTTGCTGCTTTTATTGTTGGTTTTTTGATGTTACATTCAATTAGAACGCCTGATAGATTTGATGATCCCAAACGTAAACCATTCCTAATCAATGCCAAGGATTGATACTCTGTGTGGATTATGTTTTAGATTTTTGTCTTGTATTCATTTAACTCATTACGTAGATAAATTACTTTATATCAAGCATGATTTCTATAATACCATTCTCGTCCAGTTTTGTTCTATAAATATATGTTTTTCATAAATAATTTATAAGCAAATTTTTAAATAATAATAATAATTTACAGGCAACTCTAACTTATTGCTATGTCACTTTAAATTTAATAATAAGTGAAATGGTTATGGGAGAATCTGAGCGTATATTATTCTAATATATACCCTGCTATTGGTATGAAGATACATAACGATCATAAGCTTCCTGGGTTGGATCAGCTTGTTGTTGGTCGATCGTTCCATAATTTGAATTCATTGCAGATGTTGTGTTAAATGCATCAGTTATTTTTCCGTCTCTTGCCACTGGAACACCTTGGGGAGCTAAAATTTTAATTTTAATTTTAATTTAGATCTCACCCATCATATCCAACTCATCTTCTTCAAACATATTAGAACTATATTTAATTCCTTCATATTTGAAGAATTTGTTCAACGCATATCCGCCTCCCCACATGGCTGCACATAATCCAGCGTAGGCCAAAAATGTTAATCGAGTTCCTATTATATATTAATGAAAAGAAGTAAGTTTACCAATGTTTGATATAACTAAGCCTCCGACGATAGATCCGACGCCTTTTCCAACTCCATGATAAAGAAAATGCAGGAGATATTGTGCATTGCTTTTAATATGTGGAGGAGCAATCAATGAAATATAAGATGAAGCGGATGTCCACACAATGCATAGTGTCAAGCCTTGCATTGCCTGAAGAGGAAGAACCATCCATGGATTTGATAGCCAGGATAAAGCAAGAAAACGACAAACATTTGCTGCTAGGCAGATATACATAACCTAAGTTATTAGTGGGGTTATAAATTATGTTATACCTTTACATGACCATATTTGTTAATAACTTGAAAGGTGAAGAAAAAGGCAATGATCTCGGAAGCATGATTGGTTACAGAAAGTATGCCAAACAACACTGGTGAACCACCAAGATCTTGAAGATGCCAAAAGAGGAAGGAAAATATGAGACCGGCTCCAAATCCCATGACTGTTACCGACGCCAAATAAACTAAGATGTGTCTATCGAAAAGTGCCTTCGCTGCTATTAGTAGACGATTTTCTGTCGCTACATTTGAAACCTAGAAAATTTATTTCCTTTATTTTTCCGTATGATAACCTGGACTTGTCGTGCTCTGGCCTTCTCAGCGACTACGTGAGATACTTCACCTTCTCGCGTTTCCATAACCAACCCATGAACTTCATCTGGACGAGCAGTATCGTCATTGAATTTAAACTGTGTAGCTAGCAGAACGGCAGCGCACATAAATACGCTGCACATTACAAAGCAGAGAGTATAATTTTTCTCCGTTGTGTTATCTAAAAAGGTCAGTTTTTTTCAAATCATACCTGTAGGACATGGATGATTTCTAAATGTGTCAGAGTAATCAAGACCAATTCCCATTAATAACATGGCCAATCCCCATCCAACTGAGGCAAAAAGTCGAATTTGGCCGAACTGTATTATCATGTTTGATTTTTCTATTGTTGTATACCTCTTGGGGACTATCTTTTACGGCTTGAAGTGTTGCAGCGTCGGCTAATGGAAGAGCTGGAGAAGAAGCAAATTCACCAAGAGCTATCAGGATAAAAAGTAGCATGAAAGCCTGCTCAACGGCTGGTTGACGATAAACGCGAGTAGAATGAGGCGGAGAGACGAGAATGCCATATTCTTCTTCGTCATAATTGCAAATCTGTCATTTTATATCTTGTATAAATCTTAACTAACTCTATCTTTTGTTATATATTCCGGAGCAATACCAGCTATTGTATCCTCCTCATTATCAAAGCTACTAAGATCGATGATTTTTTCAATTAACTCTGCAATTTATTCTTCCTTCTGAAATTTACTTACGATTTTCTGCTTGACGTTTTGTTCTACCAACAACAGCTTCTTTTAACAAGCCAAGAGCTCCACCACGGACAATTTTTCCCGCAGGAGCTAATGCGAATTCACACGACTTATTTCCACCTATTAATCGAATAATCATTATTAAAGAATTTTACCTGGCATTAAAACGACACAATAAGGTGTGACTGGCTGAACGAAGCCTATAGCTAATGTGAAAACAATTAGAGATCCTAGGGAAAATAGCAAAAGGATCTTTTGTTTTCTAAAGAAAACAATTACTTCACGCACATACGTATTAATTTACCGGAATTTGTTAGCAAATGAACCCCAGAATGGACCAGAAGCTAGTTCTATCAGAGGACGAGATCCTAATAAAATACCAGCCTGAAGATGAGTATAAAAAGCAGAAATAGTTTTACCTGAACAGCCGTCATACCCAACTGTTTAAAATAAACAGCAAGTAGAGGAAAAAGAGAGCCGAAAGACGCAAAATAAGCGAGATAGAAGAGACGACAAACGAAGGCTTCTCGAGAGAAAACCCGTCCGAGAATAGTGACACTTCTCGTCGAAGCCTCGTTCTCCATGTTTTACCTGAAAGAAACAGAATGTTTCAAAGAGCTGGCGCTAATCGGTGCAAAATGAATCAGCCGAGGAAGTGAGAAAACAAACGATGAAATCGGTTTAGCAGCGTGTAATTAGCGAAATTGGACCCTCCGACGGGATGATCAATTCACAAAAAGAATTGTGCTCTATGAAGTCATAAGAACCAAGAGAATAAAAAATGAGATACTGAGGAAAAATGATGTGAACAGAAATAAGAATAAGGACTTCATCCTTCGATAACATCATTTTCTGTCGTCAAGGACACGCAAATAAACATAAACACAACATGTCTTTTACTGCTTGTTGAAGACTTGAAAGAATCAGTTGGCAGTGCTTTGGGGATTCAGACCGCTGCGATCGATGCGCGGCAAGAAGGCCCCCCGGCGGCCCCCTCCCTCAGGTACTCTAACTGACGTCATTGAAGGTCCATTAAAGAGTATGGATGGAAATTACATCATAAATCATCGAAAAGTTAATATGATGAAAATATAATGATAGAGCTTTCCGTTCCGACACATTCCGAGCAGAGGAAAATGATTGCCCTGAGAAATGGAAAAGAAATTATAAAATTGGTCAGTGGCTATATAATGTTAGTTCCGTTCCTTTATTATTCATCCATTATTTCTGTAACATTTGTGTGATCATTTCAGTTATAAAGTTTTCAAACTTTAAAACCCAAAATATATTATCTGGTACGGTATACTGAAATACGCAACGCATATTCGAAATTTCGCTTGCTGGTGGAGCCTTGCTTTTTTTTTCTCGCTTTATGTTTTATTTCTTACTAAAATTTAGTTTTCCAAAAGTTCTTTTTAGATGGCACTCCAAACAAAGCTAAGACGCATGCGCAAGCAACCGCCAGAAGGATGGGATATAATTGAACCAACATTACTAGAATTTGATGCCAAAATGAGAGAAGCTGAAACAGAACCACATGAAGGAAAAAGAAAAACGGAGGCAATTTGGCCTATTTTACGGTTAGTATTGTTCTTGATATACATTTTATGTATAATTTTCAGTGTTCATCATCAAAGATCTCGGTATATATATGATCTATTCTACAAAAAAGAAGAGATATCAAGAGAATTGTATCAATTCTGTTTAGATGCTAAGATTGCTGATGCTAGCTTAATTGCAAAGTGGAAAAAACAAGGATATGAACAGCTGTGCTGTCTAAGGTAGGCCCATAAAGTTTTTTTTTACTGGAAATTTCTTTGGAAATATGCCATATTTTTTAAAATAAAAAGTATGTTAAATGAATTATTTTTAGATGCATTCAAACTCGTGATACTAATTTTGGCACCAACTGCATCTGTCGTGTTCCGAAGAGTAAATTAGATGCTGAACGTGTGGTTGAATGTGTTCATTGCGGGTGCAGAGGATGTAGTGGTTAACGAAATATTTCATTAATGAAACTTATATTGCATAATCTTTACTCAATTATGACGATTTATTTAAACTTAATTATTTTTAGAAATCTTTTCCTTTCCCTTAGAAGTCTCAATAGTAACATCGGTGATGATGTTTATTTGAGAAATTTGATCTTTTAGGCACTTCTTCAGGAAAATATTTTTCATCAGCTTGAGACTCCTATAATCAGCAGATTAGAGCTAAAATTATGATATTCAAACTCTCCATCCAAGATCTTTCCCACTCATTCCTTCATTATTTTTGATTCCAAGATGGATTTTACATCAACTAGCTCTAATATCATAACTTCATTGACTTACCCTTGTACATCTATTCTTGCTATTTGACTTTTATATGCATTACAGATGAAGATTTCTTTAGCACATGTCTGACTCTATGAAGCCAATGGATCCACTACTTTTTGTATTAAGAAGCTTTTGATATGAGAGAATGTCCCCCAAGAAATTCCAGTAGATTTTATTAGAATAAAAATATCTTCAGGTGTCAATTTCCTGTCTTTTATAATCTTCTTTGTTTTTTTTCTTTTATTTGCACTTCTCAATTTACTGTAAGCCTCAAACTAGTTAACCCCTGTTGTATTGTATGCTGTAGATCAAAACTCGATAATCATAATTATTATATAACATTGTAAGGTCTCAATTCATCATGTTATCATTCTACCCTTTATTCATCCCAGTCGCCGGGGAGACCGGTCGTGTCCCCCTTCTCTCCTCCTTTCTTTCTCTACTCCTAACCTTTAATTGTTAGTGACAATATAAATGTTCAAGCCTCTGTGCTGGCACTATATCTGGAACAGATATCATGGGACTTATTAAACCCATACGTCTCATCAACGAGATGGTTTACGTTACGGTGATACCCTACTGTCTTTTGTAAGTTTTCTCTTCAACAAAGCTATCTCTTCTAATAAAATCATCTGGCTTTGACTGAATATAGTCTTGGTTCCATTCCAGATCAGCCTGACAGCTTTATCAGAAGATTTTATCAAGACGGTTTGAGTCCCTATTGGTTTCAATATTTTCCCATCTTCTTTTTCAGGTGTCTGCATCTTTTTCTCTGTTTGACATTGTTGGCTTTGGTTAACACTCGTCCTTGAGTTCCCTTGTCATAGGGAGCCTTCATAATTTTGGATAAATGACCTAGAAAAGAATCTCTATATTATGTTGATAAATAAAACAGAAAAATTGAATAATAAAAGCGCTTTAATCCAATTTTCTGCACTTCAAGCGACTTTTTTTATACCATAACATCACTAAGCATAGGCGCCCGTCTTATTTCATTGAAGTCAAAAGGACTCTAGTATTCCCATTCTAGCTTGTGAGATGAAGGATTGAGACGCAGAGGTTTGGTTGTAATATCCGAACCACTTGGTCCATCTGTGCTGTTTTGGATTGAATGGCTCCTCCTGCTTATGTCCGTTCAGGCTCTGAAACATCCTTTCCTTCAGCTGTTGACAGTCGGGAAGATGATGAAAGTTTCAAGGTAATACTTTTCCAAATTTCATTACCAAATCAGACGGGTCTGCGGCGTAAAAAGCTGGTGATTTTCTCCATACTCATCTTGATTCTTTTTGTCATCAGTGTCTTGTTACTTACAGTAAGCACTTTTTTTCTAGATTTGTATAAAATTAAGTTCAATTTAATGATAATAATCAAACTCCAAATCGGACAACAAGGAATGCGACACATCCGGTTTCATTCGTCGAAGAATATTCATACAGGAGAAGAAAGCAAAGTTTGTACCATTCTTTTGATTTTTTATTCGTTGTTTCGATGGTGCATTTGACAGGAACTACCGATTTGGGAACAGTAGTTACGAACGGTCACGTTCACGGATACCCTGATAAGGATTTGAATGCATACGGTTCAAGAATAATACTTTCCGGTGAAGAAAATGCAACTCAACTCGTATTACAACCAGGATCATGTCAATTGAAAATGGTCGAAAACTTTCAGGTATTATTTGTGAAAGTTTTTATTTTTGTTATTCAGATAATTTCTTCCGAAACTCATCGTCCAGTATTCAGTGCTCGCCATCCAATGGTCACCATTGACAAGAAAATTAAGAAACTATCCACTCCGAAGATAATCACTAACAAGGTAAATTTCTTTTACCTTGAACAAAATGGGTGGAATGTTCCCCGAGTTGGTTTTATAAAAAAAAAAAAGAACCCATTCATTTTTATTTGCAACATCACATCAGCGATTCCACTGTTTGCCGCTTCTACAAAATTCTCTAATTCAGTGATGCACTGCGATCAAGGTCGTCAAATAAAAAGTGTGTTTAGATCCGTTCTCCAGTTGATGAGTCGTTACGAATTGAAGTAGAAAATGCATCTTTACGAGGCAATGAAGGAATCCGTCTCGAAGCAAGAAATATCAATGCTAATGGAACGACTATAATTGCATTGAATACTTCAGTAAGCAAATCTGAAAGAAAGGAAACAAAAATTTAGAGTGATGGTGCGATCCGCCTTACAGGAAAAGTTCGCCTTGGAACAGAAGCCAAAGGACTCACTCTTTCACCATCACCGGCTTTAGATGCTTCTCTTGATGCTTTTCGCGTTTGTGTGAGTTTAATTAAAAAACAATCAAAGATTTATAGGTATGCAGTGGAACCAAATCAAAACTTTATCTTATAGCCGGTAATAAACCCTGCAATGCTGGATTGGATGTTTGCTTTTAAAATTTATTGGTTTTCGGTCAATGTTCTTAATGTACAAAGATTATTTATGACATATATGAAGACCTATGAAAAGTCAAGTTGTGTCATATAAACATGGGACCTGATTTGTACACATATCAAAAAAAGGGTGCGACCCGCACGATTTTTAATCTAAACAACTATTACTTTCTAACATAGCACCAAGTGGTACTTCTCAGAAAAAAAACGTTATAGTACAGGATATACCCAAAAAAGGGTGGTCATTACCCATTGAAGAACCCGTACAAACTCTGGAAAACAGTTAAACACCGTCAACAACCAGGCTTTGACCAAAACGAAGAGGATCACCAGCTTTGATCGCAAATTTGATTGTAGGAGGAGCTTGGAAAACCTACAGTATCATTGGTATTAAATGAATAATCTTTAACAAACCAAAACAATAGTAGATCCAAGGCGGAACTCTCCTACGCGATCTCCAGCAATATAAGGAGCATGAACAGGCAGTTCTGTATAAGGTCCAGTCTTCTTTGTGAATCTTCGCCGCTGAATTACGTTTGTACGTAGAGAAGGCTCCTAAACACTTGTAAATTGTAAAATTTGTACACATACGGCATCAATAACAATATCTCCTACATTGGTCGCTGCAACAGCAGCCATTGAGAAAAATCCGTGTTTCCATGTTCCGTTCATAACGACACGCTCATTTAAACAAAATAAATGTGGCACATGGCTGAGAAGAGTAGGACGAACTGAGAGAAGAAGACCAGGATAATGACGGCATTGTTTAGCCACCCAACGTGCAGGAGAGTGGAATGCATGATAGTTACCAGGAGCCAGATAGATAACAACTTGATAGAGATCCAATTCATCCTGTAAACTTTTTTTATTTATTGAAGAATGTAAAAAAAACCTGGCAAGTCATGTCTACATCACCAAGAAAACTGGTGAAGTCATAATCGTGTCCTTTGACATATTCGATTTTTCCTTCTTCGACTTTTCCAAAATGAAGGACAATTCCATCAGCAGGTGATACCTAAGAAATTTTTATATATATTTTTTTAAACTAACCAAAGAACTAGCACTAATAGGGCGAGACTCCGTTTTCAGTTTTCTATTGAAGAAAGCAGCAAATGAAGGGTAAGCTCTAAGTTCAGGCTCTACAGCTTCGTCCATTCTACAATCATAAGCTCTGACAAACGCTCCAAGAAGTGGTTCTCTCAGCCATATAGGTATTTCACGGTTAGCAAAACTGCCCACAATTCTTGAGGCAGCATTAAAGGGAAGAGACAAGTAGGTACGAATCTAAAAACACAAAGTCAGTGTATCCTTAAAACTTATTGAGTCCAACATTTTTTTATCCATAAAGTTGACAAACAAGTCTTTTGCTGCAGAAAATGGCGCAATTGTTAGCTTCTTCGCCGAATCAAGTCCTATTTTCGGATGATATCACGCCATTGAGATGGCCAGTGGAAATCGCAATTGATAACTCCCCGACAAATTATACAGTAACTAGAAGTTACAAAGGTTAAACTACACTTTATTCGTTTCCCCTTTATCAGATCCTACTAACCGCAAATGCAAGCCGTCATTTCACGGATCGTCTTATCGTCAAGTACATTTGTCCAGGACGTTAGTAGTCTCACCCCATATGGTAAAACTGCCGTTTCAGATTTCATTTTTGAGTAAAATTTAAAAAAAATGACCAAACAAACCTTCCAATTTGAGTAGTAATGTTTACTGTCCACAATTTCTCTCCAATCGGGAGTGAAAAGGTATCCAAGATATGAGACTCCACCGAGGAATACTGTACTTAGCGACAACCATTTCACCCATCCCCCTAAAATAATGATTAGTAGGTAAAACAAATAACAGCTTCAGTGTTCACGGCTTGAGAAAACAGAGTCGGACAAGGTTCGTCAAGTTCAAATGTTACAGCGATTTGAAAAAGATAGCCTAGATTCAAGAAAAAAATTCTCTTGTTAATCTTCTTCTATCCACTCGACTCCTCTATCTAGGATCATTACTTACATAAAGTGAATATCACGATGAAGGGATTGTACATCATCTCCATAGCGATGTAAAGAGAATCCACGATGAGCGACAGTTTGACGAGCTTTTAGGAAAGAGTTTAATAAAAGGGGGAGATGAGCGTCGTGAAGACGAGGCTAAAGCAAAAAAATAAAAAGGGAACTAATAAAGAGGCGAAAGAGAGAAAGAAATGTTCGTTTAAGATGAAAAGAAGATGATGAATGACTCTGGATAGGGTTATAACGTCAACGAGCCTATGGTGTTTTTTCTCGCAAACCATTTCCATATCAGATAAAACGATCCTTATGTGAAACACCTGGTTATCATTTCCTTTTTTTGGGGAGAATTACCCTCCGAAGATAAATTACGAGATTGGGTCTAGCAACGAAAACAAGAACTTCTTTGAGCGCTGGGATTTTGGTTTTCACGTGCAAAAGGGAGTTCTCAGCCGCCGAAAAATGGGGTCGTCGATAATCCAGGTACACAAACGTAGAGGGGCACGACGGGAACAGAAGGAACCAAAGCATATTGCCATAGGCTTCAATTTCCACGCGTCTCGTCTTTTCTCTTTATGATGAAATGTATTCAACCGGCAAATCAACATTATCCTTCCATATACAATTGGTTTGCTATGGGTTAGAATATGTACCTATGGGGTTAATCACTTCAATTAAAGAATGAATATCTCTTTATCTTTCGATAACATAGAGATCTTTCAAAAGGAAATGAGAGATCCTCATGGCTGGCAGGTGGTCGACGGTGAAAAGTTGCCTAAACTCTTTTCAATTACCCTAGTAATCGACTCAAGAACGTCTTGGTGTCACTTGGGTGGAAGAGACCCGTCGAGAACCGCTGCTGTTTGTCGAATGGGCCGGTGGGCGGTACGACTAGTTCCGTTGCTGTACCGCCTCTATAGGAGATGATGGAACGAAAAAGTCTAAGACAAGATATTCAAAATAAATGAAAAAAGGGATAGAATACAGACAGGAGGAATAACAATCGTGAGCGATGACTCATGCGATCGACATTCTGGTTGCCATCCTCCGCGATGGGTCATGTGATTTGCTCCTGAAACATTAGCCCAACGCGTAGAGAGTAGATAGCAAGAACATTCGTTTATATAGAGCTGATGATGTCACGATGTTACAGCAACAGGAATTTCCTTGTGACTATGAGGAGACGACGTTAAATGAAAAATACGCCGTTAAAGTCAATTCGCCAAAGAGAAACGATTCGGTTTTGACCGTTCAGGAGAGTTGTCAGCGTGTGGTGGCGGAGGGTGGTGGGTGGTCAACTGGGGACAACAGCACGTGACCGGCCGTTGACCTTAGCCCGGATGCCCTGACGCATAAATAGACACTCTGGAATTCATTATCCTAAATGCCAATAAACCTAAGAATCTACTTGACTAACTCAACTCATGCTTATGATTTCACAAAAGTTACGCTATGTGCAGATCAGTAGATACTTCCATTTTTTTAAATATGAGGACCATACACTTCTGCGACATCATTATCAGATAAAATAAACTGGTTTCATCTCAGAATAGAAACTGATGGCGTGGGAACGAGAGAAAAGTCAGCAGAGAAACCGGCAATGAATCATAGACCGAAAACTTGTTAGAAGAAAGAATGAAAACAATCAAAGACCGCAGGGCAATCCCATCTACTGTTGACAAAAACAAGCAATCTAAACTGACCTTTCTTTTTTGTCGTCACTATCTCAGTATTGGAACAAAGTAATCTTCCTTTATAAACAAACGGTCTTGAGTTGATTTGAAAAAGAAGAGAACTTGTTGTTTTCTAAAAATGATATTGAGATAAAATAAAATAGGAATTCATATTAAAAAAAACTTATATGCTTTACCTTCTGGTACGATATATGACGAAATATTTGTTGTTCAGTGATCCGAAACATCTTTAAAAATCTAAAAACCAGAAAACTAAACAGTTAAGTTAAACAAAGCATATAACGGAAATCCAAGAAAAATTATTTTAAATAAAAGGAATGTTTATAAATAAGAAGCAACTAGAACAAATAACAGACATAAAGTAAATGAAAACAATTAACTCATTAGCTGCTGCAACCTCATTGAAACCTCACTAAGAGTAATGAGAACATTTTCTTCCACCCGTTCTGTCCTTGTACCTTTATGTGGAAGACTATTAATGAGATGATCAAATGCTTCCTTGACAAAATAATTGAAAATATATGACTTACTTCAGCTTTAAAAAATTCTAGAGACTCTTCACTTTCCAGTGCTGCGTCTACACCTTGTATTCCACCAAAGACAATTAAAATCCGCCTTAAATGAAACCAAATATAAACCACAAACATACATATTTTGGAGAGTACAAATATTTAAATCAGCAACAGGGGAACCTCTTGGAGAAGTACCTAGAATGATATCATAACGTTCTCTAAAGAAATATAACAATTAGCGTATACAGAACAACCTATTTAAAACATCTTTAATACTTGTTGCTAATCGAACGGAATATCCCCAATAAGCACCTGTTGCTTTTCGAACTTTATCCGCACTAGAAATACATCCATGAAATTTTCTATATTCTAAAAAAATACTATAACCGATTGCAAAAAGTTTATCCTACTTTGACCATCGGTAAGATTTTTTATTTCTACTGTAACTCTTGTATCCGGCGGCAGAGAAATTTCTTCATCAATTTGAAATGGCTAAATAACATTAAAAAAAAAAGTATTATAATTCGTTACTTTATCAAGTCCTATATCGACAAGTGGTCCACGTCCACTTTTAACAGGTTTGTTTTCGACGACACCTTCACGAAATTGAAAAGACAAATCGTCAATTTTAAAATGATGATAAGCATCAAGTGGATTTAATAAACCTGGAAGTTTCAAAAGTAAATAGAAATATGAAAAGTACCTGCATATCTTA
Source organism: Oscheius sp. DF5120 (assembly GCA_932521415.1). Taxonomy (NCBI): domain Eukaryota; kingdom Metazoa; phylum Nematoda; class Chromadorea; order Rhabditida; family Rhabditidae; genus Oscheius; species Oscheius sp. DF5120. The sequence goes on from OW051463.1 coordinate 1,714,195, forward strand.
ATGCTTTATGGAACGGAAACAATTTTTTTCGTAAATATTGGGGACATTCAAGATATTCTAAAACTTTGGCTAAATAAAAACATGATTCAAAGTTGGAATCAGATGGCACTATATCTCCTGACCACCGACCAGCCCAATACGCATTTATATCTCTAAAAAAATTAAAGAAAATTAAAAAAAAAACTTACTCTTGTGTCATTTTAGCAGTTTCATCGTAAATAACAATTTCATTGGCACAAAAAATAGTAGCTGCTCGAGCAACTTGACTAACCATGTAAGAACGTAATTCCATATTTTGAGCATTATTGAGGTACGATCCAGGCACGGCTATAGCAAGCGTATATGAAGTAGCTAAATAATGGAAATCATTTAATTACATGTTAATATGTTAGGTACACTGTAGTTCAACTAGTATATTGACAAGAAAACTTACCTACATCTTCCTTCATTGATTTTTCTTCTATCTTTTTCTTTTTTGCTCTTTCAAATTCATCATTAAGTTTTACTAATTTAGCTTCTTTCTCGTTCAAATCTTCAGTTTGTCCTAAAACTAAAAAAATTTGACACAAAAACGTACGTTTTCGTTTTTTCTTTACTTCATTGCTACCTTTTATTGTGACGTTTTGAATAAGCTTCTTTTTTAAACCATTAATTTGCCTTTCATTGTCCGTCATCTAAAATATAAAATGATCAAGTTTATTTACAATTTTGTGCTCAACAAAAAACTACAATGTCCTTCCCCAGACAATGACCTGCCGTCACACTCGTATATAAATAAGACCAGTTGCCCCCCTTTGTTCGTCAGCTGCCCTCACCTCTCACTGGCAACAACTTTTCTAATATGAATGTTAGCTTACTTTTTTTTCTATTTGCCAGTACGTTAAAGTTACTCAATTAAATTTCATTTAGTTGTTATATGTATGCCAAAAGATAAGGAAGATAAAAACTCCACAAGTAGGTTTCTGGATAGTTAATGAGTTTCCAATAGTTTGTGGTAAAAATGCGGAATGGAGAGAATGTACTAATATTTGTGGTCCAAAAACATGTCAAAACTTTTTAATGGTTAGTACTACAATATAACGGATTTTTGTTAGGTTTCACCATGTTTCTCTCTACGCTGTGGACAGCCAGGTTGCTTGTGTAAAGAGGGATTTGTATTTTTGGATTACGCCGACCATACCAAAGGATGCGTAACGCGTGAAGTTTGCAAGTAAGTTTTCAAGAGAAAATAAATAAAATCAACAGCAAATTACAAAAGCAAACCCAAGAGAGAACCACATAATACAGCAAGATATTGATAGTAGAATTACTCGAATCACGTAAGTAATCCAGAGCAATAAATCTTATAATTTTTATATAACTAATGATTTTACACATAGTAATAACTTTTTGTAACAACTGGATAAACGAGGTAGTTCATCAATTCCATAGGAGACTTGTCCAAGAAAGAGGAACTATCTTAAATAAGAAATTTACTTTATGTTATTATATACTCCTACCTGTCCATTTGGTAATGGATCAGCACCTTGTCTGAATCCAAGATAGATAACAAAAGGTACGAATCCCCATCGGATAGCTACTGTGGCGACATTAACTCCTTTATTAACCAAATTCTTTTGTCCAGAAGATAATTGCATCTAAAATTCAACAAAAATTTAATAGCATTGCAAAAGTATAAAATGGTATTCCAACAAGTTATAAAAATAAGACATAAAATAAAAAGAGATTTATAAAACAAAAATCCATCCCACGAAAATCACAGACAGGCAGTTAAATAAAGGAAAATAAAAAAGATAAAAATAAAAAGTTAATTACCAACACGATCCCGAGGAATGAGACGAAGCTCACTTCCATGTTTCAAAAACACATTACCAGCCGATTGCGAAGGGTTTATTCCTACTCCTTCGTTTGTGATAATGGCCGATGTTGCAGCTGGTACCTGAATATAGATGAAAAGCTAATAATCATTATTACCTTGAATTCTTCAGCAACATATTTTAAAACTGCTGTAAACGGAGTACTTTCAGGAACTGCCAAGCTGAAACACAATAAAGAAAATAGCCAATTTTATCAAGATATATACTCTGCACAAATTACCCCTGAAGGATAAAAAAAAACTACTTACACTTTGAATGGAAGCTTGGGGTCACTTGTCAACGTAATTTTAAATGTGACCTTAGACGAGCTGGTAGCAGCTGGAGCGTCTGACATTCTAAAAAGTAAAAGCAAAGTACATAAAAAAAAGAAAATAAAACAAAAACAATGAGGCAATCCAAGATTCTCCAACTGTTCCAGTCGATGGAGCGCAAAAGCCACACAGACCTTTATTTATTTCAATATATCTTTCGCTTTTCAGTCACTAAACAATTTTTATAATCTCGAAAATTTATTTTTTAATTGTCAGTGAAATTTTATTATTTCATATCATTGTTGCGGTGATCTTGTGTTGGGAAGAAGAGAGGAAACAGACGGGATGTTTGCTAGAACATTTTTTTGAAAATACAAACTTTACAAACTTCTAAAAACGTGATGGGTGGGGAGGGATCTGGCCAAGGAGTAAAATGATAGTTTATCGTTTGATATTACTTCGTCATGTTGAAGAGTGACTTCAGTCCAAAAGTTTACCTCGTTTGCTTCTTCAAACATTTCTATCGAGAAATTTGTTTCCAAGTCTGTCCCATCATCATAGTAGTAATGCTGTAAAACCCTTTCGTAGATCTTTGCTTTTTAAATAAATAAAAGACATCTGTTCCATATGGTGTTCTAAAAGACAAACATTTTGCCTGGCTAAAAACACGATATAGCGAGCAAACTTACATCATCAGTTTTATGGTCTATACCAGGCATGGCTAATTTGATTCGAAGAAGGCATTCCGTATCGCTCCTCTTTTGTGCTTGAATGGAGTGTAAATCACGACACACCGTTTTCATCTGCAACATTTAGTAAAGAGTCTTACTCACCGGGGTGTAGAAATGAGCTAAAAGAACGAGATTTGTGGGTTTTCGATTTTCAAAGTTCGGTTGACTAAAAAACCGACTTACAATCACGGAAAGAGATCTTGTTCCCTCGAGTTGTATGAGGGGTTTTGGAAGTGAAGCAGGCTCTATTATAATTATATAATGAACGCAAAAAATAAATCAACCGGGTATGTAACAGTAGGTAAATAATTCCGATCCAGGTTGTTGAAGCCTCGAGCAATTCATTGGAATCGAGGTAGAACAGCCGCATGATTGATTCTTTTTTGAAATACAAAATCTGAAAATTTCTGTTCAAAAATATAAAGTACAACCTTGATCCCTGTGTTAACAAACAGGTATGACAATTGTTACAAGGCACATTGCTGGTGATATTTATCGGTGGACAATTCAGCATAATACATGTTCCAGCAGCTCTAGATACTATCATTTTTTAGCATAACTTTATCAAACCCTGTGATAAACACTAGGAAAAGGACGAATAGCTGTCCCATTTTTATGACGAGAGGGGAGGCGGAACAACAGACAACTGGTTCGTTTTCTCATAAACGCCTCCACTTGAAGGAGTTTGACGTTTTGACAATTTTCGAGGTCACAAAAGTGAAACATGAAAAAAGAGGTTGCTCTAATTGGATAACTATCATAAAACATAAATTTATATTTATATTTATTTTTTTGCTTGCTTTCCAACCGTTTTGGTTTTTTACATCGAATTTATATTGAATGTGTTTTGTGACGTATAGTTGATAAAAGCATAACCCACGTGTTACTCACACATGTTTGCGTTTATTGTGTTTTATGCACTCTTTCTTTCTTCTTTCTCTTCTTTTTTTTTGCTATCTAAATTACTAACCTTTTCTTTTCAGATTACTTAATGAAGGCTTTTGTTACCGTTGGTACAACAAGATTTGACGAACTTATATGCCGAATTTTTCAACCGGATTGTTTAGAAACATTGAAACGGATAGGAATTACATCGTTGCTGGTGCAATCTGGAAATAGTGATTTGACAAATGTAGAAAACGAATATTTTGATGGGAAATCAGAGGCAGAAGGAACATTTATATCTAATGGCATCAATATATGTTATTATAAATACAAAGGTGATATTTTACAAGATATCAAAACAGCTGATCTTGTTATTGGACATGCTGGAGCCGGAACTATATTAGATGTGTTGCGGAATAGGAAACCTTTAATGGTTGTTATCAATGAGAAACTTATGGGTAATCATCAAACCGAATTAGCAGACGCATTGGCTGAAGGTGGTCATGTCCTTGTTTGTACGCCTAGAACACTGTCTGAAAGCTTGCTAAACCGTACCCTCTTCGAATTAACTCCTTATAATCCCCCAGATCAAAATAATGTAGTTAGGTATATTAATAATCTTATGGGTGTTACTAAAGATTGAATTTAACTTTTTTTTTGTTTTTTTTTGATTATGTAGTTTCATTATATATCTATCTTTGATGATTTTATACTTACCTTCAATACTTTTCAGATGGACTTTACTTCAGTTTTCGAGCTCTCATCATGGGATATTGTACTTTTAGCTCTTCTTGCTGTTTTGGCTTTTCGATGGTGGAGACGAGCTGGACAAGTTATAGAAGTTCCAACTCCGAAAGTTTGATTTTTTCATATATTTATATTGATTCAGACTGTTGCTCCACTTCCGATGGAAGATATGACTCTTTCTGAATTAAAGAAATATAATGGCATAGACGATGAGCACATTCTTTTTTCTCTTAACGGAACTGTACGTTTTCTTCATATTTCATTAATAGTCATAGATTTATGATGTTACACGCGGTCGTTCATTCTATGGCCCAGGAGGTCCATATGGAAATCTTGCGGGACACGATGCTACAAGAGCTTTAGCAAAAATGGATGTGAAGGCTATTAGTGATGAATGGGATGATCACAGTGAACTCAATGACGCTGAAAAGGTTTGTTTTTCGTACTATTTGATGCTCCTCTTACAGGAAACAGCTAATGAATGGGAGTCGTCATTTAAATATAAATATCCAACGGTTGGCCGTTTACTAAAAGACGGAGACGAGAAACACGATTACGATGGTAAAATTTCCGCAATTCGTAGTTAAATTGAACGGTACGTGTTTATTCTTTTATTGCTTGTATTTTTCTTACATGTGTTTTTAAACGAGTAAATAGTTTCTAAGCATGAATTATTTCCATTGATGTTAAGTCTTTTAATACTTTTTTAGCTTATTTTTATATAACTTTGCATTGCAGTAATGGCTTTATTGTTCCCAACTCATATACCAGAAGTACCTCTTCGATGGGATGAAAATATGTGGATATCTCAAATCTCAGTTTTAAATGAATCTTCTCTTTTGAAGGCGTTTGCCGAGAAAGTATCTACTACAGTAAGCTTTTTTTTTAGTTATGAAAATTTTCAAAGAATCAACGTGAATGCTTCACTCACTTTGAGGATAAGATGTGCGGTATAGGAATAGGTGATAGTGATGAAGATCCTAATGAACGTGGTCTTGATTAACTCTTTTGTAAATAAATATTAATGCTTTTTAATTTTGTCTACTTTATCAGTTATGCACCTTATACGTTCTGCTAGTTTTCCTGTTTTCTCAATATTAAGGTTCAAAATATACTATTTCCATTGACGAAGTCTTAAAAAAAGAATTAAAAGTAAGTTATTATTGAAATTAATCATTTCATTTAGTGGAAGAATATGATTCGGATAGGCTTTCTATAAGGTTCAATATACGTATATATATATACATATTATATTATGGTTTCAGATTAGAAACACTTTCTACGGAAGAAGCTTCACATCCACTGATGCTTAACTCCGGAGATCTTGGAATTCCGTCTTCTAGTATAAAAGTACGATACTTAATGCTTTACATTTTAATTTTATTTAGCTTAAAAATAAGAGAGCAAGTCCGAAAAAAGAAAACAAAGTCGCTGAAATGCGGGACGATAAAAAAGGTGATACGAAGCCAGTAAGATGCATAATTTTCATAAATTTACTTATTAAATTTAGATATTTAAAATTTTAAAGAAAGATAAAATCACATGGGAAAACTTTGATGAATTTGCATCTGAATTTATATTGGATGATTCCTTTAAAGTAAAAACTTTTATTATCCACATGTTTTCAGGGTATTGTAGAGAAGTGCGCAACTTGGGACATTGCTCACTTCGTTTATCTCACCAAGATGGGACGTCGTCATCAGCCTGTTCATGTAACGGGTTTATCCAATTTATACGATGATGTGTCTGTATATAGAAATTTAGTTAAAACGTTGGTTGAGGATTGGGAAAAAAGTAGGTTATCTAATATTTCCAGTTATTAAGCTGATTGATTTTTAGAAGATGAACATGGTAAAGACGTTATAAATGAAGGATCTTTACATTTTCTTGAAGCAGAACATATCAAAGCTTTAAGAAAGGTGTTATATTTTGTTGTATTTTATCAGAATGTTTAGGAATCTCCTTCTTTTCCTGATGCCTTATATTATTGCCAGTTATGTGATTATCATCTCAATAATATGGATCATATTCGTACTCATCTTGAAGAATCGTCACATTTCTCACTGAGAAATGTAGGTGTCATATTCATATAGAACCTGTTAAACTTTTAGCTTATTGATGAACGAAAGCAATTTGTTAACATGTCATTTTTTCCTCTTCCTAAGCAAAAAGAAGCCATCAACAACTTGCTCAAAGAGGTTCTAAATGTATCGAAAGTATATTACATCGATGGAAATGTAAAAAAGAGTAGTTAATTATTAAATTAGTTTCAGAATATTTCTTTGTTAGAAGCTGCGGAACTTATTAGAAATCAAATTTTTAATAATATTAGTGATATTCCTGAACTCAAAGGTATTAAACATATGGATTATCTATTGTGATTTTTTCAGAAAAAAACATTAAACTTCACTTAATTGGATCATTGTATTACAACGTTCATGATGATGATTCTGATATTAATTTATCTCTTAAAATTGATAATATCCAACCAGATCTTATGTTTGAAACTGTTCGAACAATTGAGAGTAAATTAAAAGGTTTTTTTTGTGCTGTTTTTATTGTTTTTAGCCATGGAAAGCGACGGTTTTTGTGATATGGAAATATGTGAAGGTCTTCATCCACGATTTATCATGAAATATAAGGTTTGTTATAAATGGTAGTATCTAAAATTGTATAGTGAATCTTAAAAATACCATTTAACTGCATACACATAACATTTTAGGATATTACAGTAATGATATTATGGCAAGCTGAAAATAAAGTAGCAGTAACCCGATTATTTCGTATGTATACTGTTTTCAATAAAAAAGTGCCATTACTCATGAAAGCTGTACGGCATTGGGCAAAAGTAAGTGAGATATATATCTTTATACATTCTAGAAAGCGGAACTGATATTCCCTATTGGTCTAGTAAAGGAAGCTTACGACTTGATGGTAATTCATTATCTGCAGGATAAGAAGATTTTGCCAATTATTTCACATCAAGACCTACAATTACCCACTGAACATCCTAAAGATTTTGATTTAGCTGAAGAATTTATAGGCTTTTTTGGATATTACTCTTGCAAACGTGACACGGTTTGTTGGTAGTTGGTATTCTATTGTTTGTGTTTAGGTTGTTCAAATTGAAAAAGAAAAGATGCTTAAAGAGGAATGGAAATGGAATAAAAAACTTTTCCAAATTAAAGGTATTTAGAGTAAAAGATAAATATTTATTTAGATCCCTATCGTGATGATAATATTGTCAATTATGGGAAAACAGTGCAGCCTTTCTTTTTCAACTGCATTCTGAAGACATACACTTATTTTGTAATTCCTAGAAATGAGGATGGACCGATTGTAGAAATTCAGCTCTATAGTCCAGTATGTCAAATTAATTTTCCAAACTTTTGTAGCAACAAGAAGAAAATGAAATAAGACGACAGAATGATATAAAAAGACAACAAGCGAAACAACATGGTCAAATGCAGCCTATGGTAGTAATAAATTCTAATCTAGACTCAGTTGAAAATACAACAACACTTAAGAAACCTATAGTAATTATCTATTATTATAATTTATATTTTTTTAGGAAGCTTTAATTAAGAAAAATACCTCAACTGTAAGCGCTAAAATGGACGATAATTATCAAATGGGGATGAATTCTAATGAAGATCCTGTATCGTTTATTAATTCGCAAATTGTATTAACACCATCTAAAAGAAGTTGTAAAATGGAAAAACAATTATTCTCAAGTATGAGAGAATGTTCATCTAAAATGCTTGATAATGATGCAAATGAAATAGCTGATCAAGTATTTATTGTATTAACTCTGCTATAATTAAATTCAGAATAGTGAAGCCAAAGAAAAAGATTATATATATACTACAGAAGCAATAAAATTAATTGGTAAGGAAGCAAAGTTATCTTTAGTTGATAAAATAAGAACAGAATTGGAACAAAATTGTATAATCGATAGAACTAATGTTAGTTTTAGTTCGGATGATTCAGTATCATTCCTTTAGAAAAGATTTTTACAACCTGAAAAATCATCAGTTGATTTATTTCCTTATTATAATAGGCAAGGTGAATACCGTCAAAATATATTGGATGATACTGATACGATAGAACATAAAGTAAATTTAAAGCAATTAATTGATAGTTGAGTTTTTTTAAAGGATTATGTAGATGAGTCAGAAGTAGATGTAACTGCTGAAAGCAATATTTATTATGATGCACTTGGATCGCCAATGAAAGAATATTCGCCAAATGTTAAAATTCTTACTGAAATAGTTGCTGATGATTTGCATCACAACAATAAGGAAGCGATAACAAGGCCAGTAATGAATAGAAGAGAAGAAAAGCTAGAATATAAAAGATCGGTTTGCTATTCTTGTTATTTTGTTATCTTCATAGAAAGGACGAAAACAGCCGGTTGCTTATGATGAATTTAGAATACGACACGGAACATGGCCAATTAAATGGGATCCCAATCATAAAGCAGTGGGCTGTTCGCTTCATTTAGAATGTGTTATTTTAGGCTGGAACATGGAGTCCTGAAGATTTTTGTTATTCTTTTGACGACATTAACAACTTCACACATGGATTTTGTGCTGATGTAAAATGCCAGTATTGCGATAAAAATAGCCATTTATCTGCTAATTGTCCTGAAATGAAGGTATATATCTATATATATTTCCAAGGAAAATATTTCCACTTTAGATTCCTGATATTATAGAAATAACTCACCAAAAAAGCCATGAAGAATGGATTTATTTAAATATGATAATTAAGCGTTATTACGGTTAGTTATATATAATATAGTTAAGCTTGATTCATTTAGACAATCAAAAACTCGACGACAATTACATGAGAATTATTGACAACCTCATTGATAGAATGAAACAATTTTTGATTAAAGATGAATATTTGAAGGATAGTACACTTGAGGTAGGTTTTAAAAAAAAAGTTTATTTTTTAGGTGTTTGGTTCTCTTCACAATGGATTTGGTACTAAGGGTTCTGATGTTGACATATGCTTTAAATTTAATGGACACTCACAACCACCTGAGGTTTGTATATATATATATATATTTTTATATTGATATTTTAAATCAGGGTATTGATGCAGAAAGTATTATAAAATCAATTTCAAAGGTTTTAAATAGAAATATGAAGGGTATAAAAATTGAGAAAATTCTTAATGCAAAGGTTCCCATTGTCAAGTTTGAACTTCCTGGGGAAATTGTTATAGACGGAGAGTGAGTGTTTTATCATTTTCGTCATACTTGTTTTCAGTATTTCCTACTATAACACCCTTGCTTTGAGTAATACAAAAATGCTTCATACATATACGAGATGGGATGCACGAGTCGCACAACTTGGCTTATGGGTGAAAAAGGTATATTTGAGAAAGGAGAAACTTATTTTAGTTTAGTGGGCAAAACATTGTGACATTGGAGACGCTTCACGTGGCTCTCTTTCATCTTATTCTTACATTATTATGCTAATCCATTATTTACAAAATTGCGATCCACCTGTTTTACCAAGGCTTCAAGAAGTTTGCGTTTTTGTTGTACATTATTCGTCAATAGGATTTTCGTGAAAATAAGCCGCCTGAACTTGCCAATGAATGGGATGTGTATTATCATAAAGAAGTTGAACAAGAATGGTCACAAAACAAAAAGTCTGTGGCTGAACTGTTTATTGGTTTCTTAGACTATTATTCACGATTTGACTATAAAAATATGGTTGGTATTCGTATAGTTGAAAAATGAATTTTTTTTAGGTTATTCAAATAAGAAGGTCCACGCCATTGACAAAACTGGAAAAGGGTTGGAGTCGTTCCATATGTTTAGAAGATCCTTTTGATTTACGGCATAATCTTGGTTCTGGCGTTACACAACGAAGTGAGACTGGTTTTTATTTCAGTTATTTTTAGTGTTCGTCTATATTGTTAAAACAATTCGACTGTCACGTGGAGTTTTCATGAGCCCTATCAATGTCCACGAAGCTAAAGAGGTATTTTATATTTTCAATGTCCATCTTACAGGATTTTATCCTGAATAAATGTGGCGGAGGTAAAGTACCTGTCAAAGTATGTTACCTATGCCACAGGCTAGGTCATTTTCGTGAAAATTGTCCGAAACGAAATGAGAATCAACCTTCTCCGCAACGTCGACGAGAAGGTTTTGTGAGAAGAGAGAATGTTGATCGTAATGCAGTTGATAAAGATGAGAAAAGTAGAGAAAATAATGGAAAATCCAATAATAATAATAACAATAGCAATAGGCACAACGGAAGAAGAAGGTTTTACTGTACTTAACATATAATATTATTCAGAGATAGACAGAAGAATAATAGATAATACTTTCTTCTTCTCATTAAATATATTTTTTCGGTAGTCCACCTAGTGAACCATTCTTTTATAACTTATGTTTCTAAACGTGTAAATTGTGTGATAATTAACACTGGTCAGTTTTTCTTACCTTTTACCTCATATGTTGCTGTAAAAATATTTAAACTGAGAATGAATTGTGATTAACAAGAAATTCAATGATGTCTTAAATTAAATTTAATCTATTGAAGAATTGAACTCTATATTTTGGAAGCTTTTTGTATCTATAGCATTGGTAAGAATTTCATTCAAATTACTGTTATTGGATAGTAATTTTCGCCTATTTTATGTTTGTATTGATAACCGGTGTCTAGTATAGTTATATTAAGTTCATCTTTTTTTTATTTATAGTAAAAATGATTTTTGATTTGTATTTTTTCCTGAACTTCTCAATTTTCCTGTGGATGGTTTTTATTTTCACAAGCGGCTCCCAATCTGACAGATCTCGTTTCCCTTTGCGTATCGACGACAGGTGTACTTTTTCTCCACACGGTGGCGGCTACATTCTTCGGCCCTTTTCTTCATTTCCTTTTCTTTTTCCTCACACACAATATGATGTCGTCTATCATTTTTCTTCACCTCTTTTCCATTCGTTTTTCACATTTCATTTTGGGATTTTAGGTAACTTCGGAACATCTTCATCGTTATTGGACGATGGGATGAATTCGATTGGAGAAAAAAGAAATAAACAAAAATCACCAAAACCGTCTGTGGAAGTCATGTCCATAACCAGTATGCACTTTCAGGAATTTAGAGCGCCATTGGCTGCTTTCTGTAAGTTTTTTTCCTCATTTTATAAATAAATGGGAAAATATTCGCTGTTTTTTACTAACAACGGAAGTTAGTTATTTGATAGCGGTGCTATTGTTTGCCATCTATATAAAACGGATTATTTTCAATCTAAACAATATACCGGCGTTAATAATAATAAAATTGTTTGTGGATTTTTATATATAAAAATGAATAAAAAAAAATTAAAAAAAAACAGCTTATATAAAAAAAATGATGAAAGCAATTTAGGTCTTCCGATAATCGACTTCCAAAATGACAAGAATGGAAGTGCCTTGAAGCATATGAGTGTGACGTGAGTATATTCGTTGTGTAGTGATTTTCGTCCTCTCTTCAGACCACACGGCGGTTTCAGTCGATCGACCATCAAGCCCCGTCACAGTTCGGAATGCGTTGAAATATGCAATGCGATCCACAAATTTAAAGGTTCGCTCTTTTCTCATTTTTCTATATTTTTTTATCTAGAAGATACCCGTCTGCGGGAGAGCAAAACCCGTCAAATCGAGCAGTTTCGCGATGAACTGCAGCATTATTTGACAATGACTCTGCCGAATTTGGGCGGAAGAACCGTTCGTCTTGACATCTATGGATCAATGAATAATGGGTTTGGGACGAACGATTGTGATGTTGACATGTCGCTGTCCTTCCATCCGGACACTCCTCAATGGGCTCATTATTGTTCGGATACGGTGATGAAGGAGGTCGCCAAGGTATTGGTCGATTATCCACAAACACTGGACGAACGTTTCATCGCCGCCAAGGTTCCTATCGTTCGGTTTCGAGGAGTCAGCATGGACATCGAGGCAGAGTAGGTGTATTGTTTTTTCTTTATTTTATCTTTCAGCATCAGCTATGATAATCGATTGGCCATTTATAATAGCCGATTGTTAAAACATTACGCAGAGTGGGATTTCAATCGACTGCCAGCTTTGGGAGTGTGGATCAAAACGGTGAGTAAATGAAGAGAAGAAGAAGAAAATGAAGCTAATTTCAGTGGGCCAAGAGATGTGGCATTGGTGATGCTTCAAAGGGAGGGCTGTCCTCCTATGCATGGATTATAATGCTTATTCATTATATGCAACAGCTGGGGACACCGGGAATTCTTCGATATCTTCAGCTAGAACCGAGGAATTCCTCTAATTTGCCAAAGGAAATGATCCTTGGATATAATGTCTACTTTTGGAAGTTTATCAATGTAAAGCAGCCATTCTCCATTGATCGAATCTTTTTAGCCTCATGAAAATTCGGTTCGAACTAATTCACTCCACGACATTTTCCTCGGTTTTCTCGATTTTTATATCTCTTTTTTTCAATTCAAACGACATGAGATGATACAAATTCGCGGGGAAAACTGGCAATATGGAAAACGATTGGATCGATTTAAATGTCATACCATCTGTATTCAGGATCCATTCGAGTTGGATCATAACCTGGCTCAAGGAGTGGATAACGAGAGTGGGTTTTATCTATCTGGCTCTAATTCCTATTTTTTTAGTGTTGGAATACATGATCCAATGTTTGATAAAATCGAAGAATGTCGTGATGGATAGTAATAATCGGGAGAGATTCCTCTCTTCCCGCGGGATAGTTGAACTCTCTCAGATCGATGGATCTCTACTAAAGGATTATGCGGTATGTCTTTTCTTTTTTTTTATTTTCTTTTTTTTCAGGACTTTATCCTTCACAGTTGTACTCTGGACAAACCTGCTCCTATTCGTCATTTCTTTCGAGACAGGACCGTCTCCTCTTGCATCACCCCGTGATATTGTCGAGCTTTATCTCCTCCCCTTGTGCTGTTGTACATAATGTCTTTCTTTCTTTCTTTGGTATCTTCGTTACCTCATCAGGTGCGTGCCTTATATAATAGTAAGCTCAATTATCCTATGCTTGTATATACAACGAGTGTCCCGGCTGTGCCTATTATTGTGATCAGGGACATATTTATTATGTATAGTTAATGATTTCTTTGTTTTATTTGATATATAAACATATCCGATGAAATTGGGTTTTACTTTCGCTTTGTTTCGATAACATTTCACGTATCTTTGTGTCTTAATTACTAGCTAATTTTTCGTAATCACGAACATATGCTCGTATACATGGCGGAAATAGAAACTTCAATTTTTTTTGTTTATTTGTATATTTTCTGTTTTATTTTTAATTTAATCTAAAACTTTTATCAACTTAATTACAAAAAATTCTTAAACACATTGTCTATACAAATATGAAGAAGCGGAGTCAATTTCCCTTTTAAAAGCGTACAACTATCCTATGAACTTTCGCGTCTCCGTTTACGCTTTTTCTCTTTTCTTATATTTTCATCACCTTTTCTTCTAGAAGATGTCGGGATTATTAATACCTAGCTGGGTGGAACATGGCGGAGGATCAATCTATTCAGTCGATATTCATCCGACAGAAGAAAAACTCGCCACAGGCGGCCTAGCTGATGTAAGTTTTCTTCTCAGCCTTTATGTTTTATAGGTTATCGGGGATGGTCTTGTTATGATTTGGAATCTACTTCCGATAAAAAACGAAGAAGCGGCTAAAGACGAAAACGTGCCGAAAGTGCTGGCCAAGTTAAAACATAATGGAGCCGCGGTGAATTGTGTCCGATGGTCGGGGGATGGTAGTATGTTGGCCTGTGCTTCAGATGATAAATCCGTCACCATCTATGAATACGGTATGTCCTAATTGTTGCTAGTAATAAAATGTTTTCTAGATGGCCGGGTAAAGTCTTCCGGTACAATTGGAAGTAAAATGGCAGCCACTGTGGAGAAGTATCGAGTGGTCCATAGCATGCACTCGCATTATTTTGAAGTTTTGGGGGTTGCCTGGTCACCCGATGATCGATTTTTGGCTTCGTCTTCGATGGACAACACAGTAATTGTCTGGAATGCTAGAAAGTTACCAGGTTTTATTTAAATTCTACTCTCCTATTTTAATTTTTATAGAAAAAATAGTAGTTTTAAACGAGAAACGAGGAGGTCATACGGACGCAGTGAAGGGGATAGCCTGGGATCCAATCGGAAAATATCTGGCAACCCAATCGGCCGACGGAAGTGTTAAAGTATGGACGACAGATGACTGGAAATGTGAAAAAACCATCACTGATCCATATATGAACGTAAGAAAAACCTCTAAGAATCAATGTCCATTTCAGACCTCCCAAAATACGACATTTCTTCGTCTTGCCTGGTCGGCCGAAGGTCAATTCTTCTTCTCACCGAATGCTGCCAATAATGAGGGTCCCGTTGCGCAAATCGTCCGTCGGAAAGACTGGGATTTGTCGAGGGACTTTGTCGGCTTTCGTAAGGCAGTTACTTGCATCGGAGTCTGTCCTCGTCTTGTAGAATTTGTTGACTATAATGGGACAAAAATCCGAGTGAGTCACTTCTTCATATGTTTATTCCTACTATTATCTTTTCAATATTCAGAAATTTTAATTCAGCATAAAGCCCTATAAGCGATATTTCATGAGATATTCATATTTTTAGGTGTCCCTCGTCGCCATCGGATCTCGTGACAAATCCTTAGCCATCTTTGCCTATCCCCTTGTCCGTCGACCTCTTCTAGCCATTAAAAACTTCTTCAAAGACACAATAACTGATATTTCGTGGAGGGATCTTGAACTGGCTGTCTCTTCTAGGGTAAGGATATAAGTCTTTTTTTAATTTTTTCCAGGATGGTCATGTAAAATATGTTCTTTTGACAGAAGAGACGGTCGGGACGATGTTGAATCTATCCGAAATGGGAATGGAATGCGAGAGACTCTATCAGATGAGGCCGTCACAATTCCAAAGAGAGGCCAATGGCGTATCGACCGACAACCATAATGACAATGTTTTCATCGAAACGGCTGAGCAGCTATTGGCCAAAAGAACGGTAGGAATTTGATGGAAAAACTGAGGAAGGATTGTAGGCTGATGCGAACAAGGAGAAAGAAATAACGACGATAGAATCTGTAACAACACAGTCGCAGGCGAAGAAACAAGCAGAGATTTTTTTGGAAACCAGAAAGGAACAGGTAGAGACGAGGAAAGACGGCAAACGACGCATCCAACCCATCTTCCTTTCTTCCACAGTCGATGATGATGCTCCGAAAATTACTGTAGTTCCTAAGAACGTCGAAACTCCGAAGGCAATAGCAAATCGACTGGAAAGGTAGACTTTAATTGTTTTTTGAATCCTCTTTCAGTTCTTTTCAGCCACCTTCCCCGAAGAAAAAAAGGATTGAGACATCAACAACCGATGAATCAACATCAGGTGAAAGTAGTGATGAGGAGATGGAGACATCCGAGACGGAGACGGTAACGAGTGGAAAAAAAGGAGATGGCCCGACCACGAGTAATCAAATGTTGGCGGCCGATTTTAAAAAACCGACAATGAGACCGTTCACTCTGACGAGGATAACCATTGGAGAAAAGGAGACAATTCTCGATATGCCGGAAAGACGAGCAAATTTTATGGAAAATATTATTGGAGTTAGTTAAGATAGCAATGAGATAAAGGACTCTTTAGGCACCGGGGGAGAGTATTTCGGTGGAGAATGAATGGAAATGTGTCGGAGTGGATGCTAGTAAAGTTAGTCTTCAAAAAGGAGAGACAATGGTTTGGGCAGTCTTGGTCGATCCCCCTGTTGCTACAGTAGCAGCCAATAGGTAGGAAATAGAGTTGGGTTGAATTTTCGTACCAATCGATATTTGTATTTTTTTCTTTATTATATTACAACTTTTTGCGTTTTCTTGTAATTTTCCAAATCTAAACACCGAAAAAAATAATATATAGATGTTTTAAGATAAAGTGCTTCAGGATCATCACAGCCGTCGGTTGTTTCGATCGATCCGTTCGTGTTTTTGCCTCCTCCTCTGGCCGTCTTCATTGCTGTCTCCAGTTGGATTCATCTCCAGTCAGAGTCGGAGTTAATGGTGGAAAAGTTTTCGCCCTGACACAGAGTGGAAAGTTCAGTTCCTGGTGAGCTAATCTAATTTAAAAAATAAGAAAGATTATAGGGATATAGAGAAGAGGAAAGCGATTTTGTCGAGAATAGCTGTTTCCGACTGTGTGACTAAAGATGACCATCTCCAGTCGATTAATATCACGACCTACGGTCTGCCCGTTCTCAGCTTTAGCAATGGCGATGTCTTCACTTATGCTAGTGATCTTCAATGTTGGCAGTTAACAGACTCTCCTTGTTCTCTGATGAAATTAAGTCGAACTATTGATTCAAGAGAGATAGGCAATGGACATATTGGAAGGGAATTGAATAGACGACGACGGTGGGATTTTTTCAGTCCAATGGATTTCTTTAGGTTCGGTCCACTTCCAAATACTCCTCTCCTCATAAGAAATAGCATAAGCGAGACACAGCTCGAATCTTGGCTCAACTGTGCCCAATCTGCTGGCAGCTCGGCTGATTTTAAAAGATTCCTCTTCTCCTATACGACCCTACTGGTTAATAATGGTAAGAAAGAAAACGATTTTATTTTATTTTTAGGATCAATGGTTAAAATAAAAGAGCTCATGGCTCGATTAGATGGTCCTGGAGGACTTTGTGGACTACAGAAACCTGCTTTAAAGAAAGAAGTCGAAGCTCTCCTTCGACAATCTCCAAACGGAAGAATTCTTTTAACTGAGAAAAGGACGATCTTCTAATCCCCGACCGGTTCTTATCAATGGTTCATCACCGGTTTTGACACTCTTCTATGATCTCTAATAAATATTTAAATCTTTCATTTTCTATTCTTTGTGGATTTTCCATTATTATCTCACCTATCGGGGGGGGGGGGGGGTCATTTTCTATTCTATTGAACTTGTTGTGTTGACATCATCTTTCCAATAATTGTGGGATCGTCCTGCTTTTCTCGTGCCATCTTTTGATGTCCAGTCACATACTTTGGGCCATCTTACATGGCTGCCACTTAAACTGCTTATTTGAGTTTGTGCTTCCATGCCATTAAGGATAGGGTGGGAATATGAAAACATGATCAATAGCTAGATGAAATATAAGCGACATATTGTCGTTTTAGTATCTTCAAAAGCAAAATGTGCGAAAAAAAAACACCATAACACCGGTTTCCGATTCTTATGGAGAACACGGTATAAATATGTCTCTGGAGCTTCCCTTTCCAAAAATTCTAGCACATCAAAAAATACCAGAATTCGGAATCTTATGAAGAAATTTAAAATAAAGTATTCTCAGGATGGCTGAGATCGAAGTGAAAGTTCTATTCTTTGGAAAAGCGAAGGAGCTGGTACAAATTGATGAGAGTAAGGTAAAAAATACTGAAAAAAACTTCAAAGGTCATAGATAAGACTCTCCCCTCGAATAAGTAGCAGTCTGCTGAAGAAAAAAATCTTCCATGAAATATTTCCCGTCCTTCAGCCAATCGAAGACTCATGTGTATTGGCGGTCGATCAGAAGTAGTCAATATTTGACCAAAACATGGCTTTAGATATGTGGAAGAGGAGGAGGAGCTACAGTTGGCTGCAACGAGTGAAGTCGCTGTAATACCTCCTCTAAGCGGAGGATAATAAATAAATTGTTCGACACACATTGTTATCATTCAAAACAGTCTCTCCATCGTCGTTCCATACAGCCGTTGTTCGATTGAATCGAATCGTTTTCAATAGCTCTTTCGAATATTGCCACCATCCACTCTTCTCCTCAACTCCATCGACATGTTGGCGATCTTTCTTCTTTCTTTTGGTTAGTCGAAGGGGGAGTTATGATGAGCTATGATCCCCTCCCCTGGTTAGTCATAGTAGGCAAACGACGGCGTCTATCACGCAGTCATGCTTCTCTCCGAATGGTTTTGTGGGTCTCTTTCTCTTTCTAATATCTAATGAAATCATTTCAGTCGTCTTCACCTCCCTCGGTCAATCCTCTAGAGGTATTCATCTTTCCGTCTCCTTGACCTTTCAGATTCTTCCAATACCACTATGACTATTAGTGAAGAAGCTACATCTTCGATGATTGGGTTAAGAATATGTGGTATTCCAGAAGATAGCAATGTCTGTCATTTCGAAGATAATCCAAAAGAGATTTGTGGTCAGCTTCCTTTTAAAAAATGGAAAAGAATACCTTTTCTAGATATCTGTGAAGGTATACTGTGCTCTCATGGAAAGACATGCGCAAAAAAAAAGAATCATTGTGAACATGAATGCATATGCAATCGACCAGGAGAAGTTCCCGATGAAAATGGCATCTGCAGAAGTGAGTTATTTGCTAGGAACAACACGTATTATGAACAAATAATTCTGAACCACTTTTCTTTTCGGAGAAGTGTAGCCCGGTTAGCTCAGTCGGTAGAGCACCAGACTCTTAATCTGGCTGTCGCGGGTTCGAGCCCCGCATCGGGCTTCAACTATTTTTGTTTTTTTTTTATTTAACAGAAATAACTTTTGAATATAGAATGTTTTTTCATTTCTTTTTTTTCTCATTATATTAATGTTGAAACCAAATTTTTGCCAAAAAAAATCATATCATATAGAAATAATACATTTCTCGTTTTAATAAACGCATACATGTCCAAATTTTCTTTAATTTTTTTTTGTTCCTTTTCATATTTGTCTACTGCTTTTGTTTAGAAAATATGGTATTTTCAGCCCAGTTTAGCTTGTATCATGTTTTTGTCTTTCTTCCCTTTATCAACCAATATAGTGACATTTTTATCACTTATGTCAAGTGCTACGCTTCTTTAGAACCAATTTTTTGAGTTGGTCTATTTGATATATTTTATATAGCCCGGTTAGCTCAGTCGGTAGAGCACCAGACTCTTAATCTGGCTGTCGCGGGTTCGAGCCCCGCATTGGGCTAATGTTTTTGTCTTTTTTTCAGCTGCATGTAGAATAAACCTCTGTTTTCATAATGGAACTTGCCGGGTAGAAGGAGCGAAGCAAACCTGTGAATGTAGACCAGGATACGAGGGAGATCGATGTGAGAATGGTTAGTTCAACACCACGAGTTTACCGGTTATTTCTCTTTAGTGAAGAATATTTGTCTGGATGAACAGCCTTCTCACTGTCCTATCGGACCTTATGAGTGTAATATGTTGGGAGTTAACAAGTACAACTGTTCTTGTGCACGTGGATACTATGAGAACGAGGAAAAAGTCTGTCAAAAAGGTAACCATTCTACTATTAAAGGTTATAGTCTCTTTACAGTCAGTCACTCAGTATTTTTGGAAATTCATTTCGTGGAAACACCTTATTCAGAGATCTATAACGACGTGAAAAGACCAGAATATCAGAAAGTGAGGGAGGAGATCAAATATCCGGTGAGAATGGAGAATTGAAGAGTAAATTTCAGTTCGAGCAAATTTATGACGAACGACTGGTAGCTTTGGACTTCCAAAACTTCACTCAAGGTTCTCTGGTCGCCAATCTTATTCTCCATTTGAAACCAGCGGAAAATGGGTCACAGATCAATGATGAATTTGTGTTTAGGGTAAAGGCAAAAAGATGAATACAACATTCAGAACCACATTCTAAAATGCATGATGAAACAAACAACTTCACCTGAATGCTTTGGAAAGCTGGGTAAAGTATTTCTTCCACAACACGCGTGGCGGTTACAGGTAAAAAAAGAGTTTGATCTCGGGCGGGCTCGAACCGCCGGCCTTCTGTGTGTTAGACAGATGTGATAACCACTACACCACGAGATCGGCATTTGGTTGCCCCCAAAGGGCAGCTTCTTGCTCAGTATTCTAACCGAATATTTTAAGGACGAAAGATGTGGGAATGTCATCTGTCCAACGGGAACTCAATGTCAATCGATTGATAGTGAGGCGGAAAAAACGCGTTGTGTTTGTGCAAGTGGCTATGAAGGGTATGGTAGTGTTTTGAATTCACACGGAACCGTCATTGAACTGTGTAAAGGTAAGTTCTTGCATACTATGATGGATATTACAGACGTGAACGAGTGTTCCATAATCGACGGTATATGTGAGGAAGGAGAAAGCTGTGTCAATACAGCAGGCAGTTTCGAATGTACAACTCCTTGTCACAATGTGGTTAGTTCTGGAATAATTATAGGGAAGTCTAGAAATGTCCTGGCTATGCGAAATGTATTCCGATCGAGGAGGGAAGATATCGATGTGACTGTAGCTGGATTTATGCCGGGAGTTCTTGTTCTTTTCGTAGGTTTTTTTCGTATGATAAAAATGGGATAAATTGAAGCATGGACACTGATATTTTTGTCGACCACGGGACTTCTTCTTCTGGCTCTTCTGCTCGCTGTTTTCCTCCTTTGGAGATCGAATTCAGTGGAGAAAAAAGGAAGGTGAGTTAAGAGGGAAAAGTAGAGATAGAAGAGGAAGAAATAATTGAGAAATGTCAGGTATGGGCGACACCCAATCCATCCACACGTCATAACCGTCAATCAATGACAGTTGGTTCATATACATTAGCAGTGATGTGCAAACAAAGAAAACTTAAAATTCAACCAAAATATTTTGATTACTATCCATTTTCTTTTTCAGATAGATCATGATTAAATGAGAAGAATGAAAAAAAAATGTAACCCTAAAAATTTTTCTCCTGAACTGAGCTAGAAATGGTTTTTTCTTTTTTCTTTTTTTCCCAAATAGTTTTTGGAATTTTCAAAACATTAAAATACATAAAAATCAACATTTTTGTCCGCACATCACTGTTCAATTATATAGAAAATAGAAAAATCCAGACTCCATCCAATCAACCTTCTCCTTCAGATACAACGTTTTCGCCATTTCCAATGCTTTCCGTTAAAAGCCGTCGATATTTTTGTATATCTGTTGCTCAATAAATATTTGACACGTTGAGCCTAGTCAATCTCATTGCTATCGAATGTCCGAATCAGAGCTAGTTGATTTTTCTTATTTCGGTATTACGAATCAAAAGACTCCTCCTTGGATCGAAGTGACAAAGATATTGGAGGTCGAGACGGAATATGCGAAGGAGCTCCTCAAAAGAAGCAAGTTCTTCCTTCAAGAAAATGACTGTCTATTTCGACCAAAATTCAATCGAATAGAGAAGATATTCAAATATTTGGAGAGAATGATCATTGAGGAAGGAAGAAATAATGGCATGGTCGAATTTGTTGAAGCAAAACAGACGATGACCGACTTTTTGCAAACGAATTTCCTCTACCCAGAAAAAAACATGGATTAAGTGAACAGATTCGAATAACAGAGAAGAAAATAGAAAACTTTTTGAATAATCTTAAATTCTGGATAAATAGGACTGAGAAACAGACTATCGGGTATGTGATTAGTTTTTTTTGGTCCTGTGACATGTGCCGCCATAGCTCAGTCGGTTAGAGCGTGGGTCTAATAAGCCCAAGGTCGCAGGTTCGACCCCTGCTGGCGGCAAAACATTTTTTCATTCTGAAATTCATTTTCAGTGCTGCAAATCTTCTAAGTGAGCTCAATCCATATGTCACTTCATCCATGCCTGTAGTGAATTTAATTTAAATTTATTCAGATAATCTTAACTATTTCAAACTTCGGGTAGCTATTTATTTCATTTCAACTTTCATTTTAATCGTGATGTTCATATTATTTCCTTTTCGTATATCAATTTTTCTTAAGCTGAGCTACATATCAATTTTACTATTAAAGAAAACATTTCAATGACAATTGAAGAAAAAGAAGATAATGAGAGTTTCGAAGTTAACAGTATGTAAATGGATCTCCTATTCTATATATATAAAAAAATATCGCACTGATTGTTTGTTCTTCTCAATTATATCATATTCTATATGTGTTCACAGGTGACCATAGCAACCCGAGCATTACTCGTGGTTGACGTGTTCGGCTTCCTTCTTTCTAATTGATTATTGATTATTATATAATTGAAATGGAAAATGAATCGGCTAAAAAGATTCAAAAATGGTGGAGAAAGAAGATAGCCGAAGATCGAAGACTTGCCGAAAAGGCGCGCAATTTGTGAGTTCTGAAATAGGAAAGATTACAAACATAGGATTCAAATAGAAAACTTCGCTAAAATTACGCTTCGCAATAATTCCTTGATAGCTAGACTTAATCAATTAAGACAAGAAAAGGTAGGCTGACCTTACTCACTAATTCAATATTTAGGCAAATTATATATTAAACTACGAAAAGATATTGAATATGCCTGCAAGAGAGGTTAACGATTTTATGCAGAAAGAATATGGAAACAATAGAATAGAGAAGCTTACATTGTTAGAAGAGAAAGAGCTAGAAAAAAGAAATGAAGCAGCTAGGATTATTCAAAGAAGCGTAAGTTTCAAACAGATTTCAATCTCTTCAGTTTCACCGATTCCACAGTAAACAAATAGCTAAAAATTACTTACGTTCTTTGAGAATTATCAAACCAAGTAAGCGTATACAATATTTGGAACAGCTGAATGAGAAGCTTAGTACTAAAAAGTCTATAAACGTAGTGCCACTCGAGGAGATACGTTCAAAGGTAACACCATATAATTAAAATCTAAACCAGTATTACCAGTTTTAGTTGGAAAAGCACAAATTGCAAAGAGATAAAGACGCAGTCGCTTACGCTAAACGGCAACAGCTAGTACAGAACTTAAAACTAGCCTCAATCTCGTTAACCAGTACGTTTTATTATTTTTTGCTAGCTAGTCTCATATTTTAGTAGCATCGTTGGATATCATATCCGCTATTCAAATGTCAAATTTGTCCGTTTCGGATTCTCTAACTAATTATATAGCTGCGTTATCGCATAGGGAAGCTATGGAGAAGATAGAAGAAGACGAATGGGCTTAATTTTAACTTTTTATAATAAAATTTGTAAAACAAAAAAAAACATCACCGAGAACTTAGAGGGACTCGAATATTTCCTAACCGTATAAGCTCTTTGCCATATTTTTCATAGAGAGCACCGCCGAATTGAAATTCTGGTGCAGGTTCACGCATGGTTAAAGCAATGCGACGTCCACGAATATGTCGGGAAAATACACCATGTTTCCAATCATATCTACAAAAATGTAATGCTAGATACGTCAAATTAACCTGCAACTATCTGCCATACAAAGAAGAGAACGATGTGGCATCCAAACATAACAAAGCTGCTCAGTTTTCTCATTGACCAAAGTCATAATTGATCCAGCAAGAAGGTTGATACTAGGAGAAATAAAAAGTATGTGAGATAAACCTGATCAACCTATTTCCCCATATCCACATATCGTCTTGATGTAGCTCAATAGCACTCTTTTTACTTTCATCATATTCTAAATTACACATTTCGAACGGCTGATAGTTCCCTAGCCTCAAATATCATAATTAAATTCACATGAAGCTTACTTCTCTTCTGAATAAGCTTTCATTTTATCAAGAAGCATATCCGCATATTCTGGCATTCCAACAAATGTGACTGATTTTACTTTTTTGTGTTTAAAATTAACTTTTGGGCCGTAATCCTAAAGTACAAAAACGTGAAAAAATTATTTTTCCGTACTTGTTTTCGTCTTCCTGATTGTGACGGCATCCATTCAACTTTGTCTATTAGTTTCATCAAGTAATCCTCTTCCTCAATTGAAATAAATTCTGTTATTAAAAGTAAACCCGGAATATCAATGGAAACATCATTTGACGACGTTGAACTACAAGCCACTAGAAAGGAAGAATCTAAGAAATAGCAAAAAAACTAACCATTGATTATTTCTTCCAAAGAGGATTCAGAGTTCACGTTTAAACATTTTACAGGCTTTTCTAGATCTGCTTTGTATACGAATATCTCGTAGTTTTTGAATTTATCTTCTTCAATACGAAGGTTTTTTACTCGCTCTGTATGTTCACAGAGGGCACAAAATCGAATTCCTTTACATCCACACGATTTTATTACTGACATATCTGAAATAAGCAACATAATACATTAAAAAAGAAGAAAGACACAGACATGAAATTTCTTTCAATATGAATGAGTACTGTAAACTTTTTATAAAAACCTTTCTGCGTACTGTATTTCTGGTTTCACGAAATTGAAATTATATATTTCCGTTGTCTTGATTATAAAGTTTTTGTTCATGCCAATGTTGGTTATACAGTTTTGTCATCTTGTGAATTTGTGAACAGAATACTCAACTGACCTACAGCCTTCATAATTTCGCACGCGTTTCTTAGATTAGTTTTTCAGGCTTGTAGTTTTGATTTGTAAATGAAAATCTGTAATACATGATCTAATTTATAAATAGAATATGCCATCTATAACAACGATAAAACCAGGAGTTATAAAGGTATGTACATATTTTTATAGTACTTTCATTTAAAATAATTTTATCAGTATTAAATATTTGTGCTTTCAGGATCCTGCTATTGCCTCCTTATTTATTAATAAAGATCCAGAACAACGGTATGATGATCTTCGTGAAGTTGGCCATGGATCATTTGGAGCCGTGTACTATGTTTGTTTACTTTAAGCCTAAATTTGGTTGTCTAGGCCTTTGATAAAGAACGCTGTGAAACGGTAGCTATTAAAAAGATGTCATATTCTGGAAAACAAGCATCTGAGAAGTGGGCAGATATTTTAAAAGAAGTAATTGCTCTTATTAATCGGTGTACTGTTCAGGTATCCTTTCTTACCAAAATCCAGCATAAGCATATCGTTTGCTACAAAGGATGTTATTTGAAGGAGCATACATGCTGGGTATGTTGGCTTATTTATTTTCTGTCTTTGCTTCAAACTAGTCTGTTGAAAAAGATATTAGTTTGTTTTACGTACGGTGCATTATCAGTTAGTCTTAACACTTACCGTTTAATCGCAGTTAGTTCTCTTATCTCTCAACCTCAACTGTGGTAGATAGTGAGCCCACACAAAAGATATAAATAACATAACAATGTAATATGTCGGGAGAACAATTTTCAGCTCATCATGGAGTATTGCATAGGATCTGCTTCGGATATAGTAGATGTTTTAAAGAAAGGATTACGAGAAGTAGAAATAGGTGTTATTTGTACACAGGTGTTTTCATGTTTCTAAATTTACTTGTTTTTGTTTAGATTTTGGATGCTTTAGAGTATTTGCACTCTTTGCAACGGATACATAGAGATATAAAAGCTGGAAACATATTACTTTCTGATCAAGCTGTTATTAAACTAGGTATCATAAGAACATTACGAACAGTACAAATTTAGCTGATTTCGGATCGGCTGCCCTTACTGATCCTGCAAGCACATTTATCGGAACACCATACTTTATGGCACCAGAAGTCATTATGTCTATGGATGAGGGAAATTATAATCATAAAGCCGATATTTGGTCATTAGGAATTACGTGTATTGAGCTAGGTTTGCTAATCATAATTCGATTATTCTTTTCAGCGGAACGGCGACCTCCTTTGTTTAATATGCATACTATGTCTGCTCTCTATCATATTGCTCAAAATGATCCTCCTACATTAGCTCCGGTATTAGAAGGACAACCACCTTGGTAAGCTTTATATGCTTTTTTAATCGGTATAGGTCTAATGATTTTATTTCTTTCGTTGAAAAATGTCTTAAAAAAGATCCATTTGACCGAATGACGGCCACCGAATGCACAAGTGTAAGTCTTGAGAAATTTGAAAATGTATTATTTTAGCATCCATTTATTCGTACTATACGGCCACGGGATACTATACAAGAAATGATAAATCGTACAAAAAATATGGTAGTAGAATTAGATAACTTCCAATATCGAAAAATGCGGAAGCTTATGTATTTAGATGAGTCCGAAGTTTGTAATACTGAAGCAACTCAAAGTAAAAAAAAACTTTTATTTCACATTTATTTACTTTTTATAGGTAGTCATGACGAAGACCTTGATGATATACCTAATAATTCTGATGTGCTGTCTGTAGGAAGAGGTTTGTTATAGTCATTGTAATATATTGTTCTCTTTCAGGAAATGATTCTGCTAGCTCTAGAAGCGCTTCTCTTAAAAGTCTAACATCGTATAGATCAATGCAAAGTAGCAATGGTCCAGGAGGAGGTAAACGTCCACCAATTCCAAGTAGTATGCTTCATGAGATTAAAGGAGAAGAAGTGAAAAAATTAATTAAACTCAATAGCATACTTTCAGAATCGTACATTAATTCCAGTTGGTGATTCTGCAGACTCTGAGAAAGACGAAGACGTAATTCGCTCAAATAGTCCTCTACCAAGGATAGAGAGGAATATCAAAGTAAGACGTTTTCTTTTATTTCCTTGATTCAAATACTTCCTTGTTTAAATGTTTATAACATGTCTTTGCAGGAGGATGTTCAAACACTTCGAAAGTCTAAGTTTGCAACTCTTCGCTCTGCTAAGCTCATTTCAAAAGAACAAGAGGAGTATAACAAGGAAAACAATATGTATGATCAATTGAGTGGTTATAAGAGACTTCGTCAACAACACCATAAAGAATTACAATCAGTATGTTTTTTTTGACTTTATCATTTTTTAGTTGGAAGAGAGATGTGCTGTAGATATGGAAATGCTTCGAATACGACTGGATAAAGAATTAGACCAATTACACTCTAATAACGGAAAAGAACGGCAAAGAATAAGGCTTACACATCAGTCGGAATTAGAAAAGAAAAAGCGAGAAATCGATGAAGGTGAACGTAAACTAAGAAAACAGCTATTGGTAAAGTTTTGGATAATTCTTTTTTACTTTTATAATAGGCAAGGCAACAGAGAGAAATGCAGGCGTTTTCTGCGCAACAACTGAAAGAATATAAACATAATAAAGAGTTGGCTAAAAGTGTAAGTAAAGATTGCTTTTAAATTACTTTTTACAGTCCCTAAAACAACGAGGTCTTTCGCGTATAGCATATGAACAAGCGGTGAAAGAAGCGAAGGCTGGTTTGAATCGACAGAAACAACTGGCTGAAAGCACATTTGAAGGAAAGCTTCGAGCTGAATTTGACCTTGAAATGATGCGTTACCGAAGGGCTCAGCTATCTCGAAGTCATAGTTTTGAAGAAAAACTAGAAGACGATGATATGAATGCCCAAGAAAGACATATGGAAGCTGTTCAATCATTGTTATTACGACATCACGAAACAACCAAAGAAATAGAGCGCTCTCAACAATGGGAGATACATTCTATGAAAAAGAAGCATCAGGTACGCTGCGTAATATATTTAAATCTTTACAGGAAAAACAACATGAAGCTGAATCGCAAAATCAAATAGAATATAATCGGCGACAAACTGAGGAATTACAAAAGAAACATGCTATGCAATCGAGGCAACAACCTCGTGAATTGAAGGTTATCTTATTCTTGTAAATTAGTATTGATTTCAGTTGAAAGAAGCTCAAATTCGGAAGCAATATAGGCAAGCTGTAAAAACTCAAACACGACAATTCAAAATATGGCAAACACAGTTACTTCAAGCAGCGCCACGGGAAGAGCAGAAAGAAATTGCTAATCGATTGAAAGATGAACAAAAAAGAAAAATAGCATTATTAGCTTCACAATATGAAAGTCAGATTGAGAATATGGTACAAGAAAAAACGGTAACTTTTTTTTTACAACTGACTTATATAATAATTTAGGTTAAATTAGAATCCTGGCAGGAAGATGAAGCAAAATCTTTAGCCGAAAAATTATCAAAAGAGTTAGACGAATTAAAAGCGTATCAAGCGCGTCAAAGGCAGACCACTGATAGTATAATTGCAAAAGTGGGTTTTTATTTGAAAATTATGTTTTTAGGAGAAAACAGCATTGGCGGATAGAATCAATTTAAGGCATGTGCTTTTACTGCAAAAGTTTGAAGAAGAACGTCAAGAATTAGGACGACTTCGAGAGAAAAAACGAATAGTGCTTGTTGAACGACATGAAAAGGAGCGACGTGAATTAGACTCAGCTGCTGATGCACATACCACTTCACTTTGAAGCAGTCGAATGGTTGTTTATATACATAGTCTATTAAAAAAAATAACGCATCCCACTTAAAATAATTATACAGTAACCCGAAAGCGTGCTTACTGGCGGTTCAGGTCTCTTGGTCTGATTGTTTTTCTGATATTTTATTTTTATTATATTTTTTGTGACTACTCAAGTTCTGAGTTTATTGTATAATTTAGAATTAGGAAGGTAGTTCTAAATTTATAATTCTTCCACCATCGAGATATAGGAAAAGATCTATTGTCATGCAGAGGGATAACGAGGCATTTCAATTTTTTATTTTTAGCATGGTTGAAAGCATTAGTTTGAAGATTTAATCGTCTCTCTCTAAGTTCCTTTCACAAGGAATTCGAGCCAATAAAATCTGTGACAGTTGCGGCACAGATTGTAAGCCGCATGTGAGTACTTTTCGGGTCTACTAAATGTCTCGGTCGTATTATACCTAAATTGAAAGATCCTTCCGAATTAACTTCTCGTGTTTTTCGAATATCTTCTAGAAATCATCACATTGTTGATTCACCGTTAACTCGTACACGTACTCCAGACAAACCTCTCCCCAGTAAAGTAACCCAAGTTTCATGCTATAACGGCTGAAACTTGGGGCAAAATACGCAAAATATTCATGACTTCTATAAAAAAAAGGTCAATGAATAACGTTGGTGCTCTTAAATGAATACCTAAATAATGAGCTCCGAGATGATGGATACAACATCACTTATGTAATTCTGTGGAGACTAATTAAAAAATATAAAAAATTTAAATGCTTTGTTATCCCTCTGCATGACAATAGATCTTTTCCTATATCTCGATGGTGGAAGAATTATAAATTTAGAACTACCTTCCTAATTCTAAATTATACAATAAACTCAGAATTTGAGTAGTCACAAAAAATATAATAAAAATAAAATATCAGAAAAACAATCAGACCAAGAGACCTGAACCGCCAGTAAGCACGCTTTCAGGTTACTGTATAATTACTTTAAGTGGGATGTGTTATTTTTTTTAATAGCTAGAATCAGGCACTTAACAGTAACTTTGTCAACCCCAATCCCGTGATTTCCATCGAGCTTCTCATTGGATATGCAATATACGTTTGAAAGACCATTAGTCGGGTCTTTTTCATTCCTCTGGAGCTATATGAAAGCTTCATAATGTCTTTTCATATCAACATACCTCGTTTTAATTAATATGCTTTACGAAGTTTATCTGTGACAATTTTATCCCTCAAAATGTGATAATAGCTCATTTGGAAGATATTGTGCTGGTTTGTAGCTTGTGTATAGCACAGCTTTTCAACTTTTTTCGTTCTCTTTCAATTCTTGCTCGCTCATATATCCAGTTGTATATTCAGATCAAAATGAATATAAAATAAATATGAATACATTGTCTTTGTGTACTGATTTCAAAATGTTTTTTTTATTGATTCATTGATGTATTACGATATTATTTCAGCATGCCTTATGTACAGTCCGAGTATTCTTCAGGATTGAGCCAAAGAACTACAACAAAACCTTTGTGTGTAACTAACCCTAATACATTTACCGGAGGTTTTCTTTCTCTTATTGTCAAAAATAGTTTTTAGCTGATAAAAGACCTGTGAAAAAAGTGCGAGCTGCGCGAGATAAATTTGAGTCTATACATATTGATGGTAGTTTCAGTATTACTACATTACTGTTTTTCTAGGTGACATACAACTTGTGGTAGGTTTCAATATTGTTCAACCAAAATTAGAAGAAAATGAGGACATAGTGAGTTATGAACCTGTCGTTGAAACGGCATTAGGTATTTTTGTGGCAGCTTCCGTGTTATATAGATAGCTGTTAAAACTTTTCCTAAATCTTGGAAACCTACCAGAAAATTTGCTAAAGAAGTTGAAAGTCAAGTTCAAAAATTTAATGATTTTATCGGACGAGAGAAACACGATGTAGTTGATTATATGATTCTATCGAAACAACTCCAGTCAGGTAAGAAGTTCAATTATCATCTTTATTTTCTAGATCCTACATATAATCATTATTTGGATCTTGTTGGATTTGCGTGGAAGCATATTCATAATCGTTTTTCTGAGAAGGAATCTCATGATGATATTGAAATATTTGATAGAACGAGCATTATTAAATCTTCTTTAATTTTAGAGGCAAAAAAGGTCAACAAATGTAATTTTTTTTATTATGGACTTATTTCAATTAAATAATTTCAGTCTTATCAGGTAGACGTAAAGACTATAAAAAAGCCAGAAAAGAAGCAAGAAAGCGTTTGCAGTCCATAGGTTTTCAGTATTCTAGAGTTCGTTTCTTTTATCGCCAACTATTTTCCAGCCTAAACTGCAGCCTTTAGTGAAGCCTATACCGGAGGTTGTCCCACTTTCAACAGAAAAAGTTTCTATTGATACTGAACATTTGTTTAACAAATCAGTGTCCACTGAAAAAGAGATGTCTTTTTCTACAGTGAGTTATGATTCAAACCGTTTTATTACTAGTAGAATTCTCCAATCGATTACATTTCTACACCGGATGTCAATCTCGAAGTCCATGTAACGAACAATCATAAAAAAAATAATTTTTAGAGTCTAAACTCTGTTGAAAAGGTAGAGGAAGATATTGTTAGGTGTGACCTTGCTACAGAGGTACAATTCTGAAGTTACTAAAACTTTTTTTTTAAGAATTGTAGTATTATTGTGCCGATATCACTTGAAAAAATTGAAGAAAAGCCTATAGAACTGTATAACAATATTCCAGGAGTTGTAATTAAACGTGGTCAAGCAGCTAATAACGTAATTCCTATGGTATGTTTTTTATTTTATTTTGATAATATTGGAATATAGATATCTTCCTGCTTAAATATCAATCCTACTAAAGATTTGGTTAATAGTGTAACTCAGGAAAAAAGTGAGAATCTTTCTGTTGTTTCCTCACATCCTCTTCTGATTCAAAATAGAAAGAGAAAACATAGTGATCGTAAACATTGCGATATACCTACCAAATTAGGATATCAGCCATCTGATTTTTTTATATCTTCAAATGAGTTAGTTACTTAATTCAATGCATCTGATTATTTTAGGGCAATTGATGCGGTATATGATGATGCTTATAATACGTCAGTCCCCTACAGCCCAATAGTGATACATTTATCAGATTCTGACGAGTATGCATTTATCTGTTTCATATTTTTTTTAGATATTCTGACGACCATATTATCATATGCGAAGAGATCAGTCGAACCCTTCAATGCACCCGATGGAAGATGAAACCAATAGACATACCTCTGTTTCCTCGAAGTAAAACTTCATAATTATTTAAATATTATAGATCTTCATTTGAAACGTGGCCTACCTGCTGTTACAGAAGAGTACCGTCAGAACCAAAAAAACAAAAAGTTTCCTGATGATGTATTCAAGTCTCTCGAAGACTATGTATATGTTCCTGTGATACCTACTGAACCGGTTAAACATGAAAAACAAAATGCGATTTATAAGCAATTAGGTCTTAGGGATATGAATATTAGAAAATGTCGTATATATAAATTTCACAACGGATTTTCGGTAAGGTTCTTTTTAACATGCTATTATTTGCAGACATCAGAACAGCAAACATATAATCAGCAAAACACACTTTCTGAGTTTGAAAGGCATAGTAAGAATCTTATTTGTTCGTTTTGATTTTTGAATTTTCAGATTCTAAGATTATTCCGAATTATGGAAATTTACAAATTAACTGTTTTAGTTTTCCATTTACTACAGATGAACTTTACGCTGGGCTTTATTGGCCGATTATGCAGCCTATTGATGGTATTGTGGTCAAAGATAACAATATAGCGTTGGTTTTTTTTGTATTAATTTCGAATTTTGTTCCAGAGTCGAAAACGCAGATGTGCAAAATCAGTTAGTTAATCAAACGGTTTGCAATTACTTTACACAGAAATATGTATGCTTTTTCCAATAGTTTAAACTTTTCAGCTTTTATGTGACAGCTCAAGCGATTATTGGGATACTGAGTATAAGACAGCTTGTATGCATGAAGAAGGACAGAATATACCGGGACGTTTTAAGAATCGGATCGGATATGCTCGAGTATTTGACAAAGAATCTTATGATGAAGTAAAAATGCGTGAGAAAGCAAAGGATGAAGAGCGTCGACGAGAATTGAAGGAATATTTCGATAAACAAAAAAAGGATTTTTTTGCTAAAAATGGTTTAGCAGAAGACGAAGATGTTCCTGGAGCGTTTCTAACAGAATATAGTGAGCTTTTTAAAATAATGTTGAATGCTTCTTCGTAGCTAACGTTTGTCTTTCAAGAAATTTGAATGAAAATCTTCGACGACAGCAGAGAGATGTCTTCTCGAAAAATAGTACAGATTATTATTCTGACCAAGGAAAGCGATGCGAAAATAAATATGTAACTTCCTTTTTTATTAATTTATATGGTGATTAAGATGAAACATTGGTTTGAAGTTGAAATACAATGTTATGTACCTGCTAACGATCGTCGTGGTTTTCTTTGTACATACGTAAATCACCACAATAATCTCATCGTTCGAAAATTCTTTCAAAATATAAAGGTATTATTTTTTGTAAATTGTTATTATTTTTTAGGTGTTAGACTACGGAAATCCACCTATTGAGAAAGTAGCTCCTATTATTGCTGATGCATTCACAGCAGCATTTGCTTTCCAACATACCAAAACTTTCATGCTATTAAATCATGATCATCTTCAGTTAGCAGTAGAAAGGTTGCAAAACCTTACCAATCAAGTTATTTTTCTATTTATCATCTATTTTTTGTAGGTTTCTGATGGCTCTACTGTATCTTTGCAAAGCCTTTTAGCTATGTGTAAAATGGAAGAATGGGAATGGAATTATTGGCCTTTGATTTGGGATAGTTTGGCAGCTATCTACAAAATATTACGTACGTCTTATCAATACTATCTATCTACTGCTTTTTTAGCGCCTATTTCACAAATTATGCCTTATATACACAGCTATGTTGATGAAGCATACAAAAAAGTTGTTGTTTTAGATAATCGTTTAGACTATTATGATCATTATCTGCTGGTTTCCAAACATGCTAAAAGAAAGAAGAATGCAGATTGAAAATAGAAAAAATAGCACGATTGAAACATTAATCATAGCTTTACTGTGGTTACATGTTTTCTATGTCTATACAAACTTAATAAATTTTTGTACAAAGTAATTAGCTTTTTTTTATCATTTATACTCTTTCGAAAATCATGAACAACCTTACAATTGAAAACCAAATGAAAGTCGTTTTTTTTGTCCGTAAAATAACTGGTGTTGGTCACAACAAAGCTTCAGCAATAGATGAAACTAATAATAATCTGGGTCATATTTCATAAAGAGGCGATGTTGGAACAAAATGAGGCATTGATAACATTTTCTTTTGTTATTTCAATTATTTTGGCGTATTTCCATCAGATTTCATTATAACTATTGCCTACTTATGTATTCTTTTCTCTATTTTTTTAATAAAAACTGCATCAGAAAACAAATTAGTGCTTCCGTATATATATCACATTTATTGTTACTGTAGAAGGATAAGTAGCGTCGGTGAAATACGTAATGGGGGGAATACGAATTTTAAAATTCTGCCTCGTCTTTAGATTCCAATAATTCTTTTGTCCTGATGTGTTTTTTTACTATTACTGATGAAAAATGACTGAAATGTAGGCCATTAGTTGAATTCATTTTCCGTCGAATTGTGATATAGGTGTAATACGTTTTAAAATGTCTTGAAACAAACTTATAGAAAAGAAATTATTTATATGAACACTATCTCCGGGAGCTATTTTTTGTTTCTTGATATCTTGATTACGCAATAATATATATCTTACTGTTCTCATTCACTTTTATTTCAGATGGTCAGAACACGACAAACCACACGTAGTACTAATTCGATTCACTCTTCAACCATAACCACTGCAGCAACTAACGCCCGCACAACGACGCGAAGTACTCGTACTACAAGGTCAACTACTGCTAGAAGAGGTTCTACTAGAAATTCAGAAAGTACTCGTCGGGGGGAAGCAATTGCTCGTTAGTTTGTTCTTTGTTAAAATTTATTTTTAGAGGCTGATGAACGGAGAGAGAACCGTCGCAATGACTTTTTACAAAGGAGACGTCGGTCTGCTAATCGTATGTTAGTTTATTATGCTAAAACTATACTTTTAGATATGTCCGAATCAGATGATTCCGACGAAGAGGATGAAAATGATACATACATACGTGATTCATTTGTAGTGAGTGATGATGACAGCTTTGATTCAATTCCTGATGGAGCAAACATTAGTAGAAAGATTTTTTGCTTAGATTATTTTCTAGGAGTCTTTGTGCGCACCGTACCTATTTTATTTCCATTCAATAATCCTCATGTTCACGTTACCGAAGAAATTATGGATGATGATGATGATGATGAAGAAGAGGTAGACTTAAGTAGTCTCAATGAATCTGCTACTTCTGTCGAACCATCTATTCTTGAAATAAGTAAAAATGAGACAGTTATCAGGTTTGTCTCTGCATCTATGCAGAAAGTGTTTTTAGATCTAGCGAGCATGGTCATTGTAATATTTGTTTTGAAGATTCTCCCTACGATCCAGTAGGATGTTTAATTTGCAGGCAAATGATAGGATGTAGACAGTTAGTTATTTTGTTTTACTTATTTGTTTTTAGATGCATAAACCGTTGGTATCAAACGGGTTTAAAGAAAAAAGCAAAAAAAGAAGAAAATGCAACAAACCATTTCCAATGTCCTTTATGTCGTCACAACTGGGATAGAGAGCCCGAAGTGGATAGTATTTTTGTTTTGGAGTGATAACCTTTCACGGTTTTATACTTATATAATTTGTCTTAATGATACTACACATGTAAGTTCACTGAAAGTATTCATATAATGTTTTATTATTTCTTTTTTCTTTAGATTTAATAGAACTCTTTACAAACAACCTATATCAGACGAATTGTGACTCTTTTTTCCATAGGACCCGAAAATTGGTCATGCAATTTGAACGAAGGGATATGTTTTAAAAATTGATATAGTTAAAGTTGGAAATCTCTCTGAGAGTCGATCATTTTTCTCTCAGAATGTGATAGACGGTGGACAGAAAGTCCAAACCCATAAAGAAGAAACTCATACGGTCTACCAGGGAGGAGCACTATTGCTTTGATATTGGCTGTACTCGTCGTGCTAGTCACGAGGTGTTCTGACGATAACATTCGTCCAGCTTCGATGAACGCTGTGTGAATATGAAGAATGCCATTCTCGTGAGTATAGATGAAAAGACGGTCTCCGGTATACGTAGAAATAGCTCTACAGTGTATGCCTACAAAATCTTTCTCGATTGTTTCATATTCGTACCATTGATAGCACCCGGTAATGGAGTAATACTACCGGTCTTTTCTATTTTACCAGTACCTTTTCCTCGCTCTTCATATATATCAACTCGGCTATCCTTCATACCCAGCAGTAAATAGCAGGATCTACCTTCAACTCGACAGAGTTGAGCGATCCCCACATCCATCTAGAAAAAAAAGTAAAAATAGATACTTTGTTCTTACTTTATGAAGCTCCATACGTTCACTCTTCATTTTCTTTTGCTGATGTCGATCCAAATCATTCCAAACTTGTAGTGTTTTAGAATTGCAAGTATAGCATCCCATTGGTCTTCCATTGAAGCAAACCAACTAATATTTGCTTTTAGAATAATTATAATATACCTGATTGACGTTATGAAGAGGTTCAATTTGAGCTATAAATTTCTCGGAGACATTGAACTGATGATCTCCCGTCAGAAGCGCAACATACGTCCTATCTTTTCATTTTCTTTTGTTTTCAGAATTTACCTAATAGCTTTATCTCCAAATCCAACAGCGTATCTCAATTTACAAGGAAAAGGGCGAAACTCCATTGTAGGATCCATACTTACATTGAGGACCTGAAATTTGTTATAATTTATTTTTGTCTTTCCTTTTAAAGGATACCTCAACAGGCTTTCCATTTTCATCTATGACTTTGGATTCTCCCAAGTCGTGCAGAACAACAAGTCTTTCGCTGTATTGAAGAGACTTTATTCTGCAATATGTAGCGCTGCCTGCCACAATGAAAGCTCCTTGATGCTCATTGGAAAACTTTGTAACTGCAAGACAATGTGCAGCACCTTGATGTGATGTTATTCTGTACCAACGATCTGCAAATTGTCACTTTTAGGAAGGAGTCAGACCATTGTCTCTCTCATTTATGGCAACTTCCATTCCAGATGCAGTAACAGCAAAAAATGTGTTCTCGAAATTAAGAACCTTTACATCCAATATAACTCCTTGAGAAAAAGGATTAGCCAAAAGCGAGCTGAAATCTTAATTTGTATAGAAAGAGTACACACTGGGCGATGACTGTGTGTTCATATTTTGCCTGTCTGTCGAATGTGAGATGTAGCAGCCCACCAGTCATGCTGCCCAATATCTTCAAGAAAGTTTTATATTTAGTTGCAATACTTACCATTCCTCCTTCTTCAACCAAAATAGATGTTATGCTATCAAATGGCGGAAGTGCAATCGGGTTTCCAGCATCGAAGTATCTTTTTTCACTTAAAATGGGTCGTATTTCTAAAGAAAAGGAGTGAAAAAGCCATGCTATGCGGAAAGTGCGAACATGCAGGACTGTATGTACTATTTTACCGATTATTGCTAGTTGAGCGGTTTCTCTGTCTGAAATGTGAAGTTTTCGGAGAACTTTTTTAAATGGGTTCATTAGTTACCTATTGAGGAAGATAGGAAAAACTCCTTTGTCATCGGCCACAAAAACTCCTTCTAGATTTGAAGTCATCAAACAAGCAGATGTTAAAGAAGTTTCATAAGAAGCATCCAAACTTATCGAAGCCACTCTGAAATATAAAAATGAACAAAAGGGCTTTAGCGACAAAAAGAACTTTTTTTTTTCATGGACAAATTCACAACAATAACTTACTGCGAGGAGAAATTGATTGTCTAACATTAGAAAATATTTAATTATTATTTTCAGGAAACATACCGAACTCCCCGTCGTGGATAGACGGCTAAAGTAGAAAGTCCTGACATACAGAAAAGAGTCAGTTCTCTGGAGCTGTAATCCAATAAAAAGTGAGTGAATTTATCCTAAATTTTTTATTTCACTATTTTGTGTTTTTCTTCTCACTGTCTTTTCTGGACGATGCTCGTATATCGAATGACTAAGAATATTCCGGATGTCTTTAGAAGTGTCGGTCAAACCACAAAGTGTCTCTATCAGTTGTTCGACCTTCTTATCCCATTCGGTTACAATGATTGACATTTCCGCGACTTTTACTTGCCGCAGAAGCTTCTCTACTTCATATTTTCTGGAGAATCAAGTAAAAAGTTCTTTTTTTTCTTACTTTTCTTCTAAAGTTCCACGACTTTTATCAATGATTTTAAGATCCCCGGATTGGACACACTCATCGTAGAGATGACAGACTTTTTCCAAATCTGCGACTTCCTAAAAAATATGTCTTCAACTCAAAGACAAGAATCACAGAATATAGTTGAGAAGATAACACACCTGTTCGAGAGCCTGTATAAGGTTATTTACTTCGTCATAACCATTTAAAGCTTTTGTGACGACAGGAAGGAATTTTCTCAATGTAGAGAGACGCTGGGCTATTCTTTCTGCTCGAATCTGAGGAAATAATTGAAATAAGAATTCGAACCGAATGATTTTTGAAGGCGGTTCGAAGTTCCACGAAATCGTGATGAGCAGCGATGAGAACCTCATCAGACTGTCCGTTTTCATGTTCAGAAGAATGAGGAGAAAACTGTAAGTTATAAAAAAAAGAAAAAGGAAGCTTACTTTTCCTTGTAGCTTCTTCACGACATTCAACATTTCTACGCGTCTTCCTGTTTCTTCTTCAGCAAACTTTGAAAGTCGTTCGATTTCTTTTGTTAATGTCGTCAGAAGATCCGGAAGATGGTTCCGATTCAATGCAATACTCTTAAATGATATCCATGATTTTAAATAACATTGCGCTGCGTGTAGCCACGCAGACGTGATCAGGTGGCCGAGTGGTTAAGGCGATTGACTGCTAATCAATTGGGGTTTCCCCGCGTGAGTTCGAATCTCATCCTGATCGAATGCTTTTGTTTTTTCCCCTAAGTGTTTAGACAAGTTGTTCTTACCTTCACAAGCAACATGTCTTCGTAACTTTCGTTTATAATACCGACTCGTACGTAGCCGTCATAATAAGCCACGTGGAGAACACCTCCATCTCTCCAAAGAATACCGCTTTGTATTGTTCGACTGGTAAATGTATTTCATTCAGGAATATAGACCCACTTGCATTTAAACACTTGGAGACATTTGTACAGGCAAATATTTTCCTCCACGCTCAAAGAATAATGATAAACTCCGGCATCGAGGAGAAAAGTAAGAAGAAGTTCACTTTTCGACTGTTTCTCGACATTCACGTCAACGATATTCAACGGTAGAGCCAATATTCGTCCCTCGGATATCACCGCACCCTCCCAAAGATCATTCCCATGGACTAGAGCAAAATTACATGTTCCATAAACAATTATATGTTCTGGATTTAATATTTAAAAAAAAACCAAAAAGGGGACAAACCTGAATTAGCAACCAATTTTATGCCTCTGACAACATCCTTGGATCCAAAGACATTGACAGTTGTCACTCTGATCGGTTGACCAGTATCCATTGCTCTTAAAGTTTCTTCGAAATGTAGAATTTCTACATCGCCCCCACATCCAGAGAGAAGTCTTCCATCCTTTAATCTGAGAAGTGCATGGCGCGGCTGATATCCAGGATTCTGACTACCATAACCAGACGATGAGCTATGATAGACAAGACCACTGATGCCGTCCTGCATGGCACAATCACCCTGAAAAAATGATGGGATGAGATGACGCGAAAATGAGTACAAATGACACCGGAACAGTGGGCGCATCGCCGATGTCACAAAGATTATCAAGGCAACTCGTGAAATGCGGCGAGATTTGATGGAAT
This sequence comes from Oscheius sp. DF5120, assembly GCA_932521415.1. NCBI lineage: Eukaryota > Metazoa > Nematoda > Chromadorea > Rhabditida > Rhabditidae > Oscheius > Oscheius sp. DF5120. The sequence goes on from OW051463.1 coordinate 1,753,717, forward strand.
GTCTTATTTTTTAAGAGATATTTGTAAATTACAAAACATCCATGTATATAAAAAGAAGCGCTGCTTCATTTACAAAACTATTAGGAAAAAAACTAATTGATGATCATTGAGGCAGTCCCTGCGAGAAAAGTGTGCGGAAAGAAACTCAAGAGGCAAGCAAGCAGTGGTCATTGTTAAAGGCCCGGGGGTGATAAGCGAGAGAGGCTCGACAAAAACAGTCGATGCAATCCAGACCCCCTGCATCCAGCTGACTAGGAACAAGTGTTGCACGGAAATATGATTAATGTTATGGAACAACGGAGAAATGTGACAAGGAGAAATTGCTTTGAGGTGTAACCTCACAAACGAAGGAAGGCTACTCCAATTTCCCAAAAAAAAAAGGAAAATTGAAACAGATAGAGGTGGATAAATGACTAACAGTTGCCGAGAGGGCGCTCAACGACACAATGCCTGAGTAAATAGTCTGTTTAACGCGGTAAAATGACAGAACATTGGATGTTTCCCGGCCGGGAAAGGGTGTTCTCTACGCCGTCAGTAGCCGTTTTTACAACGAGAACAAACGACTGGAATGATACGATAAGCACGGTGATTTTAGACTAACTACTTGCTTGACCATAACATTTTGTGCCATGTAGGACGACATAGTGAAGAAAATCCCTCGACTTTCAAAAGGGACATTTAACGGCCACACCCGTAAATTCGAATTATTTCAATGCGATGTTTCAGCAATGTTTCCGTTGTAGCAAGGTAAATTTGCTGACCGTCTTAGTCCGCGAGAAGAAACAGCAATTATGACCTCAAAATACAGTGCATCAACTCGGAAATCTGCTGCGCAAAAGGACATTTATTAACCAAACTATAAAATAGTTGCTTTCTCTAAAATATATAATTTATTTAAAATGTATGATTTTATAAACTAAAAGTGTACATACTATCACGATTAAAACACGTATTTCTTAAGAGCATTAAATCACAGCGCTTCACGAAACTGATTTTCATCATTTGGATGACGTCGACGATAAACTAAAATGTAGCCCGTTTTCCTTGATTCTTTTAAAACTTCTTCCTCAGTCACCTGAATTTTCATAATATTATAATTAAATCGTACTTTAGATACAACGTTGTCGTCGCATCGCAACCATATATATCTTTCAACATCAAAACTAAACGCAGTGTAATGACCTAAAAATGTTGCAATTAGCAAAATAATTAACCGTGGTTAAGGGAGTGTCCATAGTGGTTAACAACAGCAGTTAGCGTATAAACCGGCCCATCGCCATCTTTATAACAATATGTAGGTTTGGGTACATATACATAATCGTCGTCACTATCATTTGCAGTGATACTGAAAGCAAGCTTGTCTATAAGTTTTAAAAAACTAACGTTTTATTGCCATCTTTTCTGGAAATCACTTTTTCTACTTGTACAAATCCACCCATTTCATTTGTAGCATCCTCACTTCTTGTTTCATGCATTTGTGTTATCTTTATTGAAACAGTAACTAAGCATTCGAGAAAAAAAAACCTCATTAAAAGTACGGACTTTGGAAACAACATTGAAATGCGTTTGATGCAAATTTCGAATATAAATTGCACCATGTGTAAAAGTTGTATCGACCACATCTCCGACTAAAGATACTATATATTCAAGACTGCATAAATATATACCAATTTTTTCCACACTATTATTATTTGAACGCTTCAACCGAAATCTAGGAAGAAATTTGCTCCATTGTCCATCTAGATGAGAGTAAATAGTACATCTAAAATTAATAGTTTAAAAAGAAACTAAAAAAAGTTTCATACTGTAGAGCAGTAGCCATTGCCCATATCTCAAGTTGCGTCCCCCAAGATCCATCATCACGCATTACCCTAAACAATTGACGTTATAAAGAAAAAGAGATCATTTACTTAATATATTCTTCAAATTCACTAAACCACGATTGAGAAGCTAGACTTTCAAAATCTTTAGGGAACATTTCAATGAAATCGCATATCTAAACATTGAGTTACAAGTTAATTTAAAAAGGCATACCCATTTTCGAAGAATATCATGATGGCTCTCATCTCCTCCAAACAACCACCAAGAGAAACAACGAAACAAGCAATTACCGTCGCCATTCATTTCAAATTCATGTAATTTTCTGTCATTTACTTGTAAAGGGATTTCACCTATACGCGTATCACAAAAATCATTTCTCCATCTAAAAGCTTAAAATATGAACTTAGCTTACTCTTTAAGACTTTTAAATTGAGACAAAGGTAATCCGTCAAGAATAAATTTTTGATATTCAAACATCTTTTCAGCTGTAAGAACATGCCATTTGACATACGTATCCTGTATATATTCACAATTAAAAATAATGAAAGTGCAAACTTTTTTTTCGCCTATAATTTCTGCTTCTACACCCTGTATTGACATATCTTCCGTTGTCTCCGCTTCAATCTAAACAAGTAAATTTTTTTGAAACACTGTTTTTACCATGGCTCCTCCTGTCTGCTGGAAATCACTAAGTTCGTTAGATCCTATTTTGTTAATCGAAATACTAAAAGGAGAAACTAATTGTTAAAATAAACTGACATTTCATTTCTCTGTTGTGACATATTTCCATTAGGATCTACATCAACGATGAGAGCAACATCTTGATCATCTTTATCATCAAATAAATCGCGTTGACTGTCAGCTTCATTATTTGGGTCATTATTGGATTCTTGTACTGTATCCATATCTTGTTCCTGCAAAAAATAATTGTAAATAAAAAACAAACATTTCCCGGCGATCCAATATTGTTTTTAGGCAACTCAGACGATAACGAATTCTTATCATGAGATTTAGAACTTATTTTCTCATCACAATCATCTAAACAAAAATATTTTGGGTATTTCATTCTAGCATACATATGCTATTTGATTTTTGTGGCTTAAGTTCTTCATTTTTTAAATCGGAGCCTTCACAGAGCATTTGGAGATGTAAGTCTCTTTCAATCTTATAAGAAATAGTTAGCAAAATAAAAATTACATTGATTTTTCGGGAATCCTTTGCGCCTCCAAGACTATTAAACTCATAACGTTTAAGTACTACAATCAGATATTCAGGAAGTTCGTCAAAAGATGAACTCATAGATGCGTCGGTTTCAGAGCAATCCGAACATTTCCAAGTAAGGTTAGTTCTGGCAAAATGTGATATTAAGAATGCTTCTACCGAAGTATTTTCACCACTGAAATATATTATACAATAAAAAAAATCAGATACGTAAGGGCTATTTGAATTTCACGTCCAGTTTCTTTATTAATAACTTTCGTACCGCAAGAGTTACAAATTAACCTGAAAATAGCAATATTTAGTAAGAACAATACCTAGAATTACACTTAAATTCAAATAGCTTTCCAGGATTAGATTGAGAAACCCTTTTTCGATGCTTCCTTTTATAATGCTAAAAATGTAAATTTGATACAACTAATTACCCTTAAGTTAGGGATAAGAAATTCAGGATCGTTCTTGGAACTAACATTCAATGATGAAAAGGAACGGTTGATTGGACTTTTAATTTCTTTTTCCGACTTAGGACTCAGATTCTAAAGAAGTGGACAATAATGCGAACAAATAATCTTACATTAACTTTGATCCTTCCTTCAATTTCATCATATATAATATCGATGAGGCAACCTAAAAACTCTTGTGCGTCCTAAAAAATTAAACATCTCTATCAAAACATACATGCTGAATTGTGTCACTCATTGTTTTATCTATTTGCTTTCCAGCAGCTTCCCTAACAGCTGCAAGTTTGGATCTGGGAACAGGACCTGCTTCTCCTTGTCGAGAGTATTCACTATCTCCTCTTTTGATAGTGTCCTGCAAAATATAAGTTAGTAAACTAAAAAAAACCTTCGGAGAAAATATATGTCGATAAACATCAGAAATAGATTTAAGAAGCGCAGATCTTCTAGGCTTGTCTTCCTCTGCTGCACTATATTCAGGAACGGCATTCAAGAGTCTATAATTCGTTTTCAAAAAAGTTTAAACAAACTGTGAAACAAAATGAGGTATACTGGCAAGTGCTTGTAAAGACGCGTTCATATAACAGCTATTTCCTAGATTGGCCATGCTAAAACATTTTCGTATTTAATGTAACAACAATATTACCAGCGATACGAATATGGGGGATATGATCTGACAGGAGATGAGGAATAAGATCGCTGCGGACTTGCTGGATTATATTGAACGTCTTCATCACTTAAAAGTTGTGTTCTGAATGGTTAACAAAACAGATCGAATAAAACATACTTATTTCTTTTGGGACTGTCGTCATTGTTACTAACGTCATCAAATACCAATACATCGGTATTATTTTCAGATAATGTTCTTTTCCTACTCGAGTCCGTACCTGTTTTGTTTATATTGATGGGACCAGTACGCTATAAATAAGTAAGAATAGAGCACCAAATACCTTGGGTGTAAGTGATACATTGCTGATAGTTCGTGTTGGTTTCCGCACTATTTCTGTATGATTATTTGATTCACTGGAAATAAATTACTAGATTTAGATACATTCTCACTATTGCTCATTAAATTCATCAGCTAAAATAGCTGCAGCCCTTTTCGGTGTAGTTGCTTGAGTATCTCCTGAAGGACTAAAACACAATAATAAAAAAAAATTTTCTTACCGCGAAGTGTATTTAGGTGCAGTTGCTCTGTTATCACCAATTATTTTGTTATTGCTAGATAAAGTTCCTGAGTTCACCAAAGAGTTTTTAGACTGAGATGGAGACTCTGGCGGAACTACAAATTTTGTAATTCTCAAAAAAAGAAACTCATTTACTTGGATCGTAATTACGATTTATAGCGCTCATAATTCTCTTCGGCTGTTTTGCTATCATATATTGGCTCAAGCTATCTGTTGCAACTTTCAAATCATTTGTATTCGCAAATATAAACGTAATCTGTGTGATGCTAAAACTAACATGTTTCACAATTTTATATAAATTTACTTATATTGTTTCACATAAGCTGGCTCTATATCAAGGTATATCGATTTGGCACTCAACATTCTTGGGATGTTCAGAGGTTTCAAATGCGAACAATTTAAAACCTGCAATTAAAAAAAATGTACAGTATACATACCAGTTTGGTTCCTATCTTCAAAAGCCCTTTTCCTCCATCATCAGTAATTGAAACAGTTTCGTCCGTAGAATTCAAAGCTGGTTTGTCTCTGGTAATACGAACTTTACAACTGAAGTTCATCTCTGAAACGTCTAAGGGTAAGGAATATATTATAAGTAACAATATGAGCCAACGTAACAAGTTGAAAGAAAAGTAGAAGTACGTTTATTAATAATACAATATTAACTGTTTCGGGGAACATAATTTTTACTTTTGACAGTCCTAGGAGGTAGTAAATCACAATCTCGAAAAAATTGAAGCAACCATTCACGACAAGTCAAATAATAAAGAGGCGCCGCACCAGCTATCTGAGTCTTTATGGACTATATTTTAAACACTTACTGAAAAACTAATAGATAGTTTTCCTTCCGGATCCTCTGGCTTAAATTTAAGTGATATTTTACTACTAGTGCTGTTTTCAGTATTAACTTCAACGTCAGGAATAAGCTCATTGGCATCTATTTCATACTAAAATTATAATTATTATAAATATATAATTTTATGGCAAACCTTTTTTAGCTTTTCTTCACAGTAAAAACATATTTTTTTTTCGCTAGCATTTACTTCCACTCTGCCGTTTTTAATAATACCCGGATAAGTTACTTCGACTTTTTCAAGAGAAAAGTCGTCGATTTCAAAATCCATATAAAAACTATTTATGTACAGCGCTATCTGAAAAAAGATGGCATATATGAATAAAAAAAAGGCAAGTAATAAGCTTAGGCGTATTAAGTCTTTTTGGTTCCTGTGGATGAAGTGAAACTATGGAATACTTATATAAGATAAAGAATTTAAAAAAAGCATTTGATATAGTCTTGAGCAACAGTAAACATATCTAAAAATTATAAAAAAAATCAACTTTATACATTACATTACCCGTACATAGTAAAACTAGATGCAACAAAAAATCTGATTATAGAGATATTAACTTATTGAAGTAGCAATATGACGATCTGCACCCGTATTTGGTATCACATCTTCATCCATTGTTAGAAGAAATCTGAACTAACTATCAAAATAGAATAAAAAACAAACTGTTTAAGAGATGGTAAAAAACTATTATAGTCGAAAAATACTTGTAATTGATCTCTAATCCATTTAGAGACTTTCGTCGATGAATTGGTCTTGTCGTCTACTTTTTGCAGAGCATCTAAAGTAAACAGTCTAAATATTTTGAAAAATTCAATTACAATGTGTTGCTTGATTAACAAGACGATCATCAATAAGAACAAGAGCACCCCAATCATTTTTATGACGGAGACATCTACCAAGGGCTTGATTCAATGCACGATACGCTTGTGTAGCATACCAGCTGTCACCGTTGATGATTTTAAGTGAGGCAGCATTTTCCGAATTATATTTCCTTTTTTCAATAACCTAGAATATAATCAAGAAGCAGGATTGTATACCTGATGATCTCCAAAATTTGGATAAGGGATACCTATAGTAATGACAACGCGAGCTTTATCATCGGTGAAATCAATTCCTTCCGAAATCTGAGGATAATATTTACTGTCGAATTAACATACTTTTCCTCTGAACACAGCTAATAACAATGCACCGTCAATTTCCGGTCCATAGCGCCGTGGAAAGTTAAGCACATCATCAAATCTTTGCATCACATCGTTCATTCCTGCGGAGTATCGCGGCTCTTCAAAAATAATCTGTACTGTAAGTTCAATAATAAAATAACAATGAAACCTTTTTCCTAGTTATCGATTGTGCAGCTGTGTCTCCTTGTATTAATCTCATTATTGTATCCATCATTTTATAACTTGTACAAAAGCACAATATTCCGCGAGGTACTGTAAGACAGATATCCCTAAAGCAGCATATTCCAATTATTAAAAGTCTAATACTTAATAATAACAGCGACATCATGTAATATTTTAGGATTGGAATTACATTTACTTTGCGTGATTGTAAGAGGTAAACCAGATGGGCCCTGTAAAGGATACCATTTTCCCAAAAGAAAATCTTACCGCTGCCACGACCGAAGCAAAAATACGATCATTTGGAATAACCTGTTTACCCTCAATTTCGGTTGGAAACTTGGTACCAAGTTCCGTTTTTAGTGATTCCAATGGACAAAGTGTACCAGATGCTAATATTACACTTCTACTTTCAGCGAAGGCATCCATAAACGTCTAAAATCATCATAATAAAATCAATAAACTAAAATACTAAAGCTGGATTCATGCACCACATGGAAATCGACGTCGTGGAGCCAGGAATTATTGATTGCAGCCCAGATCGAGAATCATTCCAAAAAGATTCGGCCTTACTGTAGTAAACATTTTTTGGTCCCTAAAAGTTTGTAAAAATTTAAATCTAATTTATTTACCTGGCCTGGAGATTTAAATTCGCTATACGTCGAATGTCCAGAGCTCATAGTATTCTTCTCCGCACAAATGTGCATTCTAATGATATTATTGGAAAATAACTGATTACATACCTATATGTTCTTTTGTTCTGACCAACTGCAAAAAATCGGCAAAAATATAGCCATTTTTCAAGCATAATCATAGACGTCCCATCAGGCTTGAACTTATTAAGGAATTTATCATTTTCATCAGGCGTAGATAGACCCATGAGAGCTCCCTAAATTTAGGTTGATGTTAAGAAAATTGGTCACCAGTAAATCTTCGTATTCTTTACTATTTTTCTCGAAAACAAGTTTCCCTTTTCCACTTGTAATTTCTTCCTCATTTGGAAGTAAAGAAGCCGACATTTCAGACCACCCTCTGAAAGCAAGCTGATAAATGAGACAAACTCACTTTGTTATGGTTTGTTGTTTAGTAAAAGTATCCATTGGTACAGCCTTAACTGTTTCAGCTTCGCTTTTTAACCATTCCCAAATATTTTCAACAAAGTGAGTGAGCTAAATAATAGAATTTTTTGATGACTGACGTATTCTTACTTTATTGATATTCTGTGAATATTGCCGTAACTTCTCCGTAGCATCACTTTCAAAAGCTGGAAGTTTTTGAGATAAAATATCTTTTAATTCATTATCTAAATTATCTTATACAGTACCAAAAAACTATCAACTTTTGCTTTTGAAATTTTGTACAGCATTTCCTATTTCATGTTCCGTAAATGTAAAAGAAGCACCTTCACGACATGTATCTTCTATATTGTGTGCTTCATCCAAAATGATTATACTATTCTTCACCTTAACGTCTGAAGACTCTCTGATTATTGGATCTGACAATTTAACATGAAAACATTAACTTTACCAACAAGATATGAAAAAGGAGTGAAAATAATATCAGCGTCAGATGTCAAAATCCTTGTACTCGTGAAATAAGGACATACTGTAGGTTTTGCGTCTTTTAATGCTTCTACTAAGTCTTCTACATCAAATACAGTCTCTGCCTAAAATGAAATCCAAAATTTTCTCTGGAAAACTAACATGTGTCTCTACATGTTTTCTCATTAAATACGGATTTTCCAGTCTATTACTTCTTATATTTGTTTTATAAGGACATCCTAGCTAAAGATAAAGATAAAGATAAAGAAAAATATTACTCCATCATTTGTAAGAAGGTCTCTACAATGTGATGTAATATCTCTAGAACGCCGAGCTTGTTCATTTATACAATATTGCTCTCTACTAGCTAGAATAGTATGCCTAAAATTAAAAATGAACATCATAGATCAGTTACCGAATCACTCCAGCATAAGGTAGTCGTTTGAACTCTTTTACCACTTGTCCGATTTGTTTATGTGTTCGTGTGCCGTAATAAATGCGTACTCTCCTAAAAAGATATATAAAAATTACTGTAAGAACAAACGGAAGACAAGTACAAGCCGGTTGGGCTAATTTGGGAGTTCCTTTTTGCCCTACAGGAATACTTGGACTGGGTTTAATAAAATCATCATGAAGCTCAGTTTCATCTAAAACAATAAAAAGTAAAAGTAAGTAGCGTACAAGAATTAACTAATGACACATCTGATTCGTTATTTTCAGTATCTTCAAAGTTAGTTATTGTCTGCACACTAGTATCTAATTTCTGTAATCCATGTAATTGACACTGAGTCTTTGATAATGTGTAATTCTCCTTATGTTTCGTAAGCCACGCACAAGTAGAAGCTAGTAATGCTAATGTTTTGCCTGAATGTAAAGAAAATTTAAAAAATATGGACGAGACAAACCGCTGCCGGTAGGGCTTTCTACGATAACATTTTGCATTTTGCCTAAAGCCATAAGTATTCTGACCATTATGAGTTTCTGTGCCGGATATGGCTGAATTCCACAAGGAAGCTTAACTGAAATTCCATTCATTGGTATGATATCAAACTGCGAGTTATCCACTTTTTGTCTACAAAATAAAATCATAAAGAAACAACGAAAACCTACTTTATACGTTTTTTCTCAAAATTCAATTTATTTTTCTGTACTTCTTCGTCCTTCCTTTTCCTTTTTTTGCTTTGCCAGAAACCTTGACTCTTCTCTTTTCGAGTAACTGGCGTATTCTCTTTGTTCTCCTTACCCATGCTTATTTCTAAAAAAATTTAAAGATATAAAGAATCTTTTGCCATGTTTTTAATACAAAAATAGCAGTAAAGTTTCTAATAAAAGCTGAGAAAAGAAAATGAAGTGACTTTGAAATCTTCTTTTGAATTTTCCCGCATTTCTATAGCAGACGCGTCTTGCAGACTTGCCTGGCGCCACTCCGGCCATCAAAGAGACGTGTACAAACAGCTGGCCTTCTGCTTCTTCTCTTGCAAAGATCGATGCCGATCGGCTGATCAATCCCGTTTCTCCGCAGACGTTTTAGTCATTTCTGGCCCGTCGTTTGCCCATTTCCTGTTTAAATTACCCTTGGTTAACCAACTTATAGATAAAAAAGTTTTAACCTTATCTAATAATCAATTGGCATTTTCATTATCAGATCAAAGAAAACTTGAAATATTACAAACCAGTTGTAGTCTATGCTACTTAAATAGTTCACCAGATGAACTGGTCTCTCTCCTTTCGTCATCAATGCAACTGTTCCTATCGCAGATTCGTTGGCGTTATCTGCATTCATAACTAATCTCAATAATTTAATCTTCTATAAACTCTTCTTTTCATAACCCGTTCTATCAAAATTTTTACTTTTCAGGAATTATAACCAGCATGAGCGACCCTTGCCAGTGTCTTTTCGATCATGAAACCGCCATGCAACGACTAATTTCCTGGGTAAGATACTAGTAATAAAAAACGAAACGATTTAGCTTCGGGAAAGTCAAGATTCGTCGAATGAAGGTCTTCCAGATGCTCCAGGGTCTGTAGGAACGAATTCTATGCTGCTATGGACGATAGTTTGGGGTCTTTTAGCTTTGGGAATGTTTTTGGCTCGACCTGAATCAATGAGGCAAAGACGACAGGATCCATCCGCTCCGGAGAAACCAGGTCCGGCGGCGAATAATGTAAGTCTCCCTTACTTCGTGAATTGGGCTTTCAGCATAACGACGGTCCTCCTCCACCAGGACTGACATAAATTGAATTTAGTCATTCCTTTTTGCTTTCGGGTCCATTAGAAAATATTGTATACATTGTAAATACTCTTTTAATCTCTGGACTGGTATCTTTGCTTTTGTAGATCTGGCTAGCAATGTACTACTTTTTTTACTAGTCATTGTGATAAACTCGTCGTTTTGTACAATTCAGCATTAAAGAACCCTTTTTTGCTATACAAGTAATAGAAGATGCATTTTCTAAATTTTATTTTTCAAACCGGATAAATAAGTGACAGAGAACCGTATTACAATCATTAAAACGAGATCGGATGTAATTTACAAGAAATAAGGAGCGGGTGCACGGGGAGGCTTAATCCGCTCGTTGTCGGGTACTGCACTAAAATCACGAAAATCACGAGATCCATCCACTTCAATGCGTAAAATGGAAGCAATATTGCCACAGCGATAGCAATAATTAGGCGCTAAAAATAATGAAAAATAAAAAATCGAACATACCTGACCATACTGTACATAATTTTTCGTCAAAGTAATAACGGTGCCCCTCATCCACTAACTGATGGGATCTGCAAATAAGCTCCAAGCCATTATTTTCCAAGAATCGTTCGACAACATTGCCATTAAATAACCATCCTGCTCCTCGTACACTTTTAACCCAATCGACCGGTTGATCTTCATCGGGATCGGACCACATTATATCACTGAGGGCACCCTATAAAGGCATTTAATAATAAAAAAAAAGCTTTTACTTGACAGGGAATCTCTTGGAAACGATCTAAGCTTATTATTCCTTCAATTGATTTTAGTTCGGGGCTTAGCCCTCCATGTACACATAAGATACGATCATCTACTAGTGCAGCTATTGGTAGAGCATCGAATACCTTAAAAATCAAATATTGGAGCAGAACCTGCAGCTCACTTTACAAAACCATCTATAAACAATTGCATGTCCATATTTTGTGTTACATTCATCGTAAAAGCCATATGCAATAGTAATCTTCCGAGATTCGTGATTACCACGAAGCAGGGTTATTTGATCGGGGTATCTATAAAACATAATACAATTTGAAAAGCAACACCTACCTCAAAAGATAACAGAAAAGAAGAGTACATGTTTCCAGACTATAATAGCCTCGATCTACATAATCTCCCATAAAGATATATTTTGTATGAGGTAGAGGCCCGCCTATATGTGATATAAATTGCAAAATATATTAAGCATTATACCGGTTCGAAATAGTTCCTTGAGATCGTAAAACTGACCATGGATATCACCACAAATAGTTACTGGAGCATCTACAGAAATAATATTCGGCAACTTAGTCAGTCTGTGTAATAGCCTTAATCACAATTGTAAAAAAAAAGTTGTATACTTACAAATTACACAAATGAATAGCATCTTCTTCAATCAAATACTTGCAATTCAAAACATCGGCAATCCATTTATCTACGTCATTTGTCCGATTACCTCTGCTGAACGACCTTCTATAATAACCTACAAAATAGGAAACTGACGTCACACTAAATTCTTTGTCTAAATCACTCTTTTCATAGTACTCTGAAGGCAAATCAATATCTTTAGGATAAACATCAAACGTGGGGTCTAAATCTGTCCCGTTCATCTAAAAAGGATAATAATAAAAAAATATACTAAATTAAAAGTTGAAAGTAACAAAAATGGAAATCCGATTACATTGTAAAAGGGCTAGCAAAAACAATTTATTCAAATTGTCCTAAGAATCAATAAGGAGCAATAACAACTAAAGATAAAAGTTCCTACCAAAGAAAACAAGATATGAAACAACTAGAGTTAATCAATCACAACACCGACTTGAGCAGCTCGAATTGGGCGTTCTTTCAATGTATATCCGATTTTGGCAACATGTGCCACATGACCAGCAGGTTTATCACTCTAAAAAAATAAAATAAATTAGTAAATCAATAATTCATCAACCTGTGCTGAAGGAATTTGGAAAACAGCTTCATGGATATTAGGGTCAAACTTTTCACCAGAAGGGTCCACTGGAATAAGACCATGTTTAGCAAAAGTTTTTAGTAAAACCTGAAATAGAAGTAACGACATCCAAAAAACTAACTGTTTTTGTCATAACAATGCCGGAATGAAGATCGTTCAATTGTTTACCAGCTTTTTTCAAATCTTCTTCATTAACAGAATTGACAGCAAGATCAAGAATGTCAGCCACCTACAAAAATCAGTAATCAATAAAAGATATACTTCTAACAAATCCTTGCAAAAGCCTTGTATTGCAAAAACTTTGGCATCGTCAACTTGTTTAACACCTCTTCGTCGAACATTTTCAGTTTCAGCTAATGATCGTCGATATTTGTCCTAGAAACTGCATAGTTGCAAAAAAAAGTAATACCAAACATTCAGCAGATTCTTCTCGCAAAGAATCATATTCTTTGAGCAACACGTTAAATGCACTTTTAGGGATAGAGGTAATGTCTGTTTCCTCTTTTAAAAATGTATTTTTCACGTTCTCGAAATACTCAGCACCTAAAATAAAATAATGAAATATTGCAATAGCTACCTGTCAGTCGCTTCCCATCCTTAGTTATTTCAATTTTTGCATCACTATTTGCATCAGCAGCTGCTGAACTATATTTATTGAAAAGACTATTCCGAGGCTTAGAAGCATTCTGAAGCAACTGTCTGAAGCAATGGATATATTGCTATCAAAACAAACCTGGAAGTTGATACAAAACTGCAAAGTCGAGAAAAACTTCCCGCTGTAGTCGACATATTTCCTGAAACAGCAAAAGATGATGCAAATCTATAGGAGGCTTGAAAAATTTTTATATAAAATTGTTTGTTGATTTCTTTACAGCATGCTATTGAATACGTTCCAAATTTGAGAAATATAAAAAGGTTATATTATAAAAAACGAAACAGAAAATTTGTAAAAATGATTCAAAACTAAAGGTCTGGCGGGTGCGGTCGAAGCATATTTACTGTTTTACTTTCTTTTTGTTGTTACTTTTTATTTTATTTTTTTATTCGTTTATTTGAGAATTTAATATGAATGACGACGACGAACAAAAAGCTTATACGTGGGAGGCTGGTTATGCTGAAGGTAATTGAATTTGTTTATTTTTATTAGATTTTTCAGGATTAAATCTTGGAGAAATTTTGGAAGAAGATGAAGGCGGTTCTATTGAAAAGTCTATTGCAAAATACTTACATGAAGCTAAAAAGAAACAACGAAGTCAAGAAAAACCAGCAAAAATTAGACTTGGAATTGTAAGTTGTTATCATTTTCCAATTAGAACTTTTATTAGATGAGATATGTTTATCTAGTCCTGGATTGTTCACAGTACATACAAAACAAATCGATGCCACCTTCTAAATTTTTTGTTACAATGAAAGTTAGTTGATAACAGTCTCTTTCATTCGTATTTTAGGGTATCGATATATTTTTAGACAAATTTTTTGAGCAGAATCCTATTGCCCAAGTTGGATTAATCATTTGTAAAGATAAAAAAGCAGAGCGGCTAATTAATTTAACAGGTCGTCCATTATAACTTTCCCTATGATAAATTTAGGCAACATTCGTCAACTGAAAGAGCAACTTTCCTCTCTAAGCGAAGCTGCGTGTGTAGGAGACTTTTCACTAAGGAATGGATTACAATTAGCAATGACAAATCTCAAGTAATGGCTCACATTATTTCAGCAGTTTTTTTTGTCAGAAATCTTCCCGGTCATGTTTCTAAAGAAATTATTGTAATCATGGCAAGCCTATCTTCAGTAGATCCTGGAAATATCTTTGGTACCCTTGAGGTATTCATATTATTTGTCATTTAGTTCTATTTTAGCTGTTAAAAGCTTGCAATATTCGTTGTTCAGTTATTGGACTCAGTGCTGAGATGTTTGTTTGCAAACAAGTAGCACGCTTAACAAATGGTTTGTCTATCTTATTATGTACTTCGCTTCTAGGAAAATATGACGTCGTCTTAGATGCTGGGCATTTAGATCTAGTTTTGACACAACATACAACACCTCCTCCTAGTGCTAAACAAACTGAATGTACCGCTGTAAAAGTCGCTTTCCCTCCTCATACGAAAATCAAAGAAAAATCGTTTTGTTTATGGTATAGTGTAAAGATATCTTGACGATTTCTTCCAATTTCCAGTCATCCTGGCCAATTACCAGAATCTAATCGTGGTTTTCTCTGCGTACAATGTGGATCACGATATTGCTCTTTACCAGCTGAATGTCGAGTCTGTAAAATAACCTTGGTAGCTGCTCCTCAATTGGCACGTGCTTTTCGTCATCTTCTTCCACTTCCAATATTTCAATCTCTACCGATAGAAATGTTTGTTATTTTAGCTACTTTATAACATTTTTAGTGGTGAATGCTACGCTTGTGAACGTTCGTTAAATCAGGAGGGATTTCAATGTAAATCTTGTTTCTCTCTATTTTGTTTTGATTGCGATGTTTTTCTTCATGAATCTCTACATGTCTGCCCTGGATGTTCATGATCTCTAATGCATTTATTTTTTGCGGGTATATTATAACTTGTAGTATAAAAATTTCTTTTTTTAATACTTTTGTCAACTATTTTTGCATTTCTTACGCTTTTATGTCTGGCCTCTCCCCTCTCTATCATAGCATTTGCCTATCTCTCGATGTACACTCGGCTCCCCCGAAACAGCCATCCCCCGCTGTTGGTCCCTGCCTACGCATAACTATCTTTGCTTAGAATTTGTTTTATTTTATTTTCATTGATTACCATTATAGAATTATGCCGAAGGAGAAAAAAGGCGAAGTTACGGAATTAGATCATGTTGATCGAGGAATCACTTCTATTACACAAATTCCGAACGTTTGTAAGTTATTTTTTTCGTGGAATATTTTATAAAATGGGTTTAGTGGAAATGACGAATCTTACTCGTCTTACATTAAGTCACAACAAACTGACATCTGTTCCTCCTTCAATCGCTGATCTCATTAATCTACAGGTTGGCTAGTAGACTTATAAATAAAATCCCTGTAGATATTGACTTTATGGAATAATTTCATCGAGGAATTACCTTCTAGTATTAGTAGTTTGCCGAAATTGAGAATTTTAAACGTCGGGTAAGTAAAGACAGAGACACAAGGATATGGAGTTTCAGAATGAATAGATTATCTGTTCTTCCCCGTGGTTTTGGTTCATTTCAATCATTGGAAATCTTGGATCTAACATACAATAACCTCAACGAAAAGAGTCTTCCTGGAAACTTCTTCTTTATGAGTATGTTCTAGATAGCATATTTCTTATTTTTTTACAGAGACACTTCGAGCTCTCTATCTTGGTGATAATGACTTTGAGATGCTTCCGGGAGATGTCGAAAATCTTGTGAATCTTCAGGTTCTTGTGCTTCGAGATAACGACCTACTTACCATTCCTCGTGAATTAGGACGCATTACAAAGTTGAAGGAACTTCACATCCAAGGTGATCTATGCAAAATCTGAAACAATAACCAGGAAATCGTCTTGTTTCTATCCCACCCGAAGTTGGTAACCTCGATATCATTGGACCTAAACAAGTATTTAGAATGGAAAATAACCCATGGATGCTAAGTATTCAGGTAAAGTAAAGAATAAAAAGAATACCAAATGAAATTTCAGGAGCAATTCGACGCACACGGAGTTGAAGGAGTTATCGGATTTCTAAGAAGTGACAATTACAAATTCAGCTATGGTAGACAAGAAGCTTCCACAGGACCAATTCCACCAAAAAGAAATAAGGAGAAAAAGATCTCACGCAAAAACGTCCAAGGTCAATGTGTTGCCTAGGAAATTGATGCTTCATATCTAAAAAAAAATCCACCGTCAATGGACAGCATGAGTGGTCCAACGTATTTACTCAACTTTTCTTTGTCGCTTTTGGTGCTTCAGGTCAATTATCAATTATAGCTCAACAATTTACGAAGCTTTAATTTGTTTTTGTATACACTGTCTGAAAAATTATTACCGTACAAAATAAAATATTTATGCTAGTAGGAATGCGATTTATTTGTGGCCCTAAAGAGGGCCGTTGGGTTTTAAAAGGGGGAAGTAAGGGGCTTCTTACTTAGCAGAGACAGCAGCCGTATACTGAAAAAGAAAAAATAGAGAACCAAAAAAAAATCTCACCTTCGTTACTGCCTTAGTTCCCTCCGAGACGGCGTGCTTAGCAAGTTCTCCTGGAAGAATAAGACGGATAGCAGTTTGTACTTCACGAGAAGTGACCGAGACTTTGTTACCATACTTAGCAAGGCGGGCAGTTTCAGCTCCAATACGTTCAAAAAGATCCATCACAAACGAATTCATGATAGACATCGATTTGGTTGACATAGTTAAGTCAGCATGAACCTAAAAAGTTTTGAAGAAAAAAGAACTAACTTGCTTAAGTACGCGATGGATGTAAATGGCGAACAATCCATGCTTGCTGACAGCGCTTCTCTTCTTCTTCTTGTCAGTATGCTTTCCTGTAAGAACGCGAGATTTCTTCTCTGCCAGAATCTTCATCTTCTTAGCAATCTTAGGAGCCATCACGATTGTTTACAGTACACTGAATGTAAAGTGAAATGAAAAATTTTTTTTAGGCCCGTCGCCATCTTTAAACTGCGTATCATCTTTAGTAATGTTGCGCATCTGTGCAAAATGCGCGCTTTACATTGATTTGCGTTTTTCTGATTGTTTTGTGTCTATGCTCGATATAATCTATAAAAACACAGTTGCTTAAAGCTCAGGTTCATACTATATCATTTTATTTGTCCATTGTTTTATTTTCTATACATTTTAAATTCATATTCACTATTTCTGTATTACTTATACTCTCAGTTGTATCTCGCGCTCCGTGGCTAATCATTGGTCTCGGGGCGTGGTCTATTGGTTTCTGCACTGAAGGATTCAATAGAAAATCAATTTATGAATTTTATTTTCTCTTTTTCATTGAAGTAAAACATTGTTTCTATCATTACTAATAAAATTTTGCAGATAGACCATGTCAGGAGGTGGAAAAGATCGTATAGCTGTGTTCCCGTCTAGAATGTAAGCTTCTAAATTGTTTTTCTTTACATTATTTCAGGGCCCAGACGGTCATGAAAGGACGTCTGAAGGGAGCTCAAAAGGGACATTCTCTGTTGAAGAAAAAGGCTGATGCTCTTAATATGCGCTTCCGTGACATTCTTAGAAAAATTGTTGAGGTTATTTATTGCTGATTTTTAATATTTTCTCTTTATTTTAGAATAAAGTGCTAATGGGTGAAGTAATGAAAGAAGCGGCATTTTCTTTAGCCGAAGCTAAATTTACAGCTGGAGATTTTTCTCACACTGTTATACAGAATGTCAGTCAAGCGCAATATCGAGTTCGCATGAAGAAGGAAAATGTAGTAGGTATGTGTGATTTATTTTTTGCTTTTTTCTAAATGCGGTAGCACTGGTAATTTATTTTTTTAGGAGTTCTATTGCCAGTTTTTGATGCCTATACAGATGGTCCGGATGCTTATGATTTGACTGGTCTTGGAAAAGGAGGAGCTAACATCGCTAAGCTGAAGAAAAACTACAGTAAAGCAGTTGAACTGTTGGTAGAATTGGCCACTCTTCAAACTTGTTTCATCACCTTAGACGAAGCTATCAAAGTTACTAATAGACGTGTTAATGCTATCGAACATGGTAAGCAGTTTTTTTTATTTACTTTTTTATCTTTATTTTAAGTAATCATTCCACGTATTGAAAATACCCTTACATATATCGTTACCGAGTTGGACGAAATGGAACGTGAAGAATTCTTCAGGTGTGACACTTATTTTGATACTTAAACATCCTTTAGAATGAAGAAAATTCAAGCAAACAAGAAAAAGCAGAAGGAAGCCGAGTTGGCTGAAAGAACAGCACAAGCTGTAAGTTGTTTTTTTTTTGGTTTTTTTTTACATAACACTTTGTTTCATTTTCTGTCTTTTAGCGTGCAATTGATGCTATTGAGAATCATCAGCCTCGAAATCTGCTGCAAAATGAAGACGATCTTCCCGTACTATTTAATTAGCGTTTGCAGGAACATTTTGCTCATCCGAGGTTTCCAATTTATTTTACTTTTATACATCGCTGAACATTCCTGTTTTCCGTAGCATCCCAAATGTGATATATATCTTCTTTTAATTGTATAGCAAGGTCAGCCAGTAAACGAGAAGGGGCTAGTCCTCGCCGCCCCTCGCCACGTATATCGATTTCCGGCTTGCATGGCCGGCAAATGGAGTAGCTATGGCGGTTTTAGTAATTTTTGTTCATTTTTAGAGATATTATTGTATAAATAAAAAGTTTTATATAACCTTTTTTAGTCGCTCAGAATTGTTTATTGCAAAATAATCTCCTTATTGTTTTTAGGAAAACGTATAAAGCAGGTTTTTTTCAACTTGTTTGTTATTTGCGGTACATTCATTGATTGTTCTGTCATTAAACTACCACATGCAATTGACAGCTCTCTCTAAATGCTGCTTGGGGTGTCGTTTTCGTTATAATTGAATTATTGCAGCAACTGCTCAATGGTATTTCTCGGCGCTTTTTAGAATTCATATGTGTGTTTAGTTGGAAATTAAGGCCTTCCACTAAATTGATTGAAATTTCGGCTGACATTTACTCACCTTAATTTCATTTATCTCTTTCTATGCTTTCATTTCAGCTATGGTAGCACTGCTATTCGATCCGACTTATGTTATTCTTCGAGAAGATCTTAGTATGAAGTTGTTCAATATCCTCCTGATTGCTTCTCAAGTATGCGGTTAGTTCGTTTAGTTTAATTCTATGGATTCACACAGGCGGTATGGCTATATTCCTTGTGGCGGTTTGGATGGGTGCCTATGAAGATGGCTTTGCCTGGAGTGAAGATCCTGATCGCGAGTTCCATTACCATCCCACTTTCATGATAATGGGTATGGTCTTCCTTTATGGCGAGGCTCTGCTTGTGTATCGTGTTTTCCGTAATGAACGGAAAAAATTTAGTAAAACTTTGCACGTAGCTCTGCATAGTATGGTAAGTCTTTTTGTTTCTAACAGCTCCCTTTTTAGGTAATTGTCTTTTTGCTTATAGCTCTCAAGGCCGTCTGGGATTCTCATGATTTACATCGCAATCAAGCTGGAGAGTTGGATCCTATTCCAAATCTTATGTCTTTACATTCTTGGATTGGTCTCAGCGTGGTCATTTCGTACCTCCTCCAGGTTGTTGTTTTCAATTAGTTGACTTGAAATTCGTTTAGTATATCGTAGGCTTTGTTGCTTTCTTCGCCCCCGGTCTTTCTATCCCTATGAGAGAAATGATTATGCCTTTCCATCAATTTTTCGGATTCGTTATTTTTATCTGCGTTTCTGTTTCTGTTGCTCTTGGGATTTCCGAACGAGCCGCTTGGAAGCATACGTAAGATTTATTTTTTTGTACATAATTTATATTTTCAGATGTTGGACTCAAAAACGTGAATTTTGTGGACAGCATGCAGTTAGTAATTTTGTCGGAGTCTTTACTTTCGGTTACATTTTCTGTGTTGCTGTTTTGGTCGGAAACCCCCGGTATAAAAGCTCTATTAGTAAATAATTTTTATTACAGTTGGAAGCGTAGGCCTCTGCCAGAAGAGGAGTCCCTTCAACATCTGACGAACGAATAATCTTTTTAGCAGTATCTACCACATAGCAAATTCTAATAATGTAATAGAGGATCTTTCAAATTTCTATTAGATATTCTGTTATCTTGTGCTTGTACAAATAGTAAGTTTTATGTATCATTATTATGTAATTTGATTTTTTTAATTTTTGATCTCTCGCCTGTCGTGTTTTTTCGTTACGCGGTTAGCCACATATTATTCATTGTAGATAAACTATCTTTTCACATACGACGACTCTTAACATAGTTTATTGGCCAGGTGGAATAGTTCTTAGGAGATTAGTAGTCTGTATTTTCTCCGAATGGAGCGCACATCAGTTCTCCATTTACACGACGGCAAAGAAGAAGTTCTAAAAGATGTTTGATATTGTTTTTTATTTAGGTACACCAACCTCCTTCTTGTCTAACTGCACGTTTTCCATATCGCGGCAAAACAGCTCGACCATACCTGCAAAGGTTTTGTTTTTAATAGTCATTCTCTACAGCAATGCACTCTGCCAGGCAGGCAAATATCGAAAAGTAGTTGTAAAAACAACAGTCACATGCAAAATCTTGATGAGCCATAGCAAGTTACCTATATAACCAACCAGCTTCGGGTATCTCTAAACGTATATAAGGGACGTAATAAACAACTATTGTTTTTCTTTATTAATTCTGACCTGGATAGCAGAGCCGGCCGTTTTTCCGGGACATCTTGATCCTGAGCGCATACGACTAAGACGACGAAGAAGAAAGCGAACAGTGCATGGAGCCAAGTCCTCATTTCTAAAGGAAATAAACGAGCCCACCCACATAAAGAAGAAAAAGAGCACAAATTCGACTGCTATTCCCGGCCAATGTTCTCGAATGACACAGTGGGAATGTATTCCGACTATCATCATTGTCGTTGTTTTCTGTCAGTCGACATTTCCCCTACTTCATCTTCGGGGACGAAGCAATGAGTTCGGAGAAAACAATAATGACTAGGAGAAGAATAAAAAAGAATATTGTCAATCCTTCGACTCTTTTCGTATAAAGAAAGTAAATAGGGAGCGAGTCGGGTGGGAGGAAGCTAATCCCGTATCCATTGCTCTGTGGGAAAGGATCGGGAAAACATGATGGAGCTAGATTACAGGACTGAGGATAGGAGGGGCGGAGCAATGGGGAGGAGCATAGGAACAACCGTAAGAGGTAAAGAGTGAGTCACGAAAGGGATCAAGTTGCAGATGTAGCCAAATCACGCAATCCATATCTACTGGTATACATTAGAAATAGAAAGACTTACCCCTCGAAATGGAGGCTTCAGTAAAAAATTTTTTAGTACCGTAATTCAACGTCATCTTCTAGTCGTGTCATTATCTTCCGTCTGTCAATAGCCACTCCTTCTACAAACAGTTAACCAACCTTATAAATAAATACAAAAACTTCCTTTCAGCTTGAAATATTATTCCTAGAGCATTTGTCTAATGGAGATGACGGCAGAAACTTTATACCCACGACCAAAAATTTGAATTAGCGAGGTTAACAGTGGACTGAGTGAGGGAGGAAGATTAAAAGCCACGACGTTATAAAATATCCTTCAGGTATTTGAAAAACACTCAAATGGACACATTTCTCTTGATTTATCTACTGCCTGGATGGGTTGCTCTCAATGGCTTTTTAGAATAGGCACACACATCCATCGTAAAAACGAGATAGATTGACTGGTCGTTTTCTCCCGGGATACATCTAAAATGACAAAAGAGCGTGACATGGAAAATGAAAATATTTTCGAAAGGGGATAGGATAAGTGAATAGTGACATGAAAAGTGAGTCAAGTTACAGAAAAAAAAATAAGGATGGAGGAGGGAAAATATTTATTTAAAAAAAATTGTTATTCAATGATCAATCTTTTATTGTTCCCTGAAATTTTTGAAAGTGACTCTCTACTCGGTCACAGATCGTTCAATATCAGGATTTAACATTTCACCTCTCTCAGCTTATTTTTTATCCTGCTGTTCAAAACTTTTTCAATTCTTCGATTTTCCTTTCTTTCCCTCATCTTTTTTCGTCTCGTTTTCTTCGTCTTCTTAATTTTTCACCCCATTCTATTTCCGTTGTTCTTTCAAAAAAGTTTGAAACTACTCCGAATTTCACGTTTTAAACGTTTTACCTTTTATAACCCAAGACAGAATTGTTCTTATTTGAAGTAATTTTTCGTCAGATAAAGAAAATAATACTTGTAGAAATTTCATTTTACGTGAAGCAATGATTTCGGGTAGGAAGAAGAAAATTCGTTGTCGCGGTTCAATACAACGTGGACTGATGTGTAGTCTTCGGAAGACCTTTGACATTGTACAATCAATGAAGAAGATCCTTCAAGATATAGATCATCCTGATGATTCACGATTAATTAGAATGACTAAATGGTCAATAAGGCTATCATCGGTAGGTCTTGTCTATTAAAAAGAGAAAAATAGATGACGAGCTATAAAATTAAGAACTTTTATTATCAATTATTATATGGTACACAATTATTTTTTCTCGTTGTATTTTATTATAATTGTTTTTCTATTACTTCCTTATTTACAAGAAAATACTATGTAATATATGTTAAAAAATGTTATTTCGACAAATAAGCAGAAAATGAAAACTGTTGTCGGGAAAAGTAGAAACATCCCTTTTGATATATTCTTTTAATAATATTTGATTCAGATAATAGCCTCTTTTGTTGATTAGATCGTGTATTCTGTAGATTATTGTAGAAGAAATAAGTATAAAGAATAAAAATATATATAAAACATGCAAAGCATAAATTACAAAAACCTCCCTTGTTTGAGGAGATAGTCTCCGTTTTCTTTTGACACACTAAAAACACAAAAATATACACTCTGTGTCAATTGAAAGTAGATTTATAAAGTGATTTCTCTATAGACATCGTGAGGGAGAGGGGGGGAGCGAAAATTTAAGAACCGGGAATCTCTCTAGTGGCAATTGACGAGGTTTTGGACAATGGATAAATATTTTAAAAATCTGTACTTTCTCTAACTGAGGATAGCCTAAGGAATGACGGGGCACACGCTCCGAACAAATAGGCAACAACGGAGTGCGCAAATGATTCGACCGAAAGACAAGGTCGAATGACAAAAAAGTAGAGAAAAGGAGGGATGAGCAAGTTAGAAGAGGTGTGGACCACACCCGGTCATCACTTATGTTTCGTCGCCGGGGTACTACACGTCGTCGACGGGGCTGGCGTCAGAAAGAGATCTGGCTTTCGGGGATGTTCCACAACACCCGCTCCGCCCAAAGGCGGTTGCCATACCTCAAATTCTCTTTCCTTTTTATCCTTCCTTCCTTACCTCGTATCCAAGTTTCGTCAATTCGCTGCTGATCATATCAAGAAGAGTCTGCGGTGTGTCGGGTTTTAAGAAGGCAAAGACAGATCCGCCACCACCGGCTCCAGTCATCTTTGGATGGATTCCATACCTGGCTAGAGTTGTACAAATTTGGTCAACTTTAGGATGACCAACTCCCAACGCGATCAACAGTTGATTGTTTATCCTACTCAGATCCTGAAAAGCTCTCTTTTTGAACAAAAAAAAAGAAAAACAAAAAAAAGAAAAGTCGTAGCTATCTTCCGGCCTTACATTGAGTTTGCTAAAGGTGTCGATGAGTTCACCCTTTTCGGAGGTGGCCGAGATGGCACTCGCACTGCTTAGCCGCTTTCCACCGGCCACGTAACTTGCGACAGAACCCGATCGGATGCTTCCTCCACGCGTTGGCTGAAAGCAACAAACACTACTCACAGCAGGCGAAGGCAAATGAAGCGGAAGCTCTCAAAATGACTAACCTGGAGGGTATGATGGTCGTGGTCAGACATCGTATTTGACGATCCACCATTTACCAAATGCGTCTCTGATCGATCAGTTTCTCCGTTTTCTTCCGGTTTATATAAAACCTTTGACGCTTCTTGTGAAATCTCGTCAATAGAAGTGAAAATTGCTTCAATCACAGCAGGGAACTAAAGAGAGATTTTTAAAAAAGGAAAAAAGGTACCTTCTTGAGCTTTTCTTTTACCGTTTGTACCATTCGGGAGGTATTTCTCTCGACTTTTGAATTCACGAGAATTACCCGTAGCTCTGGCAGACTGTAAACATCATATATATTTGGAAAAAAAGTCGACTCACTTTTTCAATGTTTCTATCGGTTTACCAGGCTTAAAACTTGCGACTCCGCCTGAAAAAGAGTCGATTAAAAACAAAAAAGAAGACCGAAAGCTGCCACGAATGCGAACACGGAATAAATGGATAGAACAGTAGTTTCCTTTCTTTCCCCCCGGTTAGTTACAGAGAAGAAAAAAAAATAAGATAAAAAGGAGAAGGTATACTGTAGCTATCCGGTAGGAAAAGAGGAAGAAAGGGTGCGAGTTAGGACAAAGTGATCGATGAAAAGAGGCATAAGCAGAGAAGAAAACGAAGGCGGATGCAAGTAAAACATTCTTCTAACCATCGAGCCCATCTACGAATAACAAGCCAAAATTCCTTCAAAATCGCCCGTTGTTAGTAGCCGATAGTGGCATTCTCATGCATAAGCGGAAGAAAAGGAAAAGACCCCGGCCACTCCACATAACACAGCACAATGTGCGGCCTTCGTGTATATTTACCATAGCATCCTACATATCCAAGGTGCGTAAAACTCTGGTAGCCATAATCTCGATAACCTATAAAGAGGTCTGTTACACGCAGGCTGGTCGATTGACTGTTCTACCCATTTAAAACCGAGGGAAAGCGCATTCTAAGCGTACAGAGAGGCTAAAAAACGAGAGAAGGACTAACCATAGGTACAGACAGCCGCATCAAGACCACTCGCCCGGCCGTGGATCAACGACTCCGCTGCCGTTGCCCATTTTCGAATAGTGTCAAGATCATGCCGATCCCATGTCATATTTCCTTCATCGTCAGCCTAAAAAGACAATAAAAGGGAAAAGACAAAGACTTACGACAATACTAGGAGGAGGAATTAAACCGGCAGTTTGAAGGAGAGCAGTGGCAATGCAGACACAATATGCACCCGAGGAACCCAGTCCTACACAACTGGGCAGCTTAAATTTGACAGTAGCCTTGACGGCCAAAAGGTCTCTGAAATGGAGGTATTTAATGAGGAAAGAAGTAAAGTCACGGCAACAAAACGATATTTAAGTGCAGAGAAAGCTACTGACTTCTGGGCATTCGTCGCGTTGTCGGAAGGATGAGACGACTGCTTGGCTCGAATGCTAAACAACACGACATGCAAAAAATCACAAAAAAACGAAGGTTAGAGTGCGAAAGAAAGTAAAGGGAGAGAAAAACTGACCTTTTCCGATGAGCAACTCCAAGGAGCATGTACCAAAAGGCGAGGATAGCCATATGTTGGACACCGCACTGGTCTTCACAACTGCCGGATAACTTCCTTGCGATGGGAACAAGCACCTCAAGCGAGGGCGGCTGATCTTCCTCGACAGGATGGTCAGCTGTAATCGAGTCATTAGTCTCGCCTTTTCACACCCATGAGAGTGTAATAATGAGAGTCGAATTTCTTACCGGCTAGCCGGTCGGCTGCCTTGATCAGGTCCTTCAACATCCAAGTTTTTTCCATTTTGAGATCGGGCAGCGAGAGATAGATTCGTCCATCGGCCGATGTGAACAACGAGACGTATGTTCGAAGATCGATGGATCCGGCGATGGCTGTCTAAAAACAAAAAGAATTAGTAAAAAGAAGACTAACCCTGCCATAGACGACAGCATGTTCTCCAAAAAGAATAATCTTTCCGGGGGCGCTGACGTAGAGTCCGCCGGAGGCACTGCTTAGATTGCGCATCGGCGACGCGTGGTTCGACGCTCTCGACGAACTTGCTCCGGGAGAGTCCAGCCCTAAAATGATCAAACGATAACTAATTTGATTTTCAACGACATGGATAACAATAATCACACAACATCCCAGAGGGCACTTTCTTCCCCTTATCATCTATAAGCTCCTTTTGACGCAACCCGTTATCATTCTAGAGGATAGAGAACGCTATTGGGGAAAAGACAAGTCACACACACTAAAAGGTCAGAGCAGGCGTGGGAAAGAAATCGACAATAAGGGCACCTTCTGTCTCGATCGTCAGCTCAGCCAGCTCGCCATTCAGCTCCGGATATCGTAATTCCGGAACTTCTGGCCGTTCGTCCGTTGTTGTCATTCTACAATTTGTTAAGCGATAGTTGAGAATAGTAGAAGTAGAGAAGAGAAATGGAATCATGTAAAAAGAACACAAAGAGTGAGAGAAAAAGAAGGACAGATTATTCAAATTCTATTTACGTAAAGGAATAAACGGACGGCAGCGGATCATCGAGCATAGAAAAGGTTTAGGGTTAGTTGGTATTTTTTTTAGAGAATTTTGGAGAGTGAGAAACATGACAAAGGTAAAGATAAAAACATCAACAAAAATGTTTACAAACAAGCGTTCATGGTCGCGCAAATCGGTAAAAAAAGATAAGAGGACGAGTAAACAAACGAGTGTAGTACTGTTAGTCATACGATCATCGATCCAAACTCCCCGAAATCTAAACATTTGCACCCAAACGGTTCGTAATTTACATGCCACGGATTATGGTGATCGCTTTTTTTAAAGCGTCGGTTGCCGAATTTTTGTGTTATTGAACCAAATGGTAAAAGAGCTTCGAAAATAAATTAATCAGGAGCCAACACGTGTCGAACTTAGGCGCCCTCGTCTCTAAGCAAATAGAGGACATTCTGCCTCGGCTTCGAGAAGATGGGATGTCCACTGCCAAAAGGTATAAATATATGCTGGTGGTGATAAGGAATGGAACTTTTGATAAATGAAGACGCAGGCACCGGCAGCTCTGACGCACAATCGGTATGCTACCATTCGATTGTGTTGCAACGAATGGAGAAATAAAAAAAACTTCTTTGAGGTTGTGTAAAGTGATTTGCGAAAAAAAATCAGTTTATTCAGCTGACGTTGAGTAAACCGGGACTATTCAATGTTTATGCGTTTTTCCTTTCATAGTTCGCTGTCAAAACATCGGCAAACTAGCAATTTTTGAGAACGTACTCACGTAAATGAATTTTGAATATAAAAATGTAGAGAAAAAACTAAAAAATAAAACAGGAAGTACTAAAAGCAAATGTTTCATTAAAAAGAGTTTGAAAAGCTTTATGCAGAAATTTGACCCTTTTTTCTATTCATTCTTTATCTTCGTTTTTTTTAAAATTTTTATCTGTTTAATTTCTATAATTCTTTATATTTTTAAGCAGCAAACAGATGGTGGTGAACATACAAAGCATTTGGAACTAATGAATGGAATGAAATATTGACTCATTGTGCATAACGCGAGCAGATTCTTTTGTTGATAAGGAATTTTGTAGAAAGAAGGCGTAAAGGTCGGTGTTTTTCAGCGAAAGACACTCTTTTGAGATCGTATCTTTTAAAATAACGCCGCACTGATCGAACCCAAAAATGACGCCATGATCTGTCAATTTATAACGGATCATCCTATTCGAAATATTTTTCATCATGGATGAAACTCCGCTCCAGAAAATGGCCTATAAAAGGAGCCGCAGAACATGTGTCAACACGAACGACGGATGGTTATAATGAGCATAAAAAACGATGGTTTCGACTCAAAATTGGCAGCCTGAGGCATATAATTCGATGCAGCCAAAATGGCTTTGACTGACGTAAAAAGAGATGATTTGGTTCGCGGAGCAAATATACACGGGGAACGGGCGGATAGAAAATGCTTTCCGAATATTTTTTTAAAAGACGGGCAGCTCGGGTTAAAATTGCATGAATGGAGACATTTCTCAAGGATATATATTTCCCGGTTGTGACGTCGTCGTCCCGGCCAATAATGACTGGACGAATGTTTCAGTTTGCGGGATGAGAGAAGAGGCTTATTTCCCGATCTGTCCATCTCTGTAATTTGAGACGAAGAAGCCGTAGACTCGATCACAGACAAACAACTTTTTTTTTTTTGACAATAACGGATTTTCTCTTTTGGAATAAAGATTACCTGAGACAACGGTATAATCAATAGATATTCCCTGGGGGCGAGAACGGGGTCGGCAGCTGAGGGGCGGGGAGGAGAGGATCCATTGATCGATCCACCAAAACAAACCCGAGGGACACACAACTGTTTTGGGGTCTTCACACGAATCTCTAGAAGAAACAGACCTTGGTCTCCACGGAGGACCATCGCGTCAGCCGGGAAGTTGCCGGCAGCCGAAAAGGAACCCGATTCTGAAAACAGTAAATAAAGAAAGACGAAGAGTTAAGATGATGGATTGAGGGATTTTTTAGAGAAGGAAAAGAGAAGGTGGCAACTAAAAAAGACGAATAATCTTAACAAAAAAAGATAATAGTTTGGTTCCTGTTTTCGTTCGAATCGCCTATTGACACCGCTGACGGAGCATTATAATTGCAGTTGAGCGGCTTTTCATCTTTTGAGGAAAACGACCATAAATATGGCGAAACATCTTGTGCTGTAATGATGGACAGCACATAAAGATATGGAGAAGAAAAAAACCCATTTCACACACCGAACAGGAGCAGGAGGGTAGACATGTGAGAAGGAGTGGGTCACTAGCTAGTTGGATTTTACGCTGTGTAGCGTCATTCGAAAGGCAAAGTGTAAAAGATGCCGGCTGAAGTTGCGCCTAGGCAGACGATCCTTTTGCAATAAATGAAAAATTTTGCCGCCAGCAGGGGTCGAACCTGCGACCTTGGGCTTATTAGACCCACGCTCTAACCGACTGAGCTATGGCGGCTGCTGAAATCGCAAACAATTTACAAAATCTTACAGTTCAACAAGAGCAAAAAGCAGACTTACGGAGACCACAAAGTGATTGCCTACATATGTTGCATAGGGCCAAATTGCCGCGGGCCACTGACTTTGCATTTGTTGATTTTTTTGTCGAGGAGCTTTTTGAGAAAGAGAGTAGTTCGAAGGCAATCAGTCAAGTGTTATTGACAGTTGGTCCCAGCTGAAGAGGGCGACGCTACTCGACTCACGCAGGTGAGAGTCAAGTAAAACAAGAAGAGGGAAAAGCTCTGGAAGACGTGTCGGTGGGCGGTTGTCGAGCAGCACTCTAAATCGAATTCAGCGCCCAAAAGAAGCAGTCAGTCACCGGCGCTTAGACACAAGTCGGGGGAGGGGGGGGGGAGGGCAAAAACGAACGGGTCGTTCCATCCTTCGTCACCCCCCCCCCCCCCCCCCCCCCATTCATCGTAGGAGGGAATGAAGGAAGAAAAACCTTAAGCAACTGGAAATTCCTTCGTTCTCTCCCTCGTCGTCAACCTCCCCGTGGGGCCTGGCCAGCAATTTTCGGCTCGAATGAGTTCGCCCGTCCCCGTATCGAATCTCCATTTCGGAGTGGGCCAAGGCAATTTGAAGGTGCAATCAGGCGCCGGAGACTTCTCTCCCCTTCAACATCTCTTCCTCTGTCTTACTGTATTCTGTCATGTACTTCACTTCGTCGCTCGTTCCCCCAAATTGGTTCTAATCCAAGGTCCACATAGACGGCTATCTGACGTCACGGAAAGAAGATTGGCAAATCGCCGAAGACGTTCGTGAAGACATTTCTCTCTTTCCGTCATTACACTGACGAGGGATTTTATGATCTACAGAAAGAAAGAATGGCTTTTACAGCTAATGTAGCGTTAACGAGAGAGGCGGATTCGACGAAAAGGAGTCCGTCTTCGGAGTTTAGTCTCTCCTCCTGTTTGCTCTCATAAATAATTTGCAACGCAAACAGGGCGAAAAACTAATTAGGAACGCACTTGGACGGGAAAATTCACGACAAACCCAATTACTGGACAGAAGAGACAGTCAGACTCTTTAAATTTAAACAAAGAAATAATTTTTTGATGGACAGACTACCTGAGAAACAGCTATATATAGGAAATTTTTATCAGGACTTTCATACCTTTCGCAGGACAACGGAAGTTAAAGAAAAGACAAAGAAAAGATTTTTGAGACAATATGATTGTCTCAAAAAGTAACGCAACGAAAACCCGCCGTGGCCCGGTTAGCTCAGTCGGTAGAGCACCAGACTCTTAATCTGGCTGTCGCGGGTTCGAGCCCCGCATTGGGCTAATATTTTTGTTTTTTTATGTGTTTGTAAATAAAGAATAAATTTTTCATTGGATCAGCAAAACTGAACAAAGTCTAGTGCGAAAAGGAGATTGATTGGTTTTTCGTGTGAATTCTTAATAGAAATTTCAGAACAAATTAAGCTAGAGAAAGAGGTATATAGAGAAAGAAATTGTTAAAATTCTTTTGACATTGTTTGGTTGTAATTTCCCTCGGGAAATGCAGATGTTCTCTGAAAAGGACCGTAGGCCGCAGAAGCCATAAATTAGGACAATTGCTGTGCAAAGCGGTGGAGCGAGTCGAAAGAAACGAGAGCAACGGATCTTTATCATCTAATTATTAGGAAAATAATTAAAAAAGAAAGAGTGAAGGAGTTTTGAGACAACCAGCTGGAAAAAAAGGAGACAGGTGAAAAGAAGAGGAAGAGACGAATACGTCAAAATAGAGAAATAATAAGAGAATCCCCGGATTAGAGGGAGGGAATAGTGTCTTCTGAATGAAAATGAGTAAAGAAGAGAAAAGGGAAGAATATGATGCTTAACGGATGCTAATTCAGCTCTGGCCGTCAGAAGGCAAGACAGCCAAATGAAGGGAATTAGGTGAGAGGGCCAATTGGAAATAGGCGCCGAAATTGGAGGCAGGGGCGTGAAAAAAGGCTGCGGCCGAGTGCGGCGCAGAAGTGCGTGTTGCCAGGAGAGGGAGGGATTCGCGGTGGATCGATGGGAGAGCAGCGGCCTCTGCGCAGACTTCGGGAGAAGAAGAACGACGTAACGTAACGATAATCGACAGTTGACGTTGTCTTTCTCTTCAAAATCGGGAGACGAC
The DNA here is from genome assembly GCA_932521415.1 of Oscheius sp. DF5120. Lineage (NCBI taxonomy): Eukaryota > Metazoa > Nematoda > Chromadorea > Rhabditida > Rhabditidae > Oscheius > Oscheius sp. DF5120. The sequence continues at coordinate 1,784,901 of OW051463.1, forward strand.
AAGACGGGGAAATAGTCAGGTAATCAGGCAAGCGCCGCCGACGGCAATTAGCGCCTTCTCTCCGTCATTTCATTATTCATGTTGAAAGAGAACTCTTGGGAAAGAAAACGGGAGATGGAAGGATGGGGACTAATGCGACGGGAAGACGTGAAAGACGGACGTCGTTATCCCTTCCAATCCTCACGGATCTTCGGCGATTTTAAAGTTTCCTGTCACAGCAGGAGACTGACGGATAATTGCAGACATTGTAGAGTAGACAATGACTAAACTTCCAACTGACTCGAAAGAGATGAAAGAAAGGGACAGTGTTGATCCTCATTAGCTCCGTGGCTCTCGTTTTTCAACGAATTGACCTGACATCTGAGATTTGTCTATTTCGGACTCGTCCATGCTTTCTTTCAGTTTCCAAAAGCCATTCAGTTACCGCATAAATATGCTAGCAGCATCCATTTAAAAAAAACGTAGGACTTATCTTCTTTTTAAACCATTTTTTTTCGAAAGCAGAAAAGATCCAGAAAGAAGAAGAAAAAAAGCAGAATACGAAGTAGAAAATGATAATTTGGACAAATCTGAAAAGCTCAGCCCTACCCTGACGTCACGAAAGCCGCCGAAATATAGATTATGGACGACGAAGGCGCGCAGACCCTTACCTGGCAAAAAAGAAAGCCAATTCTCGCTCTTTGAGAAGGGAACAATGGAACACATGTGAGCGGAAGATCCGGTATTTGTTCCCGAAAAGGAGACGAGGGTGATAAGGAGGGAGTCGAGACGTGATGGATTCGGCGTACGCATCCCTGGGGACCTCTTGAGACTTCGACCGACAACATGCTAAACTTCTAAGACAAAGATGCTATTCTGACAGCAGCTAAACATCCCACGGGCTCCAACACGAGGGATAAGAAATCGCTCTTTGCCAGGAGACATAAAAAGGCCAATCAGCGTGGATACCAAAGAAGGGGGAGGGGGGAGTAGTATTAGTAGTACTAATGATACTAACAAGAAAAATAATATTTTACAACATCATTGCTAGCTGCTCTCTTGCGTTTTCTTCTCCTTCAAATTTAATTTTGGCAAGTTCGTCTCTAATACATCCTGAAATCAGCAACATCTTTAGATTAGAGATTATGCACTTGGTAAACCGTTCAGGAAGATCAATAAATTTCGACAAGATCGTCCTCAAAATACAAAAAGGATTAACCGTTTTAGATAATCTTTAATTATTCCTTACGCAGCAAAAAAAAACATTTCTCAACTAATTTAGGTTCAATTTAGGTTCAAGAATTATACTTTTAATAACTTTTTTCGCATAATGTTCTTACCCTTTTTACATTTTTTTTTTGCAATTCGTAAGTACAGATCTGATCTTTTTTTTTTCATAAATTACAGAAAAATCTTAAAAAAATTATTGGAAGCTTTTTATTCAACGGTAGACGGATTATTCATGACGAGACCATAACAGGTAATTTGACCTACATTTTTGTTTTTTTTCCCATAACGGTCATTTTTCTAGTTTTTATTCATTTTTCTTTGTTACGTTATTGTTTATGCTTTATTATAAAGAAGCAAGAATTTACATTTTTTATATGAATATTGCATAAAACCATAGTTATGCATGAATCAATAAAAAGAAAGAAACAATATTTCTACTGTATTATGTCCGCATATGCTATGCGTAGATGTGCAATACAACCAAAGTCATCAGACAGCTGCTGCTATTTTCAATGCAAGCATTGCATCTCTCATTTATCTTTTTGTGAGAAACAAAAACCTATTCTTCTGTTGAATTAATAGACTATTCTAATTTTATAATTGTGATTCACAGAAAGACAAAATTTCAAAATAAACATTTAAAAAAGGAAATCGATCTCATTCTTCTCCACAGGTATTTTAGCATCTAGATTTGTGTGTCTCGCTTTCCCATTGAGATGGACATTCATGTCCGCCGTTTAGCTCGTAATTTTGGGAGAACCTTCTAGCTCCAAACGTTTCTCTTTTCTTTTCTTTTTAATTTTAGTCACAAAACAATTTTATTTTACAGAAAAATATTGAAATGACGATATAAAATATTCCATTGTCGATTTTCCTGTTTTTGGTATTAATCTTCTTTAAAAACTTTTTACGCTTTATTTTAAAACTATTCATTTCAGATCTAATATTATCAAGATGATGCGTCCTCCGATTATTGTGCTCAAAGAGGGAACAGAAAATGCACAAGGAAAGCAACAGATTATTTCTAATATCAATGCTTGCATGGTAAGTGATTCTGTATATTTTTTCCATGCTTTAACCATTTAGATAGTAGCTGATGCTATCCGTACTACCCTTGGACCGAGAGGTCTTGATAAACTGATTGTCGATGCTAAAGGTATATCTTATTGTTATTTTTTATTTCCTAGGCAATACAACGATCTCAAATGATGGGGCAACCATTCTAAAATTGTTAGACATAGTATTCCCGGCTGCATCAGTTATGGTTGACATAGCAAAGTCTCAAGATGCTGAAGTTGGCGATGGCACAACATCTGGTTATCATTTAATCATACTATCATTATAAAATTTCAGTTGTTGTACTTGCTGCAGAAATGCTTAAGAGAGTTAAGCCATTTGTTGAAGATGGTGTTCATCCTCAACTGCTTATTCGTGCTTTCTCAAAAGCTAGTGCCGAAGTAAGCGTGAAATTATTGTTTTTATTGTTTTAGGCGCTGGCTTATCTTGATGAGATTGCTATTCCTAAACGCGGAGAACAAGAACAAAGAGATATGCTTGTCAAATGTGCTTCTACCACCTTGAGCTCAAAATTAGTTAGCCATGAGCGCCAATTCTTCTCTGAGATGGTTGTGGATGCTGTTAACATCCTTGATGAGAATCTACCCTTAAATATGATTGGTATCAAAAAAGTTAATGGTGGAAGTCTTTTGGTATGTTTTATGTACATAGACACTTTTTGATTCTAGGAGTCTTGCCTTGTGAAAGGAGTTGCTTTCCAAAAAGCCTTCAGCTATGCCGGGTTTGAAATGCAACCCAAGCATTATAAGAATGCAACAATTGCTCTCTTGAACATTGAATTAGAACTAAAGGCGGAAAAGGACAATGCAGAGATGCGGCTAACTACTGTTGATGATTTTCAAGCTGTGAGGTTTTTTCGTGTTTAATTATTCTTTCAGGTTGTTGACGCCGAATGGAATATTTTATACCAGAAACTTGAAAAGATTCATGCATCTGGTGCTAAAGTTGTCCTTTCTCGTCTTCCTATTGGTGATGTTGCCACACAGTGGTTCGCTGATCGGTATATATGCTTAAGTAATGTAGTGTCTTTGTTCAGAGATATGTTTTGTGCCGGTCGCATTCCACAAGAAGATATTGATCGTGTTTTAGCTGCTTGCGGCGGAACCATGCTGACAACAGTTTCTCAAATTGATTCGTCCGTTTTGGGAACATGTGAAACTTTTTATGAGCAACAGGTTGGCAGTGAAAGGTAAAGCAATATCTAGATAGTAACAAAATTTTCCAGATATAATTTTTTTGAAGGTTGCAGTAAAGCTCAAGCTTGTACTTTATTGCTTCGCGGAGGAGCTGAACAATTTATCGCTGAAACTGAGCGCTCTCTTCATGATGCAATTATGATTGTTCGCCGAGCAAAGAAAAACGATTCAATTGTTGCGGGTATTTTTCTAAAATTATTTTATTTATCCTTTTAAGGCGGAGGTGCTATTGAAATGGAACTGGCTAAAATGTTACGTGAGAAAGCGAAATCTATTGCAGGAAAAGAACAGTTCTTCTGGATCGCTTATGCTCGCAGTTTTGAGGTTTCGACATTATAGTTATATATTGCTTTTAGATTATTCCACAACAACTTTGTTATAATGCTGGTCTTGATGCAACAGACATTTTGAACCAGCTTCGCCATGCCCATGCAAAAGGAGACAAATGGGCTGGAGTAAATATTCATAAAGAAGAAGTCGATGATAATTTGGAAGCATGTATTTGGGAACCTAGTCTTGTGAAACGGGTCTGTTTTTGTCAAATATTTGTAATTGAATTGCAGAATGCAATTACCGCAGCTACTGAGGCTGTTTGTCTAGTACTTTCCATCGACCAGACAGTAAAGAACGTTCGCACGCCATCTGGAGGACAAATGCCTGGACTTCCTGGCCAATAATATTCGCTTGTTTCCGATCTTCATATTCGTCTTAATCTCTGGCAAAGTGTGCTTTAGTCGTTTCTCATTATTTGTTGCTGTTGTTGTTTACCATTTGCCTGTTTTACTTTCTATTTTTGATAAATTTTTCTTTTTACTAATTTTGTTTGATCACGCATCAGTAATTCCGGAAGTAAGACATTGCTTACGTCTATGTCGACCAAGGTAACTAAAATATATCTACCATTTACTGAATAGTACATTACAGATTATTTTTGAGGAACGTGAAACACGTGAAATAACTATAAAAGAAGATTGCATTCTCCATACATTTTCAATTGCTTCCGAAGGGATGATCAAGCTGAAGGGTACACTTCGAACAGAGCGAGGATCAGAAACTAGTTGCAAAACTATGGATGTCGGCATTGGATCGAGGTATATATAACAATTAATAGCTCCCCATATTGTAGTGTACTGATGGTAAATGCCGGAACTTCATATGAGTTTCAAAGATTAGATGCTATGCGCTTGCATAGAGCGATTAATGACTCGAAACTTTCAGCATTTCTGCAACGTGTAGTGACAAAGTATATTAAAAAGTGTCTAAAATGTAGCTAATTTAGAGTTGAAGATGAACTTAGAATGAGCGCTTTGCAGCGTCAACTTACTACTCAAGGTATCGACATAGAGCAAAACTAAAAGAAAAGTTTTTAATAAACATATATTTAAAACTGTATTAATAAATAAAATTATTAATAGACTTGTTTGCAATAACTGTCAAGAGATAGAAAACAACAAAGTAAGATACCGGGATGAGTCCAGATTCTTAAAAAAATTTCAGGAAAAGAAATTCTTGCCTGTGCCGCCGCAAACATCACCTTGTGAAAATATTGATGGAAATCTTAAAAAGTGATTAAGAGGCCAAAAAATTCGTGAATCCATACAAAAAGCCTAAAAGAATGCTTTTAGTTATTAAAACAAACTTACATGAATTCCTGCGCTCAGATACAATAAAAAGAAGCCAATAAAATTGAAAAACAGACGAACTATAATGTCAATTTTCATACGTTCTTTGGAATTATCGTCTTTTGGTAGTGTACTATCTAAAACAACTAGAGAGAATCAATAGAAGGACATACATAAAGTCTCCAAGTCATCTTTCAATTTATTTAATTGTCTTTCTTTTTTAAAATAAGCAGAAAAGTGAGATGTTGGCGAAATCTAAATAAAATGTTTTGAAATCAAAAAAATAATCATACCTTGTTGAGTTCATCTTCGTGTTCACGTATTTGACTAATCAGTGCTATTACACGAGGATCTACTGGTTTAGATGGAGCTAGCGCCATAGCCTATAATACAATGGTGGATAGACTTACTACCTTTGCTTTTACGGTCGACACGATTTTTGGGGCATAATAAAACAGTATTGATGTGATACAAACAAAAACTATACTACTAACATCTGGTTCATTTGCTATTCCAACAGATTCGTCTGAATTCATTTCTAGTCTGAAAAAAAATTATGAAAAATAAGGCAACTGTAAGGCATAAGCATTGAAATAAATTTGAAAAATAAGTAGACTTTGTCCTGGCACGAAAATGACTGCAGTGATCGAGACGACGAAATTTCGAGAGAGCTCCAATTTGAATTTGACGCTTTTCGAATTTTGTCCTTCACTTTTGCGTTATTTATGGAGTTTCCATAATTATTTATCTTTTTAGTTTTATAGTCAGTTAATTCTTACATAACAAAAAAAATTTGAGAATTTGATATCATTCTTTAAAATTTCATAATCATCTTGATATTATTGGTTTTATAGAGCAAATCAAATGGCTGAACAATCTCGTCATCCTACTGTAGCATGGTCTCAGACGAAGTCGTACGTTTTTATAACATTCGACGTAGATCAAGCTGTTATTCAAGACCTTTCGGTTGCAGATGGAAATAAATTGCATTTCAAGTATGTCAACTGCAAGTACAATTTCTGTATTTTAGAGCAAAGAATAATACTGAGCAATTTGAAGCAACCTTGGATTTATTCGAAGACGTGAGTATAGCTTGTATTGTTTACACTATTATTAGATCAATGCCGATGATATTAAGAGAGCTGAGTCTAATACTCGTGTAGTAGAACTATGTATTGCAAAGAAAGAGGATAATTGGTGGCCTCGTCTCTTAAAAAATAAATCTAAGGTATTTTTTTTTTTTCAACTTTTTTTTTAGGTTCATTGGCTTCGTGTCGATTTCAATAAATGGGTCGATGAAGATGAAGAAGGTGCGGAAGGAGGAGTTCCTGAAGGAATGAACGATTTCGATTTTAGCAAATACATGGCTCAAATGGGAAATATGGGAAACAATAGTGGTTAGTGCAAATTATTTGTTCACACTATATTATAGGACATCCTGACGATAACGATCTTGGCGATCTTTCGGATGAAAGTGATGGTGAAATGCCTGAACTTGAGGACGCTGAGCAAGAAACTAAGACCAATTAAAGTTAACTTTTATATATTTGTCCATCATGAGCCCTTTCCGTATGTTCTCATTTTGACTTGCTTTTTGTTTAGCCTGTGACCGTGTGATCTGGTTGTCCTCAAAAATTAAAAACACCCGTGATTATTATTTTATTTTTTTTTGTTTGTGATAATAAAGTGGAAAAAATTGCGCTTTCTTTCGTGTTTATCGGCTCAGTTGGTGAATCTTATAAATTACTTAGTCAGCCAGTTGCTATGGAAACACCGTCATCTCATCGCAGATTATGTTGTTTCAGTTGAGGGGAATGGTTTGAGACAGACAATTTATTATTTATAACCGTTTTAGAAAAACATCCCGCAATTATTAATCATCATCGTCATCATTTGATCGGAATTTATCTGCTATCCATCTAAAATTGGTATTTGCTTTATTTCAGGTTTACCTGGTTTTGTTTTGTACTTGCTCTTGTGCTAGGTTAAAGCACATGGCGAGGAGAGCCATTCCGAAGAGAAGGTAAACGCTCGTAACCACCAGCTTATCCTGCGAATCTTTCCCAACTGACGCACCGGGGAAGAGATCACCGAAACCTATGGTGGTGAGGGAGATATAGCAGAAATAGAAGCTGGCCAGGGGAGACCATCCTTCCCAAAAAGCAAAAAGAATCGTCCCTGGAGAATTTAAAAGAGTTCATATGTGATAGCTAACCCGCTATAAGATACGCGAACATGGTGAAAACAACGAGGGAAAGTGGCACGGTAATCCTTTCCAGATGTGCTTGAGCTGTTTCTTTAACTTCTAACTGTTCCATCTCAACTCGAGCCGTCAGCAGATCTTCTACATCGGGTCCTCCTAAATCTGAAGAGATATATAAACTGGAAGAAATGTATACCAAATGAGTCAATAGAACTGTCAGCTTTGACTCTATGAGCTCGAGTTAGACGAGAAACGAGGGAGTTGGCTCGTCGTATCTTGGCTGCTTTTCTTTTTTTATGCCATAGAATTAATCGATATTTGAGTCGAATCGACTGAGCATAAAGGAATCTGAGAGATATGAAGATCTTGGAAAAAAACCTGAATATTTTGGCCATAACATCTCCAATATTTGTAAGGAACAGCAACATCAGGGGAATTCCAATAATGGCATACAACATCGTCAGTGTCTTCCCCATATACGTTTTGGCCGATGTGTTACCGTAACCGATTGTTGTGATTACGGTGAGGGAATAGAGAAAAGAGCCAGTAAATGTCCACTGAGCAGATTCTTTAAATTCTCGACCATCATAACCTTTTCGTATCTTTTCTAGACACTTCTTTTTGAATTTTTGGACCTAAAAATTCATTTTCTTTTTTGGAAAAGAAACAAACTTCGTTGTATACAGTCTGTTTCCACTGCTGTTCATCCAATTTATTCACTCGAAAAGTTGCATTCCACATTACATTGACGGCATCGTGACGAGCAGCTGTCACTTCTGATTGGATCTGAATCAATTCTTTCGTCAATAGAACAATACAAACCATTTCTTCATGAGGCCCTTCAACTGCTTGGAAGATAACGGCTCCCAGCATTGCATAACCGACGACCTAAAAATTTCAATAGAAAAATCAGACCAACTAAAGCACAGAGTCCGATGTGAGAAAAGAAGAAAGCGATGATCTTCTTGACGAGATTAACGACCCGTGTCACCTTCGATCGTCGATGTCGACGTCCCATGATGAAGAGAAGAATAGCCCAGAGGGGACAAGTGTTGTGAAGCTGGGCGTTGCAGTTGTATCGGATTTGACATCAATCCTCAACACAGCGCTCCCGGGGGAAGGAAGCCGCCCGGCCTCTTCCGGCGCCTCGTCGACATGAGAAGAGTCGCTCTTTCTTCATGATATCGGAAGAAATGCAAAAAAAAACAATAGAAGTAAAAGAATATGTTTCATAAGTCCCATACAATTGCAATTTTCGGGGCCAATTTACAGATTAAAAATTTTTATTTTTCAACTTCTTATTTTTACTCGTTTTTTTATGCCGTGAGGAAGACGTGTAGACAACTCTTTATTAGCATTTAGCGCGTACACAGAGAACACTGATCTATATAATATATAGCTAGTCTCCTGACCCCATAACACATTTATTTTGTCATTTTTTCTCTCTCAAACTAAGACATGCTGAATAATTATAAAGGAAAATAAATGAGCCAGAAATGAGCGGAACACGAGATGGAAAAGCACAGGGCTTTGATAAAAATGTTTTTTTTTATTTACAGAAAGATAATAACAAAATATTGCGCTGAAAAAGAAGCATACAGATCATTGGATTTGAGACGCAAGAAGAAAAATGCAAAAAGTCACGCTAAAATTAAACTGAAAGTGTTTGTTCCCGGCTTACATAAAGCTGGATCAATCTTGGAATACAAAAAAAACACGGAATACAGAAAGACCGGAGACAGCATGATATCCACTAATTTCAATGTGAAGTACTAACGTTGCGCTTCATCTGGAAGTACATAAAGTGAAAGGAACGATAATGATATTAAAAAAAAAGTTTTTTTTTACCGAATTAATATTTGCTTATCATTCAAGAAATAGATAACAGACAAATAAAATTGTCACTAATGTTTAAAGATATCCCTTCCCTGTATGGGAGTCGTCGTAGATTGTCCCGCGATCTAACAATAAATTCCTAAAGTTCTGAATCTCATTTCTTAGCCGAACAAATAAACAAATAAACAGTTCTTGGACATATGACTATTATTATTTTTCAATACATTTATTAATATTCGCTTTCCTCCTCACTGTTCAATTTCGCCTTCATCCACTTCAATAAGTTTTAGTTCTGTCAAACCCTCGACATTGTTGTCAGCAAAGTGACATCATAGGTAGTCATTCGAATCCTTTTAGATGTTATTTGAAGACATCGCCTATAGTCGACAAATATGTTGATTAGTCTTCGAGCAACGGCTTAATACATTCCCAGTCAAAAAATGCCAGCAAAGAGAAATCTCGAATGTGAGTATCGCCCACTTTCAAATGTCATAAAAATTTAAAAAAAGTTTACACCTATATCTGGAAGTTAAAGAACGACTTTATGCGTGAGGATCATGAAATGTTTTGTTGATCCTTAGAAAAAAACGCATCTTTAATGAAAAAAATTATACAGTAATCCTGCAATAGATGTTCCTTTACTTCCCTTGTTTAACTTTGTGTGGCTTTTTAATATTTGCATTATGTTTTCTTATCCTGCAATAATTATTCACTCACGAAAAACCACGATAAAACACAAGAAAAGAAATTGCAGAAAAAACATGAAAATGGAAAAAATGAATTAAAAAAAACAATCTGTTCCTTTGCATATGAAGATGCTGTATAATTATTTTTAGAGAGATATGTTAATTTTTATTGGATTATATGTAGTTTTATGAATTTTTTTATTCTATTTAAATATATAGTTTACCTTCTTCCAGCGAAAAGACGATGGCTACTTTTTCGGACGATGGTTGGGGCTGTTCGCCGCCAAAACCCGTTGTTCAGCGGTCAGAGCCATTTAAACTTTCGTCAGGCTCAGTTAGTGTCCATTCTCAACATAAGTCGAGCTACCAAAATACCAGTATTGAGCATTCATCGATACCAGTTGAAGAAAATCATATTGAAAGACGTACACTGTCAGGTAAGCTATTTTTACGTTGCTGTTTATATCGTATAATTGTAAATTCGCGTAGACTCGATTTATTTTAGATATACCGTGTTCTGTTTCCAGTATGCCGCATCTCCCTGCTACTCAGCTAGCTGAAACGTCTGATTTTGCAAAGCCAGCGGATGTTAAAGACGCTCATCCTACTCAAATAACGACTTCTGCTGTTCCTGTACAACAATTTGAAGCTTCTCGTGTCAACGAAGAAATCATCAAAGAATTCCATCTTCACCTTGTGCAACTGACTTCTCTCTTCGGCCAAGTAATTACTTTTTTTGTCTTTGTATTTTATATTTCAGAGTTTAGTCAATCTTGCTGCTGAATATAATGAGAAACTTCAATAATTGACTTAACACGTTTTGATTAACTCGGTTTTTATGGAATAAAGTTTTTTTTGTACTTCTCTTCACTTATTTCTCTTTTCTATGAAGAAAAAAGGATCGACAAATCTCTTCATAATTTTTATGGCTGCCTCATAAAACAGATGAAATGAATCGATGGTCATGCATTCAAAATTCGAATAGCCTTTGGAAGAAGTTTCGAATGGAGCATCTTATTATACTAATTATGCAGTTCATCTATGTACTTTTATGTTGATTTTTCACTAGGAAGAGGTACTGCATATTAACATCCTAACGACAGACAACTTTAGCGCTGAATCTGCTGTTAAACTTTATATCGACGATGAGCAGATCTTCTTTGTCCTACTAATTGTGTTTTCTCGTCCGTCTGTTAATTATACACATCCTTTCGCTCGTCATTTAATTGCCAAATCTCTTCTCTCATCCTCGTTTTATGGCAAGAGGTGTTTCCTTTCCCATACAAATATATAATGTGTTTATTCCACAGCAAAATAACATGACTAGTTAAACAAAATGAAATGATTATCACTTAATGGCTCTAGGATTAAAACAGGTGATCAGGTGGCCGAGTGGTTAAGGCGATGGACTGCTAATCCATTGGGGTTTCCCCGCGTGAGTTCGAATCTCATCCTGATCGAATCTTTTTGTTGCTTTGTCCCCATGCTGTTGAAAAACCTGGTGACAGCGTGGCAAAACCCCCAAGAGGGTCGTAGAATGTGTCGAATCACCTGTCCCAATCAACTGCACCGTGTCATAAAAGCAGCAGCAATTAGCATTGAAGGCGGGGTCATTGGAGGTCCGCCCCTTGGAGACACTTTGGTTCTGTTTAGTTTTCCCACACTCGTTTGTCAGTTCCTCTCTATACTTTTTATTTTTTTTTTAAACTCTTTCAGGGTGGCCATGTGATGTTTCTTCTCCTACTTCTTTCCCTTTTGGCCGTCTCTTCCTCCTCCTTGTCTTTTCATGATGACTACCTTCAACAACCGAGAAGCAGCTGCTACAGGTAGGATCTTTGAAAAAAACGACGAAAGATCAATCAGCTGTGCCAATTTTGCCTATCTGACCATCTGGCACAAACTGATGCATCATTACTTTCCACCAAAGAATTTCACGGACGAATGTTGGCATCCGGGCAGTTTGATGGACAAGATTGAGACTGTTCCCTGTACCTCAGCTTGTTTTACCCTCGTCGAACGGATTGACCAATACGATTGTGAGTTTTCATAGACCTTCTCCAAGGCTCTTATGGGAATGGATGACGGAACCCTGTTGTGTCCTTCTCCATGAATTCTATATCATTTCGAGAGAGATTTCTCCCTATTTACCTGTCCGATTTCCTTCCTCAGAATTCAATCAAGCGACCATTGAGGGCGGCAGTTGACTGGATGACGGGTCAGGTTGGCGATGAGCCATCGTTTTAATTTGAGAGCCTTCGGAGTACAAATGGCCGTCACGGAGACCGCCTAATGAGGCGAGGAGCACTTTTGACTCCCCGTCACTCGAGCAATCGTTCCAGGTAGCCGAAGGAGAGGACCTCTTCATTGAATATTCCATAAAGAAAAGAGCTGTGGGAATTCTCTTTCGGCTCTCCTTATATTTATAATTTGAGACAACAGGTGGTCGTTTTTATTTCTCACTCGCATGTCAATTCGACTGACTCACTCTTAATTAACAAACTTTCTTCACCGATTCATTCCACCTTTCGCCTCTAAAAATGCTACACGAGTCAATGACTCGGAAAGAGCGAATAAAACGACGACGTTGACATGCTCATATGTCAATGGATTCTCTTTCAAAACCATTACGAGGATGGCCCCATTCGTCCCTTTTAGCCGATTAATGAGGAAGGAATCAAAGATATTGAAGGGGACTAATTGAAAATTCAGGAGCCGGTGCACGAATAGATAGATATGCATAGATGCCATGAGACTACTAATGACCGATAGACATGAGACACTGGGGAGTGTTCCGTTTTCTTTGAAGTGAAATTGGGGATTTTTTGTGAAAAGCAAAAAAAAAAAATCTCATTATAGATCCCTCCTCTCCAGAATATTCGGGAGTTCTTCGTGGATGTGTGGATCGACTGTTACTCTTCGGCGTAGATGACGATATTCGAAATATTCTGGCGGCGCAGACGTCGTCTCGAATCTGTCGTACGACGGAAAGGAAATTACTTCGACTTTTTCCCCTCTCGACAGATAGTCCTCATGTGAGTCAAGTTTCTTAATCGAGTCTCCGCGGCTAATTTATGGGACTGATAATGTCGGTCGAATAAATTACCTTCTACCTGGCGTGGGGCACGCACGCAAGCCACGTAGGTGAGTTAGATTTATGATGAGGGCACATGGGGAGAAACATGGGAAAAAGACACGCTGCAAGAGGATTTTTCTATAATATATTTTTAGGGAAGGGAATGAAACCGGGAGTCTGATACATAACCATTTTCTCATTTATATTCATAGGGCTGTTTAGATGCCATGGAATTGACCAAAAAACTTTCTCGGTTTCCGTTGTTTCATCCCACGAATCTGGTGCTGTTCTTGATTGGCTGCGCTTGGAAATGCAACTGAGAATTCATAAAAGATCGGACGATGTCGGGGACTTGAAAACTGTTGACATCTTCAGTTAATTTTACTTGTTTCAGGTTACTTTCTGCTCGTGTACCGGAGAGCGTTGTAATGATCAAGATATGCTCGTCTCGTCCACTTACGGGTTCTCTTTCTTGGCGATGATTCTGTTCCTCGTCTGCCTGTGATATACAAACCGGCTGAGCCGTATTCTTTCCGTCTAATACATATGTCACCGCTTTCAAGTCATCTATCAGAAAGGAGACGGTGCATATCGGTCTCGTATTCATCGGAGTCGTATTCAGTTTCAAAGAGGTCAATAATGAAGAGAGACACAGACGACACAAGAATAATCACATTAGTCAAGAAAAGTAATGAACGAGACGGGAAAACGGCTATTTCGAAAACAACTATTTCGAACCGTCTATAGAAAACATTCAGAAGATTGAAATGAGCCTCTTTCCTAAGCAAACTTCATTGATGTTACTTCAATTCTATGAAAATCACGCCATTCACCTGTATCTGCTGTGGTTGCCGTCATTAGCTTGAAAAAATGATTTGACATAGATTGCCTAAAAAACAAAATTTACACATTACTATACACAGCCGAAAACAACCTAGTCTTCATGTCTGCCTACCCATTGCCCTTCCTAAACTACTAACCGAACCTATAAATCATTTTTCGAATTAGCCAGGTACATGTCATGGGTTCTCAGCTGACAGAAGTATACATCGTATAGTGATGAAGTGATTACTGCCCACATGAAGCGGATTTGATTAACATTTGTATTTATTTCAGAATTACTTTATAGATTTGCAAAACGGTTTCTTCTGCAAACGAAATCTTAATTTTATAATACAAATAAATCATATGTAAAACTTTATGGGATAAACACTAGTACTATGTACAAATAATTAAAAGTTAGGAAAGTCTATGTAAAGCTATGTTTAAAATGTTTAGATATGGCACATCTGTACAAATCACTGGGAAGGAGGGTCGGAGACGGTAAATGATTTAGAAAGGCCTACGAGACAGTTACGGTAATTGCTGAAATAACCGAGACGGTACTGACCTGGCTGGACGTTGATAAACTCACAAACATAATATTTTTTCTCTTCTACAACTTGCTCATAGCATAATGGGACCCATGTCCATCGAATGGGTGCAGTACAATCAATGATGGCTGTCTGAAATAAAATTCTTTGAAACCGGATAGGCTGAGCATTGCGACCATATGTGATAATTGCGTGAAGAATTGAAGCATGTACTATTTGACTAGCAAATATCACATTTCAAAGAAAACAGATGCTACCCTTCATGAACTAAAAGTGAAAAATAACCAACCGGGAATAAGCCAATCCAATCTTTATAACTGCCGGATATACGCCAAAAATCTTTGAAGAACTGGTACCGACCTACAATTGTCATCGGAGAATACAGTGTTGGCAACTTTTCAAACAATACATCGTAGTTAATAGGGGACATTTTGTCTAGCTGTAAACATCTCTCATTTATACCTGAAAAAATTACCTGAATTGTAAAATTTCCCATCACTGGCAGATGATCACTGCTCAATACGTCGGTGAGCGAATCATATGTGAGCGGATTAATTGTTTCACCCTAAATGTATCAAATCCCACTACAACGCAGATGAACCTTGTAAAGAATACGATCACACCAAGAAGGCGTTCTCTTCAAATCATATTCTGTTGTACCAACTAAAAATCTAAATACTGACTAGGCAAAAGATAGTTTTGAAAACCTGTATGTGGGATTGAAGTTGACAGAAGCCTCTTTAAATTCGTGGAATGCGTCACCATCATTCATTGCTCTTCGTAATTGATCGTATTCTGAAAAATGGATTCAAAACATTGTCATACATACAAACCATGAAGTTCGTTTACTTTATTCATCTGAATTTTTGACAACGCCACGTGAGGCTCTTGTTCAACACGGAAATTTAAATCGCCAAGCCAAAAAGTACCTCTAAAGGACAATTTATTGAAAAAACAAAAACTTGCTTTACATTATTATCACCGTCGAAAGAGCAGAGTTTATTAGAAAGATACTGCAATAACCTTCGATCATAAGCTTTTACATCGTGTATAAAGTGGCTTACTACAAAAACTAACGAATAATCGTCCTAGAATCTAATTAAAAATGATAAATAACATACTCTTAGAGATATTTTCAATCCAATGGATCCTTTGTGTCCGGTTAAACCGCCAAGAGTATTACGTCCAAAACGATAATCAATTCGTTTTACTTGAGAAACAAGAGATTTACGCCAGAACACAAGTATTTGGTTTGTGGCTTGATAGTTCTTCGTCAAAAGAACAAGTCCAGATCTCATCGTTATATAATCAACTAGTAGTTTAGTCCATGTCCAAAAAGTACCACCAAATGTCTCGGCATGTGAAACTTCCTGGAAATAAGGAAACAAAGTGTAACAGACCTGCATTCCAATAGCCAATATATCTGTTTTATCGCCATCAACATGACTTAATAATTTATCTACCGCCTCTTCACTTGCCATTTTCATTCCTACATTGTAAGATATAGCCGCGACCCTCCATTCCGGATGATGGGTCATTCTTGGAGGAATTATAAAATAAAAATAACAAAAACAACTGCAAGGCGTAGCCTTCAATAAAATAAAATGTTTTCAAGTAAGAATATTTATTGCAAATAGAAAGAATGTACATCTGGCAATGACTACTGGCTCTAAATGACAGGCAATATAAAATGGACTATAAAAAGCATTGAGATTATAACTGCCTTTTTGGCAAACTACTATCACAAAACCCGCGTTGAATCGACGCTAAATATGTTATACATACACAAGGTAACAGCCGAGGTGGAAATAATAGTAATGAAATACTTGAATCACAAAAGAAAAACTTACTTCGATATTATAGAACGACGCATTCGTTTTCGTGGCGGAGATTTCATATCATCATCGTATATATCGTGCGATGGTGAAGAAAGAACGGCTTCAAGAAGTTCATTAGCTAGATCGTGCCTCTCCTAAGATAAAAATATTTTAAGAATTGGAAGTAAAACTAACTTTTTTAAGAAGTTTCCATTCCTGTGTCTTGATTACGTTTTTATGATGGATAGTGAGAAATCTAATTACAGCAGTTTTTAAATACTGTGCCGAGTAAGTGTCTGCAAACATTGCAACATTGGTAATGTTCTTTAATGAGATAGTTTGGGCAATAAGACGTTCACATTGTTCTTTTAAAATAAGTACTGCGTATCGGTCAGCTGAAAATTTACTAATAAAAAACTCAGCCGAGAAAACTTACCAATAGCTAGCACATCATCAACATTATTAGAATTGTCCAAAGAATCTGTACTACCGGTATACATAAATTCAATCATAGCACGAACCTAAAAATTGGGCAAAATAAAGCAAAATTTACCGATTCGTAATGTGCATCTTTGATATGTACTTCACCTTCCTGAGCCTCTTTCATTGTTGCTGCTTCAAACATCGATCGAAAAACACTAGAATGTTGACCCAAAACACATTTGTGTGCTTTGATAATTTTATCACCGATCTAAAACGCTAAATTACATGCCAAATTAATCTTTACATGTATTTCGCAATCAGTAAAAAGTTCGTTCTCCCACATTTTCCTATTACTCTCACGAATGCTAAGTTCTAAAGTTTCTTCTGAATCCTCCATTGAAGAATCTTCATCATCTGCTGGTTCAACAGATATTTTTGAACCAGGAGGGAAGTATTCAACCTACGTAGGATAAGAAAAATTAATCCAAAATACCTCGCAAATAAGCATTAGTGAACCATCAGCTCGTAAAGCTCCTGTCATTTTATCACGAGAAACCTGGAATTTTCCACGCCCTTGTTGATTTGTAAAATCTTTAGTATCGCGGCAAACACTTATCCTCGCTTGATTAGCATCAAGTGCATAAATTTGGAATTCAGTCATGATAGGATCTTCACCTCTCTGAAATTTTTTTAATAAAAAGTGTTCAACTACACTACCTGAAGTCCTACTTGACGTAAAAAAAAAGAAACGTTGTTATTATCCTCTTCTCGTTTACCATTTGGATAAACATGAAGTTCCCAACAAACAGTTGGTGCCTATAATATCTTTACAAACACCAAGAATGGAAAAAAAACCTGTGGTACACTAAATTGCCGACTTATTAAATTTTGACCATTTTTAAACAATTTCATCAATTTCTCAAACTGAAATAAGCAAAAAAAAATGAAAGAAATTAGTTTCAACAAACCTGATCAATTTTCCATTCTAATTTAGTTGAAAGAGCTACTACTTTCGTTGCTTGTTTCGATACCACTTCTAATTTCCGAGTTTGATTGGTAGGTGGGGTAGCTTCATCAGAACCTAAACACATTATATCAAAAGAACAAAAACACAATCTTACGTGAATAACCTGGATATCGACCCGGAGGGAATCCGCCGTTTCCACGCGCAGACATAATCACCACTCCACGAATTCGGAAATTAATTTTGATAGCTGTAGAAGAATTATTCTGAAAACTTTAAAATATCAAAAAAGTGAAATAAAAAGAAAAAAAGAAGCATGAACTGAAACTGGTAAAAGGATGATATATTGGTATCTATCTAAAATTGATAATCATTTTATTGAAAGAATAGTTACAGCAAGGTTGAATAGGGCATTCAATGAGTTTTTATGCAAATTAGAAGTTTGCAAAACAAAATGTAAGTCGATGAAGCTATTGAGATGTCATATGACTCTGTTTCGAATCACGATTTCTATTTATTATTCGCTTCGATAGAAAATCAATTGTATACGACTTTTCGAAACGTAGTCATTAACACCCATAAAACATAAGAAAACAAGCAGAATCAATAGAAAATGCCGCTTTCATTACCGAAGAGAATATCAGCTGGAACCAAAGGGGCGGGGCAATCTGTGTGAATTCTAGTCCACTAGTGGTACCGTACACCAGAACATGCGTCTCTTAATCCCAAACATTTCGAATCGCGCTTATTTTTTTCCAAACTTTATTTCTTTTCTTTGCTTATTATTTTTTTTTATTATTGGATTAGAAGTAGAAGACATTCGAGCCATAATGATATTTATTTAAATTCCTTGAAAATAGTTCTAAAAGAAAGAAGAGGAGATTATTTATATTTGTTCCTTTCAAATTTGTCTTTTCAGGTAGTTTTGAGATCCACTGACTATTGTTGTAATTTAATAAAATGGAGGTCGACAACGACGTAAGTTATTTTTATACTTCGTAGATTATATATATTATGTGTAGCCTGGCTCATCGATACCAATTCATGTCCTTGAAGAGAAGTCAAGAAAATGGAAGCAATTACAATCAAAAAGATATGCGGAGAAAAGAAAATTTGGTGTTGTCGATACACAGAAAGAAGAAATGCCCCCTGGTAACATTTTACAAAAAATTATATACGCTTCTTTTTATAGAGCATGTACGAAAAATTATCCGTGATCATGGGGATATGACTTCTAGAAAATATCGACATGATAAACGAGTTTATTTGGGAGCTTTGAAGTATATGCCACATGCAGTGCTCAAGCTTTTGGAAAATATGCCTATGCCTTGGGAGCAAATTCGTGATGTTAAGGTTGAAATTGTCTAATTACGTAATATAAATTACATTGTAGGCATTATATCATATTACGGGAGCTATAACGTTTGTAAATGATATCCCTCGTGTTATTGAACCAGTTTTCATAGCTCAATGGGGAACGATGTGGATTATGATGAGACGTGAAAAGCGTGATAGACGACATTTCAAGGTATTATTTGATAACAATTAATCTATTTTTATTCAGCGAATGCGATTCCCTCCGTTTGATGATGAGGAACCTCCTCTTGACTATGCAGATAACATATTGGATGTTGAGCCACTAGAACCAATTCAAATGGAATTAGATCCAGAAGAAGATAAAAGTATAGAAGGCTGGTTTTATGACCATAAACCGTTAGAAAAGACAAGGTATGTATGCTTGAGTAAAAAAAAAATCATCCGATTTTAGATTTGTAAATGGTCCAACATATCGAAAATGGGCGTTCAGCATTCCTATGATGGCTACATTATATCGATTAGCAAATCAGTTATTATCTGATCTCCCAGACGAGAATTATTTTTATTTATTTGACTTGAAATCCTTTTTCACTGCTAAAGCTTTGAATGTAGCTATTCCGGGAGGTCCTAAATTTGAACCACTTGTTAAGGATCTGAATGTGTACGTTATCCTATCTTCTTGAATTTTTTTTCAGCGATGAGGATTGGAATGAGTTCAATGATATTAATAAGGTTATCATTCGTGCTCCTATTCGAACGGAGTACAGGATTGCTTTTCCTTTCATGTACAACAATTTGATTAACAAACTACCTGTACAAGTTTCGTGGTATCATACGCCTTCGGTTGTTTTCATCAAGACTGAAGATCCGGATCTTCCAGCATTCTATTTTGATCCTTTAATTAATCCTATCACACTTACTGGTCTAGAAAGAGTGAGTTTTTCTTTTCTTTAAAAAAAAAAACGCCATGTGCTGTACTGTTTTCTGCAAAAGTAAAAACAGTCGAGCGATTTGAAATGGCAAAAATTGTAACTGTGATAAAGGCGTGAAGTTGAAATAATGTTTTGCTGATTTCGAGAATAAAACCACAAACATTTTTAGGCTCCTGAAGATCTACCTACAGATGACGAATTGGAAGAATGGAGTTTGCCTGATACTGTAATTCCGATATTTGATGAAGTACCATTGTATACTGACAACACTGGAAATGGCATTGCTCTTCTGTGGGCTCCTCGCCCTTTCAATCTTAGATCAGGTCGTACTCGACGTGCTGTTGATGTTCCTCTTGTAAAATCTTGGTATCGAGAACATTGTCCTGCCGGTAACTTGTATATTTATTGATATTAGTTTTTAGGAATGCCTGTAAAAGTCCGTGTGTCCTACCAAAAATTGTTAAAAGTTTTTGTTCTAAATGCACTACGTCATCGACCGCCGAAGCCCCAGAAGAGAAGGTACTATTTTTTTGTCTGTCAATTATTTATTTATAGATACTTATTCCGTTCATTCAAGTCGACGAAATTCTTTCAATCGACTACTCTTGATTGGGTTGAAGCTGGATTACAAGTTTTGAGACAAGGATACAATATGCTGAATCTTTTAATTCATCGAAAGAATCTTAACTATCTACACTTGGACTATAACTTTAATTTAAAGCCAGTAAAAACCTTAACTACAAAGGAAAGAAAGAAGTCTCGGTTTGGTAATGCTTTCCATTTGTGCCGAGAAATTCTTCGTCTCACGAAATTAGTAGTTGACGCTCATGTGCAATACAGGTGTGTTATTTTTTATTTTTTTTATTTTTAAGATTGAACAATGTTGATGCATATCAGTTAGCTGACGGTCTACAATATATCTTTGCCCATGTTGGTCAATTGACTGGAATGTATCGTTATAAATACAAGCTAATGCGTCAAGTCCGTATGTGCAAGGATCTCAAACACTTGATCTACTATCGATTCAATACTGGGCCAGTCGGAAAGGGTCCTGGTTGCGGAATATGGGCACCTGGATGGAGAGTTTGGCTCTTCTTTTTGCGAGGAATTACACCTCTTCTTGAACGTTGGCTGGGTAACCTTCTATCTCGTCAATTCGAAGGTCGACATTCAAAAGGAGTTGCTAAAACGGTGACAAAACAACGCGTTGAATCTCATTTCGACTTGGAACTCCGGTAAATTTGTTTATGATTCCAATGTTTCTTTTTAGAGCTGCTGTTATGCATGACATTCTAGATATGATGCCAGAAGGAATTAAACAAAATAAAGCTCGTGTTATCTTACAACACTTAAGTGAAGCTTGGAGATGTTGGAAAGCTAATATCCCATGGAAGGTGGATTTTTCTCTTATATTTTATACAGACTTTAAGGTTCCTGGTCTTCCTACTCCTGTGGAAAATATGATTCTTCGATATGTCAAAGCAAAGGCTGATTGGTGGACAAATTCTGCACATTACAATAGAGAACGTGTTAGACGTGGAGCTACGGTTGATAAGACAGTGTGCAAGAAAAATTTGGGAAGGCTGACACGACTATATCTTAAAGTACTTTTAGTTTTAGATAATTGATAATTTTTAGGCTGAACAAGAAAGACAGCACAATTATTTGAAAGACGGTCCATACATTTCTGCAGAAGAAGCTGTGGCTATCTATACAACTTGTGTTCATTGGTTTGAATCACGTCGCTTTTCTCCTATCCCATTCCCTCCTTTATCGTACAAACACGATACAAAGCTTCTTATTTTGGTATGCTGCCATATTTTGTATTACATTTGCTTCTAGGCCTTAGAAAGATTAAAGGAAGCTTACAGTGTGAAAAACAGACTTAATCAATCACAACGTGAGGAACTGGCTTTGATTGAACAAGCCTATGACAATCCTCATGAAGCTCTTTCCAGAATTAAACGTCACATGCTAACACAACGTGCATTTAAGGTTAGTTGCCGACGTTAATTTATTGATATACTTGCTTTAGGAAGTTGGAATTGAATTTATGGATCTTTATACACATTTAATTCCTGTTTATGATATTGAGCCTCTTGAAAAAGTTACTGATGCCTATCTCGACCAGTATTTATGGTATGAGGCTGATAAACGTCGCCTTTTCCCTGCTTGGATCAAACCGGGAGATACAGAACCACCTCCACTGCTTACTTATAAGTGGTGCCAAGGAATCAACAATTTGCAAGATGTGTGGGATACAACTGAGGGTGAATGTAATGTTTTGATGGAAAGTACTCTCGAAAAAGTTACTGAAAAAATGGACTTGACTCTCCTAAATAGGCTTTTGAGGTTGGTGTTAATACTCGCATTAACTACTTTTATAGGCTAATTGTTGATCATAATATTGCTGACTATATGACTGCAAAAAATAACGTTATGATAAATTATAAAGATATGAATCATATTAATTCCTTTGGAATTATCCGTGGACTCCAATTTGCTTCCTTTGTTATGCAGTTTTATGGATTAGTATTGGACTTACTTGTTCTGGGATTGAGACGAGCTTCTGAAATTGCTGGTCCTCCTCAATGCCCAAATGAATTTCTTACTTTCCAAGATATTGCCACAGAAACTGCTCATCCAATTCGATTATACTGTCGCTATCTCGATCGTGTTTGGATTTTCTTCAGGTTTGAGCATTCATAATTTTATTAATTTTTCTTCCAGATTCCAAGCAGATGAAGCTCGTGAATTAATCCAGAGATACTTGACAGAACATCCAGATCCGAATAATGAGAATATTGTTGGTTATAATAATAAGAAGTGTTGGCCTCGTGATGCGAGGATGCGTTTAATGAAACACGATGTCAATCTTGGCAGAGCTGTTTTTTGGGATATAAAGGTGAGTACTGTATCAACATCATTTTTTCCAGAACCGTCTTCCACGATCAATCACAACGATAGAATGGGAGAATTCCTTTGTTTCAGTGTATAGCAAAGATAATCCAAACTTATTGTTTGATATGGCTGGCTTTGAATGTAGGATTTTGCCCAAATGTCGTACTTCTAACGAAGAAATTGTTCATCGCGATGGTGTTTGGAATCTTCAAAATGAGGTTTTTCTTTTTTTTTAATCTTCAATTTTACAATATAGGTCACAAAAGAGCGAACTGCTCAATGTTTTTTAAAAGTTGATGAAGACTCATTATCTAAGTTCCATAACAGAATTCGACAAATTTTAATGTCATCCGGTTCAACTACTTTTACAAAGATTGTTAATAAATGGAATACTGCTTTGATTGGACTGATGACATATTTTCGGTAAATATTTAATTTATTTTTAATGAATTTATTTAGAGAAGCTGTTGTCAACACACAAGAACTATTGGATCTTCTTGTTAAGTGCGAAAACAAGATTCAAACTCGCATCAAAATTGGATTGAACTCTAAAATGCCTGCTCGTTTTCCTCCTGTAGTTTTCTATACACCAAAAGAAATCGGTGGCCTAGGTAAAATTTTAATGTTTCTGTAAACTAGCATTTAGGCATGTTATCAATGGGACACGTATTAATTCCTCAATCCGATCTCCGTTGGATGCAACAAACTGACGCTGGAGGAGTGACTCATTTCCGTTCTGGAATGACACATGATGAAGACCAATTAATTCCTAACTTATATCGATACATTCAGGTTTTCACGATTTCTTTAAATTACGCTCATATTTCAGCCATGGGAAGCTGAATTTGTTGACTCGCAACGTGTATGGGCAGAATACGCTTTGAAACGCCAGGAAGCAAATGCTCAAAACAGAAGGTTAACATTGGAAGATTTGGATGATTCCTGGGATCGAGGCATTCCTAGAATTAATACTCTTTTCCAAAAGGATCGCCACACTCTTGCTTATGATAAAGGATGGCGAGTGCGCACAGAATATAAACAATATCAGGTTGAGCCTTGCAATCGAACCTTGCAATGATTATTTTTCAGATTCTCAAGCAAAATCCATTCTGGTGGACTCATCAGCGTCATGACGGGAAACTTTGGAATCTGAACAATTACCGTACAGATATGATTCAAGCACTTGGTGGAGTAGAAGGAATTTTAGAACATACTCTCTTCCGAGTAAACTATTGTTTCATTCTTACATTCTTTAGGGTACATACTTCCCTACATGGGAAGGTCTTTTCTGGGAACGAGCCTCTGGTTTCGAAGAATCAATGAAATTCAAGAAATTGACAAATGCACAACGTTCTGGTTTGAATCAAATCCCTAATCGACGTTTTACCCTTTGGTGGTCGCCAACTATCAATCGAGCTAATGTAAACTTTTATTTTTTTGTAAGAAAATATTATAGGTATATGTTGGTTTCCAAGTACAGCTTGATTTAACCGGTATCTTCATGCATGGAAAGATTCCTACCCTCAAGATTTCTTTAATTCAAATCTTCCGTGCTCACTTGTGGCAAAAGATTCACGAGTCCGTTGTAATGGATCTTTGTCAAGTCTTCGATCAAGAACTTGATGCTCTGGAAATCCAGACTGTTCAAAAAGAAACTATTCATCCACGTAAATCGTACAAAATGAACAGCTCATGTGCTGATATTCTCCTTTTCGCGCAATATAAATGGAATGTTTCTCGTCCGTCATTAATGGCTGATAGCAAGTATGTTTTTTTTATTAATTGAGATTTACTTTTATAAAGGGATGTTATGGATAATACTACGACTCAAAAGTATTGGTTGGATGTTCAACTTCGATGGGGAGATTATGATTCTCATGATGTCGAGCGTTATGCTAGAGCAAAATTCTTAGATTACACAACCGATAATATGTCAATTTACCCATCTCCTACTGGATTATTGATTGCTATTGATTTAGCATACAATCTCTACAGGTAGTTTATCTTTTCTAAGGCACATATTTCTTCAGTGCATATGGAAATTGGTTCCCTGGAATGAAGCCACTTATACGTCAAGCAATGGCTAAAATTATCAAAGCTAATCCTGCATTTTATGTGCTTCGTGAACGTATTAGAAAAGGTCTTCAATTATACAGCTCTGAGCCAACGGAGCCATATCTTACGAGCCAAAATTATGGAGAACTTTTCAGTAATCAAATTATCTGGTTAGTCTTATCCATTAATTTCATTTTTATAGGTTTGTGGACGATACTAATGTATATCGTGTCACCATTCACAAAACGTTCGAAGGAAATCTTACCACAAAGCCTATCAATGGCGCTATTTTCATTTTTAATCCAAGAACTGGGCAGCTTTTCTTAAAAATTATTCACACTTCTGTCTGGGCTGGTCAGAAACGTCTATCTCAGGTTTATTTCAGTTTCAATACTTACTGATTTTGTTTAGTTAGCTAAATGGAAAACTGCAGAAGAAGTTGCAGCTTTGATTAGATCATTACCAGTTGAAGAACAACCAAGACAAATTATTGTTACCCGAAAAGCAATGTTGGATCCTCTTGAAGTTCATTTACTTGACTTCCCCAATATTGTAATCAAAGGATCTGAGCTTATGTTACCGTTCCAAGCCATTATGAAAGTTGAGAAATTTGGAGATTTGATTCTAAAAGCGACAGAACCACAGATGGTTTTATTCAATCTTTACGATGACTGGTTAAAGGTAACTTATAAAGTTGGCTTCTATTTTATCGACTTTAGACGATCTCCAGTTATACTGCTTTCTCCCGAGTAGTGCTTGTCATGCGAGGAATGCATATTAACCCTGACAAGACAAAAGTTATTTTGAAGCCAGACAAGACCACAATAACCGAGTCACACCATATTTGGCCTTCTTTATCAGATGAGGAGTGGATCAAGGTTGAATTAGCACTGAAGGATATGATCCTAGCCGATTACGGAAAAAAGAATAATGTTAATGTAGCTTCACTGACACAATCAGAAGTTCGTGACATCATCTTGGGAATGGAAATTAGTGCACCAAGTCAACAAAGGCAGCAAATTGCTGATATCGAGAAACAAACGAAAGAACAAAGCCAGGTACACTGCTGTATTTTATTTTTTTAATATTTAGGTCACGGCTACCACAACTCGTACAGTCAACAAGCATGGAGACGAAATTATCACTTCAACAACTTCTAATTATGAAACAGCTACTTTCGCTAGTAGGACAGAATGGCGTGTCAGAGCAATTTCGGCGACAAACCTCCATTTACGGTAATTTGGTTTTTTTTGTTTTTTTACTATTTGTTATTTAGTACACAGCATATATATGTTAATTCTGATGATGTGAAAGATACTGGATACACCTACATTTTGCCGAAAAACATTCTTAAGAAATTCATTGTTATTTCCGATCTTCGCACTCAAATCGGTGGATTCCTTTATGGCGTTTCCCCACCTGATAATCCTCAAGTCAAAGAGATTCGTTGTATTGTTATGGTACCACAAACCGGAAATCATCAACAGGTCCAACTTCCAAATCAGCTTCCTCAACATGAATTATTAAATGATTTGGAGCCACTTGGATGGTTTATTGAAAATGTTATTCTTTAATTTAATTTTAGGATGCATACACAACCAAATGAACTTCCTCAGTTATCACCACAAGATGTCACAACACACGCAAAAATACTGACAGAAAATTCAAATTGGGACGGAGAGAAGACTATTATTATTACTTCAAGTTTCACTCCAGGATCTGTGTCACTAACATCTTACAAGCTTACACCTTCTGGATATGAATGGGGAAAGAATAATACAGATAAAGGAAATAATCCAAAGGTGAATATAAATTTGTTTCCTCAATCATTTTATAGGGATATATGCCGACTCATTATGAAAAGGTGCAAATGTTATTATCAGATAGATTTTTGGGATATTTCATGGTTCCCAGCAATCATGTATGGAATTATAACTTCCAAGGTTAAATATAATATATACCTTAGTAATGTTTAGGACAACGTTGGTCACACGCAATAAAATACGACGTTTGCCTTGCCAATCCGAAGGAATATTATCATGAAGATCATCGTGCAGTTCACTTCCACAATTTCAAGGCGTTTGATGATCCACTTGGTATTTCAATGGCCGATCGTGATGATTCATATGCTTAATTTTTTTGTTAATTTAATATATTCGTTCGATTGTTAATTTGATACTCTAAACGTCGTGTTTGGAATCTCGGTTTCCAATTTTTGATACACATTGTCAGTCGGTAGTCTGTTAAGTTTTACATTTCATGTATTTTCGAGTAAATATTAAACATAAGGAAATTATGTTTTATTGAAAGTTTTGTCTTCAAGTATTGATGCGATTATGGGCTTGTATACGATCTAGATGGATAGAGGAGTGCTGTCTAATCCTCAGGCGGTATTAGAGAAGCCTCCAGCTAAGAAACGAATTTCATTCATCATTAGAGACGAGCAAGAAAATCGTCACCGATCAGCAGTTGCAGCCCTTCAATTTGACCCTTTGACAAATAGACTTTTTACAGCGGGAAGTGATACAATTATTCGATTATGGAAAGTACCAAGTACAAGCAAGGTGCTCAACTTTTTTTTTTAAATCTTTTAAGGATGCTTCACCCTCGAAAGAAATAAATAAACAAACTGCAGCAATGAAACCTATGTTTCTTCATTCCATGGAGCATCATACTGATTGGGTTAACGATATGATTCTTTGTGCTGGGGGACGGTTTCGTTCGTTATTTATTTTATTAGAAGCATTTTATTTAGTGTTATCTGCCTCAAATGACTCTACCATCAAGGTCTGGAATGCTTCGAAAACTTTTTGTATGTCAACGCTTCGCACCCATACAGTATGATTTCTTTACACCGTCAATTTTAAGGATTATGTCAGCTGTCTGGCTTATGCAAAAGAAGTAGAAAAGGCAGCTAGTGCTGGATTTGATCAATTTCTTTTTCTGTGGGATATTCCAACACTTACCAAACTTACAGCCACAAATAACACTGTAACAAGTAACTTATTTGGAGGTAGTTTACATAATTTTTAGCAACATCTCTACAAGGCAGCAAAGCTAGTATCTACTCAATAGCAATGAATGATTGTGGTACTGTATGTTGTGCGGGTTCAACGGAGAAGGTCATACGTATTTGGGATCCGAGAACGTGTCAGAAAATTATGAAACTTCGAGGCCATACTGATAATATTAGAGCTCTTATTGTAAATTACGATGGAACTAAAGTAAGCAATGACTTATGTTTATATACAATTTATATTTTCTAGTATAATGCGTATTATTTTAGTGTATTTCTGCGAGTAGCGATGCTACAGTCAGGCTTTGGGATCTCGGGCAGCAGCGAGCTGTAGCGACGTGTATTGCTCATCAGGAGGGCGTTTGGACTCTACAAGTATTTAACCAACTTTTTTTTTTAAACATAATTTAGGCGAATTCAACTTTTTCTCATGTTTATAGCGCTGGAAGAGATAAACGTGTATTTTGTACACCAGTCAATGATTTTTCAGCTAGCACCCTACTTTTGGAGGAAACAGCTCCCATTAAAAAGGTATTTTTTATATAATCCGCATTCATATTTTAGGTTTTGTTACAAGATCCAGAACGACCATCAACTATTTGGACAGCTACGTGGAATTCAGATATAAAGCGTTGGAATATTCCGAATACGTCACAATTAATAATCAATGAACCTCCACGAGAAACGACAGGTCGATTAGGGGAACCATCCTCATCATCTGTTAATATTAAACCTGAATTAGTTATTAATGGTATTTCTTTTTTCTCCACTTTTTAGTTTTTTAGGTCTACCTTCAATTAAGAAATATGCCGTAATTAATGATAAAAGGCATGTAGTAACACGAGATTCTGATGGAAACGTTGCCCTTTATGACGTACTTGCTGGAAAGAAAGTTAGTGATTACGGTAAAAGGAATCTGGAAGATGTCGTAGGGGAGCACTTCAAGAAAGTTTTTGTACCAAGCTGGTTCACAGTTGATTTTAAAAGCGGAGTAAGGTTTTTTGTAGCATCTGAATCACCATAATTCAGATGCTACAAATAACATTAGATGAATCGGATGTATTTTCCGCTTGGCTTTCTGCAAAAGATGCAAGCATTGGTGAAACAGAGAAAAAGGGTAATTTAAATAATGTATTTTGTAATAAGTAGTGTAGTAAATTATGGAGGTATGATGCTTCGTTCTTTATTTGAAAGATGGCCGAAATGTCAAATGAGCGTAGAAGGGAGTGAAACTGCTGATGCTACTGCTGATTACATATCTATTCCTGGACACACCCCTTTAATTATTTGGCAAGTTAAGTAATGCCAACTATTATTATTTACAGCGAATCAAATGGACGACCATTGTTTCGGCTTCTTGTAAAAGATGCTGTTAATGAAGTAGAGGCTACTCTTTTAGGCGAAACTTTACCTACTTGGGTTACGGAAGTGGTGGAACGAACCAACTTGCCAAAATTTTCAAAAATGCCATTTTATCTTCTACCACATCCAACTATGGGTATTAAACAACCTAAAAGGTAGAATTTTTTATTTGCTGTTATTTGAATATTTCAGAGATCGTCTTTCTGCAACTGAGATGTTGCAGGTGCGAAAAGTAATGGAACATGTTTATGAGAAAATTTTAAATTCGACATCTGAACCACCAGTTGGTAGTGGTACTATTGAACC
Source organism: Oscheius sp. DF5120 (assembly GCA_932521415.1). Taxonomy (NCBI): domain Eukaryota; kingdom Metazoa; phylum Nematoda; class Chromadorea; order Rhabditida; family Rhabditidae; genus Oscheius; species Oscheius sp. DF5120. Next base: position 1,814,269 of record OW051463.1, read on the forward strand.
ACCAATTCCTATAACTATACCATCAAACCTGGAACAAAAATTAGAATTATGGTGTAATGATCAGAAACTTGACCCTGAAATGGACTTGAGGACAGTGAAACATTTTGTATGGAAATCGACCGGAGAGCTTAGCTTATATTATAAGTCTATCAAATGATTTTTACTTTGTACATAACATATTTGTATATTATTTCTACACTAGATATAACTTTTTAATAAATCTACGGGTATTTGCACCATCCAACTGACTAATTTTAATGTTTTGTCATTCATATTATTGTATGTTGTTGTATATATTAGTCTGTTTCAGACATATGGCTATTGCTTCAGAAAATTTAGCAATGGAATCAAGTAGCAATGAGAATATTTGGAACAGTGAAAAATTTATAGTTTGTTTATTACTGTTTCCTCATTTCTTTATTTAGACTCTAAAAAAAGAGTTTTTATCAGCGAAGTCTGAAACTGCTGCTTTTGATATTCTAGAACGTCTCATAACTATTGATCAGACGGCTGTTAATGAGTAAGTTTGTTTCCAAATGTAAATTGCTTTTAGAGAAGCATGGTTAGATTGTAAAGATCTTATTCTCGTGATTTTGGAGAATATACCTGTAGAGGTGATGCTACTTCGTCAGCAAATGGCAATTCTTCAAGCAATTAATCAGTCTCCCCCTAATGTTGTGGCTACAATAGCCGATTTCTACGCCAAGAAGGAGAATGTATTGTTCAGTTTCTGCTTCTTTATGCATATTTAGGCTGTACCTCTTCTTTATCAGCAAGCCATCGCTGTTTCAGTAGCTTTTGCACGTCGAATTAATAATAGTGAAACTTTCGAATCGGTATTTATAAAATAAAATTAGCTTTACTTTGCAGATTTCTAATCTTTTGGCTCCGTTAGCTAACCAACAAGAAGTAAGAGGAGAACTATTTCATCAATTGACCCATAACACTGGATCTGAGCATCGTTTTCGTCTCTATCAGGTATACTTTGATAGTTAAAACAACGATTAAAAGCTTATGATTTATTTGTTTAATTTTAATGCTTTTAGGTATTGCTCGCAGTTTTTCGTAAAAATACCTGGCACGATTCACTTCTTCCATTCTTCGATTACCTTGTGAAGGATTTATCAGGTTTGTTTGAAGTCCTTAATTCTATATTGGATTTATTAGCTAGTGATATGCTCACTCAGTTAGCTACAATTGACTTTTTATCTGATGTAGCAATTATTAGCAAGGTGGGAGCAGATCTGCTGAATACTACAGGTATAATTGATAAGATAGGATCTATTCTTAAACATGGCTCCGATTCCCCTGATGGAGGTTTTTTGTTTTCTTGTATGTTTCCTCTTATTAATGTTGCATTCTTTTTATAGCAGCTGTAAAATTCTTTGGCTGCCTGTCTCATTGTTATCCTGAAATCATCACAGCTTTTCCAGATTTTGTACCTGTAGTTATCAATTTGGTATTTTTCCTTTTTTTTTATTTGGTTTAGGTACATCATTACGATAGTCTAGATCCAAGTCAGCGTCTCTTGGCTGTGGAAACTTTTGCCCATATGTTATACACGGTTGATGCTAAGGAAATGTTACTTTCCCAACAAGGTAAGAGATGCAGCTTCAGTTTAATATATTTTAAAGAAAAATGCAACTTATCGTCTGCAGCTGAAACCCTTTGTAATGCTAGTAGAATGGGACCTGTAGAGCTTCGGTTTCGTGTTATTGATGCTATTGCTACTATTTTCGAAAATAGTAAGTTATTCTAAGCAATTTCTTCCATATTCTAGTGAATGATAAGCAATTTGCTACTTGGATCGGATGGATGCCTAATCTCCCAATTATTTTGACAACATATGTAGTTCGTCCTTTTCCAGAAATTCGAATTAGCGCTATTCGTCTTCTGAGTAGATTATTGTCTCATAAGCTTGGAGTAGAGAAAATGTTTTCAAACCGCGATAATATTGAACAGTTAGTATCCATTTTCTTTGAATCTTTTGTTTTAGATTTAAAGAATGGCTATGTGACCCACATTCCGAATCTGAATGGGAAGCAACGCAGTTGAAGAATGACTTTATCCGAAGTTTTCAAGCTGCAGATTATAATGGTGTTGATCTGACAATTAAGGAAAAGTTGAAGCATTATTTCGATTTACCGAAATCTCAACCTGTAGTGGCTACAATGGAGCTTTGAACGTCATTTTACTTAAACCTGTTGTTTTACCCGGGTACTCTATATATATTTGTAAAATTTAGTTTAGTTGTCTTTTTACTCAAATTATTGTTTTTACTTTAACTATTTAATTCGAAGTACATATATTTCTTTGAATTTCAGCTCAATGTCTAATGTTATAGAAAAATTACTTGAGGTATTAGAAAATGATCCTAGGAATGACATTGCACAATGTCGACTAGAAGCTGCTTATTTTCAAACATTCGGGATTGATTTAATAGTAAATTTATTTGCTCACAGGATTTTTTAGAATGATCTAATTGCTTCTAAGAGTTCGATTAAATCAATTTTTGAAAATGGGTTACAAAGTAATCATTGTGTTTACAAACTTATTAATTTGCAAAATGGAACATACCTAGTTGAAAAAACTTTTCTTAAAGTTGGTTATTCTTTATTTTTATGGATATTATGTAGGAAACTCTGGATTACGCAAAAGCGTCTGAGATCTATACAATATGTAATCAACTTTTAGATGATCCTAACCAAGTTTGAAACAATTTATCTTTATTATGTTTAGATGAAAGAAATTCCTATTGATTACGTGGAAGAGTTAGTTAGTGATATTTTGCAAAGTCAACGAAAACAACTAAGCTATCAACATAAAGGTATTAATTTTGAAGGACTAATTCAAAGAGCTTGTAATATATTAATACATGGTTTTTATCTTGTAGGTCGCTAATTATTCAATTAAAAAAAATGATGTTTTAAGGAAGGAAAGTTATGTAAACAATTACATTCGTACGATTCAACCAGTCATCTTCGTTCACATCAAGAACACCTAAATAAGGAACCACTTTCTCCCGTTTGTTTTTATTTGTGGATTATTTCTAGTTTTGCCAATTTCCTACAGAAAATAAAATTCCAATTGAAATATTCGACAGCGATGAAGAAGGACCCACGTGTTCGAACACCTCAATATATGCTTCTCGTTTTTCTGGACCACGAATGAATCAACCAAACTGGACTAATTCTACTACAAGTATTTCTTCAAAATTATCTAATATTACTATACGCCCTTTGCGGTACACAGATTCTCAAGATTTCAGCCACATGGCTCATGATCGGTATGTTTTTTTTTCTTTTTCATTTTTATATTTTAGATATAATAGTATATTAAATGTTTTAATTGAGAGACATGCCACCGCATCCAGCAACTTTATTGCTTGTGATTCTCCAGAGGAGGTCTATATACAAAGGTATTTCTATATATTGCATGTGTTACGTATTCATTTTATAGGGAAATTGTAATGCGATGCAAAGATAGATGGGGTTCTGAAATTGTTAACATATCACAATTCTTATACATATTAAAACTTTTCTGGTTAAAGAGTTCAGTGTTTAACATTTTTGATGTTAGAGAAAAAATGTTCGACGTAAGTTTTTAGAGCCAAAAGTCAATTTTACAGAGTATTGTCGAGAGTCTAGGCAGTGAAAGTCCAATGAACTGGAGGTTGTTTTATATTTTTTATGATGACTTGATCCCACTAGATCTTTTCACAACTCTGAATTTTAGAAATGAAAAGACTGATAAAGGTCAAGAGGTAAATATATACCTTTTTGTTATATCTTATTTTAGATCGAAGTAAATTTTCTTATTCAAGCAGCTAATTTTTATATAATCGACGAAAAAACTTGCGCTTATCGCTTGTATAAATTTCTAAATGAACAAAAAGACAACAGTGCTTCTTTTGACAAGCTAGAATATTATGAAAATGTATCTATACAACACATAATTGAAGAAGTTTGTGGATAGTTATAAGCGGCAAGTATTTTCAGATCAATGATTTTCTTGGAGAAAACCATATTTTTATTATTGAAAAAGATATAATTCGGCTAAATACACCATTTCCCTTTTTTATCGTAGGTAAATGATTTAGAAAATGGGATGTCATAATTATTTTAGAGAAAAACTTTGACTACTCCAACTCGGTTCACCTCTGATAAATGCTATTTTATTATTTTTAAATTAAATTAAATTATATTTTTATTATTTTGTAACTATTAATGAAGAATCAAATCTGACGTTTTATTTTAATTGAACAGAGTTTGACGGTAAAGTTCTAGTTACATTCCAAAGTAGCCAATTACATAATCCTAGTCAGTGTTTTCCCCCTTTTCTTTAAAATGTATTACTGCTGTTTAATGAACTGATTGAGGTAGACATGTTATAACGAACTTGAAGGTTGTGATGACATGTCTAACAGGTTAATTGTCTAACTGAAAAAAGGCCTGCCATTCTTATCAAACAATGATCCAGTCGATAACATCGAGTAAATTTGCTTTTTTTCTTTTACTTTTATTCAGAACGTTCAGCTTCATATAAATTAAAAAGCACCGTCAACCATGGGTGTGATCGAGGAGACCACAAGTTGGCTCAAAAGGTTTTTGATGATGAACCTAACCGTCGTCTTATACAATGTTTTTTGGAGAAAGGGATTAACATTCGAGGGGCACGGAAGATTGGACAAGGAAACTACAGCAAGGTCTACATCGTCGAACAGATTCAAGAGGACCAGTCGACGCGAAAGGTTTCTTTAACATTTCTCAACATTTTTTCGTTTAGATTGCAATGAAGGTAATCAAAGAGGCAAAGGTCTCTCAAGACTTCGTGACACGCTTTTTACCGAGAGAGATCGCCTGCTGGAAACGTCTTCGTCATCCGAATTTGATAGAGCTTATTGGTCACTACACCGTTAAGAAGCACACTTTTCTAACGATGGAATATGCCCCAGGAGGAGACCTTCTTACCTGGATGCAACATAACGGAGCTGCGAGTGATAATCAAGCAAGCCTATGGACTTCCCAAATTATTGAAGGAGTCGGCTATATGCATTATGTATGCATTCTTTTGCTATTCTAATCTCAAAATACAGAAAGGCATTGCTCACCGAGATTTGAAGTTGGAAAACTGCCTGATCGATGCAGAGAATCGTATAAAAGTTGGAGATTTTGGGTTCACTAGGAACGTCGTAGACGAGCTCTCTCAGACCTATTGTGGTTCAAGGTCCTACTCAGCGCCAGAAATTCTTACTGAAAGAGCATATAATCCTATGAGTTCGGATATTTGGTTTGTTCTTCTTGTTTTATTTTTATTTTATTATTTTAGGTCTATTGGAATCATTATTTTTATATTAACGAGTGATAGAATGCCTTTCAAGGAAGATCAGCCAATTGTTAATATTATTGAGATTCAAAGGTAACATACTCCATTTCCAAACGTATAATTCCAGAGAAAAGAAGTTCAGTTGGCCAAGAAATCCTCCGATGTCACGAAACTGCCGTGATCTCATTGAACTTATGCTACGGTTTCATCAAGAAGAGAGGCCAAAAAATATCAATATCCTTCTTTCTCATCCATGGTTTAAGGAAAAAAGTTCACAGTTAACATTTTGAATATTTTTCAAGCTAAATCAAATTATTTTGCTTTTTTTGTAGAATGTAGAATACGTGTTTCTAATAGGTTTTCGTTCACTCTAAAATTTGATTGGATGTTGAAAGTATATAAGGATCATAAATCACATCATAAGATAAATGATATTAGTATGTAATTTATACGAAATGCAAATCGTGTTAATAAATTTGTTGATTCAATCCTTTTTTAGGCGAATAATGATTTTAAATTTTCTTTTTTCATAATCGTTTAAATTTTTAAAATACGTTTGTATAACAGCCAAGAACATCCAGCTGATTATTTTTTGCATATTTGATAACAGCACGCGGTTACTGGTAGGAACGCAAATTATAGAGAACTCGGTGATAATGTTGAAGATTTCAAAGTTTCATCGATTAATTCTTTTAAATTTTACTTTTAACCGTGTGAGTATCTGAATTTATTTTTAACAATTTTAATATAAAATATTTATGTTAATGCTAACAATAGACTGTAACGGGATTACTCGACATTATTATTTTCATCTAATGAAGGCTTGTCAAATCCCTCAGCTTGTATTTGTTGAATTACACGTGAACTATAGTCGTTTTTAACACAAAGTCTTCTACGTAATGAGTCCATACAATCAACTTTGAATATATTTTCCATTTCTTTGACGACATGTCCTTTAACGGTGGGCATTATAAAATATTCTCCTATCTAATACAATAGTAAAGTATATAGATAACATAACATACTTTCCACGAATAAACAAGATCTTCAGCGCTCATTGGAGGATCAATTTCGTCACCGTGAGCAATAAAATCAAGAAACTAGCTTTGTTTAATATGGTCAAGAGAAAACGTACTCTTTTAAAGTCATATCCATGGAACGGCAAAACAATCGGCTCATTGTTTATCTTATAATTTTCTTCATTTGAAGAACAATCCATTTCACTATCATTTAATCTAGGCAAATCTTTTAAATTAAACAAAAAAAAACAAGCACATACCAGTAAGCAAGTTGGTAATAAGGGTAGAGTTAGTCAGACTGTCACAATTGACATCAAAAATGAAACCATCACCAGAGCAGAAGCGAATAAACATTACCTTTGGAGAGCAAAGAAGTTCAGCTCCTTCCGCTTGGATTAAATCCCGGTAGATATTGTAAGTCATACTGAAATTCTGTGTTTAGTTAGAAGCAGAAAATGACAAACAAGCAATCCAATAAAAAAATCTTCACGAAGTGACAATTCTTCAAAGAAGGATTAGCATACAAAAAAAATAATTTTGATATAAAAAATAACACAAAGGGAATATTAAGATAGAAATATAAAACTTTATTTTTAAATAATAAGGTCTCCTAATTTTTTTATTACATTGTTCAGGGCTTTCGTTTAATAATCAACAGTCTTATCTATTTTAAACATTAAATAAAAGCAAAATTGGGAATATATGATCATTAAAAAGATAAATATGGGAAACTCAACTTTCCTAATTTAAATTAATTGGTATTAAATTAATAAAGGTATAAAGAAAATTCATATGATCTCTATCTTGTGTTAAAATAAACTCTAATCAATGCCAAACTAAACGACGCAGGTTACCAAATAAATAATATATATATTAAATATATAATAAAAAATTACAAAAGAAGGTTAAAATAATTTAAAGCGACGCGCTCAATTTTTCTGACTCGAAACGAAAAGTACAGTATTAAATAACTTTAAACCGATTGTTTTCATTTGGTCCTTGTATTTTAGTCAATGACGGTTAGTAACTATGTTCTCATTTTTTCTATCAATAGAAGTGTATCCACTGTTTCTGTTACTATAGCGAGTTTCAAGAAAATTTTTTTGTTTTGTTACTTTAACAGACGAGCATATTTCTGAGATGGTATCTTCTTTTTTTTGCGAAACTTTCAATATGTTATTGTATGCTCGTTGTTTTCAGACAGATGATCTGTCAATTTGCTTCAGTCTTGATCTTAGTGCATTTCTCATTAGCAGCAAAATGTCCACCACCAGTTCCTGCAACATGCACTTGTCAACTTGGTGACAAAGGAATGATGTCTGTGTCATGCGATGGTCAAAAGTGATTTTTCATAAACATTTTTGACTTTATGACTTTAGATCTATAATTTCTTCATTCATTCCTGGATTCGATAATTGGAACCAAGCCGTTAACGCCCAACAACTGGGCAACATGGCTGCCGGAATTCCTATTCTTCATACTATTACGCAGGCAATTCCTTCCTTACGGGCATTGCCTGGTATGAATGTTCCACAAGGAGCGCAACCTGTACCAGCAAATAGGAATTTAAATAATGCTATCGAGCAGGTTTGTGCTATTTTATTAAATTATGTTTTTAGTTCACTGCTCCTATTGTGAGATTTGCTACAGGCGGGCAACCTGTTGCCAGTGATGTTACTCAATTTGTCCAATCCATTCCTAATTTCATTGTTAACATTCCTGGATTTGGTGAAATAGATCTAAGCAAAGTGGATCCAGTCCTGGTTGACTACATTCTCAAAGGAGGAAATTTACCTGGTATTCCAAAGGAAACATTGGATGGTGTAATACAAAATTACATGAAAAAGGTTTATGAAGCGGCTGCTGCAGCACAAGCTGGTAAATTGCAAAGTGGCCAGGAAAAAGTTGAGAATTACATCTTTGTATCTTATTTTTAGTTTCTTTTACCTATGGATAAGCTACCAAAGGAATTAGTGAATAATGTTATGAACGGTAAAACTTTACCTGGATTGAATGAGAAGGAGACCAAAACTATCACTGTATATTGTGTTTTTATACTTTACTTTGTATTTAGGAATACTATACAAAAAGTGTTGCTGTTGTTCCTGCCAGTACAGGTCCTATTGGAGGTGATAATCACATGACCGAACTATGGAAGCTCTTACCACCAAACTACAATATTTCAAAGATACCAACTGAGGTAGATACTGTACTTTATATGTTATGCGTATTTTTTAGGTTATTGCTTCTGTAATGAAGGGAGAACTTCCTGATATGACAAAGTTGCCACAAGATCTGGTGAACTATTTCCAACAAAACACGGACAAAATGATGGCTTTGTTTACTAAAATGACACCGGTATGTATGTTTAATTTAAGTAATCAATTTTCAAGGCTAAAAACGACACGCTTGACTTGACTTCAATTTTATCGAAAGTCCCTAAATTCGAGAAGCCGGTGCTTTCAACATTTTCACCTTATGATATCAATCAACTCTCGAACGACATGATTCATGAAGAAGCGATAAAAACTAAAGCTGCTACGATGAGGTGAGAAGCGACAACTTTTTTAATTTATAGATTCTACACTATAATTGCATTATCTATCATAGGCGTAATTACTGTGGTAGTGTTAGCCTTTTTTGCCGTCTATTTGAGGAGACAACGAGCTAATAAGACCCGGTAAGCTAGTTTCAAAAGTTTACTTATTCCATTTCAGTGTTGCTAAACAATCGACGCGTTTGACGCCTGGTCCTCCATTGGCCAATTCAACGATGAGAGAGATTGAGAGCATGTAAATTCATCCTTATTTTTTTATATAGATTGTTTTACTTTTCAGCTTGTAAGTTTTTTTTTCTTGTCAATAAATTGTACTTACACAAATAGTCCCATCGCCGCAACGCGTCTAGGCTCGGATTCCACCCAAAGCGCAGAATTTGTATTTTGTAAACCATTTGATATTTCGTTATCGTTATGGTCGAACACTTGCCGTTGATACGAGTAGTGAGCAGAACCCAGCTTGTGTGAACGGAATCAGGCGATGGGCAACGCACATTTAAAATATACATGGCCATATTGGAACTGGAAGGTTCATAAATATTTTTAATCAATTTCTTTGTTAGCACTATATACACAAAATACATGGTGGATGTAGAACGAGTTTTTTTACCTAGTAAAAATTAATATACATTGATTAAAACCAAAAATTATAGAGTTAGAGTTTTCTTTCGACTTCAAAATATGATAGACAAACAACATACTTATGTTTTTCCAACTCTGTTTCCATGTCCTCCAGGAACATGATGCGACCAATCGGCCACCTAATGATTAAATTTGAAGCATAAGCATGGCTAACCTGTGGACCCATTGTGAGATTTCTACGAGAAGATGTGCTGAAAATGGGAAGGACTTCGCAAGCTTCAATTGGCACAGCTTTCAAATATACACACGCATCTGTTCCATAACCTTCCATGGAAACAAGGAATAAGTCTCCTAAAAAATACCGAGCATAAAGTCGAGAAAGCGGAAGCCCATAGCCGTAACCAGCCTAAAATTAATACTACTTTAAAACTAATATACAAACTAAAGGAGCTTGAGTTCCATCTCTTGGTGGTGGGGGAGCAGTACTGTACATATAATTGTATAATTTTTCAAGGATAGTTCTAGAGACTCCACCACCACGATCACAGATCTAAAATATTTTGGAATTTGATGAATGTCAATTACCTTAATTGACAGATCTTCAGAACCTCTGATAACATAAACTTTGATATCTGGAAGATCATCGTCAACTCCATGGTGCTCCACTGTTGCTCTCATCGCGTTTTTGATTAGCTCAAACATTATATGATAAAGATGGCTAGGAACGGCTACTATAGATATCGGCTTTCCCTTAAAAGAATTACATGAAGCTAACAGTAAAAAGTTACTTTCTCCACGGTATTAATCATTTCCAATTTCATTGTAGGACTTGTCAAATAATAACGATCGCAAAGAAATCTTGCGTTTTCATAAGCATCGTAAACAACTGACTCCACATCACAGGAAGGATCAATGCAGCCCACATGACGAGGACTTTCAGGTAAAACAGATCCAAAAACGACTAAATGCTGATTCTGAAGCATTCTTATAGAGATTCGGTTTATGTAAAAACGATCCAAAAAATATTGAATTCCTGAAAAATATACGGTGAACTGAAACAACCACTACCTCTTTCACTTGCTATGTCAACACCATCACTTTCTCTTAATTCAATAAGACCCTCAGCCATTGTTTCCACGACATGAGCATGTCTTTTCAATATCCCTTGTAATTTTTCATTGAACCTGAAAATGACGACTAACTGTTTCTATGTAAAGTTAATGCTTTTCAAAACCAGTTTTTTCCTGTTCGCCTTTGCGCAATGCACCACTCGTCGTCAACACACGTGACTAAAAAGGCGAGAGAGTTATCAGACGGTAGAAAAGAGAACAACGATCATGGTGCACGTGGTTTTTAATGCAGATAAAAATTCACCGAAGGGACTTAGTTGATAACAAAGACTCCATTTATAGTTAAGGAAAAGAACTTACAGTCCTATATTATCCAAGGAAGCGCTATAGTCTTCAAAAGCCAAAATTTCTTCAAAACTTTCATTATACCATCCGGAGACCATTTTTGAACTAGGCATTTGAAGAAGTTTAGGAGGTAGCAATAAAAATTCCTTAAAAAAAATTCTTTCCAGAAAACAAAATTACATACTTGCATTATATTAGCTAGTCGCACAAGTAATTCATTTTTAAGAAAAGTGTAGGATGTAGCTGCAGTGCCTATTCGTCCAAAGTCCAAATATTGTTGTATTGTGAGTGAAGATGGTTGAAATTGACTGAAAAAGAAATAAATAAAATAAAACAATAAACCTGTAATGCTCGATTTTTTTCGATACTATTCCTGCAAATGGTCCCAGTACCCGTCGAGTAAGATGCATTCCTATCTTCTGAAAAAAATCACATTGCATATATATGGATATACATAACTAATAAAAATTCAGTCACATTCGAAATTCTCATGAGAAAATGAGGTCGGCACAATCAACTGCAGAGAGAAAAGACAAAAACATACAATCTATAGATTGAAGGATAAAAATGTCGATAAAGCAGAGAGCAGAGGGAAAAATTGGAACAGGCGTGTGCTGGCCCCCGTAAAAATTGAGCAAACGATCCGAGTGGTCAGTGGAACAACTTTCTCTGGCTTGGATTTTACAACAATAAATTGACTGGCACAAGTGATCAATAGTTCTTTCCAGGGATAAGGAAGTATTCCGGTTACAGCTGAACGCAATACTGGTCGAGGAAAACGTTGAATCCGAGAGGGAGGCACGTCCGACGAGCAAAGAACACGCGACAATTGATTACAGACTGGCAAAAAATAAGGAAGAATAAGAAAAGTAATGGTGGACTAATTTCCTATTGAAGACATACTCCCAAAAGATGTATAAAAATGTTAATTTGATCAATCCTGTAAGCAATACTGAATGAAACAATAATTCCTCCCCAGAATACAATTAAAAAAAAAACAGCAAAATGGGAAAAATGCCAAAACAAGTTTATAAAGAAAATAAAGGAAACAGTAGCAAGGTCGCAATCGAATATGTATTTACGTTCTCACGGCTTCGTTTTCCCGCCATTCCGTTGTCTCCAATCAGCTTACTCGCTGTTGCTTTTCTTCATTGACATTTATTTTACATTTCTCTAACAAGCATGAATATTGTCGCAGCATCTCACCGACCAATATGCTTCTGGTCAGCGAGTGATGTGGATGATTGGCTGAGAAAAAGACGCCCTAAAATGGCGCTCAAATATTCGTTGAACTTTCTTCGTCATAATGTTACAGGTAATTTCAACTCTAAAAACTTAACATGAGATAAATTCAGGGAGAGTTTTGGTCGATATGACTGACCCCGATCTCGCTGATATCGGCATCGAATCCTATGATGAAAGGTGATTTTTGACTAGTGACATTAAATTTTCAAATTTAGGCAAGATCTTTTACTGGAGATTCGAAAAGAAAAACTTTATAGCGATCTCGACGAGCTTTCAAAACTGAAAAATCAAATATAGAGCGAATTCTATACCATATTCTGATCATATTTGTGTATCACGTACTTATTTCTATTAGTTTTTCCATATTTAGAAGGGTAAACCTCTAGATACTCTACGACACCAAAAAACTTGATACAACTTGGAAAAAAGAATATAAATATGTGACATTCATTTGCCCAAATAATGTATATATAGTCCTTTTCTATTGGAAATGATTGTTTTAAAGATTATGTTCTTTTGTACAGAATCGTTTGTTGTTTAATTAATTTTCTTTTTCATTTATCCGACAAGGTATTAAAATAAAAAGAAAATAAAGAAAAGTGATTAATTACGATTAAAATAGAAAGTTGAAAAAATTTCTTCCTTTTTTTTCGTCCCATAAAAAGCATTAGTCCATCTATTTCTTTTTGGTATGTAATGTTCATAGATAAATCTGCTGAAAAGAAAAGCTATATATAAACCATTTCAAAGTAACAACGCAGAAAATTTTGGGCCCCACAAAAAACAACGAAACCATGGAATAAAATGAGAAAGATTTTTTGAAGAGTGAATAAAAAAAGATACCGTACGTGATTACATAAGTATATTTCTCGAAATACGGATATTTTTTGAACATTTAAAGGGACGGTCCCACAGGAATGGGCAAATTGTATATGACGTACGCACCAGGGCTGTGCGGGACTGGCATTTTCAAACCGGGACGGGAATAGCACTCTCAAAATTGAACCGGGACGGGACCGGGAACGGGATTGGACTTGTTCCCGAAATTCGGTTGTGTACATTTTGTCATGTAGTAATATTAGAAATAAAGCTGTATAAACAATTTATTTTAAAAAACACAAATTAAATAATAAAAAAAATGCCGCTACAGTACTTTAAGGCTACGTATTTGAGGGCGGGGGTTAAGGTGTGGGACCGTCCCTTTAAGCGGTATACTGTAAAAAGCATTTTATGCGTATTTCAAAAAAATCTTCGTATTTCAGAAAATATTTATTTAACCACGTACGGTATCTTTTTTTTATTCACTCTTCTAAAAATTTTTATCATTTTTATTGCTCAATTTCATTTAGTTGAATATTTTTTTTTGTCAATCAAGTAACCGTACTGAATTTACTTTTTAGTTTAAAAAACATTACATAAATATTTTCTGAAATACGAAGTTTTTACGAACTTTTTGACAGTGTAAGGAGCACAAAAATGTACGTTGTTTTTTTTTAAATAGCTTATAAACATATTTGATTATTTTCTTGTTAATTCATTTTATTTTTTTGCTCATCCTGTTATTGTTAGCCTTCTTATAAACCATTTTTAAGATGTCCAAGAAAGTTTTGAAAAACCAGTTGCAAAGCGACATTGCTGGAATGATGGCTAGTGAATATGGAGTAGTAGATGTAAGTTGAAATCCGTTTTATCATTTTAAGATGGGTACAACCGGCGTTATTTCTATGCATGAAGTCGTACCGGAGTTTAAAACTCCTAAACTGGAGACATTAGCTCCAGCACTAATTGAGCGAATTATGAAAAACCTGGCTAATCAAGGAGACTATGTAGAAGGAAATATGCAAGATAGGCTATCTTATGATCCTGTATCATATGGGTTAGCTCAGAAGCGCATGACTCAAGTATATCTGACTTATGTATTATTTTATGTTTAGAATGTTTGGCGCATGTCAGGCCTCTGTTCAAATTTCAAGGTTTTTATGGATGAACTACCAGACTCTCTTCTCAATAGCTTTCCTAGACCTCCTATCGGCCTTCGGATTGTCGTATGCTTATTTTTTTTTTAAGTGTTCTTGTTAGCCAAAACCGTTAAAAGAAGGGGAAGTGGAAGAATTTAAAGTTATTCTCTACATTTATGGTTACTTTTCTAAGAATAACTATGCACTATGCGTCAAACCTGATGAAATTAGCGGAAAGATTTAGTAAGAAATGGTAATTAAGTGTTACACTTTAGTCCGGCTGTAATAACAACTAATCTTACCATTCAAGGATTTGTTTTAGATGATTGTTTGGTTGAGATTTTAAAAGGAATTGACACAAGCCAGGTAATCTGTTGTTCTACTTCTTATTATTTAGGTAGAAGAAGTGTACTTCAACGACATTCGAGGAATTGATTTGCAAGAATATACCGTAAAAGATGTTGTTAATCTTTTTCCTAATGCTGTGATTGTTCGTTTTCTTGGAGATGAGCGTTGCGTGGAGGCCGAAAAGTTAGACGACAACATTGTTGATATGGAAATGTAATTCGTTTCTTAAAGATGACTTTTTATATTTAGGGAAAGTCTCGAAAATATTCCACATGGTAATCTTATATCGATGTATCATGACATTCATGAAAAAAAGTGTACAAAACAAAACCCCAACAAAACCAAATTGAATCGAGGAAGAAACCGGCTTGTTCGTGAAACTGAAGTTCTAGGTAATGTACAGAAGGCAAAAAAGAAGAAGCGTGAGCCTTATGGAAAAAGTATAAACCGACTGGTATCATTCCTCAATGGTACTCCAAAACAAAAGTCCAAAGAAGAGGTATTTCTTTATAGATAATGATTATTATTTTTTATAAGGATATTACTTTTAAAATCGATGAACTGGAAAAAGAACTAGCAAAACTGAGAGCTAATAATGCTTAATTTTTTATTTTTTTTTCATATCTTATTACTTGCCATCAAAGTGGTTTTGCCAAGCTCCACTCTTTTCAAATTTGTTAATATCAAAAGATGTTATAAATATTTTACTTTCTTTTTTTAATGGAAAAACCTATATGACACTTAATACTAAAAATTTTTGAAGTATACACTTTATTGAGAATGAAAATTAACAGCAAAATAAGGAATAATGTTGAAATTCAATTAGAAGCTACGGCCGTAGTATTTCTCCCTAAAAAAACATAAGAAAACACTATAACGTACAGGTCAAAGTATGATGTCACGACGGTCCGTTGTGCGAATTTTCTTCCTGTAAGAGCGGCTTGCGCCTTTTGACAATCTGCTTTTGAAGCAAATTCGACGAATACCTAAGAAATTTTCCTTATTTTGCAACAATAACTAACCTTTCCAACTCCAGGAACTGTAGCACCAGGATATGGACGAGGTATTTCGACCGACTTAACAATACCGTATTTGGAACATTCTTCTTTAATATCCTCCAAAATATCTTCATATTCTTCGTCGTTTCTAAGGTCATCTTCCATAACCATATTCATTAAGCATAAGACCTCAGTAGGTTGTCCAGCTCCTTGAGATAAATCAATACCTGTAAAGTTCAATAGAAAATCAAAAAATCATTACCTGCGATGGCTGTAGCGGCATTAGGTGGAGGTTGCTGACGTTGGTTAGCACATGCCAGTTGAACAACAAGTTGCTTATCTCCCAACTGCATTCCATTCAAACCGGCAATTGCCTAGAAAATAATAAAAACTGTTAGTTATCAGGTTTACCTGATCAGTTAATGAGCCATCAAGATATTCAGCAAAAGCATACCCTTTCGATTGTCCGCTTGAATCGGTAACAAGATTGAAAGCCTTTAATTGTCCGAAAGAGCAGAGTAGTTCTTTGACCTAAAACAATTATTGTTGACCGGATTTTATAATTTTGTAAAAACAAATGTGTTTCTAAACAAGATCTTTTTGCTGGTTTTCATGTATTTGCCAATGTATATTTTAATGATACAGCAACCTGCAATAAAAAGGGAAATATAACCCGCCTCTCCATCTCCAGTAAAATGAGGAGGTCAAGCAGCGCAAGCACAAATACCCTAAAACCCTAAAATTTCTAAAAACAAGGGACACGCTGAAATTTCTCTGAAACAACACTGGATACCCTGTAAATGCACGACTCTAATAGCGCAGTATGAATGACTTTAAAAAGTTTGATTCGTTCAATCCAATGGAGACGGTTGAGCTAAAAAGCTGAAAAGCTAGAACACGCAGCAATAAACTTCAAAATTAATACCTGATCCTCATTGAGATAGGATGGTAGTCCTCCGATATAAATCTTATTAGGTGAATCAACAACAATATTTGATACTAAACATTTGGCTTTGAATGCAATAGAAAAATATACCTGGAAGCCTATAAGAAATGTCGTAGTTCGCACTAATGGGCTGATAATCACGTGGACGACGAATTTTTAGTTGTTGCCCCATGAAATTTATACCATCAAATGCCATTCCAGCAGTAGTTTCATCAATGGAGCGGAATTCAATGAAAGCAAAATTCTTATCCAAATTGATTTGACATGCGAGAACTGGGTTTCCATTTGCTTGAGCTAAACCGCACAAATGCATCTACAAGAAATTAAAAAGTGTTCATAATATAATACCTGTTGATTGAAAAAGTCAAGCATAGCCTCCTCGTTACACCCAAACGGAATATTTCCAACATAAAGACGACGTGACTGACAAGTTACTGATGGACCGACAATGGGCACAGACGATTGTATTGTGAATCGTGGTATAGCTCCCGTCGCTTGCATGGCTTTGTATTCTTTTGGAGTGAGATGCTCGAATCCTACTGGAGGTACATCCCAAAAACGATATTTTTTCTTTGGTTCATCACGCCGACGATCGCGTTCTCTGTCACGATGACGATCACGTCTATAAATTTAATAGAAAATCACATATAAAACTAACGATCTACTGCGCCTCCTATCACGATCCCGACTTCTACTACGACTGCGCTTCCTTTTTTTACGATCTTCTCGATCCTTGTCACGATCTTTGTCGCCTTCTTCTTCGTTTCGTCCTGGTTTGAGAAGATCTAATGTCTGAAATGGTGCCGGTCCCACTAAATAAAGAAAATTACTTTGTTGTCCGCTTCTTCAAGGCCAGATTTCCTATTGGCAATTTCCATGTACGCCTTATAGGTCTCATCCATAACATTGGGGTTGTCGCTAATTAGTTCCTCAGTCATCTAAAAAAAAATTAAGCATAGACATAGTCAAATAAATAAAAGTATCAAAGCGATAATACGATTATAATATATAATAATTAAACATACAAGGATTTATAAATTTACAAGTTTAAAAGGTATTTACAAACTTAAAAATCTGACACAAATAGGAAGGCTAGATGGCATTAAGAACAATGCCACGACATTGAATTCTAGTCAATTTGGCTCATCCAAAATCGATATACAATGGCATTTTGCTAGAGACGCCTAATTATGATTTTTCGGATTTTTATCACTACATATTATTTTTATATATGAGAAACACAGAAAAAGTGGTAAAACAAAATTTTCTTTAGAAAATTCGAAACCTGATTTCAGCTACCATAGTTTTAACCTTGCTTCAAGTCGTATCACTGTTCCCCAAACAAACCGGGATGTATTATGTACAGAATTAAAAAAAACTTTAGCAGCCACAGTAACTATTATCTTGATTGGACGCCGTTTGACCTAGACGGAAAGCGGGTCGATCGTTTTCCCATAATCCAGGCGTTTGGATAACCTAAAAGCAAATCAACAAACGCAATAGAATAAACGTAAAAAAATCAATAAAAACAAAAATGCAACCTACCTTTGCAATAAGTTCTTCAAAAGCTAGTTGTACTCCTTCCTTTGTTTTCGCACTAGCTTCAATAAATAGAGTTCGATGCCTTTTCGCAAATTTCAATCCTTCTTCTCTAGTGACTTCTCGGTTTGGCTAAAAATAGTTGCTGAACATTATTTATAACATACCATATCTATTTTGTTAGCAACCAACATTTTTACAGCTTCCCCTCGCGTTGAATAAGTATCGACTTCAGTCATCCAATGTTCTAAGCGTTCAAACGAGCTTCGATTAGTCACGTCGTAAACTGAAACAAATAAATAAAAATTGAATGCAAGAAACTGACCACAAATTACTCCTTGAGCACCACGATAGTAGCTAGGTGTTAGTGTTCTAAATCTCTCTTGTCCGGCAGTGTCCCAAATTGCCAATTTCACTCTATTATCGTCGACTGTCATTGTAGTTACTCGAAAATCAACACCTAACATAATTTCGATTGTATGAATAATACATTAAAATACCGATAGTAGCTGGCTGTTCTGGATCAAAAGTATCATCGACGAACCGTAGCATCAAACTGAAAATAAAAATTGGTAAAATATATAAAGATCAATTTAAAATAAACAGGAAAATTCTTAGACATACCTTGATTTTCCAACTCCACTTTCCCCGATGATTAAAATTTTCAGCGTAGTGATCGTAGGTGTATCATCTTCTTTCTCACTTAAAAAAGACATTTCAGTCTGAAGGTAACTTATTAGATAATTTTTCTTATTCTTTTATAGAGAAAAACAAAAAATAACACAGCATTCGAAAAATATTTTTTGCGATGCCATATGATTTATATTCAGCAAACACCGTATCTTTTCCGCTTCGGGACCATTTTATTGTGGGCGCCTTATTCAAACGTTATTCTTTATTTCTTTAAAGAATTACGGTTTCTTTATTTTTTTGGTATTGTAAACGTTTTATTACTGATGTAAATTTTCCAATTTTCAGAATGTTTGAAACGTCAACCCTAACCCCATCAATAGACGACTTGATGCAGCAGATTGAGGTACCTGTTTTTTTACTAAACTTTTTATATTTTCAGCCATATTATTTGTCACCTGAAGATATTGAACGTAATGCTCAAAATATTGCTGCCATCTCTCGAGAATTTCAACAACGGATTGAAGGCATTCAAAACAACATTGAAAATTTACCGCTGTCTATAACTAGTAGGTGTCTGATCTTTTCCATATTTCCATATTAAGATCCTGGTACTTTAAAAGAGCAACAAATTTCCACTATTGACGCTAATATTCAAAAAAAAACAAACGGTTAGTTATCGTTTTTAACCAGATGTTGTTCAGAAATTACGCATTTACAGCAGAAATTAAATGAAATTTCTGAAGACAACTTGAAATTGAAAATTTACCTCGAGCAAAAATACAAATCAGACGATATTCGCTCGCAAAACATTGAAAATTATAAAACGGCTTTAAATTTTTGTAGTAAAAGTATGTTTTTTTCTTGCTTTTTTCCACACTTTTCAGATATTGATATACTGGATGACTTGAATGGAAGGTAAACGCTAACGGATACTCTTTACAAAGAGCTATTGTCTTATTGATATCACTTAAGTAAAATAGTTTAATACCTTGATTTCGATTTTACTTTTTCTGCTACTTCGTCCTGTCATAATTACGAGCCATTCTGATAGCTGTAAATTTATCTGAAAAAAAAGTAGCCCTTAATGATACTTAATCTGAACAATGAGTTAAAAGCAAAAAATATTACATCAAGATTAGTGGGGAGGGGGGGGGGGAAGAGAACGGTAACAAAAGAAATTTTATAAGAGCTTCTTTTTAATAAATAACAAAAAAGCATCATTGCTTTTTATACTGTCATATCCGACAGCCAGTTGGATGTCCCGCTAAATTCAAGTTTTTGACAAGAATGGACAAATCTGTAAATTGTACTTTCGATCTCTGTAGACTCCACACAAACCCAGAGGAGCGTCGGAGAGAGACGGACTGGAGATAAAAAGTGTTGCAGCCGAGAATGATCGAAGCTGAAAAAAAAAGAAAGTCACTTGTCAAAGGGAGATTTTAAGAGAGTAGTTGTGGCAGAAGGAGGACTGAGTTTTTTTTGTTAAAACATTGGCCACATCAGTGAGGAAAGCCAATACGATAATATATTGCGACAACTTCCCGGCTTCCTCTAGACGTACGATATCCTTGATCTGTTCTGCCTAAAATTAAATAAAATTGGAAGAAAACAAACTGTAGCCACCAAAAACTGCGGACGGCGGACATCCGCGTCCACAGTCCGCGGACTAGAATTTTTTGTCCACTGTCCGTTTCCCGCAACTGCGGAAAAAATTTCGCTGTCCGCACTTAATCTGAACAATGAATTAAAAGTGGACTTTTGTGGACTACTCATCAGCATGCAACAAAATATACCAAAGTAGAAAAGATAGTTTGCCCATCTTGCATCGCTTCTCGAATACAGTGACAGTTTAGGACTATGACATCATATAACTTATTATAAGAAAATTAAAACCAATAAAAACAACTCGATTTAAAAAAATGACCCGTACACAATCAATATCACTGCACATCTTCTGGATAGTTTAAGTAATATGTCCAATATCCCATGTTAAATAGGAGAAACATCACTGAAAGTATGAAGGTTTTGATGTTTTCCTACAAGGAAATGCGATTCTTGAAATTTGGTCAATGAAGAGAGCTTTCCTAGAGAAAGTTAATGCCTTATACATAAGATGAGCGGCACTTTTTGAAGTATACCCGCCGTAATATTTCGAGTAACTACCATCATATTCGGAATCATAATCTGAAGCTACTAAAAAAATTGTGTTTGTTTTCAACTAACCATAAGACGGAGTTCCCTTGTGACAACTGCTCTGTAATTTTTCAGCCATTTGATTGTACTTGTTTGCTCTTCTCATATATGAATTAACCAGAGCGAATTCCAACAATACTCCAAAGATAAAGAGCATGCAAACTAATCTATGAATTGTTCTATTAAGAAGATACCTCCATAGAAGTAATCAATAGCCTTTGCGTAGGAAACTGGTGGCAGAGCATATCTAATGCCATTACCCTGAGTTGAGAGTGTCAATAGCGTGGTGAAAGACAATGAAACACGGGCTGGAACAGCTCGTCGGTCAATCCAAAAGGACACCCAGGAAATAGCAACGATCAATCCAGTTGGAATGTAGCTCTAAAAGATGCGACTAGAAAAGAGATATCTACCTGTACAAGATGATATCCAATAGCTCTTTGAAGATTTAACATTCCTACAAGGCAAGAGAAATCTCCAATTCGACTCGAATTTGGAGTGATAGTATAATGAAAGATACCATTACAGTATCCCTCTTC
This sequence comes from Oscheius sp. DF5120, assembly GCA_932521415.1. Classification (NCBI taxonomy): domain Eukaryota; kingdom Metazoa; phylum Nematoda; class Chromadorea; order Rhabditida; family Rhabditidae; genus Oscheius; species Oscheius sp. DF5120. Next base: position 1,835,566 of record OW051463.1, read on the forward strand.
CATTGATATGATATGATATTCAGGCAAGCCTATCTCCGGATTATATCTGATCGGTCCATCCCTGAACCATGTCGCATTCATTTCATGCTTCACATGCGCATCTAAAATATTTTTGATAAACATCCTCCAAATTGAATTGCCTCCCCGATTATTATTCCCTCCGTAAATATAGCGTTTCGCTCCCTCGGCCCCATAGGGAAAAGTTTTTTCTACAAGGGGAATCTCAAACAAGATTTAGTTTCTTCGTACGAAGACTAAAGACCAAATAGATTTAGACCACTCACAGCTAATGATCTTCACTAAACAAGTCTGTCGGTCAAGAGGATAATTCTGAAGATGAAGATTACATGCTGAATGATTTAATTAAAAGGAAATAAAGATGAAATACCAAGATTGAGGGTAACACGAATTCCGTAGCTGATGGTTCCATCATTAGCGATAAACATATTAAAGTTATGAACTGTGACCTCGTGAAAGTAGGCAGTTCTCGCATTGGCAAAATAGAGATCAGGGATCCATCTAAGAAAAAGCCTTTAAAAGGGATATTAAATCAAGGTGTGAATCGAATTTTGATGTTGATCAGTCTTTTCTCCGTTTTTTAGAATTACAATTTTTTTTTGTAAAATCTTGTGATAAGGTGTTTAAAGATTATAGACAATTTGTATATCACGTACGGCTTTTAATAAGGTTATATCGCATCTGTACTGATAAACGGGCTATACATATTTATTGTTTCAGCTTGTTCAATAAAGTTTTTTTTCTCAATTTCTCGGATTTTCACTGGATGGAAAATTACAGATCGCTCTTATACACAACGGAAATTATGGTAATTCTGGTATTGTGGTAGCTAGTTAAAGATTAACCCCCAAAGTTCTGGTGCTTCTATGGTCTTGCAGCGGGTCGGAGCTACCGTATAACTAAAAACGGTCCTTTAAAATTGGTGTTTCCAGATTTCCTTTAAATTTTTTTCCCGGACATCTGGGTTTGTGATGTCAAGACCAATGCGACGACGACCGAATTTTCAAAGAAATCTGGTAACGAGTTAGCTCTTTTCTGTGTTATATTATTATTTCAGTTCTATTATGAACGAGCGTAAGGCCAAATGTTTAACCTACTGTAAAAATAAATGACGGAATTGGAGTGAAGGAAATGAATTTTGTAGCACTGTATCTCGAAAATTAGGGAAGTGTCTTGTTCTATTTGCTATAGACATAACCCAGGGAAAATACCGACTGATGTCAAAATTCGATTCCACCCTGAATTGAATACATTTTGTCGAGGATATCCTTGTCATTTATCAGTATATAGTCCGTTTGATTATGTCGTAGTCTATCATCTTTCCATGACAGGTAAAGGTAAAGGTCAATATCAAAAGTCTATATCCTCTCTATTACATCATTTTAAATATTATACCATTTCAGTTGATCGAAAGTTCCCCAAACTTTCTACGTAAAATCCAACATGGAGGTCTAGTGGTTGTTTTCCACTACCTGGCATTGCCTTCTTTGCCAATTGTCGATAGATGGGATGATTGGAGAAAGAGTGGCTGCCATATATTCTAAAAAACATGATGATTGATAGTTCTCCAGAGACTACCACCTCAGTTTATTATCATGGATGACGAGACACAGTCTATGTTTATTTAAAAAAAGGGGAAGATGAAAGTGTTTAGCAAACAAAGTTTACCTTCATCTTTGGCCGCGAAAGGGAGGGATCTAGATAACCTTCTAGAGAATTTTTAACTTAACACAAATTCATTTTCAGTACTAAGCATTTTTCTAGGATTTAATTTCCTACTGAAATCGTTCCTTTATTTCCTATAAATATCCGACTCGTCTTTGTAACGTCAAAAGTTATTATGGCCTACGGTCAATTCTATAAGAGTTCAAAGTGGTTAAAGGGGATAGCTGGATAATTACTCTCTGACGTCAACAAAAGGAACTACCCCCTGAAGAGAATGGCAAAAAAAAAACCGACAAGGCCTTTGAATTAACATAATCAAATATAATCGGCTGGCTCTCCTAGAAGCATCTTCAAGACTTCCATTAACGAGTGAAATGTCACTAATTACATGTAGCCTTACCGATGAATAGAGGCGAAAAGAAGCAAACTCCAGAACATCTTCTTTTGACCGAATAAGAGGCGGAATGATCTAAATTACAATCAGTCCACTCGTCGAAAGAAGAAAAGGAGACGGACTAGATTATAATTACCCAGGAATCATCCAGATGAAGGGAGGAGAGGAAGGGAATAGTTCAAAGATTGTTAGTTCCTTGGAGAGGATGGAATTAATATACGATTCTGACTAGAAATGTCTCATTTTTGGATAAATTAATATACTAAAGAGAGAAGTTTGAAAATTGGAGGCAAATCTAAGCCTAAATCAAAAGAACTTAGATGGAGGGATAAAGGAGAGCTATTGAATAAACAAGTAGCTCTCCTTTTCCCTTCAAAGATTGAAAGATACAGTAGCTTCTTTGGAGTCCAAAAATAGAGAGGGAGTGCATTCCAAAGAAAGAGCGAACACCCCCTATTAGCCGTTTTCTCTAGAGGTTTCTTTAGATCACCAGACCCAGTAGTAGTCTAACTGTCTCTAAACACAGATAGACATGTTAATTATACAAGGAGATAGTTGTTTGATGCATGTCAAAAAATATGAAGTTGTTTCTTCAAAAGCGAGAAGAAGAAAGGATATTATCAGTTGGGAGTCGAGTAAGTTCCGAGGAAATGAGACGGCTTAATGAAAGTCCATGTGGTCGGGCGAGAGAGGAGGGACAAGTTTACAACATGATTTCATGCATCAGATACCATCCGAAGCAAATTGAATAGAGGAGTCTTCATCACAGATAAATGACACGTATTGACAAGGGACTACAACCAAAGGGACCCAGAAGAATAGGAAAGAGATACAAAGGGATCACAGGAGAACTATCTCCCGACCTGCACAATTTTTACAACAAGTTACAGTTATATTTGAGAAATTGGGAAGACGACGACGGATACGTGGATCACAAGGAGAACGGTTGAGAAGAGAAGGGATATCCAGTGAAGCCAGAAGTTGAAGACTCGACGGCAGATCAGTACTGAAAGTAACTTTGTAACGTTTTTTTAAGAAAGCTGGTTTCTTTGTTCTTTTGAATTGATTTAAAGGAGTTTGAGTGATTCCTCAACGGACCAGTAGCCGTCTTCATCTTCAGTCATCTTTTCATTCAGAAGAGATAGAATAAATACTAACTTTTATCGATTCCCCTAGTAATAAGTCAGAACTAGTCCACCTTTTAGAAACATAACCAATATTTTCTCTCCTCAATATCTGAGAATATAAATTCAGAATCCAATATATTTTAAGAAACATTTTAATGGATTTTGGACCATAAAATCATGATAAACTAGAAAAAATATCGTTCCACTTCTTTTTTCGTATCTTTGTGGATACGTCAATAGCCTTTCCACATCTATCCTATTTTGCACTTTATGAAGCTTCACTCACCCGAGTGCTCTCAACGCTTCCTGTCCCTGATGAAGTAGACTTGCCGCCATGTTTAACTTCCTCGACACTTCGTCACACCGAATGGACTGTGCTTGAAATTTACATTTCCAGATGTCGGCCTCGATCCGGGAGTCTTCCAATTGTTGAGTCAATAGTACAACCTGTAATCTCTTCATGACATCCATTAGATTATTTACTTTCTCACAGTAGTCTTCCAATCGTCTGGCCAGTTGAACCTTGTCTCCTGCTAGGGCTTCTACTTCGCACTGAATTCGAATAAAGTAAAAAAGGAAAGATCACACCTGGAAATCATCGCCGAGAGATTTAAGAAATATACTCTTGAGCTCCTTGTTGACTCCTCTTTCTGCCTCTAACTGATTATGCAACTTTTCGATTTCCTTCTCCAAACGATATATCTATCAAACAATTACGAAGGCAGGGCTAATCTACCTGTTCATTCGACTCCAGATTGTTATGATTGTCGTCTTTTTTTTTCAATTTCAATCCGTCGACCAGTTGATTCTCCTCAAATTCTTGTGTATCCTTAATTATCGAAGATGAGGGTATTCGATAGGGAATCAGCGAGGGAACTTCCTTTGGAGCCTCTCCCTTCCTATGAGAACATAGTTTATTCAGCTGGTAGACTAACCGATCGGGACCAGGTGCGGCTTTATACGGTTCCCACGGTACAAATTTCGCTTCCTTCTGTTTCTTCGCTGGCTTCTTTGCAGGTGGAGGAGACTGAACAATCGGCTTTTCTTCTTCATAATATTCATTTTGGGAAAGACTATATTCATGGGCATGATAAAGATCAATCAAGTCCATACAACTCTGAAGTAAAAAAAGAAATTGAAGAAAGAAAAAAAGAAGAGGGAGAGAAGGCAAATAAAAGGAAGACAAGCCTTTTTCGGACACGACAATGTAGAGAGGAAGTACGACGTTTAGGTGAAAATAAGTACGTGAAGTGATTTGAGAGATCTGATTCAATTGAAATCTCAAGGGTTCTTTTGAAAAATAAATCTTCTTTTTCTCACAATCCAAATCAAGAGAATTTATATTCGAAGTGGAAGGATCAAGTCCAGTATGGTTTATGAAAACAATATCCAGTAATGTGAAGATAAACAAGAGTCAACCGGAGACTCTTCTCAAATTTCTTTTTTTTATTTCAGTTCATTTAATCATTGTTTTTATTTAATTTTTCACATATAAAATACAGAAATCAAAGAATAGCATCATGTGCTGGATCGGGGACAACTCTTGAAAACCGTCTGCCTCTCCGATTCCTCATTTTCTCCGATAAGACTCCCAACACACCGGCTGTGTCGAAGACCTGTGTAATAATGTCCTGTGCCTCATCTTGTGATTTCGACATCAGATTCAGTTGAGCCTTCAGCAGTCGCAGATTCCAAGTAAAGTTCTCCGCGGCCCGTGTTGCCTTCTGTCCTTTTAATCCACTTTCGGAACAGAGAAGAGATAGTTCCTCATGGCTATTGGATATCTTTACGATGGATTCTTCTATCTACAGAAGTAATTGATAATCTAGAGAAAGGGAAGAAACCTTTGCCAAAAGGGAATCCGCCTGTTGGAGGGTGGCCACACAATGTCCGATAAGTACCTTTAACTTCTGGAACGATCGTTGTAGCTGTTCTGGGACATTTCCAGAGAAATTAATAAGTGGATACTGTAATCAAGTTATTTAGTTAGGAGAAAACTTGCATTATGCTCATCACTATCGACGCAAAATGAAGGAACTTCGTGAGAGTGACCATTGGAAGTCGGAGAACCGGGAGGAGAGGCATTATTGGCCAAAGTGATCATCCGTGAATGAACAAGACGTAGTCCCTGTCGAATGGTCCCCGCCGGTCCAAGTCCACACTCTTCCTGCCATTCGACCATCGCTGCCTCCAATTTGCTTCGCATGGAAATAGAATCAGCCAGTGGGGCGACAGCCGCTTTGAACTGTTCATCGACAGCTCGGATTCCAACTTGTTTCATTCCTAAAAATAGAAAAAGGGAATGGAAGACGAACCAGTATTGACGCGGGAGTTCCGTCGTTTAACGGACATTCCCCTCTTCCGGGCTTTCTATAAATTCAATTAGGAGAATGTTAATCGGATCAAGGCCCCCTCTGTTCCTTGCCTCACTTACCCCTCCTCCTCGACGATTTGTTATCGCGATATGGACAAAAAGAGTCGCTGAATTCAAGGGATCGCCCTCGCTGTTCAACAAAGAAATATGACGATAGCCAGGTTGAAGACACTCAAAGGGGATCGTATACTGGCCGATGAAGTCGTCTCCGATGAAATCATCATCCAACACAAGAAATCTAAAAAAAAACATTTTCCTCTTTCTGACAGATATAATGGGTACCTGACCAGGGCTAGCTCGGGGACAGTTACTTGAAACTGGAAAGATTCATCAAAGCAAGGATTCTGACCTAAAGAGAAAGATTTTTTTTGAAATCAAAGAAAATAACTGACTATCGTTTCTGATGGTCTTAGTCCTTTCCTCAGCACAATCCACTGGTAGACCAAAGATTTCGACAACTATGAATGGATCAGCCGAATCGCCTTTGGCATTCGATCCCCGTGGCCGAGGAAGTTGCTGTCCCGATAGAATTCGAAGATGAAGGATCTGTGGGGCAACGGGAATCTTCTCCCCCGGACAGAAGAAAGAATCCTTCATAATTTCTGGCTTTAACACATAGCCACAGCCTCCGTTCTCGGAGAATCGACCGTCCTAAAAGGACTCATTGTAAAGAGGGTGACTCGATTACTTGAAGATCCATCATTAATCCGGGTGTTTGATAGTTCAAACAGACCATCTGTACCCCATGATTCCAATATTCTTGAGGATTTAGATTGGAAGAATCTCGACGAGAACTGTTGGGGGTTACTCTGAAGAATCTTTGTGATGTAAGAAACCAACTTCATGGTATAGTCTCTCGTAGTTTGAGAAAATTCAGCTGCATAGTTGTGCATCAGACGGAGACAGGTTGACTCCGACAAGAGGGGGATATGGCTTTTCGGGTTCACTAAAATATTTCAAAATAATTAATCAAAACAGTTTACTAGAATGGGAATTCGGCGCCGTAGAGAGAAGATCATTCAACTGTTTGACTTCAAGGAAAGAAGGCACAAGATCCGAGATTTCTCTGACTAATTTGATTCTGGAAAAAGGTGATCAGAACGGATTTTAGCAACATGTCAGCTTTCAGAGCCCAGTGTTCCGTTGATAGTCGTCATTTCTCCCTTGAATGGGATCGAACCCGCGCTTTTCTTTTTTGCGCAAGCCGACTTCTACTGCGCCATCGAAAGCATTAAAACCAAGAGGGGGGAATAGCGACTCACGTGCGACCTTTCTTCTTGGGAGCGATTCCTCCCATATTTATTTCTTCGTCTTCCGTAACTTCTCCACTCTCATTGTTGGCAGTAATCTTTCTCCCCTATAAGCTATCCTATCCAATTCTTTATTTCTTACCATTATGAGTATTTTGTGAATAAAATCTGCGGGACAAGCTGTCTCCCGGCTCCAATCCGTTGGATCTTTTGTTGGTAGGTATAATTTATTCCCCAGATGGCTGACGAATAAAGTCGCAGCCACTTTTTGCCAATCAGGAGAACAATGGACGGAAAGGGAAAGGATTAAAGGATACCTGAAAATATGTCTTCTATTCTCTGCTCTACCCTACCGGCTTCTCTCAAAGGCAGCGTCTCTAATGGCTTTGAGTGCATTGCTTAGCTGAATCCTCGTCGTCTTCCCTCCAATTGTTCCATTTCTGACCATCGGCTCCGTCTCTTTATGTTTTTCCTGTGGATCGTATAGATCCATCTCTATCAATCGACAATTGCGTTTTAATGCAGAAGAATATCCTTCGGTAGCAGCGGGACCCAGCTGGTCTTCGACGAGAAATGTTTTATGGGAGGAGGCAATAAAGTATCGGGAGTAGGGCTAGGAAATATTCACTACTATAAACTAGAGGAGATTACCTGTTTCATATCCATCCATACATTTGTATGATTGGGATCGAAAATGAGACAATCATGGGACATTAAAAAGTTTGTGAACCCGTCAACGGTCATAAAACTATTATTTTTCGCTTCCGGAGCCGGTTCAAATTGTTCGATTAACGTCTCACAAAACTCAGAAGTCACTCCCGTCATCTATATCCTTATACAAAAATTCCTCTTCTTACCCCCTGTTCTGTCTCTAAAAATAGTCGAAGATCATGACAAGACAAATAATCCTTGTTGGCATATCGGACCATCAGAAAGTAGACTTCTGGTCTCGTCGCGATTTCCTTATATAACTCGACGAAATCTGCTCGAAAAACCTTTCCTCGATCCGTTTCCTCTCTTGAATTGGCTGCTTCCTGTGATCATTGACGTCTTCCTTTTTTTACTTACCTTCACCTTCGCCGCCACTCGATTCAATGACAATCGCTGATTTATCTGACGAATTTGTTTGATAGCAATTCCATCGCCGATCCATCCTCTTCCTTCTGCATCCGCCTCATTGAATACTGACTCCAGCCATCTTTCCCGTATTGTTGCCCAAGCAGAGCTACTCGGTCGACAGTCATCTAGGGCTCTATTTTACGGGATATGAGAAAGGGTACGTTTGTTCGAAACGAGAGCAAGTAGCCCCGTCGTCCAAACATTCGCGTCCTCCGCGGTAGCTGCGACGAGATCCAACGACTCGTATTCGTCTCCATAAATAATGGAAAAGACACATTCCTCCTGTAGATCGTTAAGAAGGGTCTCACTGGCTCGAAGAAGATCAGCATTCTTCCCCAGTCGTACTTCTTTTATATCTTCTATGGCAACTAAATGCGTTCTCTCCCTTTTTGACTGGCTTACTCCTCGCTTTATGAGGTTTTTTGTTGGTCGGAGTCCATCGAATACGAGAAAGATCGGCATCAAGACTAAAGAATCGTCGAAACTGTCGACTCGTTCCTCGAAGTTTGATAAATTCACAGCCCTGTTGCATTAGATTATGACAATCCGTCACTTAAAAATATTTAATTAGGAGGAAAAAAAAGAAGACTGACCATTGGAGATTTTCTTCTCCTCATTTCTTGATGAAAATGAGACGGTTTTCCGTCCGGCCGGGGACCGATGACGGCCGTTGCGATTGATAAGTGACGATCGCAATGCCTTCCTGAAAAGAAGACGATCTATCAGAGGATGACATATTATAGTAATTATTGCTTCTCTCCCTCTCAATCTGATTGAATATAATGGAGAACTAGTCGAGTTAGAAATGGTGGATCAGCCTTCCTTTCAAGATATAAAAAGAATGCTGAGACAAAATGTTTCGGAGGTAATCTCCGTCGTCGAGAGAATCCAATTATGGGATCTCAATGAACAACGAGAGGATCTTACCAAGACTTACATGAATTCCGTTGCCATGTCGTATGTTTGGTCGAAGTGTAAACTATTCTGATCCCAGAGGAATGAAGGGAGGGGTTTATAAAGAGAGAAGAGATCAAAAGAAGGAATACAAATGGAAACTGATGGCAAACGATTAATCTTAAAAATTTTGAAAAGAAGAGAGACTAAGAGGCATTCTAAGCAGCACTTTAAATATTATAAAAAATTTAGACGAAAAAGGAGGTAAAACAAGAAGAATTGAAGAACAAAAGTAGCCTCAAAACCACGCAAAAAACCTTGAAAGAACTGCAACACTCTCTTATGTACAAGTCGTAAGTACAAATGAGACTTCTAAAAACATTACGGCTAAAATAATCTGTCTCCACCGCTAGTCTGTGCATGAGATTCATCGAACGCTCTAAAGACTTCTTTGAATAAAAATCATACAGTGCGTTTCATAATTATAGGGGCACCCTCCTTTTTCACCGATTGCGTGGGCGCGTCACTTTTTTTGAAACGGGACTATCAACATTGAATTCAGGAGGCTTGAAAACCCACAAACATGTCTTGGTCAGCTGATTCATACCGAATATCCGAGTCATCGGGAAAATTTTTTCGAAAAACTCGAAGTTCGACCGTTTCACTTGTATAAGTCAACAAAATTTATTTACAAAAAAGAACAGAAATAATTATTACTGTTTTTAATACTTAGTTGGTCCCCCGCGATTAAATGCGATTTAATACGACCTCAAAAAGATGATTAGGCATGCTACTGGCCAAATTTTGAAGGAGTTGTGGCTTCAAAGCATCCCATGCAGCCTTCAAAACCTACACTTATGATATGCCAAAGCAGAATGAAAACTGTCTCGACAATCCAATTTGTATGACAATCAACCTTTGGGAATAAAACAAATTTTATTAGACAAAACTCAGCACAGCTAAGCCAAAAAAAGAGAAGACAGGAAGAGTAATCTAATCTTTTCTCTTATTTTTTTCTCAGAATATCTTCCTGCGACCCATGACTACTTACGCAAATGTTTACGCTAGAATCATCTGTTATTGTTGATGCTTGGAAGAAGAAGGAAGAGAGCCAAGAAGAATAAAAAGAAAGAAGAAACCCACTTTCCACCACAACAGACGGGACGCATCGGTAGGCCTGCCTTTAACCGAAAATCTCGTTTTTAGCTGTTTGATCGTAGGTTGAGAGAAGAATCCTGCTCCCTCCCCCGGAGGCAGTGTTCCCTCGGCTTCGACGGCTTCCGTCACGAGTCACTAATGAAGACCGATTCGAATTTCGCGCCAAATTGTATAAAAAAGAACAAATTGAAATCAAACTGCCCGGGTTGGAAGGGGGACGCGAGGAGAAGGAAGGGGAGAGAGACTCACCTGTTTCCAAATGGCACATGCAGATTTCGCGGCGAAACATCATCCGAGTCGCTTTCCGTCATCTGCAAATGTCTTCTTCTTAATTGCCATTTGGAAGATGAAGGAGGAGGAGAATAGAGAGGAAAAGACCATGAAGAAGATTTGGAACAGCTGGTTGTCAGCAAGAAAGCAATCTTTTTTCCTGCTTTGGATTATGATCATCCCAGAGCAGATTTAAAGCAGAGGAGATTTGTAAAATAAAAATGATAGCCTGGATACAAGGCTTCTTGATTTTCACCGTTCATGACGGTGCGGGTAAGCGAAGAGATGTTCGAGGAAGAGTATCCCTCAAGAAATATTTATTCTTTTGTGTCACGCAAGATTTGCAAAGAGAGTGGAACAGGATTAAAAATTGGACGAAAATAAAGGGAATTTCGGTCAAATTGGCAGCGATCTGCCCCGTCTCTATCCTCACATCCCCCTTTATGGATTCGTCTGATTATCCGAGAGAAGGATTAGAGGAGGGAACTCTATGTGAAAAGAGAGAGGAGAAGACACTCGAGAAGGCAATTGGCCAAAGACATCATCACGTAAATAAGCGTGATCTCAACCACCTCATTCATGGAAAAATGACTCCCTTCGGAATAGAGAAAAAAGCCAACGACTCGGCTATTTATAGCAGCTACTTCTTTAGGAATTCCTTTTTAGGAATGGAAGAGTCTAATTCGAAGTGTTGTTTACGCGTCTTTTACGTTGCCCTTTTACCCCCCGAGCCTAATAAAGGTCTTATGACATTTTTAGTCAAATCCGGATCCTCTGCAAAGAAAAGAGAATGACTTAAATCAATCAGTTTTTTACTTCCAGAAAAAGAACCAAAAATAGAATGATCATCTTTTGGATCTTGTGTGATTTAGACTATTCTCGATTTATATCCTATTTCCAGAAGAAACAACTAGAGAGAAAGAGAGAGTCGAAGTTTCACGGGTGAGATAACTTCCTCCAGACTGGATAACACCCCTTTCCCTATTAGACGATAATTGTTTGGTCGACTTTCGGTTTTTAGATTATGGAAATAAGAGGGACTTCTTAAGGAGAAGTTAGGAAAAGAATGAACCCTTTTCGGGTGGGTCAAATGGCAAAAAAGGCCCCGAGGGAGGACGTCCGAAGAATTCTCTAATTGCCATGTTGTAGGAATCAGAGGAAACGACGACGTCAGACTCTGAAAAGATATGAGAGGCAGACGGCGGCTGAGAGTTGATTCGGTTAGTTAGTCAAGAGAGAGGGAAAGAAGGAAAAAATAGATCAAGAAGAGGTAAAAAATCTTTTATTTTTTACATTTCTGGGTAATTTAATACAAAGGGAAAATGGAAATCAACATTCAAAGCATATATTTCATGGATAAACTTCTACTTCAAATTTCCACTATCTCATCCAACAACTATTAGGTGGTCTGCAGTATGAAGTTGTAAAGATCAGACGTGTCTCGACCTCTCTCAACTGGTCGATGTTGGTTCATTTTTCATTTCCTCATTCTTGTTCATGGATCGTATCGGCGACCGTCGTCTCTGTGGCAACTGTCATACCTCTATTGGTGACGAAGCTATTATCGCCCTCAATCGTCTTTGGCATCCGGATCATTTCGTCTGTACTTCTTGTAAGAGACCTATCAAGCAGACTTATCAGGTTTTTTTAAAGTATTTGAATCATATGTCTCTAGGCTGCTGACAATCATCCTTACTGTGTCCAATGTTTCGCAAATAAATACAATCCGAAGTGTGCTGGCTGTTTGGAGACATTAGTGGATACTTGTCTTCTCGCAATGGATCGTCATTGGCATCCAAGATGCTTCACTTGTACCGCATGTAATCGCCCTTTGCCCAATGGAGAATACTTTTTGGTCGATGACAAACCCTACGATTTGGATTGTCATTGGGGAAAGAGACTAGAAAAGCGTGAACATATTGATCTTCGTCGTCATTGAATAGTACAAATAATAAACGTTTGTTTCCTGTTTCTTCTTATTGGATCCCTCCATCGAATCAATACCTCAACTCCCCTCCGTCAAACATCTGGCAGGACGCATTAGTCGTAAAAACAACGGCCACATCAATGGCTTTTTATTCAAGCAGAATATGTACAGAAAAAAAAAATTGAAGGGACGTCACCAGTGGAGATCGAGAGGACCACCCGCTTCCATAAATTCTGAAAGATGACAGATAAGGGCGAGAAGGAGTCGGATTACAAGAGGTCGGGTCAATTGTGATTCGAACCACCTCGGATAGTATCGCGGCTGTAAACAGAACAGCCGGAAGATAGAAAATATAAACAGGAAATACGTAAATGCTCCAACCGTTGGCAGTCCCCTCGAAGAAACTTTTTTTTTTTCGTTCCCAGAGCTCTTCACTCGCATCTGGCCCCATCCATCTCCCTTTGCCTGATCCTCCATTAATTTACCTTGTTTCATAATATAATAGTTATAGGAGGGAATCGGAGGCAGAGGAGGAGCCAGTGGAAGAGACAAAGGATTTGCCGGACCCGGTGAGGAGAGACCATTCGAGCTTCTCCATAAATTAAACGCCGTCTGAGGAATGTTTTAGAACTAAGAAATCTCACCTGAAGACCGTATGGAGCTCCTTTCTCGTCGAAAAGATCCAAACCGAAAACTTTCCCACCGTCTCGTTTCACCTGGAAGACTTTTTTTTTTTAAATTAACTACTTGATCAAGAAATCGGATGTAGTCGGTGGCTATTCGAAGTGTATGGATTTTACTCATTTTGTCCGATGGCATTGAAGGAATAATCTTGCGAAGTTGGGTAAAGGCTTCGTTTAACTCCTGAAATAAAGCTTTTCTTCCCACAACTAGCAGGCGGCTGATTTTACGGGCTGGGAGAGGAACCGGCGCCAGATATTTGGGCGGAAGAAGGATACGGTAGGAAGGGGGTTTTATGATAGGAAGAAACCGATAATATAGACTTGTTTGAAAATTTGAAGAAGAAATAATATTGAAATGTTTTAATAATCTAAGGAAGCACAGGGATAATGGAAAAAGAGGAATAGCCCAAAAAAAATGAAAGAAACTGACTCTCACCTTGGTCCTTTGCCGCTCCCTCTTATTCGCACAGACTCTTTGAAGAGCATTCTCCTCATCATTCTTGTTCGTCTTCCGATTGGATCGTTTCTTCGGAGCCATCATCCGTCGACTGCCCTACTGTATCTGGCAGGAGTCGAGCCGACTCCTTCGCGTCCCTCTCCCGCCCCCTTTCCGATGTTTATTGATGGCTCCGGCTGATATACGGCCTCATTAGAGGAAACTTGAGACAGCCCGCGATGGCGTTAAACTGTTGAAACAAAGATATTTATTCATCCGGTCGATTGAAAAAGAATATCTCGTCTCGCTGGTTGACTATACTGATGACGATCTTCTCGTAGTAACAGGGATCGAATGGGTCGTTGGATGAAGATATCGATTAAGAAGGCCGCTAGATAGGACATTGTAGCAGCGGAGATGGATGAGTAGATCTAGAATCTTCCATTAGAAACCACTATAGACTTACAGTACTCCAATGGGTGGCATGAGACGGGCGATTGAGGGCTGTAAAGAAGTAGAGAATTATGGGTTCTGACTGAAAGAAATTGAAAAAAAAGAAGGAAGACTAACACAGACAATAGCAATCCATGTCAATTTTGACAGAGGAGAGAAAATCCTCCAAGTAAGGATGGCATGTGTCCAACTGAAGAATCCCCTCTGGCAGAGATAGAGAAAATCAAGAAGGAAAAAAGCCCAAAAGGGACGATGGAGAGCAGCATAAAGGGCAAGGAAAATGGGATGACCGGAGTTGAAAGATGCATAGGGTAGGAGAGAAAAAAGGACGAAGAGACCCGCTGAGATGCCGAAGACGATCAAACAACCATATACAACCTGGAAAATTATAAAATGATACAAAAGGAGCAAACCTTTGTATAGACATCGGGCTTCTCTTCTTCTTTCTTTTCCATAAAAATCCCGAAGAGAAATCCAATAGCATAAGGGGAAGCGCGAGAGAGGAAGGAGGTCACCACAACATTCAGCAACCCTTCCATTTTATCCAATCTGTTTTTTTTCTTATTAGAATAAAACTAACGGGATAGGCTCAGCTGTCAGTAAAGGAGCGGGTGGATAATCTCCTAGGTAGACACGAACAAAAGTGTAGATTACTGAGAATGCTAGAAGAGTACCACAGATGAAGATGGAATAGAGAACATGACTTCTGGCTAGGTAAATCAAAAAGACTAGAAGGACGAAGTACTGTGCCTCTAGTGAGATAGCGTAACCAAAGTCAATACACTGGAGGATTCTTGGGAGGATTAGTGAAAAACTTACGGTACTCCTAGCTGGCCAGAAATTATTGATGAAGAGGAGATTCTTCCACCAATTAGCAGAACATCGTTGGACCTAAAGGATACTTTAATGATAAAAGGAAGATTTACGGTATCTCCGTGAATCCACATAGGACCAGCTGCAATGCCGGAGAAGATAAAGGTCATGAAGAGAACACAAAAGAGATAAGCTGGCCAGAAACTGAAAAAAATATAAGGAAACGATATTAGCCTACCGGACGAATCGCATCTTGATGACTGCGAAAACGTCTTTAAGCTCAGCTAATTTTCCATGAAGGAGATAAGTTGTGTAGAGGGAAGAGAGAGCGAAAAGACCGTCAATATGGTAGGAGTAATTATTTGTCAGATGCATATATATATTGGAGACTCCGTTGAAAAGAAAAGCAACGTTTTCTGGAAAAATTTAAGGGGAGAGAAAGAAGATACCAATATAAGGGGCCATAAGATTGTAAACATTTCCAGTTATGAAAAGGAAGAAGGTAAGGAACTCGAGACCGTGAAGAGCATGGAGTCCCTTGACCAGCCTCTTCGTTGACAGGGCACGGTTCGCATTGTTCTGTAGAAAATTATGGAATGAAAAAAAATCTACCTTGAGAGAAAGAGCAGTCCAAAACCATTTATCGGTAGTTTGAAGGGTCGCATAGAAGAGAAGAAGAAGCCAGACGACGAACAGACCTCTGAAAATGGTTATTCAGACAGGGCAAGTCAAAATCAAAGTGATCAAAACATCACCCGACAAGAGCTAACTTAAAAATCCTCTTACTTACATGACAATATAAGCGAAGACACTGAAGGCGACTTCGAATTCACAATCGATTGTCAACTTATATGGAGAAATGGACTGAGAAACGAGAGTCAGTTGATCATTTGTACAAGTAGAGGGGAAACAAACGCCGAGGATAATGGCAAGAGGATCCGTCTGGGGACAGCCATCCTCTACAAGAGCGTCAGGAACTTCCAACTCAACTCGACAATACTTCCCATCAAAGGCCTGAGTTCTGAAAGAAAACTGGGAAAAGAAAAGAAGAGACAGACTGTTTCAAATCGACACAAGTCTCATAGTCGCCAAGCCAATAATAATTTCCATCACTGATACCAGCTCCCGGTTTACCAAGCGAGTCAATCCCTATAAAAGAATAAGGTGAAAATTGATGGGGGAGGTGACTAACACTTAATAACCCAGCTGCTTTTCTGCCACTGATAGGCGCATTGAGAGCAGCGTACTGGATCCTCCGGACCGGGACATTTCGTGAATGAATCTGTAGATATATGTTGGGTCATGCGATTCTCTACCTACTGCCCTATCCGTCGTACAGAAGATATTTTCAAATCCATCTCGACAGCTTTTTTCCAATGGCAAATGACGGGAATAGTTACCTGAAATCTGACGTCTTATCGGGACGAAAACGAACTGCGGCACATCGTAAACATGAAAACGTCTGTACCTACAGAATTTTGGGATATTCTCTCCGTCGAATTCCGGCATTTGGGGGAGTTTATACTGGTTGATGGGTCGAGGACGAGGAGGAACTCGCAAAGGACACAGAGTACAGCTAGAGACGACGCCAACGAGAGAAAAAAACCATCTGAAAAAAAAGGAGTTAGAAAAAGATTTTTCAATGGTTATTTTTTTCTTTCTGCTACACATTATGGCTGGTAAAGAATAAAAGGTTGATTCCCACGTGAAGTATGCCCTGATCATCTGATCAGTGTCTTTTTTATAAGTAGTTGGTGACCTTCCCGCAATCGATTACTCACATTATTGGCGAAACCATCGCGACGTCGTCTATAAGATAACGGTTACTATGTATATCAAAGGAGAGAGAACTGTCGATAGGAGAGAGACTGATTGACATGGCCACGCGGCTGATAGAGAAAGAGGACAATGAGGACTACTGACAGCTGAGAGATAAAGAAGAAAATGGAGGGACAAGGTTAAACAATCAAAAACACAAAACAGAACGGAACACTAAAAAGAAGTCGAATGAATCAATCGCCGCTCATTTGAATGCAAGAAATTCAATCGACGCTTCCATATCAGTTGGACTAATCCTATTGAGAGAAGACTTTGAACCGTGGTCTACTGTTCTCTGTTCAGAGGTTTTAGGAGTAGCAAAGGGGAGGAGAAACGAGAAAGGACTGGTCATTCCGGAGATGATAAGGACGAACAAAAAGTGGACAGATGGAACGGAAAAACAGTCGATACGCGAAGAAGGAGACAACAAATGAATACACGTTGGTTAACTTATTTTAACTTATTATTCACTTCTTAATAAAGCGAGGATGGCTGACTGTTTTAAACTTCATTTAGACTCTATTGTCTATATGTCCAGCTATCGACCGATCTATTTTACCTGATCGTTATTTTGTTGACTGGAATAAAAAAAATATAAGAAGCCTGTTATTTCTGACAGTCGGGTTCGCTCATTTCCGCTCTTCTATAGTCTTCTCCAGCTGCTTTTTTTTTAAACTCCCTTCCGTCTTTTCCCATTAACTCTCCTCGCCCATTCATTTTCCAACTCCTTTATTAGACTACTTTTTCTCCCTTTTTCGTTCTGTAAATCAGGGATAAAGGGCTAATAGGCGTTCTCAACAACTATAAGAAAGTTTATGGCGTAGATGATCTAAAATTTATAAATATCAAGCATACCAGTTCTACAATATGACAGAACAATATCAAGAGGGATAAGACAACAATTCACTGGACATTACATGTACCAGGATCGTAGCGTAAGGATTCTAAAGATTCCCTATATCGTAGAACTGCGCTCTCAGAACGTTTCATAGTTCGTTTATTAGAGTATACAGGGAAACAACCGATTCTTTCAAACGTGAATTGCAGTTTTATTTAAACATAACAACTTTTATTATTTATAAAATGAGTCTTAAAATTTTCCACTCCCCCATGGTTCCTTTTCTATCTGTCCATTCTACTTAATCCCCCTGCTCTGCCCAGGCCATCTGTCGCCTTTTCTCTTAATAACCAATTGATTCTTCTTCGTCGTAAATACTTAATTATCCGCCTATTGTATTCACAATGCTATATTTATTGCACAAACTACAAAAAAAACAAAAGAAAAGAATAATGGAAAGGGCAAAAGTGAGAATTCGCTTGGAGAGGAGGCAATGATGACTGTGATTAGCACGACGTCGTACCTGTGTCTGTCGGGTAAAGGTGATAAAAAAAACAATGAGGAGGGAGGGTCAGTTGGTGATGTCTTCTTTCTCGTCGTCTACTATCATCTGTCCCTCGACTATCTGTCCTTCTCCATTGGCACTGGCCAACAGATCATTCAAGAAGTTAAATGGCAATTCTTTTACGTTCAAAATCTCTGGAGCTCCTTGAACTAAAGACTCTTAATAGAGAGATGCTTCGAAAAACCAACCTGGCTCTTCATTTTCCTGAGAGGTTGCTCGTTCTTTTGGGACGCCATTGGTCCCATTTGATCCATTCATTCCAATCATCATATGTTGATTAAGGATATTTTGGGCAACCATATCGGCCATAAAGTTTCCGCCAGGGAGATTGTTCAAATGGACCCGTCCCATATTCGAAAGACTTCCAGCCGGAAGACCTAACTCTATTTCCTACACAGCCATTGTTAATCTATCATCTACTCACCTTCTGTCTTTCAGCAATTCTCGTGACGAGTTTCATTGCCCAGGTGAGCTTCAATTTCACGTGTCCTCCTTGTTCTTCCAACAGACCGGGAGCTTTGTCAAGGATGTAATTCCTTGCAAGACCCAGAGCATTTGAGGCTGTCATGTGAATCTCCGGTTTCTGTTGTTTCAATGAGACCATATATTCGACGAGGTCGGCGTCTAGCTCGTCTCCGATCAACTTCGGTCGGCCGCGACCTCGACCACGAAGGAAGCCGGGACTGCCAGTAGAGTGGGCAGCATTCATCTTCATCATTTCCATCATTTGAGGATGGAAAATAGGAGATTGAGGGACGGATTGAGGTGTCTGAACCTATAACCATATCTCTATCTAAAGAGTTTCTTACATGAATTGGATTAGGAGTAGCTGGTTGGAGAATAGGAGGTCCTCCATTCTTGTCCATGCATTCTCCTTCTCCCTCTGACGATGGTCCTGGACTACCTGACAAGTTATTCGTCGGCACTGTAGGGGTGGTGGGAGTACTCTGATTCATGTGAAGAATAGCTACAATATTTCGATTAGCTTTTCCCTTCTTCTTACCATTACTACTGTCTTTACGTTGATAATAAGTTGAGACGGGTGGAGGAACTCCGAATTTCTTTGCGGCCGCTACAGCTCCATGTATCCGAGCGTATTCTGCTACCATTTTTCTTTCAGCTGGTCCTGTCACGATCTTTCCACCTCCACAATGACTTGAATAGTTTTGCCCTAATGGGATAGGTGGTCGTCCTTTCGTCAATTGATTATATGCTTGTATTTGTTGTTGTGTTGGCTGGCCGGCAAAAAGAGGTGTTCCATTCTCTTCCTGAAGACTCCCTTGATGCTCAATTGACGGATGGCTAACCAAAATAGGAACCTTCACTCCATTCAATTGTTGATATCTAGCCTGACAGGGATTACATGGACAGGCCGGAACATTCAACTGTTTCATTATCCGAGTCAGCTGAAATTCTCATTTTTATCCGGTTCTTATTCTCTGGCCAAATGCTTTTTGGCCACCGATATATTATTACAAATGCAAAGGACACGGGTCGGCTGTGAATCAGAACTAGCGAAGTTTGAATCAGAAACTCCTTTTTTGACTGTTCCCTTTTGATCAAAAAAAAAGAAGAGAGGGAGGGTTTTTCTCTTATCGCTTTGGAAAAAGTCAAAACGGGTTTTATGGTCTGATTTTTGTTGATATCGATCCCCTTCCACCACCTCGTTTTCAATCGGCTTCTTATTTAAAGAGAGCTTGTTCAAATAGACGAAAAAGAAGGACGTAAGACGGAATATTTACATTTCTCTTTTTCGAGACAGGAAGTGCCAAGAAAATAAAAAAAAAAGACTAGTCTTTTGATCACGGAATCAATGACCACTTAGCTCGATTCATACCTGATGACTGACGTATATGAAACTATTCTTGAGATCTGCAACTTCTCTAGTTAACTCTGACGGTCCTGGAGGATCACCTCTTTCGCTCTGTCCATGGGAATGATTATCGTCCTCCAGATCCTGAAACTGTTTTTTTTATATTCAGTAATTCATGAATTTTCATTGAAATTACCAATTTCCTGGCTCCCCGACCAGATGGCAAATTTCGGGCTTTATTGATAATTTACGAGGCGATTGATTGACCTCCAGGGGTTGAGGTTATGACTTTTAATCGGATGAGGATATGGTTTGGGCTGGTAAAGGTCACTCTTATATTTGCGAGAGGTATAAAAGTAAGGTCACAGGAGCGTTATGAAATATAAAGATGACATTATTTACTTTTTTTTATATTTTACCTTCCAATCTCCATCTCTACAATTTTACGGTGGATCACTCTGATATGGCCTGCTCCTAAAAAGGTCTCTTAAATCGATTCCCTCAAATCCCAATTTGGTGCTAAACTTTTAGAGGCCCTCTTTCTCGATCGATGAGACCTCTATGTCTAAAGGCCATAAATAAACTATCATTTTGCAATATTTGCCCGGCATATGGACCCCCGGTTGATTAAAGATGTAAATATTAGAAAATAAGAGGAAAAGAAGTTCAAATGTGAAATAAAAAGGGTAGCTGACCTTTTAGGACACTTTTATATTACTTTATGGATCCGGCCGGGGTGGCTTTATGGCCACAGAAAATTATTTTTAAACATTCAAAATAAGGGGAATAGGAATCGAAGAATTTGGATTTGATCCTCAATGAAAGGATATCTTTCTTTGAGTATAAAAATTATTTAGAAACACTAAAAATTTTCTCTATCTAAAAACTTTATATCATAAATCCTTCCCAATCAAACTCCTTTTCTACAATTACTTCATAAATATTGCAACATTCATGAGAGCAACGTGGAGATATGATGAAAAAAAGTTAACTACATTTATTTTGAGAAAGAACTAAGAGACTTCTTGGGTGAATTTTTAAGCTCTTCAAAAAGTCATGATTATCTTCTAATAAGTATTTCTCGCTTACACTTAAAATATATAACGCTTTCCTGAACATTTTAGGTCCCTTTTTCAAAATACTCCACGTCAATAAAACTTTACATTCTCTCTTTCTCTCTTGTCATCATAACGGAGACTCGGTTTACATTTGCCGCCCCGGCTTATTTTTCAAAGCATTGATGAGTCAACCCATTTTGAAATGTTTTCTTTATTATTATTCAAAGGGAACCGGTTTTTATTCGAAATAACTCTATGCCTAAAGACATGTGAGATATTCAAAGGACCCCCCATGATTATTCTTTCATAAAAAGACCTTTTTTGCTCCTTTGAATTGCCTCGTTCGCAAAGTAAACTTAACGGCGGAAAATCAATTTAAACGGGCTGGCGCTTGCTTTGTTTAAATTTTTATCTTTCATCTTAAAGGTCGAAAAAAGGTCGACGGATACCTGATGATCTTCGCCATTTTGTGATGAGGTTGTGCTCATACTCCGATCGGCTGAGCTTTGTCTTTCTCCATTTATATGACCCGCGACTGTCGATTCAAGATGACTTCGAATCTGGAGATCTGCTTCTTCAATCATTTTTCTGAAAAATTTTATATAAAGAAATAAAAGAATAAAAAAAAGAGATCGAGAGAGTATGAGCTGTTGTTTACTTATGAATTCGGAAAAAGAACCCAACAAATAAATGTGTGCAGCTAGCAGCTGCTGTCAACAGAGGAAATGGGTACCTGGAGGGGGAGAGGCGGGAATTTTATATGGAAGTCTTTGATCTAATAAAAGTTAATTGGGAGAGAATAACCCATCAAGTCTTACTTTGCTAGTTCTTCCCCTCAAATAAAAAATAATGTATCCTATGACTTCCTTTCATTTTTATCAGTTGACTACTGGCTCCCCTTATAGCCAGAGAGAGACAGCTAAAATAAGGAAAACAAAAAGATTTCTTTCCACTCTCCATAATTTATTTTCTTTTCTAATCAGAAATATTTTGATTTCGTGAGAGACTGAACTTGAGTCCTGAGAATATTAAAATGACTTGCCGACCATGAATTTTGAAATAGTCGAAGAAGGAGAAAGAGTCTCGTGTATTCTCATAATTAATCAAGGACGATGAAAAGAGTAAAAACTATTCATTGATCGGAGAAGGAACCGGTTGTTTTTCGTATTTTCCTTCACGACAAAAAAAGAAAAGAAAGAAGATGAAATTAAAATCTGGTCTAAGGAATATGGAGGAATAAAAAAAATAATATATGGTTCTGTTGGAATAGAAGAGGTAAAAAGAAAAAAGTTGTGAAACATCATGGAGACGGACAATTATCGAAAGGAAAGGACAAGAAGCCGAACTCTCACAAAGAACAAAGAGAAGAAAGAAAATCAGCTAGGAAGAGATATCCAGTACTGTCAGAAGATTACCCGAAACTGAGAAAGAGAAGTATTCTATCCTTCAAAACCTCGAAGAATTTGAAACACTAGCAGCAATAAATAACCTTAAACTCCAAAAATTCGGCGAAAGCTATTGGTTTCTTTTTTTTAGTCGCAACAGCTGTCCCTCTATAAAAACGACTTTCATCTTCCTCAAGTCTCCTTTGATTATAAAAAGAGTTCCTACTGAAATGAGAAGACTGATTGCCTCGTATTTAAATAATAATAGCTTTCCCAAAATAAAATTAAACCCGGAAGGACAAAGAAAGTTCCAATTGCCTTTTTGATCTTTTCAACCAGTAAACAAGAAGACGAAGGAGTAGTAGAAGAAGACCGAAAGAGCGAACGAACGTATGACGCTCGAATGGCTCCGCGTGCGGGAATTTCAAATTACATTTTCTGGAGGCCAAGTGTCTCATTTTTCGTAATTCACACATCGATTTTCAGCGAAATGAAAACGTTGTAAAGTGCGCAATTTTGACAAGAGCAGCCAGCTTTTTATTTTGTGGGTTTAAAGCCTGTGGAAAAGCTCCCATGATGGCTAGAGAGCGAGATTTCCAAAATCGTTGACAAAAGTCAAAAACAACTAGTTCTTCTTGGTGTAATGGGCAATAAGAAAGACACCAAAATATGATAAAAAGAATTGAAGAAATCCTATAGGACCGCAGTGGGCGGGTTAAGTTAGAAAAAAAATGGCGGGAGGCGGGTCGGTTGGTCGGTCTGGCCGGCTGATGACCAACCTGCCAGCCGTCTCTTATTGTTAAGAAACGGGGAGCTGCCGGCCAGGCCAACCAAATTTGCTATGTATTGCTCGATTTCTTCCTCGTGATGCAGCTTCAGAGAAGAGAAGTTTTATGTAAATCCATCTGACGACGGGAACATTTGCCAGTTGGTCAAATAGAACGGCCCGGCGATTTAGTATTATTATTATTGGCGAGGTGCCAGGCACTCTGTTCCGCTCTCTTTTAACATAAATAAACGAAATCATTGCCCAATGCCGAACATCTTTGAGGAACACGGATGAATACGCAAAAAATAAGCCGCTTTGAAGAACACAGAAAAGGATCGTCTAGGACTTATTTTTTTTTATTCAGACAAATAGCTGTTTAGTACCTTGAAGATTTCCTTTCTATGGTTTTTGCTGGTATTGTTCAAGATATAAAATAATCAGTTATTATCTCTTAAGTTTGGAGAAAGTAATCATTACAGAGGTAAAAAAGAAGACAAAACGAATTCCTCATAAGTTTCAATGAAAGAAATGCCATGAAACAAATAAAAATGTTTCATAAGGGGTTGGTTGAATCATGATGTGAATAGAAAGAAATTATATTTGTGACGGATTGGTGGCGGTGGTGGTCACTCCAGTAAAAATCACCTGAGGGACAAATAAACGTTGAATGGGGACACGACCAGCAAATACTGGGAGAGAAAGGTTGACGGTTTGAATGTAAGGTGAATAACAAAAGACGACTAGGGCTATCAAACCCGGGGCTATCGAGGCAAAGATAAGAATTATTAAAGCGAGCAAATATTAATAACGGGACTGGTCGCATGTAAAGTGAATGAGAGAGGGAACATATTTGATTATTGATTAAAAGAAGAAGAACGACAGCAGATTAGTTTTTTGAAGGCTGATGGAAGTAGGCCATAATTAAGAACAACTCATATCTTTCATCTCTAAACACTTCCTACTTCACCCGGTTCCTATCTTTCCAAATATTTTTGTAAACAGGCGGAAAAAATATTAAATCAGTCAGATAATGTAGCCGTAAAAATATTTTTCAGATGAAAAAAAGAACTAAATATAAGTTATTCAATTTAAAAAAAAGGAAAGCATTGGTGGTTAGAATTTAAACATTCAATATTTCTATTTTTTTATATTGAGTAATACTTATTTTACTTATTTATTTATACTTATTTTTTTTTCATTTTTGCTCATTTCACCACAGCTCACTTTAAATTTTATTAAGCAATAGGCATGCGTTGAGAGATCGGCATCAAATGGAAAGACGGTAATGAGGATTGAAAAATAAGAAATTAAAGGCGTTTGTCAGCAAGTTATGTCCAGCCGTACTCCCAGCTCGACAAAGAAACAATTTGGAAAATTGTATCAATAACAGGTTTTTTCGGAGGACGGTTACATACGACATTAAAAAGAGAGAGAGAGAGATTGTCATGTGATGCATAAAATGACATGAAGAAGAATATTTTACAGCTAAACATTGAATAACTTTATGACTTCTTGGTAGCCCAATCGACTGCATTTTAGAGGTTTGCGAAAGTCATTTTATATGAATAACGAGAGTCATGTATCCCTCTTCTCCTGCTGATCTCTTGAACACAGCTTTCGTGTTACAAAACTAAAAGAATTTAACAGAAGTCAAATCCGGTTTCGTCTGATCCAATCTGGGTCGACTTTTAAACACTAAAAGACGTGCTGGGACGAATAGTTTGTATAATCTGAACCAAATACACAACGGGCTCGTTTTACATCGTAAAGTTTTAAATGAGAGGTCAATGTTTTCTACATTTCGAAGGAAAATAATCAAAAGTCAAACAGTTCGCTGTTTATTAAATAGTACCCGGGTGCAAAAGGACCTCAACCGGCCGACAAAATAAAATTTATTATGGCCGACCGACAACCACCCTCTCTCTCTTTCTCTAAATGAGATTGCTATGGATTAGATGCAAGAGAAAGAAGACCTTCGATGATCTGATTTTGGATGATCCTATCAGAAGCAGCCAGTCTGCTGCTGCTGATGGACTTATTTTGAAAATAGAGACTAAATTGTTGTTTACGATGATGAGAACGACTCTTATGAGAGAAAACGTGTACCATGGAAAGTAAAATGAAAAGGGAGTACAGAATATTTTAATGGAGGAGTCCATTTTTTAACTAAGCCTCGGTAGATTCGTGGTAAGAAAAGAAATAGAACAACTTTCCCGAGATCTCCAAGTATTAGCTCGAAAATTATTTCCAGATGGCTCTATAACATTCGATTTCATGAAGGAAGGAAGCAAAAAAGGCCTATAATAAGAGCTAATTAAATAACAGATATAGAAATTATGTTTGAACTCTTGTGATTGGTTCGAACTTGTACGGCTCAAAAAAGCAAAAAATGTCAGAAAAAAACAACAAGGATTAGCCGGGTCAAGAGGGGCTGAAGAAGGGGGGGGGGGGGGGGGGGGGCAAATGTAATAACCGACCCTTTTTTCTATATTTTCGTACAGTGTCTTGGTCAAATATCGGCGTCCTTCTTACTATACACATAAAGATGAGCAAATGTGCAAATAGTCCTGATCGTTTTGTTAAAATTTTGATTAGAATAAAAATAAAAATAGTGGGAGATTTAGAGGATGGCTTGAGAGAGGACACACTGGGCCGTAATTACAATTAGACGAGGTCAACGCTCAATGACATACGACAGACCACAGGCAAGCGGATTTTTGTATTTTGAAGAGTTCTGATTTTTTTCAGATTAATGAGAGCCTTTAGAAAGTTTTTAGAGAACTAGAAAGGCAGAACAAAAATTCCTCCATACTCTAGGAGTGAAGAAAATAAGCTCACACCATAAAAATATAAAACTCAAATAAGATATCCCCAGAAAGATCCAATGGCAGAAAGGGAAGCTTCAAGGCCATTTTCTAACCAAAACGGACATTACATAGACAGTCGGATCATTCTAGACACCCCAAGGTCGTCTCCATTTGGCAGAAAAAAAGGAGAAATATATATGTGGGGAGGGAATGTATTAAACATCATCGTTATCGCGGAAATAGGCCCTATACAAAGTCTATGACGTGGCTAAAAATGACTTGATTAACGTTTAGAAGGGAGGCAAATAGTTTGATATTATAAATGGCTAGAGACTGGAGGAGGAGGAACTGACTTTGGATTCGGGATTTGAACCAGGCCCTCAATACAATCTATGCTTTTTAATAAAGGCGGGAGAAATGTTTCCCTCGCCGCGTGAAGCTCCGATTCAATTTTTAATTCAACTGTCAATAGATATGTTTTTCACATGAGCTGGCTGCACAACGGGAGGGAAATGGGGGGGGGGGGCTATACTGTAGTTTTACCCTTTGGGAAATAGGAAAAATCAAGTTCTTGCTGCTTTGCTTGCTCCAGCTGAAAATATGGAAATTTTCATGATTCCTATGGGGTGCCTCAAAATTTCCCCCCAAAAGGAGTACACCATCTCCCCATCCTATGAAAGGGGAGGTCTGACCCGACGAGACTAAGGTTAATCCCGGTAGAATGACAGTAAGGTAAACAATCAGATTTTATATAAAAAGAGAATGTTTTGAAATGTTTTCGCCATTCGAACAACTAGTTTTTACATCAAATGTAATTGCACTGCCTCTCTCGTTTTCTCTTTGTAAAACGAGATCAATGGGGTTAATTTTGTGGGACGGAAGAGAGTCATCCCCTCGTTGTGTGTATGTATTAATTCAAATAATGGACGGGGTCGCGGGTGGTGGGGAGAGAGAATAGATCGATATTGGGTATTACATTATAAATAGAGAGAGAGGGGACGGAGGTCAGGCAGCGGCCAGCCGAGGGGTTGAACGACCACCCGTCGGGTGGCCGTTGGCGAGAGCTTTGTAGAGTTAATTCATTAGATGAGGAGGGCTATTAGGCAACTGCGATTAGAGAACAATTACTAAAAAAACAGATAGGAGACGATGAAAAATCAGTTACAGGCCATTTAACCGATCCATTTCGAGTCGAATGGACAGAAACACCATCTGCAATTGTCTTTTTGAGCAAGAAAAAATCCTTTTGAATTTGATAAAGAAACAAAAATGCGAGGAGATAAAAGAGTTGCTAGCTTCTAGA
This sequence comes from Oscheius sp. DF5120, assembly GCA_932521415.1. NCBI lineage: Eukaryota > Metazoa > Nematoda > Chromadorea > Rhabditida > Rhabditidae > Oscheius > Oscheius sp. DF5120. The sequence goes on from OW051463.1 coordinate 1,862,503, forward strand.
GAACCTCCCCGGGGTCACCAGAACAGTGTCCTCCTCTAATCCTCAGTAAGCTAATTGAGGTCAATTGACGGTTTGCTATCCTTGTTCTAACGATAAACATGCTATCTAAATTATAATAATTTGAAAGTTGAAAATAAAAAATTGTTCTGCAGAGGGCTTCTGTCGGTGTCACTTCTTATTTTGATGCGATTAGGTGGAAAATGAATAGAGGATATTGAGGAAATAATAATATAGGGGCATTAATGAAGCCATTGAGGGAAGTTGGCCCGGAAAAGGGCGGGCTCAGAAGAGCACACGTGACCCTACATGTTAAGGAGGGAAATTGTTCAATGAACATTCTATGAATAAGCTATATTCCTTCTCGACGAGAAGAAGAAGATGTATTTCCTATAATATGATTTTTAGGCGAGCGCCGCGCTGAACGAAGAAATCAGGGGAAAGCCTATTCAACATTCTTTAACCGGGAAGAAGGTATCCGAAGGACATTCACTGACCGATGGACAAAAAGCGTATCCTGCCATGCGAGTCTTGTTGTTTCAGAACGGGTTTCGTTCTAATTGTTCACAGTAGGTGACATCTGGTGGTGTCAGCCTCTGGCCTATATTCCTTACATCCGATCGATCATCACTTATAGAATAAACAACCGAGCTGGTTGCGAATAAAACGATGGTCACGCGGGTCACGGGTGGGTCATTCTCTTCTTTTCGTTGTATGCTCAGAGCACCTATGGGGACAACAAACCGTACGGTATGAAATAGTTTGGAACAAAAAGTAGAAGAACTTTTGAATAAAATAACTTTTACGGAAGGCGGTTAAGAGCATGCACAGATGGTCTGACTGAATTATGTACATGGACCGCCCCTACGATCATATTTAACGGAAGAAATTTGAGGCATTGGACAGCTGGAGGAATTACACAGATAAACAGAAAGTAAATTGAGAAGAGAAGTAGTTTTCTAAACGGATGTAATTGTCCTATTTCGTGAATTTGTTTCAGTTACATGTTTCTTCTCCTCATGAAACCTATTCATGAACGCAAGTAACATTTTTAAAACGCTAACAACAGCTAGTCTCTTGGATAAAACCGTAAATTATCCTTTTTATGCTATCTGTCAGTACTAAGTTATCTGAAAATATAATTCCCTCCCTGACCTTGTATTTATCGTCACAGAGCGTTCTGCGCTGCGGCCGGCTAAACATAAATTATATTGGTAAAGGGCGGCTGGGCGAGGGCCATTTGTATTTACAAAGGCAATAAGACTCGAAAGGTCGAATAAAGAATACGCCGCCATCGATTGCAGTCCACAATGTACAAAACAACCAGCAGAACAGCTACTGACAGAGCTGATCATATTATAAAACTGAAATATTTTATCATACATATTACTAAATACCCTGAAAGAAAGAATCTAAGGTTTAGGGCACAACACATAGGCAGTCTAATCTCGAGGAAAACAAACAGGAATAAAACGAAATTTCATTAGTCGCAATTTTTATAATATAAAATGGAACGTGGATGCAGTTTTGTTGAGGCAATTAAAGAAGATTATGCAAGAGGGGATCCAGATGTTTGGATTTTCTGTAGACGAGCGCGTCTTCTAAAAAATTCAATAATAAGAAAACAAATAAAATCTAACCTTTTGCAGGTATGACGAACAATATGATAGAGGATAAAGATACCAACTCCACACAAGGTTCCAACAATAGCCGGCAAATAATAGCGGTAGTGGACAGGCACTTTCAGCCAATCATCAAATTCAGTACGAAGCTGCTTAATTTCAGCATGTAGCTTTTCAATTTCAGCCTGAACTGATTTAAAAAAATAAGATAAAAATACCTGGGCAGCCGCATAAAAGGTTCGTTCCTCACCTGTTGTTGTATTGTTAGTATCAATCTTCACGGCTGTATTTATTGCAGTTGAATTAGTTTCATTTGCAAGGACGACAGCAATGAAGACGCTACAAAACAGAATGGCTCGCATCCACATCTTATTTTTTTTCTTAAAAAAAATGAGTTATAGGAAAGGAACAACAAGTAAATAAAAATAAGAACAGAACCAGGAAAAACCAATGCACAAAGTAGGGAAGAAAAAGGTAAAAGAAAAAATCTTGAAGGACTGATTAATTACTGTAGTTATTGTCCAGCAACATAAAGAATACGGTAATATTTCGAGCTTGTCTACTTGGCTCAACTTGCTAAAATAGAAAAGTTTTTGTATCACATTTTTTGAATGTTTAGCAATACTGAGATATACAATGGATATAAAATATTAACAAAAACATACATACATTCCAAGGATTTCAGCCGCTTCGTATTTGCTTAATATTTATTACTTGTGAGAAACAATGTTGTCATTTCAGAGTTCACAGAAATGAATAACAATATACAGGTTAAAAATTCTTCGACAAAGAATTTTGGAATGGTGAAACTAAAAAACCCACTACGTATCTATTTGAAAGAAGCACAGTCCAGAAACAGTTAATTATTATTAACTTGGTAAGTTTTTTGAGCTTATAGAGTGTCCTAAAGCATGGGAACCACAAATTTATGAATTTACAAAGTCCGATTTATCATATAACGCAAATGCATTTGACAAAATTTCTCCGCTTACAGTAAGGTTTTTCGTGGGATTTCATTTATAGACTTTGGTCGATGACGATTATTCCCTTTTCACGGAGTATTTATATTCAAAAAATCAGGTTTTGTTAACTAAGACAAGCTCATTTTTATATTTTTAGAAGAATACAAATTATTTCTATAAATGGATTATCGACTCTTCGAAAAGGACTTATAGCGAAGGCCAGAAGGATATTGAAATTTGCGATGTACGTTGCTTCTATTTATTATTTTGTTTTAGAAAAAGTGGGAATTTTTTGAGTCCTGGTATCCTAAGCGATCACGCTTAAGGAGTCCTATAATGATGCGATCATTATCGTTATCACATCTATCGAATGATGTGTTGATTTCCATGACAGATAAAATAAAAGTATGTTTATTTTATCTTTTTAATATATTTTTGGTTTTTAGAAGCCTCGCTTCATACCCCTTAATGTTCTCCAGAGAACACGATTTGGAAGTCAAATGATAACAAAACTGTATTTTGAAAAGATAATGAAGGCAGAAAAATTTATCTGGTACAATCTAAGCAAAGTTGGTTTCACATTGAACTTATGTTTCTGGTTAGATGACTCTTAAAACTGGATGGCTTCCTTGCACATTGGAACAAAACACTTTATATGGCCCTCAGCGTTTTTACATTCGATTGTTGACAGAAATAACAAATCCGGGGGTTTCTTTCACATCTAATTATAAAAGATATTGCAAAAAGTAAGATTATGTTTATCTCATCTTTTTCAGATTTGGCACGCAACCTGTTCATATGATTGATCTTAAAGAAGGACCTGCCATCTATATTGACATAAGTCGACATGATATTACTTACTACCCGTATGTTTTATTAGTTAATTAATTTGTTTAGTGTATACGTTTTGTGTACTCGATCAGAATTGACTCCAATATATTGTCTGGAAACAGGAGAAGTATTTATAATTATTACTAATTCAACTTTCAGATAAACGAAATACCAAAGAATGTGGCATTAACAACACTATTCTATTTACCTTTTCAAATGCGGACCTATATAAAGCCTTTAAGAGTCCCTTGCAGAATGGAGAACAGTTATGTACGCGATGATTTTTTTGTTTTACATCTTTAGTTATATCCACATGAATGGAAAAACTTCATCGATATGACGAAGAAAATGAAAAAACTTTATATAACAAGGGTTTATAATAATTGCTGTGTAGTAAGTGCTTGTTCTTTACCATGCAATAATCTTTGCAGGTTGGACGTGTGCATCCAGATCCAATACGTTCGATATACAATGCATTTTGCGATGACATTTACTGTACAGGAGATTGTGCTGCTGATGATTATCTTGAAGAAATTTATAGGAAAAGATCAAAAAGTGAAATAGAGAAAAATTTCGGCAACTGATGTTTTTTTAACAAACTGTTTATTAGGTTTGATTGTTAACTGTCTGTACATTGTAATATTTACAAGTTTTTTTCAATATATGATTGAACTTTTATTTTTTAAATAACTTTGAACGAATATATTTCAATGTTTAATTTTTGTTTCCAGTTTTTTTTGTGTCGTACAGTTTATCTTTTTGAAACAGTGAAAAAAGAAAATTTAAACAAAAATAAGTGCATGATACAATATACGGTATACACATCTATGCGGCATTAACACGTTGACGACCCTGTGAGCTTTTGTGGCCACCAGGGACATTTTATACAAGCGAAAAAAATGGTGTGGTTCCCCGTGGCCAAAAATGCTAAAATACGCTTGGTCGTCAACGTGTTAAAGAGTCCGATTCTGACGAATTTGATGGCACTGCCAGATATTTTCTTGTCAATAGAATAAGTTTGGAAAGGTCTTGGCATTTTCTTTCTAATAAAACCCATTGACGACGACCACGTAGGCCACTGATGGCTCACACCTGGGTCGCGTGGGACCGTGTGGGGTACGGGTGGCCTACGCCGGCGGGTAAAAAAGATGTGTTGGTCTCACACGCCAAACACGGAAATAACGCGCGATTGCCAATGGGTTAAAAGAATTAGTTTCATTAGCTGGTTCCGATAGATAGTATTGAACTTTCTGTACAAAATAGGTGTAAAGATAGGCTCAGCATTAACTTTCTTTATAAACAAATGACTTCAATTTTGCCTAAATCCAAATATTTGCAAAAAAAGAAAAAAAAATTTGTAAAAAGTTTTTTGCTTAGGCTTTTTGCCTGAACAGTTGTGACATCTTCTTCAATAAGATGGTAGTATATGCACACGTGCCCTAGTTCATTAGAGCGCGTTTTAGCATTGGGGCGCGGCACTTTGTCATTGATATTTTTATCAGTTTTTTTCATTTATTTACACATTTATGGGTAATATTTATTGTTTATAAAATATCAACAAATGCATAAAGCATGACACAAGAGGAAAAATATAACTAAATAAGTTAAGAGGAAAGTTATCGTTTCAAAACCTTAGAAAGCAATTAACTGAATTTCTAACTTCCCCCTATTATTGCATAATGAGTGTTAACCGTAAAGATCCAACATTGTTCCATGTAGCTACGAAGTGTTTAACACTTCAAGGATGCTATGATTATCTGAAATCCCTTAAGCTAATGCCCGATCCTCCTATTATTGGTCACAATCGTGTAGGTAATGGATTCGTCGGTATATGTAGCTTGAAACCATTCAATCCGAAAAAGCCGACTTGCGGAGGCAAAATATCGGTAAAGGTTAATGACGAGGGAATTTGGTTTTATTGCAATAGTTGCTGGAATCGAAAATCTATACATAACGGAATGAATGCAATTGATCCTTCTTACCCTCAAAGAGGGACATTTTTCTCCACCTTCGATGTTACCGGTCGAATACAAAGAAAAATATTACTCAAGGATGTCGTTGCTTTACTTTGGTGTATAGCACGTGATTTGAGACCAATCAGATTGGAAGATCTCCTGGGTGTATCAATTGATAAAAACACTTACGTAGATTGGTAGCGTTTAACTTCTTCCTCTCACTTTCTGCTTGTTTTAGGTGTGATTTTATAAGGAATGAAATGGCAAAGGCACTTGAAAGAGCTCCACTTATGGGAGGGACTGGGGACGTCGTCGAAATTGACGAAAGTTACTTAAAAGGAAGACGAAAAGCAAATGTTGGTCGTCTTCAAACTGGAGATTTTGTCTCTGGGAACAGAAGAAACAACTATTTTAGTAGATCTGCAGGTTGGTATTGTCTTGAGCATATAAATTTGAAATAGGGCCTTGGATACTTGGTATCTATCATCGTTCTTCGAAGGAAACTAGGTTTTTTATTGTCCCAGATCGTACTGCGGTTACTTTGGATGCAATTATACAAATAAACGTCTTACCTGGAACAATCATACATACAGATAGTTTCCTTCGACTATGCGATCTAATTGCTTCTCAGTACCCAGTTTAAAGTTTAGTTATATTTTTCCTCTTGTGTCATGCTTTATGCATTTGTTGATATTTTATAAACAATAAATATTACCCATAAATGTGTAAATAAATGAAAAAAAAAACTGATAAAAATATCAATGACAAAGTGCCGCGCCCCAATGCTAAAACGCGATCCAATGAACTAGGGCACGTGTGCATATACTACCAATAAGATTAATTATGTATATCATCGAATGAAATACAAACCATTCACCACAATTTTTCTGCTCTTGCTTACATTGAAAAGAATAATGAAGTCGTATAAAAGTTTACCTTATTTAAAATTTTAATAGGTAGATCATTTTCCTTTAAATTTTCAATATAATCTTTCCTCATCTATGCAAAAACTTAAAAAAAAAAAGTATTCGTGCCGGGACTTAGCGAATTTCACCCTTTTTTTCCTCTACAATAACAAAGAAAAACAAACAATAAACAAAAAGATCACATAATAAATCAAAATAAAATTGCTTAGACTACATTTTTTATGACCGCAGTTGATTGCGAGCCATTTTCCCTAATTCTCCAGAATTCAAAGTCGTGAGACTGCTAAGAAAAAGCTTTATATTTTATTTGTCATCATGCATCACTGCTTCTTTGAACGTCATGCCACCAAAACCTTGAGGTACCTGACATGTAAGAAAAAATACAAGAAACTCCTGCTAGTATACGATAACATCACACGGCAAACAACATATCATCTAATTTGTTTGAAAACCCAGAGGGGTGATAATTTGGTACGGTGCAAGAGGTGGGACAGGATGAAACTATCTTGCCCCACCAATTGCTCAATTGATTCGAATTTAACAGATCCAAATTAGTTTGCAGTGGTCACTGATGGAGTACCCATCCGGAACTAATGCCATAATACTTTGGAGTACGTGATTACCAAGTATTTTCCGAAATACGAAAGTTTCTCGGATATTGGAACTGGACTGTAAGGTATCTTAAATTTTCTGCATTGTTTTTTTTTTATATAGACTATACATCTTGCTTTTTTTTATTAATATTTATTCTTTTATAATTAATTTTACTAAATTAAGAGATATAAAAAGATCTAACTATCCTAACAAATTTCTTGTTATTATTAAGCTTTTGCACTGCTGCGTTCGTTTTATTTGCCTATAACTCGTGAAGATGTCAGACAACGAAAATTTAAAACGTGACTTGGAGGCTTTTGATAATGTTCTCAAAAGAACTATTCAGCAAAACATGTTACTTGAACATGAGAAAGAAATTGAGGTCACTTTTTTATGGATCTTTGACCATTTTTTTTAGGTTTCCAGTGGATTAGTCAAAGGTAAATTACACATAAATAAATTTATCTGTCCCGGAGTTAATGTGCCTTGTATTATGGTACAAGGTATACTGTTTCTGGTTTTTATACCTAGTGTAGATGTTCTTTGTACTCCAAGAGAATTTCTTCAAATGGCAGGAAAAGGCTACACTAAAGATTGGAAAGGTTGTATCAAGTTTAAAGAAACCACTATAAGGTCAATTATATTTGGATTTCTTATTTATAATTATTTAGAAGAGCGATGGACAAAGGCAGACTCGATTTCACTGCACATAATGTTATTTGTGGCGGAAGATGCAAATCTTTTTCTGTTGATAAGTCCTATCAGAATAAAGCCTTCAAGCCTAAATTCCCGACAACATTAGATAGCTTTGCCATAATGAATACATCTCAAGATGTAGCTGCTAATAAAGAGGCTCCTAAGACTGAACAGACGGAGTGTGAGAAAAGTACGTTTTCTAAAATTGCTTTTCACTCATTGCAGAAGCCATTAAACTCTTTGTTGAACTACAACGTAGGAAACTTCTTCAAGCTGTTTTTTTTAGTATAATAAACAATTTAGATTTGATGAATGTTAACGATATTCCCCTCGATTTCCTTAGTAAGATAATTTTTCAAATGTACTTGTTTTTTTAGCTACCTTTGCACCAGCTTTATCTCAAGCTATAGTTCAACTTAATCTTCAGTCATATGTCGACGAACTGCTCCGTGATTATGACCAGTTCCGTCCCATATGATTTTCTTTTCGAAATATAATTTCTCATTTTCATTTTACACTGCCATCAACTACTTATTAACGGTATTATAAGCTGTAGTTCTATAGTTTTTTTTGTTATGTTGATTAATATTCATAAAACGATCCGTTTCAATTTTTTCTATGAAATAGGCTATGGCTATAAACTGATGATAAAGCATAATGATAATGTAAGAATTGCTTTAGTTATGTCAGGGACTTTATGAAACTGGCTATCTGAAATTCAAGTTGTTTGTTGTTTTCTTGGAACGCGTTAACGTTATTGACAACTTCGCGTGATCTTCTAAAATCACTCCACCATGTTTCACATCAAAAAGATGCATTGCTTTCTTCTTTTTCTGCCAATCCTTTGTGTTCCCTCGACACTTAATAAACAATCAGGACTAGAGGTGGCAAACAAATAAACCATTTATCTGTATTCAGATTGTAACGACTGTGGTGAATACTTTTGCAGATACTTTTAATGCAGATTGCCCTGTAGCTAAACGGTTATATTCAAAAATATTGATGACAGCTGCTCGCAACACACCAGAGAGACGTCACGGGGCACTGCAGCAGTTATTTCTGGAAAAAGGAGCTGAAAACATAACTGTTAGTTGTTATATTTTGAAATTTTTTCCAACCAATCTTCTCAATTAAAACAAATTTATCAACATTTAGAATATAGCTTTTATCAGCGGCCATTATCTGGCGAAGATACCTCGATCTATCAAAAATCATCTAAATGGGAAAGATGTAAAAGAAGTTATGAAGAAAACATTTGATTTGATTTAATTTCAAGAGAAGAATTTATAAGATCCGAATCATCGAAACAAGATCATCAACTATTCTGCGTCGTAGTCGACTGTCCACAAGGAGTAAGCATACGTCGCAAATGGTAGAATTGTTTAGAAACTACCTCAACTTTTCAATGAGGATGTTAAATCCACAGGCGACAACTTTGTTCAGGTAAAACATTGAACAGCCCATCTAAATTAATAGGAAATTTTACCTCTGATCTATGAAGAAATTGGTGGTTTCGAAGACGGCAATACTGCCGTCCCTATTTACCACACAGCAGCTATTGAAATTACTACAGATAATAGCAAATCTCCTTATGAGAAAGGTATTTCAATAGCCAGACTTTATGAAGAAAAAACACCCATGGAACTGAAGGTAAGGAAAAAAGGTAGACGTATAATAAAATATAGCAAAATCGAGCTAATAAAATGGCAACCAAATTCAACAGGACTTTCGAAATTATTGACAATACAGTGGAGACCGAAAAGCTGGCAGAAGTATACAAAAAGCTGGCAACTTTGGCTTTCGAACAAGATTATCGAAAACTAAACAAAGAAAAAAGAAAACAAGCTGTGAAAAAGATAGTGTTTGAGTAAATAAATATTAAATCAGAACCAAGCAGTTTTTTTTTTACCTTTATACATGAACAGCAAAATATATGCTATTTATTATATTTCAGTAGTAAATATTGACAGTAAAACTCTTTAGCAATGCTGAGAATCACCGAAGACATGGCAAAATGAGGGAAGCAAAGAACGCGGCAGTATTTTTTCTGGGAGTAGAAAACCTTTTTGAGCTAAGCACACAGGAGCAAAAAAGGGAAAAAGACCCGAATAAACTAGGCTAGAAGCCTAAAGGAAAATGCGATTATTATGCTAGGCGAGAAGGAAGGGATCTCGCTGAGATATATCTCGTGAACAACGACAATTATCGTGTCGTCGAAGCCGTCTCCAGATTCCATTACAACTTTTTGGCCCTATTAACTTCCAAAATCCTTCATCGCCGTCTTCCAAATCGGAAGCACAACGGGGTGTGTTTCGATGAAGAGTTGCTTCTGGCTGACATTCGGCACATATGGTATTTCCCCGATGAAGACGGGCAGTAATGGTCCGGTCGATGCAATTTCGGTTCACCCATCCTATCTCGTATTCAACACAATAGCTAAAGCCATTAATAGTTTTTTTGTTGGAAAGATCTCTTACTAGGAGGATTCGTTGAGTTTTTTGGTCATTCTCGGATGATCCCAATAGACATTATTCCTCTGTTTCCCCAACCTCGTCATGTTCCATTTATAATCCAAAAGAAGGGCTACTGTCGTGATATCTAAAAACCTTTAATCCTCGTTTTTTTTTAAACCTTCTAGATCCTTTTTTGGACATGCCTTATGGCACGTCCTCATTTCTTTGACCGGTGGACACACGACTCCACCTCGCTCAGCCGGCTGAATGACTCGTCTTTCTCGTTGTTGTTCTCCTATTCCACATCGACCATTATCTGGTTTACATTCATTCCAAGAACTCCAGTTGTCCACCTCACAGTCTCTGGCTAAATTCTTATTCCTCTTTTTATATCTTTTTATAAGGATGCTAATCAGAGATAGGAGCAAAGTTATTGCGGAATAGTTAATATTGTTTTTCTCCTGCTTCTTTCTTATTTTCTTTTGATATATATATTCAAGATCTACACAAAATTTTCTATTATTTAGTATATAAAAATTTCAGTTTCAATGTTTAGGTACCTAAATAATTCAATTTGGATGTTTTATATTCTTTGTGCTGAACCTGGATAACAAGAGAAAAACATTAGCGATCCCCTAGACGTTCCGCGCATCCCACAAGTCAGATACTTACGCGGGCAGACAAAGGTATAATCGGAGCAGCAGTCTCCCAACGAAACACATGTCTCATCACAGTAACAATCGATTGGAGCCGCCTCTAAATATTGGATCTTGTATGAATCGTCGATATTGGGAGAAGACGTTGAGACGGTCAGAGGGAGATGTTGTGAAAGCACGGAGTATCTGGAAAATTCTGTCTTAAAAGATCAAAAGAATGAAGGATTAGAGGGAACACATGTGAGTATCGGCCATCAAACGAGTAAGGGTAAGGGGGATTAGAATATTAGGCGAAGCACCACACCGTATGAGTAAATGTTTCGCACGAGAACCGTCGTATGTGTACTTCAGTTGGTCTTCCGGCTCCTCGTCCGGTCCTACAGGTCGTCCAAAGATAAAATGAGTTATTTTTCTTGCCGGAGTTGTGGGATTCACGAGATTCGCCGGCGCTTTGTCATCATCATCTTGAGAACCTAAACCTCGTTTTCCTCTTTTCTTTTTCTTACCATATCTATTATATATTCTCTCCGCTCCGGACCCTTCTAATTCAACGACATCCGGTAATACGAGTTTACCGATCTTCTCATGAGTTTCTGTTTTGAAAACACCCGGATAGACGAGATCATAACCATCGCCAGAACTCTCATAATGCGGAACTTTATAAGCTGTATAGGGAGGAGGCGAGGAGGAGATTCGACTGGCATCATCTCTGAAGAAATGACGTAATGACGGAGAGACAGAATTCTTACAATCGGCTGGGATGTGTTGGAATATGTTCTATCCCGTCGTCCATTGCCTAAAATCATCTTTCAAGATGAATATACTGACAAACCTTGCAGGTGTTATTCCTCCCAGCACAACACAGCCTCCTCTGGTAACATCCAGCTTCCACCTCCAACAGTAGCAATAAAGCTGATAAGAGTAGCAGAAAGGTCATCTCCACATCTAAAATAAACGGATTAGTACAGCTGATATGGGAAAAAACGACTATACGAGGAATCCCTCCCAGGCTATAGACAGCCATTGTTTGGCCTAACTTATTGGGCCCATTCGTGTCCAAAAAGGAAACAACAACAAAGCCTTAAATTTTGTCACGTTACTCGAGGATGATTTGAATATAACGATAGGATTGATGGCTGTTCCTCATTACGGTAAGTAGAGGATAATCGGTGAACGGCAACTACGAGCAATTACGCAAAAGGTCACTTCGGAGAGAGAATAGAGATTCAGCCGTAATTAGAGAAACTTGAAGAGAAAGAAGAGATCATAGAGAATGCTCAAAAAAAAAACTCGGAAAGAGAAAGAGTGTCATGAAAACAGACCTCTCGAATGGACAGATTATAAACAAAACGAGGCGGTGGGGAGTCGCCACGACGGTTTACGAGGGTCCAGGTTGTAAATGGAGCGAGTCTTTGAAAGAGGGTCTCTAGTAGTTTCAAAGAAATACTCCAAGAGGAAGCCTTGCGAGATCAAGACTGATTTCTGATATCAAAGTGTATAGCTCTCACAGTTGACTCGTGGAGAAAGATATCGCCGGATGGCTCATCGTTTCTATTCCTCGTGGCTCGTGAAGTGCTCAGTCACTAAATCATATGGATATCAGAAAAACAAGGCAACGTTCAAAAGAAACAGATCATTATAAGGAAGCCACACTGTGTATGGGGGCCATAAACTAATTTAGATTGGCCCACACAAGAGAGAGTTACAAGTAGCTGGCTGATAAGTGTTGAAAAGGGAAAATGAGATAAGCCCTAGTCGGTCATTAAAAAAAAGGTTGTCCCTACGGTAGGCAATTAATTAGACCAGCGGGTGACCCTTGGAAAAAAGGAAACATTTCATTTTGCGAAAAGGGTGGGAAGAAGGTTTAAAAAACGCGTAAAAGATAGCTGACGAATAGAGGGGTGCCGGGTGGTGTTCCTGAAAAAAATACGGATTAAGGCGTATAGGGAACGATAAGGAAAAGAAAATGAAACTCGACCACCTGGGGGAAGACCTTGAGGAAAGAGGAGAATAATGAGCGAGAGAAGAGTTTCCGGTCTGTATACAAGGACAGCTGTGTTTGGAGTTTTGAGAGAAAAGAGAGCCCTGTCCTCCTCAATCCATCAAGGATTGAATCATCAAGGACATTTGATCGAGTCTAGACTCGGGTCATAAATCTGACAAAACACGCCTGTTGCTAGTTATCCTTCAGGTATCAATAGCTGATGAAAAAAACAGTGGAGAGTAGAAAGAGAGAGAGAGACGACTGTCAGGAATGATAATTACCATGCTGACAGTCGTCTGCACGCCAAACAACCCGAGTCGTACCTAACAAAAGGATGTTTCACTGAAGTCGATGGAAAAAATATTCAAAGATTCACTTGAATAGAAAAACTATAAAGATAGTAATCTTCTGATCATATACGAAAAACAAAACAAATCCAACGAAGGCGTGCAATAATCTATGGAATAGTAAGATCCTTCCCTTAAAGTGTATATAAAGGAAGGATTCTCTCCTGGCGGACCATATGTGTCGACTGAATTCCCCTATGAAATTTCACCTTTGATATGTTACAAAGATTTCAAGAGGAGATAAGCAGCTTTTGATGAGCAGCTATGTTTCTCTTTCTTCTATTTTTTTTCATGGTATGTGAGAATCTCTTAAGTAAAATAAGGAAATCCTATATCGGGTAAGAATGAAAGGAGCAAGAAATCAAGGGCAGCTGGTGGATCGGAGGAGACTAAAAGAAGACTTCCCACACGATTCGATTTTAGGGGAGGACATAAAAAAGATGATTCAGTCAGACCGGTGTTCCACGGTTGATAAGTGAATGTGGAACTCTCCTGAAAATATTTACTGAAAAGAAGGAGGATAGACGAAAGAAGACAACAAGGAGGACAAGGAACGGGAGATCTCTTTCGTTCGGGGTCTTGATAGTTTCTTTGCGTTTAACGGAGTGACCACAACGGGGTAAGAGTGCACACAAAACTTGCCTGTTTTTCTCATTTCCGGCTAAAGAGACGAGGGAGGAGAGATGTACAGTGAGACTGAGATCTCTCGAGGCTCATTCGTCAATCCGACACAAAAAGCCAGTGGCGGCTGTGCCTTGCGAGAAGGCAACAAAAGACTGACACTACCCGTAGGAGTTATGTATTCGTATCGCCTCCCACTCGATTTGATTTATTCGCAGCTGGTTACCGGCTGCCAGCCGACGGTGGTGAGGCTTTTCGGCCCTGACAAAGTGTCATTGCGCATCAACACACTGGGAGCGCCAGGACAAACACGGAGAAATACAACAAGGTGAAAGGCGCCGTGTTTGGCTACTGCCAACGGTCGACAGGGATAAGAAACCTAGGAGAGCCGTCAAGTATTGTCCGGGAACAAATAGTCGAAAAAACGGTGGGAAAGCACAGAGTGGAACATGAGCTTTGGTTCCGGTTACTATTAAACAAAAGACCTCTCAAGTCAACAGTCTCTGCGAATTGGAAGAACCAGAGGCCATTTCCACTGGAGACATATTGCAATAGCAACGAGGCGCGAAAAGAGAGAGAGAGAGAGAAAACGAGGATGAAAAGGATAAGTGTCAGATTATTCTAACATCTTTTGACATCTACGACAAGGTTTCTAAAAATAAAAAAAAAAGGACTTACGTTTAGTTGGTAATCAGGTTGAGAAAGTTCGTCGAACGATGAAGGTTTCTCTGGAAGAAGATTAAAAAAGATTGTAGAAGTGGTATTTGTGTGAAGGGAACAACGGCAGAAGAGAAGTGTCGTAAACAGGAGCCAATACAGAAGCTGCCTCAAGAGGTCAAACAGCTAGCTCGCGCCCCGAACAATTGGCCGGCGAGGGAAATACGCGCTCAGAACACGAAGACATTCAACTGTTGCCGGCTTGTCTATTGCAAACAATTCACAGGTTGTAAAATTCCATCTGGAAGCTAAATAATCTGAGAAGGCTGGTGCTATGGTAAGCAGGCGACAGACGTGACGAGAACCAGATGCATATCGGGACCAAAATAGGCGGAGGGTCCACGATCATATCGGCTGACTTTTACAATCACTGACCCATCGGGTCAAGTGGCAGCTCATTAAGAGACTCATTTGATACCGAACAATTTATCGAGCATAAAAACAACATAGATAAACAAAAAAAAAGTAACAGAAAAAAGGCCTTCTTTGAATCATATACCTCGTTGATTAGACTCTGAAATCACAATAATTGCAAGCGTATAAAGATCTGTTACTTTTTAATAACCTGAACAATATCTTCATCGCAGAGAATATGATCCTTTCCAACTTTTTGAGGATTATGTTTAGCAGACTTTCCCCAAACTAGAGCACATTTGAAGTCTTTTTGCAATGTTTTGTGAATCTTCAAACACAAATCATCAATACTATTTTTTTCAGCATTGAGAACAATTGGTGCAGAGTAATCTGGCAGTTGACCTTTAGGCTTCGTGTAACTGAAAATATATGTATATCTCTGAAATGGAAATCTCTTGCGCGCGAACGGCATTATAATTCGACGTTCGCGAGAGTGACAGAACTAGCTGATAGCCGGAGGGGAAAGTAAAACTGACATCCGAATGAGATTTAAATAGGCCCAAATCTTTTCCAACAAATCATCAAAGTTCCATTTATGATGAGCGGAAATCGGAACGCAATGGGGAATCCTATAGATAATATCCAACTCTTCGATTGAAATTTGATCGATCTAAAATACATTACATACTATTGAAACAGATGCTACCTTATTAAGCACATAAATGCAGGGAATATAGATACGATTACCTTCAATAACATCAATAAGATCTTCTGATGTAGAATCATACCTGAAATATTAAATGATGGCACTGGGACTAACCTAAGAGTAATATCGGCATTATGAATCTTGTATTCGGCAAGGATACTTTTCACTAAATCAGTATCTAACTCCGACTGTGGAACCTAAAACAATAATTATGAATTATTTAAAGCTTTGTGTGTAGTTGCCACACTATTTGACTAACTCATACGGGAAATGTGTGACACGTCTCATTTTACGTTACATACTCTTCGAAAACAATCATAACATATGGAAAATGTGCTAAATACAGTCAGAAGCTTCAAAGATCGCAGCTTGTGAAAATTAATTACTCTTGTCATGCTAAACCAACACTTGAACAAACTAGATTCTCTGTTCCCCCTTAAGACATCAAGTTCTCTTTAATTTTGAAGCTTTCTCAGTTGAAAAAGGGTGTAAGATCGATAGGTGCTATGCCCTCCTAGAAATCCCGAGAGATCTCCAGGGAGAAAGAAAAATAGACAACAAAGCAGCGTCGTATAATGGACAAGTCATCAGTTTGTCAGCGAAACAAAAAAACTAGCCTTTCAGGATTTAGAAAATGCACTCCAATTTAATTATCCAGACGCAATAAAATTTCTTGAGCTGAAAGAAAAGAACATAAACTTACCAAAGCAGTAAGATTGATTCCTCCCTTTTCTTTTTTCCTAAATCCAATATTCGGCGGTTGTTTGTTCAACCGGATGCCAAAACCTTCCAATTCGTATTCCAGGAGCTTCTTGTGTTGTAAAGGTTTCATAACGTCGAGAACGATAAGAATGAGAGAACATGTCCGCGCAACTAAAACATAAGTATTATTATTGGTAAAGCAAAACCCTCAAAGTTTTATTAGATCACAAGAAACGGTTTAAACCCGAAACTACCCCCAGATGACTAACAGATGTATGCCAGTTGCACATGCTCAACTGGTCTTACATGAGGTATGTAACATGGGTTTGATTGTGACTTCGTAATGAATGATTTCCGCCTCCAAAAGCGAATGCAACAAAATCAGTTGTTCCTCTCCCATCTCTCGCAAAACCTAGGGTTAAAACCCAATCCCTCATCAATACGGAAGGGGAACATTTGCCAAGAAAACAAGGGGGTAGTAACAAATGTTCTTCGTCTTAAGCTACAATTTGTGTCAACTCTTCTCAAGAAGAAATGCTATAAAAAAATTAAAAAAAAAAACGTATTCGAAAAGAAAAGTATTTTAATTTTAATTGTACTGGTATCGGTTCCCGAAATCTGGTTTTACAGCCCACAAAACGTGAGACAGCTGTCGCTAGCTGTGTTTGTTGAAAGACACATGCCCCTCCTGGGGTATCTCATACAAATTCCCAGACTTTTTTGAAATGCGATACCTCGACCCCGCTTACTTACACCTGGCAGGATTCTCCGGACCTTCTAGCATTCACACACACACTAGAAAACAGCTGGTTAGAGGGAGCAAGCCTTAACGAACAATCAATGCGCTCGCGTGGTTCCTTTCGTCTCACGTATCTCATTAAACTTAGCCAAAATCAAAAACGGACCCCACGTGAAGCCATCCGGAAATTCGCATTTATACGAAGCTCGTTCTTTGGGCTAGAGATTATCCATCACACATAAAAGACAGAAAGAACAACGCACCAGCAATAACTTGCTTTCCTCGACCCTTTCCGTCTTTGGCTCCTTCAATAATACCCGGCAGATCAAGCAGCTGGATTTTTGCACCCTGAAAAATAGATATTGACACGAAAATTCAGATACTTTATATCTAATAACACCAGGAACGGTTGTAAGAGTGGTGAACTCATAGGCGGCAACTTCGGAATAAACTCCAGCCAAATTTGAAAGAAGAGTTGACTTGCCTACTGACGGAAATCCTGAAAATAATAATAGTAGCAAAAATTTTATCAAATTGTTTTTAAAATAATAATTATCATAGATCCTCGTTTAAAAAAATTTCTAATCTTCCCTCGCATGAAATTTGAACTTATGTGTGATGTTTGCCCATTAGAGACAACTATTCTTCCACTATTCTTGATTACACACCCAATAGCAAAATATAAATGCTTGCAAGCTAGCATGATGTCATTTTCAAATAAAGAGCAACGCAAAACGAGGAAAAACAATGACGGTTTCCAAGCCGACTGAGAGCAAAAGATGTCTAACGCAATCATGACAAGCTTGTCAGCTAAAACAAAATGTTCTTTCACACATTATTTCCAATCGTCAATCGGCTGTCTGCAGCCAAGTTTCCGCCGTTTCGGCTGAAAGGCGGCGAGTAATAAGCGAGCGAGGCTCGGGTGGGCGGAGCATCGAGGCAGCCGGCATCCGCGCCCGCCATGCACCAACCATGACCGAATATCCCCTTCACAATCAACGTCTTCTAAATTTTCGGATACATATAAATGTTAATCTAATGACTATTCCTATCTTATTACTCTTCCTCCTTTTTTCGACAGCTTTAGCCGGTCATCCGTTGATATGTAATCGTGACACAGAACATCAATGTGTATGTGAGGAGGGGCCGCGGTCTCCTAATTTTCCACCAGATTGTGAAGATTTAATCCAGGTTTGTCAATTATTTATCTATATAAATCAAGAAAGTACACTTTGCTTCAAAATTGATAATTTTTTTTAGTGTTGATCCCCTTTATTCATGCCTTTTGGTGCATAAATCATACACAAACGCCAACAAAAACCTGATGCATCCTGAAATGAGCCGTGAAAAGTGCTTCCTAGCATGAACCATTTCCGTTATAGCGATAATAGACAACGGAAGCCAATTAATTGAGTGTCTGTGAGAGGCTCTAATAACAATTAGTTTCTACCAAAATAGAATTGTCTGGAAATCAATTTTCTATAATTTTTTGTGAATCAAAATTTTTTTCTGACAGATTTTCCGGGAATCAATGAAAACATCATTAGGAATGCATTGATGGTGGACATCCATTTAACATTGTCAACTCCTTGTCTACAAAATACAACAAACATTAATGTTCGAGTGATATTTTTTCGAAGATATCAGTAAAAGGAGCCTATGGTTCTAATTAAATATCCTAAAAAGCTGATTAACTAAGTGACGCGCCTTATTATTTATAACAAATAAAACAAATTTTAGGCTTCCGAACTGTCAGTCATAGATATGAAGGCACGCCATGTGAACTTAGAAGCACAATTGCATTCGAGAGAAAATTACGAGAGCTACTTCAAAAGAAGAATTGCTCAGATTGTATCATCTTATTGCGAAAAAGAAGCTAACGAATGTGAAGGAGTTTCACTGAAGATAAGCAAAGTGAGTTAGAAAGTTAACCTATGTCGCCTGTGTGCGCACTGGTCTCTCCGTTTACAAAACCCGTACAATAACCCAAAAAAGCAAATTAATAATTGTGAACATCCCCTCTAGTTGCTAATATTGGTTGCCGAGTGATATGTGTGGTTGTCCCGCGTTTAGGATTCGTGCGTCTTCTCAAAAATTCAGTCATTTTTTGGACGAAACCTAACATCTATATGTCAGAAAAGATGTGTTTGTCTATTTAGAATGACGCACGAATGTCCGATGAGAATTTTGTGTTATATGCTACGGACGAAAATGATCCGCTACTCACTCAGGATAACGTCATTTTGCTAAAAGTGGGAAAGGAACCTGGTCATGTGACAAGATTAGTATTTGCTATTGTCAAATCAACAGCTGTAGACAAGATCACACCTAATGACATCCTTGACTCTAACCAAGTCAGTTTATGACTATTTGGCTGAAAAAGAACGCTTTAGGTGAAAGTTATTCTCGGAAGTCAGGTAGCCCCTCTCTCACGAATTCTAGGAGGAATTCGGTTGGAAAGCGTCCGCGTATCTAGGATTAAGGGAAAGGCTCCGTCCAGGGCTGATGATGGTGACAATTCCAAACTTCTCTGGGGTGTAGGATTTGTATCTGCCTTCTTTATTTTTTGTTGGATATTAGGTGGCTATAGGATATGTCGGTAAGTTAAAACATTGGAAATAAATCAAATTTTAGACTACAAGCAGCGAAAAAGAAAAAGAAACGCCTAGAAAAAGAGGCACTAGCAGCCAGCTCTACACCCAACTACGGCACTTTGAGTAACCAAAAAGTCTCTCGAAATGGATCTCTAAAACCCAAAAAAGATATAGAAGCACCTTTTGAATCTGAATATCGAAGTATCGACGAAGCAGTGCCTGAAATTGATCCTAATGAACCGCGCTATTTAACAGAGCGTCAAGCTCGATTCATGTTCATGTGTGACCCGTCACAATTGCCTCGAGAGCCAACCTTTGATTCAACAAACGAGTTGGACAATATAAAAGAAGCAGAACAAAAGGAGAAAACGCTACATTCACAGCATGAAGTCATAACTGAGGAAGAAAGTCAGGGACGCATGGAAGAGCCACACGTCGAAATGGATACCATCCCTACATTGGTTATTGTTCCCTCAACAAGCATCAATTTGGATCAGTCTCTTAACACATCCCCAACGCCCGAAATTTCAAACGAAGTTGCTGACCATCTACGAAGTGAAAGTCCTCCTTTTGAAAGACCAGCATCAAGACGGGGGAGCAGAGTTGATGAGGAAGAAATAGATTTAACAGAAATAGGAACCCAAATGCCGCTTTTCACAGATCTAGTAATTCCTGATGAAATAGAGGTGACAGAGAGAGGAGAGAATATACAAAGTTTAGGCACACGTAGATCGGCCAGGTTCAGTAGAAAAATGGTCCAGTAGTGAGGGAGAAGTAGATATATACTACAAAATGAGTGATGATGAAGAATGTAAAGGTGATGATTGGAATACCATAAACAATAATGTCAAACATTCAAAAGGTAAGCAATAAAATACAAAAGAAATCAAATTTTAGAAAAAGTAGAAGAAGAATCGGATGCGGATAATGAAGAAGAAGAAAAACCAAAAGAAGAACAGGAGGGATTCGTATACGAAAGACTTCGAGAAGATCTTTCTCCCCAGCCCCCGGTAACCGAACCCTTCAACTAAACTCCTTTTTGCTCAGTATTTCTCAAAATGGGTACTTCGAGGTATTATATCTCACTTAAAGTGACTTTCAAAGTATTTTGATTAGCCCCGTGACACCACTGCCTATATTACAGCCAAAATTATGTGATCAAATTTAGCTTCCTCAATGTGCCTATAACAGATTCTATAGAGATTATAAGCTTGCATAACGATAAATAAATATTTTGTAAGTATTGTTGATGCTAGGTAAAAGAAAATTAAAACTCACCGACAAATCCAATCCGAGCGTCTCCGGTTTTGGCTACATCGAATCCTTCGCCTGTACCACCTCCGCCACCTTTAGGGGTAATGAGTTCTCGCCTCAGTTTTGCTAATTTAGCTTTGAGTATACCTAAATGGGCATTTGTCGCCTTGTTCTTTTGCGTTCTAGCCATCTGGAAAATAAACAACAATATATATAAAAGAAAACAGCTAACTTCAGCCTCAATATCGGCAATTTTTTGTAGAATCGACATCTTGGCAAGTCACTAGAGGGACTGTCTATTCTGAAAAAAGACATTAGTGATAAGACAAAGACAGAAAGTAAAAATATGGAAAAAGATTATTGCACCACATGACAAAACAAAAAAGATATCATTACCAGAGTATTGAACATGGAAGGGATATAAGTAGTCCTGAACAATTTAAAAAATCCCAATGTAGAAACTGCAACAAAAAAGAGTGATCACCAAAGTGTAAAATGATTAAAATGAAGAAGAGTATGAAATGGGTTTCGTAAAGGACTGCAATATCAGCAGAGCACCCTTTCTCATTGTGCCCGTCCAAAAAGAAGAAATCAATACCCTACTTAACTTATTTACCTATCTATATATTGTGTCTATTTGTTTCTGTAAATTATGGATAAACTTAAAGATCAAATAACAAAGAAAATCCAAAACTTAGGTGACAGTTTTACGTCCGCAGAAGACGATGCAATGGTAAGTTATTTAGTATTCTTGATTTCTTTTTGTTTGTTTACAGATGGACGATATGGAAGATTATATTATAAGTCCATACACCGGTGCTAAAAGTATAGAACAAGAACTTCCACTGAAAAAAGTACGATAATAGTCGTTTCACATAGTTTTAGCGGTATTCACGTTGTACTCCATCATCTTCGAAGCAAGACGACGATGTTCTTAGCAATATCAATGCTGCATATTTTATAGACGATGATTTTAACGCCATAGATTACGAATTAAAGGTAAGAAAATGAGAAAAAAAGAAAAAACGTAAAAAAAAGAAGCAACAAAAAAAATTTTTTTAATGTGCGTGGAATAGAAAATATGTTTTTGCTCCAATATTTTTTTTCCAGAAACACTTCGAACCACAATTGGACGTTGATGATCTTGAATTTGAAAGATTAAAACTCAAAGGACAGCTACAAGTCGTTGCTAAAAAGATTTCCGAACTCATAATGGAGAAATCTCCTTCCTATAGTCGCCAAATGGAAGATGTCGACATTATCCGGGATGATTTGAAGGAACTTTTGGGTGATGTCCGAATAATCAGATCGTGAGTTACTGGAAAAATGACTGAATGTATAGATTTTAGGTCTTTAGCCTTTGCAAGAGCGAAAAGTGGAGCGGCTTTGGGCATTTTGGCCAACGAAAAGAAAAAAAGACTATTGTTTCGATTGAAAAATACCCTAACTGTTTTAAAAACACTGTACGAGACAGAGTTCCAACTTCGAGAAGCTGTTGAGGAGGGAGATTTTCCTCTGGCCATCAAAATAGCCATCGAGGCGAAAGAAGCAGCCAATACTTTTCGACAGTTCAATTGTGTCAAGTTAGTTTCTTCTTTTTTTTAACTTTTCTTTAAATTTTCAGTGACTTGATGGTCAAACTCGTCGGATCGACGAAAATGATCGAGAAAGCTCTGGACGATTCACTGGCTACATTGACTTTGAACTTCGATTCCGATAGATATGCCTGTGTTCAACAAGCGTACACCATGTTGAATCAGAAAGAGGTGCGTGACTTCTCTTTTTTGATTGGAATCATTTCAGCCAGCCTCCCGGAAACTTGTCGCTCAATTTCATACATCTTTGGAAAGATCAACGAGGACGGTGGTGGCAGATAAAGTGGCTATCGACACGATAGACATCAGTTATGAGACCATCTGTCAAGTTAGTTTCTTCTTTTTTGTTTATCTTTAGGCTTTGCCATCTGAATCCGCTGTAACGACCGTCCGTGAGTTGTGTTTCGTCCTCACAACAATTCTGGTCACCTATCACGGCGTCCTTCGATTTCATTCGGAAGAATTCGACCGTTTACACTCAACTCAATCAGGTTAATTTTTGATTCTTCACAGTGTGATTTGTAGAGAGTCCACCTTGTGCCGTGTTGTCCTACCTCTCTGCTTCGGCTTACACTATTTTTCGATCCGCTCTCAATGGACTCAATCTGCTCCTCAACACTCTTGATTTCTCTCATCTCAAATTCGACAACATCATGGATATCGTTGACCTGATCAGTCGATTCTGTTCCTTCGGCCGTGAACATTTTGGTCATTCCTCGACCGAACTCTTCCACGCCTTGTCGAAACAAACGACGACCTATTTCGAACATTATCATTTGGACCGTCTGCTCGAGTTAAAAATGTTCCTGGAGAATGAGTCTTTCACCCTCTGCCCAGTCCCTCATCAATTCACCATCTTCGATCTTCAGGATTTTCACTTTTTGAAATCAGCTCCTGATCAGCAACAAGCTACACCGCTTTTGGAATCGCCCGGGGACCAGCTGGACTTTCAAATCGTCTCGGCTGACTACGTTAATCCATTTGGGAAGGAGGAAGTGAAGTCGAGAAGACAATCGGAGAGGTCTGAACAGCCTTCAATCGACGAAGACACTTTGGTAGACGATCCTGAGGACCATATCCCTCCGAATCTGTGCAACACAACGCTGAACATCCTTCGATTCTTCGGTAGATATTTGAGAATGACCTCCCTTTTGCCGTCAATCTCCCAAAAAAGTATCCCAGGTCTCATCCAACTCTTTGAATATTTCTTTCTATCGGTAAATATAAGGGGGAGAACTGAATGAATGATTTAGATCTGTCATATTTTTGGCGAAGATGGCTCTAACACAGTGGAAAGGAACATCCAGTTGGATCAATTATTGAAATCATTGAAAGAAGAAGTACTCAATCAAGAAATTGTAAGTTAATTAAATCAATGGAATAAAAAAATACTCCTTTCAGAATCTCCCTTCCCTTTGCTCAGCTGTAAACCTCTCTTTCGCCGATCAACTTTACGGAATGGCGGAGAGGATCGTTGCCTTGGAATCCTTGTAACTTTTTATCTTCTTCAGATTTTAATTTACTTTCTAGAGAATTTGTCGCTCGACAATTAGATTTAGTCCGTCCAGTCATTGAAGGGGTTCTTCGAAATCCTCTAGAAGAGCTGGAGGTCTTCTATTCTAAGGTAACTATTCTAATTTTAAAACCTCTTTTTTCAGATTCTTCCATCTGTCCAATCAACCCGACGGCAAATTCTTGATTCAATAGCGAGTAGAGCATTAAAACTTGACGCTTTACATCAAAAAATTACGGCAGAGAATTGGGATATTGATGAGCTACGATCGATACATAGTACATATGTCGATTTTCTTCTCCAGGTGATGACATATAAAGTATCTCTATAATATATTTAGGACGTGGAAGGTCTTCTTTTACGAATTGACTCTGTCGGAGAACGTGTTCACGTCTCCGAATCGACAAGGAAGGTCTTTCTCGATCGAGTAGTCTTCTACGCTTTCAAGGCAATGGTTCAAGGGTAACCTCCTTCTTTTATTTTCTAAGAAGATTTATAGATATTGTGATAGTGGTCGATGTTCAACAGAAGGACGGGCTTTGATGCAACTGGATCTACAGCATTTAGCCCTCAAGATGGGACAGATTCTCGAGATGAAACCAGTGCCGTATACGGGATATGTGGAAGGGTATATCAAAGCATTCTATCTGCCAGAAAGTGGATTGGAACAATGGATCAATCAACATACAGTAAGAGATGAGCATAAAGAGGAGAGTTTAGGAATACACTTCGAAGCAGATGATCTCTCTTCTTTCGGCGGCGAATCATGTCTCAAAGAAGGCCAAAACTCGTATCATCTCCGCTTTATCGGATTAAAACATATCATAAATGATTCTTTATTGATACGGCTTTTCTATACTTCAACGAGTCGTCGTCGTTGACAACAGAAGCAAACAAGAGGATGACCCGGAGTATAGAGGCAACAAATGACAGTAGTTGGTACGCTGATGATAAAAATGGCAATAGAGAGGGCGACGACTCGGGTGACGGTTCGTGTTGAGATCGCCTTCAAATTCTTCTCACGCCACAAACAATACGGTACTTTGAAGTCGCAATCTATGAATTCAGTCAACTGATTTGGCTGGGTGATATTCTTGCAGTGATTACATTCCCATCGTCGCCATCGAAGGGCGAAGTTCGTCGTCGCGTCGATATCTTTGCAAGTAACGGTGCACGGAGACCAATCGGACCAGCAGTTAATTGTTGACGAACAGTTCTTCTTTGCCCCGAAAACAATGACAACGAGTAGGCATAGCCAGCTAAGCAGTTGTGACATCGACTGGGGAGAGATATTTTGTGAAGGTATTAGACATGTTGAACAACCGAAAAGACCACACTTAGGTGTTTTCCTTTGAATCTTTTCCGCCTCAAAGATGAAGAAAACACTTTCCCAAAAAGCATCACGTCAATGTGTGAACTCCTCACTGAAATAGATCTGACATAAACAGATTCCCATTGACAGAGGTATCAATGGAAGGCCGACTTCATTTCCTTGTTTTCCGGACCAACGGAGTCAAAAAGAGCAGCCTCGGACTTCTCGATTTTACCTTTGCACTTGAAGTGGTTACTATATTTCTTTAACTACAAAAAGGACACTTCTTCTCCCTCATATAATCTCACTTTTTTTCCTGAATCACATGTCGAGTGATGTCTTCTGATTCTCATTGGCAAAACCACGTGTTCTACTGGCCTTTCTCTGACCTCTTCTGACTTTTTATACGGTGACTACGAAGATAGTGGGTGGGAGTAGAACAAAGGCGAATCCTAATGGGATTTTCCCTCTGCAAACTCGGAGTCTCCCCTCCTTCCGGAATGTTTTGTAATTAACGACGGAGGCTGACTCCTGTATTCATCATCGCATTCCCGCCATTCTTCTCCCCACTGTCGTGAGCTCAAAAGGCCATATTTATCAGGCAAAAGAAGAAGGACTCGATGTTTTACTCCTCGGGGCACATACCTCGTCATTATTTTTCATATAATTGAATGAAGAGCAGACAAGCAAAAACAAACATTTTTGGGGTACAAACGAACAGAAGAACTTTTCATTTTAAGAAGAATTTTGCGGGTGAGACTGTCTCGTTTTATAACCTGAAGAATGTTTCCTCTTTTTTCTTTTTCCTCTATTCCTTTGCATTTGACTCAGTTGAACGCCTTTCTGTCGCTCTTTCGTCTTTCTATCGCGGGGGGCTTCAGCTGTTTCCGCCTTGGGTGGTCTCTCAGTCAAACTCAGTCGAATATTCTATTTTCAACCTCCTTAATCCATTTTTAACTTTGTTCTTTCTTCGCAAATCGACAACGTTCTAATGACGTTGATTGAGCTACGACAAAGTGACACCTCCCTCGCAGAAAAGGGAGAATTGAACGACCCAAAAAAGGGAGGGAGACAAGTGTGTCTGAATAATTGGATAAGACGTCAGATTCTGACATCATTTACGAATAAATGGGTGACTCTTTGCAGCAGACACATTAAAGATTATAAAACGAGTTAAATGGAGTAGGTAAGAGGAGGGACGAGGAGATAATGGATTGAGATAGGATCCTATTATATCTATCTCTTCTTTTCTCTCTTACTCTCTAACGGTCATTGATCATCTTTCTTTTAATATTCTGAGAAATCATCACAGGTATTCTCCTTACTACCCACTCATTCTATATTCTAGGATTCTCTTTCCTTAGAGTCATTTCTACCCTAATTCACCTTAACATCATTATCAAAAAAGTAGAGAGACAGTCTTTTTAGATATTATATTTATAACCTCAGGAGGTAAGGAAGCTAGTCTCCAGAATTTCTACCGTATCTCTTCGTTTTGTTCTGACGTAATTTAATAGTTTTGATTCTCCCTTTCTTTAAAAAAAAACTATTCATTTCTTGATGACTTCTCCTCCTCCTTCTCCCGTTCCATTCATTCTCATTTTTAATCCTTGATCTCTTTCTCTCTATTGTTTTATTAACAAACTGATACAACAAGTCTGAGAGTAGGCGTCCGTTTCCTTTCCCTTGATAAATAGCAAAATTTCCTTTACATCAGTATCATGTTTACAGTTTCCTTTTTAGAAATGCTTTTCTTCCTACTACTCAATCTGTTTACCATTTCATTGACAGAACAACAAGTCATCGTCGAACAGGTAAGTCTGAAGTTTTCCAACAAAAAACTGGATTTCCTTTTAGGAAATCTTTCCAATCAGTCACCCGGATGAGCTGGATCTATACTGTCAGAATTTGATAAAGGTTAAATTGACCAATCACCGGCCACATTTGAGACAAACCAGAGCGACGAATGGTTTTTCTGTCGAAAGGATACAGGGTAAGTCCTTCTAAACTAAAATAGAAAATGTTTAGAATTCAATGACGTCCATTGGAGGGAGATGTTGGGAGAAAAGTTCGATTATCGATGTGAGCCGAGAGAATTTGTTCCTCGTCGAAGGGAACAGCTGAAGGACTATCCAGAGATGACATGTCATAATGTTAGTTTTGGTCTTAAAAAAACCTCTGACGCTTAAAGCTTCTGACGGGATATGGGATAGTCCGTTTCTCTTCTAAAACTTCCTATCGCATCTTTCATTTTTCAGTTGTGCCGTGCCTGTTTTCAAGATTCTCTTCCTGTCTGCTTAAGACGTCATCTAGATAATAAGTAGGTTCTTAAAAAAATTTCTGTTTTCATACGCCCTTTCAGCTTCGGTCTGACATGTTACTGTTCCTATGATACGTCGGCTCCTGTCCTGAATCATACTTTCAAAATCCATGACTGACTCCTCCGTTGATTCGTTTATTTTTGTGATTATCCACTCCGGGTTTCTCTATCTGTTAATATCTGCGAAATGTTAGTTCCAATGAAATGTGTATCTCCTCTCTCTCGTCGACAAATTGGCAATCTCTTTGATGAACCTTTTCGAATTGGGATCCGCCCGGGGACCGATTGCACGACACCACTTTAGAGAGTGGGCAGCCATGTTTCTATCGTCGGAACTGCATCCTGAGGAAGAAATGCTTGTCGACCGACACAGTCAGGAGCTACCGGAGGCTGATCCATGGGGACTAGATCAGCTACTACAGGGAGAGCAGGTAAACGGGCTTTCATAGGGGGATAACTAAATTTATAGACGCGGAAACTGGGGGGGGGGTTCTCGGAGGATTATCTTCTTAAAAAAAGATGCACACAAAAATATCTGGAAAGGTACCGTATGTCTTGAGATAAAAAAACTCTGATTCATAATACGATTCTTAATTCTCGACCGTCACTCCTAAAATCATGTCCAGTTCAATTTCCCTTCCTTCAATAAGTCACGACGTCCTTAGGAAACAATCTATCGAATGGTGTGATAGTTTCTTGGGAAAGGGGCTCCCCCGTAATGACATAATGAACTTTTGGGAGACCCTTCGTCTCATTAACACTTCGACTCAATGGAGAAGACGAGTCTCCCCCATCTACCCGTGAGTTTTATAAACAAAGGGGGTAATAGAATCAGCCAGAGTTATCCTCGTTTGGCAGTCGGTTTGTTGTCTCATTTTATAGTCATTCTCATCATTTTTCCTTATTATCTTATTTGAATATACAATTTCCTTTCCTCTATGAATAGAAATTTGGGTCATATTTTTGGTTCCATCGTATCACCTTTTGATCCAGCTTCCGACTGGCCGGATGAGCAGCTAGATGAGTCCCCGGAGGCTTCAAAAAGCGACGAGACGAGTGATGGCAATACATTAGCACGTGTCGGACATCGACACTTATCGGCCGTTCCTTTCCTGTTCATTCGTCTTTCCTTTTGTCTTCTCCTTTTTAACTTTTCCTTTTCTACTATCTTTTTAACAAATTCCCTTCCCGTCCCTAGAGTGTCATCTTGTCGTCCTTCGGTCATTGTTTTGACGTATGGATTCTTCTCATTCCT
The DNA here is from genome assembly GCA_932521415.1 of Oscheius sp. DF5120. Classification (NCBI taxonomy): domain Eukaryota; kingdom Metazoa; phylum Nematoda; class Chromadorea; order Rhabditida; family Rhabditidae; genus Oscheius; species Oscheius sp. DF5120. The sequence continues at coordinate 1,891,208 of OW051463.1, forward strand.
TAACATGTTCTCCTCCAGAAGGATGCCCTTCATCTCCAGTCATCTTCCCTTCACACATGGCAATCCAACCCTACTCACCATGCATAAACACGGTCGACAGAGTGTCTTTCGTCGTATGACTATAATCGATCAGAATGAGAATGAAAAGGTTGGGGATAGCGGATTTTCATCATCTCTAATAACCTTACTTCTTCAGATAGAAGTTCCACCGATGTCAGCATGGAAAAAATACGCGAGGATTATTCTCCCCCATGTTGGACTATGTCTCCTCTCTTTGTTCTACGTATCAGGAGGAGCAGTTGCTTTTTATCATTTGGAACGACCACATGAGGTGAGAGACTGAAGATGATACTTTTAGTTATAGGTAGCTGTTCGAGAATCGTCCATTCGCCGATTTCATGCTCATAAAGAGGCGATGCTCGATGAGCTGTGGGACATGATCGAGACCGGTCACACAGCAGGTAATCTTCTTCTTATTATTTTCATTTTTTAGATGATATCGAACAAGTAGCTGGTGAATACATTGAGAATGTTACTCGAATACTTTTCGAAGCTTTTGATACTCATTATATCTCCTCAAATCATCTTCGACCAGGTGGAGAGGAAGAAGCCGTAAGATTTGTCAAATTCATAGAAACCAACGTATTAAGTATAGCTGGACACTGATAACAGCCCTTTTCTTCACGGCTACTCTTCTCACGACCATTGGTAGGTTCCCCAAAATCAAAACAAAAATAAAAAGGATACGGTAATCTGGTTCCGATAACCTGGCAAGGAAGAATGTTCTGCATCGCCTATGCTCTGCTGGGTGTTCCACTCATCTTGATAACCGTTGCTGACATCGGTAAATTCTTATCTGAGAATATTATCTGGTTATATACGAGGTAAAAAAGAAAGTATTCGACAGAACTGAATAATTTGTAGGTATACGAAAGCAAGGAAACGTTATTTTAATCATTATACGGCTGTTCCAACGTCGGAAGAACATGCAGAAGATGGATTGATGCAGGTAAAAAAGAAAGAGTATTTCCTATTCAAACCAATTAGGTAGCTGGACTGGAACCTTATGTTTCGATACCTGTCATATGGATAATAGCTATTTTACTCGGCTACATAGCTATGGGAGCAGTACTTCTTGGATCCTGGGAGAATTGGACCTTCTTCTCTGGTTTCTATTTCTCATTCATCACAATGACGACGGTATACTTACCGATTCATGAACAAAATAATATTATTTAGGTTGGATTTGGCGATATCGTTCCGATAAACAGGGAGTTTTATTTTTTGGACTTATGTTACATCATAATTGGTCTTGCTATAACGTAATAATTAACCATACCTTTTTGTACTTACCTTTAGAACTATGTGTATCGATCTTGTTGGTATACAATACATACGAAAAATCCACTATTTTGGTCGAGCAATCAAAGATGCTCGATTCGCATTGGTCAATGTCGGGGGAAAAATGGTACATGTGCCAGATTTGTAAGCTTCTTCCATCAACTATGTAAATTAATCCCATAGGATGAGATATGCCAGTGTTCTTCAACAGAAATATGGTCACAAAAAGCCTCATGAAAATATTATAGTCAAAGGAGCATACACTCCCAAAGATCTTCATAAGATCAGGTAACATAATCTGATACGATTCACGACTTTGCAGATTTATCGATTATGGAGCTTTGGCATCACTAGAAAGCTTTCAGTCCATATGGTCTAACATGTTCAGCACAAAAAGTAAAGAGCAACCGTTATAGTGATTATGCGACGAAAAACACTTTGTAATTTGATTAAGATATGATAATAAGAACCAATTTTCACATAAATAAGAGAATAGAGGAAAAATTTATTACGTATATGAAAAATGGTCTGTCAAAAATTGGCTAATAAGCAATATAATTGTAAGCCTTAAGCCCAGAAATGATGATTTAAGACAGAATGAACTTCTGCGCTCAAAGTATCAAAGAAGTCAGTAGCTCCAGTGTTCCTAAAAGCACCATTATCTCCAGAGCTACCACTAAGAGCTGAACGAGCATCGGCATCACGGAAACTACAAAAATTGATAATTAATTTTAAAAATGTAAAAAGAAAGTTTTTTTTAACAACCTACTTGATCTCCTTCCAATTATTTCTTCCTCGCTTGGATAAGTTGACAGCGGCTGTGAGAGGAACTGGTAAAGTGGTAGAAGCCGCAACTACTTGATGGCCATACGCCAAACAATAAGTCAACTGCTGAGCATCATCATTTGTTAAGGGGATGCCAGTTGATCCAGTTTCAGCAACAACGATGACACAGCGTGTAGGTCGAACTGTACCCTGCAATAAACCAATAAAAATCAAAAATATGTTACCATAATTCCTTTCTGAGAAACTAAGATGAACTCGTTGTAAAATGGATTGGTTACACCACTATTGATAACAGTACCGGGATATACGTTTTGCTCCATTGGTCTTGCACGAGGTTCAATTCTAAGAAATGAAGTGTTAAAAAATGGAGAAATTAACTTGTTAGTTATCATTCTAAAGTTGCTGTTGGTCATAACAACGATACAAGTAATTGCTGGACAATATAGAGCTTCATTAAGCATTGAAAAAGCCTTCTTCATCTCAGCAATTTCCATAATGACTTTATCAAACTCTCCTTCAGAAACACCTCCACGATAAACAACAATATCGTTAGGAAGTTTATGGGTAACAATTCTATAGTTTGTCAGAGCAGTGGCCTAATATCCTATTTAATAGGCAAGAACAACTTACTAAATGTTTTGCAAGATCAGAAATAGTAGCAAGGCGTGGAGCTTGCATCCAGTAAGTTCCACCCAAATGAGTATAACCCGTCAAGCTGTAAGACATTCCGACAACAGAAGGTTCCGATGGAGCAACACCTAAAGCTCGGTCGGCAAACGACTGAGGACCAGCATGTGAAATGTCTAATCCGATGATCATTCGGTTCTTTGCAAAAACTTTATCCATACTAAATAGAAGATGAAAATAACTAATTTTTACTTACGCTTTAGGATTTACTGTTTTATTGGAAGCCACAAAAGCTCCTGACAAAGCCAGTTCATGATTAAACCCCGTTGCTTTCGGATTCATTTTCAATACAAGATTATTAATAACCAAGTATGCACCTTGATTTCCTATAGCTTTTTGAAGTGTCTGCAAAGAAATATGTTGTGTAACAACACCATGACGAGCTTCGAAAGATTTCATGAGATCTAAAATTGAAATTGTGCAGACAGAAAACACTACCATGAACAGGATCTACCTTAACTTTTGTCACGCACAAAACATAAGGATGACTCTCTCGTGTAAGATCCTTGAATACTTTTTCAATTGTATCAGCTGCTTCACTTCGCATACGCTCAATATGAATATTTTTTTGATTAGGAACTTCCATTCCATGATCACGAGCACTACGAAATATCTTGTCCAAGAAATGACTAAAAAAATAAAAAAATAAGTATTTTAAAAACTTACTCTACATCACGTGGATCTGCACAATTATCAAAAATAATGAATACTAAAGTTGAAATCACACCGGCCTTCATAAATCTTTCTCTGCCACTTACTTTCCAATTCAAAGTTCCATCACGAGTAGGTTCAACACCAGAAGAAGCATACTTGATCACTGGCGGATACATTATGTCACCGGGAATAGCTTCCCATCCACTACGTATGGAAACCTGAAGATATATATATATATCCGTTGAAACACAAACCTTGAATGTTTGTAAGTATTTATTATCCCTTAAATTACACTCTTTAAAAGCGTTTTCTACATATTTCTGCATATCAATAGGATTCATACGGCATTCTTTAATTTGAGCTTCAGCTAGCTTTCTAGTAGCTTTATGCTGATTTACTCGTTGACCACGTTCAATTTCCAGGGCGTCCATTGGAAATAATGAAATACTTTGTCGTCCTTTTTGAATAATGCAAGGAAGAGACTTGTATTTTACTTGGAAGTTATACTTGCGTCGGTAAAATTCAATCAAAGATACTTCCTCTCCATCAACTTCGAATTTTACACTAAAAACGTATTTGAAAAAAAAGTCAACAAACTCTTGTGCACATTCTCGAGACAATCCTGAGATTTGAACATATTTTGTTTTACTCTTTTCCGTATGAATAGTTCTAACTACAATAGATTTCAATTGGGAATTGATGCGTCGAAGAGCATCTCCTTCTAATCTTTCGATATCACTCGAGCTACGTAAGTTTAGGAACTCACAAATGAAATTCACGATTGTGTTGTTTTTGAAAAAAGGGGACTTTTTTGCTAAAAGAGGAAATTAATAAGTATAAATATTATACCATCAAGTTGAAGATATGCTAAGGGCTTGCCCTTGTCATCGCCTATACGGATACTCTTCTCAAAACCACCTTTAATAACTTTGCCCTCACCAATATGAACATCATTTTGAGAACTTTTTGCGTAAAACTTATTACCGAACACAATGTGGTCACCACTAAAAAAAGTAAACAATTATAAATTGTATTACTTTTTAATTAGCATGGCTGAAGTGAGGACCTCAAGAAATTGTTGCGTTTCTCGATGTTTATCCAAGTCGTTGACTATCGAATAGACAAACTGCAGTGTCGATTCAATGGTAACGATGATTTCCTCACACTGGTTTCCCACATAAATCTTGGTAAACTCGCTGGAAATATCCTCCTAGAAAAAAATTAAATTGTAAAAAGATGCAAACCATATTCATATTAATAATAATTTTATTTTCTCCAGTGGGAGAATTAATAGAACTTGCAGAATACAAAATATTCGCCGAATCGTATACATAAGAGTATTTATCGTCTACTAGACGTGTGCCACTTTTTTCCATTTTTTTCATTGCATCTTCAAAAATTGAACGGCACGCACGACGTCTGTGCTGAGATGCGACACTAAACGCATAATATAGTTGCTATAATCACATACTCAGATTTCATACCCTTCGTAAGATCAGTTTGTTTTTCCTTTCTAATTTTCATAATGTCGACACGATATTTATAAATCGTCATATCGCGATCTAATTCCATTCGAAAAAGATTAGCTTTGACCGTTACATCCGAGCATCCAACTGAAGACTTTGAACCATCTCTTGTTGGCAAATGTTTGCCGTCGACATCAATTTTAAGGTCTTTAAAATCAGCGGTGTGTTCCATTGTGAGTACTGAAATCATCATTATGTAAACAGTATTAAAAGTATAAAACAGTAATGAAAAGGACGAAAAAAAGGAAATCACATTAGTTCCATCGAAAACTTCAAACACAAAACTAGTCTGTCCCAAAAAATTGACTTTTTTATAGGTATAAAAACTACAGTAACGAAAAAGGTCTCAAAGCGCAGGTCTGTGACAAATAGATTTATTCTTTTATTAATTTAATTTTTTGTGTGGTTACTTTGTTTTTTTAGCATCAGTAAATCTTTGTTTGCAAAGTAGTAGTTTCGACAACAAAGTAACTACATTAAAAATGAAAATAACAAAAAAACATCTCTTTATTAAAGAACCGCGCTTCGAGACCTTTTTCGTTACTGTAGTTTTTATACCTATAAAAAAGTATATCATTTTTTTGGGACAGACTATACAGTAGAAAAAAAAGTATAGTCCATTTCAAAAAAAAAAAAAATGCAAAAATTTTTGGGCCCCTTACAGGATGCCCCCTAAATATCTGAAAAACCTCCGTATTTCGGAAAATAGGCAATTTGGAGTACACGCACGCACGTACGCCAAATATGTAAAAAGCGTACGTGTTTCACATTTATTGGAGAACACGTACGCGGTTACTACTATTTTTTTATTTTTTTTTCTCGGTTTTCTTTGGTTCATAGGGTGTGTCTATTAGTTTATGTTTTATTTAGAATCCGATTTAAACTTTGTCACTACACTTTTCATTTTCAACCGTTTTTGGACTAAACGCCATATATATGTTTCCCTGGCAAATGTCAAAAAGGTCTTTTGTATTTGTACTTGTACTTATATTTGTAGTTTATTATTATTAACAATTTGTTTTTAGTAAATATGAACGATATAAATGTTCATATAATGCCGAATCCTGTAACCATTGAATTCGCCATCGATGAAATTTTTTTGCGAAGGTTAGTTTTTTATGAAGCGGTTTATATTGTAGATGCAAATTTACAAGATCTGAAAAACAAAGATCATTCTTTATAGAGGAAATAATAAAAGCATAATAAACATTATTTACAAAAGGAACACAATAATTGAATTCTCAACGATTCTACAAAAAATATTCAGGATCATAATTATAATTTATATCTCTTCTGCCAACAATTGGCTCAAAAAAATTCAAACCTGCGGGACTGTCCCTTTAAACGTTAATTTCGGGCTAAATATGTTTTTCCTTTACGGTATTTTACGTTTTCCTCTCTGAACAGTTTAAGGATTACATAATTTTTAAGTGTCTTCACTAATTTCACCTCAAACTCCTCCTGATTAATACAGTTCATAAGAAAAAACAAATCAGAAGAATATTTTTTATACTGAAAATCTACGTAAATCCTTCAATTTCTAGTTTAAAAAAAAAGTATTCTATCGGGCGCGTTGTACACGGTAGACGAGACCAATGTAACCGATAGCGTAGGTAACTAAGGTATAAATGATCATCACAATCCAATTTGGGTAAAAGTTATTTGGATCAAAATTCAGCTTCTTTATGACGGCATTTCCTGATGGAAGACAGAAGGTCGTATTGTGACCTTGATGATCAACACAGTCAAACGGACCCTGGTCTTCGAATTCGTTAACGATGAAATTCTCGTAGCCAAAACGAAACCATGACACATACTGTAGCCAGCTGATCCATTTTGGCAGTTCGTCGACATTGATCATTAGACCGCCAGTGATAGAGAAAATTGTCAATAGAGGACCGGTAATTGAGACGGCTACAGCATACGACGGAGCGATGGCAGAAACACATACACCGAGAGCCAGGACATTCCACTCGACTATCATTCCATTTATCAGAGCCTGCATATCTTTTCAATATATTTTGATCAAACCTTTACAAAATATTTAGTTGTAAGTCCTATTCCGAAATAAGATACAGTAATGATGAGCATTCCATCGAAGGTAAAGAGTGGAAGATATGAGAGAATTCTGGCTAAGTAGTAGGCGTAGACGGGATAAATACCATCGTGATATTCTCGGACAAGGAGAGTGAAATCATAATGCATATAGGACTGGACTCCATAGATAGTAGCATACGTAATTTCTGAAATGTAATAAAAGAGGGCCCCGATGAGAGAGATTAGTCCTTCTTGATCTCGTTTCGTCTGGAAATAGAGGGCGAGAAGAAAAAAACCCATGACGACCTTCTGGATGATTTTTGCTTTCATTAGAGCTGGCGTTCTTATACTGGCTGTAGCATATCGAATGAACAAGGCGACAATCTGTTGCCAGACGACATTTGTCGAGTGTGGTCGCAGCATATTTTGCCTCTTTTCTTCCTCCATTTGTTCATTCAACCGTTCCTTTAACTCGCTTCTTTCGAATTCATCGGCTATCTCCTTACATCGTTCTTTACATTTTTCTACTTTGGTCGGCCAGATGGCCAAAGTGTCGATGTAATGATCCGCCGGATTTGTATGGTCAGGGAGACAGTAGCCACAAGTAGAGAAAAAGAGAATCGCCTCGTGGGGAATGCCATGGAAGGCTACACGTCCCTGTGCCAGGAAGACCACCTGAACAAACTATGGTGGTCTCTTCTCCTTCTGTTTTACCTTATCAAACATTTCAAAGACTTCCGAGCTTGGCTGATGAATCGTACAGATAATCGTCTTTCCACTATCGGCGGCCATTGCTTCGAGCCTCTGTACCACCGTCATCGCCATGTGTGAATCGAGTCCCGTTGTCGGCTCATCGCAGAAAAGAATCGGTGGATTGTTGAGCATCTCCGTGGCGAAGGCGAGTCTCTTCATCTCTCCTCCGGAGATTCCTTTGACGAGACCCGGTGTTCCAATTCGACAAAATTGCGATCCTTCCAGTAACATCTCCTGTATTACTCGCTGTACCTGTTCCTTTCTTTCCTTCTCCGAACATCTTAATCGCAGTCTCGCCTGAATCATCAGATGTTCCCTCACCTAAAATTCTTCATATAAAAACAGAAAAGCTTACGGAGAGTGTTCCCACGAAGAGATCTTCTTGTTGAACATAGGCTGAGATGGCAGTTACGTTCCGGCCGATGTTGTGTCCGTTGACGAGAATATCTCCTTCGACGACAAGCCCTTTCACATTCCGCTGAAGCAAACTGTTCAACAGGGTCGTCTTTCCCGCTCCACTCGCTCCCATCAATGCGATGACTTCTCCAGGCAAAGCAACACCACTGATTCCGTGTAGAATTTCTCTTCCGGCTTTGGTTTGAACTCGAAGATTACGCCATTGAATAGAGCAGGTAATATCGCCTGAAGAAGAAATAGTTTATAAGTAAGAAGGCATCGAAGAGACCTACCTTCTTCCATTGCGATTATTCGAAATTACAAAACAAAATTCTATCCTATTCTCCTACTTGACGGATTTTGACCAGTTGTGCATCGAATATATATCACCGTGGAGCGCTTTATTTTTCTTGGGGCTTCGAGGCACGATTTATGAGAGAGGAAGAAGTCTGAGCAAGAGCAAGAATCAAAACTTTTATTATAATTGATATGAAAAAAAGAGTAAAAGACACTTCGTCAAAATTAGAAGAAGTTCTTCACTATTCTAACTCGTAGATACACCTGTTCATCTTTCTAAACATTTGTCGCCTGATTCCGCTCATTAACTTACCGAAAATCCCTCCTTTTTGTAAATCTCTACTTCAGCCGTTTCAAGTCCTGGAAGACATAGCTGATAAATCTCTTGGGAACCCTACAAATTTTGTTTCCTTCAAGCTATGATACTGACCTTCCCATCGTCAGTGTTCTGTTTCGTTATTCGAAGATGATGTTTCAAGCTCTGTGGAAATAGAAATTTTGGATAAATTGCTTGATCAAAACAGATTATGAGCTCATTCAGTTTACCCATCTGACCGTATTTGACGAGCTTCTGTTAATTTCAAAGGCTGGATTAAGAGACCCACCTCTAAGTACTCATCGATTCCTTTCTGTAGATCCTGCTTCTTGTAAAAAGCTAACTTGGCCTTTTGAAATCTCCCAAGTCCAGAGAAGACGTCGGATGTAAGATAATCTAGCCACAACTTGACCGAGATACAGGTCTCAAAATGAATTGATCAAACCTGTCAGTTTTCTTACTTTGCTAATTTTTCTCAAGTCATCAATTGTTGCTCTATATCCTCCCAAATATAGACTATCATACTTTATATGCTCTAAAAAGCCCCAGATGTTTTTGAAATAATCGCAACTATCACTATAATACACGAATAGTTTTTCACCAAACAGTTTTAAATGTGAGAGAATGACCATAGGGTCATGCTGACCTTGTACAAAATCAGAAAACTAAAAAAAATTAAAATACAAAGGAAGTAGCTCACTCCAAAGTGAATTTCCTTGAACTTGACCGCGGAAAGTTGACCGATTGGGTCATTTGGTCTGACAGTTTCCTTTGACTCTCCTTGTATTTGAAATGAAACATTCTATGTAACTTGTGAAGAAAATTGAGAGTAAGATACCTTTTCATTGAAGATAATGACCAGAGAAAACTTGGAAACTACATTGAATTCTTTACTATTCAGTTCAATGAACTCTTTTAATTCTTTACAAGTTCTTCGGAGTCGGAAGAGATAGATGGAATCCAACTGGATGAATTATTCGGTCAACAAGTAGGCGACTTACTTTCTTCAGTGTTTGAAGAAGAAACTCATTGGAGAGGTCGGTCAGCATGAACGACGGGAGACGAGTGAAATCAAATGGGGTCAGTCCAATAGGGGGGGGGGGGGGGGGGGAAGTAAAACGTCGAAAATATTTCTATACCTTTTGAAATGGCTAACTTCAATAGATTGTTTTTTTAGCCCAACAGAAGTCTGGGTCGTAATTCATGTTACCCCATAAAATTAACAGGGAACACGTGTGGAACTTTTTCCGAGATTACGATGTCTGAAAAACTCTCCTTTCCTTCGTCCAGTCGGTGTGGATGGCCGTAAACGCTATCCCGACAGGCGCCTCAATCCGTCATAATGCTTTAATAAGCTGATCTAAGGGGCGAGGTGTCGACTGCGAGTCGACGGAATGTCAATCAGCTGCTGGGTTGTCTCAGAACTTCTCTCAGGGTTCAAATTTCCATTCATGTTATATAGTCAAAAAATCTTCTTTCTCTCCTTATAATTGCGATTATTATCCAACGAGGCCAATTAGAATCCAGCCCTGATTACTAGTTTTTAGAGAAAACAACGCCTTCGGGAGAATCGGCCATGTGGCCGATTATTCTCCTTCTCTTCATATCTCTTGCAAATTGTCTTTTTCCATGTCTACAGGTTTGAACACAATTCATCTGACGCATCTAATTGAGGCTCCTTGTCCTTGTTTCCCTGTGGAAGATCGTCTCGAGGTCCGCAAACTATCCCCTGAACAACGGGGAAAAGTAGCTGCCGCCTTTCGAAGTGCTCGTCACTTGGTTCCAAAAGCTGCTTGGAGCCAATCGGGGAAGACAATGTGTCTGCTGATCAACAGTCTCGATGCTACTCTTCGTCCAATTCGATTCCCATTTTGGGACTCACGAATAGAAGAACGAATGGCTAATCCGCAAGATTCTTTCCTGTTTCTTGGACGATTCTTCCCTGATAAAAATGCAAGAAGACGACGACGAAGTAAGAATCGCCGAAGTCGTTCAGATTTAATGATGCCTCTGTCAATGTCTTCACAACTCTTTACTGCCTTGAAAAGCGGAAGACACGGTCAACTGTTATCATTTATGCATTCTGTAGGACTCCAGATGAGAAGATTTGTCAATGGTAAGTGAACATTCGATTCATCCTATTTCAGATACGTGCGATGAACTTTGCCCAGGGAAATCTGAGTTTTTATCATGCTCCCAGGATAAATGCTGGAGTAAGTTGCGAGCAGGCGCAATATGTTCTGAAAATTCGTTAACTGCTTGCTACAATTCCATTTGTATCAATAATATTTGCAGGTAATTTAGCTCACTCCATATTATGGTTTTAGTGTTCCGTCAAAGAGCAGTAAAGACGAGCAATTAGTACAATATGAAGTAATCGGCGATGAAACATTGAGTATTGTCCGTTTATCAGATAATGAAGAAAAGCACCAAGATGGAAACGTTGGTAAGCACAACTTGTAATTGAAAGTTTTGCATACAGAAGGAAGCGGCATGGAAGACAAGCACTCAAATCTGTACTATGAAGTAAATACATCGACTACAGCTCCTACCATCTCTGTGAGTAGAATATAAAGAGAAATTCTAAATATTGCAGACTATCACAAATTATGTCTTGGATTCCCTGGAATTTAACGCAACATTCGATTTCCCTACTGTTTATGTTCCTATCTCTATCATGAAAACAAGACACATCCGACGACATTTGCATAATGTTGAAGAATTCTATGTAACAAGTAAAGGCGCTAACTTGCCAACTGGCTATACTCAAAACATAACCGTAAACAACTACAGTAAGACCTCAAGTTTCAGGGCTTTGTAACGAACTCGAGCCGAGCCTATGTTAGGATATTGGATCCCAAATTATCAACTCTTGCTATAGAAGCGATTATATCTGTCAAATTGAACGGTAAAGAATGTGAACCAACTTGCTTGATACAAAAAGAAAACTACAAGCCCTGTAAAAATAAAATCCGTTTGAGTAGATATGCTAAACTGTCCGATCCAATCAAATGGTACAAGGTAATTGAAACACTTAAATAACTCGATAATTAGAACCCGTCTAATATTCCGACAAAATGGACTGGAAGTGGATATTACAAAAAACCGACTTACGACTATATGCTGTTTAGATGCATGTAATAAATTGTATCAACATTTATTGGATGTTTCCCAACAGACAATAGCTTACTTCAGCTTCTTCTTGATGCGGAGATCGTTGCTGTGTCCGCACTTCTTCTTTCTGCAGTTAGTGGCACGAGGAGGCAGGCGAGCATAGCACTTACGGCAGATTTGCTTGTCACAGTTATACTTCTGGGCAAGTTGTCGGAGAGAAGGCTCAATAATACCTAGAATTAAAAATAACGTAGAAAATAAAAACAGCAAACTGCAATAAAAACAAACAAAAAACCAACCTCCACGAAGACGGAGAACAAGATGAAGTGTAGATTCTTTCTGGATATTATAATCAGCAAGGGTACGGCCATCCTCAAGTTGTTTTCCTAAAAATTGAACAGGGAAAATTTAAAAACTAACCAGCGAAAATAAGACGCTGCTGATCAGGAGGAATACCTTCCTTATCTTGAATCTTAGCCTTCACATTTTCAATAGTATCCGAAGCCTCAACCTCGAGGGTGATAGTCTTACCAGTCAGAGTCTTTACAAAGATTTGCATTACTGAAATTAATTGACTGTAAAAAATGAAAAAAAAATGAAAAAGAAAGCCAGAGGGTTATAACCTAGATCATTCGGAAATTAGTAAAGTATATTTTTACTTGAAAAGAATTATAACAGCAACCTACACAGTCAAGAAATAAGGCAAAAATAAATTTTAGGCCGGTTTGGCATTCATCGATAGACCTAAAGGACTACGAAAATCAACCGCTGCTCGCTTCGAGACCCGCACCAACAGCTGTTGATTTTTCGAAGAAATTTTTTTCTGGTGCTCTTACTTTTCTTTTTCTGGTCTTTTATTTCCCGAAAAATTATGTCAAGTGAATACAAAATCAAAGGAGGTGGTTTGAAATTAAAAGGCTCAAAACAAGCACTGTAAGTTCATTAATATATCCTTACCATTTCTTTCAGTTTCAAAGCAGATAAACAGAAAAAGAAAGTTGCCAAAAAGAGTGAAGTATCAAAGGAACCCGATGCTGTAGATCACGGTACATCTTAATTAATTTCTTGTACTTAACAGTTTAGGCGGCTGGTGGGAAATAAGAGAAGATGTTGATATCAAAGGAGGCATGAACATTGCGTTTGAAGTTGGAAACGGCAATCGCTGTTATCTTTCGGCATTGGATAATGGTAAATTCACTATTGGAGCTCCACATCCTGAAAACGAAGGACCATACCCCGAAGAAATATTCGCAGTTGTAAAAACACCGGACGAATCAAGAATAAGGTTTTGTTCATTCAATTTACAATGTTTTTGTTCAGTTTAAAAACAGGCTACGGAAAATACATCGGAGTTGACTCAGATGGTCAATTAATTGCTACTGCTGAAGCTATAGGAGCAAGGGAAAGGTTCCAGCCAGTATTCCAAGAAGTATATCTTTGTAATGCTCTTATTTTTTTATGTTATAGGGTAAATCGGCATTACAAGCAGTATTTCATCCTCTATTTTTGTCTATGCTTCCAGATAGAGAGGGTCATGTTTATGTAGCTAGCAAAGTTGCCAAGGACGATGAAATGATAATAGTATGTGTTTATTCTTTCTTCATAAATAATCTGTAGATACGAACTGACGCTGTTAAGACAGGACCTACTGATTGGAGGACAGAAGATGATAAAAAGAAAGCAAAAGATTGTGAAACTGCTTATGTGTTAGTTTCCGTTTTACTCTTTTATAATTTTAATTGTAGGAAAATGTATCAACATTCTAAAGTTGACACAAAAAATAGACATATTTCCATCAATGTAAACGACAGAAAAGGCGTGAAACGCGCACAAAATGATGGTGATCTCCATGAACATCTTTTGGATCGTCGGGTAAAAATGAAATCCGATCGTTATTGTTAATCAGTATTTGTAAATATTTTCCATTACTTTTTCGATTTTTCTTTCAATTTTTCAATTATTTTCAGAGTTGATACTTTCCCAGCTTATAATTAATAAGTTAGTAAATTTCCTTTATTTTTTTTATCTATTTTTTTCGATGGAATAATACTAGACAAATAATGCGAGCTGCTTATTTATTGATCTCATTTTTTACTAATGTTCATTTGAGTTATTCTTATCCTTTCGCTTTCACCTCATCACCGTTTTCCGGCTCCTCTAGTACGATGCACGTTCCATCCCCAGGTTCCTCTTGTGGAGCCATATATCCATTTTTCTCGTCCCAGTCAAGTGGATCGCTCCATTTTATGTTATTCGCCTTCATTGCATGGGCGATGCAAGCATAGACAAATTTGTAATCCGGAATAGAGAAGAATGTCAGTTCATCTATATATTTGAGAATTCGAGTAAATTCCTTCTTTGGACATTGTACTAGGAATCGATCGAGGGCCTCATCTTCCTTTCTCAACTCTTCCTTCATCTTCAGCGCCTCTTTTCGATCTTCGGTTTTGCATTTCCTCCAGGGAAGAGCTCCATTCGTCCATTCTACGACCATGTATAACCAGCCTTCGATGTCATCCTTCCTTGACTGGTCTTGTTGCTTCATGGCTGCTAATGAAGCGTAGCGAGTTGTTCCACGAAAAGGTGCAGCATCTCTCTGCTTTCGACAGTCCTTGTCCTGTGTCTTGAATTGACGACACAATCCGAAGTCTAGCATGTAGACTATATGATGCTGTTGAAGTTCTTCTCTTCCAATTGCAAAGTTTCCCGGCTTGATATCACGGTGTAAAAATCCAATCTGCAAACTAAAGATGAAGAAATGAATGGACAACTAACCCTGTGAAGTTCTTCAATGCACACCAGACACTGGCTGGCAGCTTTAAGACTTGTACCAATAGTATAAGTCATCGATTCACGTTCCACTCGCAAATCCCAGAGGTTCTTGCCGATGAGTTGCATTATTAGAAAGGTAAAACGACATTCTACTTTTCCACGATCTAAGACGGTGCAAAAATGTCGACTGTTGATTTGTAGTGCACCGCAGAGAACTTTGCAATCCATCGCGAGTACCTTCTTCCGTGCTACCAGCTTTTCACATTTCATCGCGAATCGCTGATTGTCGGTCTTGCGAATAACTTCGAAGACTGCGCCATATCCGCCTTTGCCAAGGAGTTTGACCACCTTGTATTTCTGCTTCCTCGTATGCAGCTCCTCATTCTCTTTTGGAAGAATTCCATCATCCTCCTCAGAGGACATTTGACACAACCGAAGTAGAAGTTGTAGTGGTGAAAACTGACGTTGTGACAAAACATGCAATCCGACGTGTAAAATGGCTAAAAAAAAATACGTCTTCCGAAAAGATCTAAATGTTATGTTGATTACCTCGAGAAGATCTTAACTATAAAATTTTCATTATCAAAAAAACAACTTATCACATCACAATGAGATACATTTAAAATTACAAAATAAACCTCGTATCGACGTAAAAACTGTTCAGAAATTTACAATGACTTCTGCCCAACACAGAAGTTGCGACAAGAGGGTAAGAATATTAGGCTCGGCTAGCTGACTCGTTCGGTGTACGACTAGTTGATACACAGGTATTAGCAACGTTTTGGAATAATCTAAAAAAAAAAAGTACTTGATTCTTCGAAATAAAAACCTCTCAATTTCTGGTGCACATCTGGTAAATTCAAATTTCCAGAAATTGTAAATCGGATTTTTAATAAGTTCTATGAAGGTGATTAAAAGACCCCATGGGTGAGGACGCAGAGCGACGAGTCTCTCGAAAAGAATTCGAGTAATTTGTTCCTGAAAACGACATTTACAAAAAATTAATTTATTGAGTACCTGAATAGCATCGTACTCAGAATTCAGGAATAAAAATAAGAATACGCAGCTGAAGTAATGTGTATGTGCATTTGGATAACGAAGCTGATTTGCAATTGCATTAAAAAGTAAATATCGTCCTAAAAATTATTTCATTTCATTAAAAAAAGTTACCTTCGGTGCAAAGTTGAACAGCCAGATTTTGGAAAACATCCATATATGAAGTATGAGCAATTGTATGGATGTTAATAGCCAGTTTCTTCTGATGCAAATTCTCAATTGCTTTGATTCCAACATATAAAACAACTGCATTTAAAACAGTAGTATTGTATTTTTGTCCAGGTATTTGTGATCCCTGAAAATGGTACGAGGAAACAAATAAATTTACTTGTAATTGGCCTGGAAGGGCTGTGAGGAAGTCAACGGTCGAACGGTTATATAAATATTCATCCAATTGCGCACGAAGGCCATCCGGTATAATCGTTGACATATTCAAATTGGATTTAGGTTCTTGTGCCATATCAGCAATCGAGTCAACTTGTTTGAAATTTAAAGCAAATGGATCAGGCAGCCTCATGTTACGCGGATAAGCGGATAGAACAAGATTTCTCAACTGTACGCAGTTAGCTGGAATTGTATCACAGATGACATAGTGGAATTCGCACAAAAGTTCAGGAAAATCGTGAAGAATAACCAAAAGTACTCTAAAGAATTTATACAATAAAAGAAGTACAGCCTACCTTAATGTTCCCTTGTAAAGAAGAGCCACACTCTTAGGAAGATTAATATTTCTCAAATATGGTGCCATGAATTTGAGATGACAAATTATTAGCTGGGTGTACATGGCAGCCATTTTAATAGATTCAGAGCTATCTGTTGATCCGCCCAATAACTTTCCAATAACATTTCTGTGTCCTACAATATCCAGCCAAGCATAGGCAAATCCTGGTACACGTCGGGGTTGTAGCATGAACAAAGCCTAGAAATTGTTAACGTCGTAAACGTTTGAATTATAGAAAAACCTGTCCGAAAGATTCAAGTACACTCCACTGTAACTGATCCAAAGCTGTTCCATCAGGCGTAGTCAATTCATTAAAAAGTGTTATCAAAATACGGTGGTAGGGTAGAGCACTGAAGTCTTTGCCTCGATTTTCCGCATCAATTATCAATACATTAGTAATAATTGATAAGATCTAAAAATCTTGATGATGTTAACATAATATATAACCTTCTTCAAAAGAGTTATTTTTGTTTGATTTTGGTTTCCATCGGAATACTTGATCATCAAAGCAATCAATTTGACATATGCATCAAGTGTATAATAACATCTTTGTCGGATAATTGTGGAATGATGAGCTGATTGTCCAGTATCGTTTCTCAGCATTTTGTTAGTTACTTCGACACACATTTCTGTACACAATTTGAAAAATGAAGACACCTTTTCATCTGTAGATAAACAGCCATGTTCGTGCATCTAAAAACAAAAGTTTGAAAAATTATCCGAATCTAACCACATGTATCATATTTGAAAGAGCTTCCTGAGGGTTGCGTTGAGTTGTCGGAGTATAGCATATTGAGATCCACTCACGCAGAACAGCTTCAACCTGAATTAAGCAATGAAAGGAAGGAGAAAATAACACAAACCACTTTTGTAGATAACTCATTTTCATTTGTTGTTTCTGTTTCCAACAAAGGAGAGTTGACACTAGTTGTTTCACCAGGTGCAGGAATGCGACCCGGCAGCATCTGAGAAATTTTAAGCAACTGCTCATACGTATTTGGGAATACCTAGAAAAAAATTTTATATTTCGAATTGATTGACTCACTGCTGGAAAAGCCGTTTTTGGATCACCAGATGAAAGAGATCGGAACAAGCGCTGTGCAAAGAAAGTTGCCTGATCAACGGAAGGACCATTACACATTTTTTGAGCTAAATGTTGATCGAATACTGTTGGAGTGATCAAATTATGCTTATACAAAACCTAAAGTTCAACTAAATAAAATTTATACATGTGTATACCTCCACAGCCTCAACGTTCCACTTGTAATCTACATTCAAACCAATAATCGTAGATGTTATTTTCCTAGCAATTTCAGTAATTGCTGTCAAGTTTAAGCATAATCTCGTTACACCAATAAATAGATCACGCAATCGACGAGGCCATTCTACATCCAAAGGATCTAGAAATCACAATTAGGTATATAAGAAACAATACTTTTCGTGTTGGGATCGACATGGAAGGCATGAAGAAAATGTTCTACACTTTTGCCGATCACACTCCCAAGAGCAGCGGTGTCTCGTGGATTCATTGATAATTGGTGGAGCAAATCACGAATAATACCGACAGCTTGATAGGCCTATAAGCAGCTCACTAATTTAATTACTGCACACTAACCTTATTTCCTGTATTCGGCTGTACATTCATAGTGTTATCTACTTCCTTTATAATCAATGCAAGTTGAGCTGTTAAATGATCACCACTCCTTTCATCATTCAACACCAATGGTCGACCGGACTCGGGTGACATTTCTTCGGATGATGCTGATGGCTTGAAACCACAAATACGGGTGCTGAATTGCATATAGATATCCAAAAGTTCCTTAGGAGTTTCTCCCGTTTGGAAAGCGATTTGTTCAGGAAGGGCATTCTGAATCTAAACAAGGTGGTCATAGTCAAAATCATTATAAAACATACAGCTTGAGCTGCCTCATCAATAAATGGTTTTCCTGCCTGACGAGCATTTATTCGTTTTTGGAATTCAGGTTCAAGTCTCTTTTCCATCTCTGATGCAGCTTTCTCACATGCCGTTTTTACAATAAAGTTTGTTGCAAGCTCTACATTTTCTTGAGTAATAACTTGAGCAGCTTCTTCCACCATTTTTGCCTGTAACTATTTTCAAAAATATATTATTAAACATACACTGTCGGCTGTATTAACTGGATTCCTCAATGCATTAGAAAAAGCATTCTGTAATGAGTTCGCCATAGTTGCTGCTAACGGATCTCTACAAGTAATCATAGCCATTCCAGCTGTCATCGCTCTCATCTAAATTACAGTATTATTATTGAGAAACTAAGTTAAGTTTACCATATGGAAGGAAGCGACTTTCAAATTTTTCTCATTCGGATCACAAGCAAAGTCTTTACGAATGAGATTTTCAGTCACCGTCATCGCTATTTTCTGTGCTCGTTCAGCAACAGGTCCAATCAATTCTTTTATGGCAACAGTTAGAGATGGACGTACTACTTGTTTTAAATGAGGATGCAGCTAAAAATAATATAAAGCAAGCATTATCAAACTTACTTGAAATAAAGGTAAATTGGATTTAATTTGAAGATGCGGAGTAAGTCCTTCATATGATATTACATTGATATCATGATAAGCAAAATGGCTTTGTGCTGCGGCTTCACCGTTTCCATTTTCATTGTCAGGTACAGGCGTCGATGGTTTTGTATCCATTCCTGGAGCAGCAATAGATTCTCCTCCTTGACGTGGAATTGGACTACTACTTGGGAATTGATTTGGAGGAGCCAACATTTTAATGTCCGACAATTGTTGTTGTACCCGTACTAATTTATCCGTATCTTTTAAAATTCCTTCAATAGGCAATGATTGTAAATCAACACTTAGTTCTTTACATAGCACCTGTAAAAAAAAGTTTAAGTTGCCATAAATTTTACCTCAATTTCAAATTTAAGATTAATCTTAAGATCGGGTTCATTATGTAATTCAGCCAAAACTTTTAATATTGATCGAATCCAAGAGCAAGAAGGACTAAAAATCTGAAATCAAATAGCATTATCAACATCACGTCTCTTACCGGTGACTTGCCACAAGACAAGAGGATTTTTGCAATAAACGGAACCACAAACAATAGCTCCTGCTGTCCTTTATAATAGGCTTCAAGCAATAATGACTTCAAATCAAGCTCCTATAAAACTTTAATAAATAAAATCTGAAAGACTAACGTTGATAAGAATTGGTTTACTGCGAGCAATTGTAATTGTTCCTAGCCACATCCCAAGATTTTTCAAAAGTTGTCGATCACTGTAGTTTGAAGCAGCTTGACGTTTATCCGATCTCAAAAGGATCTAAAAACTGAATGGAGTAATATATTTTTTTACTCTGATATTTCTGAAGGTTTCCTTTTTAATATGAAAATCTAGAAGAGGATGATCCAAAACTTGGACAAATGTATTATATAATGGTTGAAAGTTCTGTTCAATCGAAACGCGCTTCATGACTATATACTGTGCTAGCCACTTTATAAATGGTTCTCCATAATCCGCAATTAATCCCAGTACCTATAAAATACTTTTTTTTTTAAACCACTAGCCAACCTCCTCTTTCTTGGCACCCATATTAGTCTGAGATAAATTATTAAATAAAAATGACATTTTATCAGCAATAGCTTCAGCCGGCAAAGCTACTTCCGCTCCTTCGCTTTCCGTTGCCTTTACAAGAGTATCCACATTAGTATACGATAGTACACTATTACCCTAAAGAAAACATTTAAAAAAGTGAAAGTAAATTACCGTTCTATTCTGTGGAACCGTAATATTACCCGCGATTGAATTATTTGCAGATCGAGGAGGCTGCCATACTGGAGGGGTTGCTCTTCCTCCTGGCTCGGCAATACGTGACAAGTCACCGTTCATTCCGGCTATTACATAATCTTGTATACGCTGTGGAAATTTTTGGTAGTTTTCCAAGCCAGCAATCATAGAACAAACCTTAAAAAAGTTAATGAAAAAATTATAATTCACTTTTGGATATGTGCATAACTTTGATCTACAGTTTTCGAGAGCAACTAATCCAAAAGTAAAAAGATTTGTTGTATGAGGTTGAGATAAAGATTCAATAACTTTTCTAACGGCTGTCGCGAAATGGAGATTAGCACTTTCACTAAAATACAAGTCATGATAAAAATAAAAATGTTACTTTATTATTCCCTCTCTTATAATTCCACCATACAATTCGGCTGTTATTTTTAATTCTCGCTCCGGATAATCATTGAAAAATTTGTATTCTTCAAAGAGATTTTTCACAACGCAAGCCAATAGCTAAAGTAAATTAGACAGGTATACCCTCATGCATACCCGATGATCACGTATCTCGTTTGAATTTTTAAATCCTTTCAATTTTTCAAGAAGGGTATTAACAGTCATCATGTGTGAACGATGTGTATAAATCTATAAATTGAGGATATAAAAAATAATATTATATTCAAACCGCTTCGAAGAAACTATTAGCTTCCTCTTGCACATCATCACTAAAATTCATTTGAGACAAATCACCATCAAAAATCAGAGGTTGAGGGTTTAGACTCCGGGGCTAAAATAATATTTTAAGTTTGATCCATAAATAGTCCGATTTATTTGAAAAAAAATACTACCTGAAACTCTTGTTGAGTAGGAGGACCTTGAGCTCGGAAATCAAACTGAAGTGGAGTAGGAGGTCCGGTTGATCGCTGGCCAGGAATATTCCATGAAGAATTCGAATTCTGCCGTTGGGGAGCAGAAGGAATTCCTGGCCGTGCTTGATTTGTAGGAGAATTTGATCCAAATGCTTGCGATCCAGGTGGCTAAAAATCCACTACTATATGATGAAAAATCAAAACATACTCGAATGAGTTCCTGACTTCCGCCGAAATTATTTGAATTAAAATTATTTGAAATACCCATATTTGCTACATTCTGTGCAGGCTGCTGCTAAATCAACATTTAGTTTAAAAATTGAAAAATTTACCTGCATATAATTAGTCAGTGGATTGAACGACGCCTGAGAGTTATTACCAAACGGCCGCTGCATTCTTAGGTCAGAAACCGATGGTTGTGAAAATAAGCTTGGGGGATGAGTTTTACCAATCAATGATGATGTTGTTGCTTTTCCACTATCTCTCATAACCTTAAAAAAGATATAGAACTAAGTAAAAACATTAATAAACCTTTCACAATCCACAAAAAGCTACTTGTTTGAGCCCTAGGCTCCTATGGGAGTAGTTGTTCAATGTTATCCCACTTATATTTTTCGTACGCGAGCTAAGAAACTGTTTTTTAGTGAAAAATAAAAAAGATACGAAAAAGATAAGTAACAACAAGGCTAGGCCTCTGTTGTCAGCATACGAGCTCTCTGCTCGACGCGACCGCTTCGCCCCCTATCGCGCCGCTAAACAGTGCGCGGGGCGTTTGAAAAAAATAAAATTTTGATCAGTGAGCGAAGAAAATATATTCATTTCTTTCCTGACCTTGTATTGTGGAATAAAAGATGGCTGAAGTTATTCTTTTAAAAAGTACGAATTTTTGAATTGTGAAAGATTCGAGAATTTTTCTATTCTTACCGTTGACATTGCTGGGAATCCCGGAGGTGGACCAATTCTTGTTGAAGGAATGTTCGTTACGATAGGTGACGATGGATACAACATTGGTACCAACGGTCTCGGTCTTTCAATAGGTGTTGGTTCTTTTGAAGGGGAAATTCGAACGGCTGCCACATCTTTAACCAAATCCTGTATTACTTTAGTCCTTGGTTGTATTTTTTCTTTTTGTGCTGTATTCATTTCAGGTGTTTTTATGGCTGACTTCTCAAATTTCAATTTATTTTCCACTTGCTTTTGTTCAGAAATCTTTTCAATTGATTTCTCCAATTTCAGTAGTGATTCTAAGGGTCTCTTCTTCATTTGTGTAGTTTTGATTTCGAGAGTCTTTTCAACTGGGTTAATTATTGTTGATTCCTTTTCTACTGACTTCTGTTGGTGTATCTGTTGAAGCGGCTTTTCTGATTTTACTTCTTTTTCTATCGGTATGGTATCCTTTAGTAGTATCTTATTCCGATGTAGCTTTATAATTGGCTGTCCTCCAGTTTCTACCTGCTTTACTAACTCGTTTTGTAACGTTTCAGTTTCAAACTTCTGCTGTATTACTTTGCTTTTCATCACCTTTTGTTCAGACACTTTTTCGACAGGCTTAGCTATTTGCTTCGATATTGGCTTTTTCTCTTCATTTTCAACCGATTTGTTTTCAGTTTCAATTGTTTCTTCCTCTTGTTCATCTTCTTCCTGCTCCTCCTCTTCTTCTGATTCATCTTCTTCTATCTGATTTTCTACTATTGTTTTTGATACAGTTGATCTTGACTTTTTAGAAGCAATCTGTTGCTGTGCTGTTTTCTTTTTCTTTCCTTTCGTCTTTTTCTTTTTCTTATGTTCTTTTTCTTTCCCTTGCTGTGTATCGTTCATTTGTAAGCCATATTTTTGTAGGAGTTTAACGTTTTCTTCTAATAATATTTCTGTCTTTTCCATGAAATTCACAGTGAACGCGGGAATGGTTTTGGTTTCATTCACTAGGAATGTCAAAAACTCCTCCTAAATATTCTTCCTACAGCGGTGGGGTAAAACTACCTCATCGACAGCAAGACGATTTCTCAAAAAATTTTCAAAACTGTAGTAACCATGATCATCACATAGGATTGCCATTTCAAATATAAATTTGTGAGGGGAGTTTTTGTGCATGAAGATATCATGGATGAGATTGCTGTCAACATCAAACAACATCTAAAATGGGATTTTTCAATCGACTTCCTTACTTTGAAGAATTCCTTAGAGAAGTCAAGATTCCTCTGACTCAGATCAAGTAATTGGCCTTCATAATAAACATGTGAAATGGATATAAGTCCTTCTCGAATGATCGTATAGACATACGGCTAGAAAGGATTGAATGACTGACAGATCATACCCCTCCTTTCCGCTTTATCAGTACATGTTTCAAAATAAATTTACAGTTTCTATTATATGGAATCAAATCTTCAACAGCTCTAAGTAACATCTCCATCGAGTATTCATTGTAGAATCCTGTTTCCTGGAATATCTTCAGCTCTTTAGAAATGGTTTTTTACCGCTAAATTAATCAGACAGAGGGCAACGAGTGCTGGACATTTGCTCATTAAAAGAGTGAAGATATCTTCAACCCGTTCCTCAGCCTCTGGATATGATTTCTGGCATTCTATCAATAATTTCCAAAATTCCAGCACACGTCTATAAAAATGAATTGTAGAAAATAAATGCATTTTACAGATTGGTAAGCATTCTATCATCCATCGAAGTAATGGGATCTTTCAAAGGCGTACAGTCATAATTCATACCGTGGACATATGGAAAAGTGGACCGTTCTGAATACATGAAAATGTAATAAAAGTAATCCAGCTGGCCCAATCTGAAATGATGAATTAAACAGAGACAACGAACTTACACATACTGCCATTTTTTGTATAAAAGATGCATTGGAAATTTGCATGGAGCACAACCGAAGAGCTGAGTAAAGAAAACGACTGCAGGGAAGGAAGGCAGACGAAAGTCTGGCCTGTCCAGCTCCTTCCATACTTGTATCCATTTCTCTGTGCTCTAAAAACGACTCCAACTTACAAATGATCTTACCATTTTTGCATATTCTGTGAAGGCCGGGGCCATGCTGTTACCTCGCCAAAGAAGAAATCCAGTTTGCCGATCACCATTTCTGAAACAATTCGATGGATTGATTTCTATACTTACAGCATGAATTCTCGACCTTCCGTCTTGCAAATAGCTATAATAGCATTGGCAATAGACTCCGGCACTAACAGACTTTGTGGTATATTCTGAAAAAATCTTCAAAAGAAGTTACTCTTTTTACCAATCCTTTCAAAAAAACCAGAGCTTCTTCAGCTGTTTGGGTCGAAACCCCATTGTCAAGAGTAATAAGATTTGCTAATCGGTTAAATCTACTTTTCACTAGCATATCACAATATTCTTCTTCCTCTGCTATATGTTTCCTGAATACTTCGGCTGCTTGTTGGAATAATTTCTCCTGCGAAAGAAACGCCTTGACTTGATGTCTCTTAGCTAAAACATTGAACAGTAAGGGACGAAGTGGTCTCTTTTTATCTTCAACATATTTCGTTGAATCCAGAACCTATTAAAGATGTTATATATGCACAGAGACCATACATTGTTGATTAATTTGCAGACACCCATTGGACAAACATTCGTGATCGACGACCCGAGATAGTTATAAACGACTTTTTGCAAGACCTCAAATCGTAATTTGCATTCATGTCCCTCTGAAACATATTCACTCTCCACAAAAAAGTTTCTATACTTAGTTTAAGTTCCATGACCATAGAATTGAGGCCATCCTCGATAAGATGATGCATCAAATCACCCAATTCTGGATTAGTAATCTTCAGCATACTGGCCAGTCCTGCTTGAAGATGAGGTTCGTCCATTATCAAAATTTGAAAGCATTGCTGTAATGGCAATAGATTATCCTCTAAGCAAACAAACATTAAGACATTTGCCGTCCTTTGATTTGCCGAGACGAGGGTTTCGTTCTCTCGTAGGTCTGGGGTTTATAATCTCATGAGACTGGTTCAAATGTTCACCTAATCTAAATTTTTTTGACTCCCTGATCTCCAGAGAAACTTACAGATCTGTGAAATGCTGAAGTAGCGTAGCTGATCCTTTATTTTCATCTGCATTTCGCCCGCGGCTGTGTTCAAGAGTATATTTTACAATCTGTTTTTTTGTTCTAGTGTACAAGAAAGTTACCAATTTGACTAACTGTGTTGCATCGCTCTCACCGAGAATATTGTTACTACCAGTATATGCACCGAAACCGGCAGATTGTAAGATTATTCCGATCATATACCGACAAACGCTTGGTGGAGCTCGTCGAGCGATCATAATAATCCTCTATAATAACCATAATAGAGAAGTATTGCATACGTAAACTACATCTGCCTATTTGATCAAGAAGTAAACTCGAAAAAATTGTAAAACAAATGTAAGAAATCATCCATAGAAAATAAATTACCAAGAATCGTACCTGGAAAACCATGGGAATTGACTTCTTCGGATGAATCGAGAAATTGGTTAATAGCTCGTCAATATAAGTTAGGAAAAAATGGGCAGGTGGGATAGCTGGTATCATCCTACTGGAATGTCTAAAACATGTTATTGCGAAGAAGTCTCTAAGAAGCTAGTCGGTATACGGCCGAATAAAAAGAATTTCCGAGTACATCCAATTACATTTATTTTCAAAATTAGCACAATATTGAACTATTGTGACAGGAGACCACACAATGTACAGTGAGGGAATTAAAATAACGACTAAATTGCAGGTTTTGAAGAAATGAAGGCACCGGTTTCTGAGGTCTACCGAATTTTGCATGCTCTTTGATACAAAGCATCAACAACTTCTCCCATAGCGTGAATAACTTCTACAGCAGTTTCATAAGTAGCATCTGGGGGGGTAATATCGTAAACAATTAACATTCCATCGCCCTGATGAAGAGAGCCGCTGAATTTCTTGTCCAAAATCATTTGGGATAGTTTCTTCTCAACCTGCAACAAAATTTTTTTATAAAAACATCAATTTTGGCTACCTTGGCACGATCAATCCCAATTTGACTGGCTATATGCTGAATTTGAACAAAAGAATACGGTTCAATCAATCGGCATAAATCCTTTTCAAGCATGCGCTCAGATAATGAATTAAAATGCTTTTTTACAACAGGATCCATCTGTAAATGATATTAAAAAAATAACTTTGCCTTTTACCTGTAATTCTTGAGGGTATGATCCAAATGTTTGATTGAAATCGGCGAGACTTCTTTTTTTAGCAGCAGCAGAAATTGCCTTCATGGCTTCTAAATCAGATCCGCTGTATTTTAATGATAATTTTCCTGATAGCAGCGTTGTTACTTCATCAGGTAAATCAAGCATAATCTGAATACTTTGAATAAATAAATAAAAAATTACTTTGCATAAAAGCATATACTTCAACGAAAGGAGTGCAAGATCAGTTTCTTCCACTGAATCATATCCTTCAAAAGATTCATAAAAATAAGAGAATGCTGTTTTGAAGTCCTTCTCATCGGCAGCATGTAATATACCCGATTGTAGATCGAGAGCAGCCTAAAAACAACGATAATTAAATTTAAAAAGTTCATACCTGCATGCGTGGATGAACGTAAATAGCATTAGCAGTTGTACGAGCTCCGGTAAGAGAAGCTCTAGCTTTTCCAACATTGCCGAGATGATAGAAAGCTTTACTCTCCTCAAGCTCAACTTCAACAAGCACGTCTTTATCATCAAGCTTTTTTAATTCACGAATAAGATCAGCAGCTAAACATAAATTAATATATTATAACTTTCAAATTTACCCAGAGGGAGAGCTTGGGTATATCTCTTCAAATCATTAAATAAACGAACAAGACGAGCTTCTAAAGTCTGACGAAGGAAAGTACGATTCTGTTCCGATGCCCATTGAATACATTCTCGTACTAGTTCAATCTAAAAGAAAAATAAAAAATACCAGCAAAAGACAAACTTTGATGTCTCCATCTTGATCATCAATCATGAGGCAGAGATCTACAAGATTTCGGACGAGTTTTGCTGCTTTTGCCTTTCCCAACGAAACAAGGAAAGGACGAGTTTGCTCAATCATCTAAAAAAATAAAGTAAATAAATAACAAACAAAGCGAAATATAAAACACTTTGTAAAGGCTATAAAACTTACTTTTCGCAAATCTTCCGTTTGATTATTCTTGGCTAGCATGCTTCCTAATTCCATAATACATTCTTCCTTCTTTTTGATATCTGCATCACCGCTTGCAGGAGATTTGACTAAATACATGACCAACTGTGATGAAAAAAAATGTACCTAGATTGGTTAGATGTCTAATGACATTTTGTTCATTGTGATGCGGCATACTAGTGACATGATCCGCCATAGTTCCACCGGACATGCTAAGGAATATAATAAAAATATGAAATATTTAGTTTTTAAGTAAAGGGCACAGATACTAGTTCAATCAATATTAATCAGTTTTTTATACGATTTCCGTACCGGCGCTCCTAAACGTTGTGTTTGATAAATTTCCAATTTGTTATCAATAAGAGAAAGTGAAAAAAATAAATAAAAACATGGAGAAACGAGAAAGAAACGAGTTTTCAGAACAAACAAGGATGATAAAATGACACCGTTTTAGGACCCATGGTACCAGGAGTACGGTAAAAATAAATTCACAGCTGTTTTGACTTTTTTTTTCGGAACAGTTGTTGGATTGTTGTTACACTAAAAATTGTTTGAGAAGCTGGGAAACAAAAATGAAACATGTGAAACAGAGCAAAGAAATTCCATCTGGCAATCATAAAGTAGAATTTTGTGTTTTTTTTTTGTGTTTATAAGTGACTCTATCTCATTTTTTAAAGAAAAATGTATGATTTTTACTACATAAAAATTTTTTATATTGTAATACTAGTCGGCTGAAGCCTGAATGATAGATATTACTTTACTTATAAATATTGCGAAATCTTGCACATATCTTCGATTTCGACTCTGACCTGACCGCTTTATTTATAGGCCCAATTTCATCAGCTTTCCGTAGAACTTGAGGAGTTTTACAGTCTACAATGTCTGAATACGGTGATAGTTTAACTTCCAATAACCCATGGAAGAGATCTCCAGATAAGGTTAGTCTTTTTGAGTGATCATTTATTTTTGTTCTAGGCAGAGGAACCTATTGTGTCATTCGCGGAAATTATGAGTGAAGAATTAGCTCATTCTTTAGCGGAAGATGAGGAACAGCGAGATTTTAGTTTTGCTTTGAATGTCAGTTCAGAAGAAGTGAGAGAATTTCTTTTCTGAAAGCTCTTTATAGACTTATGATAATGATGAAGAGTTAGCAAGAGTTTTGCAAGCAGAGTTTGACAGAGAAAACGAATTAATGGAAAAACTTGAATATGATAAACAGAAAAGGTCAAAATCAGGTAGTCTATTAATATTATTTGAATTTGTTCAATTTAGTTTATATAATTCCTCAAAAATATTGTCCTCGTTCAAAGCAAAAATCTGATGAAGAAGAGGAAGATGAAGAGGATGATGATGATATTCGAGAAATAGCTACAGCACTTTTATATGCAAAATTGGACGAAGCTCATCAATCTCCCAGTAATCGTCGAGGTGAAAATGGTGAAATCATTACGAAGCATGATGCATTTACTTGTGGAAGACGAAACGCTGATAAATCATTAAACGTATCTGATTAATATATTTATTATTATTATTTAGGACAATGTTGGTATTAAAGTTGGCGATATGACTTCTGCTGAAATTAGTAACAAGATTTACAACAAACTTCGCAGTTTTGCTAAAGATGAGGTTAAACGTCAACATCGATTAAAGGATAAAGTATTGGAGTTTTCATTCTGGTCACAATTTTTCTTTATAGGAAGAAAAAGCGACAATGGAAACATCAGTCGATGCAAATACAAGAATTGCTCTTTTCAAATGGATTAATCAAGGTATTTTTGATAGGATTTATGGAGTAATCGCAACTGGAAAAGTATTTCTGAATTTTTCTTTACTTACACTTTTACTTAGGAATCTGCCGTCCTTCAAGCAGTTCAAGGGGTAGAAGAAAATCAACATTTTGCAGTAAAAGTTTACAAAACGACTCTTTCCGAATTCAAGAATAGGTTCCTTTTTATTCTTTCGGTAAAAATAAATTTCAGAGGTGAATATGTGAAGGACGACTTTCGTTTCAAAAATCCTCGTGGTGTGTTAAAAATTTGGGCTGAACGAGAATTTATGAATCTGAAAAGGATGACGAACAACGGTTTACCTTGTCCTGAACCGATAAAGCTGAAACGAAATATTCTTGCTATGAGCTTTATTGGGGAAAACGTATGAATTTTCAAAATAATTTATTATCATCTTATTTCAGGGTGAAGCTGCACCTAGATTACGAAATGTAGACTGGGACTTTTTCACTGAAGAAGAACGCAAAGAAATTTTCCTTCAAGTACAATCTGTAAGAGTTTATTTGATGGTTTCAAGGGACTTTTTAGATTATTTCCCGAATGTATAAAGAATGTCGTCTAGTCCATGGGGATCTAAGTGAATTTAATCTTCTTCTTCTCAATGGAAAAGTTTTTGTGATAGACGTCTCACAAGCTATGGACATTTCACATCCACGAAATCTTCACTTCCTTACAAGGTTAGTTTTTCTCTTCTAACCGTATTGTATGAATTCAGAGATATTGAAAATGTACTAGATTTCTTCACAAATATTGGAACACCAGATTTACCAACAGCAGTTGCTCTATTCAATTTAGTCACTGATCTAGATATGAAGGAGGATGATAATTTAGCGATTCAAGTAGGCTTATCCTATTAAGAAACACTTTGGTAGGTCGAACAATTCTCAGTGGAAAATAGAGCTGTAACTCTTCGAAACGACAAACAGGCACCTGCTGATATGGATCTTCGCCTATATAATTCTGAAAAACCTGCTCGGGGGCCTTCTCCCGCAAGAGAGTATAACTGAAAAGGGTATTTATACTGCTATTTGTAGATGGTCTCAGAGTTTAGAATTTTCATTTCCCTTTACAATTGTTTTCTAATAAAACTTAAGCAAAATAAATGGGTGGCATCGACAAGTTAAATATTAACCTTAATAAAATAGCCTTCCAAGGAAGGCAAAGAAAATGGCTTGCACGTAAAAACCAAAAGCTCAATGGGAGATGTCAACATCATGTTTTGAACAAACAGGAATGGGCACGTGAAAAAAAGGCGTCGACCTAAAAATAAAGTATTGAGTTGCTGACGGTTTCCATGAATGCCTGATTAACAGAAGACGCCAATACGAACATGTTCTCCACAACAGAACGCTTTCTCTCCAACAACCAGTAAGTTAGCTTTCCTTTGATTACTTCTCTTACAGAGCCTTCTTTCAAGAAGGAAAAGGTAAACGATGTTCCAAACACAACCCAGTAGATCAATGGAAGATGTCAATAGATCCAATGAATGGGATATCTCAGAACCAAATGGATTTCCAAGGAAGGCAAGGAGAACGGCTTGCCACTAAAAAACCAAAAGATCAATGGGAGATGTCAACAGTTCCAATGGATGGAAAAACTCAGAATCAAATGGATTTCCAAGGAGGAAAAGGCGACAGGTTTCCTACCCACAAACCGAAAGATCAATGGGAGATGTCGACCGATCCAATGGATGGAATAACTCAGAACCAAATGGATTTCCAGGGAGCCGAAGAAAAACTATTTCCAACACAAAAACCTAAAGATCAATGGGAGATGTAGATTTTTTATTTCCTTTTTCTTGTATATTACAACAACCCTTGAAAATAAAGATTTCATGTTGATTTGAATATCCAAAATAAGCAAAGCAAAATGAAGGCTTCACACGAAATACCACGTAATGAGTTGACGACAGTTGCCATGGGTTACTGATTAACAGAAATAGCCAATTGGAATATGGCCGCCGCAACGGAACGCTTTATCTCCAGCAATCAGTAAGTTAGTTTAATTCTGATTACTTTTTATCAGAGTATTTTTCCAAGGAGGAGCTGGAGAAAGGTTCGCAGCTCAGAAACCGAAGGATCAATGGGAGAAATCAACAGATCCAATGGATGGAACAACTCAGAATAGAATGGCCTTCCAAGGAGGAACCGGAGAAAGATTCGCAGCTCAGAAACCGAAGGATCAATGGGAGAAATCGACGGATCCAATGGATGGAACAACTCAGAATAGAATGGCCTTCCAAGGAGGAACCGGAGAAAGGTTCGCAGCTCAGAAACCGAAGGATCAATGGGAGAAATCAACGGATCCAATGGATGGAACAACTCAGAATAGAATGGCCTTCCAAGGAGGAGCTGGAGAACGGTTCGCAGCTCAGAAACCGAAGGATCAATGGGAGAAATCGACGGATCCAATGGATGGAACAACTCAGAATAGAATGGCCTTCCAAGGAGGAGCTGGAGAAAGGTTCGCAGCTCAGAAACCGAAGGATCAATGGGAGAAATCAACGGATCCAATGGATGGAACAACTCAGAATAGAATGGCCTTCCAAGGAGGAACCGGAGAAAGATTCGCAGCTCAGAAACCGAAGGATCAATGGGAGAAATCGACGGATCCAATGGATGGAACAACTCAGAATAGAATGGCCTTCCAAGGAGGAGCTGGAGAACGGTTCGCAGCTCAGAAACCGAAGGATCAATGGGAGAAATCGACGGATCCAATGGATGGAACAACTCAGAATAGAATGGCCTTCCAAGGAGGAGCTGGAGAACGGTTCGCAGCTCAGAAACCGAAGGATCAATGGGAGAAATCGACGGATCCAATGGATGGAACAACTCAGAATAGAATGGCCTTCCAAGGAGGAGCTGGAGAAAGGTTCGCAGCTCAGAAACCGAAGGATCAATGGGAGAAATCGACGGATCCAATGGATGGAACAACTCAGAATAGAATGGCCTTCCAAGGAGGAACCGGAGAAAGATTCGCAGCTCAGAAACCGAAGGATCAATGGGAGAAATCGACGGATCCAATGGATGGAACAACTCAGAATAGAATGGCCTTCCAAGGAGGAACCGGAGAAAGGTTCGCAGCTCAGAAACCGAAGGATCAATGGGAGAAATCAACGGATCCAATGGATGGAACAACTCAGAATAGAATGGCCTTCCAAGGAGGAGCTGGAGAACGGTTCGCAGCTCAGAAACCGAAGGATCAATGGGAGAAATCGACGGATCCAATGGATGGAACAACTCAGAATAGAATGGCCTTCCAAGGAGGAGCTGGAGAAAGGTTCGCAGCTCAGAAACCGAAGGATCAATGGGAGAAATCAACGGATCCAATGGATGGAACAACTCAGAATAGAATGGCCTTCCAAGGAGGAACCGGAGAAAGATTCGCAGCTCAGAAACCGAAGGATCAATGGGAGAAATCGACGGATCCAATGGATGGAACAACTCAGAATAGAATGGCCTTCCAAGGAGGAGCTGGAGAACGGTTCGCAGCTCAGAAACCGAAGGATCAATGGGAGAAATCGACGGATCCAATGGATGGAACAACTCAGAATAGAATGGCCTTCCAAGGAGGAGCTGGAGAACGGTTCGCAGCTCAGAAACCGAAGGATCAATGGGAGAAATCGACGGATCCAATGGATGGAACAACTCAGAATAGAATGGCCTTCCAAGGAGGAGCTGGAGAAAGGTTCGCAGCTCAGAAACCGAAGGATCAATGGGAGAAATCGACGGATCCAATGGATGGAACAACTCAGAATAGAATGGCCTTCCAAGGAGGAACCGGAGAAAGATTCGCAGCTCAGAAACCGAAGGATCAATGGGAGAAATCGACGGATCCAATGGATGGAACAACTCAGAATAGAATGGCCTTCCAAGGAGGAACCGGAGAAAGGTTCGCAGCTCAGAAACCGAAGGATCAATGGGAGAAATCAACGGATCCAATGGATGGAACAACTCAGAATAGAATGGCCTTCCAAGGAGGAGCTGGAGAACGGTTCGCAGCTCAGAAACCGAAGGATCAATGGGAGAAATCGACGGATCCAATGGATGGAACAACTCAGAATAGAATGGCCTTCCAAGGAGGAGCTGGAGAAAGGTTCGCAGCTCAGAAACCGAAGGATCAATGGGAGAAATCGACGGATCCAATGGATGGAACAACTCAGAATAGAATGGCCTTCCAAGGAGGAGCTGGAGAAAGGTTCGCAGCTCAGAAACCGAAGGATCAATGGGAGAAATCGACGGATCCAATGGATGGAACAACTCAGAATAGAATGGTCTTCCAAGGAGGAACCGGAGAAAGATTCGCAGCTCAGAAACCGAAGGATCAATGGGAGAAATCGACAGATCCAATGGATGGAACAACTCAGAATAGAATGGCCTTCCAAGGAGGAGCTGGAGAAAGGTTCGCAGCTCAGAAACCGAAGGATCAATGGGAGAAATCGACGGATCCAATGGATGGAACAACTCAGAATAGAATGGCCTTCCAAGGAGGAGCTGGAGAAAGGTTCGCAGCTCAGAAACCGAAGGATCAATGGGAGAAATCGACGGATCCAATGGATGGAACAACTCAGAATAGAATGGCCTTCCAAGGAGGAGCTGGAGAAAGGTTCGCAGCTCAGAAACCGAAGGATCAATGGGAGAAATCGACGGATCCAATGGATGGAACAACTCAGAATAGAATGGCCTTCCAAGGAGGAACCGGAGAAAGATTCGCAGCTCAGAAACCGAAGGATCAATGGGAGAAATCGACGGATCCAATGGATGGAACAACTCAGAATAGAATGGCCTTCCAAGGAGGAACCGGAGAAAGGTTCGCAGCTCAGAAACCGAAGGATCAATGGGAGAAATCAACGGATCCAATGGATGGAACAACTCAGAATAGAATGGCCTTCCAAGGAGGAGCTGGAGAACGGTTCGCAGCTCAGAAACCGAAGGATCAATGGGAGAAATCGACGGATCCAATGGATGGAACAACTCAGAATAGAATGGCCTTCCAAGGAGGAGCTGGAGAAAGGTTCGCAGCTCAGAAACCGAAGGATCAATGGGAGAAATCGACGGATCCAATGGATGGAACAACTCAGAATAGAATGGCCTTCCAAGGAGGAGCTGGAGAAAGGTTCGCAGCTCAGAAACCGAAGGATCAATGGGAGAAATCGACGGATCCAATGGATGGAACAACTCAGAATAGAATGGTCTTCCAAGGAGGAACCGGAGAAAGATTCGCAGCTCAGAAACCGAAGGATCAATGGGAGAAATCGACAGATCCAATGGATGGAACAACTCAGAATAGAATGGCCTTCCAAGGAGGAGCTGGAGAAAGGTTCGCAGCTCAGAAACCGAAGGATCAATGGGAGAAATCGACGGATCCAATGGATGGAACAACTCAGAATAGAATGGCCTTCCAAGGAGGAGCTGGAGAAAGGTTCGCAGCTCAGAAACCGAAGGATCAATGGGAGAAATCGACGGATCCAATGGATGGAACAACTCAGAATAGAATGGCCTTCCAAGGAGGAACCGGAGAAAGATTCGCAGCTCAGAAACCGAAGGATCAATGGGAGAAATCGACGGATCCAATGGATGGAACAACTCAGAATAGAATGGCCTTCCAAGGAGGAGCTGGAGAAAGGTTCGCAGCTCAGAAACCGAAGGATCAATGGGAGAAATCGACGGATCCAATGGATGGAACAACTCAGAATAGAATGGCCTTCCAAGGAGGAACCGGAGAAAGGTTCGCAGCTCAGAAACCGAAGGATCAATGGGAGAAATCGACGGATCCAATGGATGGAACAACTCAGAATAGAATGGTCTTCCAAGGAGGAACCGGAGAAAGATTCGCAGCTCAGAAACCGAAGGATCAATGGGAGAAATCGACAGATCCAATGGATGGAACAACTCAGAATAGAATGGCCTTCCAAGGAGGAGCTGGAGAAAGGTTCGCAGCTCAGAAACCGAAGGATCAATGGGAGAAATCGACGGATCCAATGGATGGAACAACTCAGAATAGAATGGCCTTCCAAGGAGGACAGGGCGAGAGATTCGCATCTCAGAAACCGAAGGATCAATGGGAGAAATCGACGGAACCAATGGATGGAACAACTCAGAATAGAATGGCCTTCCAAGGAGGACAGGGCGAGAGATTCGCAGCTCAGAAACCGAAGGATCAATGGGAGAAATCGACGGAACCAATGGATGGAACAACTCAGAATAGAATGGCCTTCCAAGGAGGAGCTGGAGAAAGGTTCGCAGCTCAGAAACCGAAGGATCAATGGGAGAAATCAACGGATCCAATGGATGGAACAACTCAGAATAGAATGGCCTTCCAAGGAGGAACCGGAGAAAGATTCGCAGCTCAGAAACCGAAGGATCAATGGGAGAAATCGACAGATCCAATGGATGGAACAACTCAGAATAGAATGGCCTTCCAAGGAGGAGCTGGAGAAAGGTTCGCAGCTCAGAAACCGAAGGATCAATGGGAGAAATCGACGGATCCAATGGATGGAACAACTCAGAATAGAATGGCCTTCCAAGGAGGAGCTGGAGAAAGGTTCGCAGCTCAGAAACCGAAGGATCAATGGGAGAAATCGACGGATCCAATGGATGGAACAACTCAGAATAGAATGGCCTTCCAAGGAGGAACCGGAGAAAGATTCGCAGCTCAGAAACCGAAGGATCAATGGGAGAAATCGACGGATCCAATGGATGGAACAACTCAGAATAGAATGGTCTTCCAAGGAGGAGCTGGAGAAAGATTCGCAGCTCAGAAACCGAAGGATCAATGGGAGAAATCGACGGATCCAATGGATGGAACAACTCAGAATAGAATGGTCTTCCAAGGAGGAGCTGGAGAAAGGTTCGCAGCTCAGAAACCGAAGGATCAATGGGAGAAATCGACGGATCCAATGGATGGAACAACTCAGAATAGAATGGCCTTCCAAGGAGGACAGGGCGAGAGATTCGCAGCTCAGAAACCGAAGGATCAATGGGAGAAATCGACGGATCCAATGGATGGAACAACTCAGAATAGAATGGCCTTCCAAGGAGGAGCTGGAGAAAGGTTCGCAGCTCAGAAACCGAAGGATCAATGGGAGAAATCGACAGATCCAATGTTAACTGTTTCACATACTAGGTTTTTTTCAATTGATGATTTTGAATTTTTTCAGGGACTACTTCCAGGGTCATTCGCTTCCGGTTCCTTGTCCGGCTACCCGTATAATATCTGCCAAACACCATTCTACTCATTCTTCGTTGTTCGACTGATATCTGTTCTCTTTGTATCTAATGATGAGTGTTTCTATTTCCCTGATTAATGGTTATTTTTAATCCGATTAGTGTTATTAGAAACGTTTTCATTTTTAATTCTTCATTTGAATATTTGTCTTCTCGTTTCTCTTCAGTAATGTGTTTTATTTCTTCCGGTTGAATCAGTTGTCTTCTGCTTTGTCACATCAAAAGGGACTTTTCAAGTGGGCATCGCCCCTCATCGATTCAGTTTTGTGGTCCTTGGGGAGTGCTGTCGCGGCTCCTCTCCGTACCTATTTCACATTCTCTTCGCCTTTAGCTATTTTTGTCGTCTTCCTTTTTTTCTTTTCACCAATCGAATTCTATACTCACTGTATTTCTTTTCATCTGTTCCTTTGTAGTTTCTATCTTCCTTCCCCTTTAGTCTGTTGATCACTTTTCAGATCTCTTATGTCTTTCCTGAAATGTTCATTTCCTCTCTGATGATCGGTTGAAATGCGAGACGAAATCCGCTCGCTCTGTCTGCGTATCACAACTTTTATCAAAAAGGTATTTTCTCTTCCTCTTCTTGATCTTTCCAGGCGACGGCCTTTCTTGTCACCCATGTCGGTCTCTGTCTCATGGTTGCCATCTATGCTGTTTTGGGAGCCTTCATGTTCCAAGCCATTGAATATCCAAAAGAATTGGAATTTCAGGGGCACATTAGGAACGACACGTGGAAGGTTTGTTATTTTTCCTAAATATCCTTCTAGGTCGTGTATAACTTGTACGACTTCATCACAAACGAGTCATTGGTCGTCATCGAGGAACACGAGGTCAAGAGAGAAGCCCATCGACTACTCAAGAAATATGAAAAACTCCTGGTGGATGCTGTCAATTTTGAAGGTGAGTCTTAAAATCCATTTTTGGACCCAGAAGGGAATACCAACTGAATTAAAATTTGATAGCCATAGATTTCGTTTTGGGAACTTATATTACAGATTTTATTTTATGTTGTTCAAGGATCTCTATATGATGAGTCTATTTTGTCATGTTTGTACTTAACAACTATAGCCTGTCCCAAAAAAGCGATACGTTTTGCCCGTTTTTTACAATCTTGCTAAACGTCTTACACGCGCAGTTTTTATTTATTATGTCTTTATCATTAAGTATCTTCGGCAATCTGTTTCATTTTGTAAAAGAATAGTAGTAGTTCAGAAACATGAAAAGAATAATATAAAAGAATGTTATCCATAACAAGTTAAAGAAATAATAAAAAAAGAAAACTGCGCGTGTAAGACGTTTAACTGGGTTGTAAAAAACGTACAAAACGTATCGGTTTTTTTTGGGACAGACTACCTAAATTCAGTTTCCATTTCCAAATTATAGATCGACTGATTTCTTCGCTAAATAAAACAGATTTAAGCCGCTTTAAATTTTTTTACCTTGTTTCTAAATAGAAATATAAATAGGGAATGATAGTCCACTTTTGAATATTCAGACCTCTGGTACGTCCTATAGATATGCATACTTTTTTGACCTATATATGGCGATCATTCAGACAAAAAAGCATCAATGTCGTTTTCACAGGGAACAATTCACTCTAACAATCCTTCAGTTCCTTTTTCAGGCTACGATGAATTGGCGGACTTACGTATCCGCTACCAATGGACCTTCTCTGGAGCCCTTCTCTACTCTATCACCGTTTTCACAACAATCGGTTCGTTTCCCTCCGTCACCAATCAACTCCCAATTGACTCGCTGTCCCTCGGAGGTATCAGTGATTCTATTTGTCTCGAAAGAGCATCCGGGGGGTCAAACGAGGCCATAACATAGTCGTCGTCGGCTATCGACTCGGCAACTGACATGCGAAGGGAGAGAGAGAAGAGAAGGGGGGAAGAGATGACAGCTCTGGGACTTCGTCCAGTTTTCAGGCTACGGTCACATCTGTCCGAAGACGGATCTCGGTCGTCTGTTAACCATTGTCTATGCCATGGTCGGTATCCCTCTGATGCTTCTCTGTCTCGCCAATATTGCTGAAACACTTGCTCAAATATTCACTTATATTTATTTTAAAATATGTTGTGCCTATTGTAGATGGCAGAAGGTACGTATTCTACGCATTTAAAGAATGAAGACATTTTAGAATCGACGACGGGTTCGACGAGCGGCTTTGTCTTTCAGATATCATCCTAATGCTGCTGCCAACATAAAACGAGGTGTGATTATATCCTTTCAGTGAATAATTTTTCAGCTCACTCGGCTCGTTCTAACCAACGATATAACACAATGCGACGACATGCGTCCCTCAAGGGACGATCGAAGACCATCGACACAAAGAGTGTTCGAAGTTTCGGCCGGTAACCCTCTAATATATCCTTTAATCTATTTTTTTTAAGATACGAACAACCTCGAAATCATGTAGACACGATGTCTCTTCCGGGTCGACGTAAGATATCCCGAAGTCCAAACGGAACTCTTCGATATCCAAAACGCATGCAGCTGCAGAAATCGTCAACGACGGCGGCAATGGAACATTTAGCCATGCAAGAATTGGATGAGAGAAAAAGAAGAAGAGGAAGACCGAAACATGCAGACAGTCCGGCGAGAGAAGTTAAGGGAGGGACACTCGTTAGAGGTCATCAGGACTTTGACATTGTCGATTTGAAAACCATTGGGGGAAGTCCATCAGCTTTTCAGGAACTAGTTCATTCAGAGAAAAAGTAGGAATTTCTCTAGTTATCTATTTTTAGGAGACGACGAGACGAAGCCCTTCCGAATGTGGTGATTTCAAAAAGTAGAGAGGACGATGTAAGAAGTGATGTAGAGAGGACGGAGGAAACCTCGATGCAGTTATCATTTTCCGATGAGGACGACGTGGAAAGAAAGGGAGTTCCTCGGAAGCAAACTAGTGTCGACGGGAGTGTCGGTCGTCGTCTTCGTGAATTCGATGGACGGTCATATCGATCAGAGCGTTCTGATCGAAGCGATGAGATGTCTCTCCATTCGCTGAGAAGAACTGGATATTCAAGGGGACAGGAGAAGATGCCCGTCTCTGTCGGAATCTGTATAGTTTTCGCCTTTATCTCCGGGGGAGCTGCTCTGTTTTCCTGGTGGGAGGGATGGATTCCCTTCGATGGAGCTTACTATTGCTTCATCACGCTGAGTACCATTGGCTTTGGAGATATTGTTCCTGGTCAGTCACTCGACGAAGGAACCCAGGTAGAGAGTCTTCTCTCTCTCTCTGAGGATATAATTTCCAGACGAAACTTGTTGTCTGTGCCCTGTATCTTTTATTCGGAATGGCCTTGATAGCTATGTGCTTCAAATTGATGCAAGACGACGTCGTTCAAAAAGCCCGTTGGCTTGGACAGAAGATCGGCATTCTCGGTGAGTTGTGTCTGTCATGACTTTTGCTTACTGCTTTGCTTCTGTTTAGTACGTCCGATTCGGCTGAACTATGCCATCGCTAAGCATACTGTTTTCTTCTTCGGAGCTCTTGCTCGAACGAGTCGTATGTTTTTCGTCTGGTGAACATCTACTCTTTCAGTTCGTGAGGAATCCTCTGACTCCGAGTCAGATTTTGATGATGATATGATAGAGGAAGATGAAAGTGAGGAGAGAAATGACCAGATATATGTAAGCCTTTTCTTTTTTCTAGTATGTTCAGGACAAAAGAACAATCTCCTCCGGCTCTTCGAAACGTGATGATGAACTCCATCACCATGCTGCTTCCTCGCGTCGCCATCGTCTCTAACGGGTCCTTCCTCTTCCTTCGTCTTTTGCCTTTTTTGTGACCAATACAATCGAGATAAACTGTTACAATGTCCCTTCATGACTCATCTGATTATTCTCTCCGCAAGATCAGTTGTCGACCATATTGACAGTAACGATGGGTTATAAAAGCCACGAGCTGGTTTTATCATTTCTTCTAAAAATAATGTTTTCCCGTGCAATCGCCCTAAAAAATCTCTTCATATCACAGAGAAGGTCAATCTTTTTATGAGCAGAAGGACCAACTGTAATTAACGTTTAGGAAGTCTCGAACTGTGGAAATGAGACAACAATCGTCAGTTATCACAAAGAATATGCTTTGTTGTAAAACCAAATCATATCAAAACAATTAATGTCGATATCAATTAGGTATAAAGGTTTCCACAGTGTTCCTTTGCATGCTGATTGGTTGAAGCCAACATATCTTTGAAAATCTAAAAATAGAAAAGACACCGAGAAAGCATTGATTTTTTACTCCTGCATACTCACTGCATTCGCTGATGACGTTTAAGCAGTTTCCCAGTTCACTAGAGTTCCTATGTTCCGCTCCTTATGGATTCTGTATGTATTACGATCATTCGAGAATAGAGTAAAAGCTCGACTGCTGTGCCATTTGGATGATTTACTTATCCTTTCGGAAATCGGTGAAGTATCTCGCTGATATCATTGAGGCATCGGACTCATTGAACTAAGCCTCGAAGATAAATTTAAAAGTGCGATTTTGCAACAGAAAAAGAATAGTTCCTAGAAATTCTTCATGTTGTAGATCAATATTGGGTATATTATCGAAACCAGGCTGTGAAAAAGTTCCCCACGCAGTGGTAGTGGAATTTGCCTTTTTTTAAAAATAAAAGGTGAAGATCATAAAAGTAATATAAAAAAATTTTTTTTGCCTTTTATATTATGATTTGACAGTTCTTCTTCTCATATATTCCTTTTAGCGAATTGTGTAGAACCATCGAAAATGTAAAGGCCAAAATTCAAGATAAGGAAGATATTCTTCCCAATATGCATGATCTTTCCCCCATTTCAATAAATACTTTTATAAATATACTTTATTCAATCATTTGATTTGAACATGGCAATAGACTTAATAAATCATGAGCAAAAGATCACCGGCAGCCTGTCTCTTTTTTTTTCTATACCTGTTGAGCCATTTTTTCTCGTCGACGAGCCAGTGCTGCTTCCAGATCATTCATATGGGGAATTTGGGTAGGTGATTGGACGGTTTGAACTCTCGTGGCCTCGGATCTCTTTGGCGGAGGTGGAGGAGGTTGTTTCTTTGGAGTAGACTGCGGCTGGGTTAAGGGAGATGGTGGAACCATAACTGGCTGAGAAGTGATGTAGACTGATTTAGGAGGAATAGTCGAGGAAATGGGACGAGACTCTGGCTGGAAAGACATTAATAATCAGGGAGATATTATTTACCTTGGGAGGGAGACAGGCTGGTGTAGTGACCCTCGATACATAGACAGTCGGAGGAGCAGGGAAATCTTCATCGGAATCTTCATCTTCTCCTCCAATACTGGGAGAAGGAGAAGAACCCGTCTGGGATATCCTCCTCACAACGTCCATTGGGGCTCGTTTGATGGTTCCCGTTGGCTGTTCGTCATATTGAATATCGGTAGATTGAGCCGCACTCAATGTCGTCATTTGACTGTGTCTACTCAATTGACTTGGAGAAGGACAATGCATCTAAACATTCCATAGTAATCTATTCATCTTACCCTTGGTTGAATCCTCAAGTCCTGTTGACTCGAAGAGGTGGAGGTCGACGGTTCGTGGAGAAGAGATCCAGTGGTGGAACTAGTCGCCCTTGACAGAGTCGTCTGTCTCCTGGCATCGCATGCTTTCAAATAATTTTCATAGATGGCAGGTCCATTCTTAGCAATCCTCAAAGCAACGATCCATTTTCGAAAGGTCGGCTCATCCTCCGCACAGATATACTTGATATATTGACTTCTCTTGATTTGCAGCTGAGTCAGTTTGATGCAAATACAGTACTCCGTTGGAGCTTTATATTTCTTATGCCAATTAATACCGGCATAAACTTGATTCGAGTGAAGATTCATCAGACATTGAAGATCCTTCGAGGAGGTCTTTTTTCCTTTGGGAGCATAGTAGAGCCCACTGGGACGGAGAACGAAATAGTGCTTTTTCCAGCTCTTTCGTCCATCTGATTTCAGATAGAGGAAACCCTCAAGTTCTGGTGGAGAAACCGTCTCACGGCAGAAAAACTCTTCGACGAATCTCTGTTTTACTTCACGTGTCCATTGTTCGCCTTTGGGAACTTCCAGTTCGGTCGTTCTTTCGGTTACGAGATAGAGTTCAGGGCGGTCTGAAAAAAGGAGAATAAGTTGTTTTCTGGAAATAAAATAAAAATTGATAGCTTTGTTTATGAGCTCTAACAACTTCTTGTATGGCTATGAATCCAACTGAGAGGGTAAGAGAAGCCGTGGGCTCATCTAGTTCAAATTAGCTGGAGTCAAGCTCAAAGTTCAAAATCCTCAAGAGGAACAGAAAATCCTGTAGTTGCTCCTTTTTTTGATTTTTAGGCCGAAAAAAGAAACTGAGCTCACCTACGAATGGATACTTATCAGGTCGCCGGATGAAATGCAGCTTGTTTTGTGAGTCTTGCAACCACATCTGAATATTTTCCACTAAATTTTCATGATCCTCATAGATTCTTCGAATATACAAATCGGGGAATTCCTCGATGATACAGTGATCCTCCGTCAGAGTTATGTGATGCTTGTCGGCTAACTGTCTCATTGTCTGGAAAGCTTGATTGTCTATATATCAATCTCCTTACCTCAGCGACGGTCCATCTTTCATCAACCAACATTTGAAGCGGATCTCCATCATCGACGAAAAATTTGACAAATATCCTGGTCACTTTTGCCTCTTTCATTTTCTCCAGAGCTTCTTTTATCTTTTGAGCTTTTTTCTCCTCTGTAGTTGCTACTTCATTTTGTGGCGATATCTGAACACCAGCTGGTCATCCTGTCTCTCTTTGTCTCTTTCCTTCGACCCTTCTTACAAAATTACGGCCAGGTGGTAGCCCCTCCCTTCGTAATAAATTGGACGTGGGACAGATGTGTTTTCAAGTTAGGTTGTACGTGTGTCGGCTGTACAAAGCGGGCGATTGATGGATGGCTACAAAAAGTGTTCCTATCCACCTGTCCTGTTGACCCTTAGCTGTGTAGTAATCTCAGGAAATGGCTGATTTATAAGGTTGTTTTTGGGGAAAAGAAACCATTAGAGAGAGAGCCTTCTTGTTATGTCATTTATCCCAAGGCATCCTCTTGATAGAAGAGACGCGGCTACATTACCCATTCACGTTGTTCAAACAGATCGAGAGAGTCTCGTTGCGTCAGGGAGATTACGCGATTCGGATCGGGTGGACAAGCAAATACGGAGATTTACATACCTGCGTCGGACTGGGG
Organism: Oscheius sp. DF5120; assembly: GCA_932521415.1. NCBI lineage: Eukaryota > Metazoa > Nematoda > Chromadorea > Rhabditida > Rhabditidae > Oscheius > Oscheius sp. DF5120. The sequence goes on from OW051463.1 coordinate 1,934,675, forward strand.
GTATGTAGTGACTCGCGACAGCTGTCAGATGATGAGAAGGCACTGTTTCGATTCCTCGATTCGGTGGAGGAACCATCACAAAAGGCCGAGTCTCCATCAGGAGATGAACAGCTCGAAGCAGCCGATGGAAGACTTCTCACAACCGGAGGCGGTGGATGTTGAATGACCTGTAAACAATACAGTTATTGCATCCCTTCCAGGTGATCGAATTGGCGGATAAAGACCACACAATGGAGCGAGTGTTAAACGGTTGGCACACGGAGCAATTATCCCAGATGATGCGGCCAATAAACGACCATAAAAAGAGGCTCCTTTAGCCTCTTCGCGTGACTTCCCACGGCATGGAAATGCCATATGGTCGACGAAGACTGTCAGTCAATTGACACACAGACTCACCTCTTTTGGCATCGGCTCAGCAGGTTTGGTTGATTGCGGACGAAGGGTTGGAATACCGATAAGAAGCTGGTCGGCTGAAGAACTGTTCAACTGGGTTTCCAGGGCAGATAATTCTTCTAACAGAGCATCCAACTGCCAGTCGGCGGAGTCTGAAAGAGTTATGGTTTATTAGTGTTTAAAATTCTTTTTTTCTTGAGGCAATTAAATCTATGGGTATATGAGAAACAACTCTCGTTTTTTAACTAAAATTAGAAGAGATGGTAAGGAGCTTTCTGATCTTATGGAAAAAAAACTCATTCTTTATCAAAATTCCTCAAAAACCCCAAAAAGCTAACCTTTTTGCCGTAGATAGGTGCTGTATGCTATCATAATTGGCGCGGAGAGATGGGGGTTTGTGCCTGCGCGGAGCACTAGTTGGGTCAGTCAGGGGCGGGGCACGCCGACTGGAGGTCGCAGGATCGGATTGAGGGAAATGAACTGATTTTCCAGTGATTGATCATTGTCATTTATGGGATGTCCTTGTATGGTTAGTGGGTGACCTTTTAGGATCTCTGTTTTCTTCAAACTAGACTTGTTCTGTTCTTCTAGTACCCTCAAGCATCGGGATAAGTCCTTAAATCCTCTTCTTCCGAGTAGCAGCTACTTTTGTCGACTCCCTCCCTCCACTCAATCTCGATTGTCAGAGATTACTACCAGTCGGCTGAGCCTAACCCAATTACTGTGTATCCGGCTCCCGTCCCTTCATCAAAATGACCCCACAAACCTTTTATATTATTCATACTATATCGAACAGTGTCGATCGGCGGTTTCGGTGGAACTTGCGGTCGTTGACGAGCGACGACGGATGCCGTCGAATGGGAGGAGCTGGCCATCTGAAAAAGAGAAAAGTTAGAGAAAAGACGGAAAAAGAGAGAGACAGACGGCTCCGTGTTTGCCTTGCCGAACAAAAGAGAACGCAAATATGGCAACGCCGCCACGCGCAGAGTTTTCAGATAGCTTCTGGGGTGAGAAGTACGTGGGTCAATTGGGTGAGGTCATATTGAAGAGGGAGAGAAAGGTGAAGTGGAGGGATTTAGAGGAGAGAGAAAGTGAGTCAAAAAAGGCGGAATGTATGAGTAAGAGAGGAAAGAATAGAAGGAGAGCAGGGAACTATTCAAAGAAGAAAACCGACAAAGAGCATAGGAGCCGACTTGAGACGCCGAAACATTCAAACGAACATAAGGATGACGTGGTATGGGAAAGATCGAGACGAATATAAGGGGGTTAGGGTCCTCGAATAACATTACATTGATGGCAAAATGGGGAGATGATGATTTTAGTCGACAGTACATCTCGTTATCGTCGTCTGTTGGAAGATAGCCATGTTTGAGGGATTTTTAGACGAGTTTTATAAAAAAAACAATTGACTCATATCTTGACTGCATCAGAAAAAAATGGCTAGAAATAAATAAAGCAGTTTCCATGGTAGAACTCTTGTCTATCTGCTAACCCTGACAAAACTATATGTGTGGGAAATCAACCAGATCATATCATCCGGGATCAACTGCTTTTTCCTAGTCAATCGGTGGGCTTAAAAAATTGAAACCGGCTCTGATCAACGAGGTTTTTGTACTCTCATTGAAGATAGCATATTAAAGCTCACAATGAATTAAGTTGATCAAAAAATGTCTGACTGAAAGAAGGAAAAGAAGAACCAAAAATCTAACGGGGCAAAATACGTTGTTTGGAGCCACGAGATGATAAGGAAAGCAGCCGAAGAGGAGGAGTTAGTACTGAAAGTGAGCGGGGAGAGACACAATGGACATGGTCAGACAGAGTGTATACACAACGGGGAGGTCAACACGGACGGCAGCTCATCCGAAACGGCCAATTTGGGAGAGAATCGAAGGCAATTTAAGAGAAAAGAGGAGAAGGAACGGTCTGGAAAAGGAGGAACGCTCAAGAAACAACACGAAAAGTAAGAAGACTGACAGACCGTAAAAGGATGAACCTCTCGTATTGTTGGCACACCTGGACGGGAGAACAACCGGTTGGTGGACAACTTATTAGCATAGAGAGAGAGTGAGTTAGGGAGAGGTGGACTAGCCGGAAGGGATCGAGATTTCACACACTTCTGTTTGCTCGAAGGAGGCCGGAGATCCGGCAGAGATTTTTCTATCTCGATGAATGAACATGTGGCAAAAGAACATGTGGCTGGCGGATCAGGTTACGGGCACAGATACGGATTAGGAGAGCTACTTAAGTAATTTGAGAAAGCAGATGAAGGAAGAGGAAGAATCAGCTGATAAAAGAGAAAAGAAGCCTGTTCGAACAGTTGACCTTGACAGGATGAAAAGCTAAATGATAGTCATCAAGATGCGGGAATTCGTAAAGAGCGAAGAGGTGTTCGATACAGGTCCCGATGTGTGTGCGACGAGGATGACGCAAAATCACACGGGCGGAACTGTAGCAAAAACTGTGAGACAACGATAGAACGGTCAGGGGGTTTTTTGCTGTCCATCTAGAGTCCCATGGAATTAAAAAAATTATAGGAACTACAGCAATTTTTATCAAAAAAAAAATTCTTTTGAGCTGCTAAAAAGTAGAAAAAAAATACTTATTTCCCAGCTGGCTGCCGAATGAAACCCGATATCATCCATGCGTATAATTAGTGTTGATCCCCCTTGGGAAACCGTGAGTGTGTGCGCGGGCATTCTAATCCTATTTCTGGCGAGAAGGTGACCTCCACTTTTTCCCTAACCACAATTAGTTTTTTGTTGTTAAAACAAAGAGGCGCAATCAATATCTACGCGATACGATTGGATGAGTCAGCAAAAGAGAGAGAAGGAATGTTGGAAGAAGAAGTAGGGAGCAGACAGATGGCCGAGTTGTAAATCACTTTGTTACTTAACACTAAAGGAGCAATGCATATAGAATGGAAATGGGAAAGAAAAGAAGAAGAGAGAGAGAAAGTGAGACGACTGCAAAACGGCCGAGGAGAAGGGGACATAAATTTACGAATGATTAATGGGAGCTGACGGATCAGGTGTAATCCATGCAAAAGACAGGCAAATGGAGGTCTAGAAGTTGCAATGAATTATCTCTATTTAAAAGGAAGTGCCATTTGAATATTTTGCAGGCAAGGATTAATTAGATAAAAAGGAGAAAAATATATACAAAAAAAACTCTGGCAAGAATTTCAAAACCTCCTCATTTATGAACCCGTGACGGATACACGAAACGGACTTTTGATGGAGTTGTCCGCGCGGCTGGTGGATTGACCTCGGCTACACACAGATGTTATCGTTCGTCCGTTACGCTATGCCTCCATTTTACAACACGAAGAGAGAGTGAGGGAGTGCCAGCGGAGAGAGAGCCCTTCAAAAATTAATTCGCTCCGCGTCGTGATTGGCAGCAGTTCTCTTCTTCGAGACCTTCTTTCTCAAGGGAGAAAAGAATCGAAAACAATAGAGGCCACGGGGGATAAGTGCACGCCAAGAATCTTTTAGTAGAAATGAGTCAAAAACGCCACCGGTAAAGCCGTCTGTGTCGGCTGGCTAATTAATTAGCGGCGGCACCTGTAAAGACATCTATGCTCTGTCATTGATGAATCGACAAATGAGAATCGGAAGGAAGAATCAAGCGGAAGCCAAGAGAAGTCGAGACGATCGATTGCGGAAGATAAGGCTTCGTCGCCGATAACATCGCCCCTCTTCCCGACCATATGCAAAATTCCGACGAAGAGGAGAAAGACCCTGAGGCATTGGCAAGAACGACAAGCAGACGAGACCGGATTCGTGGTTTCGACCGAGAGTCAATAGAGGGGACACGTTGAGGAGGAGCTAGTAGAAAGGGAGGGAGAGGGATACGTGGAATCTATGTGGAAAACGACTGGGGAAAGGTAAATAGACAGCTGTGAAAGGCATGTTAACTGGTAGACGCTCTCGACGACCGCTGATCAATCAAGGACGTGGGAAACTGTCAAGATGTCAGAGAGCTAAGAGACACTCCCATTTGGGAAGGAAATCAAAACCCCGTTTTTTCTCTTTTATCCTTCTGACAAATTGTCTTTTGAATAAAATAGCAGCTGGTTGTTTGATTGACATGAATGAACCCACCTCATCGAGAAGCTGCTCCTCGAGAACGACTGTCTCGTTTGGATCCGTTTTGACAGCTGATAGAAGAGTTTCTTGATGAAGAAGGGGAGAAAGGAGAGGCGGAAGAGAAGTCGAGTCCAACAGGGAGCTGAATAAGGCGACACTGAAAAGAGACTCGATGTATGGAATAGAGGAACAGGAAAAAGGAGTCAGTTCGTAAATGTGTTCAACTCTATGGCAACATAAACAGAGACGACAGGCAAAATGGCCAGTTGGATAGGGTGTCGAATGAAGAGGGAGGAGAGAAAAGGGGGCGAGAGGAGGGAACAAGGGGGACCGTTATGCATAGTTCATTGGACGAAACAATGCAAGAGCTGACCGCTAGATGGACATCTGTCGAGAAAGTCACGAGGGAAGAAATCGACAGCTGAGAGAGACTTTTTGGATCAAAAGAAGGCCGAAGAGTTTCTTTTAATCCGACGGAATGGAATAAGCCTCTCAATTTGAAGGAACAAAAGAAGAGGAAGAACTTTTTATTCTAAACTTTGGATCGTTTTTGGAAATAAAAAAAACCAAAAAAAGTAACATCTCAAAAAGCATATTCAAAGGGAGCATAACAGTTGACGGCCGTTTTTATCGCAAATGAATTTGACAGCTGTCTATAAGAGGAGGAACACCTGAAAGGTGAGAGGCGACCGAATGAAAAATGGAGAGAAGAAAGGTGTAACAAGGAGCCCCTAAAATGAGTTTAATACTCGGCGGCTTCCTCTGCATACGGGGTAATAATTCTATCTACCTTCCTCGTGGAATGGTGTCTTTACATCGCGTATAACTATCACTAGAAAAACGCCGTAGAATTGTCCATAAAGGGAAACTCCAGCTGCTTCGTTTTTATCGTATTTATACAGCCTGACTAATAAATAGAAGACTAGCTTGTAATTTAATGAAGGGACTCCTTAACAGGCAGCAACAATGGCACTTGTATTAATTAATTGAACGGCCAGTGGTTGACTAAAGTGAACACTTTTGGTCCCGAGGGGAAAACGGAGAGGGAGAAGCTGCTGATGAGATTAAACGAGGCGGAATTTATGGCGGACGACGAATCGAACTGTATAGATCCGAGAAGGATTCGACCCTTTCGAGGAGGCCAGTCGTGTCAATTATTCACATTTCGATGAAAAATGAGGAAAACACAGGCGAAACAACCATTCATCACGTGGATAGCTCAATGAAAGCCAATTGAATAGGCAGAGAGAGATAGGGGGAAGGAATGCGCCGACAGCCGGTCTCTCGTCGGCCTGTCATAATGAGTAATTGGCCATACCTGAGGCGGTAAACAAAGGACACAGCACACCTGCCAGCCTCTCTCGTTAAATGAAAAATGGAAAGGAACTGACTGACTCAGCCTGGAACGGCCCCTGACTCAGCAGATGAGTGTAATAGAGCCGTTTCCGGTTAATGGAGACGACATAATAATTGGCTGATTCTAATCGAACTCCCGCCAGATGGGCTCTGTCTCTCTCTCGCAGGTCAGAGGTCGAGAGGGGAAGCTGTCACCACACAACCCTCCCTCTCCCAATTTTCCGTCTCAATTCACAAGATAATAAGACCACCATCCGCTTACCGACAATTGCGGGAGCTCCGGAAGAGCAAGACTCAGGAAAAAAGGGTGAGGTAAATATGACATATACAAATATCATAGCAAAAAGACGAGTCAGCAAATTTAAAAAAAAAAGAGGTTGATTTTAGTTTCTATAGGAATTTACAAACAGGGGGAAAAATGCGTGCGTAAGGGAGGCGACGGACGTGTTCGTGACCAGGTGGCCCTGAGTTTGTTGCTCTTTGATGCGTCCCTCCAATTCCCAATGAAATTCCCCATGACATGTCATCTATCCCGGCCGGTAATTGAACGCTTTTGTCTGCTGACGACCGACTAATCAAAGCTTGGGGAATCTGCATGTTAATGTCGTTAACGAGGGTCAAGAGGTTACCGCTTTACGGACATAACATACGACGGCCAGCTGTCAGTAAAAATGGCCAATACGAAAAGGAGAAACGCGTAAAAAATTCATGAGGCATAGCATACAAACAAGAGAAAGACTTACCACTTATCGCCGAGATTCTCCTCGTCGCTATCCTCACTACAAATGTCGAACTGTTCTTCCTCGGATATGACGGACATTCTGAGGGCTATTATGGAGCTGATTGGAGACAGCCGGCGGCAATTTGGACAACTGCAATACTCGGCATTGTTCGTTAGTTAGAGACCGACCAAGATTTTTATAAGGAAACAGCGGAGGAAATTAAAGATTCAAATTGGAGTAGAGAGACGGGTTGTTCGCATTCTATAAGCTGTCTAGACCGGAGACAAAAATAAGGATTAGAAAGAAAATTCTTACCTGTATATAAGTGGAATTGCATAAAAAGAAAATTGTTGAAGATTCAGGCCAATTAGTTTAAATAATTCCTGCGAAACGACTAAAATTCTGCGGAAATGGCTTCTCCTCCGTAACGCAAATGGAACACACGCACAAAGATTAGCAACGCCGAAATTTACGAGCACGCAATGTGCGTTACATGGTTCAACTACCAAGAGAAGAATATGAAAAGAGGGATTGATCTGTCTCTAACAGAAGGATTTGAGCTCTGACGCCTCGGGCGTGCCGAGCGGCGAGGATTTGAAAGACGAAAACATGACGACGAGATTAATTAGCAAACAAAAGACTGGCAGAGAGAAATAAAGGGGAGTCGTACACCGACGACCGCAGAGGGCAATAATGCGAGAAATCATTGGGTCCCCGGGGGAAAAATGCAATAAGGATTCGACGCGACACTACTCAAGCTACTAACGAACATCCTCAAACACTAAAAGAGCAAAGAAAAATGAAACTAGAAAAGGTGCATTTCGATGGATTTATAGGAGGAAGGAAAGCCACCACCATATGTATGCAAATTACACCGAGAGCTAGAGCTCAAAGACAGAAAATGTTCATGAAGCTATCCAGTTACTTATAAACATAGGAGATTAACAATAAGAGTAAAGTAAAATATTTAAAAATTCATGTTCTTAAAAAAACACACCTTAGGAATTGTTTAATTTTATAACCAAAAAAGTTGACACAAATAAAGTATTACAACGTAACAACAGGCTGCGAAGTTTTAGGCTTTGATCGAGTAGAACATTTTGGAGAAGGCGGATCTAACCATTCAACTTCTTCATCAGATGTTTCTTCAATAATGCCTTCCGTATTTGTATTTTCAATCGAGTTTAATACTCTGCTATCAACTTGCTGGTCTAATGATAAATTTAAAAAAACGAATCATAGTTACTTGTATCTTCTTTTGAGTTTATCTTCCGCTGCCTCTTTCGCGTAATCTTTTTCGGTCTATATGGAATGTAATCAGGATCTTCTGGCTCCTTTTTAATATCTTGATTTTCTATTTTAATCTAGAACTTATTTCAAAACACAACGCAAAAAGCCCCTGACAAGACACTGTCAAAAAGTTTAAAAAACCTCAATATTTCAGGAATTGTGTAATTTTTTGAAATACACATAAAAATAACAATAAAATAAACAAACCGGTTTTTCAATCTTTTCTCCAAGTCGTTTTTTAATCGCTCGCATATGTTGAATTAGAGCATTTTCTGTTTTTCGATCTCCATTTTTTCTGATAATCTGAATCCCATTAAGATTACATAAATTTAAAACCTCAGTTGTTTTTTCAGCAATTATACGAATTATACGCATATGGTTTTCGGGAATATTATTTAAATTGATACCGCAGAGACAAACACATGCAAGAGCACTTAAAATAACAAGTGGTAAAATTACTTACGAGCTAGTCTTAGAAGTGGGGTTTTCCATGATTTCTCTAAGTATGCGATGCAGAAAAACTGTTTCTATTGTTAAATCATACGGTAAACGACCCTAGATCGAAAACTAATTATAAAAATATAATTACATATTTTTCTATTCTAAATACTCTTGAAATATTGCCAGCTACAAAGCTCATTAGACGTCCATATGGAAAACTTTGACTATTTTCTGCTAGACGAACACAATACATGAATCCGTTCAATAACGGAATTCTTAAGATCATCAATAGACTCAATAGAATATACTTACTTAGCTCGGCAACCTTGTGCGTCTACGTAAATAGAAAAAAACTTTTGACCCATGTCAACCAAATCCAGATCAGTTCCTTTGGAGAATAACCTAAAGTCTGCTTTCTAAATAGGAAAGCATACTTGAACAAAATAGTTCCAATTAATTCATGCCAAATAATATAATAGCAGAGTCTGCAAGCCGTAATTAGCATTCTTTCAAGAGTAGGTCTTTCCTAAACTAAGCTTCCGAACTTTTTAAAAGGCAAACCGCAGCATGAATTACTTTCAAGATTAACGCTTTCAGATTTTCAATTCTCCGATCTTCATCATCAACATCTATGAAACATCGATCAGCAACATATTTTAAACCACGTTTGATAATTAAATCTATCATAACAGCTAAAGCAGTATCCTGAAAATATGTTAAAATAGCGTAATAAATTTACCTTTACAGGAGCCCGATCAACATCTAAGAAAGATGCCAACTTTATCAAATGATGATTTAATAATGATCCTTGTATACGTACACCAACTACACCCAATAAAAGACAGCAAAGCTGACGTCCTCTGAGGGTGCGGCCAATAAATAGCAATGGTACCTATAGAAAATAAATAATAACTACAATACCCACCATTTTTACACACGCATGTATTAATGTTACTGGAATTTCTACAGCTCTCTCATTACGAAAAACATTATAAATTACAGTAGCAGCACGTAGTATTGTAAAATATTGCTTTTCATCTGTTAAACGAAATTCCTTTTCTTCATCTTGAAAAATTTCTATAAAATCAAGAAGATCCGTTATTGTTTCGCTCAACCATTCCATGTATTTCTAAAAGAAACACAGCTAGACAAAAAAAATAAAGTTTATTTTACCGTATGATCCTCATTCGCAAGATTTGTCCACTGTTCACGAACAGCAAATTCAATAAGACTTAGGGGAGAACAAAATCTCTCGTCCAAAATTATCCGCTTCAGAGCTGATTCATAAATTTCTCTCGAAAGCGAGCATTCTCGATCTACACGATGAATAAGATAAGAAATCTGACGAAGAGTAAAGACTTGTATTGTACTAGGAATTTCAGAATATAGGAATATCTTTTCAGCATATCTAAATTACATTAATAATACAACTATGAATTACTCTTTGAACAGATTAGAGAGGACCATAAAATTCGGTAACAACTTGTTCAAACAGTAATCCTTATTTCCATAGTTTTCCGGAGTCGAATAAACACTACAAATCAACTCAACTAGTGAACGATGTACAAATAATCGTTGTGGTAGATCAATGTCATCTTTTCTGAAGCGGTGATTTATGTAATGAAAATTCAAACATAGCGACATCAGGGAAGTTAGATCTATTAAGTATTCCCAACGACTCTCTTAATTCTTTAGGAAAATTACGCAGATAGACTAGTAACTTTTGAGCATCTGATCGATTTCCAACAGTTTGCTCCATATAATAAGAAAATGCAACTTTTAACTGAAAATAAAATATCACATATGAAAAGTACCACAATGACAGAAATATCTTCCTCTTCGAGAAAGTCTATATAATCCATTAAAGCCATAGGATAAGCCGGTTTTGTCACATCATTTTCTTCATTACATACTTCAAAATCATCATCCTTTTCATCTCGAGAAAGCAACTTTAACCATTTAGGAACTAGCACAGTGCCAAGCATAAGTCTAACGCTTGCTAGAAAAATACATAAATACGAGCAATTATAATTACGATGACTGTCATTATTAAGGTTGGTAACTAGACGCATTCTTTGCTGCATAGAGAACGATCGAAGATGAACTTCGTTACACAATCTGAGAGTCATAAGTTTACGAAGCTGAAAGAATTTTTTTGGAAGGATACTTTACTTGAAAATCTTGCTCATTAGCAAGAAATAAAATGGCTTCATCAAGAACATATTCAGAAGATAATGGTAACAAATTAATGGCTACTTTTCGAACCTCCGAGGATATGTCATACAAAGAACGGGCAATTACTAAAATCAGCATAGAATTATTATAAAGCAAACTTTTTATGGGATTTATATTATTGTTGCTGTCACTAATAACATCTTCTATAGGTATTTTTGCAAATGCTTCTAAAGTGATTGATCTTACTTGGGCTGACTGAAACTACTTCAAAAAAATACAACTTACTTTATCAAGTAAACGAATAGACAATCTATGACACCACTCGTCAATATATTCAGATGGAAGACAAAAATCTTGAGAGTCAGCTGTAGACTGTAGCTGAGAAGCATGATTTAGTAAAACAGCCAACAATCTACATCCCATAGAACGATAATGTACATCTCTTGTATCGAGAAGCTACAATTAAAATATAAAAATTAATTTAAGCACACATGGTCAATGCATTCATTAATGTCGGAAAGAGGTTGTTTGCACTCTTGTCTGTATGCTTCAATCGCAATCTATGAAGAAATTAAAGAGCAACTAGACACTTACCACTGAGCAAAACTTGAAAAGGTTAGTTAGTTGTTTTTCAGGTACAGTTTTCTCAAAAACCACATTCATTAAACCAGTTACGGTATCATTGGACAACGATTCCAACAGCTCATCGTTTAGAGGCGATGTCTATAAAAGTAGAATAACATGAACACAAAATACTCAACTGTTACATAAAGTCCAGCTATATACTGATAATCTCTATTCGTAAATTTTGTAGTTTTTGTGACTTTCTTGTATATTTCGCGAACACAAGTAAGTTGATCTTCCACTAAAAAGTTAAAACAATATCTATTAGTAGCTTACTAATTTCTCGGCAAGTACGTAAAGTTTGATTCATAATTGCATTTTTATTTTTTGCTTCGTTTACCATTATTACTGAAAGACGAATGGAAAAATTTTTTTACTAGATATTAGAATTTCGCAAAACGATAAGAATAATAAAGAATTATATCAAACTTTTTATTACGTCTGAAACGCCCGTAAACAGTTAAAAAGTAAGTGGGTAGTTTCGCAACAGCTCAACACTGTACGATTAGAACCTTATACAATTTACAATATCGAGAACTTCTTTTTCGGAAGAACCCCAAAATAGAAACATAGATCTTGTAAATAGAAGAGGGAAGAATATGAAAATGCTATACTAAAAAGGGGTAAAATTACGGGGTATTTAAAACAATAAAATACAAAGAGACAAAAACCGTTTGACTTACTATGCTGCATCAGCTTATATATATATATAGCTCTCGGAGCTATTGCTTATAGCAAAAAGAGAAGAAGCAATAGATCATCATCCAAGTTTTGTCTAACGAATAATACAGAAATAATAATTGCATCTTTCAATGATGGTGGAGAGTATGGTCAAAGAAGCATTGATTACCAAGAGGACAGAAGCCATTGACAGTTAGTAAATCACATGCTTCACGTGTATCCTAAAACAAATTAACAATTAAAAAAAATAAGAAAAACATTTTCTTTTGTTCCGACCTTCATGTTGTGCAACTTTGATAGAAGTTTTTCAACACCAGCAAAATCAAGTTTCTTGTTATTAATTGAGTCATCGTCACTTTCCGAAGAAACAACCAATGGCATCTAAAAAAATGGAAACATAACAAATTTACCTGTTCAATCAGATGTTCTAGTGTTGACTGGGTAAATGTGATCGTCGTAGAGTGGTCAGGCTTCGTAGCAAGATTTTTTATGGTGTTCTTGTCAAGATTCTTAACGACTTTCTTAGTACGACGTCCAGCTAGAATAGCTTCATGAGATTCGCAATCTTGCTCTTGTGACAACATCATCCAACGAATTTGAGCACTTGTAGGAACTGATTGAGAGCGATTGAGTTCCACAATACTATGTGCATAACGACAGCTCTTACCGTAACGGCAAGGTTTGCCAATAATCCATGCTTCGCAAAACTGCAAAAATCATCAAATAAAGATCCAAACCTTATCAGCATTCTTATGCTTATTAGCATATGTACCAGCAGAACGATAAGAGATCACATCTACGCCAGACCCATCGGAAGATTCGGAAAACGTACGAGACTAAAAGGATAGAACAATTTACACACCCCTTTACCAAAGTGCCATTTCCTTCTATCACATCAGAGCTACTTGCGTTGTCATAATTATGACCATTCCCAAAACGGTAATGCTCCTGTAATTTATATATATTGTCAAATAAAATAAATGATACATCAAAGAAATTTCTGTAGCTGGTTCTTCGTTGACGAATAGCCTGAAGAGCCACGATCATCTTTGTCTCATACGATAGCCTCAAGGATCCTGTAAAACAATCTAAATCATCAATAATCTACATAATAAATAATATAAATAAGATGAAAACAAAAATTACTTGAAACATGGACATTCAAATGCTATCAAACTTATTAAAATTTTGACGTTATGACGGAATTGAAAGTTTAAAATTAAAACCCTATGGTTTGCATGCTACTAATTTTTATAAAAACATACTGGAAGCAAACATCTAAAGTATGAAAAAAAGAAAAAAATTAAGAGAAAACATAAGAAAATAAGTAAAAATGACAAAAACGACAGTTGTCGTAAACAGTGCGGAAAAGGTACCCCCTATCGAAGTATTACATTTTCGGCAAATTGTAAAGTACATACGTACATACGGTACATATCTGTACATCTTTGTACAGTACGTATTTGTAAATTACATACTTTTTTTAAAATATAATTTTTCTCGAGTTTTTTCTATGTTTATTTTTTTTGGTTGCAATTGTATTGCTTTTTATTAGCATTTTCTTCATTCTATAACTTACTCAATTTTTAGATATATGGATAATCCCAGTAAAATTTTTGAAGTTAATTATCAGAATACTGTCGATTTCGCTATACATGAAGTCTTTTTGCAAAGGTTAATTAGTCAAATTTTTGTTTCAATTGCAGAAATACGTATGTTAGAGTTAATGAGCCAATAAAACAATTGCCATTTGTTCAAGGCAAAGAAGTTGTATTTATGTATTTATTGAAAAAAACGGCTGTTTATTACTTGCAATATGTGTCTATTGATTTGTACTCCCCCTGGTCTCGTAAAAAAGTAATATTTTTTGCCGTTAGATACAGATTAAGTTTCCACAATATTATGCACTGACAGAAACTGGGGAAAAAAAGTTTATTAGCTTACTAGAAAAAATCTATTTTTTTTCTTATGATTTAGTCTTAATATCAACTCAATATCGCATCACAAATAATGAAATGAGTTGTTCGAAAAAAAATCTAATCGTTTGTAAAAAAAAAACCTAACCGTGTAAGCGTGTAAATCTAACCGGACCGAAAAATCGCTTACTCAACTTGAGCCACACCAAATCGACATAAAAGAAAGATGCAGTGTAAGTCAGAAATAGAAGAAAAATTACAAAAGAATAGGGAGTTTCAGAATTAATGCAATTCAATCTATTGCAATAAAGCTAATTAATAAGTATGTTTCTGTTTTTATTCTCCTATTTTTAGTCCTTAGCCGTATATATCCCTGTTGTTGGCTTTCTTTTTTATGTTTGTCTGTGTAAAAAATAACAAATATATCGGAACAAATTCATATGTCTTCTAGATGGATACGATTTACTATCCTTCCTTCTTGAAGCTTATTTCCCTCTCCGACAGTTCTTCGCTAGTTGATTGGGATGTTTTCAATGGCGAAGTAGCTGGAGAGATTTCTTCTTTCGATATATTTGCTCCTTGAGTGATAGTATAACTGAGATCTTTATGAAGAAGGAGTTCGATTCGAGAGCCCATTTCCTCTCTTCTTCTAAAATTAATTTTTTTTTCCTTTTTTTGGGAAAGATACGGACTTTATTAGGGACAATGTCAGCGACCAGGAATTCTGAAGGTATTGCCACATTTTAGAGTAGTGCGTTTCTGGGGGGTTCCTATCATATTCTCGATTACAAAAACTTTTCCTACTTAGAAATGACGGCGTTGTTGAATTTGTCCCAAGTCGGCTTCGTCTCATCCAAAACAGCGATGAGAGTTCTGTAGATTGCCGGCAGATCGTAGTTATGACCGACGGGATTCTCCCCACGAACCAGATTGATGACACAGCCGACAGCTCGATATCCACAACTCCAGGCGTCGTCTTGACGTTCGTAGTCAAGATCAATAACGATGGGAATATCTCGATTTGGAAAGAGATGGCCGAACATCAGCTGGATTTGTTCACGAACTGGTTCTGTCAACTGAAGAAGGTTTTAGAAAGAGATTAAAAAAGACTAACAGTGCTGTCGATATGGGAAGAAGAGAGACTATCATATAGGAAAACTTTTTGTCTCAAACTTAGATATAAAACGACATAATGGATCCGTTCGTAATCAAAGATGATTTGGACAACGCGTTTCTTCCCGGTGATCATCTTCTTCAGATTGTCTTCTTCGAGCTGAAAGAAGAAAGTTGCTTCATTTGTTATCGAATACCCGATGGCAGCAGAGCCATTCCCAGACGGTCTTTTTTCGTCTTTTCGTCTGAAAAAAATCCATCCATTTTGAGTTTTTTTCGGGACGACCACTAAATGGAGAAATCCGAAATGAGTACGGCAAAAAAAAATGATTCCAAAAAGGAATCAGCAATTTTGGAATTGGCCGTTTTGGTAAATAATGACAAAAATAATAGAAAGGAAAGAGTGAAAAAAAAAGAAGAAGAATCCTTGTCATTCCGCGCCGTGTTTCAAAGAATAATACGTATTACGTATGAATTCGGCCAAAATCGTTTTCATTTTAATTTTGAAATTTTTCAAAACTGCCAATATCTTTTTGGGCCGATTCCACAGTTGCGTTTGACTATATTCGCCCGTTTTCATTATTTCCCTTGGCCATTTAGTGGCCGTCCCGTTTTTTCCCCTCAAAATCGACAAATTTCTCATCTACTTACCGTGATGGCCTGAATGGCCAAAAATCCCTCGAAATCGTGTACAGCTGTGTTGGCCGCCTTCTGTAGCTTGTCACAAAAATTGTTCATCAGATCGTCTAGCAATCGCTCTCCGTAGACCTGCTCCTCTTCGCGGGCTGTCTTTAGCTCTTCGTCCTCCATCTCCCGGAATAATACCGTCTTCCTCGAGTTGTCGACCGACATCCAAGCAAATTAAGAAACTGAACTCCATGACCTGACAAATTATGTCGAAGACACGAATCGACTGGCGAAAAAAAAGAGGGGAAATAGCGGGAAAACTGTCACTTTGAGGGGTATTCCGACCTTTTCCAGCTACTGTGAATTTACGAAAAAGGTAAATTTTAGGAGCTCTGATGACAGCTTTGTCATATTTATAGTAAATTTACTAAATTAAGCTTTTTTTGAAACAGGACTATTATCATTGAATGTTTTGTTCAGCTGATTCATATATCCGAGTTATCGGGAAAAAATTTCGAAAAACTCGAAGTTTCATAATTATAGGCACTTGTATAAGTCAACAAAATTTTTTTTACAAAAGAGAACAAAAAGGATTATTAGTGTTATTTAATACTTAGTTGGTCCCCCGCCATTAAATGTGACATCAAAAAGACGATTAGGCATGCTACCTGTCAACTTCTGAAGGAGTTGTGGCTCCAAAGCATCCCATGCAGCCTTCATTGCTTATATTCAATTCTATATAATATTAATTTAATTAATATTTTCTTTTAAGGGTTAGCCTTTAATTATTTCGTGCTCGATCCTAATGATGAGTTGCAATTCTCTTTCAGCATGTCGCGTAGATGAGATGGTTGAGATGCTAAAGTTGTTTGTCAATATATCTAAGCATTCATTAGTCACAATCACCCATATGTTCTGTCTTTCAGCTTATCCCTTGCCATATCCACCTATAAAGTGTTTCACTGAAAAAACTGAAAATAATGGTCCCCTACTCTTAAAATAATATACGCCATACAATCGAAGCAGTGATGAAGTGATTCCTCATCGCAAAAATTACACTAGCGGAATGAGTCGAAAAAGAAAAATAGAAAACTCTAATTCGATAAGAAAAAAAGCCAGAGCTACTTCCTAGTAACTGACTATCCAGCAAACATCCTCCTTGATCGCCTTCAACCTTTCATTTGTACAAAAGATTGCTCACACAAGAGGGGGACAATTAACTAAAGAACATAACTCAACTGACCTACCCGGACAGAACAACAAAACCCTTATGCAGCCATCTTAAAAACCTTCTCGGCCATCTTGGAACCACTGATAAGGTTTTAAATCTTACAAATAGTAAAATAGTCCAAATAATACATTTATAAATGCATACAAGGGGTATATATACAAGTGAAGAAATGAACTCGTCTTTTTATACACTATCTTGACTCGTATTATGCCTGACTGTGGCTGGATATTCTTCTTTCTTCTCATTGCGAATCATTAGGTTGAGAATAATCAAGTTCAGAAACATCTGGATTCTCTGCCGACATAATCGGCTGTCTATCCTCGTCCTGATCTCCTTTTCTCATCGTGTATACAAGAAGAATAGCTGCTAAGGAGACCCACATGACTCCTCCAGCGACGATGAGACCGACACCAAGAATGAAGAAGGTGTGTTTAAGGAGGGAGAGACCAGCCAGCATGAGATAAGTCTTCTCGTCACAAAGGATCGTTTCATTCATCCAAAGGACTGGCATGATCATATCCCTAGTTTTCGATGATAACCTGAATAGATTCCTGACTGAAAGGAGACGAACTTACTCTAGTTTTCCTTTCAACATGCCAACATTGACTTGCATTGCTCTTCTGGCTTTCATCACAACTCCAGTAGTAGGTTCTATATCGATGATCGTCGTATCGTTCTTCGCATTTCCCTTCTTTATTCCTGCTATCATGGCAGCTACGAGTGGCTCAACATCGAAGAAATGAGCTTGGGATAGATAGACACGAGGAGAGCCAGGCTGGGTTCGGCCGACGTCGATGAATCCTTTCGGGAGGCAACCAGCTGAAAAAAGGAGATTACTGTTAAAAGGAAAGACTCACGGAATTGAATGGATGCGTTAAAGTATTTAGGAGTATCCTTATTACAGAAAATACGATTCTTCACAAGAGTTCCATCGAATACCCAGGAGGGAATATTGAAGCGAAGAGTAGGAACTTTTCCGTAAGAGGAGATACCTAAGTTCTCTAAGTAGATGGACCTAAAATTCCTCGAGTAAAAAAAATAGAGAAATGAAATTCTACCTTCCAGCAGCGGCTGCGAAAAGAGTGAAATTATCTCCTGGTTGAATCAAAGGAGGGAAAAGCTGTCCATCAGATCCATTAATCATCCGGGCTTCTGGTGAGTCCCATGTCACATTAGGCATGGCTGTCATTCCATTCCACTTGAAAATTTTTCCAATATTCCACGGTTCTCCTTTGCCTGTATTAATCTCATATTCCCCGTCATCTGTGTTATTCTGTCCATAGAAGAATCCAATCTTATTGGGTATTTTGGCTTTATCACATAATGGTTTCAATATTGACCTATTGCAAATAGCCCCAATGATTTCATCTTGATATCCGTCGAAGAGAAGCTGACCAACAGTTACCTGAAATGCAATGGATGAATCATTTTAACATTCATCGATGACACAGTCAATAGTAATATAAATATCCCACCTCTACGAAGACTGATTCATTTTTATAGACTCTTAAAACAGAGTCTACTGCGAATTTTTCTAAATCACTCTTGGCAAAGTCAACGAGTTTCTAAAACTTATTAAGAGAATTGTAATAAACTGACTTGGTAAATGATATTCGGAACAACGACCTTCTGATTAAGAGAGCAATTGAAACAGGAAAGAGACTGATTATAGAAGTAGAGATGCCTGTTTCGATAGATGATGTGGGTATCGTTGTGTGAGAAATTGAAACTCTTTCCTTGTTTCTCACTGAAGGATGATAAAGATTGACACGACTTACACAAAGGTATAAGGCCCAAGTTCGGTCAGAATTGGCATCGCTCCGTTCAAAACCTCGGCTGGATTGGTTACCTAAAGAATCCTTATTTTTCTCTAGAAAAAAATTCACATTAAAGATGGAGATCTCCAATTTCATGTTATAAGCCGGATCTTTCCACTGCTTCGTCATTTCATTAGGTACTCGAGTTCCATTCACTTCGACTGTTCCCAGATGATCAGCCTATAACCCTTCTGATTCTTCAATTTTTCCATTGACTCACAAACAATACGATTCTATCGATTACCGACGGAGCGAAGGTCAGTGAAAGAATACCAACGAATAAAAGGAACGATCCACAACCAACTCCACTAACCACCCGACATCGTGGGCCACACATTCTTCGTCTATGAGAAGACGAGAATCAATAGAAAGTAGACGGGAGTAAACAAGGGTCTAGTCAGAATGTACGCGAGGATTTCACGTGAGAAAGCGAAGCGTGGTAGGACCATGGGGAGGAGGAAGCGATAAACAATTGGGAAACAGCCGACGGATAAACAAATATGTTGATGAAAAGTGCAGAAAGATCAAAAAATCAGAAGGTTAGAAAGAGGCAGAAAAACAGTGAAAAAGGCAACTAAAAAGGGGAACAGACTTTGATAAAGCGTAAACAAGGGTTTTCTCGTAAAAATGGAAAGGGAAAGATCGTGAAGCAATATCCAAAGTAATGTGAAACACAATAAAGGCCCTTCAAACTATCAACAAGTTGTCATATACCATTATGATGAATGATCTACTGTCAGCAACATAAACAAAAATGTTTTCGAATGATTGTCAAATCATTAATAGGAATAAAACATGAGAGTGAATGGGTTCTTTGACAAAAAATTCCTGTTATGCAGATCACCACCAAAATGAGAAAAAACTTATATAGATTATAAAAAATATTGCTATCAATAAATTTATCGAAATAACGTTGTACCAGACTTGATTACCTTCGCATGGTAGATGGTTACAGAAAACAGAAGACAAGAAATAACATCTAAGAAGTGTTAGGAAATCAAAATAGGAAGGAATAAAAAGTAAAATAAAACATTATGTTTTCATTAATCCGCTGCGCCATCCCCACTCCCTTAGGATGTAGATAACATTAAATTAAAATTATCCGCATCTCAGTCGGCAAAAATCATATACGATATTGGAAACATTAGACCAAATATAACGACTTCTTTTGTAAAAGGAGGGGGAAACGAAAACGAGCAGATAGAAGATTAAATACGCAACTTGACACGGATTGTAGTGAAAGCCAGAAGAGCAGTCGATGTCTGAGTTCTAATGGTTTCCATTTTCACTGAGTTTCTTCGGGCAATCTCGGAAAAACAGCATAGCATAGTGGAAAACGATGTCGACATCTTCCTTTTCGAATGACGGATACAACCATAAAACCTTCTTCAGAAAGTTAAAATGCATCATGCCTCAAAATATAAGGTCTTTACTAGGACACTAGGACATGAGCTGCAATTCGCTACGATCCTCCTATTCACCCTGCAATCGTTATTTTTATACTCATTTATCGCAAATGTAAATATATTTATATATTATCAAAAATATAATCTGATTTAGTGGAGATTGGGTATTTCGCCAGATTAGTGTAGTCATATAATATCATTTTATTTTCCTTTAGAGCTTTCCTCGAAGTGAAATTATCACTTCCCTAGCTTTTTTTTCATCAATTTTTAGAAAACATGGTCATAGAAGAATGGAATGATAATGGAAGTAGCTGAACCTATTTCTAACACAAGATCAAAAGAACATGTAAGTCATGTATCCCTTGATCTCTCCTTTTTAAACTTTTTTTTAAACTAGAGATTAATTATTGTTGTTATCTAGACAAACAAGATGCGTTGTCTACAACGGGTAGACTTGTGGATATAGTCACGATAATTATTTATTCTTTATGGCTGGATCCCTTGACAGTAGTTCTTGTTGAGAGGAAACTCGCAGACATATTCGTTGTTTGAGTCTTTATTTGATTGGGAAAACCATCGTCCTGTCTTGATGTTGACGAGAGTTACCAGGTCTTCCTGCATAGCCTGTGGCTCTAAACAATTTCATTTGTTGCTTTTTTGACATACGTCCCGCTGCCCAGTTGGTGTAGTTCGCCTGGTTTCCATCAGTCCATTGCCAAGCTCCCATCGTCGTTCTATATCCGATTGGCATATAGGTGAGCATTGTCGCTGGAAGTTCTAAAAACGCATTTCACTCTTTTCGAGAACTACTTGATAGCCAGGTAGTGTATTGATCATTTTCATTTTGGTTAGAAATAGATGGCAGATGACTTAATATCTCCGTACATTTCTTTTCCGACTCCAATACTTCTGCCTCCTCATAGATTGAATGACTCGTCACGAACCATCTGAAAGATTCTTTTCAATTCCTCTAAACTTACTTTTGAGCCTTATCAGCATAATAAATATAAGGGTTTTTATCTTTGGGAGTAATCAGGGGAGCAGCCGAGTTCCCATCCTTGCAGCGAGGAATCTAAATACTTATTGTATTTTTTTCTCTTACTTCGCAAATAAATCCATTAATTGTTTGATCATTGTCATCCATAAATTGCCAAGAAACAGACAATGGGAAGTTGTTCACAAAGACACCAGCTGATGTGTTCTTCGGTGTTCCCTTTTCTTCAATTATTCTTTAAAAGATGTTGCTTTCAGAACTCACTGAAGTCATTGTAGCTGAATGCCTTTCCATCTGACCATTTCCATTTCTCTGTAAAGTAGTTAGCTCCAATCCAGGCATTGTCACTTTTGTCAGATAAGAAATCTGCGAATAGATTGAAGATGACAATTACTAACTGTGAGTGATGAATGATTCGTGTTCCTTGCTTCGAATGGAAGTAAGATGACCTCCATAAAGATTACATACTGCCTCGGCAGCTGACCAGCGTAGTCTTACACTATCAAAATATAAACATATATATTCAACTTACTGGCTGAATAGATAACATGAATTGTATAAAGGCGACTCGACTGTGTTCAGCGGGCAGGTTGCTTGACAAACTACAAAAAGAGAAAGTAGAAATAGTAGCCTCATGGAGTACCAATTCATTGAAGACAGCAGTCCCAAAAATGTGTGATAACACTTTTATTGCATTTCATCGACTAAACTGGAAGATAAAATGTTTGTGAATTTTGTTTTCAGATTACACGGATCATAAATTATAGAACCATTATTGATTTCGAGGATGACATGATATATATTGAAGTTTAAAAACTTTTTCAACTAGCTAAATTTGTAATCATAACTAAACGAAAAGTCCTGGCAAATTGTATACAGCATATTTTACTTTTTATTTGCTCACCTTTTTCAGGCTTTTTTGTGTTGCAGAGTATATCTGTGGTGGTTAAATGTTGCCCATCCTAGGTATATTATTCGTATCAATTCATAGCTCAAGGAACTCCTAGACGGATTGTGGACACAAAATCCAAGAAGGAAATGGACTATACATAGTAGTTCTTATTGTGCTGTGATTATCAACCACGTCAGTCACTTTTTTGTTCATGGTTAATTTGCTTACATTTGTCAGATAAAAATTTTTATGAAATGGCAGAAGTGAAGAAGAAGAATTTCGTAATAATGCTTCTAAAATATCTTTATTTATTTGAGAGATCAAATAATTTGATGCGAACGCCAGTCGTCTAGATCCATATCTCCAATATCCTCATCATCGCTATCTTGTTGCTTTTTTCTATTCCTCTTCTAAAAAAAATATTTTCAAACAATTATCTGTTACAGACCTGATTTAACAATTGTTCTTTCCGAATTTCCAAATCATTTAAACGTTTCAATTCTGCAAGATGTTCATCTATAATTCTTAAATCCCGTTCTCTGGCTTCCCTTTCATTTTCTTCTTCCAACTAATAATAAAAAATTCCAGATAATAATTAATAAAAGAAAATACCTTCAGCTGTTCTTCCGTCTGTGTATCATTTAACTCATTTAAAAATTTGTCAAACTCTTTGTCTATATGTTGACGATGATCCACAGCTTCTCTAACCTAACGACAATATAAAATATCTATACTATCAAACCATACTATCCTTCTTTTTGTCATCGAAAAAACCAACAGGAACTCCTTCAATAACGTTCGCTGATTGTATTCGTGTATGTTTTTCCCTTTCTTCGATTCTAGCTTTCTGCCAAGGTGTTTGTGCTCTGAAAATGAAAATAAACTAAATAATCTTACTCTTTATTAATATCTTGATTATCGAAAAAATCCGTTGGTAGACCACCATTTGAAGTAGTCGATATCTCTTCTGCTAAAAAAGGTGATAAAAAAGTTAGGAAAATACCTTTTGCTTTTTTGGGAACAGGAGCTCCATTTGAAGAAGTAGCAGTTCTTTTAGTTTGATTTATCAGTTGCTTCTTTTTGTTTTCAATAGCTTCTTTGTGCTTACGACCATTCATATGAGCTACCCATGCTTTTGGATTGATCTGAAGTAGAAAGTAGATAGGTAGAAACATACTTGTGTGTTGCAGATAAGACATTGGACTTGTCCAGCCGAAGTAAGTTTAGCAATTGCTGGATTCAATTTTAACTCTGACATACTAAAGAATTAAATTGCATTAGTACATGGGATAGCTATAAAAACTATGGCATGGAAACCGGAATTAAAGCACAACTGATCAAAAAAATAAAACTTCATTTAATCTATAAAAATGAAATGACATTTGCGAGATCAGAGAAAATTACGAGACAGCATGGTTGAGATATTAATACATATAAAAATACGAAACGACAAAAATGCGAACCGTATTTTCAAACGACCAGATCAATAATTACGGAAAGTTTAAAGAAAATGATATACCGGATAACTTTTCCCTAGCACCAAAATGGTTGAGACAAATCGCAGATATGTAGTGGAAAGAAAAAAACATTGACAGTGAAGCTAATCTTCATCACTTGAAAGAATTTCTCCTTCTGATAATTCGGCATCTGGTGGTCGAGGAACCTAAAAAAAAGAGAAATACAAATTAGAAAAAATTATTAATACCTTTGGAAGTTTTGGGACAGGAGGTGGTGTGGGTTCTTTCTTTTTCTTCGGTGGTGATCTATCATAATCTTTAATTTCTCGTTCTCTTTCATATCCTCTGCCACCATGTCGATCTTCTCTGTCTCTTCTATGAGGTGAGCGTACCCTTCTATCTCTGTCATCACGTTTAATAGATAAAGGTGATCGGGTTCGTCGAGGTATCTACAAGTAGTTATAGAAATTTTTTAAAAACTACTTTATATTCTGCTTCAGCGTAAACTCTCCGAGGTGGCGTTCTTTCTCTTCTTCTTTCCGGTATCTCGCGTTCTCTGCCTCCAGGTAATCGACCCTGTTGGCGATCTCTTGTGCTTTCCAAACCGCGTCGTAAATTTTGTAATCGTTTTACCTGATCATTATTTACAATATTATTAAAAAAAACCTCTTGTGATAAAAGAGACATCTGACTGTGTTGATGCTCTACTGCATTTAAACTTTTTCTCAGTCGTATTCCCATATGCATAAAAACTGCTCTAAGATCATCACATTCAAAAGAACATAGGTCTTTTTCAGAGAGCTATAAAGCAGTTGGTGGAAACAATTCAAATCAACCTTTGATTTTCTTTCATCTATGAGTTCTACTATATTGTTGATCTTTTCTGGGTCAACAGTGACCATCTTAGGAGCTGGTTTCTTATAACATGCTGTGCTCCATAAGTCTAGTTCCAGCTTGCCTTTGGCTAACACAAAAAGAGGATCTAAAATAATAAAATAAGGAAATATTATCAAACTTACTAATAAATAAAGTTGTATAATTAGAATTATCGAGCACATCAAAGTGCTCAGAAGCCAACATATTTTCCGTTGGTGAATCAGATCCAAGTATAGATTCAACATCTGTAACATAAATTTTTTTTTTCTTCTTTTACCCAAAGGAAGTTCAGGAAGTGATTGTGGGAAAATTCCTCGTAATGTAAATTCTCTTCTCAATTGCATTAAAATAACTCCAAGTCTGTTGCCACCAAGATATGGAGGTCGGAATGCAAGTGGCAACTGGCATATTTCCAAAAGCTTATCCGTTCCGATATCGCATGTTTTACACCAAATTCGAAGATCCTGCTCTCGCATTCCAATGGCCAATTCAGATTCAATAGAAGAAAACCGAGCACAGTATACCTAAAAATAATTTTAAGATTGTTGATGTAATTTAAAAAAAAAACCAGAAGTGCGTCTCCAGTGTCAAGAAGAGCTCGTAAAATAGGAGGATGCTGTTCCAAAAGTAATTTTAAACCATCATAAATTGCCTTAACAAGAGTAAAGCAAAAAATTTTTTTTTTACTTTTTGCCGCCTTTCCATCCACCAACTTTGTTCTCTCTCCATCACTCGACCTCTATACTCAATGGTTTCATGAAGGCGTTCCCAGACTTCTAATGAAGATAAATTCGGTTCTAGTAGGTATTCCTTATCTTCACGATTAAAGTTGAAAAAACTGAAAAGACATAAGAAGCAGTTTCAAACTAACTTTATAGCTTGTATAGCTACATAATGAGCAGGACTTGGCAGTCTTTGGTTATCAGCCATAATCTCAGCTGGATATAAAGGGTGAAACACTGACTCGGCCGTAAAACATATCATATGCTGAGAAATAGTTGAGAGATTTGTTGTTATTGGAGATATCTAAAAATAAAAATCAAAAGCAATGTTAAAACATACAAGTGGTATTCTGTCTCTTGATTTAATGGCAAATTTCTCTCTCAACTCCATTAAAAGTAAGCCTGTTTTATTCCCTTTGAGATGACTAACTGATCTTGAAATTTTATTTTCCTAATATTGTTTATGAATAAAAATAAATAAAATACTTTGTCAATCATCCAATTTATTGCTACTGATGGAGAAATATATTTTTTTGTTAATAGATGTTGCAGTTCATATTCAGAGCTACCGCAACACCACATAGGATCACCGTCTAAACGAAGAATAAAAATAAAACAAAAACAAACTTGAACAATCTATTATGATAGCGTTACCAGTACTTAAAAGTAATTGTGCAAGGTAATCATGCTGATTAAACTAAAAATAGTTTAAACATTTTCTTGTTATGCAAACCTTCTTCTTCATCGCAGACTGTCTCCATCTATCCATCTTAGATATCTTGCTTTCTAACTCTTCACTGCTAATCTTAAAAGGAGGGATATTAAATAAAGCCAATAAAAATACTTTTGCATTATTTATAGTTTTCCAAGCCACCTTCTCTACATCTATTGGACTGACGCATGTTTGAATCTTCTCTACTGATGTGTCTTCAATTTTTAAAGAAAGAAGCAGCTATTTATTAAATAGATAAAGTTTCATTTTCTTACTTTTTCAAAAACATAATGCTCCACTGATCTATATCTTTCATTTTTAATTTCGATGGAAAGAGCGAAATAATTACTCAAAGGGCGAAATATACCCTAAAACCAATAAAGAATGTTTTATAGCATACCTGTAGAGATATAAGAAGTTCATTTACTTTAATTTTCACGGGATTATCATCGTCATCTAATGAAAGTCCATTTACTTCTACAGGGGCTAAACTAAGCATCGATTGCTGGCGTGAAGCTTTCACGTCCCGACGCAACCACATTAAATAATAACTAAAAATATGACAAATATTAATAACAGAAAATACCCGAGTCGATTTTCTCCAAGAGCGTGGTGACGTATAGAATCATGTCTAAACCAATAACTAATTGTATTAGCATCAACTTTTTCTCGTTTCATCCATTCTACAAAACGATTTTCATCCATACCTGTAAAGAACGTAATTAAAATTTAAAAAACCTATTTATTACCAATTCCTAATTCCCTATCGTTCGCGTCACACACTATCAGAAGAGCATCACGGGATTCATGCAAAGCTTTTTCAAAAGCTGAAAAATATGTACAAAAAAAAACGAATAAACCTTTATCCTGGGCTAATCGTAAGCGTAAACCCATCATAATATATGATGCTCTACTCTCTTGTAAATAACTTGCAAGTGTATCCATATCATAGCCTTGTGGCATATTTTCTTCCAATAATTCGTTGGCCTTAAAGTAATTATACAAACTTAATGGACATGTTTTACCTTTGAACGTACTTCATTGGCAGAAACGCAAAGAAGTTCGTGTATAACATATTCAGGCACATTCAACTGACTTAATATCATCGAATGGGCGTAGTGAACAACAGATGGATATCTAGAAAAAATCTACTAAACAAAAATATAAGAAAAAATCACCTTTTTCCGTTGTCCTTAATGGCATAACTAAATCCACAGTGAAGGCAATCTGTTTCATTTCCGACGAGCACGATTTTTCCTTCATCCATACTGTGGCCCAAGTCTGAAAAATTCGATATTTTACAATAATTATAGAGTAAAGTAAATGTACAAGAAGAAAAGAAAAACCGAGTCAAATAACGAGCCAATGAATGAAGAAAATCTGAAAACGTATATATGAGCAGAGATAAGAAAGATATATTGTCAGAGAGAGAGAGTGTAATGAAGACAAAAAATAATAAGTAGATACTTACCTCGATTCTTTCCAATTCGACAACAAACTTGAAAAAAATTTGTATTCCTTTCGACGTTGAAAGAAAAGGAGCAACCTTTTTCAGAAGAGACTTCAACGACTCCGTCCGTTGAAAATTCAAACTATTGGCCGCACCGGGGTCTCGCGACGCGACAGTATGCCACCGATAGACCTTCAATCCTTTCTCTGTATGTTCAGTTTTTACCTAAAGGCCTTTTTTGAACATATTTCTTGTTTTATTCAAATTTTTAACATAATATTGATAACAAATAGGATAGAAATGCTAACCTGCTACATTATTTTCACAATAAACTGAAAAAATCAATACTCTATTGCTTATGGTCATTGTGTCTAGTTTGCCTTCATTTTTCGTCTCTATATTTTACTGATATGAAATAGTTTATTTAGTGTCTTGGGCCAACATGGCTGCTGCCAATCAGATCACCAAGAAGAAGAAGGCCGTCCTTGACGGTGTTTTTAAAGCCGAACTCAATAATTTCCTTATGAAGGAACTAGCCGAAGACGGATATTCCGGAGTTGAGGTGATACTTTTTATTGCTTGTTATTTTTTTCTTTATAGGTTCGTCGCACACCAACGCGTGCTGAAGTAATTATTATGGCCACCCGCACCCAATCTGTTCTTGGAGAACGTGGCCGTCGTATCAAGGAACTTACCTCGGTTGTCCAAAAGAGATTTGGCTTGGAGGAAGGAAGTGTCGAGGTAAGTTGGTTTGATTTTCTAATCGATATATTGATGGAGTTCTTTTTTCTTTGTTGTTCTAAATTCAAAATTTCAGCTTTATGCTGAGAAAGTCTCGAACCGTGGTCTTTGTGCCGTCGCCCAGTGCGAGTCTCTTCGTTACAAGCTGGTTGGAGGGCTTGCCGTTCGTCGTGCATGCTACGGAGTTCTTCGCTTTATTATGGAGTCTGAGGCTAAGGGTTGTGAAGTTATCGTTTCTGGAAAACTTCGCGGTCAACGTGCTAAAGCCATGAAGTTTGTTGATGGTCTTATGATTCACTCTGGTAACCCTGTAAACGATTATATTCAACAGGCTGTTCGCCATGTGCAACTCCGTCAAGGTTTGGAAGTATGTTCATAATTCCTGTTGCTTTTAGGTGTTATCGGTATCAAGGTTAAGATTATGCTTCCTCACGATCCCCGTGGACAGATGGGACCCAAGAACGCTCTTCCTGACCAAGTTATTATCTCGGAACCTCAAACGGAGACTAATCCATCTGAGCCCCACTCTGAACATGTTCAAGAGAAGAAGGAGCTCGTACCTCCAGTTAACATGGCTCCTCAAGTTGCCCCACAACTGGCACCAGCCTATTAAATTGTTGCTTGTTGCATAAAGTTGTTATTAAATCATGTACAAGCTTTATGGGTTTGATCCATGAATAATATAGGTTAGACGAGGTATCAGAAATCGAAGACTGCTGTAATTCAGTTATTTCCCGTGAAGGACAACAGTGTAAAAATGTAAGTCATTTTTCAGTTGTGAATGCCTCTACTACCGCCGCTAAAACGATCTTCCGAGGACGAATCGTCTTCTATAGACAAGTAATTATCTGTGTGTCTTTGTCTGATATTGACGCAGATTTTTTTGTTTCAGAGTTTGCTACAATGCGAAAGGAATTGGGCTTCCTGTTTTTTTTCTTTTTGGCATTTAACTATTTCTAATAGAACACTTGACATTATTTTTGGAGGAAGTACGATCCTTATGTTTCCTAGATCACCGTTAGTGCCGCAATTAAATCGCTCTTTGGGGGACGAATAGTCTTTTATCGACAAGTAATTGCCGGGGTGTATTTGTCTGATATGAATCGATAGCAATGTCTTTTGTTGCACATTTCGATCTCTTATGATCTTGTTTCAGGAAGCGTACCGTTGAAGTAATGTCTCAGATCACTCGTCAAATTATTCATTCACCAAATGCTCCTGCGGCTATTGGTCCCTATAGGTTAATTTTTTGTTTTAATATAGTATCGAAGTTTTAGCCAAGCTGTTCGTGTTGATAATACTATTTATATAAGTGGTTCTCTTGGTCTGGACGCTAAAACTATGCAACTCGAAGAAGGCATTGAAAAGCAGACTCATTTAGCACTGAAAAATATTGGGGAGATTTTGAAATCTGCTGGTGTAGGATATGGTAATGGTTAGTTTCTTTTCTTTCATTTTGTTATGATTTACTTTTAGTTGTAAAGACTACCGTACTTCTATCAGATATGAACAATTTTCAAACTGTTAATGATATTTACAAACAATACTTTACTGAGAAATTCCCTGCACGTGCTGCTTATCAAGTATGTTTTAAAAATGTTGTTTAAATGAATAGGTCGCTGTTTTACCAAAGAATGCACTTGTGGAAATCGAGGCTATTGCTGTTGCTGGTGAGATTAAAGATATCTAGAGAGATATATGTAGATATTTTTCCCACTGTGATTTAACCATCCTATTGTTAGTTACCAAATAAAGTTTTTAGTAGTATAGTCTGGGTTTCTTTAATATGTTTGTTTCTCTGCATACGTTAGATATTGCTTCTAGAGTAATGTAATGTATGAAAAGCTGTCTCAAATCAGAAAATGGTGGAACGATTTTGGTCATCGTTTTTCACCGTTGGTTGCAGCCCGTTTAGCTGTAATGAGTTTGGATAGTATTCCAAGTACAATAAATGTCAGCAAAGAATATCTAAGTACGTTAATATTTATTCTATGTGTTTTTCGATTTAGATAGTACTTACCGAGATATTATAAGAGATTTGGATAATAAGTGTGCAGAAATTAATTTTCATCATCCTATAAGTAGAGATTTGGTTGAAAGAGCGGGAGATACACTCGAAAAGAAATTGGGCTTTCGGTTAGAAACGAGAGAATCAAAGATTAGCGGAGCTGGGAAAGGAATATTTGTAGTATCTGGCTAGTTTTTTTTCATTTGCCTCATTTTAGTCGGTACAGGTCGAATTTTACCGGGAACAATAACTTCTATTTATCCGGGAACCATCTATGATCCTTGGGATCCAATTATTTTACAATCTTTAGGCAATCATTTTATCCTTCGATGTCAGGTTTGTCTTAAAATTTGCCTCATTTTTTAGGATGGCGTTACAATTGATGGCAACAATAAGCGTTTATCTGCATATATACATAGATCTTGTGCTTTTCGAGATCTCTCACCTGAAGTAAGTGATCTGACATGGTTAACTGCACACCCCTTCAATTTTTTAAATACCGGTCAATATGTTAATAATGGCTCTTCAACTCATAATGTGCAATATATTGACTTTGACATTCAAGAATGGCCTTTTAAATTTCGTAAATATCTTCCCTATGCTGTTTTTTCTATCTATAGAAAGGCACCAATGAAAGTAGTATCATTAGTAGCAATAAGACCAATTGAAACGGGTGAAGAGCTACTTTCTGCCTATATTTCACAGTAAAACTTTTAAACTGTTGATATTTTGTTGATAAGTGGTTACCATTCGTGTTTTTACACTTATATTTGTTTTCCTATGTCTATTTAATTCTTCTTCAGGATGAAACCATTATTGTGTGTTCGATTTAGAACAAATATATTACGATTTTTTTCTTCCAAAAAGATACCATTTCCTGGAGACGAAGTCCTTATTTCCGATGAACCGATTTGTAGCAAGGTTCAATTGTATTTTATAGAATTATTTTTCAAGATTGATCCTTCAATCGTACCACCGGTTCCTAGTTTTGACCAGAAACTGATCCAACATCTAGAAAATTTGTCTCTTGTTAGATTTCAAGATGAGTATGTATGTCTATTTTTGTTTTTTTTTATTATTCCAGGCTGTCAGCACTTTGAGAGATGCAGTAGCGCGAGCAAATCGTCTTCATACTATTGATGTTTCGGTTTGTTAACATTTTATTTCAAATTTTACTAGAATTTGAAACCTATGTATACAATATGGGAAGATCAGAACTGTCCTCTTCATGATGACATGCCAGAGGAACCGTTATCGGTCAAAGAGGTATATCTTACTGTTGTATTTAAGTAGCAATATTCCAGACAGTAAGCAATGCGGCTTGTTCAACAGAGGACTACTTCGTGACCCCTCCTGGCAATATTCCTTTAGAAGAGTCTTCTAAACCGCTGGATATTTCTTTAATTAACGAATGGGATAAACGAGGCGTAGCAGTAGCTCCAAAACCGAGGAAAATAATTAATCACGATAAATAGATTTTGATAAATTTTATTAACAATCAAGAGATCTTGAAACACGTACTAATTACAGCGGTAGAAGACTACATTAAAATCCGCAAGTGAAGAGATTTGGATTTTTTACAAAAAAGGAAGAAAAAAAAGATTTAGACGGTTTGACACATAGTGATGAATTCATTTATGGTTACCGCACCACGTCCGGCGGTATCAGCTTGCTCAATTAGGGAGGTAGCCTCCTGAACGGTAATCTTTGTCTTTAGTGTTTCCTGCCAGGCAATTACTAGCTCTTCCGCTGACAACTAAAGGAGTTGTTATTCCACTTTGCCTGTTTACCTACCAGTCCATCGCCATTTTGATCAAACTTTTTAAACATTACGTGCAGGTCTGCTTTACAATTGTTCAGCTTTATTTTCGACGTCACAGCCGCCAAAAACTCTTCAAAATCAATTTCTCCGTCTCCACTTTTGTCGCTGACACGCATAACAGCCTGTACAACTTTAGGAGAGACGTCAACACCGAATTCAGCGAGCATTTTTGCTACCTGAAAGGCTTGATAAAGCCATATTTATCGTACCTCTCCAGCTGAAATAGTACCAGAACCATCATCATCCATAGAGATGAAGATGTTATAGACTTTCTCAACATCATTTTTGGCGACATCATAACGTAGAGCCAATTCGGCGGCATTATTCAACTTTGGCTAAATTTTATTTATTACTATAAGAGAAGTTTCACTTACCTTCTTCTTGAGCTTCTTCTTCGGAATCTTATGATCGAGCAGCGTCTCCCAGAAGAGTGCATCCTTCTCCGCGGGCATACTGAAATATGATGGAATGAAAACATTCAGGAATTCAATTCGTTTACGCAGCCACGTGCGACTGAAGGACTCTAAGAGGAGGCGCGTGTGAGTATTTTTAACCTCTGTAATTTGCTTTAAGAGGAGCCCAAAATGACGATCGTATAGAAATCTAAACTGGGTGTTTTGGCTGTGGCTATGACGCTAAACACTTGTAAATTCATAATACAGCGGAAGGAGATGTTTTCTGGTCAAACAAGAAGGACATTCCTACAATTGAACCTATTCTTCGAAGATTGGCTTAGACTCATGGCTAACCTACGAGATTGCAATTCGACTCCTACGGAAATGAGAACCGCGTTTTTTGGAGAATAAATGATGACATAGTTTGAATGAACAAAAAGTTATTTTCATGTTAACCATCACATCGATGACAACGAGTTCAGATGCGAAGCACATTCTGACTTTGTTTCATATGGAAAAGAGGCTGCCGAAAACGACAAAATATGATTATCCGTTGATTTCTCGAAGGAAATTGGTGTTCACGCATGGGATGTCTTCACCTGATCGAACGACGGAGTGTTAACAGCGGAGACTTCTTTTTCGGTTTTAAACAATTCATAGAGGAGAAGAAGGGATAGAAGAACCCTTCGGGGATTAGTTTCATCGTCGGAAAATAATTCCGGTTGTCAAAGAAGGATTTAGAATGATGAGCAAACAAACTACAGTACATGAAAGAACCTATTGTGAGAACCGAATAAGAGTAGATTGTATCCCAGTGGAAACGGAATAAAGGAGGAAAGGATTCCGGAAGTAATCCATAAATGGGGCCCAGGGTGGATTACCGAAGAAGTTTCGAGATGATCAAAGAGCATTGAGAGTAATTTTGAAGGATTATACGAGGGATTACAGTGCACCCTTGGGAGCACCCATCAAATGGCTTCTGGATAGTAAAACATAACGATATCATCAATCAGAAAATGTATTAGATTGCTTTCCTTCTCATATGGGTAAAAAAATTCAGTTGGAAAGATGAAAGCAACTGGCGTTTCAATGCCATTGGACTAAAACAACTGGTCGCCTTCAAAGTGAAAGATTTACGGGTGAAAGAAAACTATTGACAAGAAAGAATTTGAAGGAGCAAAAAGCTCAATTCGCGTGATAGAGTGATATATAGAGAAACAAAAGAAGAAACTTACGGGGACTGTTCGCTAGTCATTTTGACTCAAAAAAGTTGCCAAGGGCAATGACATTTTTTTTTTTTGAGAAAAACAACGTGGACAGCTGTCTGTCGGCAATCAAAACACAGATCGTTCCACAATGAATAGGTTGCTTTACGTTTAACCCCCGCTTCTCTTATTACCTACTGTAGGAGAAGAAGTTTTCTCGGAACTAATATCCTCGTTTTAAGAGTTGAATTAGTCGAATGTGAGTTAATTGAGAACGACGGAAGATGCTCGAATTACGACTAAGAAATGTATTCAGAGGATGCATTATAAGAAAAGTCTTGTGGACGTATATAAACGTAGACAAACGTCATTTACCTTACCGTTTCTTATTGCTTCCATTATTAGTTCGAATGCAGCTGAAGAAATCTGTCATCTTCTGAAAGCAGACTTCGTAATGCGAGCGATGAAAGAAGTAGAAGTCAAAATGATGTGAGAAAGCAAAAAACACGCCTGTTCGGATTGACAAAAGCCACCCGGAAGTGTCTGGACTAATCGGAAGAAGTAGAACAGCAAAAAGAGCAATCGCATTTCTATTGAATAGCGTCACAAGAAAAGTGCTGTTAAAAGAGGGAAGTTGGGGACCGATGACCTCCGGTAAATAGTCGTTTTAACGTCAGAGTAGAGGGTAGAGTAGAGTTCTTTGAAAAGAAACGCGGAATAGTTTGAGTTCCTCGCCGCTGGTGTTGGATTTCAGTGAACTACGTTGAAACGTGCTAAATATCTTGCCGACGAAGAATCATAGAAGTTGACCCGCTGCATAAAGAATACTGTTGAAATTTATAGACTTCCGCCTTTCTATCATATTAATTGTACCCTGGGGCATATTTATGGCTAGTGGGTGTATTTTACTCCGAATTCTACAACGCAAAATTTACTCATAACTGAATGAAAACTTAAGTTTTTTAAAAAAAAAAAAAGCTTACCGGCAGCTATTAAAGAAGAAAATAAACGTTACCATTTACAAGAAGTCAATAAGGTAATCTATATGGCAATCTCCTGGAATAATAAGAAAATCTTCTCCTGTTCCATGTCCATATTGTGCGAATAGCCTGCCTTTTGTTATAGACTTTAATGAATTGCTGAAAACAAAGATCATAGAAATAAAAAGTAAAAAAACCTACAGCATATTCTCTCGAGGTATATTATCACAAACAATCTTCGGAATATTCATCAACTCGAGAATTTGACAAAGAGGAATATGCCAAAATTCCGCATATTCAGTGACCTAAGTGAACATAAACCAATCAAGATAGCTTACTATGAGATTTGTTTTGTCTACTTTATTCTCCTGTAACCATTTTTTAAGAGCGGACCTTCCAAGTTGAATAAATAATTTGTATATTCCTCCACAAGCAACGCGGTCAGCTACTTTCTCGTAATTTCTTGTCAAAGCATATGGTTTTATACAGGGTTGTTCCTTATTCGAGAAGATAACAAACTGAGTAGCCCCTTGGAGATCCTTATACCCTAAAAAATTCGAAAAAATATTATTAGTGACAAAAAAAAACTACTTACCGTTAATATTTCCTACGTAATGAATAGAATAGTTATAACCGAATCCAGAACTTTTTAGTATATTTTTTACCCTAGGTAAATGATAGGATATGTAAAAGAACTAACCAATCAATAAATTCTTTCCGCGTAAATTCATATTTGTGATCGTCGTGACGAAATTCTCCAGTCTGCATACCGAATGCTTTGTTATATTCATGATTAGGTGTCGATAGAATAAATAATTTTGGTCGAATTTGATCGAGAACAAGACGAACAAATTTTTCAGCTTCTTGAACAGAAATATGTTCAATACTAGAATTTTTTTGATATTTCACGATATAAAATGGACATACACTTCTGTGGAACAAACACAATCTGTTCCAACAAGACGTTCGTCATATTTCAATATGTCACCTTAAAGAAATATTAAAATAAGTAAAAAAATACTCAACCTAGATAATGTTCGTACAAAACAGGAAGTCGATCAGTTCCTTTGATCGAATTACTTATTTGTTTAGATTGTTGCCTGCAAAAGTTTCATATGAAATATTTTCTAACCTAAATAAGCGTATACCCTTGGCCAAACAAGCCTCCTCAATATCAACAGACATAATACGTTCAATTCCAGTCGAAGCAATATCAGGAGCTAAGAATTTCTCCAGGGAAGATTCTCCACATCCCAGTACAGCTAACTGGAAAAAATCTATTTTGGGTGAAAAAAGTTAACCTTTTTTAAAAAATATCTTTTTTCATGAATATATGATTTCAGTGTATTTTTCACAAAATGATTTCTCTGAACTTGAAGAGGTGGTTTGAAATAGCATGGTTTTCTTCCACTATAAAAATTGTCATCATCACTATCATCTGGTAGACAATAGACATTATCTTCAGTCTAGATAAATGCATTGGTGACAGAAAACAACATACTTCAATAATTTTCTTCTGTTTAGGATCTTCCGGTTCTTTCACTTCCTTTTCTATTGGCCTTTGAGAAAGTTCTTTATCAATACGACCATAAGCCGTTAGAATTATTTCCTAAACAAACTTCAACAATTAAATACACGTACAACTACATTGTCTACTTCCCAGCCATCTTCACTCATGATCGTAACCTCTCCTGAAATTGACTTAATATTCAACGTTATTGGAAAAATGTACAAAAAAAAATTATTTGAATATAAAAAGTCCGTCAGTACGAAAACACGTACAACCATTGCATTTCATCTAACTATATATTTTATAAGGCGCTTCTATATCGATTTTTTTTTTAATTTTTTTTATTTCTAAATAGTGTCTTAGATGGCAGAAGTTGAAGCGCCAAGAATTATACGAAGAAATGACCCCGGAACCAAAAGAGAAGTATGTTTTTTAATACTAATATAGTTTCTTTAGGAATGGTCAAAATGGCCTCCTGTTGCGTTCGAAGATATGGATTCTACATTAAATGTACAACAATACTTACAACAATTAATAGCTAAAGATCCAGCAGATATTGATGGAGTTTTAACTCCGCCAACAGATCTGGTTACTTTTATCATGTCTTATTATTTTTCTAGGATGAAGGAGTTTGGAAATATGAACATCTTCGACAGTTTTGTCTACAACTCAATGCTCTAACATTTGAACTACAGGTAGGATGATTTTTTTAATACAAAAATTCGCTTTTCAGTTGGAGTGCGTTCCCGAAACATGTGTTCAAATGACGGCTACTGAACAGTGGATATTTCTTTGTGCAGCTCATAAAAATCCCAAAGAGGTTTTCAAGCGTCTCTTCATGTTATCTATTGTTTTAGTGTTCAGCCATTGATTATACAAGACATACATTAGATGGTGCCTGCACCTTACTAAATAGTAATAAGTATTTTCCTAGCCGACTGAGTATCAAAGTTTGACTTTCGTTTAGTCAAATCTTTTTCTCAGGAATCATCAATCGCAAAGTTAGGATCTGTTTGTCGACGCATATATCGTATTTTTTCTCATGCTTATTATCATCATCGAACTATCTTTGACAAATTCGAAAACGAGACTCATCTATGTAAACGGTTAGTGTGATATTTTAAAACATTTTTTTTCAGCTTTACTATATATGTCACAAAGTACAATCTGATGTCAACGGAACATTTAATTGTTCCAATTCTGCAAGAGTCTTCCTAGACTTCATTATGGTTTACAACTTGTAAAAAGTGTTCTTTTATTTCTGTTATTTTGGAAGTAATAAAATTATTTTAAAAAAAGCAATATGCGAATATCGCACCAACCGTTCGATCGTTATATTATTTTTCAAAAAACAATGGAAGTCTTTTTATGCAACTTTTAACAAAAACAAATAACCAACTAACCTGTAACAAAGTCTCCTTGGTTGCACTTCCTAAATTCTAACGAGACAAGTTTCTCCCTTTTTGTTCTAAAAAGTACATTTAATAAAAATAAGTAGAGAACGATTATAAACAGCACAACAAAAGAAAAAAAAATAAACAATGCACGCGCATTCTACAAGTGAGCGCATAAATCTTACATAATCCGTGGGCAAATTATAAATTATATATGATACACTGTACTTTTTTTGGAGTTTTAACAGGAAAAAAATAGGTACATGATATTTTCACAGTATTTGCTATACCGATCATCTGCCATGTTGATGGTTACTTTTTTTTATTTGCGTTTTTATGTATCATTGTATTGCAGATGACCGAAGAGACTGCACTTGATTTGCTTAGTCGACTAGGATTAAATTTAAAAACTCATACTGGTGTAAATTCGATTGATAGATATATGAAAGGTGGTTTTGAACCTGGAGGGTTTTATGAAATTGTTGGTGAACAAGCAGTAGGAAAAACACAGGTAAATTTGCTATTATAATCATATTTTTCAGTTTCTTTATAGTTTAGCAGCGTCTTATCTACTTGTGCATAAACACAAAGTGGCTTGGATTGATATGAATGGCTCTTTTGTATCTTCAAGATTTATAAAATTTGTTACATGCTGCACTGAGGGTGAGGTTAGTACACAATTGTTTTTTGTTAATCCCGATGCTTTATCTAGATATACTGCGAAGAATATTAATATCACATGCTTATAGAGCACATGATCTTATAAGAACTTTACATGAAATTCTTGTTTGTTTTTCATCTCTATTAATTTCTATTTTTTTAGGACGATTTTACAGAAGTGAAACTCGTATTAATTGATAATATTGGGTCGATTCTAGCAAGAAGTGCTTTCACAATACGTGATGGAGAAGGTTCATTTCATGTCAAATCTGATCAATTGTCCTTTAGGAAAGGGCCAATTAGCAAGTGTATTTAATGCCTTAAACAAATGTGCCGAACGAGGAATTACTGTGATTGCGACAAATCATCTGGTACATTTCTTCTTCTGGTCTATTTCTTTAGATAAAATCCAATGGAATTACTCGCCCCGCACTAGGAT
Organism: Oscheius sp. DF5120; assembly: GCA_932521415.1. NCBI lineage: Eukaryota > Metazoa > Nematoda > Chromadorea > Rhabditida > Rhabditidae > Oscheius > Oscheius sp. DF5120. The sequence continues at coordinate 1,972,809 of OW051463.1, forward strand.
TGTATTGGAGAATGAGATATGTAACCCAGAGATTCTTCATTGGAAAAGATGAAATCTCTCGATTTTTTCGTCGTGTTTCAGAAGATGAAGAATTTGTGTGTTTTAATTTGCAATCTTACTCTTTTTTTATAGAAGTCTGCTGCTTCTGCTGTTCGATTCAGCATCTATGAAGGAGGAATTCGAGAATATGATAGTCTTTCTTTATAAATGGTATTTTAAATACATTTTTAATTTTAATCCTTTATTACATTATCTCTCCTTTATTTCTTCAATTTTAGGGTGCTCACTTCTCGTAGATAAAACAAAAATAGTAAAGCAAAAAAAAAAGAATAAGAATACAATAATTCTAATCATCTTTAATTGAGGTTGTCAACTCTTCATCCACCTGTCTGAAATTAAATAATGGATTCGTCAAGGAAAGGGATAATATTCTTGGATCAGTAGAAAATGTACATTCATGATTTTCACTTATCATTAAAAAATTCTAAGGCAGATTGGTGGTTTCGATATCCACATAGTCATAGAGAAAAATGATAATTGGCTTCAAGAGAGAATTTGCTTGTTTTCTATCCTTTTTGTTTTTCGAAGGCTTGTATAAAATTCCAACATCCAGACAAACGACAATTGAAGGAGTGACTTCGTTCAAAGACGATTGCGACGAAATCTGTTTAAAGTACGTTTGAAAATTTTGTTGGCTCAAGAGGTTAGACAACAGTCGGACATTCAGAAGTCGAAAGATCGAATTTTCGACACCAATTTACTCTGTGAAAAAGACTATTGAGATAAGCTAGGAACAATGATCCAGCTTCTTCGGTCAAATTATATATCATTGTTGACTTGTAATCGATTACAATGTTTCGTTTATTTACATGAATGTACCAGTAAGAGAAACAAAGTATTGAGATGACAATGCACCACGAAAAATCACAACACAACATAAGTTAGATGAACCGACGGGTAATATAAGCGAGAGCTACGACGAGTCATAAGATGACGCAACATCGACAAATTCCTAAAAATATGTTGTTTTTTGTACTGTGTTAATTTTTTTCATGCTATAATACTAGGTTTAAAAACTAGACACACAGAGGTCAGTTAAAAGAAAATTTGTATGCCTGGATTCTTTTTTTGTGCCCGCGGGCCTACTTCTATAGCTGGAACACACCGGCCCGGACTGGATTGATGGCTGGAGGAGGTGTTGCTGGGGCAAAATAGGCGTGAATGTCGACTCCCGGGCGATATTGCTAAAAAAAAATTTTTTCGTTTAAATTATTTTATATACTTTGAAGCGTTGAATGGCGTCTTTTGAGATATTTTGACAGTCATATAAATCAATTCTTTGAAGTATTCGTGCATGACGAAGATGTACCAAAGCTGCATCCGTAATAGCCGGACAATTATCCAACTCTAATACCTACAACCCTTTCTTCGGTCAGTTTTTTGTTTTACCTGTAGATGATCCTTGTTGTTAATCATGAGATAATTGATAGATTCATCTGTGATTAATTCACAATGGGAAAGACTCTAAATGTTCGTTTTTAATCATTTTTTATTTCTTTTTACCAATTCAGCCAGATTTTTACAGTGAATTGTGAGGTTGTGAATACTGGCATCTGTTACCAATATACAATCCTCTAGATCCATTCGTTCAAGTGATTTACACCCTTTTGCTAGGCTTGTAAATCCGGCATCAGAAAGCAAGGAACAGCCAGACAGTTCGATATCACTGAAATCACAAAATAATCCTTTATCTCAGAAACTCACGTTAATTTCTTGCATCCAGTACTCAACGCAATGAGAGAACGATCAGTTATCTGATTGCATTGACTTAGATTGAGATACTCTAGATTAGGACAACCTGTGGCAATAGAATTAACGGTGTCATCAGTAACCTGAAGTTGAGTTAGTGGAATAATAGTGGACTTACAAAGCAAGACCACATGTTAAGACTAGTGATATTTACCATTTTGTCCTCTACTCCTTGGAAACATCTTTCGGTAAGCTGAAATATTTTTTTAGATCTGTTGTTATCTACACGTACTCCTTCACATCCTCGTAGATGAAACGTTTGAATATTCGGGCATCCAGTGAGGATCATCTGCACTCCATGGTCAGTTACATTCTCACACCAAGAGATATTCAAATATTCCAAAAGCGAACAGCCTTCTCTTAAAAAGAAAGCTCGTTCGTCGAGTAATTACCCACCCTATGTATTTACAAGCTCTGTCAGTGATGGCGGTGCAGTTTTCCAAATTCAGATGTTTCATTTTATGGCAGTGTCGACCGAGATTTTCACATGTTCTATATTTAGTTGATGGAATAGGAAAAAACTCACGCATCAGTAACCCGTTTGCACTTGAAAAGACTAAGGATTTCAATATTCTTACATCGAGTAGTGAAAGCACGCAGAGAACTATCCTGAAATAAGAAAAGTTTTTTTGGAAGGAACAATATGGCCGCCATAGCTCAGTCGGTTAGAGCGTGGGTCTAATAAGCCCAAGGTCGCAGGTTCGACCCCTGCTGGCGGCAAACACTTTTTGTTTTTTTCCACTATTTTCAAATTTTTTCCCTGTTGCCCACCTGTATGTTTTCACATCCTTTTAAGGACAATTCTTTAAGGAAGCCACCACATCGTTGTGCTAGATTTTCAACTACATGAGCCTGAAAATGAATTGTTTTACATGTTCTCTTTTACTTTTACATCCTTCTGAAAAGTAAACAAATCGACCCGTTGCCAATTCATTCCATCAAGAGCCAGATTGTTCCAAAGACGACATACCTGGGCGCATCGACATTTCTCTTTGATAGCGAGATATGAGAAAACCCTATTATTTTAGATTGTATTAAATATCTGACTCACTTGAGAATACACTCTTTAGGCAGTTTGTTGATCGGGGCAACTTCATGGGTAGCTGAACCAAGTGTCGTTATCAGATACATCTGAAATCTCTTCCTTTCTAAGTTCTTTAATAACAAAGGAGTCTAATGGATCACACACTTTTTGCTTCCTTCTAAAGAATTTGCAGATTTTGTTCTTCTGTCGATGGAGGACGTCTCGCCAAGAAAGCCGTCGACTGGGAGAAAAGAACGAGACGGAGAGCTCGAGAGGATCGTCGAAATGAGAATGGAATGTGGCCACCCGCAGGTCGGCCATGATCTAGGAAGGAGGGAAATGAAGCGGAGGAAAGGAGAAGAATCCAATTAGATTGTCAGCTGGACCTTGAGAGACAAAGAAAAGTCCCGAGGTCGAGGGATTCGCACCTAAATGAGGTCTCGTGATGAATCGATGGCCAACGATCACAAAGAGAGACAGCTGACCAGGAGGGAGGAAGGAAGGAACTTGTTGTGTCGACTGGATAACTAGTGGAAACAAGTCCCGATCAATGAACGGCGAATGACCTAAGGTATTGTCTAGGTTTGTATTCATTCATGGATAATCCTTGTCCTCTGATTCTGTTTTCTCTTTACCTGATTCTGTTTTGCCTGAATAGTCGGATGAGTTCTTGAATTAATCGTTCTCCTCTTCATTCGTTTCGATCTACTACCACGTGCCTCATTCTCAATTTCATCATCTGCTATTATCACATCGGGATCCGGCATTTAAATACAATCTGAAAATAAATACTTGTCGAGTAATACAAAATATGAAATGAATGAAAATAGGAAAACATTTGATCTCGGGCGGGCTCGAACCGCCGGCCTTCTGTGTGTTAGACAGATGTGATAACCACTACACCACGAGATCCCTGTCGGCCCTGACACCCCTCATTTTAGTTACTTAAAGTACTCAATCATTGAATCTACTGTTTAATCTAGAGAAACGAGCTGTCCTTGCCTTGTCTGTCCTTGCCTCATTTCTGACAAGACAAGGACAGCCTCTGATGTAACGAGAACGAATAATGTCCTATGAGGACAAAGTGTGGTCGCAGCGGAAGTTGGGTATTTGGCAGCTTGCCTTGGCTAATATTGGACTCCACTTAGAACAACAAAAACATTCCCAGCCAATATACTGTAGAGTAAAGAATAATTCAAGTCGTATCAGTCAGGCGGCAGATGAAAGCGGAACGGAAATAGGGGGACGTTTAATGAATTCTGTCATAAAATTGGCGAAAAAACCTGAGAGGTAATAGAAATGAAGGAAAGATGGAAAATATATCACCCTCCCCCCGTTCAACTAGCGGCAGAATGAAGAACAAGAGCATAAATTGACTGAAAATCAAAAGAAAAGGCGATTGTCGATTTGTTTTCCAGGCCGAAGTGACTGTTTATGTCAACTGATGGCCGATTATTTTGTTTCTGAAGGTTTATCAGTCATAAAACAGCTGATTTCTAGCCGATTAAATGTCGATCTCCTTAAAAAAACAGCCTGTTCCTCCATTTTCTCGGTTTTTTCCTAGAGAAATATAGACAACCCAAAGACACAAGAAAACTAAGGAAGATTGAAGACTACTGAATTGATGATAAAAGAGATCCATTGGAACATGGGCCACACGGAGAGCAGTCACGGGTTTTCGCTCAGCTGAGCGCTCCTCTGGGTCTCGTCGATCGCTGCCTTCTCTCCTCGCTTTCCCGTCTTTCTACTCCTCGTTCAATCTGATATCTCTTTCTTTTTCTAGCTGGCCGTGTCTCTTCTCTCCCGACATCAGCTGTTTACTGGAGTGTCCATTCTTTGCCTTGGCCAGACACTGCCTTGTACCGGTCAAAGGGACAGATGACTGGCTGACGAATGAAAGTAGACAAAGAAAGAAAAAGTAAATAGAACAACTAATTTCTTAAAATCTGAAGGAGTAATAACAAAAATTGTACGGAAGGTTTAGACACTATCAAGCTCCAGAGGCGTTCCCGTCCTTTTGAATGGAAGTGTTTCAATAGCTTAAAAATAGAGTTGGAAATTTAGACAACTGATGGATCTTTGAAGAACAAGCGTCCATCTTGATTTCTGCGTGAAACTTTTTTAAAATAAGCTAATAAGTCATTGATGACTGACTGTTTTTTTGGAATACCTTATCGATTTCACCCGCCGATTGACCTTTTTCGCCACTGTTGATTTGCCATGCGAACAAATCGTGTTGTCATTCTTGGCTATGGTCATCTTGGTATGTTTTCTTTTGTAAAATCCATTTTATATAGGTAAATTTCTAAAAGAAGAACTTGAAAAAACGGAAGATTTTCAAGTTGTCAAGGTTTTCAACAGAACCGCCAGTGAAGGTGTCTGGCCGTTGGATCAATTCAATTTCGAACACTTGGAGTAAAAAAATTTTTCTTCTTCAAATACTTTTTAGAGGAATAGATCTTGTAGTCGAAGTTGCCCATCCGAACGTCATCAAACAGTTCGGTCAAGTCATTTTGCAGTACTCTAGCCTCTTTGTAAGCAATTCTACCCTTGTCAAGCTTTTAGATCGGCTCTCCCACCTGTCTGGCTGATGAGGAATTGTTCGAGACGTTGAAAAAAGAGGCAACAAAAAACGGGAAAAGGATATTCGTGCCAGCGGGAGCATTCTGGGGAGGGAATGACATTCAGAAGATGGCCAAGCAGGGGACATTGATGATGTTGACAGTCACAATGACTAAGCATCCGTTGTCTTTCAAATTAGAATCGCCATTAAAAGAGAAGAATGAAGAGGCGAAGAAGGAAATGGAGAAGGCAACAATCCTCTATGAAGGTCCTGTTAGAGCTCTCTGTCCTCTTGCCCCAAATAATGTCAACACAATGGCCGGAGCAGCCATCGCTGCATCGAATCTCGGATTTGATGGCGTCATTGCTCGACTGATTTCAGATCCAAAGTAGGAAAGCTTCTCTGAATAATTTTTTCAGAATGCCAGATTACCATCTGGTAGAAATTCTCGCGGAAGGCAGTGATGGCTTCCAAGTGAACACGAAGAGATTGAATCCAGCGAAACGGGGAGCAGTTACTGGTCAACTGACTTATTACAGCTTCCTGTCCAGTGTCAAAGGTTAGACCAAAATTCATAATGAGTAGAAAGGATTTCAGAATGCGTCTTCAAGCCACCGGGGATTCATATCTGTTAAGAGAAGAAGGGTTTTAGTGTCTTTGTTCGACAGATTTGTACAATCTTATTAAAAATCGAAGATCTGTGTTGGATAGTTGCCAGTTAGACAGGCCGTACAATGACCGACTTCGAAGTTGACACGTGATTTGATCCCGCTCTGGACAGCCTAAAACAGTTTTCTTTGACTTCATTTCTCCTACCTTTGTTAGTCCCTCAACCGACAAATACTTAACCGAATCGGCTCCGAGATATTCCACAATCTCTTCGAGACTCTTATTCGCGGCAAGTAATTCGTCACGAGTGGGAATGTTGATCCCCATGAAGCAAGGATGTTTGACAGGAGGAGAAGCTATTCGAAGATGGACCTGGAAGATCTTCTCAATTTTTTTTCAATAACTGACCTCTTTGGCTCCAGCTTCCCTCAGCATCTTAACGATTATTCTCATTGTGTTTCCACGAACAATAGAGTCGTCGATGAGAACAATCCTTCGACCAGCAACGTTTCGTTGCAAGACGCCTATAAATCATAGAAAAGCAAAGGAAAACATACCAAACTTCCTGTGGATAGCACATTGTCGAAGTTCGTCACTTGGCTGTATGAACGATCTGCCGACATAAGAATTCCGATGAAGACACGGCTGATACGGCACTCCACTCCTCTCCGCGTAGCCTATCGCCGCTGCTGTTGAGGAATCCGGAACATTCGACACCACATCGGCATCAACATGACTCTCCTCGGCCAATATGCGTCCACATTCCTCTCTCACCGTCTGGATTTGTTGGCCTTCGATTACACTATCACTCCGAGCAAAATAGACATATTCAAATATACACATTGCCTGTGGAGAATGGGGTTTCATCTATAGAAATCAAGAAAGAAAGGACTTGCGAATACCTGACAGACGGAGCGAATTCCTTTGGTCGAGATTTCAACTATCTCCCCGGGTTGTACTTCGAATTCAAATCGAGCTGTAGAGGGAAAAGCACACGACTCGGATGCTGCACAGTATGCAACGGGTTTTCCTTAAAAAAAAAGATGAAATTAAGAAAACAGGAGACCTTTAGCATCCAAGACGGTAGCGACACTAAGAGGACGATTTCCAAAAGGATCTCGACAAGCGTAGAGACGATCGACGGACATGACCAATAGAGAATAGGACATATTGATGGCGGACATAGTCACGGCAAGTTCCTGAAATGGTTAAAATGAAGAAAAATGGAAAAAAAAACTTTAGAAATGTCGCCATTATCTCCTTCTCTTCGACATTTATAATTCAACGCGATAGCTTTTGCGATCATTTGGGCGATGAGTTCGGAATCCGTATCCGTACTTAACCCCACACCGGCATGCATGACCTCTTCTCTCTTCTTCTTCGCGTCAACCAATTCTCCATTGTGAGCAATGGCCACGGTTCCGATGGCTGTATAGACGACAAACGGCTGGACACAATTGATAACTGGTCCTTTATTCCCAGCAGTCGAATAACGATTATGTCCGATCAAAAGCTGACTGCCTGAAAAGAATGTTATTATCAATCCACACGTGTTATCAAGGTCCATAGAGAGATAAAAAACAACGACAAACGGGTTCCCCCGTCAGAAATAGATTGAACCTTTTGATTTTAGCTTTAATTAAATATAAAAAAATGCTCTTACCGCGGAGCTTAGAAAGACTTTCTTCGTTGAAGACGTCACGCACAAGACCATGACCTTTGACAATGTCAAAATGGTAACGATCCTTTCCATTAGAACCAACAAGACCGGCAGATTCTGTACCACGATGTTGAAGACCAGTCAGACCGTCTACAGCATAGGCGGAAAGAGCCTTGAGGACGTCAGGATTGTCGCTAGCTGCGACAAAACCAATAATGCCGCACATGGAACACTGTAAACTAAAAGAGTAAACAACTACGAAAAAGGTGACGGGAGCTGGGGGATGTTTTGAGATAAGAACTGTCACGGAAAGGAGGCCTGTCGCGCTCCGCCTGAACGTCCATCTATCGATTCCAACAGGTTCTTTTACTGATAATAAGTACAAAAGTGAATGTGACCACATCCGATCAGATGAAGGTTTGGACGATTTGCATGATATGTGGCCATTGACCAAACAATCACTCAGGTGGGGTTAAGATCAAGATAGGCAATTTGGCATGGACAAGAAGAGAAATCTAATTAGCTATTATAGATTAGAAATGACGTCATCATAATTGTTTTAAAATTCATTTACCTACGTAAAATATACAAAAAGTACTAAAAGTACGTCTATTTGTTAACCGCGTATTCCTGAAGATACATTGATATTAGTCGAAAACATCTTCACGTTCACAAATGTATCTGAAAATTACAAATAATCAATAAAACTAACAGTTAACAACAATTTGTTGGAAAATTAGAAATTAGAGAACTTTTGATAAAGAAGGAAAGTACTTTTAAACAAAAATTATTTATAAAACATAATGCTGCAAAACAAGGCTAAAAAAATTTTTAAAGTTTTTTTTAGATAAATTAAAAAAAAAACTGACTTGAAAACAGCTCGGGGCGTCTTCAGCTTCTCCGAGTCTGGCAAAGGAATTTCAAATCCAAATTCATCTTCAACTGCCATCATTATTTCAACCTGAAAATGTAAGTTCTACAGAGCAGAAAAGTATAAAAACTAATAAACAGTCAGTCTAAACAACAAAATGACCAAAAAATGTGAAAATATTGATAGTAACTTACATGGTCAAGAGAATCAAAGCCAAGATCTTTATTAAATTCAGCATCCAATGTCAATTGGGTTTCTTTATCCACCGGAAAGCGGTCCCAAGCTCGAATTGACTTCAAAACACGTTGCTCAACCTGAAATAATATATAAATAAATGCTTTAATGAAACAGACCTCTTTAAATGTTAGCTTCTTTGGAGGATCGAAAGGACCAAAAACTTCTACTTGACTGAACCTTAAAAAAAACGAATATTCTCAAAGAATCTACCTTACCGTTTCTGAAAAACTTGTGGAACAACTGCCGAGAGTTTCAATGGAACAAATCGAGAAGAAATTTGACGAACAGAAGCCATCGTTACAACACGCGTGGCAATACGTGACAGCATCTAGAAAAATAATATTCCAACCACTCATTGCAATTCTGTATACAACATCGATGATACCCGAACAACCCAATACACACCGCGTTAAAACGCAAATGAACGAGATGCTGATTTATGTAACAATTTATGAAGAAACAAATAACAATTATTTGTGATGCTTGCGCTGGGCGATGATAACTCCTTGGAGTTCCTCTCTCTTCTTCTTGGCACGAAGGTGAGTTCCAATACGCTTCTTCAAGAACTTCAAAGCACGCTTATCCTTTGAGATACGGAGCATTTCAAGAACACGTTTCTCATAAGCAGCAAATCCAGTTACTTCTCGAACCAGCTCGCGAACAATCTAAAAAAATAAATTTGAAATGGATAAAATACTATAATGTCACACCGATACAAAATACCCAATCTTATTTCAATAAATTATCTAACGAAAAAATATAGGAACTTTTAAATGACAACCTAGAAAATGTCCCTCACCTTTACTTTTTTGCTGGCTTTCCTTACGCGACGGCTGTGCTTAGACTTTCCTTCATTTTTGGTGACGCGGTGTCCTTTGCTGAGCCCAACGGCCAAAGCCTCAATTCCCGGTTGAGACATGCTGAAAAAAAATTTACATTAGAATGTATAGTATAAGCATTTAAAAACTAAAATTTCAAAATTATGAAAAAGGTGCTTTGCCCAACAAAAATAATGGAAAATTCAACTGAAAAAGGGAAAGAAATCAGGACAGTCTGCTCAATTCCCACCGTTGTGGGCTTTCGGGACGAGACCCATGTTACACACTGCATCCGCATCGACTGCGTTGAATGATGTACCAGCAGTCGATACGCAGTCCCAGCCTTTGGTGAATACTGCAAAACCTTGAAACGATTTTCTCTTTTGACGAATTTTTTGGAGCCATCGTCACATTTTTGTACTTTTTCTCATTTTTTACTTCCCGTAAAATCACATGTAATATTTATTTTTAGTCTTGGATAAAAAATGCCTCCTGCACGTAAAGGAAAGACTAAGGAGGAGCAGCCTCTTGTATCTCTCGGACCTCAGGCCAAGGAGAATGAACTAATTTTCGCTGTGGCTCACATTTATGCCTCTTTCAACGATACTTTTGTTCATGTTACCGATATTTCTGGTTAGTTAAACTTCCTATTCTTTATTTTTCTTTATAGGACGTGAAACGATCACACGTGTTACCGGAGGAATGAAAGTAAAGGCAGACAGAGATGAGTCTTCACCTTATGCTGCTATGCTTGCTGCTCAAGACGTTGCCGAGAGATGCAAGCAGGTGAGCACTTTTTTTATTCCAGGTACTCGCTTATAGTATTATATTCAAAATTTGTGGAATGTGTAGCGAAAACATACGAGCTTTATGCTGTTTTACGTTTCTCTTTCTCATCTGATATTTTTAGTTGGGTATCAACGCTCTTCATATTAAACTCCGTGCTACTGGAGGTACTAAGACTAAGACTCCTGGACCTGGAGCCCAGTCTGCTCTCCGAGCCTTGGCCCGAAGTGGAATGAAGATTGGACGCATTGAGGATGTTACTCCCGTGCCTTCTGACAGCACCCGTAGAAAGGGAGGTCGCCGAGGACGTCGTCTTTGAATTGTTGTTTGTTATAAAATCGTTGGCGTTATCAAAACTGTTCATTCGATGGTATGTGACATTCTTTTGATAATTCTAAGGTTTTTGAGCATTCAAAGGACCTGTTTAATTAATGGGGAAAATGAGGTAAAATTACTTCCTTATATTGGGTTTTTTTAATGGGGTTCTCAATTCACTGCTGCTCGGGGTAGAAAACATCGACATAGATAGTCCGTTGAGTGTACTTGCCAAACTTTCTACGCTAGAATGTCTGGAAAAAGGAGTAAAAAGTCAAATATATGCTACCTATGGGTTGCTAAAGCTGTTAACCCCATTTTTTTCAATTTTTTCCAATATTGTGCTACGTCTACTCCTTCCCAGCCTGTGTTCTCCAGACGATCGAAATATCTGAAACTTTAAATTTATTAGTTGCATTTAAAAAAATGATACCTTCTCATTATTCTGTCACGAACTCGTAATTCAAGTTGACTAAGTCCAGAAGAGTTGGAAATTTCAATATTCTCTTTCACTTGTTGTACACAATCGAATCCAACAATACAACTTATGCATCCTGGTGCATTTATGGCATACTCTAATGCCAAACGAGAAATTGAAATGTTTTTAGACTAAACTGGTTGATTTATTGAAGAATATACCATGCAATAAGTTGTAGCTGCCAGAGCAGTTTCTTTGATAAAATCGGCTGCTGGGTGCCATGGCGGAGGTCCTTTTTCCGTTAAAAGGCCCATTGCCAGTGGAGATGAGTTCAGTAAGCCTACTCCCCGTGTCTATTTAATATTGTAATTTAAGTTTTTTTCAGGCTTACTTGGAAAAACGATATGAATTCTCCAAGTGAATTGTCATTGAGAGTATAATGGCAATATGACATTACAACATCTATTTTTACCGGAGAACATTCAACAACGTTTCTGAGATTAGTTTCTCAATGAAAACTTTAAGTAACTCACGCAATCTTTTGCAGTGGGTAGCCTGTTATACCAATATGCCTAATTTTACCTGAATGTTTAGCCATTTCCAATGCTTGCAATGTTTCATAGAGAACTATACTTTGATTAGGTGCGAAGTCTGCGTCATGGATCTATGATCATGTACTTTTTTTTAATTATATTTACCTGGACCAAACAGATATCTAAATATGTTAATCGTAATCTTTTCAGGCTATTGGTCAAAGATTCCAAAATTTTGTCTGCCCGGAAGTCAAAAGTTCTAGCGTAGTCGAGTTCAAAGCGACCAACCTTGGAACAAATGTAGTATGCTCTACGCGGAATTTTAGCCAATACCTAGATATGTTTTGTCTTAATTTTTACTAACCTTGCCTAGTATAGATTCACTTCTTGCTTGACCATACCAGTATGCTGTGTCTATTAGATTGATCCCTGATTTGAGAGCTGTCTCCAAGATTGTCGTTATCGAGTCTTCTATATTACCAAACATACCACCTATCGGAGCAGAACCTAGGAAAAAGGTGGATAGTTTGAAAATATACCGAATGCTATTTTAGAAACGATCATTTCAGTATTTGGTAATCTACGGTAAGTCATTCTACGAACAGCTGCTTCATCATGAAAACGAGGGATGTAAGTGGGAGGAAGAGAACTCTAAAAAATTCTTTGTTTGTTTGTTTGATGTTTACATCTGGTTCTTGTTTTCGTCTTAATTTCGGCGCTAATGATTCCGATCTCGGCAATGACCTCGATGTACTTGGCTAAAACATTCATCAATATCATATCTTTCTAAAAACCTGTGGCTGGTGTATGGCATGTGATGAAACACTTCCATTCAAAAGGACGGGAACGCCTCTGGCCCGTGTAAAAGTATGTGACTGCATTCGCTACGACATATCCAAACCTAGAAGTTGAGGAATTTTTTAGAAGATAAGTTGTCTATTATTCTCCCTCGTTTCATTTTTTATGTATATTATGATGGAAAGTATATAAATGGTGGAAAAATTTTTCTAGTTGTACAATGAAAGTTAGCGATAATAAAAAGTGGAAGGAAATTCATGAAAAAATATTGAAAAAAAAGATAGAAGTGGACAGCGAATCGATTGAAGCAGGGAGTGACGGGCGATCTGAAATGCATGACGACGTCGCGATGACCAAAAGAAGAAAGCACTACGCCCCTCAAGACACATCGATCAAATACAGAATTTTATTGCAACCAACAAAAACTCAACAAAAGTACCAATAATAACCAGAATGAAAAATAAACAATGGAATAAACTGAAAATAATGAAAGAAGCAAAATGACTACCACAACATTGAGCAAACAATTAACAAATTAACGAGGGGTTGAGTCAAAATGACAAAGACCGGGAGAAGTAGAATAGACAGTGAAAAGAGAGCCTTGTTGATTGATTTGTACCGGTCGACTACCCGTGCTCTCTAAAATATTGAATATAATTACTCTAAAATACTAAATGTGCTAATGTTGAAAAAATATTTCAAATAAAAACCTTCAAAATGCTACCATATTCTCACCTGCCATAAAATCATCTTCTTCTAAAAAATCCATTCCAGAGTCGTTATCCTCTTCTTTTTTAACTTCAAGTGCAGCTGTTACACTATGTACATCTTCCGCCATTGGGGAGAAGCGTCTCATCAACGGTGAAATAAGATCTTCTGTCCTAAAATAATTTTTAATTTTGTATAAAACTGGTATACGTTGCTAATCCATAACAATCAAGCGGGAATGACAGCTCAAACGGCCTAGATAGTGTTTCATCGTCGTATAGAATATGATTAACGTACACAAGTTGAAGAGACCTATAAAATGAAATAAATTGTGTTAAACACTACCTAGAAATTGCACCAAAACAATGAGCTACAGGACGACTAACATATTTCAGAGGTTCAAGAGAACAATGAACAATTCTGCCGATACTCCAACGACTTATATCTGGCATATCTTAAAAGGAATAAAAAATATAAAATCTCAAAATACCTCCTGATTTAACAAATTCCTTATAGCGGAAACATAATATTATAAAGAAAGCTTGGCACAGCGCATAAAACAATCCGTGTCGAGCTCCACCAGCATATGTCTAAATACATAATATATTAATTTACCAGAATAATAATTACTTGTAAATTTGAAATATTATTCAAATAATTAATAGACCAGTCGACGATCTGCTTCATCCAATTAAGAGCATCTCTTCTTCTAATACACTTTGCACGGGCAACAAAAGCCGCTAAATAATTAGCGGCGCCATGAGACTTCTTTGTATCACTTTGGGTCCGTTGTGGTCGAATAATTACACTCCAGAGAAAATCAAGCAATTTGATAGGATAACTCTGTAAAATATTATATGGATATGAAAAAAAAATTACTTCATCCAATGAGCATAGATACAGCCAAATGAAAGAAGTATAGCGTACACTGGATGACATAAGCAATCGACTTTCGAGAATGCTGAGAAAACAGTTGAAAATGTCTTCTGATATAACATTTTCTCCCAATTGAATTGAATAAAATGCTTAAAATATTTTTACTACAAGTAAGCATAATCCAACCTGAGTGGGGAGTAACATTGTGTTTCATAGCTAAATAAGCAAAAATATCAGAATTCAACACATCTAACTTGTTATAACTTTCGGAATCATTCTTTGCGGGATCTTCATCCTTAATCTCCTAAAATAAATGTTACTTTCAATAGTCAAATAAACAAACCATTCGAAACATCAAATCACCATTTGCATTTCCTTCCTTTGTTGCAATAAATGACTATACAATGAAAATAGTTTAAAAATTAGATAACTTACATCAACAACAACAGAGTTGTCAATAATTACATCCCAGATTTCTGTGAACAAAAAGGGCGCATATTCACCAACTTGAATTAAATTTCGAATGTAACCGTTATAAACATATGATGGACGTGAAACATGAGGAAAATGACGACGCAGTGTTGACATCAGCGACTTTGATGACCTAAAATAATAAATTACAAAAAAATGATATTACATTGGAAAACACTTGAGAACATGAGCAATCAATTGGTGAGCAATTGTAAAAATCTTCGTTCCTTCTTCGTCGTTAGGCTTCATATTTTGGTCTTCATTATATTTAGGGAGAAGATGAACCACTGCTGTTTGGTATACTGTTTCTGTATGACAAACCTAAAGAATAACAAATTATTTAAGAAAACATACATGACGAACAGCTATCTCGCCCAACATTTTTTGAAATTTTTCTAAAATAATCACTGGAACAGAATACCATGAAATATGCTGAAAACAATTTAACATAAAGTCAAACCACCTACAGTAAGGTTGCTGACTAAAGAACCACATCGTGTATCCAGCAGATCACTTGTATCTACAAGCTGTTCAATAAACTGTATTCGTCCTTGTTCTTCTAATCGATCAAATATTTCCAAAGCATTGCAAACTTTCTTGTAGGAAAGGGTAGCACTAACTTCATTCTAAAAACTAATATTATAAACAAGATAAACTAACTGAGAGATATCTTTTTATAAGCTGACGACCAGTCAAAGGAGCTGATTGAGCAGCTTTTACGTCGAATTTTGCTTCTTCGACCTACAAAAATTATTTAAAAAAAAATCACATACTAACCTTGATAATTGGATCTCCTGTAACGCTACTAGATGTTGTACTAACCATCCTGATAGCTATCGTAAAAAGTAAAATAATACGCTTTCTACAAGTTGTAAGAAAGCGAGATCCTTAGTGCTTATGCGGTGAACATACCGAGCCCAAGCTGAAATTATGAAATATTGTGCAATATTTCAATGAGAAAAAAAATGCAATAATCAATAACAATAAAACACTGAGTTACGAACATATAAAACATAACAGTACAGTTACAATGAATCTGCCCAAACAAAAAATTGAAAATTTTAGGAAAACAAAATCGTTTTTACAGCTGATGCGAGAGTCAGACATTCGGCAGTCGTTAAACATGCAGAGGGAATCTTGAGAGAAGAGAAGGTATGACAGGTGAAGGTCAACAGCTCGAAATCACGTTTTTTTACTCTTCAGTATTTCTGTTTTGTTTTTTTGCTTTAGTTTTTTTCGAAAGCAACTTAAAAATACTACTATACAAAGGCTAGGAAATATATTTATTAACAAAAATCTTGTTGTGGTCTTTTTTTTCTGTCATCTAGTTTTAAAATTTGTATCAGCAAGGTCATAAATGTAGAAATAAATACTTTCTAATGGTAAAAATGATGGGAAAAACAAATTTGTAAAAACTCTGCTCTGCACGTACGATGTTGCATAACATCGTCCTTTTTATTATTGTTTTCTTCGATTAACTTTTTCTTATTTTTTTGATATGATAATTCTGTTTTTTAGTCATGCAATTTTTTCAGGGGGTTTGGTGCCAAGATGAAGACTTGGATGCTGCGCAGAGCCAATACCCCTCTACTAAATGTGAGTATTACATGGTTATTGTAGTTTACTTTTTCGAATCTTTTTGATTATTCGAGATTTTTAGACTTTGAGGAACAACTCCTATAATCGATTACCAATTAATCCAGCATGGAGTGCAGCAGCGAAAAAAGCAATGAAGGTATCAACGTGTTTATCCTCAAGTTTCCTTTAGGGAAAAGAGCCGGACTCCTTAATTTGGAATACACCTGAAGGTATTCCTATTAAGCCTATTTATATGCCAGAAGATAGAGAATGTGACAAGGGACGAGAATCCGAGGTTCAGTTTAATTTTTTTCTATAAAATATCTTATTTAGTTACCTGGAAAATTTCCCTTCACTCGTGGACCCTATCCAACTATGTACACACAGCGACCATGGACAATTCGACAATATGCTGGATTTTCAACTGTAGAAGAGTCGAATAAATTTTACAAGTAAGGATTTTTTTTGGTAATATTATCACGTAATTCAGGGAAAACATCAAAGCAGGACAGCAAGGACTGTCAGTTGCATTTGATTTAGCCACACATAGAGGGTATGATTCTGATAACCCGAGAGTGTATGGTGATGTGGGAATGGCTGGAGTGGCAGTGGACTCAGTTGAGGACATGAAACAAGTTAGTTATTTAGCAATTCCATTTAATTCATCCTTGTTGTTTTTTTCACAAGGAAACTCCTAGCTGATTTGTTACAGCGAATCCATAGAACATTCGCAGATCAATTAAATCTCCTTATATATTAAAATAAATGATATTTCAGTTATTCAATGAAATTCCACTGGATAAAATGTCAGTTTCTATGACAATGAATGGAGCAGTTATTCCTATACTTGCTATGTATATCGTGGCTGCGGAGGAACAAGGCGTGGACAGGAAATTATTGACCGGAACTATTCAAAACGATATTCTAAAGGAATTTATGGTCAGAAATACTTATATTTACCCACCGGAGCCATCAATGCGTATTATTGGGGATATTTTCGCATATACCAGCAAAGAAATGCCTAAATGGAACAGTATTTCAATTTCTGGTTATCATATGCAAGTAAGCATTTTTTCTACAATGTAGACTTTGTCTTTAGGAAGCTGGTGCTGATACTGTATTAGAGATGGCTTTTACGATTGCAGACGGAATTCAGTATTGTGAGACTGGTATCAAAGCAGGATTGACAATTGATCAGTTTGCTCCACGGTTATCATTCTTCTGGGGAATTGGAATGAACTTCTATATGGTATGCTTTAATTCTATTTATATCATCATTGCAGGAAATAGCTAAAATGCGCGCAGCACGACGTTTATGGGCTACTCTCATCAAAGAGCGTTTCCATCCAAAAAGTGACAAGTCTTTAATGTTGCGAACACATTCCCAAACTAGTGGTTGGTCACTCACAGAACAGGTACTCATATTTTATTTTTTAAATCAAACTTTTAGGATCCTTACAACAATATTATTCGAACAACAATCGAAGCTATGGCCTCTGTTTTTGGAGGTACTCAGTCTTTGCATACAAATTCTTTTGATGAAGTAACATACACGCCTTCGATTTAACAACAAATTTTAGGCTTTGGGTCTTCCTACGAGATTTTCCGCTAGAATTGCTAGAAACACACAAATAATAGTTCAAGAAGAGACAGGAATTTGCAAAGTTGCTGATCCATGGGGTGGATCGTACATGATGGAATCGCTCACAGATGAAATGTACAATGCTGCTTTGAAGATTATCAAAGAAATTGACGAATTAGGCGGAATGGCGAAGGCCGTTGCTTCCGGAATGACGAAACTTCGTATCGAAGAAGCTGCTGCTAAGAAACAAGCTCGTATTGATGCTGGAAAAGATATAATAGTTGGCGTAAATAAGTACAGGCTTGAAAAGGTCAGTTTCTCATTGTATTTTCAATGCGATACAGGAAACACCGGTAGAAGTCCTCCAAGTTCATAATAAGGAAGTACGAGAGAGACAAATAGCAAAATTGGAACATATAAGAACTACACGTGATAATAAGAAAGCCAAAGAATGCTTGGTGGATATTACAAAGGTTGTCGAAACATTCTTTATTTAAAAAATATTTAGGGATGTGGAACTGGAGGAAACCTTTTAGATTTAGCTGTGAATGCTGCCCGTGCTCGATGCACTGTTGGAGAGATCAGTGATGCGATGGAAGCTGTATTTGGAAGGTATTCAGCTGTAAACAGAATGGTTTCGGGAGCATATAGAAATGAGTTCGGTGAAACATCAGAGATCAACCATGTAAGTTACTAGCACATTGAAATTGGTTCTTTTTTAGGTTTTAAATAGAGTAAAGAAATTCGCTGAGCGTGAAGGAAGACAACCGAGAATAATGGTAGCAAAGATGGGTCAAGATGGGCATGATCGTGGAGCTAAAGTCATAGCCACAGGATTCGCTGATCTTGGATTTGACGTTGATGTGGGGCCTCTTTTCCAGACACCAAAAGAAGCTGCTCAGCAAGTAAAAACTTTTCTTTAAGGAAATTAATGCTTTAGGCTGTTGATGCCGATGTACATGTAGTCGGTGCCAGTAGTTTAGCTGCCGGTCATCTAACTCTTGTTCCGCAGCTTATTGACGAACTTAAAAAGCTTGGAAGACCGTAAGTTTTAAATATATACTAAATGAAATTGATTTAGTGATATTCTAGTTGTAACTGGTGGCGTTATTCCACCTCAGGACTATGATGCTTTGTATAAAGCTGGTGTCAGTCTCATATTTGGACCTGGTTCTCGTCTTCCAGCCTGCGCAGCTCAGGTGTTAGACAAACTTGAAGCTGCTGAAGAGCCTCAGGGAACAGCAGCTGCCCGTTAGCAGTATAAAACTACGGTTGAAACACGGTTTGTAGATTAGATTTTTTATAGAGGTTTATGATTATAAAGTGTACAGTCTCGTGGTCGCATGATTCACTTTCCCTTTCTCGAGAATGCGTTAAACTCATAAGATTATCGATTTCCATTGACCGCTGACATCAAGTCAGTTTTATTGTGGAGGAATACGCTGAATTGTCGTCACTGCCCACATTGCGCCATTTCTTTACAACCTAGTGATGCCGCGCTTTACTTATTTTTCATTACTTTTATTCCTATTTTACCTCTTTATATTAACCACGATTGTAGTCAGGTGACCACTTTTCTGGTAGCAAGTATATTTCAGTGCTCCGCTCCTCATCGAAGCGACCTCCGTGGTTCCACGTAAAAGCAGATTAAGCGAGGGCAGCTGGTTTAAACTTTCACATATATGGGGGCCACTTTAAAGTATTTTTTCCTTTTTACTCGTTTGCATTAAGAAGCATTAGGCTTATTGGTAGATTGACTGAATAACTGGAAGTTCATCTAGTTTAATTTTTCAATGAAACATTGACTGCCTATTGATCACCATCCAATACAAAAGTTGATACTGAAATTCACAATATGTTCAGTTGCGGACTATGCAGAAAGGAATAATTGATTGACAGTAAGGAAAAACTTTAAAATATTTTATTTCTCTACGATTGGTTTACGGAAATTACCCGTATATAATAAAACATGCTAGTATATCAAAATACACAAAATCACAGGGTTACAATCGTTTTTAAAAATAAAAAAAATCTTATAACAAAAATGAAATACCTTATCATTATGACCAAACATCGGCCTGATATCTACGCTGCTTTTCGAGATCCTTCAGAAGAGCTGTTGCTTCCGTTTCTGTTTTTCCACCGATTTCACGGAAAATCCTTGTCAAAGTTGCTTGAACATCACGCGCCATGTTGCGGGCATCACTGAAAACAGATTTTTGAAACTTTGAAAAATTACTATGACTAAAAACAATTTTAAAAGCACATACCCGCAGACGTAAATATGTCCATCTTTCTGGATGAGATCCCAAACTGATTCACGGCTATCCCACAGTTTGTCTTGAACATATACTTTCTTAGTTTGGACTCTGCTGAATGCACAATGGAGTTGTGTGATCACTCCTTGATCAACAGCATCGGCAATTTCGTCTCGGTAAATGTAATCGTGATCAGGATGACGACATCCATAATACAGAACCATCTCTCCTGTTTCACGGCCTAAATAAAGTTAAATAAACAAAAAGTAACTAACCATTTTGCTTATGCCAGGCTCTTTCTTGAATAAATGCTCGGAAGGGAGCAAATCCAGTTCCTGGACCAATCATAATGACAGGGGTTGTTGGCCGATGTGGGAGCCTCATGGTAGATTTTCGGCAATAGATGGCGACATCAGTTCCTGATTCCTTGGGAAGCAAGTAATTCGTACACACTCCATTGATATTTCGATCGCCAATTGTGTACTTTGTTACAATACAACAGATAGCAATGCGACTGCTGTCTGTTTTTGGTGAAGATGCTATACTATAATAGCGGACTTGAAGCCTCGGAAGCAGTTCAAGTATGTAATCTACAGGCGGCTTGCATGACGGGTGCTCACGTAAGACGTCTACGATCGATCGCCGTTCCTTTGATATGTATTGGCTATACTCTTTCTGAACCACAAAGACTAACATCATTTGATAGAAGAACAAACCAAGCCTTCTTCAGTTGCCGTAGAAAGAAGAATAAGGCGTTCCTTCTCATTCTGGTCCGAGCAATAATCACTGATAGCTTTGAGAACGTGTGTTTTCACAGGGGCACAAATGTCAACATAATAGCGGAATGCTTCCCCAAATGTCGTAGGACAGGGGAAAGGATGACGCTTGGCTGCATCTTCATCTGTGTTAATCAAACGGAACAACTAAAACAAATATGTGGTCAATAACCAATTACCTGGTCAGGGTTGAAGTCCAAAAGTTTTACAAGATCATCAACAAGTCTCTTTTCATTATTAGGGTAGACAGCGAGATGATCTCCAGCCTCATAGCGAATACCTAAAAGAAAATAAGCACAAAGTTTAGCTAACCATCATGTGATTCAAATTCAATATGTCTACAACTGCGGTCACTGTCAGTTAAATGTAATTCACTGTTGACTAAAACTTTCGATAGAAGAGGATTTTTAACATCAAAGGGAGGACGTTTTCGTTCAAATCCATGCAATCGACCCATTTCTCCCTAAATTTAGAAAATATTCTGAATCATTATTCCAACTCACATGGAATGAAGGAACTGGCTTGTCAGTTTGTTCGATCAATTCCAAACGATATTGTCGTAGAGTTTCTTGATCTGTACTCATTTCCCAGCCAAATTCTTGTGCAATTCCAGGAAGAAAAGCTTCACGCCATCTGCAAAACTTCATTCTTAGCTTTAAATAAGGCAAACCTCATGAAATCCTCTTCTAAATTGGCATCATCATCTCCCAATCCGAGGACAAAAGCACGCTTAGCTCCCAGTTCTTCTAAACGTTTATCAACATTTTTTCCAACAGCATTATAGTGCTCATAAGTTTTATTTCCCAACCCAAAAACCTAAAATTTTAAAAAGAAATTAAATTGAATATAAATATACCGCAAATCTTACACCTTCAAAGCTAGTGTCAGTGGTTGAGATAAATTCATACAATGACTGAGCATTATCTGTGGGATCTCCTTCACCATAAGTTGCCAAACATAGGATCCAAAGACAATCATCAATTTCTGAACAAAATAATTGAAAAATAAATGTAATAAACCAGAAAGTCTCGCCACATCATCCGTATCTAAGAGTTCAGGATCCAAAACAAGAGCTTTTTGCCCATAGCGAGTAAAATCTTTAGCCAAACGTCCAGATAGCTCTTCAGCTGTACCAGTTTGCGATCCATACATAATGACAACCTAAATGGATAGATATTAAATGAAGTAAAAAAATTAAAAGTACCTGTCTTTTTTCATCTTTCATGCGATCTAGGAAATTTTTCTCTTTTGCTTTCGTCGTTGGTTTGAGAGGAACGACTGTTGGAGAATATCTTCCATTAGATGGATTTCGTCGGAAGAAGAAGTAAGCACCTCCGAGCGCAAATGCTACCAAAACAATAAAGTCGAAGGTATCCAACTGTGAGGCGAGCCAATCGAGCATCGCTCTAAAAGTAAGCGTTATTTTTATGAACAATGAAGAGTACGGCATTTGAATCAGCGACATTTAAATAGAATTAATCACGTGAAAAGAAAGACAAGGATTGATAACTGAATGAGGGGCACGCTCGCAAACTACGCAATTGAAATGACTCGAGTCTAGTTAACTGTGTGCTATCACAATTTCCTCGCTAGACATATGTGCTGATAATCTAATGGTGTCAGTCGTCACCTTTAAAAACAGAAGAGGATGTTGCTATGGAAATAGTCGTGTGAACAGCAGTTCTCGACAACAAAACAGACATTTAGATGATCAAAAATTTTTGAGATCACAAAATAAGTATACAAAAAACCCTTTTCGTTTCTCTGATAAGTTTTGAAAATTGATTTTCATATTATTCCAATTAAATTTATGCCGCTCTTCAGAAAATCAGAATGCAAATCAAAGGTTAGTAGCAGCTGAGAGTAGGGAATCCCGACCCAACATTGCGGGACAAACTATCGATCAGTTAGTCTGAAACTAGCGTTATTTGATCGAGAAAGAGTGAAGGTCAACTGAGAGGCAGACAACCACAAATAATAAGGAAGTAAGAGCAAATAACATGTTCTACAATTCTAAGATGAAACAAATTTTTTTTTTCTCTTATAAATCATACCTTTGTTAATTAGAAGTAAAATAATAAACAATCATGCATAAAAGGAGTTAAGTTCGCAGCCCCAATAGCAAATTACGTACAGAAGGTATGAAGCCGCATTGGGTTTTTGTTTCAAAACACATTTTCTCCTAAAGTATTCTACTGGGGGCGGTGTTTCATCTTTTTTTTTCAACCTTTTTCACAAAATTGGAGTTTCACTTAATTTTAATTGCTAGAATAGCATAGTTGCTTTCTGTTTTTGTTTTTCTTAGCCTTGTCATTTTTACAGAACGCAATTGATCGAGTAGGAGCTGAAAAAATCCGAAAAGAACAAATAAAGCGTGTGCCAAAGTTCTTAGATAAAAAGTGTATGATAGGAAAAACAAAGCCATCTGAAGACAATGCGGAAGAGAATCAATGTTAATCTTGTGAATCGGATTCTTTTAATAAAAAATCTGTCTGTTTTTCAGTTCGGCAGCTTCTTTATAAGCTTGAATTTCTCTTGCGAAACGAAACCTCCGATATTAGGAAATACAGATAATAACGCAAAGAATGATTACTGAACTGAAAGAGACATGGTATCTTTAGACACCCCGTCGTCGATCTAATCGTTTCAACCATCGTCCTTGTATCATATATCCATTTCGAAATGTTTGTCTGTGTCATTTTTGTGATTTCCGACGACAGGAACGTGTCGAGGGTGCCGTAGTTGCGTCAATTTGTGTCCAGTGTGTATTGATAGTGTGCCGTCGCGATGTTCTTCGATTAGAACGAGATGTCAAGGGGTTGTCTGTTTTTGTTTGCAGAGAAAGAATGGCGATATCTAGTTATCAAAAAAGGAAGTGGACGTTTTTCGTTGGGTTTAGAAATTAAAGCTCTAACAAGACTTATTAAAAGTGTACAATTTGGAAAATTTTATTGTTATATTATTTGTTTGAATCTTGCATGCATTCGATCAATTTCCTAAAACATTTCACACCCTCTTTCAGACATTCTTTGTTGACTTTATGTGGTGTAGAATTGGTCTTCTCCATAAATTCCAACATTATTCTAAAGTCGCTTATGAACTTCTTAGGTTTTTTATGACAATCAGTAAGGATGTCCTAAAAAAATGCTTTGTGAGGAATATAATTTGCTCACATTTAACTCATTCGGAGTAGTTAAATCCTTATCGTTCTTCATTTTCTCTACATCCTCTTCTTTATCACTCTAAAATAGATCTTCCTTTTTATTTCTTTGACTAACAGATTCCAACTTTATATGCCATTGTTTTCCTTCGTTCCTCTCCTTTTCTTTCGCCATTTGTGATCGTGTCCTTCTTCGTGCTACTAGGCTTTGTTGATTCAATTCCTGAATTGTCTTCTTTTATCTCTAAACTATCCTACCTCTTCTTCATGGCCTGTCTCTAGCAAGGAACTACTTTGTCGCAAAGGTCCCGTAGCATACCCATAATCCACTAATATTGACTAAGAGATTTTTTTTATCTGACTAAAGGGCTATATTTACCTCGTAATCATCAGGAAATCTCCTTTGTCTTTTTAAGCTGATTGGTTTTTCCTTGTCGACTGATGATTGAGTTTCTCGAGCACCTTTCATGCTCTTCTTTTGGTAATTTCCAAGGACCAGCGACCTATCTATTGTTTCCAATGTGACTGATGAATCAGCTCTTTTCTCTTCTCTTATTTTCTGGCAATGTTTCATATCATCTTCTAGTCTTTTCATGCTCTCCATATAAGATCTTTTTGTTTTTGTTCTTAACCTTTGGGGCACATCCTTCATACTAGGTTCTATATCTTCTCTTTTGTACAAATGATGCTTGATCTTTGGAGTTGTACTGGACTTACTGTTCCCTTTCTGTGGATGTTTTATTTGTTTGTTGTTATTCTCTCCTTCATCCATCGAATCATCACTACTCAAAATTATTGGCTCATTGTCTATAGGTTTAACTGTTGTCCGTTGACCATTCGAGATAGCTGATACTCTGATTATTGTTTCACTTTTTAGAGGAGGTTCTACTTCATTTTCCCTGCTCTTTCTATTACCAATAAGGGGTCTATCTTTTGACCGTATTGGTATTCTCTGGCGCTTTATGCCTTCATCATAATATCCTCCAAAATCCATCAGATTGTCGACTGTACATTCACTGTTCAAGGTCGTTAATGGTTTAGTATCACTGCTTAATCTAGATGTTCCCGGAGTTTCCATGTCGATCGCAGTGATCTTTTTGCGCTCTATAGATGGTTCATCTTTTGACTTCAGTCTTTTTCCTGATTTCTGAGGAGACACTTTATCCTCCATAGTTCTACTTTCCATTCGACTTCTTTCATTCAATTTTTTTTGGTTCACCGGGATTTCTATCTCCTCGTCATCTTCCTCATTCTTCTGACGTCTGATCTCATTCTTCCAATCTTTTGGTAGAGTTCCCTTCTTCTTTGGATCGATCTACAATCGTTTATAAAAAGAAATAAATGAAGTATCACATTTGTACTCTCTGGTTTTCGGCAATCTCTTTCATAAGATTTCGAATGCATGTGGCACTCCCATCTCATCAAAATGTCGAATCGAAACAAATGAGAATCGTAAGGGACCCTTCTCCATTTGAAACATCTCTCTAAACCTCTTATTCCAATTATTTGAAAAATACTTACGACATAAGATGACATGATCTGTCTTTTTATGTATGCTTTTAAGAACATTGTCAGTCAATGGACGTTGCTCATCAGGATTCATATCCGTATAGCCAAATTCTCTCCACATCCCTTCTAGTCCTTCATTTTGAGTCAACGGTTCAACAACTTTTGTGTTGTAATAGAGGATATGATTGTTAATTCCTCGAAGGAGAACATTTCGATCGCTATAAGAAATATTTAGAAAGAAAAGAAAATGCTACCAGTGGGAAATGAATCCCTGTTTATTAGCCATTGGGATCATCACAGAATAAGGGATATCCACGACGCAAAGGATTCCCAGATAGTCGACTACATCCTGTATTGATCCCTTCTCCCTTTTTCTCTTTTGACACTGAACGGGGGCATACATCTCTATCAGACGACCATTGTTATAGAACAACACTCCATACTTAGATCTGTCTTGGATATTCAAACCAATGGACAAACTGATCATCTCTCTCCTTCCCTGATATCCATTAGTTAACTGGCATCTATAGGTTTTTTTTCTCACTGGTTTGATGCTTTTCAAGGCTGCAAGTTGTTGTTCTATTCCCTTTATTGCGTCTCTGAGTATTCCAATCCGCATTTGAGCTTTTCGTTGAGCTAAAACTTGGGCCGAATTCGCTGCATTGAATTCCTTGGCTATCATTCCATGGTCGGAATTTGCTTGTGTTAGCTGGTCCTCCACTGAAACGGTCTATTTCTCCAGCTTTTCCGTCAACTTACAGAATATTTTTTCTGTCTCTAGTTTTTTCTTTTCCATTTCCTTCGCTCCCTTCATATTTTTCGTGTCAAACATATAAGTGACGGGCTCATAGAGTTCGCTGACGACTCGACGGCTAATTACTATCTGTTCCCGGAGTTTAATCTATAAGGATTTCTAAGAGGGTTCGTGACTTACTTTCATGGTGGGATGGTAATATAGAACAGAAAGATATTCCTTCAAGGATTTGGGCTCAGCTGAACTACTGAACGACTGACATTTCTAACTAGAAAACTCACGTGTCGCCACTATTTCGGATATCAGTTGAATCCGAGATTAAGTCCAAATTAGTTAGCTCATTCTTTCTCAAATGAAAAAGTATAATCAAGGTTCCACAGGGACCTGTAATTCTTTCAAACTGATCTTTTAACACCTAAAAAGGATAAAAATAAATAAGGAAAACTGACGTTTATGTTTTTAAATGGAGAATTTTTGGTGATTGCATCCATCTCGATATAATGATATGGTAAATCGTGTTCATCACGCAATATTTCTCTTAAAGTCTCGACTTCGAAGGCTGGACATGATACATGGATCTCGAAAGAATAAAAAAGGAAAACGGGTTACCTGGTCTGTCCCTTTTTCCGTCAAATGCTCCGATATAAAAAGAGCTGTGTAGATGTTTTCTCTTTTCGTTAATACCAGACACGATTCAGCAATTTTCATAGATCCCCTAAATACTTCTTGCTCTCCTCTATTTGGTCAAAACTCACGCTTTCAGGCCGTTTCCGTATCTCCCAATTTGAATCATATTCTCTTTTCTTCCAGAATGACCAAATCTCACAATAGATCGACATTCTTCCGTAGTCATTCCACAGCCATCATCCAAAAAAGTGATACAAGGGTATAAATTTTCGCCATGATATTCTATAAACTTATGTCGATATTAAATATTTTTTTTCTATTTACCATAGTTTATTTCCAAATTTTTGGCATTTGCGTCTTTAGCGTTGTCCACAAGTTCAGCCATTGCTCCAAAGATAAAAGTATGAACAGTACTAAAAATTATTGTGTGAATCGATGACGACCTATACCTGTTTGAATATAAATAATGATTAACGACGGATGCTTTAGTGAGCGTGTTCAAACTATTGAGATTCTGTTCTCTATCGGCGTATGGTTCCTCCATTACTAAAAAAACAATCTGCGTTGACAGATCGATCGACGAAGTAATGACTGGAGATTTAATATGGAACAAAGAGGAATAGTCTGAGAAATATTGATTGGCCTGAAATTACTAGATAGTATTGTAAGGTTAAGAAAAATGCAACCTTGTATGTAGTAAACGCGGCTAAACAGCCTACGAAATCTTCATTTATCGGTTCTTTTAAAAGTATTCTCTTTTTTTCTTTTTTCACACTTTATTTGTATTTTATTTTTCTCAAGTTTTCATTCGATGTTTCTCAAATTTTATATTGCCAACAACGTATTTTATTTTTAAAGAGCTTTTCACTTCAAATAGAAGACACCCGCTTTCGCTTTCCATTTCTTGTGCTTCGCGTTGCATTGCGTTTACGCCGTATTTGTTTTTATCAAAAGTAACTTTACACGTTTCAGTTTGCCTGTTCAGTCCTTTTTTTGTTTATTTTTATAGAAGATTGAAGACACATTATGAGCGTAATTCTGAATATAATAATGAATATCGATTCTAGAATCTTTCTTTTAAATTACATATATTTATATTTTTATGGTTTTTGTTATATTACTCCATCTCGCAGCATGTCTATTGATTATTTTTTGCACCAAAGGATCCATAACTGTGAAGCAAATGATGAAGATAACCCATATCGATTCAAAATAAGCTGGCTTTCCGCTCAAATGAATTTTTTTTATTGGCCCATGTGGAACGGGTCCTATGCCGAAGCAACCGAAATTGACCTTCTGTGTCCGCTGGCTTATCTTCGTCCAGTCACCATTTATATTTATACAGATTTTTTCTTATTGGTTAACATTTTTCTTTTTTTGTCATTGGCATACTCGTTGTCAAGGCAAATCCGATAATCTGCCGGTTACCTAGCAACCCTGTTTCAGGCGCAGCAGAAATGAGCGGAGACTCGCCTACCCAAGCAGACACACTCGCCGATCCTATGGACGAAGTAATGGAAAAGAGAAGAAGTCGTTCTCGTTCTAATAGTCGCTCGAAAAGTCGATCGGCAAGCCGTTCAAAGAGCCGCTCCAAGAGCAGATCACCTTCTGCTGAAAAGAAACGTTCTCGCAGGTTAGTTTCTTTGGTAGTTTAATGAAATAATAACTTGGATATATTCAAAAATCTTCTTTTTTTTCTGTTTAAAAATTTCTGTTTATTTTTTTTACTATACAAAAAAAAGCAATTGTAGTGTTTTTTTAAATTATGCTCCACATAGTTATTTTTAGTCGTTCTGGATCCCGTCGTCGTTCTCGCTCTCGAACTTACTCACCTGCTCGTACGGATCCCAACGGACGCCGAGTTATTAGCGGTAGAATTCATGTCTCGGACTTTTCATCTTCCCTTTCCAAGCGAGAATTAGAACGAGCATTTGAGTTAGTGTATATATTGATTTATTTAAATGTCTTTAGAAAGTATGGAAAGATTGTTGATTTATGGATGGCAACTTATCCTCCATACTACGCTTTCATCACATTTAAACATCCGGAAGATGCAGAAAGAGCTATTCGTAAAATGAATGAAGAGTATGTTTATACTTTGTTATAATTATCAATATCCAGGTATGTTAGTGGAAATAGAGTCAGAGTCGCACATGCTTTGCCGAAGAGAGAACGACGTTATGAAGGAGGAGGAGGAGGAGGAGGCCGTGGCTATGGAGGAGGAGGAGGAGGAGGTGGTGGTGGTGGTGGTGATCGCTGGGGTGGACCACGCAGGTTAGTTACTGAAAGTTTCCCCCGGGTGAACCTTTTTATTGGCTATTCGGTTTTGTTGTAGTATTTTTAAAAATCTTCATTAGTAACACGATATGTGTGAGACAACATAATCCCTGGAAATAATGACCTCTTTCCTGTCTTAGGGCATTGGAGAATGCTGTTTAATTGTGTTGGCTACCTCATGGTCCTCTGTGTGGCACTCTCTGGCCTGATGATTATGGGTTTGGTTGATAGGCGCGGATTATGGTTGCTATGCGCGCAGCAGTACTCTGGGGAAGAGGTATGAGGATGCTGGCTTCTATTTGATAAAAGTACTGTTTGTAAACTTTATTTTCAGACGTTTCTCACGCAGTCCACCACGTCGTCATGGAAGGTATGTTTCTATCTTCTGTCATTCTATATATAAATTCTTTTAGATCTCGCAGTCGTGATCGTCGTCGTGAACGTCGAAGCCGTTCTCGCTCCGACTCTCGTTAAAAAAATTGAGGTGGACCAAAAATGTTCTCCATTGATGTGAATGCGTCCCTATTTTAAGTCGTAAGTTTTCGTAATTTTCAATGTTTTCGGCTCTTTTTAAAATTCATGTTCCAGACGTGTTGTGAAGTTTGTAATTGTTTCGTTTATTTCTAATAAAATTTGGTAACCCGTTTAAAATGGAATGTTAATTAGAATTTGGTAAAAATTATTATAATCAAAACGAAGATGATGGAGATGGCAAGACAAAAGATACAATGCATCTTCTTGTCTTGACGCTGATACTTTTCAGCTTTAGTAACGCTTTCAACAGCTCGTGATACTCGTATTGATGCATGCTCAACATTATAGTCAATTCTAAATTTCAGATTTTAGATTTATTGGTATGTTTACCTATCAAGAATTGTTCCCTGGTCAATTACCATGTTGGATAGATCTTTGAATAATGTATTCAATTCAACTATTGAAGAATTGACTGCTAGCACCTAAAGTCAATTGTTTCTATTTTTTTCAGACTTACTTCTTTTTCTCTTTCTTTGACTTCCTTCTCATTCATCATAATAGCTTGAATTTGATCCATTGTGAATTCTTGAGATGACGACGATGGAATTTCTGTCCAGGAAAGATCATCTGTGCCAGCTGTTATCAAGAAATCATCAACATTTCGTGTTCTTTTCTAATGTGACGATTATAATTTGAATGAGAACTATTTTTTACCTTTATATCGTTTAAATATTTGGACTGTCTGGTTCTGAAAGTATTAGTCAGTTCGCTCAGAGTAAAAATAAGCGATGATACAACGTTTTGTCGAAGCAATTTTTCGTCTCTGCTTTCTCGATGAGCTTCTTGATTTGACATCATACTAATGGTGGTCTCTATTGTTTAAATTTAGATGCTTACTTGATTAATCGTTGACAATGGGTCATCATCGACGTTATTTGTTCCGTGAAACCTTCCATCCTTTTCTCTTCCGCTTCAAAGGCATCATCACCAAAGTTTGGCCTTGAAATGTGTTTTTGTTGAGAAGTTTCAAGTTCTTGCATTCGAGCTCGGATACTAGAATTTAAAAAAAAATCAAGATTTTTCATCTTTACCGGCCGAACTCAAATTCCACTTCGTCCGCAGTATGAATCCACATTGGTTGGTCTCGTTCTTCCAATCCTTCTTCTAATTGCACCAAGCTCATCCGTTCCTCTATAAATAAAAATGAAAACGGCTAATTTTATTTACCATTGCGAGAGCTACTTGGACCAAAACTATCATTCGTGTATGCAAATGAAATTTGATGAGCATTTCCTCGAAGCAGAGCGAAAACTTCCGTCAAATTTCGAGTTATTCCGATTTGAGCATCATCTTTGCCCATGGTTTCTCTGTAAAAATGTATAATTAGTGAAAACGTAACAAAGAACAAAAAAGAGGGAAGAAAAAGAAACCTTAAAAAATTGAATTATCTTGTCATTTTCATGATGTGAGTAAATGCAACTTATTAAAAACTTAAGTCTTTTTAGATTGCTTGATTTGCTAATGTTCAGAGAATAATTTCTGTTTTCGAACAAGACAACAAGATATATATATTTGACTAGGCGAAACTAAAAGAATTTGTATAAAAGGAATTTTTTATTTTATGGATTTGAAAACAATTAATTGAAATCTTTTTAAACTTTACAATAATACAAAAGAAAATTAAAACCCCCCGAAACCAACGTGGCCGACTTTTGTTTCCATATTCCGTATCTTTCATTCACTAGTCACGCTATATGCGTCAGCTTCGAGGGTGGACGCATAATGCTCCAGCTGGTAGCAGGAACCTCGTGAGGACATCATTATCTGCTCCCTTTTCGATCCTCTTGACGATGTACTGATCGATGGATTTCCCTCGAGGTTGGAGGTTATCACCAAGATATCTGATCTGTTTTCAGCGAGTCGCTTCGTTTTATGCAATGAAGACGACGAAATCATTGAAATTTCACAGAAGAATGAAGTTTTCAGCAGAGTAAGGAATTCAAAACTCTATAGGAAGGAGAAATTTAGAGTTTCACTGCCTTCAATGAGATGCGAAGGTCTGGCCAGCTTTGTGACATAGTCATAACTGCCGGAGGAAGACGATTACGAGCCCATAAGGTGAATATCGATCAGTTGAGGAGTAGGAATTCATCTAGGTTGTTCTCTCCGCCGTGATTCCATACTTTCGACTCATGTTTACAACGGATATGTTGGAAGCAACTCAACCGGCAGTCACTATCCACGGTTAGTTTCTTTCTTTGTCACATTTTGGCTTTAGAACTCGATGGCGATACATTGGATCAGCTGTTGAGCTATGCTTACACCGGTGAAATGAAGATATCCGCTGGAAATGTGCAACCTATCATGATAGGGGCCAATTTCCTTCAGGTAGCCCATCTTTATCTATTCATCTGTCAATCAAATTTTTAGCTAGAAGAAGTCGTTGACGAGTGTGCCAATTATCTCGCAACCCGTCTTTCCTCCTCGAATATCCTTTCTATTCGTTCCTTCTGTTACAGCCTCGGCTGCCTGTAACTCTTTTTCGTCATTCATAATCCTTATTCAGAACAATTAAGCACATTTTGGAAAACTTTGTTCGCAAACATTTTGTCGCCATTACAGAATCTGAAGATTTTCTTCAGTTAACGGTTGATGAAGTGGTTCCTCTTCTGAATGATGACAGCATCTATGTCGAGTCAGAAGAGGACGTCTTTAATGCCGTTATTTGCTGGATTCTCCATTCGGAAGACAGACGAATGAAAGCAGCCAAGTTAGAAGAGTTCGAATTCATAAAACTAGGTGCAGAGTGCTCTCTTGTGTCCGTCTGCATCTCCTGAAACCATCCTTTCTCTCTGACCAGGTGGCCTCTCACCATCTGGTCAAATGCGACCTCGCCTGCCGGGATCTAGTTCGTCCTTCCTCTTCATATTACGTTATTTAGGTAGATGAAGCAAAAGACTATCATTTAATTCCTGAACGTCGTGATCTAATCCGATCCTTTCGTCTCAAGCCGCGTTGCTGTAAACTCGTGCCGGGTCTAATCTTCGCTATAGGTAACTCCTCAAAAATTATGAAAAAAAGATAACTGGCTTATAGGTGGACTATCATCGTCCAATGAGACGTCAGCAGTGGAAATGTATGATCCATTGACGAGAAAATGGATCTCCGTTCGACCGATGCCCAGTTATCGGTCTCGCGTAGGAGTAGCTGTTCACGATAGGAAGGTCTATGCCATTGGAGGATTTGATGGTAGTGAGAGGCTGACTCTCGTGGAGACATATGATTATAATAAGAACGAATGGACTACGGTAAATGGTTGAAAAAAAATTATGAACTAAAAAAAAGACTAAAAATAATAAAAAGAAAATATGACTAATGATTCTAGTGCGCTCCACTGGCTAAGAAGAGATCCGCTCTCGGAGCTGCCTTCCTAAATGGTCGTCTCTACGTTTGTGGGGGCTATGATGGAGTCCATTCCCTCGACTCTGTCGAAATCTACAATCCCGATACCAATACCTGGAATGCTGGGTCGTCGATGTCAAAACAACGAAGTGCGGCTGGAATTGCCGTTCTCGACGGCTATCTCTATGGTGAAATCAACAGAGGTTGAATAGGATCATTTAGTTATTGGAGGACATGACGGAATGTGTATTTTCAATTCGGTGGAGAGATACAGTCTGGAGAAGGGTGGATGGGAGACGATTCCATCGATGATAAGCAAGCGATGTCGAGTAGGAGCAGCAGCTATGAATGGGAAGATTTACGTCTGCGGCGGGTAACAATTTTTTGTGTTTGCCACTTCTTCCGCCTTTTGTCCTCATTATTTGTTTACTTTCAGCTATGATGGGTCGCAATTCTTGAGCAGTGTTGAGTGTTTCGATCCGGAGACGATGAGCTGGAGTCCCGTTACCCCGATGCAGAAGAAGAGAAGTCGGGTTTCGTTGGTGGGAAATGCTGATACCCTGTATGCTATCGCTGGATATGATGGTGTATCTCATCTTTCTTCTATGGAACTTTTCACAGAGAAGACGCAGGAGTGGACTCTTGGCCCATCAATGGCTATGCATGAGGGGGGAGTGGCCTGTGCACTCATTCCTATTCCTATTTCGCAGCTGAGAGACATTCCAAGTACAACGGCCTAATTGATGTAAATAGTTTTTGAAAAGGAACATTAGACATTACAGGTTTTTTTTTGAAAATAAAGTGAACTATTGACAAGTAAAAACTATCTAAGGGACTATACATGTACTGAGTTAATTTTTACCCGAATGAAGCAAGGCTGGTGAATAAAACAAAACCTTTGAGGCTAATCAGTCAGACCTATGACACGGCCTGCGGTTGTATTCCTGGCTTTGTTACTTCTTCAACAGGGATTCCATTATCTTGCAATATTTTCTTTAAACGGGCATTTTCTTTGTTGATTCGCAAAAGATTCTCGTGGTACACTTCTGCCTCTTTGTCTTTATCCAATATCTCACGTGCCAACTGCAAAAGAAAAGTATAAGAATATATTTAAAAAAAGATGCAACGGTAAATCATAAAGACGAACCTCATCTCGTGATAGCTTAGAAATTCGGTCAATGTTGTACTCGGCAAGCTCCGTTTCAAATTCCCGGTGCTCTGCTTCACTAATACTTCCATCTTCTGATTCGTCGGAGCAAAGAAGAAGATCGGAACTGACACTAAGGGAACGAATTCGATGACGTTCTTCTGCATTGTTGGCTTGTTCCACCTGAAAATTCCAATTAGGTATAAAAAAATAATATAAAGAGTTATTGCGTATTTTTTAAGCAAAAAAGGAACTAAAGCTGTAAAAAAAGCCAACCTCGCGTTCCATTTCAGCTCGTGCTTCGATGTCATCGAGAAGAAACTGCGTGGTATTTCGAGGAGCCATGACCTTGCTTCTGAAAATAAATAAATTATACGAGTCTTGTTAGCAAAAAAAAAGAAAAGTATGGGACTGGCGCCAGCCCTCTGTCAGATGTTATTATAGAAGGCCAGCTGATGCAAACTTACTCGTGTCTCCATACACAAAAAGTCAACCTTACATTTTCAAGACACGGACCATGCCGAAGAAAAGAGAGCTGCAAGCAGCAGTCATCTGGACGGCATGGAGCATCCAAGCCATCTTAAAACTCTTCCATGAATCTTGTCAACGAAACAAATACGAGAAATATTTGACTTTCCCCCAGATTCCTACAAAAAAACTCCAATTTTTCACTATAAATTACCCGAAATAGCAATAATAACAACAACAGAGGGCACCCCGGCAGATAATAGAGGCAGCGGCAGCGAGACGAGGGCGAGGCGTTGGTTACCCGCGGTCATATGTACCCCACCTCCGAGATTCGCCGCTACCGCCAATATTTTCGAAAATCGCTCAAATTCGAAATATAGAATAATTTAAAAGTCAAAAATGAAGATATAAAAGAAAAACTACGAAAAGACAAAACTGACCTGGTCTTCTTCTTAGGTAGGACTTCAGATGGTGAAGCAGCCGAGGTCGAAGCTTCATCAAAACTTGCCATCAGATCGTACGGCCTGTATCGTCCTCTTGTTCCTCGTCGTCGACGAGCTCTTCGACGTTTGCGATCTCCTTCCAAGTCACCATCCGAAACCGAACGCTGATCATCGAGTGAGGGTCTCTCGCTCTCCGAAGGAGGTCTTGATCCATCCGGAGACGACATAGTCTTCACTCCAGATTGAGTGATATCAATAACGTAGGAGGTAGATTGGCTGTGTTTCACACAACACCGTTGCTTTCAGAAGATGCGAACGCCTTCTATAAAAGCGACACACCCGCAAGCGACGGAACTAGATGTAAGTCTACGGGACGAGGGCTTATATATGAATCGGGGAACCGCTACGCGTCTGACACGCGTAGCGTCGCCCCGCCCCTTCGGCCAGCAGGCCGATGGGAGCGCGCACAATCAGTTGGAGTTTATTTTATTTTACTGATTACCACAGCAGTAATTATGTCGAATCATATGTAAATCACGAGAAGGGATTAATAAGTATATGAAAAACTGTAAATTTTGATGAAAAAACGTTAGAAAATACTTGAAATATTGTAAGCAACGAGTACTACTGTTTTTTCGAAGAAAATTAGTTTTTATGGCTTTTTTATACTTTTCTTTTAGTTAACCTAAATTCTAGCTAATTTGAAACTGCAAATAATGAAGAACGTAGCAAACGGTATCTAAAAAATACATAAGCAGTTTGCAAAATATGGATTATGAATGAAAATATCCAATTGTCGCTAGAAGTTGTTTATGATTTGCAGATGTGTTTGTTTGACTGTTTTTTTAGGACTTGTACATTAAAATGCCAAATAATTGATCTAAGATAGCTTTTCGAAATGCTACGTCAACTGAGTCTAGTGTTTTACAACCGAAGTTTGTTAATTCCTTTGTTCGATGAAATAATAGTTGCTGTCCCGTGTGAACAGCTAATTCCGGAACCTCAAAGACCGGATTTAGAGGATTTCACTCCGAAAAAGGAAACAGCTGGTCGTTTGCAGATTTCAGTATCCAGGCTGCAACTTCTGCATTTGAGTAATCATTTATTCGTCGTATTGAGTGGCCATTTTCTTCGCATGCTTGGCTACTTTCACGGCCCCCAAAATTGTTGGTGCCTGTGCAGGGGGCTGGCATCTCTGGTCAATCGGCGGCTGGAGTCAGGCAACTGAGGAAAGAATTGACGGCGGTCAGAGACGCAGGGTCAGGCGTATTTGCGATCGGTGAGCTGCGAGGGTTGGCCTGAAAACTTATGTTATCAATGTGGGTCTCCTCATTGACCAGCTGATTGGCATGTGTATACGATCAATGCAATTCAGAACATTTTCGTTATTTTTCGTGTAATTTCCATATTTCGTTTATAAATTGTTTACGAATTGACAGACAGTTAGGAGCAGTTAGCCGGGCAAAAGAAGTGAAACCAGCTGCCACAACGGACCGTTAGTTCCTCCTGGAATGTGACTAACACAATGAGCGGTGTCAGTTACGCGGTGAATCAGGCAAAGGATCGGACCATTATGCCTCTACTTTTTCGTTGCTTAAATAATGAAAGAAAAACCTGAAGAATTTGTACTTCTGATGCAGCAGAAAGAAGACAAAGATTTCCGTCAAGGAGGGTGTGATGTTATCTACGTATTTTCTATTTTTATTATAGGTTAGATCATTTTCTTAATTCTTTTTTATAATGTATTTTTATTCTAATAATTCTTTCAAATATAAGTTTGTAAAATTGCATTGTTAATAG
Organism: Oscheius sp. DF5120; assembly: GCA_932521415.1. Lineage (NCBI taxonomy): Eukaryota > Metazoa > Nematoda > Chromadorea > Rhabditida > Rhabditidae > Oscheius > Oscheius sp. DF5120. Next base: position 2,009,560 of record OW051463.1, read on the forward strand.
CTTAAGAAAACGTATGCAAAAAGCTGTATTTGTACACCGGATTTGGGAAGCAAGCATTAGATAGCTTATTGCAATCTTTTCACTTCTCAGTTCATCCTACATTCCAATTGTCTAACCGGCTGCCTCTTTCCACTAAAAAATTGCTTAAAAGTTCTTCTCGCCTTTTCTTTCTCTCTCACTGCAGTTGCCTCGGTTTCCCACGTGGCAGGCTCTATGCCTACACATTTTGCCCCACGAAGTAGCATTTCGATTCGATGTCGTCGTTGTAAAGTGTTCTGCTGACCATGGAACCGGATGAAGTGAGAAAGTGACCGACTACGGGGGTGGTCGATGGCATCTCGGGCCGAGGAGGCAGAAGAAGGCTAGCTGACTTTTCAATTAGAGGGGATCTACGAGCAATTTCTTTAGCCTTTTATTGTGTTCCATTGTGGCTGATATTAGAGTCACGACTGACTGCATTTTAGCAGAGATCCCGAATAAGAGAATTGAGAAAAGAATTAACTGAATTCTGGGGGACTATTCTTTCAGTTTCCTACGATCTCAAGTAAAGTTCTTTTGTTTCCAACAGTTCAACAACTTGTTGACTTTCAATACATATCATCCAAATCAGTTTGTTTTTCTTTGTAGTTTTCCACCCAAAGATATGTTAGAGGGCGCATCTTTCTGTCTCTTTCTCGTTGTTTTCCTTCTAGTTTGAATTACTTTCAGTCATAAATCGTCACAAAACATCAGTAGTTTCTTTAATATTTTAAACTTTAAACTGAAGTGAGTATAGCCTTAATGGATAAATTTGAGATAAATATTCAACAATTAACCTATTTCCCCTCATCCATGACGTCATTTGTGTAATACAACGCGCGGACTGGCTCTCTCAGCCAGCTTGCCTCCGAATACCGCATATATCGGACCATCTCGGGACTGTCAGAGGTCGTCTGTCGTCCAGCTGTTGACATTACAACTTGTCTTATATTCATCGAGTATGAAGAGAAGGGACTAATGTCCTCTCTATATTTGGTAATCTGTTCAGTCTCTCTTCTGTTATGTTGTCATTCGATGTTTTAAAAAATATTGTTGGCAGTCGTCCAGGAGTGGTCGGGCAAACAGCCAACAGCGCGTGCTGTCGCGAATGCGGCGAAGGCGGCAAAGGCGACAGAAAAAGATCGCAGGCGGCGAGTAGTGCCTATAGTGACGACGGGGGACGACCTGATTTCAGGCAAAGTAGCCGGAGGGCAATCCAATCAACCAGGAACTACTTCATTCAGGTAGAAAGATTCAAGTAGAAATCTAAAAATGTTTCATTTGTTGCAATGGAATGGATCCATTTCACTTGTTTATTCGTCTGTATAAATATCTTTTGTATAAATTCTCGATCAAAGACTCCTCCCCCCGACCCCTCACCTGACCAGTCTCTCTCGTTAAACAAGATGTCTCGGGTGCCGTTGCTGCTCTGCTTCTTTCCATATGAGTAATAGTCACGAGAAGGACGATGGTTTTGTCACGCGGATGCAAAAAGACAGACGGTGGGACGCCGCGAAATATCAAAAAGAGTGTCTTCGAAAATTGAAAATATTGATAAAGAAGTGGCACTCATTCTAGAAAGTAATGATAACGGATAAGTCATTCTTTTGAAACTGAAAAAGCCCTGCCTCGATGTCTGGAAGTCAATTTGGAGAAAATAGATGAGATACAAAGGGCTGATTGAAACGGAAGAGTGCAAAAAAAGTCAGCTGAAAAATTTAATATGGATGGTAGTAGATTTTTACCACTCAGTTGAGATCACATAAAGCATGAAAAGTATAGATGCTATGCTGCTATACTTTTTTATTTTGACGTATCAAGTTGTATGGGTAGGATAGTGATAAGATAGTTCACATTTTGTTGAAGAGCAAAAAGGTTGGTCTAAATCTAAACCATTAAGAGTGAAAGGAAATGAAAACGGTACCTTCAAGACCTCGATGACTGATGGTTGTCTTCTTCTTCTTTTCTTACTTAATCTTTCTTTTAGATCATTAATAATCAAAAGTGTAATTGTCTGTTCATAGACAATTCTTCAGAGCATTGAATTTATGGCTTCAATTTAGAGTTAAGGAAGCTATTCAAAAAGGAAATAGAATATACTCATGAACAGGAACCGTTTATACTAGATTACAGATTTAAAAAAAAAACTGAATAAGAGAAAGAGCAGTATATTCTAGCTCTTCCATCATCTATTAGATTGTAACCTTTTAGGTGCCCTATGCTCAAGAAGATAGTGGACAATATAATCCTATACGCCTATATTACCGATTGTTATTCATGTCCATGTTTTACTGTGAGAATGACTACTATATATATAGATCTTCGTTCTCGGCCGCTCTGTCATCATTTGAGTCTCTTTTTGAATCAATCGATCATCCACCCTTACGAGGACAATTATCGGAGTAATGACTGTAGGCCCCTCTTTTTCTACCCAATAATCCTTTGGTCCATTTTTTAACTGCAACCAATCTAGTTGATAAACAAAGACCAAGGTTTGCACCACCTTTGTATCATCTAACTATTTCTTTCGAGTTCAGGGAAACTTTTAAATTGGATTTCTCATAGCTAGCAAAGGAAAAAGAAAAATAAATAGACACGAATAATTCAATCTTTTGTTTATGAAAAATATGACACTGATCTCCATACTAATATTAAATTCTTCCCTTTTCACTCCTGCTATCATCTACATGTGACAATGTTTTCTCCTGCGACAGAGTTAAGTTTTTTAAAATTAACATAGTTAGTTAATGATAGTTGCTGACAAAAAATATATTTTAGGGTGTATTATCACAATACATCGTCAATTTTATGGCATTACCATTCTGCTGTTTCCCGTCTTCTTGTCCCTCAATCTAAATATCCCTTATCATTCTCTTATGTATGATGAAGAATGCAGCCTCCTTTCATTCCCCTTTTGCTATTTTCTCCCAGTTAAATCTCCTTTTGAGAACTGTTGAGTTGAATAATCATGACTGCCTATTTTCCTGGAAGACGCCTATTAAATGTAAAAATTGATCATTCAAGTGAATCGAAATGTATATATTCTCTGCAATAATCGCAATATGGCAGATAACACAGTCGGGTACTGAATGATGTGAGGACATTTAAGGACATTCTCTATCTGCTTTTTGTTCTATATACCAAATATGGACCGTAATGAGGGGTTCTTCTGAAGGAGGGGAGCAAATATCACAATACAGTATAACAACAAAAAAGGGGTCGGTGATCACGGGGCGATGAGATGTCTAGCATGGGAAACTACGAAGGGGAGAGGAGGTAGAAAGTCAAAGGTCACATGTCGTTCTTCTCCTTCCGACAGTACAGTTCTTTTAGTGTTTTCAACTCCTCGATCAACGCTTTATTTTGGTTTTCCAACACTGCTACCCTGTTCTCTAGGCACTTTACGTATTCCTTCTTTTTCCGGCGGCATTCCTTCGCTGCCTCACGGTTTTTCAGCAGTCGTACCTGAAAATATATGTTTTATAATAGATCAGCATGGCATGGTGGTATTCGTTATTTATTTGTTAGCCCGATCCCCCCCCCCCCCCCACCTGCGTGATTTTTGCTCATTCTCCCCTTTTTGGCTTTAATCGGCCTTCTCCCCAAGCGGGTCATAATCACATGACATCCATCTATAAGAGCATGTCATCCTCCTCAAAGGATATTCCATAAATCTCTCGCTTTTCCTTCCTTCAAAATACATCTAATCCCTGTTATTCATCCCCTCTGAATGTCCCTTAATCACCTGTCTCTTCCGACTGCTTTCATCTTCTCCCGGCTGCATTGGACCACCTGGTCCCCTCGACTGTCCTCCCATCGTTGGCGATGGGCTACTACTATACCCGGAGAGAAGAGGAGAATGCCAATCTGAAGAGAATTTCCATGTATCAGAAGACAATGCCTGACCTATGTTATTACCGGAAAAGGAGCCATCCATCGCGGCGATTGGTTTTAGAACATGTGGATCCGTTTGCTGAAGAGGAATCGAGACCGATGGTACTCCGCTGCCACCAGCTGAAAATTCAAAGCTTATGTTTTTATGTTAACACACAATATACGAATTTCACATACACCATAGCTAGCAGTGCAGTGGATCATCTCAAAAATTCAACGAATTTCAGACGTTCGATATATCAATGTATACCATGAAAGCGCTATCAGTCAGCGTATCAGCTGCAAAATTTTGATCACCAAGATCTCGCCCGATACCATTATAGTTGGAACAAAGCTTTGATTTTTGCACTTGGCCTTCACAAAAATCCTTCACTTTGTCAAAAAAAGATAGATATATAATAGATATAAATATATCTAAGTTGTATATATACATCAGTCAAAAACCATTGATCAGCTGTATTGATTGGTGTTCCCTGTTTTACTAATACTTTTTATTGCTCGAAGCTCAGCAGAGAAAGGGCTTTATATATTCTCACTTTATTTCATTAGATTTAAAAAAGAAATTTTTATGTATGAACATAATTCTTTTTCTTGTAAAATAAAAACATAAAGCAAACTCGAAAGAATGACATCACTGGTTTTTCCCGAATTCTGCAGCGTTCGCCTAAAACTCGCCATTCTTGCTGTCTTTTCTAATATTCGTCCTTGATTGATATCGTCAGTTCATTCCATTGATATTTTTACATGACACAAAGGGTAAGGGTGCTGTATACGAAAAATATATAAAAAGAAAGGCGGAAAGCTGTGCACAGATGGGTTAAGGAAAGAGAAAGGACAACACAAGACAGTGTGTATGTGTGTGATGGTTTAAACAGTACCAGATTGGCTGGGGACAGCGGACGGCGGCTGATGAGAAGTGGCTGCAGCGGCAATGGCGGCGGCGAAATCGAGGCCATGCGTTGACAGTTGCTGTCCGAGGTCCCCGTTCAGCTGAAGGGTATGGGGTAGACCACCTGGCAGCAGGTTTCCGCCTTTAATTTCATTTTCATTTGGCTACCCATCAACCAGGAAAAAAAGAAGGAAAAAAACTCACCCTGCAGCGGAGAAGCGTAAGGAGAGGGTCCGCTTGAAATCCTGACTTGATTATGTTGAGGGATGTGAACCTGAAACAGCTGTTTCGTGTTAAGCCGCAAATCACTCGCCACCTGGAGGGGCGAGGCATCCACCGACGACGGCGGCGTCTCATCCGGCTCTTTCTTCAGCACTTTATCCGCCGTCTCCAGATCTTTTAGGATCATCCTGAAATATTAAATTGCAATTATCTTCTTCGGTCTTTCATCCACCACTCCCTCCCTCAATCTCTCGTACCCCGTACTCCATTTCCATTTAGCCAGAGGAATACTTGGCATAGCCAATCCTTGAAGTCTCTGCCAGGTGAGGAAGTCCAATACATTCATAGCCCTACCTAGTCTCTCTAAACAGATGGTAGAAGGGACGTCACTTGGAGAGAGAAAAGGAAGATAGCACAAGGGAAAGGGGCCAGATAAGCGAAAAAGCCAATTTGGAAGGCTCATTTTGGATCTTTAAAGAAGTTATCTGATCTATATAATTACTCCACAGCTCAAAATAGATCCAGATTAACCTGCACATGATACCTCTATAATCGTTTTTATTAAATTCATGCGTATTTGTTCTCCATTTCTTATGGACTTTTTTTTTCAAAAATAAACTGTTATTCATACAATAAATGTATAAAACGTATAAAAAAGCAACTAACTTTTTTTGTTGCAATGCTGTCCAAAATGACGCGAAACTGTCAGTGCGCTACGTCCTTGTTACTATTCTCGTAATCAGTGCTATCAATGTTGACGTATCTTTTGTTTTTTTTTAGTTAAAAAGGGACATCTTCTATCCATACTTTATAAGAAAGGTGTAGGTTGGATTCATAATCAGGCTCATTCCACTTAATAATTGAACGGATTGGTTCAAAGATGACAACAACAAGGGAATTTACTTGATCCTCAGAAATTAGACAAAATTGGTACGTATTAGGAGAGGAGAATGTCTCATCTATGTTCATAGTCTTTTCATTATATATAAATATAAAAAGAGAACTTAAAGAAGAAGACGAAAAAAAGATAAGCGAGTCTTGGTGACTGCTGGCATTTATAGGAAGATATCCGGATAAGTACTTGCCACGTAAATATCTGTTTTGATACTTTTTGAAGAGGAATCAAGGTAGTCTCTTCTAGTTGAGGGAGGTGAGGGTGGAGATTGACTCCGCCCTACACCCTCACCTGACCACGCCCTCGAGAATACCTGGCTGCTTAATTAACGGATATTTATGTGTGAATAATGTACTCTGAAGGAGAACAGACATTTTTGAGAAATGAGAAGCCAGACGACAAAGAGCTTCTAATCGTATTCAAAATAGGTGGAATAAGGATCAGGGATCGAAAGGTCGAGGAGGGAAAGAAATGGGCGAATATGATGAACATTCTGCTCATTAATCCGAGGGAAATAACCTTTTTTTAATCAAAATATTTTGAACATTAAAAGCTCAAAAAACTTTTTCCTCCTTCCAAAAGAGATTAAAATTGACTCTTTTTCGTTCAAAATATCGTTTGGGTGAACATTTGACCACCCAGAAAAGTATAGTCCTCTATAAACTGATGACAAACTACTGCTTATTTCTTAAAAGTTTCCGCAAATTAGAAGTACACACCTGCAGGAGATCAGCTACAGATACGTGCGAAGTTAATTAGATGAGAAATGGTCGAGAAGGGGATCTCTTGAGACCAGCTTGTTCAATGGATTTTTTGGTAGAATTGCACTTCAGAAACTACACCTCTTTCGATTTTTTTAAATTTTGAAGCTGAAGGAAGTAAACTGCCGACGACAGTCTGGATGTTGAGAGGCAGTTCGGCTATCTATCTCTCTCGGTCTTCGTCCAATCCCTCCCTCCCCCATCTCTATCGATCTCAATTCTACACCTTGAAGAGGTGACACGTGTCACCCACTCTCCGACGTCGCCATGGCGACTCGTTAGCTCTCTCGCTCATCCCCCAAGATAACAGAAAGCCACCTACCGATAACTGGGTCGACGATTAAGTTGTTCTCGACGTTTCCTGGCCTCATCTTCTGAGATGACTTCCTCTCCGGCCAATGACTGCAATCTCTTAATTAGTAGGGGAGTAAGTAAGTCTCCCCCAGCCATCCCCCAGGGTCTATGGTAGAGGGAGAGTCCTACCTTGAAGAGAAGCATGAGAGCAGGGGATTAGACAGACGGATCAACTGAAGGGAAGCCTATTTAAAAAAAAAAAGAGAAAGAGAAAAGATAAGAACACCCTCAGAGGGAGAGAACCTTGGCAATTAGATAACGCAACAGCGCACGCAATCTAAATAGGAAATGAGTCGGGGCGGATACCAATATCTACAGCTGGCCGCACTGATTTCATTAATTAGAGAGAGAGAGCGGGAGACTGCTTCGATGGAAAGAGATAATCAGTCAGTCAGGTTACAAAGGTCGAAAGGGAGAAAACATCGACGTCAAAACACACAAAGTATCGGGAAGCGGCAGGCCATTCGACGATTTTATCAGCAATTTTCAACTGAAATCAAGCAAAAACAGATCAAATGACTTTTTCACATTTCTTTAAGTCTTATTTTGATATAGACATTCCTTTAAAAATTCTTAACAAATGAATAAATAAAAGAAGAACCCTGTCTCGTACAAGGAAGAATGCCATTTTGACCCGTTTCGATCGATTTTTCGACCAAAGATAGCTATCTAGCAAGTACCGAACAAAACATGATTAATAGGGACTCATGTGAGACTTCTAATCGAGGGGATTTCAATTGAACAATTCAATTCAGTAGGATATCTTGATGAAGATATATAGAAGATTGAGAAAAGCATGCATTATCCAAGTGTGATGAAAATATTTTTTTGCGGATTTAAAGGCTAAAATATGACAAAAACATAAGAAAAAGACATCAAATCAAGGAATACAAGGAAACCTAAACATTTTTGTCAATCTCTAAGTCGATAATATGAGATTGAAAGGTGGAAAAATCAAGTAAAATTGAAGAAGCACTTCACTGTTTTTTAAATTGCTTCAAATTTGAAAGATTATTGCATTAACTCCTATGTCCTACGTTTACAAAAAGCTTATAAAAGAAATCACCTTTTTTAAATTTCTAATTGTCTCATTTTTTTGGAAGAAAACAAAAGAGCAAAGATTTTCAAGTAAGGACTGGATCTCAGATTTTAAGGTCAGAATCGTGTAAAAATGAATCAATAGACTACAAAAATACATATGTTCAGTGATAAATCCGAGCAATAATATGGTTATTGCTTTACGGATTGACAGCGGAGGAAAATCTCGAAATTCTCGTATAAGACGTACTTTCGATCCCTCAGCTAATATTTAAAGATGCTGATTAGATGCCGATTCTTCTCCTAATACCATCATGGAGTTATCAAAACAACGAGTAATTCGTACAAACTTCACTTTAATTGGGAAATATTGAGAGAGGGATTGAACAAACAGAAGGGGGGGGGGGGGGGGGGGAGGAATGGTCATTTAACTAATGGTTTTAGAGATGGGAAGAGCACGAGAATGACTATGGGAAAACGGAAATGTCGGCGGGAAACCGACAGGAAATTGGACGACAATTAGTCACTTCTACTAGGAAGGATTAAGGAGGAGAAAAAGAGACTCGTGGGGGGATGACGGAGGACGATGAAAGGGCCCTCTTTGAACAGGAACAGGGTCAACGAATCATGGAAGATATAGGTTGATCATTGATCAAAATACAAGAGAGCTTAATTGGAATACAAAACAAAATGGTGAATTCGACGAGTAGGGGATCAAATGGGTGACTTAAATGCATAGAAACGGGGTTGCCAGTTCAAGACTATGTCTTACTAGTCGCACAATCATATTAAAAAAACATTCTGTCCTCTGAGAATAATCGGAAGGAGGCTTACGGAAGTAGTTGCTGAATGATTTTTCCTGGTAATAATGAAGGGAAAAACTGAGGAGAAGTCAGAAAAAAGATTTACAAATAAAAAAGGATAAAATAAGATAATTGGTTGCAGATTTTTTTATCGGAAAGAAAATGGGAAGAAGAGGAAGCCACTAGTAGAATGGATTGATATGCACTTTTAACTTTATGGGAAAAAAATTCCTAAAATTCAATACAAAGTTCAAAATCTACTTCAAATCAAAAGATTTGTCGCCTCTGACCTCTTTTTCGGCTCAAAAAGAGCACTAACAAGCGAGAGCTTTGCGAGAGCAAAAGAGGGCAAAACACACAAAGAAATGCAAAACCGAGCGGTTGGAATAATTCCGTTAATTAAGCGATTTTTGGCCAAAGAGGGAGGGAGGAGTGAAGGAAAGGAAAAGAGGGGGAGGAACCGGAGTTGAAAAGAGTTGAAGGGCGATTGATTCAATGAAAGAACTCACGTGGCCGTTTACGGTCTGCGGAACCGACATCAAGACATTCACCGGACGACGAAGTCGTTTCTCTGAAAACTTCAATCAAAAAAGAAGAAAAAAAAAGAAAGAAGACTGGCAGGCAAATCGATAATCGAGGCGTTGGTGACAAAAGATTTGGACAGCGCAGTCGCAGCGAGCGAGACGAAAAATCGATAGTCGCTGCGGCAAAGGGCAATGGGGTGGAAAAAAAAGGAAAAAAGAAGGGGAAAAAATAAAAAAATAAAAAAAAACGATGACGTCATCAAGCAAAATGGCCGATTGTGATGTCATCGACCCGTCGACGAGAGACAGAGAGAGTCCCTGAGCGGCAGGAAAGCGCGCGCTATTCAAGCCGGCTGACGTCATCTTTTCCTCATCCTTTTTGGAAGCGAATAACTACCACAAGAAGCAAACATTGTAGCGATTATAAAAGAAGGGACAACACACTATGTTTGCATAAGTTCAACCACGACCGTTTTGTTTTTATGGAATTCGCAGTACAAATGATACAATAGATTCTGTAATTTTAACAATGAGGACTCTTTTTATTCAAATTTACATCCTCTGTGCACACATTGGATTGATAAATTATGGAGAAACCTAAAATCCTATGAAAAAACAAAAATCCCCTTATTTTCTTACTTTTATAGTCATCGTTTTTTGTTGCTTTCGTGGAGGGTTCTCGTTAATTTTTTAGGATGAATAAATAGTTCTGAATGTCCTGCAAGAGACAGAATGATGGGAAAGAATCGAGCTCAATTCAATTAGCCTCGAGTTCATCCGCTTATATTGGTCTCATTTAAAAAAGGAGTTCAATGGGTGAACCATGAGAAAAGTAAAGAATGTCTAGCTCTTCTATTCTTTTTTGAAGTCTACTTTTCTTTGAGAATTCTTCTAGAATTCAAATTTTTTTTATAACCGATTCGCTGGCTTCTGATGTGACATTCCCATACATAATAAAAGCGGAAGAGCATAGCGTGCCTCACTAGAAGTTTGTCAAATCTACTGGATTGTAGAAATGAATGGTCTATATATCATCTATTCATTCCATCTTTCAAGAATTCCTACTTGTTCCCGATAGATTTATGACTCTTCCTTCTCTCATCCGATAGACTAGTTTTCTTTGTTTCGCATAAATAGGGATAAACGGGGGAAAGATTAAAGGGTCAGAGTGGAATTCATTCGTTCATTTGGATAAGTGAAAAAGAAGAGGACCCATCGACTCAAAATAAATATCATCTTTCTTTTTGTTTTTCTTCCGTCATTCTTCGAATTTACTTCCCTTGATATGTCCCGTTAATTTCATGTTTTTGATAAGAAGCCTTGCTCGAGTTCAGCGAGGACATTGACAAGGAAATTGAGGAAGGAGATTTCCGTTGATTATTCGAGGAATCCGGCGAGGGAGAAATCCGATTGGTCGATCACTGATGACAGAAACACGTGACAAGCACGATGAATAGGTATTCATTGACGAAGAAAAGAATGAAACTGAAGAGATGAAAGGGCATCTTTATAGAGAGTCTATCACAGGGAGAGATCACAATTCGTCTTTCATTTGAGGTTTTAACGACGGATAGACGTTGTCAATATACCTAAGAGGATCTTTTTTTTTTCTCCCTTACCAGTCCATATCTTGACATTTTAACTCTTCCTTCACTTTCACGGCATAACTGACATCTCCCGGATCCAATTTCATCGCAGAAGGACGGGAGTCGAGGAATTTTTCCTAAAGAATCGATTTGATTAGAGTGAAAGGATACCAGATGATCTCCTAACCATGCCTTTGCCACTCTCAACGAATTGAAAAGAGCTGTATCTAATCCGGGCTTGCTTTTATACGGTCGGAACATTCGGAAGACATGTCCGATTCGAGAACAAGGAGCGACAATCACTCGTCCTCCACACATCCAGGTCTATTTTTCTTTATGGGGAAAAGGATTTCTCACTTTTAAGGAGAGTTCAACATTCTCCGCTCCCCATATCTCCATTCCCTGATCGTATTCTCCTAACTGACGGAACCAATCCGTTCGAATTGCTAAAAGACCACCCGACATGGATGGAGATCTAAAAATGCGTATAAAAAATTGCAAGACTGACAGCCGATGTCTGTCAAAAATATAATCTATCACAATAAAAAAAGGTCAAAAGGAACCTACTCTATTGGCTTCACATTATTCTCCTCCTTATCGAAATAATCCCATGGAATGTATTCCCATCGGAAGTTCAATCCCCAATCGAAGCCGCTCTTCGAAATCATTGCTTTTCCATAGGCAAAAGTACCCGGATTGATCAAGTCAACAACTGGAAGAACAACTCTAAATCTTCTTAAAATGTTTCTAGGTTCCTTACGACTTGGGATTCTCTTCAATAGGTTGTAGAAGAGGACCCAACCAACCGTCGGTTACTTCACAATGACTATCGAGGAAAATGAGGACATCGCCTGTAGCTAGACGAGATGCCAGCGACTAAATTTTCCATCTCTCTATTGAGAACTATCCCTACTTTTGCCCTGATGAGTCCCTGTCTCTCCTCGTTCCTCTCAACTATTACCCTTTGCCATCCTTCCAATTCTATCGCCTTCTTTAACTTCTCCCCCAGTTGATGGGATTCTTCACTGGCATCTTCGTAAAGAATTGTCTCCTTCAAGAATTCGTTCGGGGTTCGGGTGAAGATTCCTATGACATAGAGAGAGGAAAAAAAGAGAACTGACCGACTAACATTCGAAGAAGGACAGAAAGAGCTTCGTTATGATGAATAATGACGATGGAAACGGTGAGAGAGGAGGAGTAAGACTCTTTCTTACATCTAAAGAACTTTTTAGTGATGTGGTCACTTACAGGTCATGCCCCTGATAGCCGGGATCCCTAACAGGGCCCAGTCGATCACTTGCGACAACATCGAAGGCAAACGCCCTTATTCCGTCGTTATATAGTTTCTTCTCCTATAATTTTTTCAAATCTATTCATATAATGCCCTACTTCCTCCGTTTTATCCTCTCTTGATGTATGATTGCACTTTCTTTGCTCCACAGTTGATAACTTTAACCATTCTTCCAACCTAAAACTCTACATTTTGAGTTTACTTACCTTTCATGTGGATTCACATGATCACATAGAGGAAGAGTCTCGTTATTTGACGATGGATCACCACAGACCAGGTAAAAGAAAAGGAGACAGAGGTAGAGACGCGTGGTCATTGGATGACCTTCAGAGAGAAGAGAGACACCCGAGAATGGGAACGTACTCGGACTGTGATCTAATAACGAAACGATGGTCTTCTCGTCTCGGGAGTAAATGGAAATCAGCTCTTTAAGTTGCTTAGAATCTTTTCATTTCAACAAGTTGTTTAAGAAATAATTAAAAAGTTTATTTTACTAGAAAATTTTCCAATAAGGCACCTGTATTTCAACTCGTCGTTTAATAAAAGCCCTAAACCCAGAAAGGAATGACGTGTCTGCCGGTTCTCGTAATGTATTGTCTTTCCTCATGCCAATAATAATGCCAGAGGATGTAATCAAAGATATGATTTGTACAGGTTCCTACTCCAAAATAGAAAATCAACAGATTTAGATGTGTATTCACTGGATGGAGGATGGCTACAAGGAGTTTGTCAGCTAAAAGAGTGATAAATAGGCAAAGAAGGATACCTGTAGCGATGGTGAGAATGACGAGACCAAAACAATAAGCATTCTGCATAATTAGGACTGGCCAAAGGAGCAAAGGATGGGGTTCCTTGACAAAGATACAAGTACCTGAAAAGAAATCAGTAGGAAAGAAAAGTATATGACTTCGTATTGAAAGGGAATCCACTCACTAATAGTCAAAACCAAGGCGAACATCTGTCCGACACACCACAGACATCTCATATACCCACCATCCAGATAGTTGGCTATACATTCTTGCACCTGAAGTCATCTCGTTTCCTCCTAATTTCGTCTTTTACCTGTATTAATTCATGAAATAGCCCAAAGTCGAAGATGATGACATCCGCCGCGAGGAAACTGTTCGAACTTGTTGCGTTGAATGAACAGAGGAAGATTTTATTAAACTCAGCGATCGAGTAGACGTGTTGAACGAATGCGATTAAAGCGACGAAAAGTTGAATGAAGGCTAAGACAATGCAGATACGCTTATTGCGGAACCACAGGCCACAGATGAAGGTATATTCATCTTGGACACGTACACCGCGGCACATAGACCAGTCTGAAATGAAAATTCAGAAAAGTCAGCTGTCGAGCCAGGTGAAGGAGAGGAGTTTTGTATATTAGAGTGGCTATCTGACTATAACCAACAAAAAGATTACAAAAAGGAGAATAACAAACAAGAGTCCAATGAAATCTCTATTTCAGAAACATTTTTTTTCTTTTTTTTAACCGAAAGAAGGACTCTTCAAGTTTGGCAATTAAAGGATAGAGGCTGGAAGTTACTATTGCACCTCTGTAGAAATCTTCTGCTGCCCCGTTGTTATACACACAAATTTCAAAAGGTTTTTAGACTTCTATTCAGGTGAGTCTATTTAGGGTATGAAGACTGATTGAAATTGACTATTTTGAGATCATTCTAATATCCTCTACCGGAACTGATGGCAAAAGCTTTTTGCGCCAGATGTTCTCGTTTTAGATGTTCCCGATTAAATCCAATTTGACATATAAACAGTATTTGATTATTTTTTGCTAAAACAGGAAACGAAAAAAACTGAAGACGGGAAGAGAAATAGATGTTTCTGACATTATGGCTTCAGTCACAACGGCCATAGTTTCCCTTATATTTTCCTTTTAGCCGATTGTTGTTACTGTCAGTTATAACTTCATTACAATCACCACGAAAAAAAAGAGGGAAAAGGAAGAAAAATGAATGATTAAAACGGGAATTGACGTCGACTAACTAACCGAGTTGCAGGGGCGGCAGGGCGGCACACAGGTGTATACTATACTTAAATGACAAGAACAAAAACAGGGAAGGGAAAGGATTGCTCGTCAAGAGTGTCAAATGGAAAAAGGAGTAAACAGATGACTAATTAGGAACAGTTCAATTCACCTTTTCTCTTCGTACCTATATAATTTCTTCAAAAAAAGAGACAGAGTAGTTGAAGAGTGGAAATGTCAATCAGAGTGCAGAACGACAGCTCGTTTCCGGTCCCAGTTAATCCCCAATCAAAGACAAAATTACTACTTGACTTACGTCGAGGAAGCGAGTCTGGCTCATCACCTCCAACATCCGAGGTACTTCGCTGTCGTTTTCCCATCTGAAAATCGATGATAAAATAAGAGACGAAAGGATAAAGTCACGAGATAAATATTTGAGGAATCATCTAATTAGGCAGATATATGAAGGTGTCGTCACGCCCTTTCCTGTCAGAAAATCATCAGAGATAGACATCTTATTGGTGGCAGAAGAGATAATTATTATAAAAGATAATAGTTACACGAAAGTCCTTAGAAAAAGTCTTCAAAGAATCAAGAGAGCCTTTCTTATAGAGATTATACGGTTGAGGGACTCTATTTACATCCATTAGGAGCTGTAGCGAGAAATGCCAACGAATACGGTAGATGATATTTTCATGTAGGTAAACAATGATTCATGATAATTGTAAAGGAAAAAAAACAGAGGGGGAGAGACGGCTGCAAAACAAGATTATTTTGGTTGCAAACCTTTCCCACGGTATAATTAATTTGAGGAGAAAGAACAATTAGGCAGAAAAGATGTTTCCAAAAAAGTAAGAGATTCAAAAAAGTAATCAACTTGAAGAGTAAAGAAAAAAGTTTACGATAGAGGGAAAGGGGCTATAAATCAGTTTCATGATTGGAGAAATCACAAAAAATACTGGGAGCCAACATCGTAATTTTTAAGTATCTGAGATGATTGAAATAGAAAAATTGAAATATTATGTGAATAATTCAAAATTTCATGTCATGAAAGCAATGTTAGTTAATTAGAAGAGTGAATATTACGTTAGAACTTCCAAATGGCTCGTAGTTAGTTAGAGAGTCCTATTGACAAATGGAGATACTAAATTGTGGTTGTTATGGATTGTAAAATAGGAAGTGGTAATGAAAAAGCTAAGGCACTTATTACAATGGGACGGAAACACTGATTTGAATTTGTTCACGCGGTTTTAATTGGCTAACAAATGATTATAAAATGTGTGTAGTAATTGCTCGAATATGTTGAGATATCTATTCATACTCATTGAGTCAGAAGAATTAGAGGAAACGACGGGTACCCTGATTTCAAAGACTAATGGATACTGAGGTAATATATATATAATCCCCTTTTTATCCCAGATCATAGAACACTCTGATGAATATGAGATAAATTTAAAAAGACCGAAAAGTAGATTGCCGTCGACGTCAAAACAGTCGTTCTTATGAGATGGAATGTGTTGTAATTAGGGAGTATTATTGTATCATTCGAAGGAAAAAGAGAGAGACGTCCAGGTAAACATAACTTTACTCGAATGAATAATGTAGACGAATAAATTACACATCATACTGCTGTTTTCGAGATAGAGTTATATTGATAATTAAAAAGATAAAAAGTATAATAAGAAATGGAAATGGTTGAAAGATGGACGAGGAAGTATTTATTATTGTTTATGGACAGATTTCAATAAATTTCCGCAGTTATTAAAATCGGGGTAGATCTTCGAAATCAGTGTGAAAAAGGGAAAGGGGATGAAAACGGATAGGGAACAGGAGGAAAATACAGAAAGAACTCGTGGGAGGACCTTCTTGTTCACCTACAGTTTTTTCGTGGGTTCTTGTTAGCAAAGTATCTTTAAAAATTTCATTGGTGCAATTTTCTGATAGAGTTACAAGAAGTGAGATTTTCGAAAATAAAAAAAGATTTTATAAAGCAAGAAAAACCACCAGTTGACGATATGAATTGCTTAAGTAAGCTGGAAGTAGGAAGAAAGTCGCCTGTCGTGTGTCCTCTCCTGAGTTAGTCCACGAGATGCGTAGGAAGAGGGAAGAGAGTTATGACTAACATAACAACTCATGTCACAACATCCGACTCAATAGGCTAGTTGCCGCTTCATGAAGAATATGAGAATATGATGCTGTTGGAATATGAGCAGGATAATCTTCTTCCCAAGTCAATAAGATTTCGACTCATGAACGATGAGTCTCTAATTAAACAGAGTCAGAAGCTGTTGACCACTTTGACGTCAAGACGGAAGGAAGAAGTATAGAATATTACTTAGAAAAATTAATGAAGAAGAAGGAATCTGATGAAAGGAAGCTACAAGAAGAAGGAAAGCGAGGATGGTCAGTGAATTTTGATGTTTAAAGTGGAGGATTATTAAAGCCTGTCAAAGAGCAGAAAGGATAGCTCTGTTTGTGTTCCACGATAAATAAATGTTGTCAAGGCTAATTGTTGGAAGGATGTCGAGCATTGGAAGAAATGAAATGACTCGGAAGAGAAGGATTTCTTCAAACAATTCAAATAGTCAAATTGTCCCGTAGTCGTAGAAGAAGAACGCAATCATGAATCTTTCCGTCTCCCTCAGCATGGGCAATCTGATACCTAATAGGTTTAAAAAAAGAAGAAACTCTTATTGGGATGAAAGGAAAAAAAATAAAATTGGAACTGTTTTAACAGTTGAACAGAAAAGTCTTTTAAACTCTACTAGTTTCGAAATCGATTGAAACATTAGAGGATTGGACAAGAAGAAATATTTCTTCTAAAATATTTGAATCATATTCTTTATAACAGCCAAAGGTTACGTTGTGTAATCAAAAAAGGTTCCAAAGAAAAGTACCAAGGCGCTAAGTCGAACCTTCTAGGAATTTTTATGTATCATATATAAGGTGGCTTTTAACAACACCAGGGCTTTTATCTGCAAATGTCAATCAAAAGAAAAGTACAACAACAAGAGTTTCAATATGAATTCGTAGATTTTTCAGATGATACTCTTTTATATCTAAAGCATATATGTATATTTATGTACATAGCAGTGAAACTCTTCTCTGCTATAAAATGTCGAGAATTTGCGATGTTTTGAAAAAGACACCCCAAATGAAGAAAGCATCGAGACACGCGATCAGGCTACAAGAAGAGAGAGGAATCAGAAAAGGGAGGGAGATGAGTTCGACGAGAAATGAATCGCCCCCCGGCTGCATGCGCAATTATTCCAATAAAATATTCCAGTATATAAATTCAGAGAAGGATCTTTGCAAATGAAAAACAGTCTAAGAGGAGAAGTAGGAGATAGACGTTTAATTATTAGAGACATAGAAGGCGTAAACAATTCAATCCGGGAGAATTCCCACGACTTCGACAGACGAATTGGATTATTATCAAAGGGCTACACAAGTTTAGTCGACCCTAATGAGAGCCAAACGATGGAGTCAGCGAAAAATATGACACATACTAGAATATTTTTAAGTGTGACCTAAGTTCAGCTAGATAATATCCTAGAGGGTTCTATGAGCTAGTCGAATTTCAGTATCGGTCGGTTGTTGTCTTTTCCGTTAATTTACAACTCTTTACATTTTTTCTCAAGATCCAAAATACCTCTAGAACTCTTCCACTTCACTCGGTAATTCAGCAAAACTCTGTAAACTTCAAAAGCCAATGGCGTGATCTATAAAAGTAGCGAAAGAAGATGCTAGTTAAATCTTTTCAATCCCTTTGGTATTCAAAATTGATAGTTAATAACGGTCAAGATAATTCTGATTTTTATTTTTAATGGTATTTTTGTATTTCTCATCCTCCAAATTCTTTTCCTATTTCCTCTATAATCGGCACTTCATAATACTTTTTGTTTTCACCAGCCAACATGCTACAAATTGCAGTGTTATCGATGTTCATCGTTCATATTCCTTCAACTTCGTTGTCATCGAAAAAGCAAATGTCAGATATATTGTTCACCCTTTATTATTTCTTTTGTGTGTTTGTATTACCAATAAAAGCAGCTAAATAAAAATCAAGCACTTACCAAAATTCAAGCATCTTCTTTTTTTCTTCTCCTGTAGAAGATACAAAAAGAGAGCTTGGTCGGCTGAAGGAATGACTTTCACTGGATAATAATAAATTACTAACAACTTGGGTAACTTTGAATTTGTTTGGCCGTTTTTTAATGTTGTTTTTACCCTACTCACTGTCGAAAAAGGAAGTAGGCTTGAAAGGATAATTTTCTGGACGAATGTGTATGTGTGGTTACTATCTCGGCATATAATAATTTTTCGAAAATATGACCAAAAAAAATGTAAGATTTTTTTAACACAAATTTTGTGACCAAAATTAGAAAGCCGGATTAGAACAATAAACACAGCAAATATGTCAGAGACAGCTTGAGGCCGTCGTCTATTTGACCCCGACACTTCGAGGAATCTCCGTTCCGTTTAGCTTTCTCTTCATATTAATGTATTTCTATATGACTATTTTATTCATCGAAACAATCTACGCCCAGATTGCTGATGTCGATCGCATTCAACATGACTTGAGCAAGTTTTTAGCCGTATCAAGGTAAAGAAAAAAGGAGGTCGAAAAAAAATAGATTCAATGAAACAGAAAAGTTATCAGCAAGAGCTGGAATACGAAAAGCACTGGAAGGAGTTGGTCTCACGAGTTTCACCCAGTCATTCAGCTCGGAAGAAACTGTAAGGTCCAATTAGGCCCGATATAAAAAGAATTCAGGATGAGATTGGAGCCAATGTAATTTCTATTCAAGCTGGACCCCATTACGGGACGTCTGATGACAGATTGGTCATTGTTTTAGCCAATTACGACACTAAAGAAGACAATCCTGGTAGGAAATTCCTTAGCAAAAACAAATCACAGGTGTGGATGATAATGGTAGTGGTGTAGCTGCCTGTCTTGAGACTGCGAGAGCAATTTCCAGCCTTGATAGACTATATAAAAGAGAAAATACTATAATATACGTCTTCGTTGATATGAAGCATCTCTCCTTCTCTGGAAGCCATGCATTTGTAGAAGATGTCCTTTTACCCTTGATAGTCAGGTCAAATTCTACGGTCGCTGGAGTACTAGTTCTCGATGGACTTCTTCATTATGACAGTTTTCCATCCAGTCAATCCATGCCAGAAAATTTTGAAGAGGTAGGAGAAAAGCGAGAAAAAAAGAAATATAAATGTAGTTGTTCCCAGGGCAGGCTGAAGAACTCAGAGAGCACAACCATATGGGGGATTTCATACAAGTTATTGGAAGGGATATCGACCAAACTGTTGTTCACAGGTATCACTAAAAATACACACACGAAGTTTTTAGCTTTGTTTCTTCCTTTGTTCGATCTTCATCTCAATTACAAAACGACTGGTCTTTTCGACCTCGGATAATGCCTCTTTCTTTACCAATGAAAAATTTTACATCTATGGAAAATATTTATAAGTAAGAATAGAAAAAACTCGTAAATTGTTTTAGATTACATTCTTACATATTCTCAGATCATTCATCGTTTTATTTTCATTCACATCAGGATGTCGATATGCCTACCGTCTACATTACAGATACATGTTTGTTCCTTTCCTACAAAAAAAATTTTTTTTAGTGAAATATCGAGGAGTAAAGCAATATTGCTCATATTGCGATGGACTTTACATGATTTCAGAAGATAATCTACGCTTTTTAGCTCTCATAACGGACTCAATCATAAGAACAGTCATTCATCTTGCAGGATCTGATGGTAAGCCCATAGTTTTTCAGTAGAAATATGCTTTAGCAAGAGTTATCATTGATGAACTACAAGGATCAACGTATCAGCTATAGACACTAAAACAGATAGAGAAAATAAAGAGTTCTATTCACTTATAAAGTATCAAAGCTTATAAAAGAAAAATGATTTAAATTTTTCAGAGGCTCCAGAAAGTACTTTTTTGGCGGGAAATCTCATTATAAATTGGCAAATTGCATATCACAGACTGAGCATCCTTGTGTATCACATAAAATACTTACTTTCTTTTAATTTTTCTCACTTTTATGGAGTTATATTAGGTTTTTTTTGTGTCGTAGAGTGTATCCAGGGGTTTATCTTTCTAATAAAAGAGAAGAAAATTAAATATATATACGTGATATAAAATAAAATAGTATACAGTATGTGACATACAAGCATGTACAGTAGAGTAGTATGTGAAATGCAATTCGCCTCAAAAATTATATTCGTACGAGTTATGTTATTTTTGCTTTTTTTTATCAGGTTTTTAATTATTATTTTCTTAAAAGATAGTGAATATTTTCTGCAATACATGCCTGATTGCGCTCCGCTGTGAATGCAAGCGAGAATATTTGTGTGCTCTCCCTAACAAGCGGGAATATTTATTTTTTAAAGCTCTCTTTTTCATCTTCAAGTTTTTCTTTTATTTCAGAATGACTCCTCTTGTAAATAACAAGGTAGATGAGAAAGAAAAACTGCTTCAAAGGAAAAATACGATTATGCAAAAGGTAGATCAATTTATAGAAGTAATGGAAACAATTCATTCAGAAGTGAGTCGTATTTTTTTCAATACATTAAGTTGTTTAGTTATCAGATTTTATAGAAGAATACGAAAATAACAATCCTTACAACAAGGATGTTTATAAAACAAAGGTATAATTATTTACTGGTTACTGAAGAAGAGCTTCTAGGTACAACTACGTGAAAGAGAAGATAAAAAAGCTAGAGAAATTGTGCGTATTTTCAAGTCAGTCACTCAAAAAAATAAATATGCAGCTCTTCTTCAAGATGTTTACGTATTGTTTGAACATTTAAATCTATGCATGTTTTAGAAATGCGTAGTATACTGGCTAGACACAATGTCACCTTTATGTACTAAGAAACAGGACAAAAGTGTACTTGAGTCTATTACAGCTGTGCCTTTATATCTTGCTGGTATTATGTTTTTACTTGGAGATGTATGTTAAATGTAAACTTATATTTCTTTATTCCAGTACTATAAGGCATGCAATATTTTAAAATCCTATCTTGCTATGAATGAGACTGATAGTATGTCAAGGTGCCTGCTATTGCGGTGGACAGTTTTTCTAGGTTCGTTATCATTTATTCACACACTTGTTTTAGGAGAAAATCGTATCTTGGAAAAACGTTTAGAGGATGAGAAAAAATTTGAGAAGAAATATAAGGGCATACCTGTTGAAAAAGTAGCTCCATTTCTCGCTTCCTGTAAAGTATACAAAAATTTTATAAAGAACGAACAAAGAGTATTTCATTATTATTCAATATCGTTCTGCATTGTAGGATAAGGCAGAGGATGAACTTACGCATATGTTGGAAGATATCGAAGCACGCAAGGAGCATACGTACAGCTCTGTTGAATTGCAAACCCTTCTCTATTATATGATCTCCAACTCAGCTAAACAATCGAAAGTCACAGCTGTTTGTTTATTTTTACTTTTATTATTCTTATTTTTGTCAGCAAACCTCTGACTCACTTTGGTGTTTACAACAAAGGTATCAGAAATGCGAAAGCATTTTGAAAAATAGATTACGGGGATTGTTCAACGATGAACAACGAATTGACTTTTCATCATTGCGCAAAGAACCAGTTAAATTTTGTAAGTGTTTCATAATTTTTTTGACTTGAATATTAGTGGAAGCTATGTCCTCTTATGCTGAGTATAGCGATGCTTTACGAGATGCAACTGTCGAGTCTTTTAACCTAGGATTTATAAAAGAGGCCATTGGTTACGCAGAAATAGGACTAAAAGCTGCTTTTAAACTAGGATCGTTTACTAGGTTTGCTGCTTCATGTTTCTCCCATTAGCATTGTTTTAGGGCTATACAGATGACTAATCTTTCATTATTGTGTCTTTTGGAAATGAATCAGGAATCGGCTATGCTGTCGATAGAAATGGCTAAAATCCGTTTGTACACATTAACAACTGTAGGTACCCATTTCTCTTCACTTTTCATGTAATTTTAAGAGTAATCGTGTAGAACCAGCAAGTCCTGCACGATGCAATTCTCCTGCCAGACAACTTATGCAAAAATTACAAGAAAGTTTTGAAGAATTGTCAATAACAAGGTATGTTATTATGTTATTTACTAGCATTGAATTTTTTACAGTAGTAAATTGCCATCAAAAAGACTACATGATTTCAAAAAAGATTGTCAATGTGAGCTATGCTGTTGCTACGTAAGAAATGTGGATTTTGCTGTTGATGTAATTTTTTCTGTGTTTCTTTATCATGGACTAAATGAGGTAGAACCAGTTCAATTTGTTTACGTTTTAGGTTCATATGGCTCAACTTCATTCACAATTTATCCCTCTGAGAGAAAAAGTTAATAACGAGCAAACTATGTTTTATGGTATCGAAAAGAAGGGGACAAAAATGGTTTTTTGTGTATTTGAAACTTTACAAACAGTTTTAGAAACCCCCACAATGGTTATGTGAGGTATATGGAATCTCAGCAGTTCGTTGGCTTCGAAAATTAGAGTTAGACGGACGAGATTATCTTCGTGATACAAAGAAAGAGCAATTGAGAGCATCAATACTTGAACAAGTTAAAAAGGTATTTTTTTAATGTGTTAAAAGATTTTTTTAAAGTTTATTCAATACGGACCTCAAAAGTTTCTTCCATATTACTTGGCTTGTTGCCAAATGAAGCGTCACGATGTAGTTGGAGACTGTTCGTATATGCCATATACATGGATGAAACCTAGTTCTTCTGACACAAAATTGGAAACGACTTCATCTAGTGTATGCTTAGAGTATAGATGTAGTATGATGTTTTTAGTCAGCTTCTGTTCTATGTTGTAGTCCCGAGAATGTTGTACATGAAGCCTTTGAAGAATATAGCTTATATTCACATCTTCTCTACAGGTAACTAATTTTATATATATTTATTACATTGTTTTATATTACATTGTTTGTTCTAGAGACTGGAGAGTTCCTATTTGTACATTTATTGGACGATTTTCTGAAGATAGCTGGTTGGCTGCAATGATGTTTGCCGAATCTACAGTATTAACTACTAGGTAATTAACTTTTATTACGTATTAAATAGTTTAGATCAAATGCTCGTTTAGTATCTGGTAAATTAGATTCTTATGCTTTTAGTCGGCTAAATAATTTCACAAATTTAGTTCAAAGTTTGCCCAGAGGTTGTAATTTAGTTTCTTTTAATATAATTTTTGTCAGATTTCACAATTATACAAATCGCTACAGACGAAAATGGACATTTATTTATGATTAAACTATTCAGTGAAAGAAAGCCTATTATATTGCCTATAGCTCATAAATCAAAAGTATTAATATGTTTATTTTTAGTTGTTGAATAATTTTAGGTCCAGAAAGTTAATCGCAGTTTGGCGAGTATTATCAAAGCAAATGAAGCAAGTACTTCTGTTAAAAATAAGGAAACCCCTGCCAAGTTTTGGGAAAATCGAAGAGAAGTAGAAAACAAATTAAAAGTAATTTTAACTACTTTTTTTTTATGTTTCAGGTTCACGTGCAAGGTGTAGAGGAATATCTTTTTCACGGATTTGCCCCTATGCTTTTCCCTAGTCAGTCACTTACATCTCGCGGAAAACAGGTGACTGATCATACATATTATTTTCCTTTTAGTTGGCTTCGGAGCTTTACAAACTTGTGTTTACTCAAGGATCAACATTTGACTTAAATATTGCTGAAGAACTTGTTTCACTGTGTCAACAGATTTCTAATCAGTCGCTTTGGGATAAGCTTGTTATGGAGTTAGGTGTTTACTATAGGATACAAAAAGAAAAGATATCCTTGCTGTGCAAGGAATTTACTACGTAACCTTTTCAAATTTATTTTATTTTATTTTTAGATTACAAAAAAAATTATCTGCACGTGGTGTTATAAATAAAGAACAGTTTTCATATACATTTCTTGCAATTTGTCCTGTAAGTGATATAAACAAATATCAGTTTCAGATATTGGCTGTATGCCCTTTAGAATCTATGGATATTTTTAAAAAGAAGCCTCATGTTGGTCGTATAGTTTCGATTCATGCACTGTTCCGACTTGTTATGAAATCGCCCTCGGTATGTAATAGTCTTACCTTATAAGGGATGTGTTTAAGTTGTTCCTGAGAACAAACGACGAATTTTAGTATCACTCTAAAGCGCATCAAAATTTATTTCAGAAAACTTGTTCCATTTCTGTTATCCGGTACATTTGTTTTTCTGCATATTTTCTCAATGTTTTTTGACGGGGTTCTTTTAAATTTCACTATAGCTTAACTAAGGAAGGTTCGTATTCAATTCAAAACTAGATAGTTGAAATGGAATATCTTTTCTGAAATAATATTTGACATTCCTTTGAATGATACCCATTTAGTTCGTTCTCACGGACATCTTAGATACATTCCTATTTATTATTTTTACTTTTTAGTTACCTCGCGAAGTTGATTTTAACAAATCCTATTATGTCTTAGATCCAGACAATAATTTGTTAGCCACACGTGAAAGAATGACTAAATTTTTATCAGAAGTATGTTATCATTTCTCTTCTTTGTAATTTATTCAGTATGCAATAAGCGGTAAAGTTGGTTCGGCCCCTCCTGCTTCTGAATTTAAAACAATTTTGCAAGAAAAGGACATTTTGTTGTGAGTTATTTATCTTTTCTTAAATTTTATTTAGCTATTTGGGACATGGAAGCGGTTCTAAACATTTTTCAAAGCGTGTTATTAAAGAAAGTAAATGTAATGCAGTATCAGTTTTAATGGGTTGTGGAAGGTAATCAATTTCATAAGTTTAGTTATAACCTTTAGTGTGTCACTGGAGTACGACGGATGGGGACTTGATGGCAGATCTACTATTTATGATTACACTGTAGCTAATTGTCCAGCTGTAGTTGGATGTCTATGGATGGTTACCGATGGTGAGATTGATCGATTTTTTATGGCATTGGTAAGTATTTTTTGTGTCCCAACATTACCATAGGTAAAAATGTGTTTCTCTAGCGAATTCAACACTACTATCAATGATGGTCAAAAGCGCCTCAGAAGTTTATTAGAAGCAATGAGAAAGGCTAGGAACGAAGCAAAACTTCCTTATTTAACTGGAGCAGCGGTAGTAAATTATGGGTTACCTGTGATTTCTTGTGAATAGACCTTTTTTCAATTTTTTTTACTATGCTTTATCTTTAAGTGATTTTGATCTGCAAACGGGTTTGTTTTAGCATTAAAAATAAATTATTGTACTTTCTCTTGTATTTTCGGATCTCTCGTATTTTCATAATATATCTCAAAGCCTGCTACATGGCAAATGTAGCGCGAGTTGCTATCACAAAATGCCATTGTCATCCTATCGTTTTTGTCACTTTTTAATGACAATTCAACGTATAAAATTATCTTTTTTTCCCATCAATATAGCCTAAAATTTCTCCGTATTGATAATGTAAGTTGGTCTTTTGAACAAGTCCCGTGGTTATCGCCAGATCTCTGCCATCGCCACATTGCCCATTCGCCTGCTGTTTGTCTAGCCTCTTTTTCGAAAAGAAAAATCATCTTTTTTTTCTTATAATAGCTGAATTGCTTCAGGGTATATCAATGCGCTTTGTTTTATCTGGCGTCAACCGGATCTTCCAGAGCAAGAGAATGACTTCGTCTTTTTTGATCAATGACTCCAAATATGGTTTTTTGAAAGAGCTTGGGCTGCAAGAGACTAACTGCGGTGTTTATCATGGCAAATGGTCTGCTAAAGGACCTATTGTTGAATCGGTTGCCCCTGCGAACAATAAACCTATTGCAAAGGTTCATATTTCTTGCTTATATTATTATTCCTCTTTTTAGGTTCAAAATGGTACTGTTGAAGATTATAATATCGCTATTACGGAAGCTAGAAAGGCATATGAGGTAACCTTGTTCGCTACTTTTACCATTTTTTTAAGAGCTGGTGCGAAGTGCCTGCTCCACGTCGCGGTGAAATAGTTCGTCAAATTGGTGATCGTCTACGTTCACAACTACAAAATCTTGGAAAACTGGTTAGTATTTCGTTAAAATGTTAATTTTAGGTGTCTCTCGAAATGGGTAAAATAAGTGCTGAAGGTGTTGGCGAAGTTCAAGAATATGTTGATATTTGTGATTATGCTACAGGACTTTCGAGATCGCTAAATGGTCAAATTCTACCATCCGAGCGTCCTGGCCATGCCCTTCTAGAACAATGGAATCCTCTTGGTTAGACATAGGATATCTGTTATATTTCTAGGCGTCGTTGGTGTTATCTCTGCATTCAATTTCCCCTGTGCTGTTTATGGTTGGAATAATGCTCTTGCTTTAGTGACCGGAAATTCTGTCATTTGGAAGCCAGCGCCTTCTACTCCACTTACTGCTATTGCTGTTACCAAGTTTGTTAATTTCTCGATATTAGCATTGTTTTTAGATTAGTTGAAGGCGTTTTAACTGAGAATAATCTTCCTGGAGGTTTATGTTCACTTGTTTGTGGTGAAGCTGACGTTGGACAAGCGCTCGTAAAGGACAAAAATGTAAACCTTGTTTCTTTCACTGGTTCTACAGAAATTGGACGAATTGTCGGACAGCAAGTCCAGGCCCGTTTTGGAAAAGTAAGATAAAAGTTATTTTATCCTATTTCTTTCAGTTACTCTTGGAACTTGGTGGTAACAATGCTATTATTGTCAATGAAGATGCCGATCTTAATATGGTTATTCCAGCTACTGTATTTGCTGCTGTTGGTACTGCAGGTCAAAGGTTTGTTATTTTTTTAGTATTACTTGATTTTTTCAGATGTACTACGACTAGACGTTTACTTGTTCATGAAAGTGTTTATGACGAGGTCGTTGAAAGATTGAAGAAGGCCTACGTACAGTTTGAATCTCGTATAGGCTGCCCTCTCGAACCAACTACAATTATTGGTCCACTTCACAACGAAATTGCTGTTATGAAATACAAAGCTGCTGTTGCCGAATCTATTGCAACTGGTGGAAAAGTTGAATATGGAGGAAAAGTAATTTACTTTTCATCGCTATTTTAAAAATATTTAGGTCATTGAACGTGATGGAAATTTTGTTCTCCCTACAATTGTTACTGGTTTACCTCACGATGCTCCTGTCATTTTGAGAGAGACATTCGCGCCTATTCTTTATGTTCTGAAGTTCAAGACTCTAGATGAAGCGATCAAGATAAACAATGAAGTTGGTCAGGGTCTTAGCTCATCACTATTCACTTCTAATATCCAAAACGTTTTCAAATGGATGGGGTAAGTGACCTTTTTTTTAATATCGTATATTTATTTAAGGCCCAAAGGAAGTGACTGTGGCATAGTTAATGTAAATATTCCTACCTCTGGTGCCGAAATCGGAGGTGCTTTTGGAGGTGAAAAAGAAACAGGCGGAGGTCGTGAATCTGGATCTGATTCTTGGAAGCAGTATATGAGACGGTTTCCATATTTTTGTACTATTACTGTTTTAGATCGACCTGTACTATCAACTATAGTAAATCTCTTCCATTGGCCCAAGGAATCAAATTTGAATAGTTTTTTTGCGACATTTCTTTCTTTTGTTATGTCTTATTTACGAGTAAGATTGTTTTTGACTGTTGCTATCAAGTTTTACATACATAAAATTTTTATTATATTTATTAATTTACAATCTTATAACTTTTGTTGGTTCCTGTAATTATCTTCTACGTAATGTTAAATTTTAGCCTTTAAGATTATTAAGCTTTTACAAAGATTGAATTTGATTTGTATCAGGAAAATGGTCACTAGCGCACAATATGGTAGTTGGACAAGTCCCTTAACACCGGACCAATTTAGCAAAGGAAATTGTAAAGCAATTTGTGAAATGCAAGTGAACTCCGGTAACATCGAATGCTTGTTAGTAAATTATTTGTTTTTAGATGGCGTATTTTGGGTTGAACAATCAGCTGTTACAGGCAAACGAGAACTTTATTTCCGAGGTCACCACAATGATGAAAGAATTCGTTGGGCTCAGAATCAATCTGTTCAAAATTCTGGTTTGTTTTTCATTTTTCTTATTCTTATTCTGTACATAGTTCATGAATATGGCGGCGGTTCTTTCATTCCCACACAAGAAGGTTCAGTTGTTTTCACAACTGTTGAAGGTCTCTATGAGCAAAAGAAGTATGACATAGTACCTGTTGAATTGGCTAACTCTATGGACAAAACGTTCAGGTATCTATTTTCTTGTCAATTCATATATTTAGATTTGCTGATTTTTCCGTAACATCAAACATCATTTTTTGTGTTAATGAGAGTCATCAAATTAAAGGAGAAGATCCTATCAATCGTCTTATCTCCGTTAATAGATTGACAAAAAATCAGCAAGTTATCGTAGGTTTCACTGTAGTTTGACAAATTATTTGTATTGCAGGCAACTGGCGCAGATTTTTATGCATGCCCTCGAGTCTCTCCTGATGGTAAGAAAATTGCTTGGATGCAATGGAATCATATAAATATGGTAGATTTGTCTTCGTTATTGTCACACGTTGATTTCAGCCATGGGACGAGACTTCAATATACATTGCTGATATAAACTCTGACGGAACGGCAACAAATATCAAGAAAATACGCGATGGAGTTGGTAAAAACGTAAGACAACTTCTATTTATGTATTTCATTGGAATTGGTTTATTATTCTACAGGATCGAGCAACAGGATATTTCCTTATTCTTCTTATCTATATTTTTGCTTTCCTTGATAATTTTCACAGATTCCAAACGTTCAGCAGACGAAGGCTTCAAGTTTAACGCTGTATGAAAACTTGTGGTTGTTGCTATTGCAGGGCTCAAGCCATCTCCATCCGCTACTTTCAGCGTCTCTCCACTAGGCTGCTTTGTATCCAACTTCTCGTCTGTATGCTTTTCTCGCATACTATCACTAAACGGATGTTGCTAATAACAATGTTTACCTACTCGCCATCAAAGACTTCTACGCTGTCGTAGCCTTTTTTCTTTCTATCTATATTAGGAGCCTGTTCAACGAGGTTTTCAATATTTAGCATATCTGAATATATATTAATAATAATTTTCAAACAATACTGATCCTACCTTTCTTTTCGAAAACAGGGAAAGAACTGAAGACTTATTCTGTTTTTACAGGTAAACTACTACAATCCAGTCTGGGGATCAACTAACGAATTATATCTTGTTCATGATGCTACAAATTATTGGAATCTTTACAAAATTGATCTAGCAACAGGTTTTTTTGTTTAAATTCATTATTACTGTTGTTTTAGATACGGAAACAAACATCTACCCTGTTGACAAAGAAATTGGAAATCCTCTCTGGCAGTTCAGCGACAGATCGTTTGCTACTTCACAAAGACATATAGTAAATCTATATTATTTTCATCATTTGTTTCAGGTTATGCGAGTTGGTGAACAGTTAATATTAAAGGAAGGTGATTCTATTAAATCTATTTCAACCCCTGGCTTCACTTATTTTTCTCATTTGAGTATTACCGAGAGCGGAATTATATATGCGATTGCCTCTGGACCTGTTAGACCATCATCTTTAATTAAAGTGGACAATGTATGTCACTTTTCCTATTATATTCTGGCATTATTTATTTAGGATATGAGTTTATCCATTATTCGCGAGGCTCGAGACAGCCGTGAATTAGAAAACTTTGATATCAGTGAGCCTGAATTATTGACTTTTGAATCAGATAATGTGAAGGTATCAGGATATTTTTACTCTCCAAAAGTACAATTTCATACATTTTATTTTCTGTTATTCAGAATCGCAATTTTGAAGGATTAAATGGCACTCTTCCTCCAGTCATTCTCTATGGACATGGTGGTCCAACTAGTTGTGCTCTTCCATGCTTAGATCTAAGGAAACAATTCTTCACGAGTCGCGGTTTTGCTGTTTTTGATGTTAATTATCGAGGATCAACTTCATATGGATCAGAATTTAGAAATATGTAATTGTTTTATATTCTAGGTTGATTTTTATTTTGTTTAGGTTGAAACGTAACTGGGGCGTTGTGGATCGTGATGATATGATTAATGGTGCTCGATTTTTAATCGATACAGGTCGTGTAGATCCAGAAAAAGTTTGTATAATGGGCAGTTCGGCTGGAGGATATCTTGTCTTAAATGCACTTATTCATTCCGACGTTTTTAAAGCAGCTGTGTCGATCTACGGCGTAGCTGATCTGTTGGATCTTGTCAAAGAAACTCATAAATTCGAGAAAGGATATAATGAATCTTTGATTGGTAAATATCCAGAAGAGAAGCATATTTACGACGTGAGTTCAATTGTTTAATGTTCAAAAAATTATTTTTTATATCAATTCTTAATCTCTTTAGGAGAGAAGTCCGATTAATCATATAGATAAGCTAAATACTCCTACTGTCTTTCTTCATGGGCTTGAAGATACAGTAGTTCCTTCTTCCCAAAGTGTAACGATGTTTGAAAAATTACGTGATAAAGGAATAACGACAGCTCTTCAAATGTATGAGAGTAAGTGTTTTTGTGTTTATGAATTCTCCTTTTTAGATGAAGGACATGGCTTTCGAGGTGGGGATGCTGTTCGGCGATCGAATGAAGCTTCTTATTATTTTCTATGTAAAGCATTAAGTATTTCGCCATCAATAAAGTCGGATGTAAGTTTTTTTTTAATTGAAATTTACATTTTTAGCTGGATATCTTCAATCTAAAAAGTCATATCTGAAGAATCGGAGATACTGTTTTTATTCTATTATTTTATGCTTGTAGAAATTTACGGGAGTTATTCAAATCTATTTTTTAAAATAAGGGATAAATTTATTGAGATCAAATTGGCGTAATAGCTCCAAGAGCTGATTCCATTGCATTGTCGTTCTGAAATCGGGCTTGCTGCACTCCGGTCAACGGAATCTCCTTAGCTCTTTCATCTGCGCGTCGAAGTATCTTCCAATATCGGTAAAGGATGATAGTTGTCACGAAACGACCAATAAACCAAAGGAGAAGGAGCGATCCCATAACGGCACCAAAAACTCGAGCTGAAGTACTTTTTTTCTCTAACTTTTGCAATATATACCGTTCCATTCTCTTCCTTTGTATGTGATTAGTTTTCCGTCCAATGCACTTGGAAAGACGGCCATGGTAAAGAAACCCAAAGTCACTGCCAAGTCGACTATCAATGTCAAACACTGAAGAACTCGACAGAATATAAAGAATATACCAAGAAGATTAGATGACTTTGTAGCAATTTAGAGCGTCTCTTAATTACTGCTACCATTACAATAATAACTTGAAGTGTAAGGATGAAAAGATTCACGCTGATGATTGTTATGCTCCCTGAAACATAAGATTTGTAAACCAAGTATTGTACATGTTAGTAGTTCGTAAAACGGACGACTGTCGGCCGCCTTTGATCTTTTATGTCTTCAAATAATATTCAACTTACACGCTTCTCGATGATTGATACAAGCAAAGATCAAGAAAATTAGGTAGTAGAACCAGTATCCCAATTCCATAACACCCACAATTAGTGATGCACCCTACAAAATCTTCTTTTTTTTCGGAAAGGTCCTTACTCGGTAAGTTAATCGACCACAACATGCTTTTCTTTCTTCTTCAAATTCCGCTACAACTACTGGATCACCAAACGTTGTCATATTTCCTAAAAAGTATGGTTATCGTGAAGAAAATGGACAAATAAAGAACGATATAATCGGTCAAGAAGACTGGAGAGTTTGAATTTATCAGTCAGGCCGTTGTGTGATAAGAGCCTGCTCCCCCGGAAACATTTCAGATGATTCAGACGGATTTATTCTAACAATGGTAAAAATTTCAGTGTTTAACCTGCACAACTGAAGGTGATTCTAGTTTCTTTTTTTAATGCCTAAATAATACAAACTCGTATTGCTTCCCAAGACGAAACCGGATGAAGCAATTATTGTTATGTTGTATGAGACATCCATGACCACTAGATCGGAATAAGAAAGCCTGAAGAAGTTAGTTGAGTACTCTTTTTTCATATCTTTTATTTAAAATAGATAAAAATCTACCTGCCAGTGTGTTCCATATAATTCGTCAAAGTATTTGCTCACAAATGCAGTGGCGGCATCCCCACGGAGTTCTCTTTTTCCAATAGCTTCTGTCACTGCTTCAACTGCATACTTTTCCATTTCTGGATGCAGGTAACTCTTTAAAATTTCCATATCTTCCACCGATGGTTGGTCTGTGATGATGTTTTTCAATTCATTCTAAACCTTTCCTTATTTCTTTTTTGCAAAACTACCTCGAGAATTTCGACTTTCTTTTGTTCAATAGCCAACTTCTTTAATGTTTCTCTTAGTTTTTCATCCGATTCGCTGAGTTGCGCGTTTTTCAAATTCATCTCGGTTTGAAGATTCTCCATTTTTCCTAATGTTTTGTTCTTTCTGTTGAAAAGAAAAGAATAGAAAGGGAAACAATCCTACATTTCATTTTCTTGTTTCAATCTTTCCAATTCTTTTTCTTTTTCTTCATTTTCCGTTTCTACTGTGCCGACAAAGGCTTTCATTTTGCTCTCGATGTCTTTCATTTTCTGTTTAAGTCTGTTATTCATCTTTTCTAGAACTTCCACCTATAATTTTAGTTTTAATACAGTCAAATATACCTGTTCGGTGAGATTTTCATTTTCTTCTTGAAGCTTGAGAAGAATTCGATTACCAGAACTGCTGGCTATTAGAAGTTGTTCCTTTTTTCCTTCTATTTGAATGGCTTGAGAATAATTTGTTTGTTGAACAATCTAGATAAAATTTAATTTCCTTAAGTCTTTTCAGACCGGCTGATCCAGATCTTCTTGAACAATTTGTCTAGATCCAGTTGGATCTTGGGGCGAAGCTGACTCTGCACTTGAAGTGGCTGTAAGTTAATTGTTATTTTCGTAAAAAATAATCACTAACTAGAAATGAGGGATGAGGCTTCCATTAGATCAGCTGTTTTAGGATTTTCCATTTCTTCTTTCCGTAGTTCTGTTATTCCGTTGTTCACAAAATGTGAGTAAGTAAACGAATTATTAGAAGAAGGAAATTGCTGTGAATTTTTATCTAAGCAACAATTAGTTAAAAGAGGCGACAACTGCTGGGTGCAAGTCAGCTGTCGTTTGTACTCACCATTAGGCTCTTCTTGTTCCAAAATATAGAGCAGGGCATTCACAGCATAGGTGACAGCCAGAAGATCTTCCAGTTCCTGGGTCAATGTGTATATCATCCGTTTTTTAGGTCTGAAATCTATGGATGTTATTTAGATGAATATATGAATGTTTGGATATCACAATAAGTTTATAAACAAACAAGTAGGAATGTCATGAACGAACACGAGGGAGAGTCGCATGAAGGCAAAGGATGCAAACAGCTGACAGAGGCGAGGTGAAAAAACTTTCATGATCCAT
Organism: Oscheius sp. DF5120; assembly: GCA_932521415.1. Lineage (NCBI taxonomy): Eukaryota > Metazoa > Nematoda > Chromadorea > Rhabditida > Rhabditidae > Oscheius > Oscheius sp. DF5120. Next base: position 2,043,231 of record OW051463.1, read on the forward strand.
GTGCTGTAAAATTGACAACAGCAACAATTTCTTCATTTTATTTTAGTGGTTAGTCAAACTTTTATTCACCTGAATGCTCATGAAAATTTCCATTATTCATATGTAGAAAGCTAACCTAGTTTCCAGTTTGATATTGCATTATGGTTTTAAAAAAAAAAAAGGGTCAAAATGGTCAAATCTAATGCAAAAACGTTGTAAAGCCCGATGCGGGGCTCGAACCCGCGACAGCCAGATTAAGAGTCTGGTGCTCTACCGACTGAGCTAACCGGGCTGTTGTGCCTACCCCCGAAAAACTTTTTTTAGAATCTGTAGTGTCATATGATTAAGTCTTTTCTATCCTTGATTGAACCTAGAACAAAGATCCGAGATATCCTCTCATTGTTTTGCACTCAATTGTTGTCCTCATCTTCTCATCCAAAACAAAAGACCGAAAGATCAGTGAGGCCGGGCAACCAATCTGCTTATGTCCTTTGCTCATCCCCCTTTTATCTTTATTCCTCTCTAAATTCTTTTAAAAATCATGGAGACAGTAATGAAGGTCATAGAGCGAACCCAGATCGATCAGTCGCCGACTGGCACACTATTGGTTGTATTTGTACTAGAAGAGGAAGGAGCAATGATTCATCATCGTATTTTCTTTATTCGAACTCGTTGGAGTAGAATGATTTTTCCAGCTATTTCATCAGTTTTCGATAGGCTTGTCAACGCCAAAAACCGCATATTTTATCAAGCGACTTCCTGTCAATCTGTGGTCTCTCTTTTGCCGCCGCGTGTCCCAGCTGGGTCGTCTTTCATTTCCTCGCCGTTTCAGCTGTTTATGTATCGCCGCAACGAGGCGACAACAGAAATGACTAAGATAAATTCGCATTTTCGAAGCAATAGCTATTTCTCCTAGTTATCTTAAGGAAGCTGTTTACCCTTTCCAATTGAATGTTATTTGATCGGTGCTCTTTTAGCCGCCGACATGTTATTCCGTTGTTATTCTGCTAGTTCAGTTGTCTTTTCATTCTCTTTCAGTCTGGGTCAGACTCATCTTCTCTCCCCCCCCCCCCCCCCCCCCATTGGCTTATCAAATAGCAGATTGATTTTCCCGTCGAGATTTCCAATCGAGGTCATTGATTTTTTCCAGAATGTCCGATGAGTCTTCGTCATCGTCTCCTACGACATCAGAGGGTTCTCTCTATCCCGAGATTCCTCGTGATGCTGTTCAAGTTTGTGAACAGTTAGGAGTCGGCTCCTTTGGTTCAGGTAATTTTTTTCCTGTTTTTTTTTCATTTTTTTCTCAGTTTACAAGGGAATCTGGTCGAGATACAATAATACGCAGAAAGAAGTCGCCATGAAGAAGGTTTTTATGTTACAGAAAGAAGCGGAGATTCTATCCAAAATCCGTCATAGAAATATCATTGAATTTTACGGAATTTGTAAGACAGGCAATGACTTTTTTATTGTAACGGAATACGCGGAAAATGGCAGTCTCTACGACCATCTTCATCATGATGAAAATCTAGAAAATGATTTTGACACGGTCCTTCGATGGGCCAGGGAAGTAAGTCTCTTTCCCTCTTTCTATTCAAATCTTTTAGATTGCCGCGGGTATCTACTATCTCCATTACGACGCAGTCGTAACGATTATTCATCGAGATCTCAAATCAAAAAACGTCGTTTTGTCGGGTTCAAATCTCCGTTGTAAAATCTGTGACTTCGGAACGTCCAAGGATTTGACCCATTCATGTACAGCACCTACTTGGGGAGGTAACCTCATCTGTTTTTTCCTTATTTATTATTTTTTCAGGAACGGCTGCTTGGATGAGGTGAGAGTCAACTTCTTTTTGAATTCTCCCTTTTAGTCCAGAGATAATCAATCAGAATGAGGGACTGACGACGGCCTCAGACGTATGGAGTTATGGTGTTGTATTATGGGAGATGTTATCGAGAGAGATTCCCTATAAAGACTTCACTGAGTTTCGTATCTATACCCTCATCACCCAGCATGGAGTCACTCTGGTTATCCCCGATAGTTGTCCTCAGCCATTGGCCAGGTGAGTCTCTTCCTTTTCTTCCAAATGTTCAGTTTAATGAGAGGATGCTGGAAAATGGCTCCAAAGGAGAGACTCTCGATGAGGAAGATCGTCCAAGAACTAGTGGCGATGGAAAAATGTCCGCTGACTATTCGAGAATGTCAAGACTTTATGAAGAATGAGGACTGGAAGAAGGAGATCGAACACCAAAAACTGGAGTTGGATGAACAAAGGAAACTACTAGAGATACAAAAGGAGAAATTCTTTCAACAACAACGGGCATTTCAGAGGAGAATCCGACACGAGACTGCTCTTCTCGGTAGGCCTTTGGATACTCCTCCATTTCTTTAGATGCTTATGGTGACCCTCCACCTGATGTGTCGCAATGGAATGAACAGAATACTGTTAATTGGATAGGGAAGATTCTCAAGTCAGGTACCGTTTCTCTCTATTCAACCCCTTTCAGATGACTTGAAATTTTTGGATAAGATCAAGACGGCCGTCTGTCGACATCGAATCACTGGAGCTCGTTTACTAGAGATGAGTCAGGGTGACTTCGAAGCTCTCGGAGTCAACAAACTTGGTTGTCGAATGGAGCTGATAAAAGGAGTCAAGAAACTGAGGGAAGCTCATAGCAAATTCGTCGACTTTCCGACACTGGAAGAGGCCCATAAACTACATTTATCAGTGGTTTGTCATCCGTCAACGACAGAAAAATTTCTAGAAGCCGAAGGAAGAGTTTCCGGCCCCGTTGCTCAGTGGCCTACCTCTTGTATTGATACTTGGTTTTTATCCTCGCCCGGGAGCTACCTCCATCCGATTAAAATTCTATGTAGACGTCGATTGGGATGATGATGAGCCATCGACCTCCTCCTCCAGTGCATCTAGCTTCATCAAATCTGTCTGTTTCACCATCCTCGACGACGAAACAAATGTAAGACTATTCTATTCTATTGATTTTTTTTTTATCAGAAACCCCTTAATGAACCCGCCTGTTACTCTGGTTACAGTAATTTTGCTATGGAATGGTTGACGAAGCCTGAGAATGTTAAAAGGCTCCGAGTCATCGCGAATATTCACTATTCAGACAGTGTTAGTGAACCCAGGAGTACGGAGTTGGTCGCCGTAGTGATAAATTTCGATCGACCTTCAAATCTGATTGAAAGAAGGGTCAGGATAAAAACCGGACGACGATCTTCGCTTACTCCCGTATCCGGTGGCGGACTCATCATGGTAGGTGATTTTAGTAAAATAAAAGAGGTTTTTAAGTCAACGGCGACGAGTAGTCCATTGCTGCGAGGAGTCTGGCAAAAGAAGGCGAATGATTCGAAACACTCTCTTTTAGAGTCGGAGATAGCTTCCATCAATTGTAAGTTCATCCATGTATAATAAAAAGGGAATTGTAGCCGTATTGATCGCAGAACAAAAGAAACCGATCTTCGGTCTGGAGGAGGAGACAACTTCGGTAAAAAAGAGTCCGAAGAAACGACGACCACATCGGAGGAGAACCAATTCAGAAAATGTAAGTTATTAGGTAAATCAAAGAAGATGATGCTTCAGTTGCAGACAATGATAAAACCGGAAAAACAAGACCAAACAAACAGAGTACATGGAGGGAAACCAAAATGGACATGGAAGTCGTCGCAACAGTCGACAAGGATTCTTCATTAAATAAACGGATCTCAATTACCTCATTTTATGTGTATATAAGCTCAATGAAAAGTGCCCTTTATCTTTTTTGCGTGGTCATTGTTTACTCCTCTGCCGACACGTGATGTTGACCCGACTTTCCCTCTGATTACTTGTTGTTTCTTTTGCAGATATTTTCACGGACGAAAGGGAATGTTTCGAAAGAAATCAAAGGAACCGAAGAGGGTTTTGCTTTCTTTTTCGATTCCATCACGTTGCTTTTATTCTTTCTTGTTTGATTTCGTTATGTTCTTGTTGTCCAACTACTGTTCACATTAATATGTATATAGTCTATTTAAAAAAACAACATAAATAATTTTGGGCTCTTTACAGTATATTTTCAAATGTTTGAAAAACCTATGTTTCGAAAATACTTATGTAATCTTATACTTAGTCTTTTTGTAATCACTCTTCGCGATGTCTCCCCAATCCTTGTTTTAAACAACATTTTTCTATATTTTTCTTCTCATATTTTTTGAAATTGTATTATTCTTTTATTAAAATGGAAAGAATTGCTGAGAAATAACACCTTTGAAGCATCAATACGAATAAATTGAAAACCACGCGTGTAAGAGGTTTAGCGAAATTGTAAATAACAGACAAAACATCGTTTTTTGGGACAGACTAACGAAACAAGATAGAAATCCCGCGCAAAAAATTAAGATAGTCAAAAATAATTTTCAAAATCGGTCGTTTTGTTCTATTTTTTATATTCCAGTTTTTAATTGGAACTCTTCCTTACTTTTTTTTATTCTTCCATATACACATCGATCTCACCTCGGGCACGTGCTCTGTGTTCTGCAACGCTTCCCTCCCCCTTTCTCGAATTTTCGCGTTCTTCTCGGCGCAGCTCGTGATTTTCAAATTCTTCAATTCACTTCCGCTCTTTCAATTAATTATTGGCTTGTTTATCTTGTTTCCATGACTCCTATCAATTTTTTTTCAGAATGGACGCTCAATACGAACTTCTTCGACAATTTACAAAGTGTCTTCAGGCGAATCCCAACATCCTTCACGATCCGAAACTTTCCTTTTTTAAGGATTATCTCGAAAGGTTTGGTTGCCATCTTGTTCTTTTATTTTTAGTCTTGGAGCAACACTTCCTGAGAAACAAGAGAAAGAGGAGGCTCCAAAGGCTTCTGAACCGGAGCCGATGAAGGAAGATACCCCGATGGAAGAGGACGTATCTATCCCGTATCCGGAGTTGGACAATTCTGGAGTTATCGAAGCAGACAGTGGTGAAGAGTTGCCAATGGGAGAAGAGGGAAAAGAGCTGACTGATGAGGAATTGGATCAGGCCAATGAGACCCGTGATAGGGCGATGAACGCCTTCTCTGAGGGAAATTTTGAACAAGCTGTCAAAGAGTTCACAACAGCTATAACTCTCAATCCCGGTTCGGCCATTATGCACGCGAAGAGGGCTAAGTGAGTCATTTACTCTTTCATTTATATATTTCAGTGCTCTTTTAAAGTTGAAGAAACCTTTGGCGGCGATTGCCGACTGTAACATGGCCATCAAGATTAATCCTGACTCGGCACAAGGTTACAAATTCAGAGGAAGAGCCAATAGACTGCTCGGCAAATGGGTGGAGGCTCATGCAGATCTCGCAATGGCCTGTAAATTGGACTACGATGACACGGCAAATGAATGGCTGAAAGAGGTCGAACCCAACGTGAGTCTTTTATTATTAGTTCACTATCTTTGTCTATAATTAGTTGGTCTTCTTCTTCCGGCATAATCTCTTCCCATTGGGACCGATTGGCGCCTTTTCCTGAAACTCAGTCTCCTTTAGAAATTCTCTTCTAACCTTGGGTGGCAATCCCATTTTTTCTCGACATGACAAGTAATACTGATTGCATTTTACCCGCTGAAATCCATCCGATGAAACTGTTCGCATTAGTAGCTCAGGAGACGGAGTGTTGACATAGCATGATTTTCTATATTTACATCCGAGTTTTTGATGAATAGATAGATCGGGGAGATCCTCTTCTTTCACCTCTTTCGGATCTTCCTAAAAAAAATTGATGACATTAGAGATTGAATTCTTTACCTTTTCCTCTTTCTCTTCTGTCACTTTTTTCTTCTCTAGCGGGACCTCTTTCGGCTCTATCTTCTTTTTTGGTTTTTGTTCCGTTTTCTTTTCCACCTTCTTCACCTCCTTAGCCGGTTCCTTCTCTCCTTTTCTATCGCCATCAAAGTCCCATTCATGTTCTTCGTAACATGATTTTCGATATTTACATGACAGCTTCTGATACTCCTCGTTCCTCCATCCCCCCTCAGGTCTTTCTCCCTCCTCCAAATCCGCTGTTGCTGTTCCCCAAATAGAAGCAAAATTTTGTTCTATAACGGGTTTTTTGTTGGTTTCATAGCAGCTCTTTCGATACTTGCAAGCGAGCTTCTTATTACTTTCGGATAGCTCTCTATTGTCAATTTCCTCATAATGCTGTGTGACATGGTTGTCCAATTTGTCGTAGAGAGTAGAGATTGTTTGGACAATTATGGGTCTCTCTTTTGTCTCATAACATGATTTTCTGTATTTACAATGTTCCTGTAACTTCTGGTGTTCTTTATAATCGATCACTTCTTTCTGTTCTGGACTCTCTTCCTTCTTTGTCTTCAAGACCTTTATCTTTGGTTCCTTTACCAGCTCTGGCTCTGGTTTCTTCTTGAGTGGCCTGGGAAGTTCTTTCATCACTTCTGGGCTCTCGGGTGTTAACTCCACTTCGAGCTCTTTTTTGGTCTTTTTCTTTTTTTTCGGTGATTCCAATGATGGTTCTTCTACTGGTTCCGGAATAGGTTCAGGCTCCATCTTTTTTGTCTTTTTCTTTTTTTTCGGTGACTCCAATGGTGGTTCTTCTACTGGTTCCGGAATAGGTTCAGGTTCCATCTTTTTTGTTTTTTTCTTTTGTTTCGGAGGCTCTTCTATTGGCGGTTCTTTCGTGGATTCTGATTCCTTCTTCGCCTTGTTTGATCCTTCTTCTTCAGCCAGGGCGTTCTTTTTGATTTGTTCTTCCACTATTACGTTTATCTCTTCCTTGACTTTCTTAATCTTTTTCGACTTCACCTCTACCTCTTCTTTCGTTTCATTCGGTTGAATAGTGTACCTCTTCGACCGTCTGTTAATATCAATGGCCTCATTGCGTAACCTTCTCCTCATCCTGGCCCTTCTCATCTTCCTCCTCTTCACTTCCTTCTCCACTATCCGTCTCTTTCGTATATTCTTCACGGTCTCCACGGATGCTGAGTGGGCAATCTCTTCGTAGCAGCTCTTTCTATATTTACAAAACTTCTTCAATTCTTCGACATTCGTAGGGATGACGACGTTCAGTTCTTTCTCCTGGATGACATTTTCTATTTTTGGGGATAGATCGGGGAGGATTCCAGTCTCGTAACAGCTCTTTCTATATTTGCACTTCTCCTGGATGGTCATCTTTCTTGTTTCTATGATATCTGGCAATTCTCCGAGATCACTAAGGCTGTGAATTTGAATTTCTGGCTCAATATCTGGCTTGACTCCTGTACCATAACAAGACTTTCGATACTTGCAGAAAAGTTTTTTCTCCAACTCCTCCATCTCTTTGAAGTCAACGTCTTCCGCGGCTTCTTCAGCCGAATGAATAGAGAACGAGGGAAGGGACCAGCTGGCCTCGATGACTGGTAGCTCTCCCGTCTCGTAGCAACTCTTTCTGTATTTACATTGGAGTTTCTCATTCAATTTCTCTTCAATTTCATTCAATTTCTTTTCGGCTATCATGGAAGTCGAAAGTGGACGAGCAGCTGCCTTCTCTTCTGCAACTTTTACATTTTTCACAGTCTTCTCAGCTATTTCCTTGAGTGTTCTCTTCTTTCCGTGTTGGACACCAACTTTTCCCGTTAGTAGGCTTTTCCTTTCTTCCCTTTCCTCATCTTTTCCCGTCAATTTGATTCCTTTTTCCTTATAACAGTCTAGTCTATATTTGCATTTCAATTTTTTCGGGGTCAAATCATCATCATCATTTCTCTTATCATCATTTTGGTCTTCCTCTTCCTTCTTCTCTCCGATATTGAAAAATTCCCATAGATCGTCGAACTCGAAACTTGATCCTCCCCTGTCTTCTATTTTCGGGACAGTTCCACTTTCATAGCACGACTTCCGATATCTTGAAGAATATTTAGAAATTGATCTTTGACTTACTTGCAGTTAAGTTTTTTGTCGGTCGGCTTGTCGATCTTGTGATGTTTTTCAACGGCTTTTTCCATGTTTTCCATGATTTGGTCAACAATTTCCTCAACGTCATCCTCCTCCACCTCGATCACTTCCTAAGTTTCTTTTTCCTCTCTTCTACTTTTCCCCAACCTGTGCCTGTTTTCTTCTATTCTTCTTCTCTGTTTTCGCAGCAGAGGCAAAAAAACAAGGCCAGAAGGGACGAGGTTCTTCGATAATCAGTCGAGACTCGTCTTCAAGAGAGTGGATACTATTAAAGGCGATAATCTTTCTAGAAAAAGTAGGATTAAGGAGGAACAGAATTACTTGACAGTCTCGGGACAGAGGTCATTACAAAGATAGGCGATGTTGGGAGAGACAAGGTCTGCCGTCGATCGACCCCAGCAGACGGCTCCTTTACTGAGAAGGGCTCTCGTTTGGACTGATTGTTCCCCTAAAAGAAATATTCCTCGTCGGCCGGGCAGTTGTTATTGTGATGGATGTCTCTATTTATTCCTCACCTATCTCGACAACGATCAACGGCTCGTCGGAGTCAAAGAATCGATAGATGGCCTGAATGTGATCGAGACTCATCTCCTGTCCACCCAATCGACTGACAACAATCCGAGAAAGATTTCCAGAAAGAGGAAGACCACCCACAATTCGATGGGTGATTCCATCCTCCATTTCGATGGATTCGACAACTTCCGAAGTTAAAACGAGGAAATCTGTCGGGTGCGCTAAAAGACGATGACTTTGTAACTGAAAACCTCTGCATTTCTCCCATCTGCTCCGACCCTCTTTCCGCTGTAAAATGCGCATGGCGAGTGGGAGACGGAAACAGGAAAGAAACGCATAAAAAAGAGGGTCTTTCCACCTGTTGAATTTCTTAATTGATCACTGCTACCTTTCTGATCAATATCCCGAACATAACAAAACATTGACTCTACCTCTGTCCAGTTCGACTTGAGAAGCGAATTTCTGGGCGAACGCATATTTATAAATATTATTAGAAGAATGTCCGGTAATCAGCAATGTAGTGCTTGCTGGAAAATAAGACTATGAGAAAGAAGTAAGAGAAAATACCTGTGGATAAACCGGTGGAGAGGACAGTTTGGGAAAAGAATAAAAAGAATAGAAGTAGATTCGAATTCGTAGACATTTCGTGGCGATGGCAGCGACTAACGGCGGGACATGCCTCGCACTGGGGGCCACCACACAGCTGTCTTTCCTCCTCGGTTGCTCCGCCTTGTCTCTTCCCTAACTGTTCCACCGATCCTTTTAATCCAATCAGTTTGCTGATAATTTGTGACGTTCCTTTTACGTCGATAGCAGGCTTATCAGCCGATTCTATTTTGATTGATTTGAGGGTTTTAATGACGTCGAGTGATTGCCTTTCTGTCGACAGTCTCTGTAAAAACTTTCTCTAGTCTGCGCAAGAGAGTCAACTATTTGATATAGGAGGGGGAGGACATGTGACTAGTACTCTTGATGGAAGAGAGATGACCATTGGGCTTGAAATGGATCTCTCGCCAAAAGGATGTAAAACTATTTAATTGAGTCCTTTTGGCGAGTACTAAGAAACCAGAAAAAGTGGTGATTGAATTGATTAATAGAGACGGTATTCTTGGAGGGGATTCTTATAGGTAGAAGGGTTACTCAACCAAAAGAACTTTATAATTGAGAAAAAAAGAAAGAGTGAACGGACTTGCTCTGTCACCGTTTGTCGATTAAACTGAACCTAAATTTTACGTCAAACTTTGTTTGTTCGGATGCCGCCCGATCAAGAGGGATATCTTGCCCTCCAAACAGCCCACATGGGTATTTAAAGTGTTCGTTTTCAGGCGAAGAAACTACAAGAATACAATCGAGCCGTCGCCCGTCAACAAGAAGAGAAAGAACTTCAAGAGAGACGTGAACGGGTCAGGAAGGCACAGGAAGCGAATGCCAAAGCCGCTGCCGAGGAAGCTACCAGGGTATGTTTTTCTTTCTTTTCTTTGGTTATTCGGGGGAGTATAGGTCAGTCTCTTCCCCGAGATTCAACTCGAAAAAAGAATTGGATCCACTGCCATCCCGTCGTCGGTTCTTGCTGGAAAGATCATCGGACTCTACTTCTCGGCCCATTGGTGTCCTCCCTGTAGACAATTTACCCCCATTTTGAAAGATTTTTATGAAGAGATTAAAGAAGACGGCTTTGAGGTCGTCTTCCTTTCCATGGATTCATCTGAGTCCGAACTTAAAAATTATATGAAAGAAGCTCATGGTGATTGGTTCCACCTCCCCTTTTCCCACCAAAAGACTGTTCAATTAGAGGCCCAGAAGTACGGGGTCCAGGGGATTCCCTCCCTTATCATTGTTCGTCCCGATGGGACAATCATCACAAAAGACGGACAAACCGATGTAATGGGAAAAAACCCACAAATGGCTCTTCGTGATTGGAAGAAATGTTAATGTTTTAATAAACTTGTAAACTTTATCTAGTAGACTGTATTTTCAGCAACAGGCTCAAGGCGGAATGCCAGGTGGAGGAATGCCTGAAGGAATGCCCTTCGCTGATCCGGATATGGCCGATATGTTCGAAGATCCTGAAGTGGCAGCCGCTCTCGAAGATGCCATGACAAACCCAGCTAATTTAATGAAACACATGGGAAATCCAAAGGTGGCCAAGGCACTTGGAAAACTCCAAGCTATGTTCGGTACGATCTTTAATCATTTTGAAACACTTTTAGGAGGAAAAATGCCAGGATTCGGTGGACCAGCTGGTGGTTTTCCAGGTGGATTTCCTGGAGGATTCCCTGGTGGAGGAGGATGTCATGATGCGGGATGCGCTGATACCGGCTGTGGAGGAGGGGCCGCTCCCCCGAAGCAGCCACCAAAGGCACCAGAGCCGGATCTTGACTGAACTCTTCTAAAATTATACGATATCTGTTGATCTGTACACTTTCGTATACATTTTCTTTTAGAATAAACTTGATTTGTCATGTCAAATACCTTTACTTCTTTTCCTTTGCCTCTTCATTTCATGCATTCATCTTTGCCTCTCGGAAAATGGATGTTTCTGACATTTCCAACTTAGTATCCTCCATGCTGTTACATCAATATTTTTTTTTCAGAGTATCGCCTCAGTAGAAGAATTCCAAAATGCTCCGGAAGAATTGGAACTTCTTTTCTCCATTGACGACCACCTTTTAACAAGTGAAAGAGTAATCGATACGTGGATATTCTCACATAATCAACTGCGTTTTACGGTCGATATTAAGCCGTCTGTCGAATTCGAAAAAAATAGAGAGATCATACGAACAAAATTGATCGTCGACCTCGGTTCCTCAATACCGGCCGTGTGGGATCTCCTCTATCAGACGAAGGTCAGAGCCGGCGTAGACAAGGAGAATCTCCCTGTCATCGATATTTTCAACATCGATTTCAGCCCGGGTATCTATCCATTGACGATGGATTTGATTAATCTATCTCCTCGATTCATCATGTTAGAAATGAGAACTCTCAATATGGCAGGTGTCTTCTTTTCCTCTATTTTTCTTCAGATTTATTGGCCGTTGCCAACATTCGAAGAAGGTGATCTATTCGTCAGTTTCAAGTCGCATCCTTGTCTCCGCACATGGCGTGCTCTCCTCGCCCTCGTCTCCCCTCAATTCGCTGAGAAGTTGGCTGATTTCTCTATTACGGTCCTCGATCTGGATGACTTTCCTCGTAAAGATTTTGAAACATTTCTTTTTCAACTTTATCCGACCAAATGGTCCCTTTTTATGAATTTTGACTCTCTCGCTAGAGTTGCTGTTAAATTCGATGTTTCATTTCTCGTATATTATCTCTCAAAGCATCTCATAGAGCTCAAAGAGGTTAGCATTTTTTTCTTTTTATTCTTTTTCAGTTGACAATGCCTATGAAGTGGAAATTGGCAATGGAGAAAGGACTTAATCTGGCAATGCAGTTACTAGTCTTTAAAGATGTCGAAGCCGGCGTATGGGAGCGTCGTATAGCTAGCGGATTTTGTCCGGAGACGTTTTTCTCGCAGTCTGTCTACCATAACCTAATCTGTCCAATGGTTCTCGCTGGGAGAGGAATTCTTCCGCAATCCGTATATCTATCCGATCCTTGGAAGCAACAAGACTACTTCTCTTCCGGTCCCTTCAAAGTATCGCTTATCTTCCTTCGAACGAGATTTTTCGTCAATCAAGGAGTGCTTGCTGTAAATGGGATGACGACGGAAACGGCAGAGATGACCCTCAAGTCAAGTGTCGAATTGCAATATTTCTGCGGGAGAAAGCAGTTGCTGCCGGGGAAGGTGCTCATCGCTCTTCTCGACTCTCTCCATCCGGGTGGTCCATCCATCGAGGACGATTTTCTTCATCCTGCAATTGTAATTTGTCATGATAATGGCTGGAAAAGGGCTAAAGAGAATATGGAACAAAGACTGCTCCACGAGCCAATTACTACAAGTCATGAATTACTCGAGCAACTCCTTTTCGCTGAGAAATTTGGACTGGAGAATATGTTACGGGCATTGTTGCTTCGAGCTGAGAAAACTGCCCACAATTTGTGCGTAGAATTGATGAAAAAGAACTTTCCCGGCCTATCAGCGGATCTTGCTCAACGGCTGACAAAACGACTTATCGACAGTTGGAGTAATGAGAATTGTCACAAGGACTACAAATTGATCGGACAGAGGAAGCCGACTCGACAAAGGGATCGAATCGTTGAGAACGACGAAAAGATGGCATTCCGAAGATTAACATTACCTCAATAAGAGATACTCATCGACGATAATTATTGTGTAAAAAAGATGTATGTTGCATTCCTCCTCCGCTCTTGGATTATCCAGTCTGTTGCCTTGGCGACGTAGCTGTTTTTAACAGTGTGGTGGAAACCGGTTCGACGTGTTAAACACTGTTACCGTTGTCTTTCGTTTATCGTTTCGACTATTGCCAGTCTTTAAGGTCGTTTCTTCTTACACTTTAAACGGATGCTTTTCGTAGCCCGGTTAGCTCAGTCGGTAGAGCACCAGACTCTTAATCTGGCTGTCGCGGGTTCGAGCCCCGCATTGGGCTAATACTTTTTTCTCCATTATGCTTTTTATATATTTTTTTCCAGTTTTGTGGCAAGTAAAACTTTTATTTTTATTGATATAATCGATTGATAGATGAGATAAACTTTTTTCTATTTTACACAACCATGAGGTCAATAAGAGGCACGTAATGGGTTGCATTTTTTGCTGCTCGAAATGGAGCCAGCCCCTGCCAGGCGACCCTCCTTTCTCTGCGCTCTCTCGGCTGTTTATTCTATGATCAACAACATCACAACATCCTTCTTTTTGTTCTTTTTGTTCGTCAACGACGGCCAGAGGCTGTCTTCATTTCCGGCAATCACTCATTTCCTCGTCATTTCTCATATAATTCACGTCTCTATTCAGCTTTTTCAATCGTTGTCCCCATTATTATCCCTGGATTTTTTCTGTTTTCTTCTTTATTGCTCCATTCTATTTTCATGTTTTATGTCGTCGTCAGCGAGGCGGAGAACAGGTGAAATGAAGTCCGTTGGTCTGTTTTTACGATGATCATTTCCATCTGGAAAATTCTCCAATTTCACAATAGCCGACTACCATCGTATTTCTTTTCTCTTTTGCGTTTTTGATGACTGACAGCCTGAGACTTTGGCATGATCCTTGGCAATTTTAAATTTTTTATGCGACCCGGAATTTTGTGGGAGTGAGCGGACGATCATCACACCATCTGTCATCTGGGTCGGCTGCTAGGGGGGTCATCTTATGATTTTCAAGAAAGAGATGGCTGGACCCTTCAAAACGGATCACATTTCACTTTCGCACAACACGGATTGCTATCACTACACGCTATTCTATTATTTTTCATAACATTTCTATAGTCATCTTCAAAAATGTATATAAAGAAAATAATTATTCTTATGTTTTCCATTTTCAACTTGTTTCTTTCATTTTTTATCAGCTTCCTGCTCTCTTCATTTCAGCTCAATAATGGATCGAAAAATCACAAAAACAAGTTAAGGTGACGTTTTGTGAGCTAACAAAAAGTCGACATCTATTAGTACGATTCTCTTTGCTCATTGTCATTTTGACTCACGCACGCACTATTTACCTCCAAGTTGTTTTTGTTTTTCTCCTACGGAAGAAGTTCTCTCCCACTCCTTGTCATTGTACCTACATACTTTTATTTTTGCAAAAAGAAATAAGAAACAACACCTGTGACGAGCAGTCGCAGCTGATTGATTATTTACGCTTCGCACATCGATTTCGGAGGGTTTCAATGGCAGATCGGCGATTGCCTTTTATATAACTAAATGTCCCTCTGCTAAAAACCGTTTTATATTATATTTCTCCATTTTTTTTATTTACCAAAATCATAATCATTAGATCTGTCAACAAACTAGTTATATATTTTTTTTTGTCTCATAGTAATTCTCTCTTTTCGCGATTGTTTTCAAGCTGATATAAACCTGTTCATCTGGCGAAACAACAGGTGTATATCTTTTAATTGCTCTTGTTTGCTGGAAAATTGATAGCTATTTTGTATTTAAAGACATCTTATGAATTATTTTCTACTGACTTTCTCGTTTTATAGATCTTCTTTTACTTTAGAAATGGGCAGTATCTTTTTTTTGTCATTTTTTTTGAAAATCATTTCATCACACACAGAAGTATGTATAATACAGAAAGAATAACAACAAAAGTATCTGACCTTTTTAAAATGATGAAACAGTATAAACCTTTGTTACTGATTACCCCCACTTCAACATCATCCCCACAAATTAGATGAAACCACTATTTTATGTCTTCTATCTTGATTACCATACTTTCTTTCATCTCCTATGGGATCAGTGCCAAGCGCACAATTCTTATGGCTCATTTAATTTTTTTTCCTCACAAGTTTTTTCTCGCAAGATTAGTCGGTAAAGCGGATTTTATGTTCGGAGGTGAGCATGCATTTTGGTTGCAAAGTCAATTAGCATGTCAGCAGTCGTGTTTTATGTTTCGTTAGCTTTTTCACAGGCGTCACAGACAGAATTTCACAGACAACAGGAAGCGATATTTAGAACTAATTCATCAGTCAAGACATTCACTTTGATGGCTGTTGACTTTTCTCGGTTCAGGGTATATTTAAATGATTACATCATTTTATTTTTTATCTTGCGAAACATGAACTTCATTTGAACTATGTGCTCGTACAAATCTACTTCCCTAGAATACATTAAACGTATCTAAGAGCGCTTTCGATTGTTTTCTGCCCCCGACTGTTGCGAATACTCTGTTATTTCGATGCGTAGAATATACTCATATCCCATCTCATATAGTTCATTCATTTCATTTCCATTAGATATGTTACACCTCTTCAATGTCCCCGAAATACTGACCTTATGACCTGCTTGACTAAGAAAAACAATTGTGAAGCATGTCTGATTTTATGAAAACTAACGAGCTGACCGCGAGCGACGATTGGCCGTCGGCCTTGTTAATTTATGAGCAGATGTGTTGCTTTCTTCGCTGATCTTCGCTCGATGTTTTAGAATCCTTTTCTATAAAATTATGATCATATAACTTTACTCGTAAACAAACTATCTTCCACGACAACTTTAGTCAAACTAGTTTTCAGGGTCGTGAGTTATATTGTAAACTGCTGAATGAATAAAAGTCTGTTTGTGATTTGAGTCACTCGGGATATTTCCTGGGAAAAATAACCCTATAGATCACATACCAGTTCGACGGGAGATGCCATGAGCCTGTTTTCCTTTAGTGTGTTTACTATTTTTTACTGGAAATATGATAAACCCGATGGAATTTTAATGTTTTGTTATGCCCTTTCCATTATGAAATGGCGAAATATCAAAAGGGTATTACGCTCGCAGTCTCTCCCCCATCGCTCAATGGTTTCTTCATATGGCTTCTTTAAGGTGGCGCTGGTTTTCCGCCTTCTAAACTTGGCGATTCGATTTTTCTTTCATCTCGAACATTTGTACCCAATCATCGACCTTCCTAATAGTTCATGCATTACTCGCCATAACTTCACTCATTATTTCTCTATTTCTCCTAATTGCTAATTCAAAAATATCAAAAAAATACTCCGTAATGATCTGGTTCGAAAATGTTCTTTGAAGATTGTTGAACATTTATAATCTGAGGCCAATCACCACTTAATCAAGGCGTTTTCAAAGTAGATAAAAAAGAGAAAGGAATTGTTGAACATTCGACATATTTGACTGACCTTCACCAGACCCATGTCAGCTCTGGCAGCTAGATCAAGGCCAATAGTGAGTAGGCGCCTCACATCCACATTTGAAATCGCATACAATCACGTTTTTGAATCTCTAGCCTTCTTTACTCTTTTTGTATTTTGGTTTCTCACTCGCTTCTTTTTCTTCTGCTTTTGTTTATTCTTGTGTCTGATAAAAAGACCTTCAAGCTCTCGAGATTGATCGACGTGTTATATCACAATATATAACATTGTCAAAGGCCGTTTGCACAGCTTTGTAGGGTTGGAGACGTGAAGTGCGCTCAAATTGTTGTCTTTTTGCCACACATTTTCAACTCAAAATCTGTATTTTTTTTATGCCGAATTGGCAAGTTTCGACTCGATAGAAACCAAGTTCAAGGTCATTATTTCCGTCTTCTTCCTCGACAGGTAGCTTTTCTTTTCGTCTTATAATTTTCAATTCTTCTTTATAATTGTTATTTTTTAGAGACGGCTACGAGCTGGTCCATAGTTGGCACATTGTCCTGGCGGAGATAATTTGTGCCTACTTACTCGTCTCATCCACTAAAACATTCGCCAGAAAAGAGTGGGTTTATTTTGATTTACATTTTGCATTCTAAATAAATTTCCCGAAACTTTTCACTTTCGATAGCGCAGTGTATCTTCATTTGAATTGGTTGATTTCGCATGCGATCATTTCGTGTGATCGGAAAAACAAGTTGCCTCTAACGGTTGAGTGATTCACTTTTTCATTTGGAAAACTTTCTATTTCACAATTGTTTTAATTATCTGGATAAATTGCATTTATTCGCATCATAGGGATTTGTCACCTCAATCATTGATCATTCAATTATAATTATCCTTCCGCTTCTAATCTGTTCGACAATCATTTTTCGCTTCCACGGCAACAGAATAAGCCGAAGTTGCAATCTTCTCCTTTTCTGTCTTGGAAAGTGATATTTTTTTTGTTTCATTAAAGTAGCATTTAAATGATATTGCTGTTCTCGTATTGTTTATTTTGGATTTGTCTAATGTATTTTACGCTTAGTTCAGCGTCGTCTGGCGGCCAGCTGAATCATTCGACCGACATAACGCCGCTGTGAGATGGCTACTATGCTCGTGTCATTTACTTTTTTTTTAAATAAGTGTTCAGTAACGTCTCAATCGTTCTTACTAATGTGCTGATTCATATATCGCTTCAGGGTGCGCTTTGTGTCCTCAGTGCGGCGCTAATTGCCCGGCATTTATACCTGTGTACCTCGCTCTAAAAGGTGCAAAGCACTATAAATCCTTTCAGTTGTTTATTATCCTTCAATAAGGGTCAGGCGCCAGATGGTGGTCAGTAATTAGTGTTGCCAGGCTTTTATTTAAACATAGCTAAATTTTTACCGTATTTTTTATCGATAAAAATCTTTTCTTTGTCGTAAACGTAATACCAGAAATTAATCAGCATAGATGGGTGGCAGAAACTGAGGTCGTCACCCGTCAAGGACACTATACCTAGCTAAATACCAATGTCCTTGCCTACAATCTCCCTATATGATGTCATTGCATTTTCTTTGACGTGATCTTTATTGCTGTTCGTGCGCTTTTTTTCCTCCTTTCCGTATCTAGGCAGCCACATCTTTCTTTTTTTTGCATATCCTCTCCTTGTTCTGAAGCGTTTTCTGTTCTTTGTAGCAATTGAAGTATCATTGATGCATTCGTATGAATCATTTTTGACAGTTTTCTGTGTACAGTGTAATGCTGTATTTTTATCTCCACCTACAGTACAATATTTTTTCATTGGTGAATTCTTATTTTTGTTTCCAGACCAGGAGGTAATGAACTGTGAGACCAAACATGCTCTACATGTTACTTTCCTTATTTCGTGGGTAGTTCTTTTTGCATATATCTGCGGAGTGTTCGATAGTAGTTCCACAAAACCGGAAAGTGCTGTAGAAACGTAAGTGACGTTTTTTTAAAATACGCTTGAATAATTTTAGATATGGATATGTGTGGTCAACTTTCTTATATGTTTTACGAATAACAGCATTGCTGGTCTTTCCACAGTGTCTATGTAATCTCCTCGGCCTCGTTATGTTCAACGCTTTTCGAGATAAGGTTAGTTTCATTTTTTCGTGTTTATTTTAGGTGCCACTAAAAGCTGCTCCGTTACTATCCCCATTTGTATGCTTTCGAGTAGTTACCAAAGGAGATTTTCCGCTGCTAGTGAAAGTAAGTTCTTTTTATAATGTTTCTACAGCTTGTTTGTAGTTTCTACCTCTATATTTTTTAATTTTAGCAATCTTTAATAAGATACCAGTATTTCTTTTTTCTGTTGCGATGAAAGTTTTTCTGAATTCCTCATTTTTGCTTACATTAAGGGAGTAACCAAGGACATGCTGAGAAACCGATGAAAAATGCTTGTCGCATAGAGAGGTCTCGTCAGTTCTTTTGAAAAATTCTTGACAAACTCACGTGTCTTTTCAAAATGGAAAAATGATTGTTAGCCTTTAAACTTCAAATAATAATTCATTTAAATACTTTTAAATATGATAATTTTTTGAAAGAGCACTCTTATATATCCTTCTCTTTTCAGGAAAATATTGCATTAAATATGAAAACATGCTATGATGCCGGTATGGAAAACTTTATCTTCGAAGTAGTAACTGATCGAGCGATTGATCTACCACCTCAACCTCGTGTTCGAGAAGTTGTGGTGCCAGCATCATATCGAACGAAAAGTGGAGCGAAGTTCAAAGCCCGTGCATTACAATATTGTTTGGAAGATGACATCAATATTTTACAAGATAGCGATTGGATTGTTCATCTTGATGAGGAAACGCTGCTAACTCATAATGCTGTAAGAAATTTATCTTTGTATCATATTTTTGTTTCAGATTTGTGGTATTTTAAATTTCTGTGAAGACGGAAAGCATCAGTTTGGCCAAGGGGTCATTACCTATGCAAATGGAGAAATTGTCAATTGGTTGACTACTTTGTCTGATTCTTTTCGTGTTGCTGACGATATGGGAAAATTACGTCTTCAATTCAAAATGTTCCATAAACCACTTTTTGGTTGGAAAGGATCCTACGTTGTCACTCAACTTGCTGCGGAGAAGAAAGTATCATACGATCACGGAATGGAAGGCTCTATAGCAGAAGACTGCTTTTTCTCTATGGTAGCTATGGCTCATGGATATACCTTTGATTTTATTGAAGGTTAGTGTGTTAGCTCTACACCGTTTTATTATCAGAGTCGATGCATTTTTTATCTATATTTTTTTCAGGAGAAATGCATGAGAAAAGTCCGTTTACAATGTGGGATTTTCTTCAACAAAGAAAGAGATGGCTTCAAGGAATTCTTCTCACAGTTCATTCTCCCAGAATTGCCATTGCTCATAAAGCATTGCTTGGTCTTTCACTTTACGCATGGGCTACTATGCCATTCACTTCTCTACAAGTAGGAAAATACAAAACACGTTCTAATTTCCAGGTTTTTATTTGTCCACTTTTCCCTCTTCCAAAATGTCTTCCGTTTGACTTCGCTCTTTCCTTCGTCGGAGCTGTCAATCTTTATATGTATATTTTCGGAGTGGTCAAATCATTTTCTCATAAATATAGGTTTGTGTTTTTAAATAATATTCCTATTCAAATTTTTACAGAAATAGCATTTGGAAACTAGGCCTTTACCTCACAGGAGCACTTCTCACTATTCCATTCAATATCATTATTGAAAATGCGGCTGTTTTAGTAGGGATGTTCGGACGTAAGGATCAGTTCTACATAGTCAACAAAGACATTCAAACGGTGTAAGTACTCGCTGCCGAAACCCACTGATCTCTTGCTGCTTTCAACATCGTTCATCATTGCATAAAATTGAAATCAAATCTTATTGTTTTAGAAGTGCATTGTGAACATGTGACCCTTTTTTTATTTTTGTAGTTTATCATTTGTCGCCTTGCCAATTTCTGTGATTATTCTCGGTTACTTCTTACGATTCAAGAATCCCTTTTCACTATACAGGTTGTAACATTATATCATAGGTTTTAATTTTTAGGAGTTTAAAAATTGTTTACTATGTACTAATCCCCCTTTTCTTTCGGTCATTGTATCGTTATGGCCGATCGTTGGTGATTTTCAATCTTTCTCTGATCTCACCTCCTTCCCCAGTTTAAATACACCCGTTGAACAGTCTTTTGACTACCGTTGTGTGCCATTTTGTCCAACATGACAAAGAAAATAATTGATAATAAAGAGTTTTACATAACTATCAAACTGTTAGTTCATTCTTGAACTGTCTTTTTTGGTTGACGAACTTGCTTGGCAATGAAGGAGGGACGGTGAGGACCCATGCGCATGTTGATTTTATGGGTATATCCATACTGAAAAGTTATGAAATAAATGATACTTACCTCTTCAAAAACTGTTATGTCGTCTTCTTTTCCAATGCAGAACCAGTTGATACAAGTTGCAGATACAGTGAAGATAGTTAAGAAGAAAATGCACCATACAACAATGGCCCCAAAATAGTCACCGACATCTAAAGACTGTCGAAGATCCACAGACATCCTATAATTATACATTAGTTTAGAACTCAGAATTCAAAGTTGTTTGAGACGTAAAATAATTAAAGGAGTTCCTAGGGACCTGGAAGAGAGAAACCTGATAAGAAAGATCAATAGTAATAGGCACTTATAATAGCCGCGACGTGGTTTCCTATCGTTTCATATTGAGTGCTTCTTCTTTTCAAGATGACTAGAGTGCAGATGTGATACAGAAATCGTTTTTTTCTCAGGTAACTCACCCCTCTTCCGTTGTCTTTCCGAAGAACGAAAAGTTAGTAAAAAATCGTGACTCATAAAATAAAATTTATCAAACTAGCAGCACAATTTCATTTACTCATAAACCCAATTGTTGATTTGGACGCTAGTGAAGTCGTTGATCTCATCAGGCTGGAACCAGTGGGCAATCTCACGATTAGCAGAGTCAACGGAATCCGATCCATGACAGATGTTACGTCCAGTTTGAATGGCAAAGTCGCCACGAATTCTAAAAATGAAGAATAATTGTTATTAACAAACAGACTTACGTTCCAGGAGCCGAGGCGAGAGGATTCGTAGCTCCGAGCATCACGCGCCCTTGCTTGACAGCGTCAAGTCCCTGCCAGACCATAGCAACGATAGGACCGGAACTCATGTAGTCAATTAGAGCAGGGAAGAAAGGCTTATCCTTCAAATCTTGATAGTGGACCTGCAATTAAATAAGAGATCACGGTACGGGTCAAAATAGTTCAAACAATATTCGCGTGTCACGGGGAGTAAATTAGACACGGCGCACGGGACAGGACGGGACGGGGTGACCCGCACATCTGTGCATGGCTGGAGCTCGTTCTTTGTCGAATTTTTCACTGCTAATTGACATTCCTCACAATTTTGTGGCTTCAATTGGGTGGCGATGTGGGGCCAATAGGCATGTGACCTGGCAAGCATCTCCAGTACACGATTTTGTAGCTTCGCGGGTACGATGACTCAGTCTTCGATGAATAGGACATCTTCTCGAACACACAATTCTCTCTGGCAGCTTCATTCCAAACCAGGAAGCCACTTTCCAGACTTCAGAGCTAGCTATGAGTCTCATCTGCTAGCTCGAATGCCATCGTATTACGGAATAGTAGGTGACCACTCCTAGGTACGACTCTAGTTATTTTTCTATCGGATGGATAAAGCATCGATCTTGGCAGGATCAGGTCTTATTCCGTCTTTGTCTACGAACTTCAGTTGGGAGCACTCCAAATTTACACTTGTCCAACTTGATTCGGCATCAGAGCCCGCCCGTTATAATCATCTATAAGCAATAGAAGACGAAAAAGGCTCTCATTGTGTTCCTGTTTGGTCTGTCCGCAGATGATGATATCGTCCAAATAGCCATCAAGGCCGGTCAACATCGAGTCCATGATCCCTCGGAAGATTCCGGGAACTGTTTTGATTCCGAACGGCAGACGATTGTAACATAACAACACTCGATGTGTTGACTGTCAAACCGTTGGGAAAGGAAGACAATAGAATAATGATACAAACATAAATAATAACATAAGCTAGACGTACTTCGACTCCGCAAATGAGACAAAATTATACCTGGAGATGATCCTTCGAGGCAGTAATCTGTTTGAGAGCAACCAATTTAAATCCACGTTGCTCAAAGCGCTTGATGATCTCTCCAACTAGACCTCTGAAATGGAAATTTTATTTCAAAAAATTAAAAAAAGTTCGCTAATTCGAATATTTCCTTCCATACTCTAAGTAGAATAAATAAAGTAAAATAGACAAACCTTTGGACTCCATCCGGCTTAACGGCGATGAAGGTTCTTTCAGTATTGGCTGCCATGTGGACAAAATCAACTATTACCTGATATACAAATGATATTTATATTTAGGACATAAAAACACGTGATAAAAATCGGGCAAATCGGATTAAATATTTTAACTACAAATATATGACACAATATAAAGAGGAAGCAGTAAAAATTAAAATAGTGAAAAATATTTGAAATCCCAAAACAGTCGCTACAAGACACTTGTCTATCATCGCGTACATATATAGCCGCGAAATTCAAATTTATATTTTTCACTTGTTCTTTTAAATTTTAAATTTCTTTTTCACTCATGGTGATTTTATCTAGCTATGTCGATGGCAAATAACTCTATTATGAAGTCAACGAAAGAAGAAGAAGCAATGTTGGCGAAGCTGAATGAGAAACTGCAAAAGTTAGAAGAAGAAGTTGACATTATAGTTACCGAAGTAGACATTTACGATTTATATTCGCTTTTCTTCAATTTTTAGGTCAATGATAAACGCCTTACGTTTCCCGAAAAGATTCAAACAAACTTTACTGAGTATAAGACAGCAAAACTTAAACATTTGGTCTGTTGATTATGCTATATTTATACTAAATGCTTAGGAAGATTTTATGCCTCAAATTGATGAGACCAACAAGCGTTTTGCCGAAGTTGAACGCGAAGTTACCATTATAGCACAAACTAATGCATTAGAAACTGAAGAGAAAGAGATGCAAGAATCACTTCACAAGGTAAGAGCAAGATGGTTTGTTAATGGTTATAGATTCAAAGTTTATCCAAGAAGAACCAACGTCATCAGCATTTGTTATTTACCGGTTTAATGGAGAATTCAGCTGTTGTGTTACCAGAAGCTGATCGTATTATCAAAGGTGATTGGAAACTACCTTACTAAACTTTTCAAATTCTGTATTATATAAATTATGACTGAAAGTGAAATATACAAAGAAATCTTTCTCGTTGGTTTTAAATCTTAGCGAAGTTTTAATCGCTCTCTTGGTTCATTTATATTTCTTATATCTTTAAAGTTAATATAAACGATATCACATAAACATTGTTAAAGAATTTCGAAAATACTTGAATAAACGAACACTTAGGCGATCGTCAAGGTCAAATTAATATCAAGCTTTAACTTAGTTGATTAAAATCTCTTTCGTCTCGAGATTTTAAATTACGACCCAGTTTTTCAGCTTTAAGTTCTACTCAATTGCATTGTCACTGAATATTATCCAAGTTAATTACGTAAAATCATAAAAGGTTAAGGAAAAGATTTTTTGTTCTGTTTCTTGAGACTATCCGATATCCTTCTAGCAGATTCCGTACGGTAAACTTCTTCTACAAATGTGTAAGTACCTTTTAGGAGAGAATCTATGGACATGTTGCACCGAATCTGACTATGGCAGAGGGTTGGTTGAGCTCCAGAGTTGGGATTTAAACGGAAGTAATAATATATATTTTACCGTTCTAGCGCACCTTTTCGCCCATCCTCAATTTTTCGCATTTTTAAGCCATTTTAAGGCTTATTTTCATTGATTTTGTGTCTTAGCTCTTCAAAAATGTGTCATTTTCAACAATTTTCAAAAATGGGGGAAATGGTCGAAAAGTGCGTTATAAAAAAATATGGTCGAAATGGTCGAAATATTGCGCCAGAAATTTTGAAGAAAAATAATGTTCAATAAATGGTGAAGCTAGAGAAAAATTTACCATGTCTTTTTAAAAAAACTTTTTATTCATAGTGATGTGCTATCAAAATAGTGTGCCATCGTGATAACATTGTGTCTAACATTGGTTAAATAGTCGTCTAAGATGCGGTCTGATTTGAAAAAGATTTCATGTTTTTCTAAAAGCTTCTTTTGATCTGCAATAGCCGCATTGGCTGCATCTATGTTCTTCAGAAGTTCCCAAGTGGAAAACGAGTTCTTCCCTACGGCAAGACGCAGACGAGTATTTCGAGATAAATACTGCCTTGCAACATCTTCTGCATTGGCGCTGTGGTCTCCTACCTAAATAGTCAATAAACTTGCTAATAAAAAAAATTTGAATTTGCCTCGAAATCCACAATTTTCAACTGCTCCTGATCATCAGCACCATAATTTTCATCGTTACTTTTGAGATCCTTCAGATAAAAGCAACAAGAAAGCAGTTCAAGTTGAGCTGTTCGTGTTGTGTTCTCTTCTTCGATATCAGCTTCACGACGGAATCCTTGAACTAAACCATATTAATGTTTGAATTATCTAACAATATAACTTACTATCCTCACTGGCAATATAGAGCCCGAAGCCGGAAAAATGCATGTTGGGATAGTAGTGAACGACCGCTCCAACATTAATTATTTCCAGCAATTTATAGACTAGCAGCTCACGAAGATCACAGCTCTTATTGTCATGCCATTTAGCTAGTCTTGTATGAATTTTTACGTGGAATAACTTGGATAGTTTTCCATCTCGATATACATGACACTCAAGACCACCCTAAAAATGATCACATACATTCAATCAGAAATTCAGAAATTGTGTAAGAAATTAGTTAGTGAAGTATCAATGTATACAGATTTTTCAGGATATGAGCATCTAGTAGAAAAGGAATTAAATCATCATTCTATAAGTCTTGCAGAATGTAGAGAATGGATTGCAAATAAAAAATGTGAATATGGAACTCTTGTAAAAAGCAGTGGTTCCGGAGGATTGTGGAGTACAAATAATAAAGTACAAGAAGAATATCCAAATCGATTTACTAGTTTCTTTACAAGCAAAAGATATTACAAAGAAAATTGTGTAATCATTGAGACAAAAGTTTATTCTCACTTTAATCAAACTCATCCTAGTAATGTTTTGGTTGATCTTTCAGTAAATAATTGTAAATATCAGGATGGTTATTGTGACCATGGGAAGAGGAATGAAATTATGGTTTGGGAAGTCAATAAAGATCAAAACTGTAAATACATTTCAATTGGAAAACTAGATGGAATCATGAATAATGGTTTATGGATTAATAGTCAAAATCAGATTGCTCTGAGTTTAAATAAAAACAAAATTGTGAAAGATTGTAATCTTGACCTAATAGTTAGTGATGAAGGTTTTGCAGTACGTCAGTTACAAAACGAAATTCCAAGAATTCTAACACCACAAGCACTAACATCAACTCCTAGTCTAAAAGAAATGAGTTCAAATCCAGGATCGTATCAAAAAGAAAGAGAAGAATATTATAAAAGACAACAAGAACAAATCCAAAAGGATCGAGTACTTCGTGAGCAAAAAGACAAAGAAGTAAGAGATAAATACGAAGCTGATCGTATAGAATTTGAAAAGAGGAGAGATGAAAAGATGAAGAAATATCTAGAATTTGAAAAAAGGAAACAAGAAAAATTAGAAAGAGAAAGACTCAAAGGATCTCCTTCGGATTCACTTGTGAAATTCAAAGAGGTGACAATGAATAATACTAATAATAATTATACAGTTAATAGAACCAAAAGAAATATCAAGCGAAAGCAAAGCTTCCTAGAAGCAAATGAAAATGAAGAATTAAAACCTATCCCATTACCAACTTATGAAGAATATTCAAATATCAAAAATGATTGCTCCAAGGTACCAAGTTATGAGGTTTACTTAAAATCTAAAGATCTAGAAATCTCTGATTTTGTAAAAACTAGAGAAGCCTGTGATAATTTTCCAAGTTATGATGAATACATTACTAAATTTTCTAAATATGCTCTAGAAGATTTGGAAAATAGAAAATATAAAAAAATTAATAAAATCAAAGATTCTGAGATCCTGAGAATTGGTAGAACAAGAAGACAAGTTTACTCAGATTTTTCAAGCAGCTGGAGAGTTTCAATACCTTGAGAACAAATCAAATAATCTACTACGTCATACAACGGAAGTAATATGCGATATATTTAATGAACATACTTCTCTTCTTGAAACACTAATAAGAGAAAATCCTAGAAGATAAGTAGTATAGGAACGAGGGATTATAATACCGTTTTCGACATTTCAGTCATTTCAACACATTTTCACTCTCTGAGAGCAGAGAATCACCTCATTTACAACACTTTTTTCTCGAAAATGAGAAAATGAGTCATTTTTGGAGAACTAAAAAGTGCTTATTTTCAATAATTTTTATGCATTTTCGACCAATTTTTTGCTTGGATGTTGATTTTATTTTCTATTTCTCATTTTCATGCTTAAATACTCGAAAATGTGTCATTTTCACACTTTTTAGAAAATCAGTGGATGTCGAAAGATGTCGATTTTATTGAAAAAGTGGTATCGTCATTTTTTCAATAAAATTAATGTTCAATAAATGGTGAAGCTCAATAAAAATCTGCAACCTTTAACCAATGTTGATCTCTTAGAATTAGTAGACTCTTTGGGAATCAAGAACTTCCGTGGTGTATTTATGCGAAATACTTTACCTTCTAAGATTGGTGAAAAAGAAGTTGGTATCATAAATTTGGATTCTTCTGAAGGTAAAGGAACACATTGGGTTTGTTACTCCAAGAACAATAAAAACATTTATTATTTTGATTCCTTTGGATTAGATCCACCTTTAGAGCTTCAAGAATATTTAAGAAATGGGGAAGATAAAAAAATAGAATTATCAACTTTCCAAATTCAAAAATTTGGAACACATCATTGTGGTTATTATTGTCTACTCCTTCTAAAATTATTAGACTCTCATGCTTATCAAAAGTCAGTAATTGGTCTGATGTGAATGCCATCATCCATTACAACACCTTTTGGATACACCGGAGATAAGCCAGTTTTAGTCAATTCATAAGTCTTCATCGTTTTATCAATAAATCTGAATCCTTTATTTTCACCAATAATTAATTCATTATTCATTAGGCAATCGAGGTATTTCTCTTTTGTCAAGATATCGCTATTTCTACCTTTTTGAATACCTTTAGCAGAAAATTTATCCTCTTTTCCGCCCCAAACAAAGTAAGTCTTACTATTCAAAGCAACCATTCCATCACCTTCTTTTTCAACTTTAAATAATCCAGGTGTTCTTTTATCGTATGCTTTGAAATCTTCTCTAGGAAAAAAATTATGTTTTATCTTCTCGTATTCTTCTCTCAAATGTGGTTTAATCAGACTTTCGAAATCTCCGGCAAGAGCCATATATGCTGAATCTGTATCCATTTCTAAAAGTTGTCGATATACCCTATCTATAAAATAATCAATCAGATCATAATTGAACTGTAACATTCTCAACTTAGAATCGTCATACACACTACAAGCAATTTGAATTGGCATGTTTTGTTTAACTTTTTTCGACTTTTTAACAACTTCGTAAACTTTTTTAACTTCGTCATTTTCATATGCATCATATTCTTCAGCATCATAGTAAAAATAATCATTTCTAGCTCTATTGAACTGTATTTCATCACACATTTTCACCTTTTTATGTTTATTTTTATCCATTCCAGTCACTCCAAATGCAGAATTTCCAACTAATTTAGCTCCTTCAGAAATTATAGCGTACTTTTGATCAACATCTCCTTTACGTCTTTCGTCACTTACCCAATTCATAAAATCTCTGAAAACTCTTCCTCTTTTAGCTTCTATGACTCCATGTAATTTTGTAATAATGCAACCATGTTCCAACATCCACCTTAATCTTGTAGATTTAATAAGAATTTTCTCAGCTTTCATAGTAGTAACAAGCTTTTTACTTTTAGAGGGTTTTCTTTTTAACTTCTTCAAAACTTCATTGGTATATTCACCACAAACACTCTCATCATACTCTTTATTTACAAATATAGGACTTAATTCACCAAAATATTCCCATTTATCTTCTGGTACTTCGATGTCTACTTCTAAAAATCCGAAAAATGGAAGTATATCATTCATCAAACTTTTTTGATAAAATAACAAATCATTGGTTTCTTCAAAGTGAAGTTTTCCACAAGGCATTTCTTCTCCAAGACACCATAAATATAATGCATTAGCATCAAATCCAACTATTTTCTTGACTACTTTACCTTCTTTATCGTAATACCATTCTTTTTTATCTTGATCGTAGTGTACTCTAGTAATTTGTGTTTTATCTTTTTCATGATATCTATGAAATACTAATGAAGCTCCACCAGTTATATTACTCTTAAATTTGTAGAATGCTTCTTTATTTTCTTCTCCAAATAACCAAATCATAGGATGGTCTTTTTCCCATCTTAATAGAGCTTTATGTCTATAAAACGCTTTAAATAATTTGTTAGATCTAGCTTTATTACACTTAATACAACATGCAACACAATTCTCTTTTGTATGACTCTTGGAACAATCAAGTCTATCTAGTGACCAAGTATATTCCTTCAAATTGATCCAACAATAGTAACATTTATAATTCTCTCTTTTCAAGATGTCAACGACGTCTTCAACTTCTAAAATATTGGATATAGATCTATTTGCTTCTTCATCTTGTCTATAATAGTTATAAATTCTTCTTTCTAAAGTATCTTCTTCTATTCTCAAAGTGTAAGACGTTTTAGGGGGTGTTTTCTTTAGGTATTCTTCGAATCCTTGTGAATTTCCTGGTGAATCCGAAGGAGATCCTTTAATTTGGGATTGATACAGAATATGCTCACTCAAACCAGGTAGAGATACAGCATCTTTATACATATCTAAATTAAATTGATGGAAGAATTCTTTCTGTTTCAAACAAGCCTTTAATAAAGGACGTACATCTAAGTTGTTATACCACTCTAATAAATCTCTTACTTTAGTTAATTTTTTTTCTTCACAAATTTTCATCAAAGTAGTGAAATCTTCGTTTGAAATGTGTTTATTTTTCAAAGAAGAATAGAAATCTTCGATCTTCAAATCTTTTGTAGAAAAGTCTAACTTATCATAACTATCAAACCATTCATAAGGAAACCATCCTTTTTGTTCCCCTACATCATAAGCTTTGAATAAATCTTCTAATTTTGTTCCCGCGGCACAATATCCCATTTGATCAAGAAAGATGAAGTTGTTTGTTTTTATCACTTTATATCTATTAGCACCTTCTTTGATAATAAAAGGATCTTTACATCTTTTAATTATTTCACTCATAAAACCTTCGTCAGCTGCTACATTTATATCATAACCTCCACTATTGAAACCAATAATAGGTACAACACGACAATAATCTTCCACTTTTTTCAAATTTTCTTCATCTTCCTCATCTGATAATTTATCTAACAATGGTGACATCTTTTCAATCATCAAATCTCCAGCTTTTTTGGAAACACCATCAAAATATTCAAACATCTCTCTGATTAGTTCTCTAGGATTTTCTGATAGTATGAATTTCTCATTTTCAAAATCTGGTATATTGGTAGTTATTGAAACTGAGACTACTGTGTGATTTTTGGTGTAGTTCAACTTTTTCTCTTGCAGAGCTTTCACTTCTTCATTAATTTCCGGGGTTCTTCGAAGTATAATTTCTTCATCAATTTTTGGTTGAAGAACTTCAAAATCAAACACGATGACATAATCATACCTAAAGTCTAGTTCAACATCATAATAATCAGAAAGCTCAACTATTATATTTCTCTTTTTATTCCACAACTTAGGATACTTTGGGAACACATCGATTTGTTCGAGTTGACATGTATCAATATGTCTTTGTAGATTATGATTATCTCTACATTTGAAACCACATCTATTACATAAATAAAGCTTACTTAATTTATTTAAATCTGTTATATATGAGAAGTGATCAAGATATAAATTCAAATAAATAGGTCTTCTTTCTTCATTGAATCTAGATTTTCTGATATAAGAAATTCGTAATTCTTCCTCATTATTTTTATTC
Source organism: Oscheius sp. DF5120 (assembly GCA_932521415.1). Classification (NCBI taxonomy): domain Eukaryota; kingdom Metazoa; phylum Nematoda; class Chromadorea; order Rhabditida; family Rhabditidae; genus Oscheius; species Oscheius sp. DF5120. The sequence goes on from OW051463.1 coordinate 2,073,497, forward strand.
TTCTCAGGATAACAACTAACAATATTAACTGCTAGTCCTCGATATATTTCTTCAAAATGATCTAATTCATTCACAAAATCAAATCCTACATATTCTTCGTATTTTCTTTTACCCTTTTTTATACTTTTCTCATAAAATTTATCAAAAACTTCTTTTGATTTTTTAGTATATCTATCAGTTCTACATCCTGTAGCTAGTGCGATACAATTGAAGAAACACATATTATTTTCACTATTTTCTAAGCTAACAATATGCTTTGAATCTTTGAGATAAGCTGGTAATTGTACCTTACTACCAATCGGAAAATCTAATCTAGTAATTTTCAAACCCAACGCATAAACTCCAAGAATCATAGTTTTAGAATCTGGTCGACTTTTACTCAAATGCATTGTAATAGATTCTTTTGTTAGTTTTTGTTTTATGCTTTTAAGATTTTCAGCATTTTTCATCAAGACAGGTTTGTCAAAGTAATACTCATTACGACCAGGCTTAAAAAGCTGAATTTCATCATTTCTTTCAGTTACGTATCCGAACATAATATTAATTTTGATAGCTTTGTCTTCTCTTTGGTAGGTATTATCTAAGTATCCGTAAATGTTATCAATCGAGTTTACTAAATTAAAGAATGTAGTTTTCAGATACGTACTTTCTCGTTCTTCAGGAAACTTAGATCTTTCTTGATATACTAATTTTCTAGCATCTTCGGTGTGATTAGTTTCATTAATTACTAAGTAAGATGAATATTCGTCGTATACTTGACCATAACCCTCCGATTTTTGGGAAGTCGAAGCACTTGAGTATTTTGATTGATGCATAACTAATTTAATGAATTTTGAGATCACTCCATTTTCTATGTTTCCTTGCGAATTTATAACTTTATTTATCAAAAGTTGAACAATATTTTGAAAGAAAGTATTTCTATTTTCTCCATTCTTAAGAATTTGGATTTCACTGGTAAAGTCAAAGTCAAATGAAGTACAATCGTATTTATTAGATACCTCTAAACTATCAGTTCTAATCAATTTCTTACATTCCAGATGAAACATTATTTTAACATCACAATCCTTGAAGATATCATTCAATACCAAATTTTCTTTCTTTTTGAGAAAAGAAGTAAGATTCTTTCTTACAAGAGTATTGTAATAAGGAAGACCTCTAGTTTCGATTGTGTGAAAAATGTTTGGTAGTATATTTCTATCACTCATATTTTTGTATACAGTTTTCTTGGAAACATTATTATCTTTATCTTCTGTATCATTGGTAGAATACTTCAGTATAAATTGTCTCATTTCTTCTACCTTCATTTTTGTTATTTGATCATTAGTCAATAACAATTTTCTAGCTTTATTAATTATTCGAACTTCTTTACGAAGTTGATCGGATTCTTTAACCATTGTTATTTTTTCTCAAAAAATATTACTTTTTCAAAATCTTAGTAGGAGTCAACTACGCCTTTTATATAGAAAAAATTTTTTAAAGAAAAATTGAAATCGTTAGAAAACTTCCGAGACTTCAAAACTTCATATTATTGAAACTCACAATGAAATCAATCATTTCTTGTTTTCTCATTGATTCAATTTCTTTGTATTTTAGAATATACTTCCTCATTTCACTTCCAATCAATGCTACTCTTTTACGAATTTCATCTCTCTTCATTTTCTTAAGATCTTCTTCTTCAATTTCACCAAGTGAATTTGAAGAAAGATTTTTAAAACTTACTTCTTTAGTAATTTCTGTCATTTATAAATAAAAGTATTTTTTCAAATAAATTGTTAAAAGAAATAAATTAAAGAAAAGGAAAAGAAGAAAAAGAATTTCAAGAATGCCTTCTGTCGTTGAAATCTATGATCCGAAGAAAAGGAATGAGATAGTAAATAATTTTTTGAAAAATAGAAAAGAACACAAATTCAAGAATCTACAAGAACGTTCAGACTTAGAAAACGTAGAAGATCATCGTATAGAAGTATTCAAACCCATACTAGAATCCAATAAGAAATTACAAGAAGAAATCATTGATGAAAAGAATAAGATAGTTCAAACTCTTAATTCATTTAGGGATTCCCCAAGACAACAACAAATTTTACCACAATTAGCAACTCCTACTAAACAAATTCAATCTAGTAGTCCAAAACCAAGAGATCATTCAAACGAACCGAAGGTTCTAGGATTCTCTGAATCTGTAATCAAAGTTTCCAACTTAATTGCTACTTACTTACAAGATCCTAGAGATAAAAGTAATGCAGGATATTCAATAAGGTATAATAATGATACTAAAGGCTATTCAATTGGAAATAAAGAAGTAAGCTTTGAAGATAATACATTGGAAATCAATAATGTAGAATATGAAGCAACGAATGGTTTAATGGAATTACTAACTAAAAAATCTCCAGATCTCAATAAAATTAAGAATGATGATACTCAAAATTATCGAGAAATCTTACTTTGTTCAGATGCACTGTATCAAAAATTTGATAAAAGTAGTAAAAGATATAATGCTGATGCAAGTGATAAATGGAAATTCATAAAAGATAATTATTTTACTTCTAGAACTCAAAGTAGTCAAAATACTCAAAGTGGATCATCGATTAATCCAATTCCAGATTCTAGGAAAATCATAGATTTTCTACCCCCAAAAATTAATGATCTGATGGATCAATTAAGATTGAGTATTGGTTCTTATCAAGCTGGAAATAATGGGGAATACAACAAAATCCATGCTATTTTAGATGAATTAATTCGTAGGAGAAAAATAAAAAAGAAAGATTTACCAAGTATTTATTTAGGTATCGGATTGTAAATCGTAATGACCAAAGTATTTTTCAAATGGGTATTGGTCTTTAGAGCGTATTTAAAAGAATTATTTAGCAGGTTTTTCACTTCTAGGAAGCTTTGCTTACCTGCTGACGCTGAATAATATTATTCTCTGATCCACTACCTTTTTTGACATATGCTCTTGAAACACTCGAAAATTCTAATGGAACTCCTACTCTTTTATACTTTTCTCCATATTGCTTATCTTCTAACTCCAAATCATTTAGAAAATCAAGACATTCCTTATTTGATAAGGTCTTTTTAGTTTTCAAAGTAATTGCTAAATCAATAGTAGGAATTTCTACACTCTGGGATTTCAGTTTTTCATTATATTTCTTTCTAAGTTCATTATGCTCATCTCTTTCTTTCTGAAAGTCGTGATGTAATTGTTCAATTAAAAGTTGTTTCTTTTTATTAGAAATCTTTGAAACATTGATTATAATACTTTTACATTCACTTTCACACTTCTTAATCAAAAATTCAGTGAATGCATATTTATAAGCTGTTTTATCTGCATCAGATATTTTAGAACTTTCTACACTGGTTATCATATTTTCAATAGCATCTAAATAGTTCTGGGCAGTTTCTCTAGTATTTTCATTTTTCGTATACATACTTATTTCTGTCAAGTCTACATTTGATGATCCATTAAGTTTTTGTACATCTTTTATAAATCTGGATAGTCTCAACTCTGTCATTTATTACAGTAAAAAATTCGAAGTAATAAAGTCAAGTAATATTGTAATAAGGTATGGCAATATGGTAAGTTAATAGAGTAAAGTAAAGTAAAAAGGTATTGTAAATAATTTTCTAAATAAATGGAAGTACAACAATTGATAGAAGAGCTGAAAATATATGATTTTAAAATGAATAGTATTTCATCTTATTCTAAGAAAACAGGAATATCACCTAAAACAATCAAAAAGTATCTAGTACAGAATAATATTCCTCATAATTCTAAAGGAGTTGTGAATGATCTAAAAAGAGATGCTAGTGGAAGGTATTGTCTTTCTAAAAGTATGATAAATTTTCCAGAGTGTGAAAGTCTTACTAAAGAGAAGAAAATAAATTTGATCAAAAAGAGAACACCAGAAGAACAGATAGCTTTTATTCAGAGAAGTGTTCAAAATTGAAAATTTCAAGGATTTTCTTTTAGAAAAGATTGTCAAAATCTTCAGAATAAATAAAAATCGAAGTTTTCCTAGGCTTTTGTAATCAAAAGACGTAAAAATATTTCAAACACTTTCTGAATCTTCCATCATCAAAGTCACTAGATTTATCAATTGTTAAAAAATTATACTTCTCCTTGAATGTATCTCTTGTAAATTCAAGAAATTCATCTTTCTTGATTTCTGAACAGTGATCCCTGTAGATGTAATCTAAATTCATCTTATCTTGAGGAAATACTATGAAGAAGTTAGCATTCTCTCTAATTGTATTCTTTGGAAGTTTTATATAATTCTGAGAGATGTAAAAACAATCCACTCCGGAGTGTCTTCCTCTTGTATAATATTGTTCTATTTTATTTTGTTTTTCTAATAAAAGATCATCAAAAATTATTAAAGTCTTTTTATTGGGATCTAATGATGAAGGATCTGGGATATCTTGTAAAGAATCACCACTCACAACGTTTATTGTTGATTTTACAATTTCTTTTTCCTCAATTATGAAGTCTTGTTTTTTGAAACACTCTCTAATTTCTTTTTTACTTAATCCTTCACTAAGTCCATTAATTAATGCTTGATAACAAGGTTGAAATAATGTTGTACTAAAAATATACAAATTATTGTAATCAAGGTATTCTTCTCCTTTGTAAGCATCCAAAAGTAAATTCATTAGTAAGTTAGTCTTTCCACATCCACTCTTACCAATTATACATCCTCTTATTGATTGAGGAAGCAAAGGATTGTTCTTTCTTTCTGGATAATAATTTTTTACACTGTAATCTTTGAAGTCTGAGACTCCTTGAAGTCGCAGACTACTAGAACCTTTGGTTTGATGAAGTCGTAGACTCCTAGAACCTTTGAATTTCACAAGTGAATCCGTAGGAGATCCTTTGGTTTGAAGAACCTTTGGTTTGATGAAGTCTTCACTTTCTTCAGTCATAATCGATACACAGAATAAATCAAATTATTTAAAATAAAATAAATTATTTAAATTACCAATGACTTTTCAATCCTCAGGATCTGGAAGTCTCTTCTTAAATTTATATCGAACAAATGAAAAGACATTTCAATTTCCACAAGATTTGAAAATTAGTAGTATTAGTATTGTTCGTATTGATGGAATTTTAGATACTTCTAAATTGAATACTTTTATTTATCTATCATGTAATCTTATTTGTGATACCTTTATTGATGAAAGACAGAGTAACATAATTTGCAAGTTTCCTTTAGGTTCTAATGGAGAAGTAAAATATGAACCAATAAACTTAGTTTATCATCGAAGTGTTAATAATTGTAATACTTTAACATTAAAACTAGTGGACGATAAAAATAACCTTATTGACTTCAATAAGTGTGATCTTCATATAGAATTATACTTCAAAACGTAAAAAAAATGGAATAATTCAAACTAAATTCTTTTGAATCCTGATCCTTCACTAGGTCTTCCTTTCTTTAAAGTTCTAAGAAATGCTGCATTCTTTTTATTCAAACCTTCGGTTCTAGAAGTCTTTGACTTTGTCAATTTTTCATTTGTAGTATTCAATCCTTCGGATCTAGAAGTCTTCGACTTTGTATTCATTGATTTTTGAGTAATACTTCCTCCTTCACTAAGTGAATGTCTTGCAAATCCTTCCTTGACTTTTACTTTTTCATTGATTTCTATTTTTTGTTCATGTTTAATATCTTGAATCAATTCTATTTTATCTTTCTCTTTTGGACTTATGATAACATATTTTGAAGAATCACCAGAATTGAAGAATCTCATTACGTTTTGTAGAGTTGACTTTAAGGAAGCTTGCTTACGCAGATTATAATTTATTAAGAATAATAATAATAAAAATAATTAAAAGATAGAAAAATTTAGTCTACAACAAGAGATCTTCTATGTTCATTTAAATTTTGCATTTCTACACCTTCTTCATTTTTTGTACTCACAAAGAGTGAATTTCTATTTCTAGAATTTCTATTTTTTCTTGAATTAAAGAATCTTTCTGATGTGAAAAAGGTTTTAGGAGAAAGAACTATCCAAAAAGATCTAACAATAAAGATGTAAAAGAGAGTAACACCAATAGTTACATAAATCCTCCATATCTTGATGTAATACTTCTCAAAGATGTTAGAAACTTCATCTAATATTTCATGAGGAATCATTCCATCTTGACTATTTGAGTGTAGATCAATGGATACATCAGCTTTTTCACGCATCTCATTAATTAATTCTTCCTCAATATTCGTTTTTGTATCAAGGAGGATGTGCTCATGAAAGATTACTTTATCATCTAAGAAATCTAAATTGAAGTCAGTGAAGCTTTTAATATTTGTTATTTCATCTTTTCTTGGATGAAACTTGGGATGCAATTGAATTTCACTAGATATTATATCTGTGGATTCCTTGTAATACCAAATTTTGTCACCAAAATCTTTGATCTTAATTGGAATTTGTCCTTGAGTTAAAGCTAAACTTGCCTTAAATCCATCAAAATGAGTAAGATCAATAAACTCAATTTGATCTTCATCAATTTCTTTACAGAATGTTACTTGAACTATTCCCAATGAATCTTTATCTTCGGAAGAAAAAACTTTAACCTTAATTGCAGAATGATTTAACTGTTTTTGAATGTATCTCCTAGGATTATCTCTTATTAGTGTTTCAAGAAGACTGGAGTGTTCATTAAATATATCACACATTACTTCAGTTGTATGTCTCAAAAGATTATTTGATTTGTTCTCAAGGTATTGAAACTCTCCAGCTGCTTGAAAATCTGAGTAAACTTGTCTTCTTGTTCTTTTAGATTTTCTATTTTCAAATTCTTTTAGTGCATATTCAGCAAATTTAGTAACGTATTCATCATAACTTGGAAAAGTATCACAAGCTTCTCTTTGTTTTTCAAAGTCCTTGACTTCTAGATCTTTTGATTGAACGAAATCGGAGATTTCTTTATCTTTAGACCTCAGGTAATCAGCATAACTTGGAAGCAGTAAACAATCATTTTTAATCTTTGAGTATTCTTCATAAGTAGGTAATGGAAAAGGCCTAGAAGTGTCTTCTAAACTTTGATTTGCTTCTATAGATCTTTTGATCCTATTGGTAGTATTCGAATTCACAGAAGTAGTAGTAGTATTCAATAATCCTTGTCTTTCCATTTTTTCCTTCTTTCTCTTTTCGAACTCTAGATATTGCTTCATTTTTTCTTCTCTTCTCTTCTCAAATTCTTTACGATCAGCTTCGTATTTATCTCTTACTTCTTTGTCTTTTTCCGTTTGGATTCTATTTCGATCCTTTTGGATTTGTTGCTCACGAAGTTCTCGATCCTTTTGGATTTCTCTTTGTCTTTTATAATATTCTTCTCTTTCTTTTTGAAATTTCTGAGGATTAATACTCATTTCTTGAAGACTAGGAGTTGATGTTAGTGCTTGTGGTGTTAAATGAACAATGTGTTGACGTACTGCAAAACCTTCATCACTAACTATTAGGTCAAGATTACAATCTTTCACAATTTTGTTTTCTCCAAGACTCAGAGCAATCTGATTTTGACTATTAATCCAAAGACCATTATTCATTATTCCATCTAGTTTTCCAATTGAAATATATTGACACTTCTGATCTTTATTGACATCCCAAATCATAATTTCATTCATCTTCCCAGGTTGACAATAACCATCCTGATATTTACAATTACTTAAGTCGGAGAGAACATTAGATGGTCTACTTTGATTGAAGTGTGAATATACTTTAGTTTCAATGATGATACAATTCTCTTTGTAATATCTTTTGCTTGTAAAGAAACTAGTAAATCGATTTGGATAATCTTCATTCACTTTATTATTTGTACTCCACAATCCTCCAGATCTAGGATTCTTCGAATCTGATATTCCTTCTTTACCTTTCCCTAAACTTCCATATTCACATTTCTTATTTGCAATCCATTCTCTACATTCTGCAACACTTATACTTCGATGATTTAACTCCTTTTCTACTAAGTGCTCATATCCGGAAAAATCTGTATACATTGAAACTTCACTAACTAATTTCTTACACAATTTAGCTTCACTTGAGTATTCAATAATGTTCGGTTTGAAGACTTCATAACTTACTACTTTTGATTTTTCATTCAATTGTCTATGATAATTGCATCTATGTAATTTCGGTAATCTAAAATATTGAACTGGAGCATCAGAAGAACAAATTATACTTTTAGCATTTGCCAAAATATCATAATGAGCAAATGTTAAAAAGAAATAGAATTGTAATACTCGATAGAGATTCATTTACTTCAGAAAATTTATTTTAAATAAATTGAAAATTCATTCAAGATAAAAATGACAGAATCAAAGACCTTTGGAAATCCTAGATCCGCGGGATTGATTGAAGCTGTTGATAGAATTTTGATTGTTGATAGTCCAATTGTTCAGGATACATCAATTCAAAAAGAAAATTTGATTAGCATATTCCCCTCTAGTGGTAGTAGTTTAAATCAACATGGAGAAATTAATTTTATCATAGAAACTTGTGATCCATACCTTCTACTACATAAATCTTACATCTACTTAGAAGCTTCCTTGACTAAATTAGACTCTACAGCACTGAATGAAGCTGATGAAGTTACACTCTCCAACAATGCTCCAATGTTTTTATTTGATAGAGCAACTTATAGTATGGATGGTATGCAAGTTGAAAATGTCATTGATCCTGGAAGAGCTTCACTTATGAAAGGCCTCCTTACTTATTCTTCAACAATGAATAAACAAAATACTTTTGGTTGGATCCTCGAGACTAAGGATATCATGAATTATAAGATAAATAAATACACAAAAAATAGAAAAGGCTTACTAACCTTCTGTATTCCACTGACTCATATTTTTGGATTCTCGGAGTGTTACAACAAAGTAGTTTATGGAAGAAAGCATCAACTATCGCTCTACAGATCTCCAGAAAACAAGAATTCTATTACTTCCAGTGATCCTACTAAATTTACAGCTAAAATGACTATAAATAAGCTTCAATGGATAATTCCTAAAATTATGCCTTCCTTAGAGATGCAAAACAAACTTCTTAATTTATTCGAAAGCAATAAATTAGTGCAAATGCCTTTTATTTCTAGACAATTTGAGAGTTATAATATTCCAAATGGTAATAGAGAATTTACTTGGAAACTAGGAACAAAATATGATAAAATAAAATACCTTGTCATAGCTTTTCAAACTGCTAGAGATAACAATTATCTGAATGCTGCAAAGTTTGATAATTGTGGGTTAGAAGAAATTTATGTTGAACTCAATAGTGAAAGATATCCATATGAATGCTTAAAATTCGACTTTGATAAATTTAATGCAGTTCAACAATACAACTTTGCTAAAGAATTTAGAAATAGTTACTATGAAAGTGTAAAAGATTACATTTTCATGGAAGAAGATGTGTATTATTATTATTATCCACTTTTAGTATTTGATGTATCAAAACAGAATGATAGAATCATTGCATCTCGACCTGATGTTACAATAAAAGCCAGCTTCGCTAAAAACATTGCTCAAAGTACTAAATGTTACTGTCTGATTCTTTCAGAAAATATTGTTGAAATCAAGGATAATAGAGTTAAAGTTGTCAGTATTTAATATAACTCCTTTATGTTTAGGATTTCATATCTATTTCTGGAATCCAAGAATCGAACTTATCTGGATATCCATACCACTTGACAAATATTTCTTTTACCATCTTACCGTTTTCCTTTCTTTTTCTTTTCCTCAGAACTTTTTCTATTTTATATTCTTCTTTGACATTATTATAAAGTGTAAGTTCCTCAGAGTAAAACTTTCCTTTAATTTCCTCATCTGCTAAATCTTTTATTGAATACATAATTGGATCACCTATTAGAACTTCAGAAATCTTAAATTGCTCTGTACTCCAATTTGGTAGATATCCTTTATCAAAAATAGCTTTATATTTTGTAATTCTGACAGTATCACTTATTTTGAATTTTACTTTGTGCAAGACCTTCGGGAATTTCGCTTTGTCTAAAGCCTTTGAATCTTTTTGAATTTCTTCCTTTTCAATTTCTTTAGGAAAAAGATTTGAGTAAACAATACTTTGATTTTCTATTTTTGATGCCTGCATGGGAGACATTTTTATTGAAGTATGATAATGATTATTATATCCCTTTACAAGGTCATCAAGAATGTCTATCCATTTATGATTTCCTTGATGAGTGAACATTTTCCACATCTTTTCTTTCAAGGTTCTATTAAACCTTTCGATAATAGAAGCTTTCTTATCTGAATAAGTTGAGAAGTGATTTATTTCTAATGATTTGAATAATTTATTCATTTCTTTATTATAATACTCCTTACCATTATCAGTCTGCATCTTTTTGGGTTTTCTTCCACTTTTATTCATAACGGCTTCTAAAGCATCTGCAGTTTCTTTGCCTGTTTTACTTTTAAGAGGAACAACCCATGCATACTTACTAAAACAATCAATGATGGTCAAGAGATACTTGAAATCATTATTTTCTTCCGCGTAAGGAATCATTTCTACGAGATCTGATTGCCATTGGTCATCTATTCCACTGACGTAAACTCTTTGACTCTTGAAGTTCTTACGAGCTGGCTTATGAAGAGTGTAAACATCTTGTTCATTCAGGAACTCTTTAACCTTTTTCTGTGACACCTTTGCTACTCTTGATAGTTCATTGATACCGCAGAAACATGTTTTAGGAGAATAATAAACTTTTTCTAAAAGATCTCTTTCACCTTCGGAACTTGTGGGTTGTCTAAGAATTTTAGATTTTTCACTAATTTCAACCTCCTTGATATCTTCTAATCCAGAACCTCCTATGATTGTTGGAATTAGCTTACACTTCATTGTTTTACAATCTTGGCAGAGTGGACGGCAGAGATGCAGAGGAAAGCGAGAGACAGCCAGCATTATTACTTTTATGAATACAAAGACTTTCTTTTCATTTGCTTTATGAACGTTTTATAGCTAATTTCGTACTAATTTTTAATTGATTTAGGTGAAATGTTTATTGTGATCGACTTGCGTGATCACGAAAATAAGTCACACGACACCGTTAAATTTGATTTCACAGCTCAGGTATGTTTTCCATTTCTGTATTAAATACAATTCATTGTTTTAGGCGACAATCAAGCAGCTCCAAGATAAAATTCTATCTAGATTTCAAATTGGGATAGAATATCAACAGATTTACGACAGCAAAAATAGTCGCATCGATTTGTTGAATGGTTCATTGGAAGGTGTAGGACTGAAAGATAACGAAACGTTGATTCTGGTTAGTTATTTTGACATTTAATTCTCATATTTTTTAAAAGCGAGAACTAATTTTTTTTTTCATTTTTCCTTTTCGAATTAAATATAAGCCCATGACTAATAGTGCATTTTAGAAACACATTAGATTCTAGTTATGCTATTTTGGTATTATTATTGACGTTTCTCATCAATTACTTCCTTAGATAAGGAATAAGCATGCTCTAATTATGTATATAATACATCAACTTTGCTTATTTTCAGAAACATGGCCTACTGGGAAACTTTCTCGTATTTACCAATAGTCTCGAATCGGCGCAGAAGGCCTTAAGGTCAAATCGATCAATTGATTCTGAAGTGGATTCGGCTGCAATGCAACTGAAACCTCTTACTGAAAGCCGTTTCTTTGTCGCCTATCCACAATTTGATCACTTCCGTCAGAAGTTCAAGCATGAATTCAGTTTCTATTTGGACAGCGAATTCAAACATATTGAAACAGCTTCCATACACTACTTCTCTATGATCTACCAAGAAAATCCAGCTTGTCCAACTTTAGATATCAGATGTGTTAAAAAAAGAAGATGTGGTGTTCAAGTGAGTTATTACCATTGAATTTCTGATTGAATGTATGTGATCATTTTTAGGGTGGTCTTGAGTGTCATGTATATCGAGATGGAAAACTATCCAAGTTATTCCACGTAAAAATTCATACAAGACTAGCTAAATGGCATGACAATAAGAGCTGTGATCTTCGTGAGCTGCTAGTCTATAAATTGCTGGAAATAATTAATGTTGGAGCGGTCGTTCACTACTATCCCAACATGCATTTTTCCGGCTTCGGGCTCTATATTGCCAGTGAGGATAGTAAGTTATATTGTTAGATAATTCAAACATTAATATGGTTTAGTTCAAGGATTCCGTCGTGAAGCTGATATCGAAGAAGAGAACACAACACGAACAGCTCAACTTGAACTGCTTTCTTGTTGCTTTTATCTGAAGGATCTCAAAAGTAACGATGAAAATTATGGTGCTGATGATCAGGAGCAGTTGAAAATTGTGGATTTCGAGGCAAATTCAAATTTTTTTTATTAGCAAGTTTATTGACTATTTAGGTAGGAGACCACAGCGCCAATGCAGAAGATGTTGCAAGGCAGTATTTATCTCGAAATACTCGTCTGCGTCTTGCCGTAGGGAAGAACTCGTTTTCCACTTGGGACCTTCTGAAGAACATAGATGCAGCCAATGCGGCTATTGCAGATCAAAAGAAGCTTTTAGAAAAACATGAAATCTTTTTCAAATCAGACCGCATCTTAGACGACTATTTAACCAATGTTAGACACAATGTTATCACGATGGCACACTATTTTGATAGCACATCACTATGAATAAAAAGACATGGTAAATTTTTCTCTAGCTTCACCATTTATTGAACATTATTTTTCTTCAAAATTTCTGGCGCAATATTTCGACCATTTCGACCATATTTTTTTATAACGCACTTTTCGACCATTTCCCCATTTTTGAATTTTTATTGAAGTGTGATAATGATTATTATATCCTTTAACAAGGTCATCAAGGATATGAGTCCATTTATGATTTCCTTGATGAGTAAACATTTTCCACATCTTTTCTTTTAACGTTCTATTAAATCTCTCAACTATTGATGCTTTTTTATCTGAATAAGTTGAGAAATGATTAATTTCTAATTTTTTGAAGAGACTTTTTAAATTGGAATTGTAATACTCTTTACCATTATCAGTTTGCATCTTTTTGGGTTTTCTTTTACTTTTTGTGTAAACTAAAGAAAGAGCATCTGCAGTTTCTTTGCCTGTTTTACTCTTAAGAGGAACAACCCATGCAAACTTACTAAAACAATCAATGATGGTCAAGAGATACTTGAAATCATTATTTTCTTCCGCGTAAGGAATCATTTCTACGAGATCTGATTGCCATTGGTCATCTATTCCACTGATGTAAACTCTTTGACTCTTGAAGTTCTTCCTAGCTGGTTTGTGTAGAGTGTAAACATCTTGTTCATTCAGGAACTCTTTAACCTTTTTCTGTGAAACCTTTGCTACTCTTGATAGTTCATTGATACCGCAGAAACCTGTTTTAGGAGAATAATAAGCTTTTTCTAAAAGATCTCTTTCACCTTCGGAACTTGTGGGTTGTCTAAGAATTTTAGATTTTTCACTAATTTCAACCTCCTTGATATCTTCTAATCCAGAACCTCCTGTGATTTTTGGAATTAGCTTACACTTCATTGTATTACAATCTTGGCAGAGTGGACGGCAGAGATGCAGAGGAAAGCGAGAGACAGCCAGCATTATTACTTTTATGAATACAAAGACTTTCTTTTCATTTGCTTTATGAACGTTTTATAGCTAATTTCGTACTAATTTTTAATTGATTTAGGTGAAATGTTTATTGTGATCGACTTGCGTAATCACGAAAATAAGTCACACGACACCGTTAAATTTGATTTCACAGCTCAGGTATGTTTTCCATTTCTGTATTAAATACAATTCATTGTTTTAGGCGACAATCAAGCAGCTCCAAGATAAAATTCTATCTAGATTTCAAATTGGGATAGAATATCAACAGATTTACGACAGCAAAAATAGTCGCATCGATTTGTTAACTGACTCATTGGAAAATGCAGGACTTCGAGATGGCGATACATTAATTCTGGTTAGTTATTTTGACATGTAATTCTGATATTTTTAAAAGCGAGAACTAATTTTTTTTTCATTTTTCCTTTTCAACTTATCAAAGTAGAATTTTGTTTTTTGAGATTCAAAAAGTGCTAAATTCTTATATACATAGCTAGTGGATTCTGTAAAATTGCTCTCGAGTTGAATAAAATTAGTAAAATTGCTCTGTAAAATTGTTAATTTTCAGAAACATTCTTCCTTGCCGGAGTGGACGGTCTTTTTGCTTGCCTCAGATATTCCAAAAAATACGCCACGTGCTGCGAAGAAGAAACAAGTGCTGGAGGCTTTGCATGTATTACAGCGTTTATACACGAAGGGCTTTTTCTCTACATACGCGGACTTTGCTGTTCGTCGAATCCAATTCATTCGGGCGTTCTCGGAATATATTGACGATCATGATGGATTTATTAGAATGGCAGTTGAACGCTATTTTTCGGCATTATTTGAGAAGAATCCTGCGAATCCAATATTGTCCTTCAACTATTCGGAAAAGTCAGTAATTGGTATTCAGGTATGTTAGATTTATAATATGAGCATACCCGTATTTTTTTTTCCTAGGCCGGTTTCATTTGCAACGTGAGCTGTGGGGAAACTGTTCAACGATGTCATCACATCAGAATGTCGACATGCGGGAAATTTTTATGTACTTGTTATTGGCTCAAATCGGCGTTGGACCGTCAGTTCACATTATACCTAATATTCATACGTCCGTTATTGGTGTTTACATCGCGACATTAGAAGGTAAATAGCTGTTATATGTAAAATTTAAAACAAGTATTTAGTTGTCAATTTTAAACCATCGCATACGACGAAGCTCACATTGAAGGCAGAATTGATGCTGGATTTGATCAGAAGGTTGTTTAATGTCAGCGATCTTCATGTCGACAATTATGGACTCGATTCTGATGGAAATCTTTCAATTATCGATTTTCGAGTATGTTTAGTTTGGTATATATTGAAAAACTTCATAACTTTTAGATTTCGGGCTACTCGTTTAACTCCAAAAACCGTAATGTTTGGAAAAACTATAAACAACAACCAGAAAAGCTGAAGATTGTTCGAGAGATTCTAAAGGGCTGGAATTTTCCAAAAGCACTCCACGACGCGGATGATTCATTCAATGACACAAAAGAATTACTAAAAAATAGAAATATTTCATGCATGGCAAGCCAACGATATGCCCGTTACTTTGATTCTATCAGCCAAAATGTTGCTGACTGTATTCACGATTGCGTGGAATAAATTATTTTGTAATTCTTTATGTATTCACTTACAATTATTTAAAGGAAGGTATTGATAACTGGTAAACGTTTGGGTGTCCAAGAAACCTGGATTTTGGTTATTTGGCGATCAATTTAGGGAAAACTGAAGTTTGGGTTTTTGAGTGCGCCTGAAATCTGGGTTTTTTCTTTGTGTTGAAAATGGCCTTATTATTGATATATTTGGAAGTTTGCATGGCTCTATTGGCTATTTGGCGTTAAGTTTTGTGAAATGGATTTATGGGTGAGTCAGAAAAGCCCATTATACACGATAATGTTTCATCAAAGTCGATCGTTAAACTTCAAATGCCAATCCCTTCAATAGCTAGTCGATGAGGCTTACTTTTTTTCTCCGGAGAAATTTTAACAAACCCAATGTACCTTTACCTGCAGAAGAATCTAAATTCACAATTCCTACTTCCCTTTCTTTAATTTCTTGTTGTGGTAAAGTGTTTCGCATAAAGATACCTCTGAAATTCTTTAACTTGAGTACTTTTACAAGCTCTTCGAGGTCTAGGTTGGTTAGTGGCTCTAGATCTTTTATAAAAAGCATTTATTAGGCTTATTTTTTATAATACCATTTTCTTTCTAAAATCGACATCTTTCGACATCCACTGATTTTCTAAAAAGTGTGAAAATGACACATTTTCGAGTATTTAAGCATGAAAATGAGAAATAGAAAATAAAATCAACATCCAAGCAAAAAATTGGTCGAAAATGCATAAAAATTATTGAAAATAAGCACTTTTTAGTTCTCCAAAAATGACTCATTTTCTCATTTTCGAGAAAAAAGTGTTGTAAATGAGGTGATTCTCTGCTCTCAGAGAGTGAAAATGTGTTGAAATGACTGAAATGTCGAAAACGGTATTATAATCCCTCGTTCCTATACTACTAAGATATATTCAAAAACAACTAAATCATTCAGCAATAAGAGTTAAACTCGTTTCTCAAGGTGATACTTCTCAAGGAAGCTTTGCTAATGCTGAAGTCGTACAAGTAACATTTTGTAAATATTTAGAAGACCAGAAAATTGAATTTGTTGATCTAACACATTTTGATGGATTCAAGACAAGTTTAGCTCTTACTCAAGGACAAATTCCTATAAAAATAAAGAATCTAGGAGATAAAATATGGTATTACTCACAAGGATCCGCAAGTAGTGAAGGAGGAATAATTAGCAGTGATTTAGACCTTCATCCTGTGATTGGAAATGTAACTAACTTTAAAAATTTTGAACAGTTCGATCTAAATTTCTTAGATAACAAAGTAATCTTC
The DNA here is from genome assembly GCA_932521415.1 of Oscheius sp. DF5120. Classification (NCBI taxonomy): domain Eukaryota; kingdom Metazoa; phylum Nematoda; class Chromadorea; order Rhabditida; family Rhabditidae; genus Oscheius; species Oscheius sp. DF5120. Next base: position 2,089,983 of record OW051463.1, read on the forward strand.
CATGAACACATCCTGCTTGATACAAAAACTAATATTGAGGAAGAACTAATAAATGAGATGCGTGAAAAAGCTGATACTAGCATTCAATTACACTCAAATAGTCAAGATGGTATGATTCCTCATGAAATATTAGATGATGTTGATAGCTTTTTCCAGAAGTAAACCATAGAAGATCTCTTGTTGTAGACTAAATTGAAAATATCTATTTTATCTTCAAACTTTTTATACTTATTAAATTTTTAATACAAAAACCAAAGGTTCTAGGAATCGAAGATTTTGCAAATGAGATTCTTCAATTCTGGTTCCGAAAAAACATCAAGTTCCGAAAGGAGTTTCATTATTATAACTCCAAAAGAGAAAGATAAAATAGAATTAGTAGAAACTAAGTTTCCTAGATCCGAAGGATTGATTGAAAACATAAAAGAAGAAAACAAGACTTCGGAGATAATAGAAAATAAAAAAGTTGAAAATGCAGAATTAAAAATTCCTAGATCCGAAGGATTGGCAAAAACTGGAGGAAGTAATACTGTGAATTCCAACGGATTCAAAGGGGAAATATTGAATGCAGAGTCAAAGACTCCTAGACCTGAAAGGTTGAATAAAAAGAATGCAGCATTTCTTAGAGCCCTAAAGAAAGGATCAGGATTCAAAAGGATTTAGAAATTCTTTTTATTTAAATTATTTCATTCGTTTTTGCATAGCAAAACCTTGAAACTACGTTTTGAAGTGTAATTCTATATGAAGATCACATTTATTAAAATCAATAAGGTTGTTGTTTTCATCTACCAATTTTATTGTTAAAGTATTACAATTATTTACACAACGGTGATAAATCAAGTTTATTGGTTCATATTTAACTCGTTCGCTATTAATTTGGAACTTTGTTATAATGTTGGATTGTCTTTCATTGATAAAAGTATCACAAATAAGATTACATGATAAATAAATGAAACTACTAGAAGTATTAGAAGTATCTAAAATACCATCAATCTTTACTACACTAATTGAGTTCACTTTAAAGTCATGAGGAAAATCGAATTGAAATGTTTTCTCATTAGTACGATATAAATTCAGGAAAAGGCTAGTCATTGTCTCCCTTCACTAAGTGAATGTCTTCCAGATCTTTTAAGCGACAATTTATTTAAATAATTTATTTTATCTTCCAATTTCCGAAGGAAATCAAGAAAGTATAGTAATTTAAATACTTTTATATTTTTTCAATCTTTTAAATATAATACTTCTAGGAAGCTTTTCACTTCTAGGAAGCTTTGCTTTCGTTGCTTACACAATGAATGATTTCAGTGATTATTCTGTCAAAAATTATTACCCAAAGAGAAACAATAATCCTTTACTTCCTCAATCAATTCGAGGTTGTATTATTGGAAAGAGTGGATGTGGAAAGACTAATTTACTAATGAATTTACTCCTTGATCAATTTAGAGGAGAAGAATACCTTGATTACAATAATTTATACATCTTTAGTACAACTTTATTTCAACCTTGTTATCAAGCTTTAATTAATGGTTTTAATGAAGGATTGAGTAAAAAAGAAATTACGAAGTGTTTTAAAAGTCAGAATTTTATAATTGAAGAAAAAGAACATCCTGAAAGAATCATTGATGTTTTCACATCCGACAAAATAGAAGATATTCCAGATCCTTCTAGTATAGATCCGGATAAAAAAACTCTCATAATTTTTGATGATCTTTTATTGGAAAAACAAAATAAAATAGAACAATATTATACTAGAGGTAGACACTCAGGGGTAGATTGTTTCTACGTTTCTCAGAATTATATAAAACTCCCAAAGAATACAATTAGAGAGAATGCTAACTTTTTTATAATTTTTCCCCAAGATGAATTGAATCTCGATTATATTTACAGGGATCATTGTAGTGAAATTAAAAAAGAAGAATTTCTTGAATTTACGAAAGAAGTGTGGAATTCCGAAGGAACTTCAAGGAAGTTTGCTGACACAAATAAGAAGTATAATTTTTTAACTATTGATAAATCTAGTCCCATGGAAGATGGAAAATTTAGAAAATGCTTGAAATATTTTTATTTATTCTAATCACTTTTTGATTACGATTAGAAAAGTTTCAACACTTTTAGGAAGCTTGCTTACGCCTTTTTGATTACAATAGTATCTTCTTTTGAATTCTTGATATTTATACTTTTAACTCCTTTGAACATAGGACCTTTTTTAGGATTACTTTTCATATTAATTAATTCTTCTTTTGTATATTCTTTTGAACCTTCTAATTGAAAGATAGGTTGAAAATCATCAAAACTTTTGAGATCTTTCATTTTCTTAGAAGTATATTTTGATAGTTTTTGATCTTTGTCAGGTTTAATAACCAAAGTACTAAACATTTTGTTCATTTCTACTAAACCAGCAGAGTCATTATGCTTCTCGGATTGTTTTTGAATTATAGATTTATATTGTTTTTCTCGTTCTAGTAATTGTTCTATGATTTCTTGGTTTTTGAAAGACTTGTATTTATATACTTGATTAGATAGAAATGATTTTTGTAAATTTACAAAACCCGAAGTAATTCATCTAGAATAGCATGAATTTTATTATATTCCCCATTATTACCAGCTTGATAAGAACCTACTGATAATTCTAGTAAATTCATTAGAGCATTCAAGTTTGAAGGTAAAATGATTTTTTGATTAATCGAACTTCCTGAAGCACTTTGACTACTTTGACTACTTTTAGTTACACTACTTTCAGTAGCTTGACCTTTGGTTACAAAGTAGTGATCTTTTATGAATTTCCATTTATCACTAGCATCGGCATTATATCTTTTACTACTTTTATCAAATTTTTGATACAGTGCATCTGAGCAAAGTAAGATTTCTCGATAATTTTGGGTGTCATCATTCTTAATTTTACTGAGATCTGGAGATTTTTTAGTTAATAATTCCATAAGACCAGGAGTTGCTACATAAATGGAATTATTGATTTCCATTGTATTATCATCAAATATTATTTCTTTATTTCCAATTGTGTAACCTTTTTTTCCCTCGGAGGAGTATCTTATTGAATATCCTGCATTACTTTTATCTCTAGGATCTTGGAGATAAGTAGCAATTAAATTACTTACTTTTATTGTAGAATCTTTGATTCCTTGAACCTGTGGTTTGAATGATGGACTTTGAGTATTTTTGGGACTACTTGATTGAATTTGTATAGTAGGAGTTCCCGGAGGAGGTAGAATTGGTGGTTGATTAGTTTTATCAAATGCCTTAAATTTCACAAGTGAATCCAAAGGAGATCCTTTAAATGAGTTAAGAGTTTGAACTATTTTATTCTTTTCATCAATTATTTCCTCCTGTAGTTTTTTGTTACTATCTAATATTGGTTTGAATACTTCTATACGGTGATCTTCTACGTTTTCTAAATTGCTGCGCTCTTCTAAATTCTTGAACTTGTGTTCTTTTCTATTCTTCAAGAATGATTGAACAATTTCATTCCTTTTCTTGGAATCATAGATTTCTACGACCGAAGGTAGACTTCGTTCATGAAGGCGTATCAATCCGGAGGATCTAGGATTTCCAAAGGTCTTCGATTCTACGATTGTGGAAGGCATTTTTGAAAAAGTAATTTATTTATAAAAATTTAGTGTATTTATAAATGGAAGAAATTACTCAAGAAGTAAAGTTCCAAAATCTTTCTTTAAATTCAACAGAATCTGCAAGACCCGGAGGATCTGCAAGACATTCACCTGGTGAAGGTAGTGAAGAATTCGAAGAAGATCTAAAGAAAATGAAAAGAGATGAAGTTCGTAGAAAAGTTGCAATGATTGGAAGTGAATTGAGAAAATACATTCTTAAATCCAAAGAAATCCAAACTATGAGAAAACAAGAAATGATTGACTTCATTATGAAGTTCAGAGACATTACTTTCGCTGACTGTGAAATTTAGATTTTTCTTGAAAAAATTTTTTCTATATAAAAAGGAAGTGTTGGATCCTTCTAAGATTTGAAAAAGTAATTATTTTTGAGAAAAATCATCTGACAATGTCGAGAGATGAACTTCTCCGTATAGTTAGAAAAATTAATAAAAAGAAAAGATTACTAATGACTGATGCTCAAATGAAAAAGATGAAGGTGGATGAAATGAAGCAATTTATTAATGATCATTCTCAAGAAAATCATGAAAATAATTTACCACCTCCAGAAGAGATTTTTCCCTTTGACGATTTAATTTTTACTGATTTAGAAGATAAAGAGAATGCTAATTCAAGGATAACAAATTATAGAAGCAAGAACAACAAAGATTTCCTAGAAAATCCTTTTGAACTGATCGAAGAAAAAGGTATTGACTTTTACACCACGATTGTAAAAAAGAGATTGACTTCTTTTCTCAAGAAGAAGCAATATAGTGTAGTCAATGATATTTACAAAAATACTAATGTAAGAATAATGCTATATTTAGAATGTGAAACAAAGAAGCCTGATTCTACTGATCCGCATAAGTTTCATGTTAACTCTGCATCTCAACTTTTACAGTCTGGTGAAAGTAGAGAAGAATTTTATCAATCTGCATGTCAAACTTTAATGAATGATGTAGAAAATAGAGAACATCATGCTTCAGGATTAGTGATAACTTTTTTTTGGTCATTATAGAACACTTATAGCATTTGCTGACAAAGAACAATGACTACGGAACACATTGACTCATTTTTTAGTTTTTACATTTATATTGTATCTACAAAGATATGCAATACATTATCTTATACTTAAAATCTTAGTAACCAGATTGTGAGAGCTGTCAAACATTGTAAGTTAGATATTATAAAAGAAATAGATGGTAAAAACGAACATTCGGTCTTCTCTTCGACATCCTTGAATAAACTTATACGACCCCTCCCACATTTCGTTATCTCCAGCTGTGAGGCATATTCTCATGATAACGTCTCTTTCTTCATTCCGATCCGATTTCTTCGGTTTATTTTGCCTTTTATTTTTTTTGTTTATTTGTCTTCCGTCGACTAATGACAGTCTGGTCTGTCGACGGCTTGAATGACAGTGTGTTCCGACTACAGCTGGTCATTGTTTGTCCACATTTTCTCCCTATCTCTTTTCGCATTTTGTCCTTTTTAGAAATGCCTTCCCTCGATATTCGAGCCATGTTGCTCGATCTTCATCGAATGAGATTGGAATTGGAAAGGGAACTGGAGCAGGAACAGAGTCTCTTGACTAGAAATGGCAGTGTGAGGGGTAGAAAATTACACGTATTCAATACAATTCGACGAATGAGGAACAAGGAACAGTGGAAGGTAGATAGCTTAATTTATTTTAATTTTAAAAATAGAAGGATTATCTAACAGAAGACCAACATAAGGTGGTCGTCTATATAACTTCCTGTGGGATCCATCGACGGGTCTGGGAACGATGTCGAGACTCTGTTGATCTTTTACGTGCCCTCAATATTCAAGTATTGTTCCTCTTTTTCCTCTTTATTCTTCCTCTAGGTAGAAGTTCGTGATCTGAATCTAGATCCCTCCTTCGTCGACGAATTGCTGGACCGAATGAAGTTGGAGAAATCTGATCGCGAATTGATTTTTGACAGCCTTCCGACCGTCTATGTCAATGGCAAATACTTCGGCGTTAGTTTCTTTTCCTCTCTTTTACCCGCAAAAAGGCGGCATATCGCCATCGATGGAGCATTTTACAACCTCCTTTATCAATCAGCTCGGCGTCTATTCAAAGTGGACGAGAATGTTTGACTTTCAATCACAGGAAGTCCATTATCAGATATGGAGCTTTCCATCCGCAAAATATTATTCAGCGAAGACTTAATAGATTCTTTTAGAATGACTCAACATTGATCCAAGAGAATGAGAAGAGACAGTTGGGAGAAATGTTAAGGGACTTCAAAGGACGACGGGATTGTTCTTTCTGTCAGGGTAGCGGTTATACAGTGTGTTCCAAGTGTCGTGGTGGAAAGAAAGTCGGCCAAAAATTTTCAGTCCGACTGAAATGTGCCACCTGTGACGAGAATGGCATCGCCCCGTGTCTTCATTGTGTTCCTCGACCTCGCCTCGACCTCTAGTTCCCACATCCATTCCATTTCTGATCTCTCGATGCATCTGATGAATGTTTCACCACGTGTTGTTTTGTTTTCAAAGATAAGGGAATTAAGGCAAAAAAAGGGGGTTATCGACGGATCTCAAAGAGATGTTTCATTGTATTGCACACGTGAAAAATATTATGAAAGAAAGAGGAGAGATCACAAAATAACCAGAAGAAATGAGATTCTTAGATTGTGAACATTATCACTTTAAAAGAGCCTGTAGTTTGGCGACATTCCTCTCTCTGAAGCTTTTTCTTCCTTTATCATCAGTGACTCACTTACCGTTTCCCAGTTCGAGTAGGAGGCCTCGATTCCACACTATTCGTACCGAGATCACTTCTATAAGAATAATACAAGGGAATAGCCTGGTTGGAATCCATCTAAACATGTTTTTATCTTTCTCTTTCACTCACTTGAATCGGTTCTGGAGGAGAAATAATCGCCTCTCGCATATTGTTTCCTGTATAGGCGACAGCCTTCAGTTGCCAATCGCCTATTTCTTCATTCCAACTTACATATTTTTCGATTAATTCAACATATTCGGGTGGAATATACTCGTCAATGATCATCATATTCAGCAACAGTTCTTTTTTCAACTCTCGAATACTGTCCAATAGTCCTTCGACTTCTCGTTGATGTTCCGCCTCCATGTCTCCAAGTTCCGCCTTGGCTTCATTCAACTCATTCCAAACTCGTCGTAACTTTCTTGTTTTAGCAGCTGCTTCTTCCTGAAGGGAAGAATATCTTTCCTCGATGTCTTCCCTGGCTGCTGCTTTTTCTTTCAGTCGATCACGAAGTTGTGATTCTTGATGGCGAGATTTTTCCAATTCACTGAAAAGATTGAAAAGCATTAAAGATCAGCCTACTTATAACTTTCCTCAAGAAGTCTAGCCTGCATTTCCGCCTTCTCCAACATGTTTTCACCTCCGACGATCAGCTTACTCTCCATTTGATTAAGTTTCGCTCGAAGGGACTCATGTTCCGAGCGAACTCTCTTCAATTCGGCTTCTCTAAAGAGGTCCTAATTTCCAATTCAATTGAATACATACCGCTGCATCATTTCTTGTACCAATCGGCGTGTTTCCGAATCATCCGTGTCTGTTTCTCTATCAGCCAGCTGTTTCTTTTGTCTTTCTAAATCCTTCTCCATTTCTGTCATTTTCATCTCCCAGTCTTCCTCATTATCCCCATTCAATTCATGTTCTTCCTCTAAAAACAGCATTAAAAAGAAAAGAAGAGATTCTAACCAGCCAGCTGTTTCTTCAACATCTCTACTTCCAATTGCAGTTTTCTCAATTGAGCATCTTTAGGATCCTCGTTTATTCTCGCGACGTTCTTAATATTCTTTGCCCGATTGGCATATCTCAATGTGGACAATGTTTCATCGTAATTATACGAAGCAGGCCCGATGTTGGCAATCTATAGTAATAAAAAGGGAAAAAAAGAATACTTACCATTACGGTCTTCGAATTTCCTCCAAGAGAATCTTGAAGAAGACGAGTAAGTTTGGAATTTCGATAGGGCACATGGGTAGATTTGTTATCGACGAGGGCACTGATGACATTTCCTAAGGTCGACAGAGAGAGATTGATCTTCGCCGCTTCCTATTGCAACTTAAAAGATAGAATAAACTAAACCTTTAGTCTATCGCCAGCTGCTCCAGTTTTACTTTGTCTTTCACTTCCTGCCAAATCAACCAATTGAAGTTTTCCTTGAGTAACATGACCGTTTGTGGCACATTCTAAGTGGATTGACAAAATAGAAGTAAAATACCAATAGTAACGGTAAACATGGCATGAGAACGACTGCTTTCTACATTCATCATCGTCGCTCCTACTTTCCGATTCTTATTCCCGAATTCCATTATCTTCTGCATATGATCAGCATTGCTGACTGTAATTGACGAAAGATTTTTGACATATACGCCTACATCGGCTCGTTCCTAAAGTTTTCTTCTTTCCTCCATAATTTACTCACTTTGATCTCTAGATTTGTTCCGCTCCCGTCTTTATCCAAAAGATCTCTAATTTCCTCGTTATAAATTTCCAAATATGAGACACGAACGAGAAATGTTGTGTTTTCTTTACATTTGGCGATATGATCAAAGAGATGGGCAAAAGAGTTTGGAATAATTCCTCGAAGCTCTGGTTTATCAAGGTCTCCTGTCATTGTATACGTTTTACCCGTCCCAGTTTGTCCGTAAGCGAAAATTGTTCCTAAAGAAACACTTCTGATGTGATTCTTGGATACCATTATATCCTTTAAGAACATTTTCAACTATTGGTCGAGCTGCAACATTGTAGATTCGCATTTGATCGGAGTCAGGTGAAAAAACGGAATCGAAAAAGAAAGTTCGTTGCGGCTCCTGAAACATAAATACAAAAAAATATATATCAACCTGTCTTTCTCCGGGATTTGCGATACTGATGGAATTATCATCTCCCAGGACTGTTACAGATACACTATGGCCTTGAGAGACTTCTTGTTCTGATATGGGACGACAACGGACTACTACTTTCACCTTTTCCTCCTCTTCCATCTATAAAGTCAAATAAAAAACATTTGACATTAAAAAAAACAGGTGGGTTCTGCCACATAGAAAAGATTCGAAGATAGTAAAAAAATTCATCAAGTGCGTATATCAACATGTTCTGTACAACAATAAAGCAATTTTGTAGACATTACAACTCCTATGTGTCAAAGAGAGGACAATATTATACAATAGGATTTTAGAGAAATTTCCAAAGGAATAAATAAGCTCAGTATAACTCTCCAGATTAATTGCGAGCAGGAAATAAAAGTGAGAATTAACACATTAAGGCGTACAATACTATCAGTACAAATTGGTCAGAAACTGACAGAAAAGCTTGAAGCCAGTATAAGTGAGAGAAAGAGAGAGAGGAAGCTGTGATAGATCTGAGTAAAGTAATATTAATCACGGAGAAACCGCGCGAGTTATAAATTCAAGAAGACGGCGAGCATACTGAAACATGAAATATGTAAAGAAAAAAAATTACCTGGTCTGGTTTTACAGTACTAATATTCTCTACATCAGAGCCATATTTCACTGTTTTGGCTGCGGCAGCCGTCCTCTTTTTCACACCGTAATAGGTCAAAATATCCACGAGACCAATGAAATAAACCAATCGCTTGTCGCTGTCTGAAAATGTGAGATTACAATATGCAAATTCAATTACTTACCCGCTGGACTAGCAATGGCGTAAAATTCGTCATCGAGATCGGGTCCACCGGAAACGGAAGGAAAGGCGCCAATTGACGGGACAGGAGAATCCGGAGGAGTGGGAGCCAGCTCATCAGCGGACTCTTCACTAGCTTGTTCAACAGGTTTATTCGCAGCTTCAGCTGCAGCACGGTCGCAGTCATGAATTCCTAAAATTTCTATAATTTAAAACAAATTTGCATACCAACAAGAAGAGAATAATCCATAAGATGTAATTTCGCTAGAAAACGTGTATCACGTGCCAGCATTTCCAAAAGTTGTTGTCTGGCTTCCTCTGGGACACACAGTTTGATATTTTGATCCAAGAAGTCATTATCTTTTAAGGTAGGAAGCTCCTTAGATTTTTCTTTATCTGTTGCAGCTCGAGAGACAGTTGATCCCTAAATTCTGGGATTATTCAGTGATCAAAGAAATACGGCTTAGGAAATTGGATCCTTCAGTTTGCACAAACATTAAACTTCTCCCTTGTTTCATAAACCAAGTCTGATTTTGATGGGTATGAGTGAATCTGCGCAAGCGAAAGTAATTAACGATACATGTAATTGGCAAAACAAAACAAATCTCATAATTAAACAAAAAAAATAATCGCTTTGTGGAACGAGTATCCATTCAACTAAATATAAAAAAACTCAGGGGGTTTTTTTAATGAATAAAGATTATAAATAATATATTGATTATAATAGAGTAAGCGCGTGGGATTTACGATCATTCAAACTCATATTTTACTCTGAACTGGTTTGAATTCATGACCGTTGATAAGGACCACGTGGTTTAGTCATAATAAATAGTTGACTTACAATAAAAAATTCCGGTTTATCATGGTCACTGGTAGCAAAAAAAATTGCATTATTTAGCGCTTACCCAAAAAAATATATGAAACTACTAACCTTCAGATCAAATTTTGTATGAATATTGTATTTTCTTCCAAAGACATTACGCATCACAATTAAATAGGTTTCTGAACCATCAATTGTCAATCTGAGTTGACAATCTACAAAACGCGAGTACAAATTACCTATACAACCCCAAATATTGTGGAAGAAGGGTTTTTCCTTGACATTCCACGACATATTCATGATAACCACGCAAAACTGAATGAAGTTCAGCTACAGCTTCCGAATCCATAGACTAAAAATATTTTTTTCACACGAAAAAAATGAATATGTTTAAAAAACCCGACCTTAATGACAAATTTCTTGTCATAGGAAACAAAAAGACGGGGTGTTGAGCCAGTTTTTGAACCATCGAACGCATCTGGTTCCGGCTCATAGCTAAAAGTAGAAATAGAAAAGAAATAAAAACTTACAAAGTCAAAGATCTTAAATATTCTGTTTGATCAACAGAGAATTGTTCACGGAGATTACGGAAGACATTTGGACAATACTCTTTGACCTAAATCAGTATAACCATTTAAAAAACGTAATTAAACCTTGTAATGACTCGGCATTATATCTTTATTGAAGTTATGATTATCAATTTTTACTTTCGCATAAGCCTATAAGAATTACTAAATATTTAAATTGAATACCTTGAAATCGTCAGGCATAAGAAGACCTGGAGGAGCCACATGCATTAATTGATCAATGGAATGATTGACTCCCCACATAAATACAGAAAGTAACGGCTCCTAAATCATAATGTAAAAAAAATGTAAAAAAACCAACCTTCGCACGAAAAACTTTCCATTTTGGAACAAGAACTTTCCCTTTGCCTTTCTTTCCTAACGTTCTCGGTGTTTTCTTTGAAGACATCTTGCTCCAAAACGTCGAAAGGTTTCACCTGAAAAAAATTGAAGCTTGATGAAGAATGTTATACGAAAAACGGAAATCGATCATTGCACATGACCGAGAGGGACACATGATATTCCACTATTTTTTTTAGTTATTTTTTTCTTAGAAAATTGATAGCACCAAAGGAAAGAGCATAGAGTTGGAGAAATGTGTAAAAATGATGGAACACATCTGAGGTCTGAACACTGGCCAGTCTTATCGACCGAGGGGTCTCATCGAGATGAGAGCCAGTGCTACGGCCTGACCCCGCCCATGGCCGTTTACTGGCCTTTTTCGTCATTTTACTTTCTTGGTTTGCTTTTTTTCCGTGTTTTTCAAATTATAATATTTGCAAAGCTATAGATAATAAGTACATATAAAATGTTTATCGCAATATTAAGCACAAAATATTAGCAAAATTGCTAATTTCTTATTTGTATTCTCTATTAGCAAATAATTAATGTTTGTATATTTAACTGTTTGCATTATCTCTTTTCAATGAAAACTACACTGTAAGCTTATACAATTAGGTAATTCTTAGAGATTTTCCTTTGAAAATGAGATTGGCGGCGTTCTTTGCAAATGTTTAAAAAAAACTTACATTCTCCGTAAATAGCTGCTACTTTTCAGCTCTTTACTTTCATTTTGTTTATTGTATACATCATTTTTTCAGGCAGAATGGCTGATGTTGGTAACCCTGACGAAGAAAAGAAGCTGTCGAAGAAAGAGCTGAACAAGTTAGCTCGACAAGCCAAGAAAATGGAGCTGAAGACACAAGTAAATTTTTAAAAATTTCTGCTTGTTGATTGAATAATACATCACATTTATAGAATACTGGCAGTGGTCCTAACAATAATCAGCAGCAGGATGAAGAAGAGGACGTTTCGAAGGAGTGTTATGGCAATTATGGATTGATTCAATCCAGAGACAAAAAGGATATTTCGTTTACACATCTCAATAAAATTACTGCTGGGCTTGACGGACAAAACGTTTGGATTCGCGGTCGTGTTCACAATATTCGTTCAAAAGGAAAAAGTTGTTTTATTGTGCTGCGTCAACGAGTGTACACTGTTCAGGTATATATCTTACTCTTTTTAATTCTATTTTCATTTTTAGGTTTCGCTGTTTGTCACAGAGAAGATTAGTAAACAAATGATTAAATTTGTTTCTTCCATTTCTAAAGAGTCAATTATTGATGTCCAGGGTCTCGTCGCTAAAGTATCGAGTCCAGTGGAATCATGCACTCAAAAGGATGTTGAACTTCAAGCAACAAAAATTTTCGTTGTTTCTGCTTCTGAGCCACGGGTTCCTTTGCAAGTAGAAGATCTTTCTAGAAAAGCTGATCCGGACAGCGATCTTCCAGTTGTCAATTTGGATACAAGACTTGATAACAGGTTAATTTGTTTAACGCTATGTATTTCTTCAGAGTGCTTGATTTGCGTACAACAACTACGCAAGGAATTTTTGCAATTCAAAGCGGTATCTGTAGAGTTTTCCGCCAAGTTTTGACCGATCGAGGATTTGTGGAGATACATACACCTAAAATTATTTCAGCTGCTAGTGAAGGCGGCGCGAATGTATTCGAGGTATATTTCTCACAATAACAACCTTATTCTAAACAACAGGTCTCATACTTCAAAGGCTCTGCTTATCTTGCGCAATCTCCTCAACTATATAAACAAATGGCAATTGCAGGAGATTTTGAAAAAGTAACTCTTCTCTTTTTATATATTTAAAGGTTTTTACAATTGGAGGCGTTTTCCGTGCTGAAGATTCTAATACACATCGTCATATGACCGAATTTGTGGGTCTCGATTTAGAAATGGCTTTTAATTTCCATTATCACGAGGTTTACTACTCTTATGAAATTAATCATGTTGCTTAGGTCTTAGAAACAATTGGAGACGTTTTGATCAAAGTTTTCAAAGGTATCCAAACAGAGTTTGCGGATGAAATTACTGCCGTTAATCAACAATATCCGGCTGAGCCATTCGAATTTTGTGAACCAGCAAAGATTCTTAAGTAAGATTTTTCCATGTAAATTTAATTTTTTTTTAGATTTTCTGAGGCTGTTTCTATGCTTCGGTGTGCTGGAGTTACTGATATGGGGGATGAAGATGATTTAACCACAGCCAATGAACGTCTTCTTGGCAAACTCGTCAAGGAAAAATATAAGACCGATTTCTTTATTCTCGACAAATTTCCTCTCGCTGTTAGACCGTTTTACACGATGCCGGATCCAGGTGACGAAAAATATTCAAATAGTTATGATATGTTTATGAGAGGTATGTTGTTATTTATTATTATTATATTGATGTTAGGAGAAGAAATTCTTTCTGGAGCGCAACGAATTCATGATTCTGATTTCTTGTTGAAGAGAGCTACTTATCATAATATTGAAATTGAGAAGATTCGAGCCTATATAGACTCGTTCAAGTATGGATGTCCTCCTCATGCCGGAGGTGGTATTGGACTAGAAAGAGTGACTATGCTCTTCCTCGGACTACCAAATATTCGCTTGGCATCTCTTTTCCCTCGTGATCCCCGTCGGCTTACCCCATAAAAATAGCAGCAGATTGTTTTTATTAGTCGGTGTTTCCGGGATTTTTGTTGATTTTAAACTAATAAAGCATTTATGATTGCTAATTTATATAACTCTAAACAAAACAACATAATTAAACAAATCTTTTTCCGGGGCCGTCTCTTCTAACCATATTTCTTCTGTCGTCAAGGCGACCTCTGCGACCATCTAAAAATGCAAATAACAAAAGAAACATAGAAATACTGTAATCATATCCTGATCTTGCTGATCCTCTATCCATACCTCGCTCATAATCTCGCGTTTCAGTTCTTAGTGATCCTCTACATCTGTCACTTGTTCTGTCATTACCGCTTCCACGAGATAATCCTTGATTCATTGGATACTCATTCGTTTGTCCACCACCATAACCCGATCGAAATGGTCCTTTTCCTTGCTGTGAGTCATATTCCCTTCCACCACGACGAGAAGAGTTACCAAGAGCCTTGGCATGGGCAGATGGCACAGCATTTGCGCCGAATTGATGACGATTTTCCACCACACGGGTGGACCTAGAAAATCCAGTATTTCCGTAGTTTAGGCAGTCCTCAAATCCACCGGTTGCATAAGTAGGGGCAGGTTTAATAGAAGGAGTATCACTGCCTAAATAAAAGAATAACAACATATCCATGCGCACCAGAATCCAAATGAGCTTGTCCCTTATCCTTTGATTGAAAAAAATGACCAGTGACATTCTCTTTTTCAAAATGTTCATTTTTAGGTAAAGAAGAGTTAACAATGTTTTCTAATTCAGTTTTACTGCTGTTAACAGGTGAACCATCGTCATCACATTTCTAGAATTTTAAAATATACAGTAACAATTTTACCTCTTGAGAAGCACCGCCGTTTACGCTGTGCGACACTGAAGATGCGTCGTAATAATTATGTTCACTCTCTTCTTGGTCTGATGAAAATTTCTGAGCTTGCACCTTTGACCAGTCTTGCGTTTTTATGGCAAAATCACCACTGTTTCCAAACTTTTTAACCTAAAAATAACATATTTGAAAAAAAAGAAAAGAAAATACAGTAGATTCTTCTTCTCGAATGTCCATGACATCCATATGATGAATTTCTTCATTAGACAGTACAGACCGACTTTCATTATCATCATTGTCCTTCTTTTCAGGCGACCTAGAAGCAAATAAGTTGAAGTCTAACACTTACAAAAGCTGGTTTTGATGGGATAAAAGAATATTAGTTTCATTATCAATACTGGAGTCTTCTAGTGGACTAGGATTTTTACAGTGTTCTATGAAATCTTTACCAGCAGAGAAATAAGTTTGAGCTATTTCATTTGACTTTCCCGTTTTTTCATGCATCTGAAGAAGTTAAAAAAGAGAGACAAATTACTATTTCAGTATTGCTGTTAGCTGTTTCTACGCTGACATTTACATCAAGTTGCTTACTCTCAATAATAGACCACGAGGCTGGATTTGGATCAAAATCTGAAAAAAAAGGGTACATCCATAGAAAAAAAACCTTTGATCACATAACGAACAAAGTGCTTCTGATCATTTTCGGAAATTCCACAATGTTTAGCCATTTTCTCAACTTCCCGAGCAAAATCAGTTTTGGTTGAGATAGTACCCGAGGCTAATTCCTCGGCCAACCACAAAGCGAAAAAGGTCTAAATATAAAAGTAAAAATTATATTGATAGCTACTTACAATCTTTGTAGTGTTAGATTTATCTGTATCTTTAATTTCGATATGTGAGCGCAGTTGACTACATAGTTGCTTGAAAGGTTGTGCATTAGATTGAAGATTTTTCCATATTTCTTTTCCCGTTTCTAGACTCAACCAATGAGAGACAACATCGTTCATTATACCTATAAAAATATAAATAAAAAATATACATACTGTTATTTCCTTTTGTTTCTAATTTGTGTCGATCTTGAGTACGTTTACCTACAGCATTTAATCGGTAGTTGTTCATAGCAGAAGTTATACGGGCAAGCATGTGTACCGCTGGCTAATGCCTTATAGTAAGAAAAAAAATTCTTACTTCGAAAATGAGTCTGGTTGCTTGTGGAAAATAGTCTTGGAAGTATTTAGGTGCTATTTCTTTCAAATAAGCTACAGCATCACTTGCTATGTCTTCAGCTAACGCAGGCTCAGATGAAACCAAACAGCTGGATACAATTTTATGAAGTTCTTGTGACTGCCATTGTCTACGACTCTAAACACAATAGAAGAAGCATGATGAACTACCATAGCTTCCAAGCCATCATTGTCATTCATATGTGCTGCTTCAAGACTAGCTACGTCTATTTTGTATAAACGATACGCAGTAATTGGATCGAACTCATCATAACTAAAATTATGCATAGTTTCAGATTCTCTAAGAGCGGTAACATATCTAAAAAGAAGTATGAATTCAAGTAATATTTACCTCGCTACCCGTAACCAGGTTCGGATTTTTGGATTTTTCCCAAGAATATGTTCCAAATGGGCTCGCATCCAAATAGTAATATTGTTGCCGGGTAACATCGTTATAGCAAGACAGAAAGCATCCCTAAAACAATTTTGTTGAAGAAAAAATCATACCAGTAATATCCTTTACCCCATAATTCAGATATGGTAGATGCCAGAAAACTACCATTACAATCCATCAAAACGCGAAGTAGCAGCGAAGTAAAATCAGTCGAGTCGTCTTTGTTTTTATCATGCAACCAGAACCGAACCAACTCATCTTCGATTACAGCATCTACCATTTTTCCTAAAACAATAAAAACCCAAATGTTTACTACCGTCATTATTTTTGATTAATTCTAACCAATCATGTTTATCACATTTCTTTTCAAAATCACTGGCACGACCAATCTGAAAACATACTTTACGAAATAAAAAAACTTACGTCGCCAAATATAAGACAAAGGTCAACATAGGCAATGAATTTTTTCTTGTTTTTTTCCACTAGTTCTCGACCGAGAAAATCCACTAAAAAACTAAAATAAAACTTTAAAAACATACAGATTTCCTTTTGCGTAACTGGTATTTTCGAACCTAACACTAATGGAAGCAATGGGTCAATTTGAAGGTTAGAAATTTGCTGAGAATCAATGCATGCTTGAAGTTCTGTGTTGTGAGAAATGTTATGCTGTAATACATGCTAAAATAAATATTAAAACTTACTTTTTCTTCTAATTCAGCCAAATTATGGGACACATATGACTGAAGGAATTTGCTATCACATTGTTCTAATGTTCTCCAAAACAAGTAAACCTTGTTTTCATCTTCCAATTCGCAATGACGCTTATTTATGTTTATCCTTCCTGGCATATTCACACCTGCAAACATTACATATGACAAAAACAGTATTTACCAGTCTACAGCAATGAAAAAAATTGAAAAAAAAACGAACAAAATATTTCGTGCAATTTTCCGATTTTAATATTACTGTATTTTGCTTCAGAGCCATATGTATGTCAACCCTTTATTTATTTTTATTTTTAGTCGTTATTTACCACTCGATCCCTATTTCATTTAAATTTCATTTAGCTTATTTTTCGTTAAAAAATGCCTCGTCGAAAAATTCCTGGACTTCATATTCCGTTGGTGGTCCAAAAAGTTCGCGCTTGGGGAAAGAGTTCGCTGGAAAATTTAATATGAGACAACTCGGCACGGAAGACATGTTCGGAGCACATGGACTCGACCTGGAATGGCAGTCGTCTTGCAAAGCTGTTCCTTGAGAAGACGATCTCGTTGTTAGTACAGCACAAGATTGATATGCCTCTTGTACTCGTCGAAACTTTATTCAGACTAGCAAGCAATTAAAAAATATCAAAAGAAGTACAGCAATCTCCTCCAAACTTCTTTTACCCGTTTTCTTTATCGAAAAATCCATCCATACCCCATTTCCATAGCTCCTAGATAATGTCAGATTTACCGAATCTACTTTGAGCTCGACTGTATTCACTGCAAATGGCCCAAAATCCATTTTCATTCTGAATTATCCTCAGCTTATCTTTTCTTTTCTTACTGTATTTGCGAATTATTTCCATTGAGTGAAACATTTAAAACAGCTGTATGAAAAGGAACTCCAGATTTTAAAATATCAAAAGTGAAATTCCATATCCACGGTGTTCCATCCCCTTCAGAAATGATCGTTTGTTTTAAAAAGTACCTGGGAAAAAGAAATCTTGTTCTTTTATGTCTTCAGAAACGGCTAAGCTTCCTTTCCTTTCATCTCTCGGCATCACCCAACCGGATGCGACGGCATCATTAGAAGTATTAACACAAACTCTACCCGACTCAATAAGGAATGTTTTGATTCTTCCAACGAGCATTTGAGGGAGATATTCTGGACCCATTGAGGATCTAAAACAGATTAAAAACAAATTGGCAACCTACTCAAATTTATAATATTCCATGTTTTCTTCGAATTCTTTGAAAGGGAATCCATCGTATACCAAGAGGGAGCTGCTATTTCCCTGGAAAGACCATCATTTCATCATTCTTTATTCCTACCTCAAAAGTGACTTGCGTAATGATCAGATAGGTTATCTCGTCATTATTGTAAGCGGGATCTGTGACAACTGTGAAAGCATTCGGTCCAACAAGACAAAAGAATGAATCCTCAACCCCCATCGTTGTCGTCACCTCCCAACCTTCATATCTTTTCGTATCTGTTTCAACAGGTGTTTTCCTTATGTTTCTTACTATCGACATTCACCGCAGCAATCATGATAAATTCTTTCGTTGGTCGAGAGATGAATAATCCAATATACTGGATATTTGTGGAGTTCCATGAGGACGGATTGAGTAACCTAAAAATTGAATGGGAAAAGGAAAGAGACCTACGTTCCGGACAATGTCCATTCTTCATTGAGCCAGAGATAAATATGGCAGTTGATGAGACTTTCCCTGATTTCTTCGGAGGGTTCATGAATTACTCGGACAGACAAATAAACTGGATCCGTTTTTTCTTGAAGGGTTGTAAACTGTATCGAAGTATCACTTTCCATTTCGGATGAATATATCACCGGAGTCGGCAGGTTGACGTATGCTGCATAAGTTGTGTATTTCCCAATAACCATAGGATTTCCTAGAGATACTTTTCAAATCAAATTGTTGTTACTATGTACAGCTTCAACTATTAGATGATGGAGGATCGAAACAGCACTATTATGCGTATCAATTTTGATGGTAATGGAGGGACCGGGAAAATCATTTTGAAATCCAGTCCTACTTTGCCTGTTTATATAAAAATAGGAGAACGTATGATCATACCTAACGATCCCGCCATATATATCTGAAAAACTGATAACACTATCGCTGAAGTTAAAATTAACATCAACAAAGGCAGAATATCCTTTCGGGACAGTGATCTGACAAGGATTGAAATGCCGTAAAAAGGAGAACAGACCTTGAAGATACAGATGAGATTAGGCTGGATTTGTCCGAGAATACTTGGGGACCATTTTAATTTTTCCTTCTTCTCCAACTTGACTGTTTCATTTTTACATCGACCAAGGGATTCTTCAGCGATGACAAAGGGCAACAGAATCCAGAAATGGTGGTTCATGAAGGCTGTCTGCAGCTGTCGACGAAAGACATTCAAAGTTCACGACGGGCAGGTGTTCCAGGCACTTTGTCGTATATTTTCATTTCTATTAGAACTATAATTTCGTTTTCCCTTCTTTTTGAGTGATTGAAAGGGTTTTTTGATTAAAAATGACGAGTAAAGGCAGGTTAGAAGGTAGTTTTTAAAATTTTGTAGTTATTTGCTATTCTAACTATAATTTATTAGTTATAAATGTCATCTCTTACTTCTTGGCTATTTTAATTTAATTTTCAGTCGTCGAATGATTTCAAAAAAATCCGTTCGATCCGATTTTTCGTAGACGGCTTACCGGGCGGCCAGATCGGGAACCATCATCCAGAGAATTACGCTCTACACAACGATAGACCGTTTTTTTTTGTGCAATTTTTTTTGAGCATGCAAGCGATGTTGGGAACACAACGGCCTACGCTTCTAAGATCCAAGATTGCGCTTGACTACAAGGCTTTACTATTACTGAAAAAAACAATATGGAAAAGAAAAAATCACTGTATATGATTAAAATTACACGTAGAATTCGAAAAAAGCAATAAAAGCATTAAAAAATACAAAAAATAACGCGCGAAAGAAGTGATCATATTTATGGCGCACCCTGTAAAATACATTTTTTGTAATCATAGGATTTACTGTTGTGTCAATGCAAATTCTACGGAGTCTAGGAGTATGTTATCCTTTTTCGCCATTCTTACTGTGTTTGTTCGGACCGTAGTCATGTGGCAGATAGTTATTCAATTGTTAGTCGGACTCTACGGCACGCTACGCGCAAAGATGGTAGTCTGGTTACTCCAAAGGGTTGTATTAATGATTATTTATTAATTTACTACATTTACTAATGACAAGAGAGGAAAGGGGGATCACTCTCGCTCAAGCTAAGTTAATAGGCTAGATCAGCGGTAGGAGCATTCCGACATCTTTCGAGGTGGCTCCGTGCCAGTCTGCCGCTAGCCGGGATCCCTTTTCCTGACACAGTCAGGACAGTGTTCTCATTAGTTTCCCAAAAAATCAACGAGGAAATGTTATCTGGCTCATCTTCAATTTGTATCGTCTCTGTCACATAGTACACCACATTTTTTTAAAACTAAATATCCAATCTGAGTAGGGGCAAATCTTTCACAGAATTTAGAGCTCCTACCGCTGCTGAAGCTTGATCTACCGCCGATAAGAGAGGCTATCATTGTCAGCAAAAATCACATGGGAGAAGCAACATCAACCCTCGATGCAATTCGTCTCTAGCAGAGGATCTTCCTACGTACTTACATCATACTTCTTCTTCATTCTGTCAATCTTCCATTAATAATAGATAAATACCATAAAGTGTAAATAAATATTGTAATCTTCTTGTGACTTGAAGGAAAATATGGAAAAAGTAACATTAAACAAGAGATAGAGAATGAAACCATTCAAAACCATACTTTGACCAGAAAAAAAAATCGACTCTGTATAGGTAATAGAAAATAATAACCATGTGTTGACAATATATATATAGTCTTTGTCTCCAGCTGCCATCTCCCATAGTTTCTTTTTCTCATTGTCCTGTGTCCTACTTTACAGGTATAAAATGCCGATTTCTCGTTCTCCTCCCATCATGCAGTCCTTCGCTCTCCTCATCTTCTTCTTCGGCTTCGCTGCTTCTTCCGGTTTGTGATTTCTTTTTGTATTAATCTTTAGACTATTCTCCGGCTTTTCCTAAATATGACAACCACTATTCTCCTTCCTTTTTCCCCGGTCATTACAATAGCTATGGATATTATGGAGGACATTTTCCCAGCTACAACTATGGAGGATATGTTTCTCATTACGGGGCTCCTTTCTATGGATATATTCCTCATAATAACTATCATGGAGGATATCCCGGATACTTTGGAAAATCTACA
This sequence comes from Oscheius sp. DF5120, assembly GCA_932521415.1. NCBI lineage: Eukaryota > Metazoa > Nematoda > Chromadorea > Rhabditida > Rhabditidae > Oscheius > Oscheius sp. DF5120. The sequence continues at coordinate 2,111,091 of OW051463.1, forward strand.
TCCTACCACGGAGAATATGAAAAATTCCCCAGCTATGGATACGGTAGGTAAGATGAAGAGACAAAAGAATTTCAGAAGGTCCCATCTACTAATCACCATCCCTTTTCCCTTTAACCCACTTTTCTGTTTTTCTCAAATAAAAAGTGCTCTCAACACTCTTTTCAATCCGCCGTCGGCATTGTTTAAATCGGTTCCACTTCACTACTTCATAAGAATTCCTCATCTTCACGCGCCACGTCTTCTTGAGCAAGGATTATTCCCTATCCTCCATCTTCAAATCTTCTGCTTAATTGTTTGTCGTCAATTGACTCAATTCCCTCTTCGTCTCGCCTTGCTCAAAAGTGCTAATCCGATCAGTGAACGAGGGGAGAAGTATACCTAAAAGAGAAAGGGGAGAGACTTCATTACTCCCGAATCACTTGACGAGAGACCGCAATCAAGCAGCCGACAGAATTTCGTTTCCCGTCCTTCCCTTTTTTCTTTCTTATAAGGTGTGTAGAGATTAATTACCAGGAAAAGAATCACTTCCTCGATCACCAAAACACCTATTTCTATTATTAAATCGAGAATAGAAGACAAGCAGCTGGATAAACGCGAGCAGCAGAGTTTATATCGGGTCTCTTTCTATCCACTCGTAGATGAATTGAAAGATCCCTCTTAAACTTTGCAAACGGCCATAAAAATACCGCCAAAGGGTCATTACCTCCTCTCCGATCCGTCTGCCCTTTCTTTCATCAATTTCTTTGATCAGATAGTTCTCTTTCTTCGATCTGAAATGACGGCCAATTGTCTGTTGTGCTCCTCTCTTTCTTTGGTTTTTGTTTCCCGAAGGAATCACTTAATTCTATTTTCGATTCAAAAAGGACTTCCTCAATAGAGGATGATGATATAATCGCTTCGATTCTCCTCCTTTTCCACGACTAGGCTGTCAAACGAATTTCGACGGATTCAACTCAATTTCAAAGAATTATTCCCTCTATGTGCCTAGTTCCTTTTTCTTTGTTTTTTTCCTCTTACAGTAGAGTATCCGTTCGTGAGTTGGCTGTCTCTCTCGACAGATGACTCCCAAGAGGAGCCGTCGATAGATTTCAATAGGAGTAAATGTTGCAATGACTTTGACGATGGCCTTGACTCTCCTGCGTCGAAACGGGGAAAGAGGCCGAGATGTAACTCAATCCGGCGTCAAAAGTCGCGTCTCTTCTGTCAGTACACCCCTTGCAGGTTTCTTTGCTATCGGATGGCAGACGTTTTTAGACTAATTCAATCTACCCAGAACCCATTGTTTTCTTCCTTTCCCTGGGTAATCACTTGTTTTGTTCCCCGTTTATATGCACCTTCTATTATATATACAAGTAAGGGTTGAGAGTAGAGAAAACTCTCCTTCATTATTTTTTTTTCTACTTCATCGAAAGACCCTGGCCCTCTGTTTTTGCCGTCATCCTTGTTCCCTCGATTAATCCGTCCTAGACCTTATGTAAATCGTTTTCACACGTCGGCTTCGTCGTCTTTGTTCTATCCATCTCTGCTCTCATCCCAATCATCCCATTTTGTCGTTTGTGACTCATAAAACCAATTACTGTTTCCTCTTTCTCCCGCTACCTTCCCCTTCTGACGCCATTACTCTGTCAGATGGACGGGTTGACAGATTTATTGACTCTCGGAAACTTTTTCGTAAATATCTCTTTGAATCCCCTATGGTGTTCTTTTTGGAATATAAACAATCTTGTTACAAATAGGAGAGAATTCCCTGGCGAGAACAAAGAACCCTTCTAATATTTTCTATTGTGTTATGAAAAGAGGACGTGTGAACCCTTCTCAAAATAACAAAACGAGGTTTGTGACAGGAACCCCTCGACGATCATTTTGTCTTCTCTCGGGACGACATGAGGAAGTTGACGATATATTAGGGTCGGCTAACGATGATAGACGGTCCCTTATGCTTTTTGCAAAGAAATCGAATGACGAGAGACAACGAGAGATTGACATTTGTTTTGACATATTCTTCCTACATTGGTTCCGGAGAAACAGTCAACGATGAATGCGTAGAAGTAATCCATTCGAAAATCACGATGGATGACGAGCTTAGGGGCTTCTGACAACATTGAAATATGCAAAGGGAAGATGTTTGGAAGAAGACACAAACTTTGCATATCCTCATCCTCTAGCATTCCTCTCTTCCTAGAGAACCAAGAGTAATCCTCCTTCTCGCCTATCATTACTGCTCAATAGAAGGATGCCCTCCGGGCTATTGACACATCGAGCACTTTCATATCCGGAAAAATATCAAAGAGCTATATTGTGTCCTATATCTCGTGGACAATACGAGAATCAATCTACCTCCATGTGATTTTTAAAATACAACAGAACAACGGGAAAGAGTTCCATATCTTTTATTTCAATAATGTCCCTAATTAACCTCTGATGCGTAACGAAGAAGCTGTTGGGTATCTCAGACAAGTCGCTGATTTTTTCGACTCTCGATTGGAGTCAGTTGCTGCTCGATATTGATGAATTATTGCTGTTGTGCGGGGCTTACATCAGTCGCTGGGGGATCACTAACGTTTCGAACTTTTTCCATTTTTCTTGTTGCGCATAACTGTACTTATACTAAGGAAATGTTTTTCGTGGTTTTTTCTCTTCTTTGAAGCGCTGCACACAATTCTTGACCTTTGAGAAAAACAGAATTTGTTATATCTCTGGGAGATTCTAAAAATATTCTTTCTATTTCGTATAATCTTTTCCTGGTTTGAGCCCTCTGATCGAACTCCTACATCTGCTCTCAATTTCCTCTTAGATCCAATCGCTTCCTTTACCTATTAGGCGCATGACTACTCTTTCCCATCTTGATAACTATTTCCGCTTTTCTAAAAGGAGAATTTGCTGGTGGTAGCTGTCATTCAAATGAATACTGCTGAAGAGTCGGCCGTCAGCTGTGGCCTTCATAATCCGGGCGGGCATGATTTCCCGCTACTTGCAGCTATTATTCGAACGGCTGACGATATTCAAAGGTATTCTCCTCTGTTCCCAAAATACTTTACTTTCTGATCTTTACCCTTTCTTTTCTTTTTTCAGGGAGATTTTCCTGGCCATCTCCCAAAGTATCCTCCTTCTTCCGGCAACTGTTGCTCCTTTGAACTAAAAACTCGTGTGAAAGATGACTAACATCCTCACTTTTTCCCTCTGTTTTGTTCAAAATCTCTTTTCAGAGATGAACGAGTCTCTCACCGTGAATACAATATCCGAAGAGTCGAATCCATTCAATGGAAGTCTGATTGTGGAACTAGCAAAGGCAGAAAAGTAAGCTATAAACAAAACAAGTAGGGGCAATTAAGGGGAATCCCTTTAGACTCGGAATAACCAACGAAGGGAAAGAGAGGTCAGGTGATTTCATTAGAAGATCACTTTCCCTTTTCAAAACATGATCATTCTCATAATCCTGAAAAGTTTTAAAAAGTATATAAACAGGGCGATTATAAACAACCAAGAATAACATCGAAATGGACTTATGTTAATTCCAACCACGAGCAATATTTTCCGTTCATTGTTCACCCTTTCCTTTGTCGACTCCGCCCCGTCGACCACGCCTTCCATGACTTGACTACCCTATCCGACCATTAGTTAGCCTCGAAAGCTTCTATGAATTTTTCAACATGAGGTAAGAGATCATTTGCATACTTCATTGGGAAATTTCAAAGAGTGCATTCTTCCTTCCGTGTTCTTCAATAAACTCATTTATATATTTCACAATCGCATATAATTTTACTCCTTTTCTCAAGAATATGTCCATTTCCAGTGTTTCTCTACCAGAAGTCACAGCCTCTATTTGCCATTTCAACGATGTGACAGAAAACTACATAATTTGTGCCGTCTTCCTGTCAATCTTCCTTCTTTCCGTTGTCGGTAATCTCCTCGTCATCGTTGTCATAACCAATGTGAGTAAATCTCGAGAAAATTGAGGGGTATTCTTTTGAGAAAAAAAAAGAGAAAGATTCATTAACTAGTCAAATTATCTTTCTTATTCATCCACCCCTCACCTGATAGAGGGAGGAGAAGAATATATGTGAACAGGAGCGTATTTTACCTAATTTCCTGAAGTTGCTTTGTGATGTCCAAAAGACATTACGTCGGTCTTCAAAGATCTTGTCTAACGAAAACACAGAGGGGAATCGGTACTTAATTATATAAAAGGGAAGAAGCCTAATCACATTTTCAGCAACGCTCGATGAGATCGATAACCAACCTGTATCTGATGAATTTGGCCGTCTCTGATCTGATGCTCTCTGTCATTTGTATGCCTCCTACCTTAGGTACTCCTTTTCTCTTTCTTTCCATCCTTTTAGTCTCCATGGTCACCAGTTGTTGGTTGTTCGGCAACGCTCTCTGTAAAATCTTCGCCTACCTTCAACGTGAGTCTTTCTAATGTTAAAGATCCTCCACCATCTTGCTAAGTTTAGCGCTCGAAGGCGCTAATTGCCATCAAACCTGATTGCTGCAGTAATTGCGTTACATAAGCGTTGAATGGGGCTTATTGCGAGAGGAGCAATTCCAACAAAAAAAGGAGAAAAAAAAGACGTCTTCTTTTTTAGCCATGGTCGTGACAGCTTCGGCCTATACGCTGGCGGTTATAGCCTTCGAAAGATATTTCGCAATCTGTCGACCTCTCCATTCAAGAATATGGCAAACGAGGTGGGAAATAACTGAATAATTAGAGAGAGTCTATAGGTCACACGCATATGCTATGATCACCGTTATCTGGTCGATTGCCATCATCGCTAATCTTCTGATTACTTTTATGTACGAGGAACAGGTCAGGCCCTTTCTCTATTCATTGCTGAGCAATTATGGAAGAGAACAAAGGACCTATGTTTTCAGACTTACTTGACTCCCAATGGTATAGGGATTACATGTGCCCCCATTTTGGCCCCGATCTATCACTTCGCTTATCAAGTCAGTTTTTTCTATTTTATAAATATCTCCCAGTTCTATATGACCATCGTTCTTTGTGTCATTCCTCTTGTCGTGATGACCAGTCTCTATGGTCAAGTTATTCGAAGTCTAAAGACGGGTATAAAGGCCGAAAATGCGGCAGAGAACTCCGAAGCTGGCGAAAGTAAGCCCTTTGTTAATAAACATTGTGCAGAAACATCCGACAGTGTAGAGGAGATGCCAACAACGGTGGACAGAAAATGGACAAAGTTGCAGAAACTTCAACAGAAGTTGAGTATCAACAACTACAAGACAAAAGAGACTACGTAAAAAAAAGAAAGGAAAAGAGCAAAAGATTCAGGCATCGAAAAAGCGAGGCATCGATGGTGGAGAATCCATTGAGATCGACCCATGGGGCGAAGAGTGCTGAGGCGAAACAGAGAGTCATCAAGATGTTAATAGTCGTGGTGGTCATTTTCTTCTGTTGTTGGACTCCCTCCTACATTTGGTGGTTGCTTGTCATGGCCGGTGATTCTTTTGAAGTATCTTCTCTTATTTCTTCTAAAAAAATTCTTGTAGAATTTGGGTCTTCGAGTATGGAATTCCGACCTAAACACGATCATCACTCTGTTGACCTATCTTTCCTCCTGTACCAATCCAATAACTTATTGCTTTTTGAACAAAAAGTTCCGCAACGCAGTCTATTCGATGTTCGGAAAGAAGAAGATTCTCCGTCATCATTTTCAGAAAGTGAGTCCTTTACTTCTTCATGTAGCATCCTCTGTTATCTCTGTTGATTCGCATGTACCCCCCGTCGCATGATTATTCTACAGTATTTCGTCAAAATTACGGTATTCAGGTGTATTATCCAGTAACGAATACGTCGCACAAGGTCAATGATAGACCGGGCCCTATTAACAGGTGTGTCCCTTTCTTCTAATCCTTTTTGGCTTGAAACGAATCACTAGTTACAGTAATCCATCTGATTATCAGTTATCCATATTTCAATTCAAAATACTTTAATAATCTACAGTATCCTAAAATATTCTTCATTTTCTTCAGAGATTTGAGTGCCTGTTCCAGCTATGTAAGTCGTAGCCTACTCCTTTCTTTTTTTCTTTAAGCATCGTGGTGGTTTAATTAACATTGTAATCTAATTCCTTTTTTTCTTCCTATTCCTTTATCGTATTCTTACTTTTCAGGTCGATTTCAACGACTTCCAATCCGCTACGTCAACAAGCCGCTTCTGAATACGGGAGGATTTGTCGAAGTCCATCCTCTCAATCATCGGTAGGTGAAGAATAGTAGTTTGAATAAATTTTTCAGCCAAATGCTGCTCTCCTTCGACAGAATACAATCGATGTTGAGTGTTTATAATGATCTCCACCGCAATCTTTGGGTAGAATAAGTGTCCAGATACCACGGGTCAATAAAGAATTTTATATTTGAATGGAAGATTCTTATCCTAGAAGATCCCCTAAAATCGGTGACCTATTATGAAAAGTGGCTAGCCAAGTGTCGTCGAATGGCAACTGCCCTTCGCCAAAGATGATATATAGCCGAAACAAGTGTTAATCAAAGCTATTATAACATTTCTGACTTAACAGCTGTTATATAAACTGGAAGGAACATGACATGTAATGTGTCAAGATGACCTCCTTAGGTCCTTCGTCAGTTCATTTTGTGCTTGTTCCGTCGTCATGCTTGGTCGACAGAAGGAAAACTCTGGTAATAGTAGAAGCGCACTTCCTGAAGGCGACTATAAGAAAGGCAAGAAACTCTTCAAATCGCTCTGTGCCCAGTGTCATGTCGTCGATTCCATGGCATTATTAGTTGTCTGTCCGGTAAAGTTACTGGTTTCGACTATACTACGCCAATAAGAACAAAGCGTCATGTGGACTCGTAAAACTCTTTTCGAGTATCTGGTTGATCCAAAGAAATGTATTCCGGGAACGCAGATAGTCTTCGATGGACAAAAGAAGGCCGACGAACGAGCTGACATCATCAAATATATCGAGGTCTGCCAAGAAGCCTACTGTCTAGACGAATAAACTTCACATTTCTGTCTTTTATTGAAAGGGGGAAAAGCAGCTACCGTATGTCCTCATCATAATTCAGGTGCGACGGCGGCCGTCTCTTTGACCCTCGTGGTAATCTTTCATCGGACGCAAACTCGTCGAACAGCCGCTAAAACTGTCCACTAACTCCTGCTCATTAAGACCAGATGCTGCCGACGGGTTGATTACCTCCAGGAGAGTCGAAGAGAAGTAGATGGAGAGACTGGTTTCTATCAGTTGACCTCCCTCGGTCGGTTTTTTTCGAGACTAGCTGACGACAGGTTCCCTACTCTCCTCATCATATCAAGGTGTCATTTCTTGTCCTGGTCTTTCAACTCTTATCCCTTATAATCTGCTTGCAACTTGTCATTATTAAACCCTTTCCTTGCAAAACCTGCCATTTTATTTCATTCCATTCCAGCGGATAAGCCGTATAAGTCATTTTATTTCTGTCTATAACATGTACTCTAAATGAGTCTCATCATTCGATTATTTCGTAAACAATGATTAACAATCTAATGTCTCTTTTCCCATCTATCAACCTTACTCTGTCTTCTCGTCGTTAACCTGTTCATCTATCTCTTTCCCTCGTTAATGAGTCGATCGTCGAATGAAGAACTCGCAATCAACCTTGTCCGCTAGGCCCATTATCACCACTTCGTGTCATATTTCGCAGGCAGCCTAAGGTCGAAAGAAGAAGTTTTTTGAAGTTGGCGCCAGGCGACGGCCTTTCGATGAAGGTTTACGGTAGACTGGCGACTGCTGACGCCTCTCTTTTCCTCTCATCTTACAAATTATAGGCGGTCGGGTCAACACGAGTCAGCTACCGTAATCCGTTTTTTTTTTGATTTTTGAAAATCCTACGATAAGTTGTTTACGATCGGATGATTCATTTGCTTATTCCTTCCACGTCGTACAAGAACGTCGTTCTGTTCCGTATACAGGCGTGTCGGATATTAAAGCAATGTGATCTAGCCTTTTTTGAATAAATTAGGATGTAAGTAAATCTTTTTTATTGGCCCGATTGAACTCTTTTCCCCACGTTTCTTTCTTGATTTGCCTGATTCCAGCTCCATTCTCCTAACGAGATTTTTCTTAAATCGCTTAACTCCTGCTTTAAGCTGTCTTAGTTCTTCTACTACTCCTCCTCATTGTATCTTTTGAATTTCTCTGGATATATCTCCTGATCGGCTTACCTTCACTCGACTGGTCATTCCTCTATTCTCCTCGCGACTGTGAGCTCACGCGCGCCGAAAAACGCGCCGAGTCTTAAAGGTTTCATTGTGTTTGCTTGCGTTTTCTTCGTCTCTCAGATGTGTTCGATGTCTGTTTGTTATGCGGTCACTGCCTGCAGGTTCGGCCAGCTTAGTGCACGAACCCGATACGGGTCTGCGACTGAAAAAGGTGGAGAGGATGATCAGTTAGGCTTCCTTTAACTATAAGGAGCTGCCTCTTTGACCCCTGCCGCCTTTCCCATAATTTATACCTTCTTACTCACTGGATGGTTCGAACATTCTATCATCTTACCGACTTTTTGCTTTTTGATTATTCGAATTACTGTGAGGAACTATCTCTAATCTTTCTTCTGGAAGTCATTGCCTCAGCCCTGCTGCCACAAAATGGATTGTATATTCAGCTATATTCTCTTTATATACTTCCTTTCCATATTTCTTATCCTAATTTATTCTCTCTCAAAGAATCATTCCCCAGGTTCGATCTCCATTCTCCAAAAAGCAACTTCGGGTGCGAAGTGCGTTTGTTTGGGGGCTCACGCGAGCAATGATACTCGCCGGTGTTGACACTTTCTGCTGCTGGTGCTGCCTTTTTCGGGAGTCCCTTTCTCCCTCTCTTTCAAGAAGTCTCTACTGATCTTTTCTCTTAAGCTTCCCTTCTCTTAGTCTTTTCTCTTGTTTTCGCCCTCTGCCATAGAGTGTTGCTTCTGCAACTTAGCCCCCAGGAATACCAGTTCGCGCGGCTAGATCCGACGAGGCACAAACACACAAATATCCAAGTTGTTCTCTCTTCTGGCTGCTGTTGTTGCCATCGCCACCGTTTTCCTTTCCCTTTCTCTTCTTCGAACTACGTATAGAAAAATCTTTTTATCGTTCAAAAGTCTTGGCAGGAGCCTATCAGTCGTAGACTTTGAGCATTGAACATTTGACCAACTTATTATGTGAACATTTCGAGTGATAAGGAATGAACCAGAGGGGGAGGAAATAAGTCTATAAGAGAGCTCCCAATGATCTGCCACTGGTCCCCCTAATATTGACTCTTTTGTTTTTTTCGAGACAAAGTGTCCTGATAAGGAAAAAAGGAATAGGAGACAGGCTCAGAAAGAGAGGCTTTAACCAGTTCCTTCCGGCACTCGTCGACTGTTGTGACCAAAAGACATGGCTAAAAGTGTCTGGTTCTTCTTCTATCTCTATCCGCCACTTTACAGACTGTCAGCCGTGACCAGTGAAAGTCACTTTTTCCTTCTCTTCCTCTTCCTTGATCATTTATCTTTTTCAGGATCGAGAAGTTACTTGAACGAGGAAAACTGCCATCAAGTGAGCTCCGGGGGCTACTGTATAGTGAACTTTTTAAAATGAGGTGGATGTTATGGAATGGGATCAGATTACGGTAGTCTCAAAGGAAGGCAGGTCGCAAATAAGCGGAGGCGCTTTTCCAGTTGAAGATAGCCGACTGAATAATGGATGATTGTGTCTTTAGAAGACAACAGACGGTAGATGGAAGAGGAGAGGTTATTTTGGAGGGAGTATGTTTTTCCTCCCTAGGTAGCCATCATCTTCATCCGAAAAAAGACTTTTATGGTTGTGTGTGAAATACTTTACAGCTTGTCGTGGAGGGAGAAAATGATCAGCTGCCTCTCTATTCACAATCCTTTCCATCTCCTTTCATCTATTCTCCTTCTTCGAATTGCCTTTTCCATTTTCAATCTCCCCCCAAGCCTTTTCTCCTCCTTTTTGGAGTCAACCACACGCGAGAGTTTTTAAGAAAAAGGTGGCCTAGGTTACGGGGAAGTTCTTTTTTTTTCCAACCTCCCCGGGATTCAAGACGGATTGTGTCAAGTTAGTGAGGCAAGATTTGAAGCTTGAATTGATTTAAAAAAAAAGCCCTATCGCTGACCTCAATGACCAGAAGGAAGTAGTAGATTCCTTCTCTTTTGAGACCTTTTCATAAGGACAGTCTCTGCAAGTTAATCCTTTGCAAAGTATAGCCTTGCATACAAATTAATCAAGAGTCTGATGACCAGAGACATCAATCCTTTCCAAGAGTCAAAGCTTAGTCTCTTGTGGAATTAAAATGAAGAAATATATCGGAAAGGTATCAAAGGAAGACTGCTTCTCCTGATAATGAGTCCATCTAGATCCCCTGAAAAATGTTTGTCTTCTTCAGAAATAGTGGCGTTCCTGATAAGATGGTCCGTTTGATGTCAATTTGGTAAACAATCCGCTCTCTCTCTCTCTAAATAACCATGTTATTGCTACATTCAGTTAACCCTTCCTGTCTCTGATTGGCCGGTGAGTGAGTCCTCAAACAAATCTGAGCAAATATAGCTGGAAATTGTGGCAAAAACACGGCCGGCCAGAGACTGTTTTTTTATTCAACGGAGGGAAGACTCAAACTTGACACGCATGTCAGGATTACTGTAAGCATTTCTTCAAGATTCTTAAATGTAGAAAATTGTCAAAAATTCTTTAGGGGGGAAATGAGTCAGCTTGAAGATAAAGAATATGTCAATCTTTATGAATAAATCCACGACCTTTAATACAAATATTTTAGACCACCAAGCAGTGTACGAAATGACATTCTCTCGGATATACTCACGTTCTCTTGATCCCTCCAACTCTTGTTATTTTGCATCACATCCATGTCTTCCATTTTCCAATATTCTTCTGTCCATTAAAAAAGCATAATTTCTGCCTTTTTTTTCTTAGACTAGGCAAAAAGAGAATTCGAATACTTCATTTCTTCATTAGGGCTTGTTTTTCGCCAAACAGAAGAATTTTTTTTCCGATTACTTTGACCTCATTTAAAAATGATCTTAAGATGCAGCGGGAAAGGTTGGAAGTTTAAGTTTTGAGGTCATTTATGTTTGCATAACATAGTGGATCAAGCAGTCTTCGAATTTCAACTTGAAAATCTTTGACTTCAATGACAGATAGCCCCTCAATATTTCTCAAATATTATCGATCTTCCATGACTCCTCTCTTCCAATCAGCTTCTCCTAATCTCTTTTAAATTTCTTTTGTCTTTCCGCTTATTCATTTGCCTATTCGTTCTGTTATCTCCCTCTATCAGACTTTTTTTTGAGATCTCTTTTCCTCGACTTATCATATAGCTGTCTCTGCTAATAAGTGTTCCCAGTTTCAATGAAAATGTTCATTAGTGTTCCATTTGGAAAGATAGGTGACGGCGGTCTTCTCTCTATTATAGGAATGCCCCATATATTTCCAAATTTCTTTCGGATACTGTAATTCTTTTCTCAATTGAAACAGTCTTTATTTGTCTAACGAAGTCGCGTAAAAACACGCGTCGTGTTTGCCGCGCAGGTTCAGTAAATGGGCGGGAGTCGCACGCTCTCCTCCAAATATTTTGACAGTCGTTTGTTGCCAAAGACGAAAAGAAATCCCTTTGAATCCATCGAAGGAGGGAACAACGTGTGAAAATAGTATTTCGACGAGAGGACGAGGTATTAAGGGTAAGCCTCGAAGGGGATTAGGCTGGACACGAATGGCATGACCTCCCCCAACGGGACTTTGAAACACGACTCTCGCCACTCTTTTTGTCTTATCTAAGCTAGACAACCCGCCTATCAATGTAAGCTCGTCAATTGGTCGGGAGGGGGACAGGCTTTTGACCTCTTCTTTTGTTTTCTGCGAGAGGGACATTTCCCGCTTGGATACACAAATACTGATAATGAGGAGAGATCTAAACATCACTCTGTTCTGTCTCTTCGTATCCTTTTCATTTGCATCAAAATTCCCCAAATTCTTATCAATTACGGTATTGAAGCTAAAAGAGCAGATCTTTACTATATGCCACGTGTTTTTCATTAAAACCATCACGAAAAACAGAGCTTGTTGACCGTATGAAGATGATCAACAATGAGGAAGAACGGCAGCTGGGAAAAGATGCCGCCAGATGGGAGCTGTAGTTGAAGGATCTCTAATCCTTCTGAGGTCCTATAGTCTCTGTCTTCCTATCAATTCTCCTTATCCTTAGTTCTTTTCTTTTATATTAAGGTTGGCGTATCCTCTCTGTTGGCTTTCAATCCGCCGCCTGTGCGTGTGTCATGCACCTTCTCTTAACTGACTCAGTCCGTCTCCATTAGAATCGTCTTTCCCCCTCTCTGTCCATCCATGACGTAGAAACTGCCCCTTTCTAGTCATAAATCTAGCCTTCTTTTGACTCCTAAGCTTTCCGGAGGGCTTTGTCCGACCTCCCCATGATGACTTCGTGATAATCCGACTTCCTTGATCACTGAACATGACCGGATTGTTTCCGATTGAACCATTAACAAAATGAAAGAGAGCAGAAGTCGCTGACGTCGTCGATAGAAATACTTTCTTCTCGAAACAGCCGGTCCTTCGGCCGAAACCGCAGGTGGACTCTCAGCTGTCCCTTGTTCACTTGTTCACAAAAGGATATCCTTTCTGTCTCTTCCTTATTTTCAACTTCCTCCATTCAACGTACATGTTGAAAATGTTAAACTAAATGATCCTCCTCCTAACTACCGTTCACATCAGTATTTTTGTTGTTTATGACCCGGTCGACGTCGATTTCAATCTAACCGGATTATTCTGGATAAAAGCCGAAGACGGTGTTTTCATCTGACTCATTTCTGGTAGTTCTTCGAATTTTTCCATTCCCCCTTTGTCTGTCTATTCTTGTCTCTCTTCTTGACGTCGTCACACCACACCTCCCACCTCGTTTATCCTACGGTAATCCGATGGATGGATCAAGGAAGATTTCCAGACTTCCCTCATCTTTTTTTGTTTGTTACATTTCGATAAGCCTGTTCACGAGGACGAGCCTTCTTAAGAAGGTAGAGAGGCTCAGAGGCGAAGAGCCTCTTTAGTCTACAACATGTATTGCTAATTCATGATCTCTATCTCCTATCATAAACTGTTTTATTTTTATATAACCAAAGGAACAAAAACATCTTTCAGAATGATGGTCGCTAATATGGCCAATGGAGTGGTAACAGCTCCGGCACCGCCGACCATGGTCCCCACTCCGGCTGTTGAATCCTTACAATCGCCTACTGGTCTGTCAGCACACCATCCGTCTCCTAACGAGAGACTGAATGCTAGGTAATACTTTAATGTGAAGGCTCGTGTGGATGTGTGAAGACGGGCTTAGAAGTTATTTTTTAAAAAGTTCTGCCTTTCGATCATCCGACTGAAAAAAAACCGTTATTTTTTTACATACCAGCCGCATTTTTTTAATGTTTTTTTTTAAAACCAATTACACTTCTTTTTTTCAGCAGTACCTCTCCGACAAATACCTCAGGTTCCGATGGCTCAGCCATTTCTGGCCTCGACTTGGTTTCCCTGATCACTCAAAAATCCGACTTCTCCCTCGTCAAACAGGTCAGTCTCTTCCCAGGTTCATACATCGAGATCGTAAAAGATGACGTCCCCGGTTCTTCTTATCGTTAGGCTTGAGTTCTAGTTTTGTCAGCCGAGATAACTGTCATAATCGATCGGAAGATGAGTCGATTGATGACGAAATAAGGGAGGACTCCCCCTTGAAGAATGAAGGGGACGAAAAGAGTTTATTAACAACATACCGTGTTGTCTCAACAGTAGTTTTCAATGTAACCTACAGTAGTTTTCAATTACTCTACCTAATTACTCCCTCTTCAGATGGCTCATTTCGTTCTGTGACTCAAAAACATTCCATAACCGGTAGTTCATGAATCATTTTATGCCATTGATAGGTTTTCTTTACCCCTGATAAGAGATGCTAGACATCGCCTGATTCAGAAGAATTTGTCTACGGGAAAATGAAAGATTACGGTAGTGCGAATTGAGTACAAATAATGAACAATTAGTGACTAAGAGATGAGGATCTCCGTCTTAAGAAAAACATTCTGGTTTCGGAATCTCTTTGTTTCCATTTTGGGCGATGATGTCGTAGGTTTCCTCATCATTTGACCTTTATTCTTTCGTGGGTGGTGGCTAATTTGAAACAAAGAGACGTATCCCACAATATCTACGAGATGAAACGTATGTCCCCCCTCCCCTTTACAAAAAAAAATCCATATACGGTCTGTTTATTTGACTTCTATACCATCTTTTTTCTTGTTTGTATATATAATCGGCTTTCAAAGGTAAGTTCTCTTGTTTACTGTAACGCCTGATTAGCCGAAAAACGGCTTCTGACACGACGAATCCTTATTAACGAGTAAGAAGATTTCGGAGAGAAGATGGCTAAATACGCTTTTTTCAAACTAGAAAGGGACCTTTTGTAGTTCGGAGTAGATCATGTACAAAGTCCTCGTTGTGATGTCGTTGACAAAATAATTCGGAGAAGCTAGCCAGCCTTTTCCTGATAAGACCCAATAGATAAGCTCTACTCTTCTTTTCTATCGTCCGATGCTCAACGATCTCCTGTTGCCTATCCCGGATATCTTGGTAGGGAAGGGGAGCTATGAGGTTGACAGATTGCCCTAATTTTAGAAGTTTACTGGGTAGTGATTTTAACTCGGATGAGTTTTCTTCGCTCTGTTGACAACATATCTGCTCCTTCCAATAGTAATCTGGAAAAAGACATGATGATACTTGAAAACATCTGATAGAAATTTTGAAATCTCTTTCTATTTTTAAAATGTTTAAACGGGGGATCTATCTTAAATAACAGTCGAACCCAATGATCTAAACTTCTTTTAAACGCCCACTTTATATCTTTTGGTATGGAAGGTTATTCACGAGACGGATTACCGTAATCAACGGGGGGAGATTACCTAGCCAGCCAGACAGACTGATTCATTAATCCCATTCATTTAGGATCCGCCCCTACAAAATCCCATCTTCTCTATGCCCGACGCCTCCACTCTTCTTCAATTTTTCCAGTCACAACAGGCGGCCATGTTACAGGTTAGTTGAGTTTCTTTTAAACTCTAAGTATTCAGACACAATTACAGGTCGCTGCTCAAAGGGCAGCCGTCGTACAACAAGCACAACAAGTACAACAACAACAGCAACAACAGTCACAGGTCGAGAGGAAAAGGGTGAGTCAAGAGAGGGAGAGAAACCAGATGGTGTGACGTAGATTGTGACGTAGAATTGAGTCTAAGAATGTCTGTTGATCCTCGAGAAATCCCCTTATGACGACATAACTTATTTAGATGATCCCCCCTCCTTATAAAAGAATTTTCAGAGCTATCCCTGCACCTTTCAATTTTGTGTCATCTGTCAGAAAGACGTTCATTCTTCGAAACTTCCCTGTCACATTCGACAATGTCATGTCGCCAAACCCATGTTTCAGGTCTCCTTTCCCCTTTTCTTCTTATTTTTTAGTGTCCTGCTTGTGATTTCACTAGCACTTATTCAAAGAACAATGTCAAAAGTCACATGGTTTCTCTTCACGGCTTGGCAGTCAGTTCCCTCTTTTTCTGTTTATTTTCAGGGTGATCCCATCTCATATATGGATCGATATGCTCCACAAGTCGAGGAGTTCATGAAGATGTGTTTCCCGAACGGTAAGAGAGAAAAAGGAGGAGAAGGACATCTACGTTGAAAGCCCTTCTCCTGTACTCTGATTAGGGGGATTACTGTATGCACTACGGAGAGATTAGAGCAATCAAGAATTACTTATACGACAAAAAAAATTTCAGTACGAGGAAGAGGACGACCGATGCAAGGACGAGGATCGCCGAGGAGTCCGTCTTCTCCACAGAATGTTGCCCAACGGAGACAGAGTCAGACAAGCTCTCTCCCTCGTCGACCATCTTTCGTACGAGAAAATGAACTTTTGGCTTTGGCTCAACAACAGCAACAACAACAGGCACAGGTTGCTCTTCTCGCACAAGCACAGAGGTTGACCATCTTTTGGATAAATGAAAAACACCTCTTCAGCCTAAATCAACTCTCCATTTTTCCTCAATTATTTAATAATAACAATACTTCGGTCATCAATCAAAACAGTGGAGTAAAGATAAAAAATGAAGTGTTGGAACAAGAAACGGCCGTCGTTTCTTCGGCTTCTTCTCTTGATGATATGCTTCAGAGTATACAGGCCAATTGTAAGGAAATCTCCAGATCTAAGCGACGTTTTAGCAGCTGGAAGTAGTCGACAGATGTCTATAATAAGTACAGGAAGTCTCCGTTCTTTGGTCCAAACAACTCGACCAGGAGAGAATTGGCAGCCCCGCTACTGTTTCTCATCCATCAATTGGACTCTTCTTAACGGGGATCAGATAAAGGACACGATATTCAATGGCCTCCCCGACATTCTTGAGGTATTTCCGGAAGGAGGAAGAGATTAATGAGGGTTTAGAAGATAGAATCTGTACAATTTGAAATGGAAGAGAGTCTATTGACAGCTGAACAGCAGACCAAAATACGAGCTGTCAAGGAAACTCTTCAGATGCAGCCGTTTGAAATTCTTTTTGCCATCCATAGGTAGTTAGCTTAATTATTTGAAGAAGTTTTAGAATGGACTACTCTATCTTGAAATCTACGGACAATTTGGATCGTCTTATCGCAATAGCTCCCTCTGCCATCGATGTCCAGAAGATTCGTGAATTTCAAGAGGCCAATCCAACTCTTCAGCTGACTGATGAGGAGCAATTTCTTGCCACTGTAAGGATCTCTTCTCACTATTAAAAAAATATTCAGCTGGCCCAAGTTAGACATCTGGAGGAGAAGCTGTCTATCATGAGACATATGTCCCGTTTTGACCAGGACATCCTAGCCATCTCCGACCAGTTGACTTTCCTTAGCCAAACTGCGAAAGCTCTGTCAACCTCCGAAGCTTTTAAATCTCTCGTCCAGCTATTTCTCTCAGCTCAAAACAATCTTCTTTCCTCTTCTTTCCCCATTCGGGGATTCATTGTCAGTCAGATGGAGGATATCTGTCAATTCAAACTAGCTAATGGACAACCTCTTCTCTCTCTTTTTGCTAATTTGATAAAGGAAAAACATTCGGAGATATCTGCTGTCTTCGAACTCATTCCTCTACTGGAGAATGCTTCAAAAAGTAAGTAAAACATAGATAAAAGAGGGATCGTTTAGCTCCGTTCATGTCGATTCTTGCTGTTATTACTCGACTGGAAGAGAATAATACACGGGCAGATTTCGAGTTGAAAGAAACGTCGAATGATCTGGTAGCTTCTTTCTTGGAAGGCAGTCAAACACGACTGAACGCCGTCAACGAACAGGCTCTTAATGTAAAGGTATGAGACAAGAAGAGAAATCACAAACAATAGGACGAGTTGTTGTCGCTGCTGGCCTTCATGGCGGAGCCACTTCCCCGTTCATCTGACATATTTGCTCCGGAATCTTTCTTCCGTCGTCTCGCCTCCTTCCTTCGTTCTCTTCGTAGTCTAGTCGATCAAGTCGACGTCTAGTTTCGCTCTTCGTCTCGGGTATAGTCCTTCTTTTCCTTTTCTTCATCCCGGTCCTTCCCAACCGCTCTCTCTATCTTTTGCATAATTCTTTTTATTTCTTTTCGGATCATACATATCCACCTCCTATTATTTTCCAATTCTTTTAGTCTTTTCCCGATTTTTGTCAGTTATTTGTGTATCGAAGAAGTTGAATAATAAAGACGAGAAGAGACGATTATCGTAAGAGGATTCCAAGGGATGGAACATACGGGAGAAATGAGAAGAATGTTTTGAGGGGTTTAAAGGAAGAATGTTTACAAGAAGATAAGAGGAATATCCATTGGGAAAATACAAAAAGTAATAGAAGAAGTCAGGACCATTGAACGGTCAACTGATTACTATAATTCTTCCATCCCTCCTCTCCGATCGACCTTACCTGAATTTGTTTTTTTTAATTCAATGATTTACTCACATTCAGCATGGAATTGACCCGACTGGCTCTTTTCTTCTCAATCTTCTTTAATGACCTCAATGTGATAATCGGAAGAAAAGTGGTATAGATAGGGAGAGTCTGAACATCCTTTTTTATATTTCCAAGAAGTCCTTACGTATGATAACATGATGAGACATCGATGGATTGGGTCATTCTTTTCGTGAGGAACTATTCCTAACGCTGCCATAGCTCCTCCATAGACGGCGAACAAAATGAGACTGCCAATCGAAATGGTAGTCATCAATTTGGCCGAGTACACGTTCTCACTCTTTTGATATTTAGCCGTTAAACTCGCACTAATCCTGGAAACAGCAATGTACTTTTACCCTTCTGAACATACTCGGCTGATTTGCTATTTATAATGAAGAGAATGATGGAGACGACGACGGCAGTCAGATTGAGAACAGTTAAGAAGATGAAGAGCCATCGGATAGTCACAGCAGCTGCTCGAGGCGTATTTAAAGCGGATATCTGAGCATCATTCATCGGATTCTCCCAGTAGATGAAGATGGCTCCGATTGGAGGAAAAAGCAGCTGAAAGGTTGTGAATTATAAAGGGAGACAAAATAAATCTACTGAAGCGAGGAGGAAGACGATTCCCAACGATCGACTAGATCTCTCATACACCTTGAAACAGATGGTAGCAATAGTTCGCTCGAAGAACATTAAAAGCTGAATAAATATATGAAAAGAAAAATAATTACCGGGGTCACATTGATCCACAGAGCTGCTCCGACAAGCGGTAAATGAAATAATCTATAAAGAAGAGGAGAGAGAATGACATCACACGGTGAGGAATAAGTGAAAGACAAAAACAACTGACACATCTCAACGATTTGAATAAAGAAATATTGAAACAAAAACCTGGAAGACGATGACCCATATGGAATGGAATAAACAGGCGGAGAAGAGAGAATTCAACAAAACCTAAAGGATCTAGTCTATTCGTAGAAATCGGTTAACCTTCATGTTGAAATGGACTGATAACCTCTTATTTAATATATGGACAGCATGGAGTAACAATCCAATAGAGCCAATGGACAAGAACAAATGGAAGAATTGAAGGACTCTGTAGGGTAGAAAGATCACTATAGTCTCGTACTGAATGTTTTTATAAGAAGAAAGAAAAATTACTTCTAGACAGTCAGTTTCTGACCGATTCGAAGTTGAAGCCTCCATTGATCAGAAAAGTTTATATGGAGAGACAGAAAGAGGAAAAAGGAGATGAGAATTCAGCCAAAAACTTAGAAGACTAAATTGATATGATCCAAATCGACTTGTTTGTTGAAATAGAAAAAGATAATGACAGCATCATGGACAAATCTGGAAAAATTTTGCAGACATTTAACGGGATAGGAAATTAATGTAATGTGCTGGGAAATTAATATGGTGTTTAATGTAGCAAAGTGTTTGACGAAAGCAATGACGATGGGATGAGAAGATCCTGGGAAAAAAGGAGAAGTGTCGATGAAATATGAGAAGCCATTAACAACAAAGCTCTCCTTTCCTTCTCAGCTATTTTCTCTTGACATTTAGTAATTATTTAGAGATTCCCCTCCTATGAAATTCTCATGACTCCATACGTTTCATTGATTACTTCATTGTTTCCTCTGTTCTGAGCATTCTCGTACCAATGTTAAGAAGCTCATGCACAGCCCTGGAAGGCTTCAAAAGATATAGTGACCAATAAACAGGGTCCTTCCTAGTGACGGAAGGGTGCTTTATAGACAGAAATAAGTAGCTTAGGGCGAAATAAGATGGATAGACAGAAGAATAGTCATATGAGTAAGGAGAGTATTTTATGAAGAGGAATATAGGAGAAAGAATAACTACTAGAGGCGACGGTAATACTGATAAGGAGCAAGAAGATGAAGACATCATACGGTTTTCTCTCTCTCTGTGGTCTTCTATTATTCTTCGAAATACAATTAGCACGGAAGAAAAAAACATCCGGCCGATGATCTAATTCTCAACGTTTAATCTAGTCCATTTCTAGCTCTCGGCCGAGTCATTTAATGTTCCTTCTATGGATTGCTTTTATTCTTCGAATAAGAGCTCAAAGCCCTATCCCAGTCAGTTTCATAGGAAATGATAGTAGGTTGTCTCCTCTTTCAGCACCATTTTCAGCCTGTTTGAATCAGACTATTTCATTGAACAAGGGAACATCTTGGGATATTAAATCGAATACGGCGACGGCACTTTATCTGGCCAAAAATCAAGTCTGTATCTATAAGGTAGGAAAAGGGCATACAAAATGGTCACAGATCACGGTTCCGAAAGGAAACTCCATCGAGGTTAAATTGGACATCGCTGAGTTCTATGCATCCTCTAGTACCATCTCCATATCTGACGAATACGGAACAGTCCTCTCCCCTTCAGAAGGAGATAATAACTTTGATTTTCTTCTTCATTTTCCTCCCCCCTCAGTCACTATTAAAATTGTCATTGGAGAACCGTTTGAAGGTGCTTATCAGGCCCCTACGATCAGCATTTTGACTGTTAAAAAAGTTCAGCGTAAGTCATATTTCTTTCTTTTATTTATGTTAGGACATCCATTCGATTCAAAAACCATTGAATATTCGTGTACCATAGAAGAAAACCCTCAGATAATGGAATTGAACAATTTGGAAGAAGACGTATCTTTTTTCTTCAGGCCGGACGACACCACTGCGGTAGGAAAGACAAAGTAGAACAAGAGGATCCTTCAGATCTCACTTTATACTCTTTTCAATACTGGACAGCGCTATCCTAAATTACAGATTATAAATCTCCATGTCTATACGTGGATTTCTGATTGGACTCTGATAGGAACGTGAGTTCTTTTTTCTCTTTCTCCACAAGTAAATTTAGAATGTATAATCCTGATACATGGAGGAAGAAAAATTATCAATTTCTGGGGATCCATATGAGTAGAGCGATAGTCAATACCCATGGGGAACCGTTAACTGAGCCTATCTTCCTAGTCGCCATTAATACAAATAGTCAGTTGGAAGAAAGACTAGAATATCATAATATCAGACACACAGATATTTCACTCCTGGGATATTAAATACTTCACTCAAAATTTCCTTGATCCTACTGTTGGTCCCTATTTCTGTATGAACGCGGAGAATGGCTCCGCAGCTGTCACCGTCTTCAGAGATCCTACTCTTCCTTCTTCATATTCGATTCCTGGAGAACATGTTCTTCTATCAGATATAATTGTGACGAATATTGAGGAAAAAGTAAGAATGGAAGGAATGAAAGATTCTTTTCAGATCAATACTACGAACATCAGGGTGGACAACCGATTCCCTTTTAGAGAGATGTTCTTAGATGCTGTTTTTGATTTGAAGAAACAGGCCTTTCTTCCTCAGATGCTCCTCGGACCGGTGACGACTTTTTTCATTGAGGACGGCCATGTTTGTATCAATATATCAAATAACCCAATCACCTGTAAGTTCTTTCAGAGGAAAAACTATATTTTTTAGCCGGCTGGTCAACAATGCAGGATGAAAGAGAAGGTTTCATCAAATTTGAGCCTTCCCTCGATGTTACCAACAAAATATTTTTTTTTGGAGATGGTAGCTTATTTTTCAAAAAACTAAAGTTGGTTCAGATAAAGAAAATGGGCCGGACTATCATTGGAATATGTCTTATTCGCCTTATGATGCATCCTTTGAATGTTACTTTAATGTCTCCCTCAATGGACAATTAAATATCTTGGCGGTGGATTTCAACAAAATGTGGATTACCTTCGACGCCGATTATTTAGTTATTAATCTAACGGTCACAAGAGGGAACTTTTGGATGGATTTCTATATGACACGAACAGGAAATAACAGGAGTTTCTCATGTAGGACTTTTTCTATCTAAAGCTGATTCAGATCTCTTGACGGCTCTTCTTCTTGTGTTTTTCGATGGATGGTAAGAATAGCACATGTAGATCTAATAAAAATATTAATAAATTTTGTTAGCAATCAACGCACAACCAAGGGTAATATAGCCAGTTTTCGGAGCCTATGGTATGGGTCCTGTGGTGTAGTGGTTATCACGTCTGCTTTACACGCAGAAGGTCGTCGGTTCGAACCCGGCCAGGACCTGCCCCTTTTTGCTTTTTTTCTACCATCGTCGTTTCGAATTTGAGCCATTCATCAGTAAATAATCTCATTGCTTCTCACCCGGGGTCTCTCGGGGGAACTCGCAACTCTCGCTCGTCGTTTCTAATTGACTACTCGCATTAAAGCTTCTGGGTTTCTAGCATTCCCATTCATCATAACATTTTTTCTTTTGGCCCATTTTCTGCCCAGCGGACAGATTGAAGCTGCTGCCCTTTCGCCCCCCCCCCCCCGCTTATGGTCATTCGATCTATCATCAACGACACGATTCTTCCTTTCTAGCGGCCGCTAGTCATCTCAACCTCCCTGATGCCTCTCTTTTCAATCAAATGTCACTCTTGATTCGTTTGTCTTTTGAGAATTCTTTCTTCTCTAATCGAGTCGTCTCTCCTTTAAATAGAATTTCGCTAATTAAACGACGACACGACCCGTTGCTAATCGTCGTCAAAACATAACGCCTCGGGCAGATCATTTTCTTCGAGTAGTGTTCCCTTTGTTTCGAACCAGTCTATCTGACTCATTCCCTCTTCCCTCCCCTCTGTCTCCTCCTCTTGTTATATTTTTCTCTGTCGACCTCATTAACGGATTACCCACGTGAAATCCTCGCCAAATATGTTTCCCGCTCTCCATCTGTTTTAAGATCTTTCATCCTGGAAATTTTGACTGGTTTCCCTTGGAAATATGTTATTCATTAGGTCCTTTGTCTCTTCCGAATTAATCCACTCCCATCCATAATCCTCTTTCGACTTCCTCATCAAGTCAGCTGGTCGTTATTCAACGCTCACTCAGTACTTAACACCTCTTTCCCCGGATTTATTAGACCAATTAAGCGTTTCCCGTTTCCTGTCGATTCACTAATGTCTTCCTTTCCGCGCCTGTTCTCAGCGGATAGCCTCTACACATGCTCGGACATGATTGAAAACTTTTCAAGCAGAGAAAATTTTGTTTTCTGCTACTTTTTTCTTCTCTTCTAACCACTGAACGACTACTGATTCAAGTAGTGGATATTTTGATGATTCCTCGAGGATCTCGTGGTGTAGTGGTTATCACATCTGTCTAACACACAGAAGGCCGGCGGTTCGAGCCCGCCCGAGATCATATATTTTGCTTTATTTTTATATTTTTCTTCTACATACTATCGTACTGTTTGTATAGGCATAATATGGCATGACGAAACAGGGCAAACAGGCGAAGAAGCCCCAAAATCGATCGGTTATTTTGTATTTGCACAGTGACAACGGGGCAAGCCACTCATGTCCCCGGAAACATCTTCTCTTTATCGATTCTTTCTTTTTACCGAAAGGCCTCCCCCTCCTTGTTTAACTTTTGCTCTCCATCTCGGATTTCCCGTCTCACGATGTCCTTTGCTCTCCACAAATCGTCCTTCTGTCCAATATATCATCCAAAACGATGCAGATAATGATGTCGTCGGTGTCGTAAATCCACTCGTAACATCCTTATCATGGCTACCAGAAAAGATTTCTCTTTCTTCCCCTACATACGCTTTTTCTAAGAGAACTATGAGTCGGCTGATAATGTCGAAATTTAAGAGTTTTTGATGAAAAAAGTCTTAAACAATTTTGCAATAGTGTTGTAGCTAGTTTATTTTGCAATCGTGTCCTCGGTAGTATAGTGGTGAGTATCCGCGTCTGTCACATGCGAGACCCGGGTTCAATTCCCGGCCGGGGAGAGATTATTTTGCCTTTTATATTTAAGTTTCTATTATTTGGCTACCTTTTGATTACGTAACAATCGCATTCCCTATTTATATCTGGCGTATCATGTTGGCTGTCGGAACTGTCAAAACGTATTTTTCTCCAATTCTCTCTCCGAATTCCTTACAAGGTCTCCCTTCGCGTAAGTTGCTTTCCTTCTCGAAATCTGACTCTTCTCCAATTTCTTCCTCTTAATCTATGGTTCCTTTCAAGGATGTTTCAGGATGCGACAGCTTTTCACCGTTCTTGTCATTCTTCCTCTCGTTTTTTCTCTTCAGAATATCGTAAGTCTTTATTAATCACCGGGTTCCTAAAAGGAAGAAAGATGAACATGCGAAGGGGGAAGTGAGTTCCTTATCAGAATCGGGGCATGGCACGCACTTCCGCCAAGGTTTGCTCTACTTTTTCCAGAAAACGGTCTTTTGGACGAGTCGTCACCTGAAATAGTCACTGGGGGGTTTCTTTTTATAATCTAACCTGAACGAAGTTTGAACCAATTATCCTTGTGTCTTGATTTCTTATGTATGGATGATCTCTGTAGAGATAGGGAGACAGAGGAGAACTGTCAAAGTCCTTATAGTCAATTAAGGTCTTTCTGTTATTCTTCTCATAATCGTCTTCCTTCTTATCTTGGATATATGAACTGTGGAATCCTCCACTTGGAAGAGGCTCCTAAATATTCTTAAAAATCTTCCTCCCTTACCCTATAAGTAGGATCCCTCTTCTCTTTGTCGCCATAGTAGATGGAGAAATATTCGCTGGATTGTTTTGGCTCATAAACAGGAAACTGACGATAGTAATTCGACGTCTAAAGAACGATATATTAATGACGAAAAAATCCACCTCGGATGTTCTCTCCTTCAGACCTAATTCTTTATAAAGACTCTCTAACGGAGTTCGAACGAATGTCCAATCGTCGGAATTAATATCGAGACGATCGTCAATGGCATCCCTCCCCAGACTTCGTTCCATTCTCAACATAGTCGCTGCCGATATTCCTTTATCAGTTCCGCTTAGCCTCTGGAAAAGGAAGAAGAGATTTACTTGATTAGGAAGGAAGTGGCTACTTGGAGGGACTCCTTACCTTAGTTTTTAGTCTGTTGGCCGGATGAAATATATTCTTTACATAGCTTTCATAGCTATGAGTTAGTGGGCCACCGGGAATGATATCTCTGAAGGTGACAATCTAAAAGAGAAAGAGAACAAACCGATCGAAGTTGGATCGACTACCGACGGCGGGACGGCGTTCGGACCAACCGAGATATTCAGACATCTGGAAAGAAACAGATTGAAAATGGACAAAGGGAGGGAAAGCGGAGGGGGCGAAGGAGAGACGGCCATTTTACACTCGGAGTTGACATCGATTTCGGCAGCACATGCTCTCGTAAATATCAGCTGCGATAAAAACGAGAGGCTAGAGGATCCTCCAAATAAAATAATGTGCCTTGAAGTAAAAAGTTGGGACAGAGCCTCTGTAGTCTCGCTTCTCAATTTCCAGGAGAATTAGAATCAATGAGAGAATGATAAAAAACGGAAGAAGATTTTCTGTTTTAGATCCAAGAAGAACAGTGGGAATTAATCGGATCGAGAACGTATGAATGGCAGGGAAACGACGTATTGAGATGTCGACACTGGGACAAGGTGGCTGTTAGGTAGGTTGTATTTATGTCCACTTGATTTTAGATGGCATCTCTCATCGTGTCAAAATCACGCTGGAAGGAAGCCAACCTGCAGTGGAGGAGCTAATGAGGATCTCGCCACGACGGCACAGAACTATACTGATCTGCCCAGATGGAATAATGCCTTTACTTATGTTCAACTGCCATCTGATGAGGTAAAAAGGAGAAAGATAGAATACTTTGCAGGTGAAACACCACGATCAATTCTTGAAATTGGCCATGGAAGGCTATGACAAGAAGTTGTTGAGGATAAAGACCATGTCTCCAATGAAGATAGACGTTGATTGGAAATGGACAATCGACCGACAGGGATGTAATCATTTTACAGTCAGGTACCTTGTTTTCTTCGTCTTAATTTATTTATTCAGAATGTCAGCGTTGTCTACTTTAACTCCTGATCGAATGAAGCAGTTAGAAGAATTTTGTCGTTCCTTTGATATTGATGGTTTTGTCCGTTGTGATAACTTATAGCCCTCTTCTTCTCTCCTCCCCCCCCCCCCCTCCCTTTATTGCTTTAATCTCTCATGACCGACTCTCTGGGTGAATATTCTGCCTTGTATACAGTACATGTGTCAATTCAATGAATACTTGTCTTCTTTTTCTTTGAGAGCAATATCCATTAGTTACCTAACTCCACTTTTTGTTGAGTCTTCAATGTATTTTTGCTCAGGAAAATGTTTGTTTACAATTATTTTTAGTATAATTAGAGTTTTTCGTTTATGTTTTATTATTTAATCTGTTGGCAGCAAGAAGAACACTGGAAGAAATAGTAAAGAACATATTATGTTTGTGTTTTCTTTGTATTTTTTAAATTTTATTACACATACTTTTCTTCTCGAATAAATGCTACGTGATAACACAAACATTTCTCATTATGTGGATTTTTCTGGCGCATCAATAGTCTATTCTGTAATTTTTTTTCCTTTAATCTTTGCGTTTCTGCAACTGCATATATAGTTTCTTTCCAACGGAAAAAATCGACCCATTGTGGTTCCTCTTTTAATATTTCGAGGTACCACCTTTTTTTTACTTTTTTTCTTTCCTTTAAAGATATTTTCATAATGCACATTTATTCTATCGACTTTTATCGGTAACGCAAGATAAAAATCTTTACAATAAAAAATAACGGAAGAAAAACCATAGAGAGTAAAAAGACACGCAATAGAGACGATTTTTTTCGTTGGAAAAAATGTATATTTCACTCTTAATTACCTCAAAGAATAGGAAACAATTGAAAATAGTTGTTTATCAATATAAAATTTTCTTGAACGTTATTGTATTACGTTACGGTTATATTTATATATTCATCTTTTATGTGATAAAATTCTCAAATACGTGATTAGATTTCCAACAACATTTGAAATGTAATAATAATAAAAAATAAACATAAAAACTTTGATAATATGAAACCTTTTCTTCGAATTGCTTAAATAAAATTCAAGGATAAAAAGATATTTGGGTTTCTTGGCAAAGTAAACATCACCCTTTGTCATCTTCTGCATCATTTGGAATAGAGTTCTTCATTGTTTGTCGATTTGTTGATGTTTCTTCTGCAGCATGAAGGCATGTTTTTAAAGAATGAGAGATACTAGTTCATAAATCAGTTCAGTTCTGCTTCTTCGCTTTCTTATTCGATCGAACTGATTTTGAGAGGGATGTAAGAGGATGAACGTCACAAAAAAACTGAAAAAGTTCAAAATCTCTCCATTTAAAATAACTGATTATTTTTTATTTCTTTATTTTTGTATGAAAATTTTATTCAATTTTTAACCCATTCATCGCATTTTT
Organism: Oscheius sp. DF5120; assembly: GCA_932521415.1. Classification (NCBI taxonomy): domain Eukaryota; kingdom Metazoa; phylum Nematoda; class Chromadorea; order Rhabditida; family Rhabditidae; genus Oscheius; species Oscheius sp. DF5120. The sequence continues at coordinate 2,138,407 of OW051463.1, forward strand.
CACTTTTTATCCTCTGGCACCTGTCACCTTCCTCTTCCCCGTTCTTCGCAGTAAAGGCTCGGACGGCATTCCCGGCGGGTGCTCTATGAACTTACTACGATATATCTATCAGTCTATCCTCATATTTCTCTTCTAATTTTATCTTTTCAAGCCTCTTGAATGTCCCAGAGGGTCCGCGACTGCATAAAAACTTCCGACTTTCCGCCTTACACATCCTTCGGCCTGCACTTTCGGTTGTAAAAACTAAGCCAGACTACTTTTCTGGTTTATGGAATCATCGTTCTTCATGCTTTGCTTTAAAGGATCACTTGACTTTTGAAAGTTTTTTGTCCTTCAAACTTTTATCAAGAGAAACGCTTTTTCTTTTCCCACGCTTCTTTCGTCTTCTGTTGACTTTTCTAATCATAGACATTTCTCTGTTTGTCTTTCATGTCTTTCGTCGTGTTGCCAATGTCCATCTGGATCGCCGCGAATGCCCAGATGTTCTCCACCTTTTACACAACACATGTACTTCCTCTTTGTCTCGTACGAAAGTCAGCTCCTTCCCAGGTACTCTCTGACCGCAGTCATTTTTTAAAAATAAAGAGTACCTCTTGTTTAACTTGCCATCAATCGTTCGAGATGAACACAACGTAATTTGTCTGTTTCGTCTATCCCCTCTTCCTTTCTTTCAAAACAACAACCTCTGTACATCTCTTTTTTTCAGCTGAATGACTGGATCCCTTCGAAGATCATCAACCTTGAATGAGACGTGTATTTTGGAGAACAGAAAGAAGTTCACTCTGAAACATGACCTAAATAACAATATGAAGGTAGGCCCCTTTCTGGATAAAAAGGTAAGGATTCAGTTGAGTCAAGACAATGATGAGGCGGAAATGGAGGAGTTGTTGAAAGATAGTTCATTTAATTGGTCATGGCCATTCTGTACGGAGGGAATGGCCCCTGGGGCTTATACAAAAGACAAATTCATCGTTTGTTTGCCATTCAACAAAGGAGGAACTGGGGAGAAAAACGGCACGGTGAGTACGAAAGTTTTTTTTTACTTTGCTTCTCCTTGAATTACCTTTGACGCAATTTGAGGAGAAGAACAGCTGACGGACAAAAGTAAAAGTCTTTAGACGAGGAAATTCGAGAGGATAGCAGAGAGTGGACTGAGTTGGAGTATGGGACTATCGAGAGATGCCGAACTAGGATCAACATGCTTCTGGAGACTTGAGATTGAGATCCATAAAAACCTCAATTCGATTGTTTTAATCGCCTCGAGGGATATTAGTCGATATAATGAGAATACCAAGAGGCTGAAGAGAGTCAGGAAAGTATATAAGTAGGTTTCTTCTTATAAAAAAAATTTCAATAGACTCCCTGACATTTACGATGTGTCGACGACGAAGACAACAATGACAGACTGGGCTGTGGTGGTCGAAGCTAGTCGTCGAAATATCAATCGTCCCCTTCTCAAAAGGACTGAGTCCTGTTTTTAGTCCAATTCACCGGTATTTCCTTCCCTTGCATTGTGATTTTCTTTTTCCCCCTCTTAGTCGAATGTTTATCCATACAATATATATCTTTTGCCGGGTGGGAGAGATCAGTCGAAGTAGCCGGGCAGGCCACTGAAAGGAGTACATTTAGCAGCTGCCGCTGCGGCAGCAGCCGTTGGCATCTGAAGTCGAGGAGCGGAAGAACCATTTCGACATCGAAACTGGCTACGGAAGTCCCTGAAGAAATGACTCGTGTTTTGCGGACAACGGGTAAATAATTAAAGGGTCGTATATCTCCGTCGAATGGATGGCCTTTTCTTACCTTTTTTGTTTCTGTCGTTGGTTACAGAACCACACCCGCACCACGTTCTTTTTCAGATCTAACTTCTCCGCTATCTGGGCAATTCTCTCTCCCGATGGTCGTGGCTGTTGTCTGAATGCATTTTATCATTTTGTTGTCTTTCTAGATACCTAAAATAGTCCTCGAGTAGTCGTTTTTCGGGGGCGGCAATACTGGTCCTCTTTCTTTTCTTGTCAGTATTCGGCAGAATACCTGACACATCCCCACACGTGTCCTTCTGCTTCATTGCTTCTTCTGCCTTTTCCAACCATGAATGGAGGATAGGCTTCAAAGCAACCATATTGTTATGGGAAAGAGTGAGAGATTCAAATCGACAGATCGTAGACTGAGAGAGACTTCCCACTCCAGGCATCTTCAGATGGGCCAAGGCTTTGCCGACATCTGCCTGAGTCACTCCAAGTTTTATCCGTCGCTGCTTGAAATGTTCTGCGAATCTTTCCAGTTCTCGGGGATCTGTATCAATTTCTAAACAAATTTCTATAGTTAAAAAAAGGGGCAATGATACCAGCAGTGGGTGCAGCAAGAGGATATCTGGCGACTTGAGAAGGAGCACTAATGGCAGAGGCGGCGAAGGATGGAGCCATTGGATACTGGGCAAAGTGCGATGGAGCCCCGTAGCCCATCTGGGAGGCCATCACCTGGAAAACTTTTATTTCATAAATAAAGAGGGATACCTGTTGTAGAGAAGTCATGGGTTCCATGTTTTGTTCGGATGAGGTTGGAATAAGGGACGAGGCGTCGAATCCTTCAGAGGAAGTCGGCAGTCCGTTGTAGATATTAGTTGGATCCTGTCCGGATGACATTAAATAGTTGCTAAAGAAAACTGTTTTAAAGGAGAGGATCACACCTGAACATATCCTGTGGTCTCATGAGAGGATTCGTCAAATTGACATTCTTCACGTCAATGTCAGCCAAGGCGGCAGCATGAGCTGCTCCCGCACGGAAAATAGAATCATCAAACGGACCAAAGAGGGAGTTGTTGAACTGAAACTGTTTCTTTTTTATTTTTTTATTCATAGACGTATCCCCCCACATCCTTCTTTTCTAGATCCCTGAAAACGAGGACAAGCGTGTGAAGAGACTACCGTAGTCTTCTCTTCGAATCCAGGCGGGACGCGAGACGGCCTGCTGTCATTAATATTTCATTGACTCGTTGCCCCCGACGAGCCGACAGCAGGGAGGAGAACCACGTATATCCGCTAATGGAGACAGAAGAGAAAGGCAGAAGGACATTCAAACGACGAGAGAAGAATAGTTGATTGCCGGGCAGCTGGGGGAATACTGTCACTCTTTTCACTTCTGGATATCTAGTTGAATTCAAAGTTCAGCCCACGAAATTTCCGATGACAGGTGAAATTGCACGATATGGACTGATTGAAGCAGGTGAAAAAGGTGGAAAAAAGGACACCTGCTGACTAATGATAGAAAAGAAGAGGACCAACAAAGTTCAGAGGGAAACTTGTTAATTCGACATGTTTAATTCCGGCGCCCTGCATTTTCTATGACCGTCCAAAACATTCGGCGGTAATTTTCATTAAAAATTGACATGAGACGTGAACTGAGGGGATTTGATAAGATCAAGATGGAAATGCAATTACAAGTACATAGAGTTTCAATATTTAGCTGGGAGCTAGAGGAATGTAGACGGTAAGTAAAAGACGTATACTTATATTTGGAGATAAGAGCTCTCTTCAACGTTTAGCGTTTTATTCAATTCTTTCATAAAGATTGTTTCAAATTTGATATTGAAAAAAAATTTGAGGTAGAAATTGTATAGTTGCTTCAGGAAGGAAGAATCGTATTTGATTATGAGATCTTCTGTTAGAAAATAACAAAGCTTCTTTATCAAAATGCACTGACCAAGATATATTTTTCACAAAAATTGAACCTATTAGTCAAAAATTCAAATAAATTCAGTTAAAGGCATGACAGAGAGAAGGTAGAGATTACAAGCCCTTTTTTCTCATAATTATTCCCTAACTTCTAGAAAGCAAAATGCAGAAAGTTGATCAGAATAGGCTATGAGATACCTCTCCCTCATTAGAGATACTGTATCTATATACCTGTCTTCCTATACCTATAAACCGCCCACCTTATGTCTATCCTTGACTCCGTAGTTCAATTTCCTAGCGCATTAAAAATTGACCAGAGCCAATAATAAATAGTTAATTCGACTATAAAACATTCAGAAAAGGGCCGGGGAGTGCTCATGAATAGTCCAGGAAGTGTCGGCATGGTTTTTTCATCGGAATTTGACCTTTCTCTCGTGATTTTCAAAGGGTTTAGAAGTTAAAAGTAATTAAAAAAACGAACCGGCTGCATTCTGTTCTTGTAACTATTTGGAGAATATCTTCCTCCGTTAAGCTGACCGTGTAGCTGATTGAGAGACGGGTAGAGCGGCGCTTGCATCGCCGAATAGAATATGGGGAAGGGAGGGAAGCGACCGTAGCCAAGCGGACACGCCCCCCGAGCACCAATCACAGCTCTCCGCCTACGAAGGATGACACTCTTTTGACATCTGAAAAGCTTCTTCTACTTCGATATGGAGAGGGGAGACTCCCTTTTAAAGACGGGATACTGATTGAAGGACCCACCTCGGAGAGCCGATGCTCATAAATTCTGGAGAGAATATCCATTTTAATTAATCAAGAGCGGTCTGCAACAGCGACCCCCGGTCGACATGAATTGTGCATGGCGAATCAGTCGCACCGCTGCCTTATTCATCACGATTGTTTTCTCCTCCTCTTCCTTCTCAGATCTGATGGAATATGGACAGAGAAGAAATTGACGTTGAGTGAGAGCTAAAGGAAGAAGGAAAATAGCTACGTGAGAGAGTATGGAGGCAACGCTAGAGACAAATAGAAAACAGTTAAAATGACTATTTCCCCTTTTTATATTTTTTCGTTACCTTCTATACCAACCTCAAGTAATCTAAATGTATCTGTATGTAGGGAAATTTTTGTAGTTTGTATATTTTCTTCCGAAAGTATTTTCTATGGTTAAACTACTCAATAAAATAAGATGCAAAAATCAAAAAAGAATCCGTCGAGCCGGATTCGAACCAGCGACCTAAGGATACCTGCCCTTCTACAGTCCTCCGCTCTACCAACTGAGCTATCGACGGTCATATCTGAAGTTATCAACTTAATGTTCTTATGTGAAAGTTGACACCTTATCTAATGATAATCAATCTAAAGTTTTCATCTTTTCTTTTTCGCTCGTGGCGTAGGTAAGAAGCAAACTTTCAGCCGGCTGCCATCTGTGGCAGCTGATGAAACACGCGAGCAGCGGGTAATTGTCTATTTGCTCAGGTAACATGAGTGCTAATCGGAAACTACTGTAGAAGGAAAAAGAAGACGACGACGAAGAGGTCGGTCCTGTTTACGGAGGGTGGGGCGATACTTCATTCTTACTTGGAATTATTCACAATAGCCGACGCGGTCATACATATAGACTGTTCCTCCTCCCCTCCCTCATTTTCTTCTTCCTTCCGACCATCATATTCAGTCGAACAATGCCCTCCTGTTGTCTGCCTCAAATACCTTTTGAAGCGGAACCGCTAAGCGGGCCAATAATTGGCTACGGTAGACAATTGCTCGTAAAAACAAATTGACATATGTCGACGGATCTGGCGGACTGTCCTTCTTCCGTTGGATATCGTAGTCTCCTTCTCCCCCTCTATGTCTTATTATTAATGTATGGGGGTCTCTTATCGACGAGCTCTCCTTCTCCCTGGGAACGGAGAAAACGAAAGAAGGGAACGAAGAGAATCGCGTGGCGGGAGACGAGTCCATCTGGTCCTAATTGGAAGAGGAGATCATTAATATAAAAGAATGTCCGAAGGAAGATAAAACGGCCCGGAAGCATGCAAGATGATCGATGGAGGAGACGATATGGAGTTAAGGAGTCGGTAAAAAAGAAAAATCTATTTAAGAGATTATTTATCCAAGAGACAGAAAAATGAAAATAGAGAAGTCACCAACGGTTCTCTTCTCGAATGGGACTCTGCTTCAGAATTCTATCATGAATTTTTCCTGCGCGTTCCTTGTTAAATAAACCAACTTGAGTCTGCATTATAGATTTCTTCTTATATTTTTCCTCCTCTTCCTGTTTTATCCTTTCTACCGTATTCTCCTCTGGAATCCATTAGTATGACGAGAAATCTCACACGCGACTGGCCACGCATCTCTCCCGGCCCCTTTCGAGGAATATCTTTCTCGAGAGGGGACCCTCTCGACTCTTCTTGGCTAATTGTCTTCGGAAATGTGTCTCGTCCTCGTAGTGTCGTTTAATCGTCGCAGCCGGGACTGCCAGATGGGGAGGATCACACGCTCCCGTTCACACGAAAAGTGGCTACACATTACAGTATTGCCAGCTGAGGAGAGTATTGTCTAAAGGATGATTTGGTGGAGGCTAATCCGACAAGCAGAGGGGTGATCCTACGGAATCTTTTATTCTAAAAGAAAGAATCAAAAAGGACTATGACATTCCATGACCGTAATTAGTTAAACGACCTTAACCGGCCACCTGTGATTCTGGATGAAAGCTCCCGCTCCCGAATGGACTGCCGACGACATGTTCCATGTCTGCGGCATGTCTTTATGACCCGGGACTGTATGATGGATACGCGCACTGTGACGCAATTTCCGATCATTCAAAGGGGCTCAATTAGAAGGGGAGAGAAAAAGAGTTAGACAGGTGAGTGGGATTCTTCTTCTGTCAACAGATTGACAGCTGTTCTCGATTACAGACTACCACTAATCGTCTCCTGTACCGTAATCCCCTAATGAGCATGTACTACTCATATTTGCTTTCGGATTAACACCACCAGCTACGGGGCTGGCGCGAACAATTGGTCGAGTTGACCGACTGAGAAGGTTCAAAGGAAAAGAGCACCTGGCCAGGCAATTAGAGCAGAGAAGAGGATTCATTCAGAAACTATGGTTAGATTAGACAGCTTCTCTATCAGATCAAAGGTATCTTCCTTTTTTTCGTCTATTAAGTCGACAACTTTTCTTCGAGAATTAAATTCCAGTCCTCGCTTGGCTGGTATCACATATTTCGGTTGTAGCTCTTCTGGAACATATCTGTGCATTTCGCTTCGCTTTCTTCTGGAAAAGCCAATGCGAATAAAAACCGCTTCTTCCCCTTTTCCTGATTATTTTTATTATCTTCTCTCTAATGGATTGTGTCATTTGTATCTCCCAATACAGTGAGTTCCTACCTCCCTTCCCCTCTATTCTTTCAGATTTTTCCATCTTCCCCGTCGTTGGTCTCTGTGGACATTCTATCTGTTACAAGTGTGTTCTTCAATTACCAAATACTTCCTGTCCAATCTGTCGTCAGGATGATGCTTTCAAATTGGCCCCGAAAAATTTTCTGGCTCATGGTAAATCTATCAATTAATCAAGAAAAGAGATTTCAGATATAATGAAGCAGATGATCGTAAAAGGAGGAATAGATATGAGAGATTATAACAGATATGTGGAGTTGGAAAAGAAAATTATTGATAAGAGGAATCAACTGATGCGTGAGTATATAAAGATGCAAGATAGAAATGTTTCAGATTTACAAAAAGAGGAAAATACAAAGAGAATGGTGGCAGAGATGCAAAGGGAACGAAACAGAAGGATCCAGGAGGTAAGCTTTCAAAGAGATCATTATTTTTCAGCAACAAATGCAGCAGCGAAGGAACCAGGCAAGGCCAAGCCAGGTCTCTATTCGACCAGTCTTTCAAGCTTCTCTTCCTCAGCCAGTAGCCTCTTCTCAGATGTTCATTGGAGTTCCTCTAATCGTCTATCATGTTCACACTTTCATTCCTCGGCCATCTCCGAGGTCTTTTGTTTATCCTGTTTATTTTCGGCAATGAATAAATCTATTGATAATTCTATTGCCATCTTTCAGTCATTTTCATCATAGCTCAAAGAGATTCCGGCGAAATTCATTCAACCCATTAATAAGATCATCTTCGTCGTATGACAACAAAGACGATCTTATTAAAAATAGAAAAATATATTGATCAGCAAGAGTTGAAAAATTAATCTAAAGAACTTACAAGTAAACTAGATATTAGGAAAAACTGATTACTTCAAAGAGATTAGAGTTTAGAGGGAACATTTATGTTTTCACACGATTAATCTAAGTTTTCTGGCTACACTACTAGAATCCATAAATTAGATAAATTGTTCACTATGCTGTGCCAAGATGGTTATCATAAACTTGCAGGAGAAAGATCACAATACTAGAAAATAAACAAGAAGAAAGAAGAAATAAGGAAGAGAAAAAAAATTGCGTTCTGAATGCGAAGAGACGCCCCGCGAAAATGATGTTTTTATTGACCTAAATTTATTTTTTCTTCAAGTTTTTTTTATTTTATACATAAATATGATGAGTTTTTATTTTCTTTGTGCAATTTATGAAAAATGGATGAAAACATTTTAGAAACAAGTAATTTTTCAGTTTTCTCTTCGAGAATTGATGGATGCTGACGATATTCCCGACCTTGTGAGCAATACAGATGCTGATGGGCTCGTACCAATGTCGTGGAATATGTAATTTTATGTTTATTTTTATCTGTAAAACTATTTTTTTAGGAAGAATCATATGGATGATGTGTTAGTAACAAAGTCTCTTTATGATAATTTTGCCGAGCCCACCAGCATTCGTAATTTTGAAGTGATTGTGGAAAATCAATCTATGTTAGTTGGTATTTTTCTTACTGATATAATTCTCATTATACATTAATGTATTGATATATTAGGTTCTTGAATGCAGGATGGCTTTCCGAATTATCTCCTTGGTTTGCGGATTATTGCTTCGGAGAAGTACCACGGATGCGCATTCACATTGATGATATTTCTTATCAAGACATGCTTGAGTTTTTCCGATGTATCTTCTTTTGTCCAATGAGAAAACCACTTTCTAGTAACTTTTCTTTCATCTTTTACTTTTTTTTAGTGAACAATGTAGCTCTTGTATTGCGCTGTGCTACAAGATTTGAGATGCGTCCGGTAATAGCTCGTTGTGATAGATTTATTGCTCACAATGCAGCTACCCTAGATAGAAAAAAACTCTTTCAGGTAATATTTTTTAACTGATTTTAACTAATGCATTTCAGGTTACTTGTGCCATGTCCCGTTGTGATCCAAATAGCACTACAATGAGCGTGCTTGTAGATAGACTTGCATCTATTAAAGAGGAAGATCTCTCAGATATGAACTTTGATAAAATGCCAGGTGATGTGGTTGCCGACGTATATCGTGAAAAGATGCGTCGTCGTAAGCAAGCTACTCAATCGATTTTCTGCCCTTTGTAAGTCTTTATTCACGAAATGTTTTAGATATTTAGAGCTTGGTGTCAAAACTTCTTACATGGAAAAAAACGTCCGAATTCCCATAGGATTTACAGTCATCATGATCCTCGTTGACATGCAAGCCTGAATATAGTTTTCATTATACAGCCATGTTGGACATACTAGAGGTAACTACTATATTTGTTCTGTTATCCTATTCATTTTTTTGTTAAACTTCTAGTGTCTAACCATGTTGTTTTCTTCGTTTAGTCTAATAAATAAGGTTTCAAGACCGCTGCTTACATCCTTAAAGTTTCTTGACTAAATTCTAGGAAACCTTTTTTCCTTATTAAATAAAATGAAACGTCAGTCAGTGTTCAAGGTGAGTACCGAAAGTTATTCTCACTCATTCATGCGTGTGATTCTTCTTAAAATAGTTATTCTATCTTTAGTTAATTATAGAAAGAAGCATCACTATGGTCTTCTATTACTTTTATTACAATAAATCAAGTTTTTTTTGAGTTGGCGGTATACCCATGAATAGATAGGCTTCATAAAACATGATCTTGACAAATGATCTCTATTCAGGAATGTTTTACTCTCTGTTAAAAATATCCAATTCGGTTCCAATTGATGAATACGTACACATGAGACAACTAGTCTTAGATTACTTAAAAGGTTTTGCATGTCTGGAAAATTTATGAATGGCTGTTATTATATTTTCCGCTGCTCCTTTCCCGTATCTTCCGTTGATTAAAATCTAGCTCAAATCTTTTTCATGCGCAGTGATATTGTCTAATCTATTAATCTTTTTCCATATGATTCACTAATTTTTCACATTCTCACATAATTTTCCCAAACTCATCTGTTTTTTTTTAGACTCTGGGTGAAACAGTTGTCATGGAGGAACTATTGGTGAGAAATGGCTCATGTATTGTTATGTTTCTGGTAAGCTTCTTTTCTATCTCATAATTTCTTTAGATTTCGATTATTGGTATTTGGGTAAACATATATTGTTTTTGGAAAATGTTTGGGAACAAAAAATACAGGACAATTTTTCATTTGCTCAATAGGTAAATCGTTTTTTTTTTTACTTGATCTACTTTAATAGAACCAGAATGATATCAAATACAACCATTCTTCTTGTCTTCCTTGTTTGGGTTATTCCTTCGACATACTTGTGAATCTTTTTATTAAAATAACCTTTCCTTAGAAACAAGATTTACCTTCCTCATTTCTTCAACCAATTCTTCGGACAGCTTGCTGGATGGGGAGCTTACTGGATGGGTCCCTCGACTCAGAGTTGTATATCCGTTACAAGATTCATTGCAGCTTATTTTCCTTTCCTTTTCCGAACTATTGAAGGTACGAAAGGAGGAATGGTAAGAATGAATTTTGTCTTTTGAGTATGCGTCTAGGCTCTAATTCTTCTTTGTATTGTCTACTGTAGTATTCTGTTCGGTATGGGAATGAGAGGTCAATAAACTTTATAGAAGAAAAATCCATTTTCAGATGGCTGTAGTTTTGAATATGTTCCGAAGCTTATCTCTTTCCTACCGATTGGTGAATGTGCCAATGACTTTAATACCTTCATCAACGTTGCCTTCACCGGTTTCTTTATTCTTACCACCATTCTTAACTTCATAACTGCTATTAAAATTCTCCATGTTATTGTGAGCTCTGTCTTTCCTTCTTCCAATAACAAACTAGAGAAAAGTATCGACGACTAATGACTTCGCTGCAATTGCTCGAGAACGACGAAATTGGAAATTATTAGCACAGGTGCGAAAAGTTGATCCCATTGAAACCTCAAATTTCATCGAGAAAAAATTCATAAATTAGGATTCGGAATCGTAATTTATGATTAATTTCAGAATACGATAGAGAATTTCCTTTATGTCTTTGACGTTTATATAATCAATATTCATTTCTCATGGTATGATGACCCATGGTATCAATTCTTCATCAACACCGCGCTCTGGCAACTTCATACCATGATAGACGGGTGAGCGGAACTTAAGGGAAAGAGATCATTTTTCAGTTTTATTGTCCTTGCATACAATAGAACATTGTGGGAGACACCGAGGTCGACTCCGAGCGCCACTTGGGCCAGACAATCGACAACTCAGCTAACCCGATGACAATTACTGAATCTCTGCGGTTGACTATCTTCTTTTTTTTTTTAATAAACTGAAGTATTGAGCCCTTAGGGCCCGGAAGGGGGAAGTCGTTAGGCGAAGGCTTTGTTTGGAGTTTGTTCCCCTCACGAGGCTCGTAATTTTTTCCTTTATCAACGGGACAAAGTTCCGTTGAAAGACACCTGGCAACTCGAGACATTCGATCCTTTCGGGTCATATGAGTGGACTTCGCCGTGGGAATGCCTCGTGGCTACTCCCCTTTCTCTACTCCCTCTTCTTCCTTGTTGTTTGACTTTTGGCCTTACGATAATCCCTTCTCTCTTCTTTCCTGTAACATGTGTTCTCCTCACAAAACAACACATGTGATATTCACCCTCTATAGAACAGGTTTATAGTTCATATTATAGCCACGAGGCAGCTGAAGTTCTATCTATTTCGCCATCGATCGACACCAGCTGGTTCCTTAAAAAATCACAATCGGAAAACGACTTTATGATCGAGAGATCGACTCGCTCAATTCAGTAAACTTCTTGTTCCTCGTGCTCGAAGAAGGCCAAAGAGTCCAGCTGTCCCTTGTTTTCTTCTACTCAGTGAAGATTAACTTCCATTTATATCCTCTAGCAAGACAGCTGTCTACCTCCCTCCCTCATTCTCTCAGGTTTCAACCTCGTGAGCTGTTATTTATAGACGAGGGGAAAGTATAAAAAGAATGATATATGAGAGAAGGAGGAGGAGTAGACAGAACAGGTGGAGAGAAGCTCCTTCCTTATGCCCTCGAGGGCTAAACACGCCAGGCCCGGCGGCGTTTATTGATTTTTTAGCCGGGTGGCGACGACCACCGACCAGCCGCCCGTCAATTAACACACACTACGGGGTTCAGGAACTGACCTTCTCTCCCGATCCTCCCTCTCCTTTTTTTTCTGCCTGTCGCCACGTGGTCGGGTGTATCTCTAATCTTAGTAGTTAATATTTACGACTAATCATATTCCACCTGTTTCTTCTCTCAATTTTACTGGATACTGTAGCTTGGATTAAGCCTTCTTTAGTCATCATCCATCTCGAGTTTGCTTCTTCTATTTTAGGACTGACTCATATGTCTCTCTCTATTGACAGTTTCTGATCCATTGAGACGAGTCATTGCTGAAAATGTCCCGATTGACTCATTTTTCTTTGATCTCCCGATTTCGTCGGGTCACGGTCATCGACTACGAATTCGTCCTAAAGATCTCTTTCTCGATGTTTTCCTCCCGATAAAATCACAAACTCGTCCGAGTGTTTTCCCGCCCGAAAAGCATCCAGTTTCTTCTAATTTCATCAATCCCTCTCCCCCTGTTTTCCCTCCTCATTTCCTGTCGCTAGATATTATGTAATATCATACAATTGTTTATTAACAAAGTTTCAACAAACTTGTCCTTTTTATGTTGATTGTCGATCAGTTGATCCGTTTTTTCCTCAAAAGATCAAACAGCCACATGGCTTCCGGTGTGAGCCTCCTTCTCGCTAGATCCCTTCTTTCTATTCCTTTCTAATGCTCATCATCTCTTCTTCTCTTCTTTTTCGGATTATTTTTTGTCTATTTTATCTTTGGTGGATTTACCATAAAAACGGGCTTTATTGACGCACGAGGTGCCCTAATCTGCCACCAAAATTGGCTCCTGGATAAGAGAAAAAGTTCCCGAAATATACCCTACCGATTTCAATTTGTTGTTTTTTGAGGTGGGCGACGACTGTTTACGCGATGACAGCTATTTGCTCATGTTCCTGTTGAATTAATTTCTCAATTGCTTGATTAGTCATCAACTCTGCCTTCGCCCATGGTTAAGACTCGGGACTCTATTGTGCTTTAAACCTAATGGCCTTCACTCAACAGACCGAGGGGAGGGTCTATTAATGGGCCCATCCAATTCATATTTTGGTCTTTTTTCGAGTTTTAACCCGACTGCGTCAGCTCCTTATCAAAAAACGATAAAAATTGAATGCGAAATGTCAAATTTGAACCACTTGTTGTATTTAATTCAAAAGACGATGATATTTTTTTGACTATAAAGGATCTTCATTCATCTTTATCTTTTGATTATGTTTTTGAAGTTCTTTTATCGGGTAAAAGAAAACTACCCGACTGGCGCCAGTCTTTTGTCCACGTGACTTTCTTTTCCTATCATTTCCTATCTTTTTATTCGCTTCGTCGTTTCTTTACACTCAGACGTTTCGAGATCAAATGGCTGTTTGTGGGATTACACCGACTGTCTATGAGACACAAAGGCTTCCTTTTTTCATGAAGATCTTTCTTCTATATTTAACCAGAGAGGGACATCTTATCTAGAGAGAAAGAAAGAAAGAAATTCTTAATGTTTGGGTTCAATCTTCGGATAAAAATATCTCCTTCGAACGGGTTCCATTCGCCAGACGATCTATTAACTTTCATCCCGTAAACAGTCATATTCTTTTCTTATTCTCGATATAGATGAATCAGGATGATCGAGTTAATCTCCTCGCCCCGCCTTTCTCGATATCTCTGTTCGTAATTTCTCTTGGTACCAAGCTCTCGCCGTATTTGTATATCCATCCACGAGTCATTTCGATCTTTGAAGCCATTTCCGTCTCTCTTATTTGATTTTATGTTTGTTTGACACATTTTTTGAAGAATTAACGCTTTTTTTTAACGAATTCTTTTTCATATCTCTCACCGTTCTCTCATCTCTTATCCGAAACATCGCTGTCTCTTATCGATCCTTTAACCATCATTTCTCCTCCTCGTCGTCTCTCTATTATTTATTTTCTTTTCAGTTTATGTCTATGGTCGAGTTGCGACGCAACTCGCTCCCCCATCTTGGAGTCCTGCCGCTTGCTGCTTCTCCTCCCGTTTGGCGAAAAACTTCGCATCCGCCACTCTTCCCTCCTCCATCGGGGGAGGTTCCTTTCGATGCCGAATGTCATATGGATGTATGCTTCTTTTTCTCGACTCCAATGAATTCGTTTAGAATGCGCATCAACACGTATCAACGGAAGTTTATCATCGAATGATAACCGAGACAGAGTGTATGACGGCTCTAGTCAAAACGATAACCGCTGAAGCGAAGAGCGTCATCAAGGCTGAAACGTGAGTAGAAGGGAGAGGAAATTGAGAGTGCCGATGGCCGGGAAATTAGCTTTGGACGAGATTTCTCCTTTCAGCTGCTCACTTTTTCTATTGGATAAAGGAGAACTCGTGGCAAGAGTCTTCGATAAGGGAGGCGAATTGAAGGAGATTCGTATTCCGGAAGGATATGGAGTCGTTGGTCGAGTAGCCAAGACGAAATGTATGATGAATGTTCGAGACGTCGGCAGGTATGTGTTGAGGTCGAAAAGTGTCAGTTGGTCGTTGAGCCGGCTCAATCCATCAATTGTATCAGCTGGAACACCCCCGCAGGAAATAAGGAAACGAGAGTCAAAAGTCGACGAGGGGGCGGCCCCCGGGAGGCACTTAACGATCTCTGAGAGCCTCTACATCCCTCATATCATTCTTCAGATGCCCCTTCTTCTACTGTGGTATTGATAATATTACTGGCTTTGTGACCCGGAGCATTCTCTGCTTCCCCGTCATCGACAACGCAGGTCCGTTTTTCTTCGAATCTATCGATAGCCTGTTCTCCGTATGAAATATCGCCGGAACCGTGGCGAAACATCAGTTCTTTTCGGTTCCGTGTTACACTGTAACACCGCAAAGGATATAATTTTTTCCAATTTACCTTTATGAGCAAGTTAGATTCTGTCAGATGAGAAAATAGATAAAGTGTGCCGCCATAGCTCAGTCGGTTAGAGCGTGGGTCTAATAAGCCCAAGGTCGCAGGTTCGACCCCTGCTGGCGGCAAAACATTTTTTGTGTTGGTTTTATATCGGCTATACCATATCATAACCGCTCTTTGATCTCTTCGGACTGACCTGCCAAAGGTACAATGCCTCCTCCCTAAGGTGACCATCGATCAACCAGGTGGTGTTTGTCGAGTACTCAACAGAGCAGCCATCTGTAATTTTTCTCGCCTCATTTGTAGGTCGTTCGAGGGGTCAGCGGAGTTGTTTGTGCCAGTCGCTGGTTGAGCTAGTGACCCTAACGTTTGTACAGCTGAAACTAAAACTTGATCAACAGGACTGTTCCCCCGGGGCCAGTCACATGTTTCATTCTTTCCTGCTCACGGAAATGACTCTCACTCAAATATTTGAACTCATTTCTGATCCTCTGCTTTTCAACTCACTATTGTCTCTCCAATTCATTTTTGGTTAAAAAGTGCGCTCTTTGGCGCCGACCAGCTGTCCCCAGAAACCGATAAAAACACGGCGACACGAGGGCCACTAGCCGCCTAATTTCACCTGGGAACTCCTTCTCTTTATCGACCTTTTTCTCCCATCGAACAGGTGCATTTGCTGATGTTGTTAGCTATCCTATTTTGCCTTCCTTCGTCTGTTTTGACATTGTCTATTCTCTCATTAGCTCTTCTTCTTTTCTTCATTTTGAACGGAATGAAGGTAGCAGCGAAAAGTCGAGTAATTAATTAGAATTTACGGTTGACTGCGTCGGTCGGAAAACAGTTGAGGGGGAGGGCAGGGAGGGAATCTAATCAGCCGACAAAGTTGATTTTAGGGGGCGAGGTTTCTCCTTTCTTTCTTTACGAGGAAATGGGCGAACGACTCCCGGAGGAGACGGAAGGGGAGAGAAAGAGAGAGAGAAAGAGAGAGTCGACAATTGATAAGCCGTCCCTTTTATGGCCTCTCTTCTCCTTCTTCGCTCCTTTTTCTCAACTTTGTTTTCCCTTTTAAAAGATCGATTTATTGCATGTTTTTCTCCCTAAAAGGGAAGTCATCGAAGCCAAAACAAAATCCCTAAATTACAATATTTTAGGTGTCTTCGTTGGCGTCGTTGAACTTTGTAATAAAGAGGGCAAAAGTGGCTTCACTCGGCACGACGAACAGCGGGCGAAGGTCTTCTCCGTCTACTGTGCCAACAGTCTTTCACACGTAAGTCTCCTGATTACTCATTATGACAAATAGCCCATACAAATTTTTATGGAAAATACTCAATTCCCTTTTAAACAAAAGACTACCGTATGTCCCTGATTCATTACGGATTATCTTGTTAATCAAATTTGAAACCAAAGCTCCTCTACTTCTCCTTTTTTGAGATAGGTTTTCATCAAATTATGTTTCCATTTCTTTCAATTTATATAAAAAGGATAAAATTCACTGTTTAATAGGCATTCCACGGGAAGTTATTAGACAAATTCGGATCGTAAATTTCTCTCCCCTTTGTTAGTTCTTTCACACATATCTTTCTTTTAAATTATTGGGGCGTCTGTTACCTTAATCCTTTCATCAGAATGTCCTTGATGTCGTCGACTGTTTGTTTCAAAGAGATTACCGTATTCCCTTCCTTTTTCCCCCAAAACGGGTCCGATTGATCTGATCCCACAAAACTGACCTTTTCGCTTCAAACGCTGCTTTTGACCATCCAGAGCGTCCTTTTGACGCCTAAAAATTTGAATAATCCGTCATGTTGATCAGCCATCCGGTAGCGTTTTCCACCACTGGTTGACGAAGAATGAGCTTTCAGTGTATCCTCTTACAAAAAATCAAGGAGGCGCAGCTCCGAACGCATATGGCCGGTGAATATGTCGTCAAGGATTCTCCTCTTACTGTAACTATTTCTCTTCTTCTTGCTTTTAATTCGACGTTTAAGGTCGACCCAATGGAGCTCGCCCGTCTTTCAATTCAGAAAATCAAGCCTTGGCATCAGATCGACCATCGCTTTGCGACCTTTTCCTTCCCTCCTCGACAGATTGGAGGAAATCTTGACTATGTCTCGGCTGCTATGACCATGTTCAATGTAATCATTCCCATGAAAGAAGAATTTCTTTAGGATCTTGGCTTCATACAGTTGTATGGAATGAGGCAAGAGACATTGGCCAACTTTGTTCTTCGCGTTGCCAATGGCTACCGCGATGTCCATTATCACAACTGGTCGCATGCCTTCGCTGTTGCCCACTTCGCGTGGAATGCATTGAGAACAGCGAAAGTCCGAAGTGCTCTCCATGAATTGGAGCGTCTCGCTCTGCTGATCGCCTGTCTTTGTCACGATATCGACCATCGAGGGACGAATAATAAGTTTCAATTGGAGAGGGTTAGATTGTTCTCTCTCTGTTAATTCTTCTTTAGCAAACTCCACTGGCTCAATTATATAGCAGCGAGGGAAGCGTCTTAGAACGACATCATTATGCCCAAACGGTGGCCATCCTGCAGTCGGTCGAGTGCAATATACTTCAGTCTCTGACTCGAACACAGTTCCAATGTGTTTTGAATCATATTCGGGAATGTATTCTGGCGACGGACATCGCAGTCCACATGACGAAGGTTGATCGATTCAAGCGACTTGTAGAGGGTATATTTAGAATTTCGACGACATGAAAGCCGCTTTTTCAGTCGGCTACAATGATCTCAACTCAAAACATCACTATCTGCTGATGTGTTTAATCATGACAACCAGTGATCTCTCCGACCAATCTAAGGATTTCACAAATGCCAAGGCGATAGCCGAGAACATCTATCGAGAGTTCTTTTCCCAAGGTGACATGGAAAAGGCCCATGGAACGGAGCCGATGGCGATGATGGATCGCGAGAAGGCCAATGTGGCCCAAATTCAGCTAGAGTTCATGGACAATGTCGCCGTGCCTGTCTTCGATCTTTTTGCGAAACTCGTCCCCGATGGAGAACCTATATATAACTCTATTCGGCACAATCGACAATGTTGGAAGACATTGGACGAGATACTCGACGCTCGGGATGAGATGGTATTGGGATTGGATTACCTACATGATGAGAAATTGGAAAAAGAAGTTCTTGAAGAAGTTGAACGGAAGAATCGAGAAGAATATGATGAGGAAGAGGAAGAAGAAATGGAGGTAAAGAAATAAAGGGAAAAGAAAAAAGATTTCAGGATGAAATGATCTCGAACCACATTCTTCGGTGATGTTTTCGTCTTTAGTTTCGGTGTCTCGCACTACGGGTTCTCCATACATCTCCTCCATTTTCTCCCCTTTTCTCATCATTCCGTGATATTCCGTCATATTCCTATCCGTCCTATCTTTTGCCTTATGGTTCTATCATATCCTGTCCTTTTCTTTTTTTACCCTTTCTCAATTTCATTCCAAAATCATCATGTTCTGCAATCAGTTGAGTCAATAAATATTTATTTGTTCTCTTCTCGTCCCTCAAATCGCCATTTTCCGGTCAATTATCTTTCGAAGGCTGTTTAATCCATTGAGTTCTGATAATCGACAATCGACATCAAACACTGACTCAGCCTCCTTGTGACTGATCGGTCGGCGAGTTTCTGTAATTCTTACTCTTCTTTTCAAAAAACTTACATCACTTGATTGCTCTTTCCTTTCATTGAGTCCCGTAGCAGATTCAGTTGACTGAGTATTCAATGTTTCATTTTCGTTACAGGATCATCATTATTTTCTTCTTCCTGCATTCCTAAACATTTTGCCCTATTCATATTTTTCGCCCCGTCTGATGCCGTTTTGTTTGCTCTGTTCGAATCGCCGGTCGTCGTTTTATATTCGCTGAGAGAACATTGTCTCCCTCGTCGATTAGAAGAGATTTAGCCTTGCTATTTATCGATTTCTTAAGTTTACAATCGATTGCCCCGCTACTTTGTCACCAATCGAGTCACTCAATCAAACGGGGCTCTCCTATACGATGTCTTTTTGATACGTAGGCGATTGTTATGCTTTTTGAGATCTTTCTGTTGACATTCGGGTAATAAAAATAGGGATTTGTCAGTACTTCTATTTCTCAATACCAAAGTGCCTCCTGTCTAGTTCCTCGCTTTTCACTTTCGCACCGGACGGTACGCCCGCGACCATAACACTCTGCCAGCTGTCGATCGGATGTTCGCGATATTTCTCCCTAATGGGCGAAGATTTCCCCCGAGTTGATGTATCAGTTTGCTTTGTCTTATCTATCCTAACCAGCTGAGTTGACCGTTTGTCCCGTTTTTCCATTCTTTTGTGTACTTTTGTTCATTTTTGAAATCTGAGAGCTGTATGCATAATTGTCTCAGCCTTTTGTGGCGCACTACAGAAAGAATCCATTCATGTTCTCATTTTTTTGTTTTGAGTATGTCAAAACAAGGAAAATAGCTATGTAGGCTACATTTCACCATCCCGTATTTTTCTTTTCTAATTTATTGATATGCTCTCAAATAATATGTACCTTATTTACTATTTCTGAAAACTCACAAATGTTGTAACCAAAATTTTATGTTGCAGCAACATTGAAAAGATTAATGTATCCTATGCACCTATCTCTCATATCATGTTTTGACATTTTAACACCAAACGTTTCCCTCTGCTTTTCAGCCATCTCATCAAATTTCTCCCTTTTGCCTGCTAATTGTTAGAGACTCTGTTCTCTTCCCAGGTCATCAACACCCGCCCACTGCTTGCCATTATAATGTCGGACGGTAATGTGAGCTGCCCAATCTGCTTTTGCGAATATGGTGAGTCTTTTTATAGAGTACTTTATATTGTATTTAGATAACGAGAAGCATATCCCCATTGTTGAACGATGTGGCCATAGTGTATGCCATCAGTGTCGAGTTGACGTGATAAAGCAGTCCCATCCTTGTTGTTGCTTGTGCCGAAATAATATAATCAAAAAATCGCCTTTTGTTAAAAATTTTTTGGCTAAAGGTGAGAGCTCAGTTTTGTGAATATGAGTTTTAGAACTCTTGGAATTAATCAGGAAAAAGGATTCTAAAGAGAAATCGAAAAAAGCTAAAAATGAAGGTGAATTATTCCTTATGGTTTATTGTTGTTGATTCAATGTCGTCAGAGAAAGATATTACTTTCATGCTGCATTTTTTTTCAGAGCTGGAGGTAACTATCAATCAATTAAGGAAGCAGCTGATGACGCAGAAAAATTTAGCCGAAGGTTTACAATATTTTTTTACAATATACTTTTTATTAGAAAGAGAATGGTGCCTAGTCATACAAGTCCACAAAAGTCTTCAAGAAAATATGGAATTACAGAAACGAGTTGAACATCTAGAAGGTTAGTTAGTTGTTAACATTTTTGGCCCCGCTACAGTCTGTGTCTCTCTACTTGGTGTGTTCTCTTACTAGCTAGTTGCGATATATGATAGAGTTTATCCGCATTGGTTATCAAGTGTCATATAACAGTTTATTTAGCTGAAAAAAAGCTGATGGAAATTTCAAAGGAGCAAGAAAAACTGATTGGACGTCTCACAGAAGCTGAGAGTAAGTTAGCAGAAGCTCAGGTTACGGCAGAACGTAAGTGTTCTAATCATTGTAGTTCCTTATTCAGATTATAATGGGTTATACCATAAATTAAAACGGGACTATCAAAGACTTTCCGGTAAATCTATGGAAAAGGAAAATGAGCCAAGGATCAAAAGCACCAGGTTAATTAAAAGTGAGTTTAACGTCACATGGGATGTACTGGTTTAGATAATGACAACAATTTTAAAAGGATCGGCGAAGTAATACAACTTGATGATGATCTCCAGCTTATTAAATACGCCGACTAATTGACTGACGAGGTACTATGCGGGTTTCACAAATATTTAGTGCTATGAGCAGTTAGTAATGAACTCAAAAACATAAGTGTCTATTTATCAGTTGATTCATTCAGAAAGAAAATTACAAAAAATGGATGTTTATTGCGTAACTTGATAAACTTAATGAACATGAGGGAAGGAATTTTCTTCTTCGATGGGAGCCTGGTTGTCGAGGGAAATAGCTTCGAGCCATCGACTGACGAACTGGATAGAGGCCTGCTTCGAGTCTTGCGCCATTTGTGGTGGAAAGTTGAAGGGATTTGGACGATCATCGACACGAGCGGAGTCACGCCAGCGGCGAGGGACAAAAAGACGACGACAGCGAGGAGAAATATGATTTGGAGGAGGGAGAAGAGACACGGGACCGTAAACAAAATGAGAGCTTTCGGTTGCTTGATCACTGCAGTGAATCCTTTCGAGAGAGAACGTCAACCAGCTTTCCTTCTCTTTTTCTTGTTTTTCCTCTTCACCCATTTCTTTTACCTCCTTCTCTTGTGATTCATCCAAACTATGAAGAAAGTAGTCGGCTACGGCTCGAGCGAAGTCGACCGTTGACTTTTTATCCCATTCGGCCATCAACTGCTCCCATTTCTGATCAAATTCCATTGAGTCGACGGAACTATTTCTCAGTTTCCGCAACATCATAACAGCATCTTCAAGACTAATGATTCGATCGAGACGGATAGACTGCGTGTCGCGATCATGGAGTTTGTCGCGCATCTGTTTCATTTGTTGTAGGATATCAGCGAGTTCTGCAAGTTGATTGGCCGGTGTCAAGATGTAATTGTAGCAGCAGCCGGCAAAGAAGCGGTTCATTCGAATACAGGCTGTATTCACGTCCTCTAGCTTGTCATAAAGACAATCCAGCTGATGAAGCCGTGGTTGTCTGATGGCTTCTGGTCGAAAAATACGCATTTCGGCGACGACTTTGCCCTTTTCGACACATAAAGAAATGATCTCATTTGCCATGTCTTCGCCGTCCGACGACAGTACCACAATGCCCCAGCGACGATTCATCAAATCATCCTAAAGTATACACAAAAAGAAAAGACGGGACAAACGAGTAGGTCTTTCTCCCGCCATAACAGATTTCCGTAGAATTCTTCGCGAGCCGTTTGTCGATCGAGTCCCGTCTTATAAGTTCGTTTAAATATCTCCTGCTGAACAAAGTTAGATTTCTTCTGTGACGATGACGATAGTTGAGATTTCGGAGGCGGTGGTACTGAAGCGTAGGATGTCTTCGGTCTCGATAGCCAGGCAGTTTGCTCTTCCGAAGACATCTTCTTCCATTCGATGGTCGCTAATTCGAGAAGCATTTTGTGCGATAGACGACGGCCGGCTTGAAACTCATAAAAAGCCCTTTTTGAATTAGCGAATAGGTGGAATCCGTTCGTTTTTTTCTTGCCCATTCGACCATATGTGGCAACAACAAAAGTCAGAAATGAAAAATCTTTACGACAGCCTTACTCGTTGAAATTGAGATTAAATCGGTAAACACTTCATTTCCATGTCCGCCATTCTTGAGAATCGTCGTTATCCGCAAGACCCTTCAGTCAATTGTCGGACTAGTACTGTGACCGAGGTTGACTTTTTCTTCAATTAATTGATAGATTTCCGATCGACTCGTTAAACAATTTCTGACGATGCCGTCCGAATCGGCCTTTAGTTTATCGCTGACAATTCTTCCCCATGAGACACTGGATGTTATAGTGACGCCGTTGGAAGGGGAAGAAATTGAAAAAAAATATGGCAACGATACCTATCGTATGCTCTTTCGACATCATCAGAAAAAACAAATAGTCGATTTGGAAATACAGAAACAACTGGAGTTGGAACATAGACGTGTAAAGGAGAAGATGGTACGTCCTATTGTTATTCCAAATCTCGAAAATAATCAATTCTCCGAGAAGACAACAAAGACGGTGACGACAACAAAAAGTCGCCTCAGCTCTTCTCTTTGGTCGCTCGGCTCCAGTACTAGTCTCTAAATCGCATAATAAAATTTTCATTTTTATTTTTTGTTTTTGGCACATTATAATTATATGTCTGTAGTAATTTTTGAATGATCGTTTTTTTAATCACAATTTTATGTTTTCAGCAGCTGACAAGGAAAATAAATTTTAAAACTATGACAAGACAATTATGTTCAATGAGGTTCTTGAAACGAAACTTTAAAAACCTACAGTCAATTTACTTATTTTTGCTAGCATATTTCCCTTTTCTATTTCATTGTTTTAATTTACTGACTCTTTGAGGGGATTATGTGATAGTTTCCGTTTGCTTCTTTTTAGTTACCATGCTAGTTTTAGGCAACATGTCCAAGGTCGAAGAACATCAAGAGGATATCTCTGACAATGAAGAGGTAGAAGTTGAGCTTACCGAAGAGCAAAAGAAAATTATGGCAGCTGCTGGTGTTGGCGAGGGTGACAAAGCTTCAAAGTTAAGTCGTAATGAAAAGAAGGTTAGTTTTGTATTTATTTTCATTTACGCTTTTCTACATGATGTTTCCGTTGCTGAAAAAGGCTTGAAGACGTAGATTTTCCTAAAAAAAAAAACCTATTCATGTCTTATAGGCCCGAAAAATGTTTTCCAAGCTTGGCTTGAAGCCTGTGCACGGCATTACGCGTGTGGCCATTCGTAAGTCGAAGAATATTCTCTTCGTAATTGACAAACCGGATGTGTACATGAGTCCTGGAGCAGATACTTACATTGTCTTTGGTGAAGCAAGAATGGAAGACCTTGGTCATAGGCAGCACTTGAATAATCTTGATAGGTTCAAGCCGTCTGAAATGCCCTCTACATCGGCAGCTCCTGCTGCTGTAGAAGAAGAAGGTGGCGAGGTTAGTTTTTTATATGTAGATACATTATTTATTTAAAAAAAATCTAGGAAGATGCTACTGGTGTCGATGAAAAGGACATTGAACTTGTCATGTCACAGGCCAACACGACCCGAAACAAAGCAATTAGAGCTTTACGTGATTCGAGCAACGATTTGGTTAATGCGATCATGTCGCTTACCATGTAGTGTCCGACACCATAATATTTATTGTTACTATGAGAATACAGATATTGTGTATATATCTTGTTTAGTTTCTGCTTTTTCATTAGAAATTTTGCTCTGTGTGAAACAAAAATCTTCTAGCTGTCTCGAATTTTGCACGCAAATATACTAATTGAATTGAGAATTGTGATTATACACGTTGCCATCGTTTTTCTCTCGAACCTTTCATCCAGACATCATTCGGTAGGTGAATAGACTGCAATCAGAAGTTTTCCAAAGGTGATAAATTATATTTTCTAATCTTGATGTTTTTCTCGCAAAGTTACAGGTTATTTATGCTTATATAGATTCATGGAACTTTTCTATCACATTGTCGACTGGTCCTTAAATCTTTTAATCCTTATACTTGATGTTCGATTGTTGATTGTTTTCATCACTTGTAAGGAAGGAAAAATGCTATTTAATTTGATGATATTTCTTATTATAAATGACTGTCTAGGAACAAGTGTGCTCTTCTGGCACGATATTCCCAGTTATTTTATTGGTTATTCAATTATTCAAGATGGTGAGAGTACTTAAGTATAAGGAAACTTTCAGTCTACATCCTCTATGTTATAGCCGTCGTCTGCCAATCCCTTCAGTTCTTTTATGGTCTGCTGATGCTTCCGTTATTTTGTCTATCCAATTGTGCCGCTATTCAGTTTCCATTATGGTTCAAACAGACACGAACTCGGTTGACTGCCATTATCGTGATTGTTCTCTATCTCATCACATCTCTCATGATTGGTAGTTTCTTCTCATCTTCTTTTTAACATTTCAGTACCATTGTTTACTACTTGTTGTGCTTATTCTTATGATAATCAAATCAGAGCGTGGTATTATGACTACTCAAAACCTTATACAATAATTTATAAGAACGTTTTCTTCGCTCTTCAAATTTTTTGTACAGCAGTTATGGTTATCAGCGTTGTGTTTATACTTATCAAATTATGCCAGTTCAAGATATTTCTAACGAAAGCTGAGGTTTGTTGTATGATCATTAAAATTACATATGAAAAAGGTGTTTATATCTAAATACCTAGAAATTTTAGAGTAATAGTCAACAAATAGTCAATATACGAGCAACGCCTTCATTTCAAACGGATGAAGTAATAAAGCCTGGTCGAAAAGTAATTTGCCTTCTAATCTAGCTGATTCAATTATATAGAAATTAGTTTTCAATGCAAGCGAACGACTTGCAATAAGCTTCGTTCTTCTCGCTACTTGCTTTCTTCTTGGCACTGCTACGTTTAACTTCCTGGGATGGTGAGAAAAATTGGAAATCTAAAATTTTGTAATTCAGGACAAATACAACGTCTTCATGGATTACAATGCTGTGCAATCAATTAGGAAAGGCAAAATGGATAATCTACAGGTGTTTAGAAGAAAAAGGAAATAATAAACTTTTAGCATATTTCTTCCTGACGTTCGAAGAAACTTCTTCCATTTGTTTTGAAATGTTTTAATAAATTTGTTTTAAAACGATTGAAACACCTGTAGACATTTGCCAGTTTGTGTAAAAACGGAACGGCCACTAAATGACCAAGAGAAATAATGAAAACAGGCAAATACGGCCAAATGCAACTGTGGAAATGTCCCAAAAAGATATTGGCCGTTTTAGAAAATTCCAAAATGGAAACGATCCATTTCGGCCAAATTTGTACGTAATATATATTATTCTTTGAAGCACGGTCCGTAATGACAAATATTCTGTTTTACCTTTTCTTTTTATTTTCTAATTATACTACTTTTCAAAACAAAGAAAATAATAGAAAGGAAAGAGTGAAATAGCCTCTTTCTAAGGTGATTTTGTTGAAAATCCCAAAAAAAAAAATTGATTTAGTTTGTTGGCTGGCTACTTGTTTTATCTGAGGTGTATGAAACTACTATTTATAAAATAGACAACAATCCTTATCACTTCTGTTATAACTTTTTATCTTGATCAAGATTAAGAAAGAAACAGATTAAAGAAACATAAAAAAAAACTGAATAAAATTGTAAAAAAAATCTTCCATTATACAATTTTACCAGATTTAAATTTGTCATGGCTGTAGATATGTACGCAATTAAATTGTGCATTGTATGCCTACCCCTCCCCTCTCACTTTTGAAAACTACAATTTTGTTGTGTTGGTTATCTCAGTTTTCTCACCGTCAAAATGAAATTTCATTTTCCTTTTCTGGTTTCGAAATATTGTTTATAGTTTTTCTTCCTCGCACATTTAACAGTATATATTATTAAAAATGTAAATAAAAACATCTTTTAAATAAATGTTATTCTGAATTGTTTGTCAATATATCTATCTCCAAGTTCCAATGTTTTTATTCTTAATATTTTTATTGTTTAGATGGATTTATATAACATTAACGAAATAGTAAACGGTCTCGAATATAGTGTAGAATATGCACCATTAAATAAAACATCATGCCAAAAATGTTATTCAATTATTGGACATGTGAGTTATTTTTTCCCTGTCTTTATTAAAACGTTTTCAGAATTTTTTGCGCCTATCACAGAATCTACGAGGTACGGGTATCAGTCCGCGCTTTTTCCATTTGGATTGCTTTTTTGCAACATATAGAAGAAACAAAGATATCAACGAAGCTTCATTTCGTGGCATAGATGCTCTTCGTTGGGATGATCAAGTTTGTTATGCTTTTTTGTTTTAATAACTCACCAGGAACGTTTACGTGAGAAAATTAAAGAACAGCAAAAATCTTGCAATAAGCATACTGGAAATCTAGACGAAACTCTCAATTTACCTTGCTTTTCTGATTTTAAAGTTGAACACTCAAAAAGTAACAGGTTTGTTTTAATCAAGATATACTTTAATATTATTCAGAGGGAAGTGTGCTGACTGTGGAGAATATTTCAAACTAGGCGAACTAAAGTTTTGTTATAAATCCCGATGGACTCATAGATTGTGTTGTTTGAAGGAACGCCCTCATGTATTTTTTTTTCTTTTTTTTTAACTTTGTTTAGGGCTTTGTCGAAGATTTTAAAGGATTTGATAAACTAAAACCCGAAGCTCAAACTGAACTTCGAAGTCAATTTGATGGAAAAACAGCCGAGAACATTCCCCTCATTAGTGCTCTAGGCGATAATAATGTTGATTTAACTGCTGAAACATCGCAAGATGATGTTATTATCCCTCCTAAAACGAATTTGCCTACTATCAGGTGTCAACTTTGCGTATTGATAATAGTTATGCTTATTTAGAAAGACCCCAATAAGAGATGATACCGAATCGCCTCCACCAGAAGTTCCACTAATGAAAAAGTTCTGTTTTGACAAGCCGTCTGATAGTGGCGAAGAACTGAAAGCTAAATTAAAGCAACAATCTGACGTTATGTGGGAGATTAGAGAACAGTTGACTGATGCATTCGATAGATCGAAGATTATTGAGGTTTTGAAGTTTAACGGTCAAATGTATAATACAATGCATGAAAGATCAACTGATGAGGTAGGCTGATTGATTATATAACCATTTTGCATTTAGCTACTTACACATTTGGTAGATTGTGCAACATTCGGAAAACCTGCAAAATGCGATAAATGTACAAATGGCTTAATGATCTATAGGTTTGCCAAACAATTTTACATTTTTTTAGTTTGTCCCTTCGATCATATGGTTGTATTGGTTATGTTTCTGAATTTACTCGCTGTGTTAATATTGATCCAAATCCTCCACGATTACCTTTCCAGTTCCCTCCTAAATTTATCACCAAGTACCCTTTAGCTAAAAAATTGCAACTAAATGTAATTATTATATGTTTTCTCTTTAGTTTATCTTTATTTAGAGATTCGCAAAACGGCTCTATCCTGTGGAACATCAAGATGCTCGAAAAAATGAAATGTTATCTTTGGATTTAAAATCTCGTGTTGCAACAGAACAATACATGGAAGGCATTAAACCAAATGGTGAATTTTTCTAATGGTTTAGATGTAATTATTTTAGTGGATGAACATGGAGTCAGTAAAAAAATTGTAAAATTTGGAACTGCTGTAGATGGAGAATTTGAAAGAGCTGCCCAGTGTCATGTTTATCGTGATGAAGAAGGTAAGATATAATACCAATTGAATTTTTTCCTTAGGTACATTATATTCGACCACTCTTCATCAAACTGATGTTTTAATGAACTCAAATTCATACTTCAAAATGCAAATTCTAAAAGATGACGTCTCTGATAATTATTATGTGTTTACCTCCTGGGGAAGAATTGGAACAAATCGTGGAGGCAAACATACGATTTCATATTATAACCCCAAGGGAGCTGTTAATTACTTTTACGAGTAAGTTATTTTTTTGTATATTTATGTTACAGCACCTTCAAAGAAAAAACCTTCAATAACTGGCATGAAAGAAAGTATTTTGTTAAGAAGCCTGGAGGTTATATGCTTGTTGAAACAGATTATTCTGAACTAGTTCGTTTTCAAAGATATAGTTTTACAACTTTTAAATTAAGGAAAATGTGAAGCAGAATAGTGTTGTCCCTGGCTCACAGACAAAATTACATAGAGCCATTAAAGAGCTAATTTTAATGATATCTGATCTCCGAAATATTAACAACGCTATGAACAATGTTCTTAAGGTTCGTTTTGAATATTCATATTATATTTAATTTCAGTTGGATACTACTCGGATGCCACTAGGAAAACTATCGAAGCAGCAAATTACTAATGCGTATGTTGTCCTTACAGAAGCGCAAAATGTAAAACTAGTTATTTTTATGTCTAGAATAATTTTCAGCTGATTACAAATGGTGGAGCTCAACAGGATGTTCTAGATGCTACTAATAGGTTCTATAGTTTAGTGCCACACGATTTTGGCATGAATAATGCAGATCTTCTCGACAATATGGAAATCATTAAGGTTAGCTTTGTTGTAAACTATTTCAATTTATTTTCAGAAAAAGTGCGAAATGTTAGATTCTTTGATTGACTTCCAACTTGCATATGATTTTCTTAATAAAAGTGACATGACTATGGATATTGATCCTGTTGATGTACATTATCAAAATTTGCATTGTAAAATGGAGGTATTTCATTCATTGAGAGTACATTTTCCTTATTTCAGTATGTTGAACCCTCATCTGACGAATACCAGTTGATTGAAAAATACTTGAAAAATTCTCATGGTGCCACACATGATTCATATAAACTAAAAGTTATTGATGTATGATTCTTCGCCAGTTAGAATTATTGTTATTTTTAGATTATTAGATTGGATAGGGAAGGTGAGGACGAGAAATTTATGAAACATTTGGGTAATCGAAAGCTTTTGTGGCACGGTTCTGGTAAGCTTCTTTAAATTGGTAGTACATGCTTACACCCTAGGCACGGGAAACTTTGTCGGAATTCTGTCTCAAGGTTTGCGAATTGCTCCTCCCGAAGCTCCTGTGGTATGTGTTTAACTGTTTTTTTAAATGTATTTGTCACCTTCAGCATGGTTACATGTTTGGAAAAGGTGTGTATTTTGCGGATATGGTTAGTAAATCTGCAAACTACTGTAGTGTAAATAGAACTGTAAGTCATAATGTAAATTGTTTAACTACGTTAAAGAACTCTGATGGTCTCATTTTGTTGTGTGACGTTGCTCTCGGAAATATGCAGTTAGAATATCATGCGAAAAACATAAGCAAACCTAAAGCTGGTTTCAGTTCTGTCAAAGGTTTGAAAAAAAAATTTTGAGAATTATTTTAGGTTGTGGTCGAAATTACCCAATTGACGATGTATATAATCATCCCGATGGCTATACAATGGCTTTAAATGGCATTACAACTGACAATGCAAACATTGATAGCTTTCAATTAATCTATAACGAGTATGTTATTTTAATTTTTAGTTTTAATTATAGGTACATTGTATACAATGTAAACCAAATCAGAATGAAATATATCGTACGGGCAAACTTCAAGTACAGGTAATAATGATTTGGTCTCAGAGCAGTGATCAATTTTGTGTCATTTGTAACATAAACGCATAAAGTTTTCATGAAATCTTCCTTTTACAAGGGTACAAAAACAAAAACAAAAACAACCAATACTCACAGAAACTATCATCTAAAAATAATTGATTTTTTTCACTTAGTTACCAGAAAAGAAATTAAAGAAGCCAGTGTTATCTGGAGTAGTGTTTGAATCTCCTTCAAAAAAATTGAACTGTTCTTGCTCGTTGTTTGTCGAGTCAAAATTAAAATCAAAACCTCCTAAAATAATAAATATTATAAAATACAAACAAAAAAAACCTGGAGCATCATTCATCTCAGTATCACCGTCAAACATTGAGAAAGAAAAGCCATCACCACCAGCTCCTTTATCCTTATCTCCACCAATCAATGACAGGAAATCTCCACCAGGATCTGTAAATATACATGGGTGTGAAAACATTATTACCATTACTGTTCAAGCTTATATCAAGGATATTGTCGGTAAACCCTTCATTACCTTCCATTTCTCTAATAGGTTCCACATTTGACTAAAAAACTTTCAATAATAATCAAAAATACTCTACTTATGTACTTTTTGGGCAAAAACATAATCAGTTTCAATATAAAACCTAACAGTAAGAAAACTAACTAACCTGTGAAAACGAAGAATCTTCTGGGTATTGATTATTTGAATGGATTATTTCTTCCTGATTAATTACTACATTTTCTTCTGGTATGGTATCAGTACAGGGTGTCACCATTTCCTGAAAGTTTTTTTTTCCAAACAAAAAATAGCAAAACCTCTTCTAACTGCCTAACATTCTCATTTATAGCAGTTTGTATGATGTTATACTGTTCCTCAGCCATATCTTCATCGACAATGGTGTTAGCAATTTCTGCATCCTAAAGCACTATCAAAAAGTCGCTCATACTATTACCTGTGTAACTACCAAAGAGTCTTGCACAGGGCATTCATTAGAATCCTTTTCGCCATTTTCATGAACAGTTTGCTGTGTCTCTATAGGTAGTCCATATGCAGTTGCTGCTGTCATTAATCCAAAAGTCTGCAAAAAGAAATTAACAAATTATCTCCTACTGTATCAAGATCACAGGCAGAATCATCCCATGGTTGTGAACTGGACTCTTCTAGTTGAGAACGAATTTGCTCTTTTTCAATAAGATGTTTCTTATAAGTGTCGGCACTATCGTATAACTTTAGTAATGTTTTGCAGAGCTTCATCATTGTTTTACGCATCTCAAACGGCTTTGCATTTTGTACTAAAAATAAAAATAAACTTAGAAAAACAAGCATACTTTTTGTAACAACTTCTTCTTTCTGTCGAATAATTAAATCTCGTTCATTTTGTGACTCTTTCAAACGACATCGGAGATCTTCTATGATCTTAACTGCCTAAAAACAAATAATTTGCAGAAAAATTAATAAACGTTGGTATTAGCGTTTAACTTCGGCGAAGCAAGACAAAGTTCATTCACTCTATTCAAAGTCATGCTTAATTCATTTGTGACAGTATTCCAATGTGTTTGTTTTTTTGCTATTTGAGCTTCAAGGCATATATTCTGATTGTTTATTTGGTTGGAACAAATAGTGAGAGATCGACAAGATGACATCAAACTAAAGAAATTTAACAAGAAATTTTCTTACTTTTCTACGGTAGCCTGAGCTAATTGCAACTTTAAATAAAGACCATTGTGCTCACATTGCAAATTAGCCAGAAGCATTTTCTTTTCTGCTAGATTGTTAGCAGCTATACGATTTCTGTCACTAACACCTAAAAACAATTTTTAGAAATAAAAACTTACATTTGAATACTTCTTCCAAACTTTTAGTCCTGCTATATCCTTCACATGAAGCAACAACTGAAATGTATAAATTTCCTGATTCAACATACCAACTGCCTTAGCTACAACTATGTTATCGGAAATTATCTTCTTCTCTTCTTCAGATAATTCAGAAATATTTAAAGCTCTTTCTCCTAAGGCTATCATCTAAATATAAAAAAAACTGCTTTACATACAGGAATACTTTATAAAGTTGAAGGGTAGGACCATCCATCACTGATACGTCCATTCTTATTTCTAGAGATGTAAAATGATAGAAGTAAATCTGAAAAAAAGACAATCTGAATTGGATTCCGTAAATACGTAAAGATAAACTAAAGAAAAACAAAAATGCAAACAATTTGACCGTATTAAATGTCTGCCTTATAAATTACAAAACCCAGCAAAAAACAGTGAAATAAATAGAATCAAAAAATAAAATGAGAAAAACTTCATAAAGAGTGAATAAAAAAAACAGCCATATGTGGTTACATATTTTCGGAAATACGAAGATTTTTTGGATTTTTAGGGGGGATACTGTAAGGGGCCCAAAAATTTTTGCGGTTTTTTTTGAAATGGACTATAGTCTATTTCCAGTGGAAAAAATCGGCCCGCAAGGCCTATTGCGCGTTTTCCTTTAATATTTCGAGACTCTGCCTCTTTTTAATCTTTATAGTTTTTTTTTCGCTATTTTCTGTTTAAAATTTTTTATCTTGTGCTATCGATAAAAAGTCGATACAGTGAATGTGCATTATGAAAATATCTTTAAAGGAAAACTAAAGAGTAAAAGATGCAGTATCTCGAAAAATTAAAGGAGAACGCGCAATGGGTCTTGCGGGCCGATTTTTTTCCGTTGGAAATAGACTATATATACTATAGTATTGTTCCTCAATAATATAGTTCCTTCGCGAATTTTACAGTACATTGGTTTGATTGTAATTCCATCTAATGGCAAATAAGCCTCGTATATTATGTATATATAGTCTATTTCCAACAGAAATGTCAGGCGTGTCGAGACCTATTTACGCGTTTACTTTAATTTTTTCAAGAACAATCCTTTTTTTTTTATTTATGTTCTTTTCTTTTTTCTAATTAAACGACATATTTAGTACTAGTTGACCCTGAGGACCCCTACCTGACCCTAGATCCAAAAATTTTTCTTTCTAGAAATCGACTATTTAGGAATAATAAAGCATTCTAATTACATTTTCAATAGACTCGAAGCTTACTTTTATCATTTTTATTTAGGAAATAGAGTTTAGCCCAATATCATTGTAATTTATAAAGAATGGCATTTCACTACTTTTTGGTATCGTTCTGATTCACGTTCATCGTTTAAATTTCTTTTTTTAAAAATTCAGCATAAATACAAGGGATAAACTTAAAAAAGTCGAGTAAATCATGAAAAAATGTTACTTTCAAGTCAAAAGGAATTAACCTTTAAGCCTGACTTTACCGTTGGAAATAGACTATATATTGTTCATCTTTTATTTTTTGCATGAAGTTCGTGTTGCAATTAACTATTAATTGTTTTTTGTAGTTGTATTTTTGTTCTTTTCAATTTTTATTGTATGTGTTTTACAGATGGCACGAGAAATCATACGAGCTCCATCTCCAGCAAATCACACAACTGTTGTAACCACAAAAGCTGTTCCTCCAGTTACTCGAACAGATGCCGGTACTACCAGAGCTCCATCTCCTAGCACTCGAAAAAACGCCAGTACCACAAGAGCTCCATCTCCTAGCACTCGAACAAATACCAGTACCACAAGAGTTCCATCTCCTGCAAATCGAACAGATACTACGTCTACAAGATCTTCATCTACTACTACTCAAAAAAATGCCGTTATCACTAAAGCACCATCTCCTACAAACAGAATAAATCGTACTACCACCAGAGCTCCATCTCCTAGCACTCGAACAAATGCCAGTACCACAAGAGCTCCATCCCCTGCAAGTCGAACAGATACTACGTCTACAAGATCTTCGTCTACTACCGCTCGGATAAACGCGGTTACTCGAAGAACATCTCCGGCTATTTCTAGTCAGCGTATTGATCATAAAAAGGAATTTGAAAAAGCTAGTTGTGTTATTTTTACATATTCATTCGTTTTAGAAGCTCGAAGAAATCCAGTCTTCTCATCTTTTGGAACGCCGAGCCAACGAAATAGAACGTTTAGAATTAAAGGTATATGGTCTTATTTTCATTATATTTTTTAGAGAGCATTAGAAAATAAAGAAGTTGAAATTCAGCTGCTGTCTCGTGAGATAGACGATTTAAAACGAACTCTAAGAATGAAAGATGAAGAGTTAGTAAAGATAGATAACGAAAAAAGAAAGCTTCTAAATGATCTCGTCGATGCGAAGGTTATCTTTAGCAGGTTTCTTAAGAGCAATTCAGGGGCAAATTCGTGTGGTTGTTAGAACACGACCAACTCTTGAGGATGAGACAACTTCGTGTGAGCATTTATCATATCCTGCTCCGGACCAGCTCTTTCTTGATGCTGTTAGTGTTGTTTTAGGCTTAATCGATTTTTAGGGTACTAAGTATAAATATAAATTTCAAAAGGTTTTTGGGCCTAATTTCAGCCAAAAAAGAATTTTTGAAGATGTCGAAGAGTTTATTTTGGTAAGGCATTTTGATATTTCTAAGTTATATTGTAGTCTGTGTTACACGGTTATAATACTTCAATTATTGCATATGGACAGACTGGCAGTGGAAAAACTTTCACAATGCGTGGAGGAGATAATGATGATTTGTTAGGTATAATTCCTCGTTCTGTAAATTGTATCTTTGCAAATCAGAATCGATTGAAGGATATTGGTTGGACAGTTAGTTTATTTTGTCTATACTAATCAATTTTAAGTTCACTTTTACCGCATCTTATGTTGAAATATACAATGATGAAGTTTACGACTTGCTGGATAATAGAAAAAAAATAATGCTTAAAAAAGGTACATTAGATTCCGTTGATGAATTAGCAAGAATCCCGATAGAAACGCAAGAATCGGTTTGTTTTATCCCCTATATTCAAATATCATAGATCAAGCAGATTTTGAGAAAAGCCGATCGTTTCCGATCAGTCACAGCTACTCGTTGCAATGAGGAAAGCAGCAGAAGCCACGCTATTTTTGAACTGAGAATTGAAGGTACGAATTATATTATGAGTAAGTACATTATTTATTTATTACTTTTTTTTAGATCAAGGTGTTACAAGTGTCCTACATCTTGTTGATTTGGCTGGTTCTGAACGAGCTAAAGAATCAGGAGCTGAAGGAACAGCATTTAAAGAAATGACATATATAAATGCTAGCCTCAGTAATCTTCAGATGTGTATTCGCGCTCAATTGGAAAAGGTTAGCGGTTCTATATCTTATATATTTCAGTCACCACATGTACCTTACCGTAATTCCAAATTAACTAGACTTTTGAGTAATTCATTAGGTGCTGGAAGTTCCAAAACTCTAGTTATTGTAACATTGAATCCATCATTGTCCCAAGTTGGAGAAACAAAAAGAAGTCTTGATTTTGCAAATGAAGTAAGTTGCTTATATCAGTTGTGATAATTTTTCAGATGCAAAACACGAAGATTGGAGCCGCTATGAAGAACGACCTGTGATATTCATTTTAGAAGGTTTTACTTTTTATTTTTACACATATTCTGTAAATAAAATAAATATGAATTTCACTGTTCTAAGACAAAATTATTCATCTTGAACAGCGTCGTACAACAAAATTTTCTCATTCTAATTAATTTTAAACTTGTTGAAAATATATTTGGGCTATGCTGCATTTGATTTATGTACGATATGGTGGGCAGGATATATTTATAGTTATGGAGATACCTTACCTACAAATTTGACCATTGGGCGCGGATGACCTTCTCTGTACTTTTAGCTTAGTCTATACCAAGGTAGCCAAATATTTTGAAGACGTGCCACTATTAAAAATGAAATTCTTGAAATATTTGGTTTTAAAATGCACTAAACATCTGGAAAAATGTTTTTCTAGACTATTGGGATGCTCTGACATGGTTGAAAACTTTCCAGGCAGAGAAATTTGTGTTCTACTTTTTCTCCTTTCCAAACCACCTAACTCTTACCGATTCAAATTGTCAATAGTTTCAGAATTTTTCAGGGATCTCGTGGTGTAGTGGTTATCACATCTGTCTAACACACAGAAGGCCGGCGGTTCGAGCCCGCCCGAGATCATACTTTTTCGACT
This sequence comes from Oscheius sp. DF5120, assembly GCA_932521415.1. Taxonomy (NCBI): domain Eukaryota; kingdom Metazoa; phylum Nematoda; class Chromadorea; order Rhabditida; family Rhabditidae; genus Oscheius; species Oscheius sp. DF5120. The sequence continues at coordinate 2,174,321 of OW051463.1, forward strand.
CACCTTTCGTAAATATAAGAATGGGCAGGTACTTCTGTTTGTTATTGGATATTTTAACTTAAACTTTATTTAGTTATTATCAACTATAACTATTGTTTAAAAATTAAAAACAAGAGCATCTTATATTCGTAATAAATAGTAATATACTTCATAAATTTTTTGTTGTGTTTTAGAAGGCAGTACCATTCTTATACAGCATTAGGATAGTAGGTAAGCTTAAGATCTTTGCTAGTATATACCAATATCAATACATGTCATTTTTCTTGAGGTGTGCGAAAGCAAAGAAAACTAGATCCCACTTGAAAATACTTACTGATCCTTCTAACCCCTATTCTTGAATAATTACTATGAACCAATTAATATAAAATTTATCAAAAAGTAAAAAGATTTTATTATATGACATTGTTCAGGTCAAATAATTTAGTTTTGAAACGTAAAAATTATGCTTAGTTTTTTTTGTCATATTCTCGTTGCCTCATTTTATGTAACAATCAATTTTTATTATAAATCATTCAATGGCATAATTAATTCCTTCGTTAATGGCAGTGTATAACTTCGTCCGTAATATATGCCTCGTTGGATAGGAGGGTAAATCTAGTCTATTAAAACAGGTATGAGCTCTAGGTAAGCTGCATTCTTCACCCCATTTTTCAATTGTAAATCGTTTAGGTCCACTACTTCCTCGAAGCATAGAAAAGCCTTCGAATGGAATACTGGCTGTTCCAGTCACAAACTAGAATGGCTATTTGTCTGAAGAGCACTCACTTGTAAAAGTTTAAGTCTATCAGCGTTACTCATTTGCTCTACGGTACTCCAGAACCATTCGACGACGACGTGTTCATCATGATAACCGCCCTAAGTCACCGTTATAGTAGTAAATGTATGTACCTTGTATTCTGTGTTGCATCTCCAATCGTCAAGATTAATTTCAACTGATCCAGAGAGAACTAATTCAAGCTGATCAGGAGTGAAAACTCGAAGAAAGTCACGATCAATAATCTGTGAACTTATTTTTATATTTATCCGAGTACTTCATGGAGTCCTCGCAACAATGCCCTAGTCTGTCGTTGAACTCCGCCTTCGGCCTTCCATTTTGTCATCAAAGAAATGAATTCTTCTTTATTATCGTCACTCACAGCGAGATCACCTCCCGAGGGAAGAAGTTCTTTCTCCACCTTCTAAGAAGACTTATCTACTCCATCGTGTTACCTGTCCTTTGATCGTTTGAGTCGCAACAAAAGTCATTCCGAGTGATTCGTCGACGTTGTTCGATCGAAGCCACAACATGCTTCGATAGAAAGTTGGATCTTGTTCAGCGAAATCGTCAATTTCTATGGGTCTGAAATAATCCGATTATGAGTTCACTATTGCTTACAATTCCAGAAGTGTTTTGTAGAAAATAGAAGAGAAGAAGGTTTCGATGAGACAGCGATGAAGAAGAGCGAGACCGAGAATTCTGCCAGCCAACTCAAACCTGGAATAAAGATGTTCGAAAAACTTCAAAGCAAACCATTGCAAGTGTCGTTCCACCATAGTCGATTCGGAACTGATTTGAACAGTATACTTATCAGGAGCGGTATATTCAAAAAGACCATAGTAGGGATTGAATAATTCACGTGAAAGGAGAAAGAACAATTCGCGAGAGGGGCCGCCATAATCGAGACTAGAGAAGATATAAAGAAATGGAGAAACTGACCCATCTTCATCGTCGAAGCTGATCGACAGACGAGCTTTTTTTAGAAGAACCGGATCAACCACCAGAATTTGATCGAAGGCATCTCTCAAAAGTTGAGTTCGACTGAATTGTAATCTGAAAATGAATATTAAAGATGATAAAGTATTAGTTACTTCAGTTTTTGTGGTCCACATCCATATCCACTTCGTTGAAGAGACCCATAAAAATGATTAAGTTTCTCCTCTAATTCACTGATTGTCACAGGATCTTCTGCTTCAAGAATACTGAAGAAATGGATGCCCAAACTGAATGAGTACCTTATAGCCATTATGAGATCGACGTCATTGGCCATTCGATGTAAGGCGAGATGACCAAGTTTCTCTATCAGTCTCAACTTCTTTAGTATTTTAGGGGCCAAATCGGGCAGTCTTTTCTCTACGAGACTCGCAATCTCCTCCGTTCTATTCACAATATCCAACATGTTTCCATTATTATCCACCTAAGACTTTCTCTTCTCTTTTTCTTTTCTCACCGGTTGTCGTCGGACCGGTGGAGCACTCTTCCCTCTTTTTCTATCAGGGAGAGCAGTTGTTGGAAGACGCGGATCAAGAAGGGTCGTTCTTCGATTGCCGTGGTCGATGAAGACAACCCAAAATATTATTAGTACCTAGTTAAATAATTTTCTCACCGGCTTCGTGGCGCTGGCGCTCCAATTGGAAGGAAGGGGCTGAGTCGTGTCGGCGAAAAGATTCACAAACATGACAAAATCCTTTTGGGTCTCGAATTTTTCGCAAATATCACCACACTTCCGAATCCGATGAAGCATGTGCTTTAGTAAGGATGAGGCATTATAGAGATCCAAAGCAGTCTACAAAAATAATCAAAGGATGGGAAAGTACCGTATTCTCATGGAGGATACTGAAAAAATCTTCTCGATTGAGAAAGAGTTGAGCAGGACTAGAACAAAATGGAGGAGGATTTAGACCGACTGTTCGACGGGCCATCGAATATCTGTCAATGAGATTATCCACCATCTTCCCTACCTCTTTGAGACCGTCATATCGTCTTTTATCTTCATCCCCGGACGTTGCCAAGTTGTTTTCTTCGTCACGTGATCGATATAAAATGTCCGTCCGGATCGGTCAGTACATGCTTCCCACCCTGCCAGGAATGGAGGATAAGTGGACAAAAAAACCTTTAGGAAGGGGAGGAAGGGATTCGATTAAAAATTGAGAAGAAGAAGATTCGCTGGAAGATGATTGACTCATCGAAGAACCAGAAGAAGAGGGAGTAACGGCCGAAGAGAGCCATGCCATATTGGGAGAATCTGTTATTTGATTGAGAGTCAATAAAAAATACCGTTTTCTGGTTGAATGGCGACTGAAATATGCAAAGAAAAGGCTTCTTTATGTCCCGTCGCGACGGCTATGTTTAAATTTCTGAAGATGGAATGATTCGACGACGGCGCTAATTCTTTTCCGGGTTTGTTTACCGCCTCGTTTTGAGGAATCGACGTGCTTTGCAACAAATTCTCCTACGAAAATTAGAGAGAAGTGAGTCCCGGGGGAGAGGAAAGTCATAGAGTTAAACCGACTTACGTGGATAGATTTTCAATCTCCTCGAGGGGTATTCGAAGACGATGATTTAGAAGTTCGACCACCAGATTTGAATTCACAACGAAGGGTAGTTTCTAGAAGATTCTCAATTTCTCTTACAATTTCTTACACCCGGTAGATCCTTTTCCGACGAGATGACAATCGAATAAATTCCAATCGAGAGGGTCAACTGTCCTTCTCCAGAAAATGATACTTCTAATGACTCTCCTATTTCACAATATAAATTGTCCAACCTTTTATATGAAGAGAAGCCCGTCGACTCAGGATGATATCGGAAGAACGAGCGACGACTCGACCAGTTAGACCGTCGATGTAACTGAAAGTTCTATTTTTTAAAGGGGGGGGGGGGGGGGTAAAGGGAATAAATCAGGTGGTGGAGGGGTCCCAGAAGGGCTGTTGGAGCGGGGGACGGATGTGAAAGGGGCGCAATCACAGGCCCATCCATCCGATTTTGATGGAGTTCCCTCGGGAGAAATCGAAAAGAAACAGAGGATTTGAACAGGTGTTCAGTGGAGTGAGGAGACATGGAAGGGGATGAACGATATGAAAGTCAACAAGGGAGAGAATAAACAATTGTGGATGGATAAATGTCTCCTATTGGTCTCTTTTTCTTGTCACAAAAATCTCTCAAAATAACTGAAATCATCAGTCATTTTTGTCCTTAAAAAAAGCCTCCGGGGAGATGATTTGAGCCGCTAAATGGCATGGTAAATATGCCGGGAGCAGGGGACTACAATGGCCGCCACCACGCCATCTGATATCCGATGGCCGATTGCCCCCCCCCCCCCCCCCCCTTGACGACCAAAGTTTAGAGACCTACGCGAAGAAGATCTTTTCAACGGATTTGGGGAACAACGAAAGGGAAAAAGACCACGCTAGACGGCCCTCAGAAGAACCGACGACACCTCGACCACGATGATCAAGGAACTGTGAAATATCACGACAGTCTGAAGGAAGGAATAACGAGTCGAGAAAAGGGGTTACCTGAATCGAAGAGACCTATCCAGTCCATCATATTCGGAGGGTCTTGAAGTTCCCAAGCAATATGGACTGTCTGGAATATTCATTGAAATCCTCTTCCAGATAAATCTTCTCAATAAGAAAAGAACAACCTACCTGTGTGGTATTTGAGTTGGCGAAAAGACATTTCCGGGAAACGAGGAGAGTATTCTTCTTATCATCGATGACTTCTTCTTCAGCCGATTCGCATCGAGATAATACGATCATTCCATCGGTCTGAAACAGCTTCTAAACTCGACTTGCGTGTCATCTTCTTGTCATTAGAAACATCCGGAAAAGGAATAATAAACGAAAGAATATACTACTGTAGGTCGCAAGGGAACGATTCGTCAGTTGAAAGACGATGAAGAAAAACATATGAGAGACTAATGGGTATGACAATCACCGGCGGAAATGGATAAAAAGTCAGCTGTTTTGACGAGAGACTCACTCCAGTCGCGGCTTCTTCTTCGTCACTTAGCTGCTCTAACACAATTAGCATTGGCTTGTTGGGAGATGTGAAAAGTACAACGAAGAATATTTGAACATCTTCCGCGATGGAAATTAACAAGGACAACGGATGCCCTAGACTGGCAATAATTGGAGCATAAGCATGTCAATTATGGACGAACAAAAGAAGTAAAAACGAGAAGAAGAGTGATTCTTCAAATGATGAAGAACGGACTCTTCTTAGTCTTTCAATGACTAATGACCTTCGCCATATCTTCTTTCATTGCCAGCTTAGGCAAATTCTGGCTTCGGAAGTTTAGGCTGTTTCTGTTTTAAAGTTCCAACATTAAAAAAATGTAATGTTATCTAGAGAGAAACGGAGCTTGTGCCTGAAGAAAGACATCCCGCGGGATGGAAGATGTATCAATTGCGGAATGGGGACAAATGCTTCTTGATTTAGTGCCGGAGGGGTTTCGATAGAATTTATTTTCTATATTTTACCTTTTACCAGCCGTTAGTTACAGGAACCGTTTTACCACTTTAAATACGCATACGCAACAGCAGAAATAAGATACTGTAACTATGTCGCGGATATTTTTATTTATGTTTTCTTTTTATCATAAAAGTCGTTTATTTATCTGTGTACTACATTCAGAAAAAAAATATAAACAAGTTTGACTATAGCAACTTATAAATAAAAAAAACAAACTGTCTCGTTTTTCCTTAATATATACCTTTAGGATTAAAAAGATAATATAAAACATGAAAAAATATGTTCAGATTTTAGGCAGCCTAAGACAACATTGTTCTAAAATTTTTAGTGCATTTTCCAGTCTGAAGGGTATATAATTATAAAATGGTCAAAAATTCCATGTTTTCTTCATAACTTGGATATTCGGTATGAATCAATTGGTGAATTCGTAGTCTTGCTTTATAAAAATTGACGCGCACATCAGGGCTGTGCGGGATTCCCGTCCCGTACAAAATTTTTCAGTTCCGGTCCCGTCCCAATTTGTAAATGCCGGTCCTGCACAGTCCTGGCGTACATACGATCAGTGAAAAATGAAAATAGAGTGTTCTGAAATGTACTCTAAAAATTTCATTCATCGTTTTCTTTAATCCAATCTTATATTATCAATTGGGTGATCTATAAGCGCGCCCTAATCCAGCCAACATAATCACTGTCTCTCGCGTTTAGTTTTCCAAATTTCTTATATTCTTTGCCTTTTAATATTCTTATTTATTTCAGAAATCAGAACTATCCTGAAAGATGACGGGAACAGAGCGTAAAGTCTTCCAGGTAAATAGCTTTAGAAATTAAAAAAATAAATGAAATCTCTACTTTCATTTATAATATTTTTTTCAGAAATACTATCCTCCGGATTTCGATCCAAACAAGTTAACCAAAGGTAAAAGAGTTGGAGGAAGAAGAAATCGACAGTTTGTACAACGTGTTATGACTCCGTTCAATATGCAGTGTAACACTTGTAATGAATATATCTATAAGGTATAATACATTTGTTTTTCCTTAATATATATCTTTAGGGTAAAAAATTTAATATGAAACGTGAAACAGTCGATGGTGAAACTTATCTTGGTTTGAAACTATTCAGATTTTACTTCAGGTCTGGTTTTATTTTCGAAATTGTAATATTTTAGATGCCCTAATTGTTTAGCAGAAATTACATTCAAGACAGATCTTGAAAATACGGATTATCAAGCAGAATATGGCGCTACAAGATTGTTTGAAGCATTTAAGCTATACAGGGAACAAGCTCGTGCTGCAGAAGCACAAGAAGAGGCGGATAAGAAGGATCCTATGAAGATGTTAGAGAAAAGAACTATGATGAGTCGCGCTGAAATGGAAGCAATGGGTAGGTTTTTTTTTAAATGTTTTTATCTATTCTTCTAGGTGAATTGGAAGATTTACAAGAAGTTAGTCGAAGTAAAGAAGGAATTGACACAATGACTTATTTACAAATGACCAATCCTCATTTGACAATTCGTGAGCTAAATAAATTACAAGAAGATGAGGATGAAAAACTAGTGAGGTTTGCATAGTTTTATTATTATTTACATGTATATTTTTTAGACAGTTATGTGGAAAGACAGAAGATGGTAAAATAATTAAACGACTTAATGACTCCGACGAAGATGAGGATATTAAACCCGAAACCAGCAGCTCTAGTATAGTAAGCAATTTTTTAAAGTCTTTATTCCATTTTAGGCTCCTGAAAGAAAACCGGAGGCTAAATCATTATTTAAAGCACCCGATTCTTCTATGAAAAGGGGTAGTGATCAAAAAAGTTTATTATCCAAAATTGTAGTAAAAAAGAAAAAGGTTAGGTTTTCTACGTTGTGGAATAATTTCTTTCAGGATAACTCGAATCTAGAAGCTTCATCACAGTTGCGTGTTGCTATGACCGCCAGTACTTCAAAACCCCCAGATCCGACCGGATCTGGTGGACTACTGGGACTAGCGGATTATGGAAGCGGCAGTGATAGTGAATAATGTAAAATGGTTGAAGTATTATATTAAAGGTTTCAAGCACATTTTCACGTTCTATTTCTATTGTCTTTTCAACATCTATACCTTGCTTATTTTTCTGCTTTATCATTTTTTTTAAGAATGGACGATGATTTATTTGGAGGAGGCTTGAGTGAAAGTAGCGATGAAGATACAGCAGAGATTGAAGAGACTCCAATAACTAAAGTTGTCAAAGAGGAATATCTGACGTCAGTTTTCAATGTACTTACTCAATTATTTCTAGATCAGAAGTGAAATTTTCTTTAACAACCGATGATTTAAGTAGTATGGATCTCCCACAGAGTTCATCAATCATTGAATCGGCATCAATTGATACATTTCCATCCACTTTTGATATTCTTGGTGATTTGGATATGCCGTCAACTTTGGACATTTCGAAAATGGATGAAACAATACCAAAACGAATAGTAGTTTTTTATTTGGGTTTATTCGATTTTTAGAAAGATTCACCACCTCCAGTTGAACAACCAGATGCAAAAAAGCCAAAACTTGAAGAAGGCTTACAGGAAGTGAGTTTTTTTTTAAAATTAATGTACGATTTAGACAGTAAATCTACTGGATGATTCATTAGCTACGACTACTTCAACGCTCATGAAGCCCCCAGCAACTACTATTGTCCCGAAAAAATCAAGAGATAAGGCTAAAATAATCCCTCCTAAAGTATGAATTTTTTTCAACTTTTTCACATTTTTTATCTTTCAGCAAAGAGATAAAAATTTGAGTGAGTCATATGTTACTGAAGGCGCAACGACATCAAAAACAGATACCGAAATATGTAAAGAAGAAGAAGTTAGTGACTATCTTATTATACATTGTTTAGGAACAAGAAGAACAAGGGATGAGACCTATGAATGAAGACGATGAGCAGTATCGACTAAAAATGCAAATTCTTATCTCAAACTTTAACCAAGAACAGTTAAGTCGCTACGAAACATATCGAAGGTATTTTATGATTTTCATACTTATTAGTAGATCTTCTTTTCCAAAATCTGCGATTCGACGTCTTATTCAGCAATTCTCTGGCAGTACACCTGGACAAAATGTTGTAATCGCAGTTGCAGGTTTAGCGAAAGTAAGCCTAAATTTTCTCATGAAACTTTGTTGAGGTTTTTGCTGGAGAATTAGTTGAAGAAGCCCTTGATATTCAAGAAAAAATGAGAGAAACTAATGAACCACTTAAGCCCCATCACTTACGTCAGGTTTGTTTCTTTTTTTCGCATAGTTTTTCAGGCATTTTACTCATTAGAACGTCAAGGAAAACTTTTTCCTAAAATTCCTCGAAAAAATCCTTTACTGTGATGATAAATTGCAATAAATTTCATTTTTCTATTAATTTTTTTATATAGACTGGTTTTTCCATGTTTATATTTACGTATTTATATTGAATTCATATTCTTTATAGAATGAGCAATCCTGGAGTGCCATCCATCCCGATTCCATCATTTCCAACAGTTACAACAATTGCCGATCCCCCACGACCACTACCCCGCACAGATAGAGGAGAACATACTCCGAAGCATACCTCTGAAAGACCGGTAACTCAATTTTTTACCTTATTTCTATTTTATAGATTCGAATGCCGTATTTTGATCCTGCAATCGCAGATGCTACTGTGCCTGTATTGCCACCAGTTGCTCTTAGACTTGGAGAGCAAATTGAAACAAAAAATCCAACAGTTAAAAATGTCCCAGCTAATATTTTAACAGGCAATTCTAAAAATTATAAATCCAAACGAACTTTCAAGGTTATTTTTTTTTGTAAGTTTTTACCTTTTCTTCAGGTTATTATCGTTGGAGATGCTGGAGTTGGAAAGACCTGTCTCTCGTATCGTTTTTGCTGTGGCAAATTCCCTGAACATACTGCAGCAACAATTGGTGTGGACTTTCGAGAGAGGAGTTGTGTTATAGAAAAGGAACTGCTCAGAGTAATTATTTTATTATCTTTTTTTTATAGTTTATTTTCAGGTACAACTCTGGGACACAGCAGGGCAAGAACGCTATCGACAATCAATTGTAGCTCACTATTATAGGAATGTAAATGCGGTAGTTTTTGTTTACGATGTTACTAAGTAAGCTGCTATCCTTTCTTTCTATTTTTAGTAAAACTACTTTCGATTCTCTAAAAACATGGATTGCTGAATGTGAAAAACATGAATTAACGGCTGACACAGATATTCCTCGAATACTGATTGGAAACAAATGTGACCTTCCCTGTAGCGATAAAGTTTCTATGGATGTCGCACAAGTTAGTATTATTATTGCCCTTTAATGTCTTTTTAAGATTTTTGCAGATAAAAATAATATGGCTCTATTTGAAACATCTGCAAAAGCGGATTCAGAAGCAGATCATGTCGAGTCTATCTTTTTGACACTTTTACATAAATTACAACAAAGCAAACCGATGAATGTACAGACTCAAGATGAACGTCATGCTAAAGTAAGTGATTTCTACGTCGACAAAATTATCTTTTAGGAACAAGAGAAACTTGTTTTGAAAGCAAACGAAAGAGCTGCCTTAGACGATGATGGTTGGTGTTGCTGAAAAGAAAAAGTTTATTGTGTCACAATTTACGTGGTGTAAGCTTTTTAAGGGTAATAATATTTACTGTATTTTTTTCTCAACAGGTTTCTGTGATAACATGGGGTGTATTTAATAAATTTTAAATAAAGGTAATTAAGTGAAAAGTAAATAAAAGGTACTTTCTCACAATTTATAGGCTATGTCTCTTGTTAAAGCTTTATGTGAAGCTAATATCAATTTCGTGGAACGGGCGTAGCATCTTTTGTTACATCGAAATTGAGCCAGTTTCAGCCGGCACATTGGAAGACGAGAGCTCGATTTTTTACATTTAGTTTTTTGTTATAGCCATAGCCTATTAGCAGCTAAAATTCTAGTCGCTGGTGTAAAACCTGTGTCGCTTGTGAATTGTATTGTTCGCCAACTAGGGACAGCTGAAACTAAGTTGTTTTCCTATACTCTACCTTTTAGACAATTTATTTTTACTCTAAAAGACTGGCTGGTTAAAACCTTCTTGAACTTCGAATTCCGTTAGTGATCCAAAAAGTTCATCAGAGAAGACATCTGCCATAGTGAGAGGGTCCTGTTCGGCACCAACAGGTCCTCCCTTTTTTGCCGAAATTTCACGATCAACTGCCTCCGTTCCATGTCTGAAATAAATGAAAAGAGGAAGGAAGCCGGTACCTAATGGCGAGTGGATTGACAACTTTGGGAAAAAAGGACCAGCCAGAGCAGAGACGATCCAACAGACAACACTGAGTCTTAGAACTGACACCAGGAAATCCGTTCTTCGTCAGTTCACTGGTAAATTTAATATGAGACGACTCGGCACGGAAGAGACATGTTCGGAGCATATTGTCGAGCTGGTAGCGTTCGGCAAAGAGGATCTGCTCGAGGAACTGCTGAGCAGACTGGGCGGGCTCCAACAGTAGGTCAGATTCGAGATTTTGTTTGGCGAGAGGCCATCGATTGTCATGACAGAGAATGATAGCCGGTTGAAGATAGTCGACATCGACAGAAGGACCACCCGGATGGAGGGAATTGAGAAGCGAGACAAAGATTCGACCCGGAATGGCATTCAACTTCCTGCAGGCCTGTTCCATTTCCTTTGAGAAGACGACTTCGCTGTTGGTTCCTTCGAGAATGGTGTTGTTTACATAGAAATTAGTCCCACGAAAGGTGATACAGCGCGTAAATTCGACAGGATTGAAGTAATCCGGCTGTGTCCAAGTGGAGGGGAAGCGGAAGAAAGCTGTGGCTTTGGATAAAAGATCAAAGTTGGCAATTCGACGATGGTTTTGAAGAAAAAGAAGAAACTCGCGAAGTACTTCGGGAAAAATGTCGTTGATTGGAAGATATCCTCTTTCGACATGAATTGAAGCGAGAGCTAGAAGAGCAGTAGTTGTTCGAAAACAAGTTTCATTCGCAAAAACGATGTCGACATCTCCCTCTTCAAACGACGGATGTAGCCAGAAAACCTTTTTCAACAAGCGCATCTCAAATTTGACGAAATGGATAGTCTCATCTTTGACTGCTATCGTCAATGATTGATTATTTGGGTGAAAATCGATGACGAAGCGATCCACTACTTCTGTCTGCTCAGCATCTTCTTTTCCAATACGAATTCTCATTTGACAAAGAAGTTCCCAGTCGGCCGGTTGACGAGAATCCACTCTCAATGTAAGCAATGCTTTTCCATGAGCATTTTTATCATCATCAAATGTCACATTTGTTCCGTAATGCAAGGAGAAGTTAAATTCCTCATAGACGAATGTCTCCAGTGTGCTGCTTCCATCTCCAAAGATGAGACAATTATCCATTGAAAGTAGAACTCGCATTTTTGGAGCTGTATAATTCCCTAACTCCGTTGCAGTTCTGATTGACTACAAAAGGAGAAGTAAAAAACAAAGAAGAATACTAGCTGAGATAGCGAAGCGACGATCATTCTTCATGAAATTAAAACAGACGAGTGGACACTCCACAACACCTATTTCCGGATCAAACGGGTTAATACTTGCACATAGTCTTGTATAAACTTGACAAGCAATTAGTCTTTTTACAAAAATCATTTTAGAACCTAGTAAAATGCAAGTGAACGTCATGATTTTGTTTGACTTTAATGAAAAAAAATCATATGTCATACTATGTTTATCCTCTAAAATTACACGTCCTGAAAACAGCTTATATTGGCCAGGCCCATTGTCCTTTAGGTGCTTCTTCAACCAAAGGTTCCCATGCTTTCGATTCAAGCATAGCACGTGTCGTCTCTAATTCATATTCAGCCTAAAGCATAAAAAAAGGAGAAGTAAAACAATTTTAAAAAAAGCATATCCGCCAAAAATTTTAACACTTACTTGTTGAATAACTTCCTCAATTTGTCCCATACCGATCTTTTGCTCCAACTTATTGATGTCAGTCTCAGATTGAACGAGAGATAAACGGTGTTTCACAACCTAAACAAATAAAAACAATAAACAATAAACCCACAGCCTCAGTATATTTTCTGTAAGCAGAGGATTCAGGCATTTGCTCAAGGGCGCGTAGAATACGCCCATAAACCACAGTCAAATCTCGATGAGGATGCTCATTGACAAAAAGTCCATTAATTCCAGTTGTCTGAATAGAAGATAAAAAAACAAATGAACAAAAAACTTACTTTCTTAGGAAAATCGGGAGAGACCTTCCTTTTGGCATTGAATCGATTAATGTAAGGATTTTCGTACATAGTACGAACAGCACACCGAGTATTGGTGGCAGCCTTGAGGAAACGCCTGGCAGACGACATCTAAAGTAAAAAATATCTTAGACGAGGAAAATGAAAAGAAATTGACACTAAAAGAACGAAAAATAGCTAGTATCAAGTTCACGCAATAGTGTACCACGCCTGCAATTACGTATCGTAATTTTCCTTGTTGGTATGTTGATTAAATTTATTTTTCTACATCATTGTAAAGTTATATAAAAGTATATTTAATGAAGAGTAAATTAAAGAAAGAAAGTCACCTTCAGATGAGAAAAACGTCGAACTTTTTCTTGAAAAAAAAACGAATGATTGAAACCAGTCTTCGTTTTTCCGAGAAACGTAGATAAAAGTAGAAGTTGAGGAGGAAAATAAATGGTTTTCGAAAGAGTTGATTAAGTAATTTGGACAAAGATTTTGAAGACGAAGTGAACAAGAAATTAAGAGCAGGAAGAGGAGGGAATTTAGACAACTGTACAGAAAAAGGCAAAGAGCTACTCAAGAAGCTGCTGAGCAGGCAGACTTTGCGGCTGAGATGGACTATTTATAATGACTGCCGCTGATGGAGTCGCTTCTGTCAATTCTAAAGGAGTTCCTAAGCCTTTCTCCTTTATGGTATTGATCAGGAGCCCCATCTGGTGGTACTACTAGGAGTCCCCAAAACACTTGGAACCTCTATCTCGAAGCTGGAGGAAGTAGCGGTAAACCAATTATTTTTTATTTTAACAATTATTTCGCAATCAACATGTGATTTCTCATATCACTTCTATTTACAAAATCTATCGATTTTTCGCTATTCTCCAACTGTCTGGTTACTGTTTGTTGGCTACATTTTTCTAGCTCAATTGGTTTTGTTTTCAGGTTTTTTATTATTCTTCGCAACATGGAATGCCAGATTTGTTTCAATATGTATGGTAAGTTTTATTTTGAAAAGATGTTTAAAATATTTTTTCTGCAAAATGTGACTAAAAAACCCTCCGTCATTTTGTCGCAGAAAATCGTGGCCGAGTGGTCTAGTGGTATGATTCTCGCTTAGGGTGCGAGAGGTCCCGGGATCAATCCCCGGCTCGGCCCAATTTTTCTAGCCTTTTTAAAATAATTATTTTCTAGATTCTCAAAGAAGATCATTTGCTGGAACGTGTGGGCATAGTTTATGCTTAGAATGTGTAAAATCTCTTCGAGAATCACATTGCCCTCAATGTCGTAAAAGTGGAGCTTTTGCTAATCCTCTTCCTAACTTTCTAGCAATTGGTAGGTATTTTTTTAGTAAATTGAAAAAAAAGACGAAAAAAACAAAACGCTTATCGAATACATGTCCCTTGTTCTAAAATTATCATACCAAGCAATGATTTCTATTGATTTATTAATGTTTTTGCCTTTCTTGTCTTATAACGACTTTATATTAATTTTAGAAATTAATGACAAGTTGATTTCTTCGACCAATAGCCTAAAACGGCGTGCCGGGGTTATCAGCGGTAATTAGGATAAAATAAATAATGGGGATTTAGATCTTCAAACTCAGATCAATGCAATGGAATTAGCTCGTGAACAGGTATGTAGATGGTAATAATATTATTACAGATGAAGATTATTCCAGAGCTGGACAAGCTTCAACAAGAGAATACCGTCCTAAAGCAAAATAGTGAAGGTAAGCTTGAATCACAACAAAATGTATATTTTAGCATTGGTTGAAACATTGGAACGAAATGGACAAGTAATAGAACATTATAAAAGTAAGTTAAATTTTTTTTATATATTTGAAGACGAGCATGAACGGATCAAAAAGGACTGTGACGCTTTAAAATTGAAGAATGAACAGTTAGTTTTTGATTTACAGGGTAAGCAGCTTTGATCAAATGTTTAAGTCAGTTTAGGGTTTTTACGTCGCGAAGAAGAGTTTTTACGAAAACAAAATGATTGGGACATGTTAGAAGGTACAGAACGTGAAAAAATACAAAGGAAAAGATTTAGATTGTGAAATTGTTCCCAGTCCTGAAAATATCATCATGAAAATTCCTCCAAAGCACATCATCTCCGACGCCACTAAAAAGCGATTGACCGATCTAGGCATTGTAATCATCCATAGAGTAGATCTTGCATCAAGGTATTAAAACCATTCATCAACTACGTTTTAGACAACTTTTGGTGACCGCGAAAAGTCAGCTTAATGAAAAAGTGGTTCCAGCAGTCAAAGAACTAGCGGTAAAAACAGGCCTACTGACATACGATTAACAAAATCCGTTCAATTATCATAATTTCATTTGCACAAAAATTAAATTGTTTCAAAAAGACATTTACTGGAAAAATTTCAACAAACAATTTTTGGGGATAAGAAAAATAATAATAAGACAAACATCCTACAAAATGGGTAACATTATATTCTTGTCTAAAAAAGAGCAAAGCTAACCGTTTTTATTGAAGGACAAGACCAACTTGATTGGATTTCATATCAGGACACTTCCAGTTGTATAAATAGTACTGAAGGTTACCATCTCCTATACCGAATTTAAGTTCTTCCAAGAACGTTTTGTTTCCCATCAAATCAAGAGCGTTAAATACATCAAATCCGTTCTAAAGATATTTTCATAAAAAGATGAAGCACAAACCATAGCAGCAAAAATCAAGGCATCGTTTACTAATTGTTTTAAAGGTATAGTTGTGGCAACATGATAGTAGAGGTAGGCAGCATTAATTGTCTTATGCTGTGGATGTTGCATAACTGATGATGGCAAATTGTAAAATGAAACAAAGTCAGTAACATTATCATCATGCTAAAATGCTCAGGTATGGTCAAGTCAAAATACCTCGACCACATATGCGTAAACTACCTTTTCTCTTAGAGTGAAAATATAGCGAAACTCTTCCAAAGTCAGTACAGGAGCAAGTTGATATTTCTTCAAATGCTCATTGAGAATTTTAAATGCACCAGGAAAATCACGATCCTCAATAGCACGAATACCTCGAGTGTAAGGTTCCTAAAATAAAATAAGTACATATTTAATTTTAAAATACCGAAGGCAGTTTGAAAAGCTTGATGGTTCTAGCAAGAGTCATTTTTGGCGCCAAGTGAGAAAACTTACATTCAATTAATTTTTTAGGATTAAGAGACCGGTGCCAATATCTATAAGACATTTCATTATAAGAGTGCATCAAATCAAAACTTACCTGCAAACAGCAATGGGTTTTGGAATCACTACTCCAGCAGTATATGCAGCTTGGAAAATGCCTTGTTGATTAACGCGGCGTGTTATTTCACGAATAAGAACGGGGGCTACTCGCTTCGACCTGAAGCATAATTGCAACACAGAAAAATTACCTGAGACGCTTATGAACACAGAGAAAATTGATTTCTACCATTTTAACAATTTTATCATAAACTCGTATAGTCTGAGGTACAGCTGAGATGAATGCCACTAATTTATCACTTGTTTTCGCTCGTACTCCACAATGCCATTGTTTTAACCATCCAGGAACTTTTAATGCCCTATAAGAATAAATACTCAAACAAAACGATGTTACCATGTAAGAAATTCAGCAGAATAGTCGAAGCGAAACATGTTATCTTCATCTTCGACATAATTTTCAGTTAGAAGAGTGTATAATTCCTTAAGTTGATCAGCATTATTCAAATCAACATCCGACCATCTGAAAGCGTCTGGAAGAGAGAAAGGGTCTGCTCGAATCTAAACATAAAAATTTTTAGCATCATAAAAAAACCTGTGCGACCGAAAGATCTGGTTCAATAAAAGTATTCGTATCCTTATCAATAATTTCAGCTAACTTAGGAACTGGCTGCGTATCCCAAAATTGGAAATTTTTATTAGTTGGATCGATTGTTTCCATGTTTTGCAATTTACGAGACAAAGATAAAAGCTGAAAAATATACTTCAATATTTATAAAATTCAAACATCGTCTGCTCTTCGCGATGATCCTTCTCCGTGATGTCCAGAGCAAGGATGCCCTCCATGAGAATGACCATGACCACCATGAGAATGTGCATGTCCATTACTATGTGAATGTCCATGACCACCGCAATCGTCATGATTCTCGTTACTCATTCTAAAGTTAGTATAGAAAAGAAGGGATAATAAAATATGAATAAACTTTAAATAATAATGAAAGATGGATATAAACCACAAAAATAGGGTACGCAGACACAATGTCTACCGTGACGTAAAATCCGTTGTAAGTTTACTTCAAACAAATTTAACAAAGGATTTTTCAAATATTTAAGAGTTTAAAACACTATAGTATTTAAAAAAAAATTAAATAATCCTTTATACATCAGTTCATATACTTAAATAAATGCTATAGTAAAAGTAAGGGGGTGACGAATAGCAGTATCAACCACTAGAATAACTTCTCCATCTTGTACAAGATCTAAAAGATACCAGTGAGTCATCAAGTTAATATCTGACCTTTCATTTGTTTCAGCAGATTAGTTTCACTTAATGTCTTCGTCTCAGGAAAAAAGTCACTAATTTCATAAATCACAGCCATACCAGGTACTCTTTTAATTGATGGGTTTGTTAATTGACTGAAAATATACATAAAAACAAAGAAACAAACAAACTATTTGGATTTAAGCTTCTCAACAACCTCCTCTAATGTTTCTTCTAAACTACAAGGGAGATTCAACGAACTTTTGGAACAAGTTGTGCATTCTGGCTGTAAAATAACTGAAAGATATTACTAAAAACTTACATCTCTTTCCATTTGTACAACACCACAATACGCACCATCGATATCGGTGAAATTTAAGTAGTTATTGATCGGTTTTGATATACTGAAATATATTAAGCCTACAAAAAATACTTGGAAGCAAGCTTGAGCGCTTCAAGAGCACAAGAAGCCGCAATTACTGCATTTGTTGAAGCAACAGCAGGAATAATATGCTTCAAAACACCAGAAGTAAGACGTCGATCAACACCAGAAATTCCTATAAAAAAACCTGTCCACCCTCATGAGAGCAAACCATATTCGTTTGAACGAGAGACAGCTCTTTCCAAAACCCAATCTATGTGCTCCGGATTATCTGCATCCAATGAAGATCCATTAAATGGTTTTTCCTTAGGCCAAATTACTACTTTGATGTATTCAACACAATGTTCAGGTAAACGAGGTGTATTAGCAATGGTGCACATAGGAAAGTTTATCTAAACGAGATATATGAACTTAATAATAAACACCTGTGGTGGAAATAGATTTAACGTACACTCAATACATGCAGTCATTCTAGGATAAATAATTCTAGCATTTCCTTTGAAACCTTCTGTTCCGCCATCAATCAGCGGAATTACTGTAGAAGTGTCAAGTTCACCATTATGATCTACATGAGCTATAGCCACCTAAAATAGTTTTTTACTTCAATAAACACATACAAGCATAGAATTGATCCAACGCCTGGCAGAAATGGAATCAAGTCCACAAATTACTATTGAAAATTGTCTGTAGAAATCAATATCTTTCTCCTCGATTCGACAGTTATGAGCGATTACTTTACAACCATCTACTCTTTTCTCTATGAATGTTGCAGCAACTTCTGCTTTCGATTTTCCTATATCGGTTTCCCTGTATAGAAAACTAAAAATAACATTATCAAAATACCTAAACAGAAATTGTCTATTAAGATTTGAAAGATCAATGGTATCCATATCTATTACATGAATATTCTTAAAACCGGACAACGCCTAAGTTATAAAGTCATGATATTGTAAAAACAAACCAAACACTTCAATAGTTCACATCCTAATCCTCCAGCACCAACCACAAGAACTTTTATCTCATGAACGATTTTTAGATTCTAAAAGTAACAAATGCTACACTAATTTACCGCGGAACCAGGTTCAAACCATTCAACAGAATATTCGGTAGAACCATCTGTTAGTCTTCTTACATCACGCCATCTTTCTTCGCTCAAATGGTCATCAAAGAGCATCTAACAATATCGAATCAAATCAATACAGGGCGAGAAGTACTACCCAGGTGTTCCTTCATACAATGTAATAAATGATCAAAGGAATGATTTATTTTGGAACACTGAAAAACTATACAATATCCCTTGCATCATACAATAGACAAACGAAATTTTAAAGCAAAATAAAAAAAGGTAAAGCAGTATTATTGTTTAAATTTTAATTAATCTTTAACAAACAGATTTTTTAATGCCCCGTAGGTTTTCTCAAGTTCTTCTTTGTATCTATCCCAATTGACTTCTTGAATATCGAAAATGGTATATCTGATGCGCATTTCTTCCTAAAAAAAGAAAATACAGCAAATAATTAAGTTGCCTTACATTATATGTTTCAGGTTTGGCACGAACCCTCCATATAAAGCTCTTAGATCGAACCTCTTCAAAAACTTTACCGTATTCCGCAGGCTAAAGATGTCATAACACACAAGAGAAAACTAACATCTGATTCCTTTAATTCACCGAGTTCTTGAGCACTTCTTCCAAAAAGTTTCTCAGCGGTTTTAGCGAATACCGTTACCCATATCATACCGGTTGCATCTACTAGCTCTACCTATACAACCAGTAAATATAATAAAATGAAAAAATGAACTTACAGAAACCATATAGTTCCATTTAAAAGAATCACTTGTAGTACTGCACTTTTCACATCGATATTGTCCATCATAAGGGATAACTTTTTTCTGGCATCCTTCATTACTACAGGCCTAAAAGAAATATAATAAATTAAGCAATGTAACCTGATATATAGCATTATCTGTTTTAATTGTATTGATTCTAGCTTTGATAGACATGTATCTTCCATTTGGAAGATCTGGTTCATTACCCAATTGAAGAGCAGTAGCAGTTCCAATAAAACGTAGGTCGCGACTCAATGAATCACTACCACCACTAGTAGAAGAAACAGTCAAGGATTTGGTTTGTGTATTAGGTCGCTCGCTGGTATACCATTCATACAATTTTGGGACCTCATTAAGGGTGGGAGACAATTCCCATCGTGTTCCTCCAACGCTACCCAAACTGACACCACCTGAAATCATAATAAATCAATTCCGCTTCATGACATACCTTGCCATTCTTTGACAACCGCACCCTTGATTCCGATTACTTGAGACAACGCCTCATCTTCAAAAGCTTTAGCTTGTTCATTCCAAAGAGTGAAAACAACAATTGTTCCCGTTTGATCAATCAAAGAAATTTCTCTTTTGGTGAGAGTCTTTCCAGCTTTAGAGTTAAACTAAACCTTGATTTTTAGACAAAAGAAGTCAATCTCACCTCTGTAGCAGGTTCCATTCTATCAACAACCGCCAAAATGTCGACTGTTTCATCTCTATGATTTACAATACGATCGAGTGGACAAATTTTAAGAGAGAATTGCGGACGTCCAATGAATTCGTTACATGGTGTAATCTAATAAATATATAAATTTAAGTAAACTATGAATACCTCAGAGTCATTCCTTAAAGTAATCTCATAGTCATGTCCTGTAGTATTAAACCTCTTGTTTGTAGCTTTCACTGTACCGCCAGATATGTAATAAGACTAAGACATAACATAATGAACCTGAAACTTACACAGTCTTTATGAATTATTTCAGATGCACGACCGGCCGTTTCTCCAAACCCAGCAATCCTAATAGCAGATCCCTGCTTATCAGTTAAAACAAAGTTATATACCTAGAAGTACAGAAAGTGATACAAACAAATAATAAAATTCAACCTTGCTAGGTCCATTCTTTGTACTGATTTCCTTCAACGGCTCCACAGATGTACATATGCCAGCGATTCTCCATTTATTCACATAAGGTGTAATCATATCAATAGGAGTGACGTTTGAACCTCCAACAGTACTGCTCACACGAACAGGTGGAGCTCTAGAAGGAGCAGTCTGTCGCTGTGGCGGTGGGACATTTTGTGGGGCTGAATGTTGTGGAGGAATCGTGTTTTGAGGAACATGATTAGCGACTTGACCTGTCCAAGGAACAGAACAAATTGCTGTAGGCTTATAGTTGCGGAACATTTCAATAGCCTATAGAAACTATATTATACAAAATATCGCAAACCTCTGGTGTTCCCAAATGCTCAGAACCTTTGATATCCATTATTGGATGTCCGCGAGATAAAAGTTCATATTCATCTACAACAAATACAGCGCTTCTAAAATTAGATGAACAGATGTTATTTTTACAAACCCGCTTTTTGTTTTATTCGCCATTGAGAAATGTGTTTTAGTTATCAGAAGAATTTCACCACCATTTGTACCATCGTATTTTCCCACTAGATTGTCACGACGAATTTGATTAGCCAAATTAGAAGAGAAAAAGAAAACTAAACATGTGGTGTGAGGCTAAAACTTACATTTGTAGTAGTGAACACCATCATATATTTTTGCTCGAGCACATGTTCCAGGAGCACCATTTTCGTCAGACATTTTAAAATTTGTTAACTGCATCACTGCAGGCTCTACCATAATTCCCTCATTTTCAAAAGCTCTCTGAAATAGTCTGTTACGAGTAAATCACCAACCTTAATTGCTCCTGAAGTAAGTTCTAATTGGCCATTTTTGATAAAAGGTCGAATTTTTGCAAAAACCTCAGATGATATTGTAACGCATTCTGGCCTAAAGTTACTAGATCAAACCAAAAAAGAATAAAAACTAACGGTGTATAATACTGTTCATCGGCTTGCTCAACAACTGTACGTCCTCTTGCCATTGCTTGTTCACTAACTGTAATTGACTTATTACCTGCCGTTGTAAATCCGGTATTGAATGCTGCTCCTGACATTTTTTTGATCGGTCTGAAATAAGAACGTTACAAATTATTGCAGTTTCGAGCAGAAAAAAGAGTGTTGTGAAATATAATCCTTCAAAATTGCCTTTATTTTGGCGGGAAAACAGTTGCGCAATGTGTGCACAGAATGTGTTAAACATGACATACAAAATTGTAGACGAAAATGTACACAGTCGACGAATGAAACACCTTGAGGAGAAACACTTTGATATACAACAACAAAGCAGACATGTGACAAGAAATATTTTACAAATAATCATTTTTAAATTCAAAATCTATCTGATAATACATTATATTTCTACACTTTATAGGAAAACGATAAAAATCCCAAAAAAAAAACGAAAATCTGTTGGCACGTTGCAATGTCCATGACTATTAAACGTAATTTTACGTAAAACGTTGCATTGAAAATGGTAACAAAAAGCCAAACAAATATCATGAATAAATCTGACAATGATTAAGAAAACTTTCTAATTGATCTTTGTTTATAATGTTATAGTTACTTTCGTAAACTGTTATTGCTTGGGTTTATATGTATTACAGATGACGACAAAAAGAGTAAATCGTCGCTCTCGTCATCAGAGGGCTGTTTCAAATGTCTTCGCTATGTTTAATGATTCTCAAATTCAAGGATTCAAGCAAGTATTCAATATGATAGATCAGAATAGAGATGGTGTAATTGATCAAACCGATTTGCAAGAGATCTTCAGTTCATTGGGTATAACTATATTTTTTTCAGTGCTGTGTTTAGGAAAAGCGGTAACTGATGAATTCTTAGATGATATGGTTAATGAATGCCCTGGACCTATTAATTTTACTGCCTTTCTGACACTATTCGGACAAAAGTTGACAGGTATAATCAGTATTTCACTTTGACTACTATGCGTATTTCAGGTACCGATTCAGAAGACGTTCTATTGAATGCATTCCAAAGTTTTGACAGAGAAAATGCAGGAAAGATTAGTGAGGAATGTTTTAGACAGATCCTTGCTTCTTCAGGAGATCGCTACACTGATAATGAGGTTTATCATCTTAACTTATTTTTATTTTAAGCTTAGGTTGATGAGTTACTTTTGGATGTACCTATGAAAAACGGTTTTCTCAATTACGTAGAGTTCATTCGCAAAATGAAACACGGTAATAGGGATTAGAATATGCCAATTCATATTATCAACCTGAATTTCAACGTTTCTGTCTAATTTTTAGTTCTTGTCATTTTCTGAACAATATATTCATTCTAGAAAATTTTTTAGTCAACAGAGAACAATAGAGATCACAGGTTATTACCGGTAGTACCCGTTCTGCACCTGTTTTCTTATTTCAAGGCAGAAGAAGGCGTAAGGATTGCATTGCCTGTGTGTTTTTCTGTGCTGTTGTTTTCTGCTTTTTTCTTGGAAAGAATATCGTCTGAAATTGATTTTTTTTAGAAAGGTATTTGTTTCCTACTTTAAATGTTTGACGATATGTTGAAGACATACAACAGTATAAGATGAAAGATGTCAAACAGTTGACCAGTGATAATAAATCCATTAGCTCACCGACGTTAACATATACCATAGTCCCGATATGTGTTGGATATATAGCCGATAGAATTGCCAATGCTCCTACATTTTATAATAAGTATTTGTTAAAGAGTACCTTGAGGTAGTTCTGTGCAAAGGAAAACGACCAGCATGATAACAAGCATCAATGTTGTTCTATCCATGGATACTCGAGTTTTTCTAGAGATGTATGTTTTTATATTTTCTACATACTTGTTATTATTGTTGCTATCACCACGTAGTTGTCTTCTTTTTTCACTCATTTCCCATAATTTCCATATCAATGCAATTGTAAACCAGAGAATAAGTCCACAGGGAAGCGCTTTGAAAAGAATCCCAGTGATCCAGAGATTCGCTCTGAAGAGTGTGCAACCATTGATATCCGTCTCATCTAATTGTACGGTATATAAGTTCTCCAACTAAAATATTTTTTATTAGTTGTCTATCTAACTAACTTCGGTATCATTACTGCCTAGAACTTCGTTGACAGAGACGATCTTATGAACCATCAAGGTAGGTATTGAGATGATGGATACGGAAAAGGCCGTAAATAAGAATATACTTCTGATACAAGTATATTAATCAGTCTCTTTTCTCACTTTATTGCTCCATGATTGATCCATTTCGCATCCAATCGATCTAGAGCTGTCCATCTAATGTAAGCCATTACAACTGAAAGATAGAGAGAGCCTGTATGAAGGGCGATAGATGACGTGACGTGAACTATCAAAAAAACAAGCCAGGGATATGAATATCTACAAATCTGTTTTTCTTTCGACTTGACCATTTCGCTACCCGAAGTTTGTGTCATTATTGTCAAATATTCTGAATCGAAGAATATATACCAGATAGGACGCCATAGTGAAAATGTCGCAGATAGCCATAACACAGAGAACCGAATTGATTATATAGGCCCTCATCGGTCGACGGCTGAAAAGCCATTCCCTGAAGAATCAGATCTCTTACCTGAGAACGAAGAAGTGCATACTGTTGAGGACGACTCCAATAGAACAAACGACAGTACAGATGTAGCGATGGAACTCCGTGTATGTTCTATTTTTCATTTGGAATGAAAGAAGTGACTTACTCATTGAATTGTATCAAATAGTCAAAGAACTGAATTGTGGCATTGTCAGTGAGATCGAAGAGCGGAGGATCAACATCACATCTCATCTGAAAAGAGAAGTAAAAGAAAAAAGAGGACACGGAAAGGAGGACGAGTAGGTAATTATCTCAAAATGGGGGGAATTTCTATGATTAGTACTTTGCTTTTAGAGACATCAACGGACAATGAAAAAGGAAAAAGAATGTTTTTCACCTACTCCATTGACGTCAAAAAGGTATGAAAAGACAGAAAAACGAATATCAATTCCTTTTTTTTATCTGTTAAATATGAAATTATTAGCTATCCGAAAGAGACGTGTTTATCCACAATTAGTTCAATAAGAGATATGTTGACAGGTGGTCCAGGTACGTCAGAAGAAGGCGCGTGTCTTCGAGATGTTAAAAGGATTTTTGTCAATTTGTCGTCAGGACTCGAAGACGATCCACGAAACAGCCTGTTTTTTTCCTGTGTAGAACAATAGCATAAATTAGGCAATTAGATGTGCGGAAAAAAGCAGCCATCGATTTCTAACCGTCGATGGTAATTACCATCTTCGTCGTTGTTGAATAATGAAAAAATTCATATAAAAACGCAAAAGATGCCAGAATTGAATTTGATCGCAGAACGAAAAAAGAAGGAATAAGTGACATAAGGAAATCATCTTCCCTATATCCTTCCTTGAAATTAGCGCCATTTGGCAAAGATAAATGAGAGGGAAACTAACTTTTGTTATTCTATCCATTTTTCTATATTTTCTTTTCATTTTTTCTCATTGTTTCATTTTTTTATATATTTCATGCAGTTGTAATTTGATTATGGTTATTGCTACTCCACAGTATGCAAGCTTTTGGAAATTTAATTATGTCATAAAGTTGAATAAGGGTTGGATTGATGCATCTAGTCTGCGTGAAAAGGTGCAAAATGAAGAAGAAAACATGAAAAAATATGTTAAAAAAATAGTAATCGGTGTAAATAAAATGCGCTCGAATGGGATGTTTTGAGATTGTCGTCCTTTAACAAAACTATGGAATTGGAGAAGGGAATCGAATCAGAGGACACAAAGACGTCCTCTATCACGCGATGACTGCCAATTAGATGACCAACTTTGAATCAAGACAGGAGGGGGTACATTCCTTCACAAAACAAAAGAAAATTTTTTTTTTTTTGACGGGAGAAAGCAATCCTCGTTATAGAAGAATTTAACGGCGAAAGCCACAAGGGCATCGTATCTGTCACTTTCATTTGGTCATGTTTACGAGGAAACGAGAATAAATTAGAGGTAGAGTTACTTTTTGGACGAAAACAGAATTCAGAAAGAAAGTACAAGGATTACGAAGTCGACTGGAACATATGCATGGGATATCAAATGGAAAAGTTCTAATGAAAAGTTCATGTCCTTTCGGTAGGAACCTAAAAAGGACAATAATAATATTCATCCAGTCTCCTTCTTTTAATCAACAAAAATACTTTCGATCATTGATTCCCTCTCTTAGTTAATTAGTGAAAATGCGTGTTTCGACCAATTAGACGAAACACAACAGACTGAGGTTGATTTCTGCCATGTCGTAAGAGGAGAGAAAACACCGGAAGACGGATTCCGACGAGTTCCTCTCTATCTCTAGAGCTAGAGACAACTTATGATTTGCGAGGAAGTCAAAAGTCAGAAGGAGTGATGAAAATTCGAAAGGGCTGTTAACTGGGCGTGACGGAGAAGCCGAGACCTCTTGGGGGTCAGTTGACAATTAATCACAAAGTGTCGGAATTTTGATCAAAAGTAGCTTATCTGATGTTCGAAGACCCGAGGGAAATATCGTGAAAACGATAGGATATCTGCGAGAATATAAAAGGGATGTAAGAGGAGGACAGAGATCTCGTTTGAACCAAAAATTGCTTCGTAACCTATTCATCTCGCCACTGGTCGATTATAGTAAAAAAATAAACTGATGAACCAGAAGAACAGAAAGCCGAAAGCCAATTTGCAGATTGTCAGGGAAGGTGAGTGACAAGTGGAGAATTGAATGGATATTTCGAGAGGAAAACAGAAGAATGCTTGGGTTGACGGAGTTCGAGTAGTTCTCCTAGTGTAGGAAACACGATCTCCTTCTAGTTAGTTAGCTCTTTGACATTCTTTTTTGACATACCTTCTGTTCATCGTAACCACGGGCGTCCGGTCGAATTTCCATTAGGACGAGTGGCTTTCTCTTTTGGGAATGAATTCCTCGACCACTTCAGGCCCTTCTCTGCTGGGGAAGGCCATTTATTTTCAGGCAAGGAGATATTCAACATTTCCATTGAAAAGCTATTTCGAGGGTATTTCAAGCGAGAGAAGGAGGAATTTTTAATTTTTTTTTCATTAGTATTAGGGAAGCTTAGAATGTCCTTTATCAGGAAAAAAAAACTGAAGGTGAAGATTGATCGCTAAAAGTGATAAATAAGAGAAGATCCGATGACAAAACCCGTTGAAAACAAAACGAAGAAAAGGCGGAAGTCTGGCCATGCCGTTATTCAGTTAGGCTATACGTCTGCATCATATTGGGCTCTTTAAGTTATTGCAAGCCATTCTATCACATGCATTACGACCAAGTAATCATTCTATTAAGTTGGAATGCAAACATGGCCCGGTTAGCTCAGTCGGTAGAGCACCAGACTCTTAATCTGGCTGTCGCGGGTTCGAGCCCCGCATCGGGCTTCAAAACATTTTTGCATTAGATTTGACTATTTTTTTATTTTTTTTGTTTTTTCTATTCTCATGATCTTGACAACTTTTCATTTTGATCAAAGAGACCCAGGGGGGAGATAGATAAGACGGCGACCTGATGCCGGCAGGGTGTATGGTTCCCTAGAGACAGCATGTAGAAATATAGCCGGTAAGAGGATCACTTCGGAGAAGGGAAAAATAGCAACCGATTTCCTTAAGAGAGATTGAAGGAAGAATTTTGACGAAATATGCACCTAGATTATTCAGGCAACGTTTTCAGCCGAGTGATTCAATTCGGAAGATGCCTTTTACGAATAAACTTTGAACGAGCGGAGGCGACAATGGATTCGAAATGCATGTTGGTTGTCCCAACTTGGCGGATGAAGGGATGTTTATCAGACGGGGCGAAGAAGACAGATAGAGATAAAATAAAGCGGAAAATTCTGAATGAAATTTCCCTGATCCTTCAAGAAATCCCCTACATTGTCCTTTTCCTTTATCGAGAATAATGAATTTCACTTCCGGGACTTTTCTTTTCATGGGATAATTGAATATAATTTATATGATGAATTCCTTTTTCCAGATGGAAGCAATCATTTCCCACACCCATTAAGTCATACACTTCCACCTTACTGACCAACGAATATCTAATACAAAATTCCCGCCGAAAAGTAAATCTGCTCAAAGACCACGCGGGAAGCGAGCGGCTCGCGAACGCTGTTTCCTAAAAAAAAACCGTCTCTCCAATTGTTGTGGATGTAAGTTCACCTTTTTCTACTTTTCCCCTTCCTTCATTTCGATTTCCTTTAGATCCATTCGCTTTTTCAGATTTATTCGCGTTGTTTTCCCTCGCTTTTATCTACATATTTTAAAGCGTCCCGTTTATTTGTAGGTCAGACTGATTGTTCTGTCATCTATTTGTTCCACTTCTTGTTTTTTTCTTCTGCAATATCCTCCAATCATTTCAAATACCTCAGTCAAGTGTCCTTCAACCATTTATTCTTCATCACTTCGATTGATATCATCTTCCAGCAGAAGTTTTACAGTCCGCGCCCCCCTCCCGGCTATCGATTTTTCTCGTCGCAGTTTTTCTTTTTCAGATATGGCTGATGATGCTGCTGGTGCAAATGGTGGAGACCGGGATTACATCAAATTGAAGGTCGTTGGACAAGATTCAAACGAAGTCCATTTTCGTGTCAAATATGGAACAACTATGGGAAAACTGAAAAAGTCGTATGCTGACCGGACTGGGGTTAACGTGAGCAGTCTACGCTTTTTGTTCGATGGACGCCGTATCCAAGATGAAGATACTCCGAAATCTCTTGAAATGGAGGAAGACGATGTCATTGAGGTATACCAAGAACAGCTGGGAGGTCTTCTTTAATTCGTGATCCAGTTACAGCGGCCTTTTTGATCTCTCTCACTTTTCCGGCTCTATACCTTTTTAATGAACTTTCTGTGAATCCTGTTTGAATTTGTTTGAAACCCTGTAACTGGTTCGCAAAGGGCTAGCTGACTAACTGCTTCTCTTTCAAACCATGTTTTCAGGTGGGGAACCACCAGATGCTACGGGTGGTTATTTGGGATCATGGGAAACACGAACTGGCTCACTATCTCACTCGATACGACACCAAAATATCACAATTGAAAAAATCACATATGGATAGAGTCCAATTGAAGGCCGACCAATATTTCTTGACATATGAGGGTCGACAGCTGAAGGATACGGATACGCCGGATTCGGTGGGGATGGATGTCCGTGGAGATGTAGAAGTATGGCCAATGACGGAGTATGAAATATGCTGGTAAAGAAGACTGGTAGATGGTGTCATTCGATCTCATTCCCGATGTATCAATAAAATTTCTAGAAAAGGTAGACTTTTTGACTTATCGGCTGCAGATGCATCCTATTTCGTTCTAGACACCTATAAGAGAGCTTCAATTCATGCAATCAATGTTATCATAAAAAAAGAGGAAATTATCAATAAAAAAGTTCCACGTACGTAGTGCGTGCCAGACATTTTTGCTGGCAGTTTCAAATTATGAAACGTTTTTCTTCTTGCTCTTCTAAACTTTATTTTTGCTACAATAATTTTGTTTTTATACACTACGAAGATAAAAATAATAGTTTTCAGAATGGGCGGTGCAAATATAACTAGAGATCTTCCATCGTTCACAACCATTCAGATGGATCCTCCAGAAACACAAAAAATTGAATCAGTATTTTCCTTTTCAATGTAATTTCTATTTTAGACTGTAAATAGTTTGAACAACACCAAGAATATTGTTTCTCCTCAAGCTACACGTCTTTCTAATACTGATTTGGGATCTTATAACAAAAAACGAACATTCAAAGTTAGTTCCTAACTAATATTCATTTTCTCCAGGTTATAGTAGTGGGTGAAGCTAATGTCGGTAAGACATGTCTTTCACATCGATTCTGTTTTCGAACTTTCCCACAAAATACTGATACAACCATTGGTGTAGATTTTCGAGAAAGATGTTGTATTATAGATAATGAATTACTCAGAGTTCGTTCAATATTAGTTTTTTTCTATGAAGCCTTGATAGATTCAGTTATGGGATACGGCTGGACAAGAACGATACCGAAGACAGATAGTTCCACATTATTATAGAAATGTAAAAGCTATTGTTTTTGTTTACGATGTTACAAGGTTTGCTTGCTTGTTTTCTGCTTTTTAAGTATGTTTGTAGTGAGTCTTCTTTTGAAGCATTAGGAACGTGGATTGCAGAATGCACTAAGTTTGGGCTTACTTCTGAGGAAGAAGTCCCTCGTTTTTTAATAGCAAATAAATGTGATATTCCTTCCAAGACACGTGTATTACGAGAAATAGCAGAGGTTTGGTTTTTCTTTTTTATAATTGCTCAGGTTTTCGCTGACAAAAATAACATGATTTTTTTTGAGACCTCTGCAAAAGTGGAGGCTGAAGCTGGAAATGTCGAATCTATATTTATGACGATTTTGCATAAGCTTCGCCAAATTGAGTCAACGCCACCAGAAAAAGTATGAACAAAAGTTTTTACGTATTTTTTTTAGAAACATGGACAAGTAATTCTTTCTGTCAATGAAAAATACGAGGAAAAAGAAACATGGTGCTGTTAGTAAATCTTAAATTTGGACCATAATTAATTGTAAACGTCTGTTTTAGTTTCTAGGTTTTAGTAAATAGTTTTAAAACATCATTTGGGATTTTGAAATTTCACTTTTGATATATTGATACTTTTTATTTTTTGCGTTAATATTTTGTTTCCAGGAATGCCAACTTTTATAGATGCTTATGATATACACCAAGCCAGTGAGAAAAGGAAATTTGTTTCAGTTGCTGAAAATAATTTAGATTTTTTATTAGGTACTTTTTCAGGTTATTATATATATTTCAGGTGGGGGGATTGCATTTGGGACTGTTACTGAAATATCAGGTGAAGCTGGATGTGGGAAATCTCAGTTTTGGTATGTCCGTGTGCACAGAAATCTTGCTGTTTATTTGCGGTGTTAATCTAAGGCATTTAGCATGCAACTTGCTGCAAGTGCGCTATCTTCTGGAATGAGAGTACTGTATATTGATACTGAAAATGGTTTTTCTCTGAAACGAACAAAACAAGTAAATGAATCGTATCAGCATATTTATTGACAGCTATTTGATCATGTATGTCCAGAACAAAATTTCAACCATACTACAAACTTTGTTGTTTTAAAAAGACAGTTTGCTCAATCGGTTTTGATTGATTTGGAACATTGTTTAACATCTTCGTATGAGGTTTTATATAAAATATTTACCATCTTTTCAGAATAAGTTCGATGTAATAATATTAGATTCGCTCACTTGTCCTTTCAAAGGGGAAAATCTTGCAGATGTTTCCTTAGATATTGATAACATTGCCGTAGCTTTGTGTAAACTAGCGACTCAAATGCAAATAGCTGTAATTTCCTTTTTATACCCATACTGTTTAGGTAATTTGTACAAATCACGTGACGACTGATATTGACGAAGAAGATAATTCACGATTGAAACCTAGTCTGGGCAGTGTAGGACACTTTTTTACTACTATTTTCTTAGTATTGGTCTGCCTATCCAACGAATAGGATTTGGACAGAAAGAAAAGACAGTAAAAGGTTTATTGAAATTTCAAAATGTCCATTTGCAAAACAAAGGAAATCGGAGTTTTGTATCAAGGTTTGGATTTTCTTGTTTTTCTGTTCATTTTAGGAGGAAGGCATTCGTATAATCCACCCAGAACTACTGTATTTTTAATCGTTTCTTTCAATAAATATAGCTTTAATTATATTCCACACCTTCTGATGGTTTTCCATAATGGTTCTAGATAATTAAAAGATATTATTCATTATTTTTAGAATGAAATTTTCTGCATCGTTCAGTGATCAAGGAGCTATTGAGATGTTTTCAAGTAAGTTTACACTAGCTTTAATGATTGATTCAGAATGTATTCTTGCAATGCAACGCATGAGCAAAAAGAATTTTATTTTACGCATGTCACATATGGGTATGTGTATTATAACATGTCCATCAACGGGGATTACACAAAAAGACGGAATTGAATACTGGATTGGAGTCCTTTTTCCTTGGCAGCCTACATTTAACGCATATGTTAGTTTATATTACTACTACTATTTTTAGACCTTTGCCGGTTTATCAGAAGAAAAAGATGAAATTGTTTTAGAAATGGAGGCCGCTCAGTTAGTCCAGTGTCTCTCAGGAAATCATGCAAACACTAAACTGCGATTGAGTAATCGTGACAATGTTTGTTTTTTTTTTAAATTATTATAATCCCATTTAGAAACCACATCTAAAAATTGAAATACGTTCTGCTAATTTAGTTCATGAACTGCCAGTTGTTATTGTTCCAAGTAAAAAATGGGATATTTACAACCGACCAAATTGTGATGGAGAAAAAGTTTGTTAACATAATAAGATGATTTTGTTTCAGGCGATTATCGGACTGCCACCAACAAGGACTTTTGTAAGAGTTTTAAATTCTTTAAAGGCTGTCCACAGTAAATTTCTGGTAATTTATTGAGTTACCTCCATACTTCTTTAGACATTGAAAGTAAGCAATACTGGAGAGTTAGAGGTACAAGCAGCAATGAAAAGTGGAGGAGTTGAAGTGTTTTTTTCTGATTTAACTAACGATCCTATCCGTGTGTTTTATTTTGATTTGTTTATTATTCTACATTTTTCAGCTGAAGCAGGTTCTGAGTCGATTAGTGATACTGTGTGGTCTTCCGCAAAGCTATTTATAAAGCCATTACAAATGTTTTTCAGTCAATTTCAATTTGCCCACGGTAGAGTAAAACTGAGTACGTTTTATCTGTCATTTTTCATCGGTTTCTGACTTGTTTCAGCTCTTCTAAATGAACGAGCATGCGAGTTTTCAATAATACAGGAAGAATTTGAAGTTTCTTTTGTTGTTGGTGATACATCTGACTAGATTTTTTCAACAAACAGTGGATTGACATTAATCTGATCTTTATGACAAACATTATTTTGGTAAGTTTTGTATGCTCCAAAAATAGGGTAAAAACTAATAAAGATGTTTTCATAACTTCTACCCTTCTATAGCGGTTTATTTACTAATTATTACTTAATGCATGCTTTGTATTTTTCCTTTTGAAAATTCTTGAAAAGAAGATAACACCAAATATGATGGTGAGGCCATTCAATCTTTGCTTATCTTTAATGTATGGATTGGTGGGGAGAAATAGTGCTGCGCAGCACGAGACCAGGTTTGGCTGTCCACTCTCCCGTGCGGAGAGACTTAGTCATCCAACCCCAGCCCTCGGCCTCGCATTCGCACCACCCTCCCGCCGATTATCGATTTTGTTCATTTAGTCTATCCCCTTTTTGACTTTATTTTTTTCCATCTGGAAATGTTTCATATTATGCAACTTTTTTCATTTATTTAGATTTTCTAAATAATTCAACTATTTATTATATTCGATTAATTAAGTCATTCAATTCCGTTCATTGGCTCTTCGTAATCGAAAGTTTTATATATTATATACTTTTTGTATTTGTTTTCTTATATTTCATTATGTATACTCTACATTTTCAGCAGAATGGAAGATCAACTTCATGACTGCCGTGAAGTTTTCTGTTATTTCGACAGCAAAGGAGACGACAAGATAAGTGTACAACAAGTATAGCATTTTGTTTCGTTCTATTTTATTTTTTTAGGTTGGAGATGTACTTCGTGCTTTGGGACAAAATCCTACTGAAGCAGAAATTGAACGATGTTGCGCCAATTTCGATAAAGAAGCACGTTTAACTTTCGAAGACTTTGTGCCAATTTTTCAGACTGTGAATAAAAACAAGTGAGTGTATTAATTGTATGCTCAACCTTTTTAGGGAAAAGCACTCAGTTGAGGAATTTGTAGAAGGGTTGTCACATTTCGACAAAGAAGGGAATGGTTTGATTAACGTTGCCGAACTTAGACATCTTCTTACTACACTGGGTATGTATTTATTTTTAATTAGTATTTCTCAACGTATCATGTTTTCATCATATATTTAGGTGAACGCTTGACAGATGAAGAAGTGGACCAGCTTCTTGCTGGACATAACGA
Organism: Oscheius sp. DF5120; assembly: GCA_932521415.1. Lineage (NCBI taxonomy): Eukaryota > Metazoa > Nematoda > Chromadorea > Rhabditida > Rhabditidae > Oscheius > Oscheius sp. DF5120. Next base: position 2,207,577 of record OW051463.1, read on the forward strand.
TTCTCATGGCAATGTTAACATCGCAGATTTCGTTCGAACAGTCATGAATACCTAAATTTGTTTCATTTCCTTACGTCTGATTCACTTATCTCATTTTTAGTATTATGGAAACTCAATCAAAATATTGGCATTCATTATAAGTAATCAACAAACATTTACATTTACATTCTTAGGCGGTGTATTGCATGTTATATGTTTGGTGGTATTGATTAAATATTATTATAAATCAATATTACCTTTATCTCTGGTACTCCATCCGAACTGTTTCATCAAACGGTTGATGTATTACGTTTTGCTCCAGATGGCAGCATCTAATGGTATGGCTGCTGGTGGAAGTGAAGATGTATCAAGGATGCAGGCCCTTTTACGCGAAGCTGGTGTAACTGAATACGAACCAAGAGTATTAAGTCAGTTGCTTGACGTTAGTTTGTTTTATTTTTTGAAGTCATTTTAGATTGCTTATACTACTACTGCCCAATTACTAACAGGTGCGAAAGCAATTTCTCAACATTGTGGAAAGTTAACTATTGATGAAGGAGATGTACAAATGGCTATGGAATTCAACGGTAAGATATTTTTTCATTCTTCAACTGTTTTAGGTGCGTTAAATGATCATTCTCCTAATCGCGATCGTTTACAAATGTTAGCAGCAGAGAAGAATAGTCAACCTTTACCGCAAATACGACACAACTTCGGTCTTAAATTACCAAACGACAGGTATGCCATTTTCTGCATATTTCTATTCACATTTTAGGTTTTGTCTTTTACAGCCTAATGTTGAATGGCGCGGGTCTGATCAACAATCGTTGATGATTATGCCTCCGCAGCAAATTATGGAAACCCCACCACCTGTACGGTCACAATTCGCCGAGAACATGTTAAAAAGAAAAGCTGATGATGATTTTGACTCATAAACTATATCTTCCTAGTGTGATGATCTCAATATAAACATTGTATGTTTGTTTTCTAGTTGTACTTATAACTTATCCATTATTGTCTTGTTGTTTGATTTAGATTATTATTCAAAGAAACACTTTTTTTACTATTAGAAAACTACTAATAAGGTTCTTTCCTATATATCTTTACCACATCATGGTCAACTTTTCTGAATATTTTTGTAAAATTTGAATTTCATTTTTGTCAACATACTTGTCGTTTCGTTAAAAATTGTTCTGTAAACGCCAGCGTCGCTCGCGTCACTTTCGTTTGTCGCCGTTCTAATATTTTCTATTTTTTCTCTTCATCGAATTCATTGTTTCAGCATTTTGAAATTTATCCTACATATATTGAAATTCTTTATTTAATTATGCAAAAATTGTCTAGTATAGTTAAGTTTATAAGTTGGTTTTTTAGTGTTTAGCGATCATTTGTTTCACCATCACTTATTTTGAAAATGTTCATTGTTTTCTCATTTATGAGTAAAATTTAAAGTTCTTATTCTTACTGTTTCAGAAGATGTCTGACGCTACTGCAACTCCAACCGAACCAGTTGCCCAACCTGTCAATGAAGTTCCCGAGCCAATGGAGGCCCAAGAGACAACCAATGCAGTAGAAACAAAAATGGAGGAGGAGAAGTCTTCAGATGTCGCTTCTACTGCTGCCCCAGCTCGTGATGTTACACCTGCCGCTCCTCCAGCTGGTGCTCCTACTATTCAAAATATTTTTGGCGGGAACAACGTGCCAACTCGTACTTATTTGGATCAAACCGTTGTTCCGATTTTGCTTCAGGTATTTTATTTTTTTTTCGGGGAATCTTGATTTGAAGGAAGATTTTGAAAAAATATTTTTATACGAATATACAGAATTTTTATAATAGAAATACTTTAAAGAATAATTAAGAGGTTACAGATAGTTTATAGATTTAATGTCTTTTAATTCCATATCAAGACTGATCTGTAATTCTAGGCGCTTGGTGCATTGGCAAAGGAACGTCCCGAGCAGCCTATCGAGTTTCTTGCTAACTTTCTTCTTCGCGAGAAGCATCGCTATGAAGGTAACGGCGAAAGCTAATATTTTCAACCTCCGGTCTTGTATGTTACTTCTCTCTTATTCTGTGCTATTTGCTATAAGTTTAAATAAAATTGATATCCATCTTATAATATTGTATTAATTCAAATTGACGTAGCAAATTATGGAATATCGAGATGTAAAAGAATTTTGGTAAAGCCTATCGACGTGATCTTTTTTCCGGAGGATAGTCACCATATCCAGGTGGTCCACTCTGTCCCATTTTAAACATGCCTCCGACTTCCGGTGGTGGAACACCTGCAACTTCTTCAGAAGTTAGAATTGTTTACCTTGCGGTCTTCCGTTTGGATCTTTAAATATGGATAATAATCGTTGAACTCCTTCTAGCATGTTCGCTCCGCTAGGTCTGCCGGAGCCACTTCCACTGCTAGGCGTGCCACCGTGCGATCCTGAACAAACTTGTGATACTGCGAGAATGTTTACCTCCACTAGGACCAGAGGAGCCGCCACCTGGAGGACCTTGTGCTACATTCTGCTGTGGGGGTAGTTGTCCATAGTTCGGTCCAGGGCCCATGGGTGTTCCATGCATAGGACCACCTTGCGGACCGGAATATACATTCATTGGTGGCATTCCAGTATTATATCCACCTATAAATTGCTTTTTCATCGAAATCCTTTTACCTGGTGGTCCTCCAAAATGTCCCATAGGACCAGGAGGCATATGTACTCCGGACATCGGCGGCGGTCCACCCATCATTGGTCCTCCACCTCTCATTACCGACATTCTTTCACGTCGAGCTGCTTCCAGTCGTTCCAATTCTTGTTGTCGTCGTTGGAGATCTAAAGGGAGGTTTTTGTTTTCCAAAGTTAACAAATAGCAATTCTTAACCTTTCTAACTACGCAAGAAAACAGGTTCATTGTATAGAATAAACCCCCCCCCCGTAATACTATAAGTTATGGCCAACTAGAGAATAGTCCAAGTGAAATTGTAGAAGTCCTAACTGACCCTCTCTTAACATTTGAGCCTGATAATCTTGATAAGCAAGCTCCATATCTTGTTCCAGACGCCTTCTTGCCTCCTTCAACTCGTCGTCGAGTTGGCTGCGTCGTTGCTTCTCCATTTCATAAAGTTCTTTCCATTTCATCCCGTATACAAATTCGAAGCTGTTCTGAGCAGGAAATCGAGGTCCAAGTTCACGTTCCCTAACAAAGTCCAATTTTTAGTGAGGTTAGAAGAAAAAAAAAGTAAGCTTAAAAAAAACAGTAAATGAGATTTCTAATTTCTTTAGTCCAGAAACCTACTTGTTTAGTTGTGGAGTTCTAGGAATCATTCGTTCAGCAAGACCGTCGTCTTCATCGCGAGGGTCCAAAGGTTCAACAATCAAGGGCTTCGGACTCCTAATTTAACAATTAGGTCATTTATTTGAGACAAAAAATCATGGCGGATAAGAAGAGAAGAACTTACGCAGTCAGCAAGAATACTTTCTCCCGAATAGCTGTTATGGCTTCATTACATGACGGTTTTCGTTCGAATTCGACGATTCCTTCTCCTGTCGGTCTTCCTTTTTCGTCAACAATATGTACAGCACGTTCAACTTCGCCAAAATGGCTGAATGCATGATAGAGCATTTCATTCGAGACTGTTGGAGAAAGTTCCTTGACACGAAGAGCAGCGCCGTGGACGGCAAAACGAACTCTAACTTGGCGTCCGTGAATTACTTTGCCATCGATAGCTTCTTTAGCACTTTCTGCATGAGCGCGAGTATCCTAACGAAACATTACACAATACGAAACAAAAAAAAAGGCTTCCCAAGAAAGGTGCACCTCTAAAACCCAGTCCATAGTGAGTTAAATATCTAGATTTGATAGCAACAGTTTCGAGTCCACTACGTGATAGTAGTCTACACAATAATAATATTCTCATAAGTCCATTACAAAGTTAGATATGCATCGCCAGTTTAGTCCAAAAAAACCTATCTAGTCCAATGTAGAAAATGCACCTTTCTGGGAAACACAAAAAAATGAAAAAGAATAGTAAAAAGAAGCTATAAAGTCATAGAAAACATACCATTCTCAAAAAAGCAAAGCCTTTTCCGCTGAGGTAACACTCGGCAATATCCCCATGTGGAGAGAAAAGATCTTTCAATTCAGCTTCTTTAACTTCATTCGGAAGATTTCCAACGAAAAGGCGACAACGGCCAGTAAATTTCTTTTTCGGTAAGTCGGTCATCAACTCGGAATCAGAAAATGCTATCCCACTAAAGTTATGCTGCCCTCTAGATTGTGTTCCTCCACTGTGAATCGAGTGAGAATTAGAACCACTACGTTCATTTCCTGAGCGATTACTACCGTGTTCACGACGTGATCTGCTGAAAGAGTTATTAGAACAAAACGCAATAAAGGAGTGCGTTTAACAACAGATATGACATGCAGAAGAAGAATATTTTTTGTTCCTCGTCAAATAATGGTTGCTACGTGTCTCGAGTTTTCGTACTCGCTTTTTTAGATTTCGATAATCCCATAATACATTATATAAAAGGAAAGAATACTGATAAGATAAGGGAATTCTACTGATAGACAGTTATATAAAAAAATTATTAAATCCATGGTATATAATAAAGTTACCAACCCTCATGAAGTTTCACAAGTGATTGTTACTGATAGAAAATGCATTCAATATCAGTAGATAATGGTCTACAATAAAAAAAACCACAATGTGAAGAAAAGTTGACAAGAAAAAAAAAATAAAAACGCACCTTTCTTCTCTATCTCGATACTTCCTATCATCGTCATAGTGTCGATCGTCACGTCGATTGTCACTTCTTCTGTCAGATCGTGACATCACAGCTGGAAAATATATGTTGTTTAAAATAAAAAGCTTATAGCAAGTAACAAATAACTGAAATAAGTAAAAAAAATTAGAGAGAAAATCGATTATGACCGAGGGAGCCGGGTTTGGTCGGCGTCGAGGTGAAAAAGAAAGCGTCATTCTCTTTTTGCGTTGGAGCAAATTATTAAATCTGGCTTTTTTGTATAATTATTTACTATTTTTCAGGAATAATATGAATAAACCATCCTGTTCATTTCTCCGAGCAGCATCAATTGTATCTGCATTAGCCAGACATTCGAGATCTACACACAAATATTATTCTACGGCAGTTGAACCTAGAAAGAAAGTACCAAATGGTCAGCTATTCGTTTTCAATTATAGCTATTTTCAGATGGACTAACATTATCAGATTTTCTCCATACACGAAAAAAAAGGTTGCCAAAAATAATACCGTCAATAGAAGAATCAAATGGATATCTTACAGCTGAAGATCTCTCCGGACAAGGTCGAACAGTGAAATACATAACCTATGGTTGTCAGATGAATGTAAATGACATGGAAATAGTACGGTCAATACTAAAAACAAATGACTATAATGAGACGGATGAACTACATAGAGTAAGTATAATAATTTTTGGTCAGACTATTTTAGGCGGATGTCGTGGTTCTGATGACTTGCTCTATTCGAGAAGGAGCAGAAGAAAAAGTACGTAAAGAATTGAAAAGAATTAAACGAAATGCCACACGATCACAAATTGTCGGAGTTTTAGGTGAATGAATTACATATGCTTACTTTTTCAGGATGTATGGCAGAAAGAATTAGACATAACTTATTGGATGAAAAAGGGCTTGTTGATGTTGTATCTGGTACAATATATAATCTATTTCTTTTTTGAGTTCCAGGTCCTGATGGGTATCGCGATCTCCCTCGCTTGTTGGCCGTGGCGCGAGCTGGTTCTAATGCTATAAATGTACAACTTTCGACTGATGAAACGTATGCTGATGTAGTGCCAGTCCGAGTAGACCGAGCTTCAAAAACGGCTTTTGTGTAAGTTATTTAATAGATTTTTATACCATTCAGGTCAATTATGAGAGGATGTGATAATATGTGCACATATTGTGTAGTTCCATTAACTAGAGGACGAGAGAGAAGTAGACCAATTGACTCAATCATTGACGAAGTAAAAAGATTAAGAGATGAGGTAACATTTGTCTAATTTGTTGAAGTTTTTATTTCAGAATGTTCGGCAAATAACTTTATTAGGGCAAAATGTCAATAGCTACCGAGATATGTCAACTTCTGAATACACGTGCAATCACAATAATGCCTCTTCTAGTGTTCCTGGATTCTCCACAGTTTACAAGTATGCATGTCGGTTATCATTTATATTTGTCAGACCAAAAACAGGAGGAAAAACCTTTGTAACTTTGCTTGAGAAAATTTCTGAAGTTGATCCTGAAATGCGAATACGCTTCACCAGTCCACATCCCAAGGATTTTCCAATGGAGGTAATGTATGTCTAATTTTTCAAACTTCAACTTATAGGTAATTCAGCTGATTAATGAAAAACCAAATATTTGTAATCAACTACATATGCCTGCTCAAAGTGGATCCAATGAAGTATTGGAAAGAATGGGTCGTGGATATACAAGAGAGGCTTATTTACAATTAATTGATGATGTACGGACTATAATACCAAGTAATTTATTTCATGATTGTACATTTTTAGACGTCTCAATAACCAGCGATTTTATTGCTGGGTTTTGTGGAGAGACGGAATATGATCATGAACAAACTATCGATCTTATGCGTAAAGTTAATTACTCTTTTTGCTTTGCTTTTCCTTACAGTATGAGAGAAGTATGTTTTAATTAGTTATTTTTAATTTAATTTTTTTTAGCGTACAAGGGCACACTACCGTCTCACTGATGATATACCTGAAGATATTAAGAAAAGAAGACATAAAGAGCTCATCGATGTTTTCAGAGATGGAGCCATCGAACAGAATAAAAAACTGGTTGGAACATCGCAATTAGTACTTGTTGAAGGAGTAAGTACTGATATATTTTCAATAGTTTAGAACTCGCGACGTTCTGAAAGTGCTCTTCAAGGAAGGGCTGATGGTGGTACTAAAGTAATTTTTGAAAATACTAAATCTTATAAACCCGGAGATTATGTTGCTGTTAGGGTAAATTTAAGCATGATGGTGATAGAATTTTCCAGATAGAAACCGCTTCGTCGCAAACTTTAGTTGGAACAGCTCTTCAAAAGACATCTATCAAAGAATTCTTTTCATCTTGTTAATAATGTTGTTGAATTTTGTTTTTATTAGGTTATAAAATCTTATATTTAGATATAGGTATGAAGTTAATGAGATCCAACATTGCAAACCTAATACCCGTGCTTACTATGAATCATCTTCATCACTGTCCTCCTCCAAATGTAGTCCGTGAGAAACTCTCCCTTTCTTACTTTCAATTTGTCTTAAAAATCGTACATAGATTGAGGAGAGTCGTGAAAATAGCTCGTCTACTTCTTCGTCTGTCATGCCTTAAAAATTAAAAAATAGAAAACAAGCTGGAAAAGATTTAAAAAAATTGTTAACTAACCTATACCACATGCAATGTTCAAATAACCACCATGTTGCTCGTGTGTATGTGATCCGAAATTTTTGAATTCGAAATCACAACCAGGGAACTTTTTAATTTCAGTTGTACTTGTGAGAACTCTAAAACAATTACTCTAACACTACAGTCTTACCTGGCACCTGTAATACCTCGGCTAAAAATTATAGATCCAAAAAGTGTTTGTTTCTCCTTAGGAATTGATGATAGTGTCATTGCCAAACTAATTTGATTATCATTAACTTCATAAACTAATTCGCCTATTTCATTCGCCCACTGTTTAAGATGACTCTTCATTTTATTGAATAACCTGAAATAAGATTAAGCGTGTTTATTCACTAACTTTTTTCGTACATCATAGGATCTCAGCAAACCTTCCTGTCCTTGATGAAGTAAGGTAATTACAAAATCTCTACATGGCACAGAAGATGCTCGCCCTAAAAGATACAAAAACTATTTGACGGTAGGTGGTAACCTGGATATGATTCAGCAATGTTACTTATGGCTGATTTTTTGCATACTGCTACAATAGCTCCACCTACAGGAACCTAGAACAACTATTCAACTAACTAAATCAATTACTTGGAAGTTTTTATCCAATGATTGAACAATCGCATCAATTCTACCGGCTGAATGACCCTAGAATTTAGCATAAAATTGCTACAAACGATTACTGCGTTTAGTCGTCGTATACATTCTTCACTTTGTAGCCCGTAAGCATTATTAACCAGATGTGGAACTGAATAATGTTGACAAAGAGCAGCAATTTCTTCAATGGAATCAGGTGATCTTGGAGCAAAACAAGATGTAGTGGACATTACGCACAAAACCTAAAAATACAATTATAAGCTATTTTAACATACTTGATCTGCCCCTTTTTCAAGAATAGCATTCAAATGCTCAATATTGCTTACTAAAGCATCTCCCTGTCTTTCCGGATTAATCACAATAGGTTCATAACCTAAACATAGTTAGTATTTGGAAAACAACATGCCTGCATGAATGATAGATTTTAAACAGCTTTTCTGATCAATTCTGAACCAAACAACAAAACGAGCTGATGGTCGATATCGACGGAAAGATGTCATGCACAAAGAAAGAGTCATTCCAGTACACATTGGAACAACAATCGCTGCTTTGCAACAAGAGAGTCCTATTGTTCTGAGTGCTTTATTAGCGAATTCATTAGCCAGTCCGGCTAGCATTGATGATCCAATTGCTTTTGGCTGCATTTCGGTCAGATTTCCACTCCTCCCAACACCATGAGACATGCTAGAAACTATTAATAGAAAAATTGACATACTTATAGCTTAGACGCCGTATTAAAGGACAAACGACGCGGCCTTCTCTCTCTCCCGCTCCTATATTTTCCTAAACAAAGTAGTAATATGCTAGTAACATACTATATCTATTCTATTATTAGAGTCATGGCTTGCAATCCAATTCAAAAATATTTCTAATTGATGTTCTGGCCAACCATGATCAGGAATTCCTTGCTATAATATAATAGGTATTTGAATAAAGTCATAAAATACCTTTTCAATCAGTGATTGTATCAACTTATCATACGATTTTTGTACAATTCGTGAATATTCCCGTTCTTTTTTGCCATATATTACACTCATATAAACCTAAAAAATATAATGTTCAGGTAAAAGACGCATATGCTCAAATCAAGCAAAGTAGCGCAGTCAAGTGAACTCAAAGGCACAGCGGGGGGTTGGAACAATTTTATTATCCACCAGTGAACATCGTACAAATATTTTTAAGAAGAAACAATGTATATTTGATTTTTTTTTAAAGAAAAATTTTTTAAGGAAGGAAATTTACCGTCGGAATACATTGATGTTCGCAATCGCGTATCTTCACACTGGTTGACTCATTTTTGCTTGTTCTCGTCTCTAAGTATTTTTTAAGATCACGAGAATTGGTTTCTCTGAAATGAAACAGCAGTTTTCAAGAACTCTAAGACGCACTTCTAATGATGGTGGATATGAATTCGGTGAAGAAGCAAAACTACATGAGCCGCCTTCACTCGCAACTAATTTTCTTGTGAAACACGCTCTGCAAGCTGAATAGTTAGTTATTTTATGATCTATACTTCTGGGCGAATTGTATATCACATACTAAACATACTGCACATACTTGTATATCACATACTGTATACTGTATGTTCTATCACGTGCTTATTTTTGTTTTACTTTTTTGCCCTTTTTTAAAAAGGCAAACCCCAATATATGATGTACGACACAAAAAAAACCTGATAAAACTGAAAAAATGGAAAAAGTTTAAAAGAAAATAAGGAATACAGTATACAGTATGTGATATACAATTTGCCATACTTCTGCTTATTTCAGTGCACGTATTTGTCGGAATCCTATAGAAGGGATATATATTGTTCCTAGCGAAACAAACAACTATCGTAAGGTTCCCTTGTGTTTATTATTGTTTTAGGGTGGAATGTAGTTGTATTTATTCGATCAGGTATTTTTGCAGGTGGTATTTTTCGATTTACACTATTGATTCAAAAGGATTTTCCGAATACTTCATTTTTACCAGTTAGTTGTGTTTTATGATAATAGAAAGAAATTTGCAGCAGATAAAATTCGATATTTCTCTTTTTCACCCACATATTTATGCAGAGAGCAAATTGCTTGATTTATCGAAGTAAGTATTTCACTTATATTTTTTTCATTATCTAGATATTTTCCTGATGGATGGAAAAAGGAAAAGCATCATATACAATATGCATTAATCGTAGCGCAGGTGCCGAAGAAAAAGAAAGTAACACTTAATTTAGAGAATATTCTTCTCTCTAGATGCAGACTATGATGAATGTGCTAATCCTGAAGCAGCGATTTTATGGCGTAATGATCGCATGAAATTTAAGTATGTTGTTTTTTTAAAATTTTATTCTTTCCAGAGAACGAGCAAAAGAAGCCGTTAATCAAAGTCGAGCGACAATATATGACGATTGTATCAATGATAAATCAGACGTAATAAAGTATGTTGTACAATTACACAGACAAATAATTTAGATTTACTCCTTGGGATTTTTCGATACATGAGCAGGTTCGACTAAAGATGAAAAATGCTTGTCCATCTAATTCATCTCCTAGAAAAGGTCTTTCATGGCTAGATGTGGATCGTCTTACATGCATGGTAGAACCTTTGCAAGCTAGTTTAATTTAGAACTTCGAATGATAAATTTAGCACATAAAAAATAGCCAAACGACGGAAATAATCGCTGGAAGTTCTATCCCCATTGAACGACTCGATTTGAGTGGAATGTCAGATGCTAGTGTTCCGAACAGCTCTCAACTAGGCACTTTCGATTCTTCACGAACTTCTAATGTTTCGGAAGAAATTGAAATTTCTAACGTTTAATCATTTTATTAACTTTTACGGGTTTGTGATAGTTGCATAATAAACGTTTTACCCTTCACAGTACAAGAGAGTAATAATAAAATTACAGAAAGATTTATTTAGCCGCTTCAGCGCAACAGCGCTAGCGAATCACATAATACAGAGATCGAGTATTAATTTATCCACCCCGGAGGCGAAGAACGAGATGAAGTGTGGATTCCTTTTGGATGTTGTAGTCGGATAATGTTCGGCCATCTTCCAATTGTTTTCCTGAACATTATGTAAGTAATTTGGGAAACAATACCTGCGAAGATGAGTCGTTGCTGATCTGGAGGGATTCCTTCTTTATCTTGAATCTTGGCTTTTACATTTTCAATGGTATCGGAAGCCTCCACTTCAAGAGTGATCGTTTTTCCAGTGAGAGTTTTTACGAAAATTTGCATTCCTCCACGAAGTCTAAGAACGAGATGAAGTGTGGATTCCTTTTGGATGTTGTAGTCGGATAATGTTCGGCCATCTTCCAATTGTTTTCCTGAACATTATGTAAGTAATTTGGGAAACAATACCTGCGAAGATGAGTCGTTGCTGATCTGGAGGGATTCCTTCTTTATCTTGAATCTTGGCTTTTACATTTTCAATGGTATCGGAAGCCTCCACTTCAAGAGTGATCGTTTTTCCGGTGAGAGTTTTTACGAAAATTTGCATTCCTCCACGAAGTCTAAGAACGAGATGAAGTGTGGATTCCTTTTGGATGTTGTAGTCGGATAATGTTCGGCCATCTTCCAATTGTTTTCCTGAACATTATGTAAGTAATTTGGGAAACAATACCTGCGAAGATGAGTCGTTGCTGATCTGGAGGGATTCCTTCTTTATCTTGAATCTTGGCTTTTACATTTTCAATGGTATCGGAAGCCTCCACTTCAAGAGTGATCGTTTTTCCAGTGAGAGTTTTTACGAAAATTTGCATTCCTCCACGAAGTCTAAGAACGAGATGAAGTGTGGATTCCTTTTGGATGTTGTAGTCGGATAATGTTCGGCCATCTTCCAATTGTTTTCCTGAACATTATGTAAGTAATTTAGGAAACAATACCTGCGAAGATGAGTCGTTGCTGATCTGGAGGAATTCCTTCTTTGTCTTGAATCTTGGCTTTTACATTTTCAATGGTATCGGAAGCCTCCACTTCAAGAGTGATCGTTTTTCCAGTGAGAGTTTTTACGAAAATTTGCATTCCTCCACGAAGTCTAAGAACGAGATGAAGTGTGGATTCCTTTTGGATGTTGTAGTCGGATAATGTTCGGCCATCTTCCAATTGTTTTCCTGAACATTATGTAAGTAATTTAGGAAACAATACCTGCGAAGATGAGTCGTTGCTGATCTGGAGGAATTCCTTCTTTGTCTTGAATCTTGGCTTTTACATTTTCAATGGTATCGGAAGCCTCCACTTCAAGAGTGATCGTTTTTCCAGTGAGAGTTTTTACGAAAATTTGCATTCCTCCACGAAGTCTAAGAACGAGATGAAGTGTGGATTCCTTTTGGATGTTGTAGTCGGATAATGTTCGGCCATCTTCCAATTGTTTTCCTGAACATTATGTAAGTAATTTGGGAAACAATACCTGCGAAGATGAGTCGTTGCTGATCTGGAGGAATTCCTTCTTTGTCTTGAATCTTGGCTTTTACATTTTCAATGGTATCGGAAGCCTCCACTTCAAGAGTGATCGTTTTTCCAGTGAGAGTTTTTACGAAAATTTGCATTCCTCCACGAAGTCTAAGAACGAGATGAAGTGTGGATTCCTTTTGGATGTTGTAGTCGGATAATGTTCGGCCATCTTCCAATTGTTTTCCTGAACATTATGTAAGTAATTTGGGAAACAATACCTGCGAAGATGAGTCGTTGCTGATCTGGAGGAATTCCTTCTTTGTCTTGAATCTTGGCTTTTACATTTTCAATGGTATCGGAAGCCTCCACTTCAAGAGTGATCGTTTTTCCGGTGAGAGTTTTTACGAAAATTTGCATTCCTCCACGAAGTCTAAGAACGAGATGAAGTGTGGATTCCTTTTGGATGTTGTAGTCGGATAATGTTCGGCCATCTTCCAATTGTTTTCCTGAACATATATGGTAAATTCTTCAAAAAAAATTTCCGGGGGGTTCTATTTTTCAATACCTGCGCGGTGCGGAGAGGGGGGGGGGGGGAGTGTGGTGGGGTAGTTGTACTTCCCAATAGGTAAAAACGTAAAAATTATTAGACTGATTAAACACATCAATTAGTATTATATGAAACAAAATTAAACAAACTTTTTTTTATTATTAATTATCACTTTAAACATAATATCATACATTCCTCAAAACCTTCTTCACCCATATCAATGTTTTTTTACTGCATCAATTCCTCCTATCGATATTGCTCACGTAAATTCTTTGATTTTTCCAGGGCATTTGGAATTTCTTTCTTACATCGTAAGATTTGACTTTCTTCAGTACTGTAGAGATTTGTTGTCAAACCACTTTCATTGAATGACTGTCGTATATAATCAGTTGATAAATTCTCCCAAGCGTTGTATATATGTTATAAATCGAACTAAGATAGATGTTCATTGAAGGAGCCTTTATATTCCCTTCCTTGGCGACTTCTTTTTCACCATCGATCATCTTTGTAATATGAATTTTTAATAGAATTCTTCTTTGCATAATCAATTCAGTCTAGTTTTTGAATAAAATCATAGGTTTTTGGTTATTTTTAGAATTATACTAATACGTTCGTCTTCTGATATATTCCTTTTCGAGTCTTTATAAAATTGTCAATTAGTAAGTATGCAATAAAAACATTAAGCATAAAAAAAGAAGGAAAATAAGAAAAAAAGATTTAGAAATCAAGCCGCGCAAAAAATGTACTACTTGGGGGGGTGGGTTCTGTTGGAGAATTTACGGTAATTTTGAAAAAAAAATACCTGCGAAGATGAGTCGTTGCTGATCTGGAGGAATTCCTTCTTTATCTTGAATCTTGGCTTTTACATTTTCAATGGTATCGGAAGCCTCCACTTCAAGAGTGATCGTTTTTCCGGTGAGAGTTTTTACGAAGATTTGCATAGCTTAAACAAAAACAATAAGTTTCATACGAGCAATATATGAGAAGAACAATTGAGAATCTAATATTAAAGACTCGAAATTAATATTGTGGAAGATATGGATTAGTTTCTTAAGAAAAACAATTTTGATATGAAAAGTAGAACAATGTCAGGCATTGCTACAAAATTTCAGAAAGATCAACTGAAAAATAATAATAAATAAATAGTTCAGTACCCCCCTTGAATGCGAAACAATTTGCAAAGAAAAAGAATCAAACCACCTAGTGAAGAGCACAGGACGCGAATGGTTGACTGGTCCAGTCAGCATCCTGCCACGCCCCAGCCGCCGCGTGCGGTTGCGTTGCGACAGCTGTTTTGAAATCTTCAGTAAGATCAGGAAATATAACGAAAATTTTTTTTGAAGCAAAGTATAATATTGAGAAATGCAAAGCTAAAAAAAGACTGGAAAGGTAAAATAGCGGAGTTTTCTATTAAGTGAGACCAACGCTTACACAAAAAAAACAATTGTTAAAAATATGTCAACAGTACAAAGTCAAACTTCATGGCATTTTCTTGAGTTAACCACATAAAACAAAAGCGTTCACCAATGGCAATAGCCTTCCGCGAATGGCACTGCCATGCCGGCTGCCGTCTAATTGATTTTCCATAGCGATTATGAGAAAACAAAGGGTACTTGAGTGGCTGAATAAGAACCACAAGAGAAAATTGAAAAAAAAAATTAGGTTGAGACTTTTTGAGAACTAATCCTTACACAAAGAGTGATTTATCGAAACGTAAATAACGCAGTCTCGATTTTAGAGCACCAGACCTGCTTCTGTTGTAAAACGTTCAGGCCCTATAGTCTTTCAAGGAAACAGGTTTTACATGCCAAAAAGGGCTAAGGTGAGAAGACTAACGAAAGAACACCAAACACAGGTCTCTTATAAGCAAGAGAAAATTTTCCAGAGACGTCCGATTATGAAACCGGCTTGCGTCACCCGGCGACAGCGGAATTTGTCAGCCAAAAAGCCTTGACAAACAGATGAAAATAGGGAGCGTAAAGAAAACGTTGTTGATCTCATTTTAGACATCAACAATGTGAGCATAAAAACGTCTACGTAATGAAGGATCATTTTCTTATATGTTCTATTATCCTTGTTTTAGAAAGTTTATTTTTTATCACGTAGCCCTTTTTTAAATAAAATTCCGTTGAGACATGAAATTCAATTAGAAATGAACTTTAGAGTCGGGTATTTCATCATAAAGTACGAATGCCCCTCATTTGAACCCACAGTACAATGAATGAGGTAGTTGCGGTCGTCTGGTTCAGGCGGAGTGCAGGCCGTCGCGACGGCAAATTGATCGACCGAGGGACGGGGACAAACATACCAGGTCGTACCAACATCCTATTTATGTCACGAGTTGTTTGTCTTTCTATGTTTTTCGTTTATCAGTTAGCGTTTCAAGAGTAGTTATCATGTTTTGTGGGTCACGAGAATGGACACTGACCGACAGGTGATATCATGTGGAAAGTACAAACAGATGGTCAAAAGTAGGACAACCAACTGGAAGGGTTTCAAGTGGTGAGAAAGCTGAATGAGTCAGAGTCTCCCCCGCTATGTTTTATTAGTTATTTCCCAATTAATCCTTTCATCATAAATTTTAAAAAATATATAATTATATTCAGCCGTTCATTTCAACAATAGAGGAGTTTTTCTTCAACGATATTGACCTGATTTTTCTTCTGATTCTTCCTCTGAGTATGCATCATAAACGCCGCCTGTTTGTTAGGATCTCGGTATCCACGTGATGTTATGCTTATCGGAATCTCACATTCAATCCCTGAGAACATTTCCTCGTCAGAAAGAGGTAACATACCCGGGGAAGCGGTCAGTTTTAGCACGTAATGAATAGTTATGATGGATTTTTCGCCATTTTCTCGGTTGTAATTTTCCGTAGGAGGTGCACCGTCAGCTATCCGAATGAGACATTTTTCAAAAACTGATTTGCTCCTAGATCGAACGGCTCCGAGGGGAATCAGCTCCAATGTTTGTTCACTCAACTTCTTCTCGTCCACATGTTCGTATCTATTGTTTTAGTCCCTTCCAATTTTATCCTACCTGCTCATTGCCTCGAATTGTGTCTTCATTATCAATGACAGTGTACAGTCTTTCAATCCCTTTCTCGTTCTGTTATTGATTGCCACTTGGGCTTCCACCGTCTGAATTATCCTCCTTTCCTTCCCTTCTTCCTCACCTCTCCTAATCTATACGCCGTTCGGGGTAATGATATGACGATAGTAACACAGCCAAAGGGAAGAGTACAACAAGTAAAATCTACCTGAAAAAGAGGATCAGAAGGAAAGTAAAAGGAACCTCGTCTTTAAAATCGATAGGAGTAAGGACATTCATTGGAACATCATCGAAGAAGGAGCGGGAAAGGATGACGACTGGGAACACTTCGGAACACGTTGCCTGGAAGGAATAGGGAAAGAGGAAAAAAAAGTCCTACCTGATCCGTATTACAAGTTAGATTTACTTTAACCTGATATCGAATAGTTCCGAATTGACTTTCATAGCTGCTCGGGACGTTTTCTGGTATGACAATCTGAAGGGGAAATTGATGTTTCCCGACGGGGAGAGACATTCCTTCTGGACAAAGGGATAGCTGCATGTTCATGAAGACCTAAACAACTTTTTTGGATAGAAGGACAGATTGCCTTTTCAGTCTCGAATATTTTGTCTGTATGGATATTCACCCATCCAGTTCGCCCAACTCCCTTCACTTCTGCTGTTAAGGAATGGATTATTGTGTCGGAATCAGCTGAATCGATGAGGATCTGAGAATTTAAAACAAAAATATGAAAAACTACTTTTCCTTGAAGTGTTTCTCCTGCCAAAACTCGTAGCTCGGACATCACAAAGTTTATCTGTGTCGTCGGCATCTGAAAAAGAATCAGATGAAGTGAAGGAATTTTTAATATACACTACGTATCTTAATCACCGTAAATTAATCTCACCCCGAAATCGGCGGGTTTGACTGGGAATTTGGATAGCATTTCATAGATGAAATATTAGAAGAAGAAGGCGTTTTCCCCCGACAAGTGCCATTCACACACACAGCCATCGATGCATAATTAACTGGCCCTCACCTTCATCTCCGGATCATTTGTCGGCAGAAAGCTTTGAGCAAATTGTTTGAGAGCAAGACCGACAGATTGACGACGAGAAGTCATGACGAAAAGTGAAAGAAATACGAGATATGAAGGGCTAATTGGGACAATTTGTCATATAGCCAGCGGGAAATGAGAGGTGTCGGATGTGTAATCCGTGAAGAAGGAGACGAAGAGGGACCCTGAGGGTGGTAGCTATGTTTATTTCTTTCGCCTCGCGTAACTTGTTAACCTTTCACCAAATATCCAACGAGATTTCCTCTCCCGATCAACGACCAATCTCACGCGTCGACTACACTTTGACTTGACCTGACCTATTTTTCAATATTCATTTACTCAAAATATCTTTATAAGACAGGGATATGGAATATATTATCCCCCATCTAATGCAATTCCATCCCCGACTTCATACCTTGAGAAGATCGAGATAGAATGTTGAATCAAGCAGACCAGGGAACATTTCAAGGGAGTGAAGATACAGATCACAAATGAAGCGTGATTCGTAGGAGGGAGGAGGGAGAAGCTGCTATGCGACAGACAGAGGCATTCAACCGTTTTGGAGGGGATTAGGGAGATTGGACTTACACGGAGGACCTCGGGAAGAAAATGGATTTCTTCGATGAGACGGGGACGGGTTGTTGTCAATTTTCGAATGATATCCATCGAGTACTTGAAAACGCTGTGGACTCGGTGAAATTCGAGAGAGAGAAGAACCCCGCCGGCTACACAAAAATCAAACGAAATTCGACGCCGACGTCTATTCTCACCTCAATGTAAAAAGAGGTAGGATTCTTACCTTCAAAGAGAGTTTTGTTCATCGATGGCGGACTGGCAACAGACTAATTAAAGAATGCATAAGTCATCAGATCGGGAGGGGAGGGGGGAATGGCTTGAATTTCTGGGAACACAAATCTATCCATTAGAGACAGGCAGAGTGAACATACCTCCTGGAATCGACCTCCATAACATTCAGTGGCGAGGAACATATCGTCAAAAACAAGTAATAAAAGAGAGAGAGGTCGGCCTCCTCTCGTCAAATTGGTTCCCAAACAGATAAATCCAATTTCCTGAAGACTTCTGGGAGTTAAAAGAGAGACGATACGGGAAGAAAATCTCTGATTGGATTAGTACAAATGGCTTTTGTCAATTCCCAAAGGATAATTGACTTTCTTCTTAGATATAAAAAGAGAAAAAGCGGACAGCAGCTGGGAGATCTACCCTTGTCACCGGTTGTAATGGCTGTGTCTACTTTCATAGGTGTCATATGCGGCAGAGTCGATGTAAATTGCCTCGACGGAATTATTCGGGTAATTGGTCACCTCGAGAATGGCAGTCCGTTTAGAAAAAACGTGGCTCAGGCGACGGAACATCTCGAATACTTCCTGACAAGCAACTAATTGGACAGACGATAAACAAAAGAAGGAAATGACCCGGCAACATGCTATCTGGCAGCTGTATATTGATGGAATTCGGTGTCAATGTAGGAAAGGAAAGTTTTTTTTCTTTTATGAATAATGAAAAGATGAAATTTAGAAGAAAAAGTTCAAAGTGGTATGTTTAGAAATAAATAATAATGAGGAGTAAAGGATAGGCGATGAGATCCTTCCACGAGTGGAGGATTGGCCGCATGGAACAGCAGGGAACTTGAAGAGTGAATACAGAAGAATATTGAGACTGTTCATTGTTGTTTTTCCTTCTTTTTCGTCTCTTTCTTCTTTGGTTTTACTATTTTCTTTTGTCCTTTTTTTTCGTTTTTCTTTAGTTTCGGCTTTGATCGCCGATCAATAGCTGCAGCCAGCAACCACCCAACTATAGGACACAACTGAAGAATGTCTCATAGGTCTCGGTTTGCCTACCCAATATTGAAGCATGAACCATTGTTGACTGAGACCACGACATCCGAAGAAAAGGGATGAAGCGACAATAGGATCAAGGCCGGCGTCTCCAATGTAAAGAATAGCTAGAAAAAAAGGAGTTCAGAGTGACTGGTAACATACAGAAAGAGAAAATGGCGGAAATGAAAGCAGGAATGGAGTAGTTGGCCAGTTTCTCGGGTATTTTGGGAATGATTGTTCTCATTAAAAAGGCTCCGAATAACTCGAAGAGCATCATCAGATAGAATTCGTGCTGAAATATAAATCAAAAGAAAAAATATGACAGACCTTGTGTTGGAGTTCACAGTATCCAAGACCATTCTTATAAAACTCAAAATGGGCATCGCTGTAGAAGAGAGACTGTCGCCAGATTTCCATAGTTATACGCCAAGAGATCATTCCTCCGATGATTTCAGCGATGACCAGAAGAAAGAGTTTAAAGAGTCTGATGAAGAATAAAGGAAAAAGGAAGATTTACTGCATCTCTCCGTATATAAATTGTTCGACGGGACCCATCGGAGTTCCAAAAGCCCCTCGACCTAAAGTTCCGAAGAAGTAACCGAGAATTGTACTGACGATGAAGAAGGCTCCAATACCATAATTGACGAGTATAACACCTAGAGAGGAATGGAAAAGAACAAAGGAAACGTACCATTCTCAAATACACAGACACAAATGGAGATGGTGGCAATAAGCTCGATGAAAAACCGATGAATGAAGGAGGATTTGTGGAGAAGGCGGTCCAAAACTCGCCTGGATTCGAGTGATATCTTTTTGTCGTCCACCTGGTCAATTCAGCTGATCCAAGAACGATGGCATAGAATATAGTGGCTACTATCAATGGTCCATAGACTACAGAATCTTCTACCTTGTCTGCCATACTCGAATGGGAAAAGAAAGGCTAACAAATAGAATAAACGTGAGAAAATGGAAGAAAGGAATACGTAGTAGCCGAAAACTAGGAGTGGGGGAAGACGGCCTATCTTATCAACCATGCCATGGTCACTAATCGAAAAAAAAAGGATGGAGAAGAAGTTTAGTCTGTCGATAATTTGAAAAGTGAGGGAACCAGTTGTTGAATTAGCGTGAAAAAAGGAGCAGAGATCGATGTTACAGCGAGGATGGACAGCCGTGACGAGGTCGATCGAGGGGGACTTTTATGGTTGATCGTGGAAAGGAGACGTCATTTACACTCGACAAATGTCAAAGAAATATATTTAGTATTAAATTGGAGGATATGGCAACAAATATCACGCCCGAAAAGCTTTTTCGTCGATTTTTTCGATGATTACCGACCAGTTGGCGTGCTCCAACGACGAGGCGACGACCTTTGCTTCGCCTATTCCGGTACACATCTCTTCCAATTCTCCTTTTTTAAAGACATGATAATATCGATAGAAAGTTACCTGAAGAGGATGTTTAATAGGGAAAGGAACTCACATTCCGGAGAGTGGACATCGTCTCGGCCATCGCTTCCTGCATAATCTTATCCGTCATCTCTTCTGCGAATTGTTCTTGTACAGAAACGAGAAGGGAAGCCAATCGACGACCTAACATCGGGCTCCACCGCTTGATTCCTGACAGAAGAGTAGCTCGAGGACTTCCTAATAACTTGGGAGTGGCCGGCGGAATGGAAGCAATGGCTTCTCGAAATGGCAAAAAGGGGAGGGACGTCCGTAGATTCTGAACCTGAAATGTCGGATTTTCCACTCGACTCCCCTCGAACCACTCACTTTGTTGATCAAACTGCCTATCCAGTTACTTGAACATAACGAGGATTCTGTCTGAATCGTCACAGGGATTGAATTCTAAAGATAACGAAAGGCAGAGGCCGACTCACTTCGATGATTCGCTGTTCTTTGGTCGAGTTCATATGAAATTTCACCTGTGGCAGGCGGCCTGAAATCAAGAGAAATTAAAATCAACAAACCATTGATGGTTTGTTCATGTAGTCGCCAAGGAACAAGGACATCCTGCGAGGGAAATGATCCGTTCGGCTGTTCAAAGGCCCATACACAGACAAGTAGTCTTCCACCAACTTTTAGGCACCGAATAGCTTCTGGAATGAAGGGTTAGAAAATGAAAGAAACCCACCGGCAACGGCTGCTTTTCTTCTAGCTGGAGTAGAGATATGATGGAGAACAGAGACGAAGAGAATAGCATCGGCTGAGTTGTCTCTATTGAATGGATGAAAAGAAAAGGAAAGAACCTGAAGGGAAGAGAAAGGGCGTCTCCGAGGAGAAGTTGAACATTCGGATAACGACCAGCTGTCAGAAGAACATCGGGACAAGTGTCGAGGCCGAAGACAAAACACGTCGGAGGATGATACTTGGCCTCTCCACAGCCTAAAGGGGATTATCCCATGACTAATACGAACCAATGTCGATAATATAGCTGCCGATGGGAAGAGAATCAAGAAACTTTATCACATTTGGCCAGATACGATGATTGTTAGAGTCATTCTTCTGGATATAGCTGGCCAGACGGGAGTAAACCGAATGAACGTATTCGTTTTCGATATTCTTCGCACTCATCGAATCATTCTTCTATAAAAACAAGGAGATTCATGGAAAGGAAAGCGATAAAAAGAGCTCTACGTTGGCAACAGGGCTCCATTCGATACGACAATTATAGGCGTCAACGACATTTGCCATGACACTCTCGGGGGAGTCGGATTATGAGAAGAAAAGCATTTTCTCATGAACATTTTGATCGAAAACAACGAAAGGGTGCCTTTAAGAAAAGAAAGAATCTGCCGACTAATTTGATTCGAAGAGGAATCAAGTGAAAGTCAGATGTCAAAATGTAGGCTCCGATTGGGTTTCAGAGGAGCGAGAGTGAGAGAGGAGAAAGACAAATACACAAGGAAAGGAGTTGCTGCTCCTCCTCGTTTCTCTAAGCTCACTCAGGCAAAGCTCGATTAATTTCTGTTGGCAGCATTGATTTGCGCCGTGTAATACGTGAGCAGGCGACGACATAAATAGGCACAGGAGGACTTCTCCGCCTATCCGGTCGAAGGATTTCCGAACAGATGATATGTGACGACTTAAGGACGGTGAATGAATTCTATTTTTAGAAGAAGAAGTCAAGTAACTGAGGAGAACGGACAAAAGAGGCAGTCGTACTGTTCGAGGATGGTCATTTACCAAAATGACCCCATGTTTTTCAATCTCTTTCTAGTTTTAACTTTTCACCTTATAAAAGAAGTAATATTGCTTCAAATATTTCAATTAACTATCACTCTACTTTTTAAGCAGTTTTTAAAAAATTCAACAATAAAAGCTTAAAACGATCCATTTAGTATTAGTTACAAACAAAATATTCTTCATATCCGTAATATTGGATAACTACAGCTATCTATGTGATAATTCAAAGGATTATATGTACATTTTTAAGAAAGAAGAACTCATCGAGAGACAACATGCCAACAAGGCAAACACGACGCCCGAGGCATCTGCACGTTAATTAGTGATTCAGGAGATGTCCTAGGAAGAAGGGCAGCAGAAGAGCGATAAGAGTCTGAAGGGAACTAGAAAGGTTTGGAGTGAATTGGCAATGACCTGAAAGAGTTTCCTCGAAAGGGACAAGGGTCGTTTCTATCCTGTTTTTGGTGTACGGTATGGTCGAACGCGCGCGAACCAGTAAATGTTCAAATCAATAGGAGAGTTTCATGCTTTTAATTTTTTTTTCTTCGCTATTTCTCATAAAATCTCTACTTTTGTTATCTAAACATTTTAAAACAAGAATGCCTTTCAATTAATATTATGGTTGTACAGTTACTTTTTCAATTATACCATTAGAATTTAGATTTTTTTCAGATTATCTAGTTTTACTAATGAAGTGATGATTATTCGTGGACGAGATGGTTTGCGACACAGTTTTTACAATGCTATTAAACAAGAGGTAAGCTTTCTGATTATAAATCTCTCTCTCTTTATACCATTATTCAGTATTAGATTTAGCATGTTCTAATTGTCATTGGAGAAGATGTTGATGCTTTTTGTGCTGCAACTATACTAACCGTAAGGCAACTTTTTTTAAAATGAATTTTACAGAATATTTTATTTATTTTAAAAACAATGGGTTAACAGTACATTACTTTGTACTACTTTGGGTGTATTATGCGCAATCTTTTGTTATTCAACCGCTTTATAAAAACCCGAAACTTGTTTTTATTGTTAATTCTCTGAGAGAGATCATCGCTTTTTTCAAATATTGCTTTAGGGTTGTATTTTATACAGTATATGAGTCAGATCGTATAGAACTATTGTTAAAATTCCCCACAAAGGGAGTATAATAAGCCATACCGGTAGAGCGATTTGGAGAACCAAGCGTAGAAATAGAAAGACTTGAAATATAACTTTAAGGCCAAGACAAACTGAAAATTGTTTACTTTCATTCTTATTTGTGGAACCTACTTGATTGATATGTGTAAACTTGTCGTATGCTGAAAAAGAAATCCCACATTTCAGCGTAACTCTCGAATCGACGAAATTCAGGGCATGTCCAAATATTGTAGCATATGCACATAGCATTGAATAGGTCGCCAATAATCAATAACACAAACATAAAAATTGGTTGACTATCTAGACCTCCATCCTGTTAAAAATTTATATAAAGTATTTGTGCCCTTACCAAATATACTATCAAAGCTATGATCGGTAGTCCAGCCTGTGCTAATAACATAAGACATCGTTGTCCCAGGGAAGCCGGCATTTTTTATTTAATTTTGAGTAGAATAAAAATGCTTCCATGCATTGCCTCCTAATTAATAGAGTGAATGATAATGCACTCGACAACAAGGTCGTTGGTCGATTAGCTGTTTGCGGTCGAGCATGTTTACTGGCAGCAAACTGCGTAGTAGCGTATATAGCGGGTCAAATTTTGCCACTTTTCCAGAATAAGTTTCTATATATTATTTTCTATAATTTATTATCAGATCATAAATATGATATATGCTTAATGATTTTTTTTATTTATGATGCCACTAACCACTGTTTCCTTATTCGTAAATTCAAGATGACTTTCTTACCCACCTATCACCCGCCATGTGTTAGATTTTGTTGGCCCAATTCATTTTTATGTTTTTGTATACATTTTTTCAGTCTTGGAGCCTAGTTCACTTCTGATCAGTTATTTATATGTTATTAATTTTTTTTAATTTTTACTTATTCCAGCGTCTCCTCTCTGCTGATGATATTTCCTATTCTCTTTCGATTGTATCAAATTGGGAACATCTCCATAGAACCCTTCGGGATCATTCTGAACAATGTAGGTTTTTTCTTTAAAAGTATCTTACTTTTTCTCAGGTCCGGCTGTAGTACTCATCAATTGTGGTGCCACTCGACCTATCGACGAAATGCAAGTTCCTGCAGATAGCAAGGTACTGTAATATTATATTGTGATACTTTGGTTTTAGATATTTGTAATCGATTCTAGACGACCAATCAATTTGATGAATGTTTATAGTCGAGAGCAACTTTATGTTTTTATTGATCCTGACGAAGAAGAATCTTTAAAGTAAGTTATTCACTTTTTGGTACTTTCATTTATAGCATTCCCAAACAAGAAGATATTCTTGAACCGCCGGAATCAGATGAATCAGAATCTGAAGATGATGATTATGAAGACCAGCCCCATAGTAGAGAAGACAGATTTGCAAGAATTGAAAAAAAGGAGTTAAAAAGAGTTTGTTTGCACAATTTTTTATATTTATTATTTTTGCAGCAAATACGCAAAAACTGGGAAAAAAGAAGAAGAGAGTTGGAATGGGCTTATTATGAAAGTACATGGCATGCAATCGCAACATCCGTTCATCTCATGGAACTTGCTGCAGCATTAAATAGAGCGACAGCAGAATCTTTGTGGTTAGCTGCAATTGGCCTAAATAGTCAATGGGTGGAGAAATCGGTTAGTACTCTTATATACATTCGCAACATAATGTTAAGATTTCAACCGAGTCATATTCTAAAGCATGTCTAGAAAAAATGCGACCTTATGTTCACAGATTTAAACCTCTAGGTGGTCCAAAAGCTGATGACGTTTTAAAAATTTCAGTTGAAGCAGAGTATGCTTTTTGTTTTAACATTTTGTTATATTTCCAGACTTCCTTTAGCCATGTACAGTCGTTGGAATCTTTATGAAGCCATGAAGGTTGATGAATATTTTGCTTGTGCTACCCGAAATTGGAGTCAACGTGGAGAGCAGCATACTAGGGCTCTTTTAGCACAAATGGGGTTAGCTTCAATGAAATGTTTCACTTTCATGCTTTCAGATTAACTCTTCAAGAAACAAAGCAAAGATTTGAGGCTATGGATACAGCAAGACGAAAAGAAGTTTGCGAAATACTCACAAAAGAAATGAAAACGACTTTTGCTTCTTACCGAGCACATCTAGGATACCGAAGTCCTATAAATGCTTCTGACATGGCTCGTGCAATAGCGACAAAACTTTCTCTGCCTCCAAATGCACCTTCCGCAGAAAGACTAGGAAATGCCTTTGAAGTGTTAAAACCTTTTTTGGAAGTCAACATTGATTTTCTACCTCTGGATAAAGCTTGCACAAAATATATGGTAAATATATTTCTACTTAGCATTATATTTTTAGATGTCTTTAGAAACAATTTGGGGATGCGCAGTAGCAGCTATTAATCAATCTGAGATTATTCCAACCGGCCCACTTTACCTTCACTGTTCGTCTAAAGAAATCGGTATTAAGCATTAATCATTATAGGAAACTTATTGTGCTTTAGATAACAACATCCTTGAATCTCGACACTTTTTAATGCTCTTTGTTCGTTTACTCTCACATGCATTTTCAT
This sequence comes from Oscheius sp. DF5120, assembly GCA_932521415.1. Lineage (NCBI taxonomy): Eukaryota > Metazoa > Nematoda > Chromadorea > Rhabditida > Rhabditidae > Oscheius > Oscheius sp. DF5120. The sequence continues at coordinate 2,233,297 of OW051463.1, forward strand.
GTACTGGAAAAGGGAGGGGAAAGAAGCCGTTTATTTGTGCACTCCCTTTAGGCGGTGAGAAGAAAGGCTGGCATTTAGTTACTGGAGTAATGCCTGTTAATACTTTATATGAGGAAGACCTTCAAAAAAGGTTATCGTCACATGTCTCTAACTGCTTCATTTCAGCTATATCGGCCGTGCTTTTCGTGAAGTCGCTAAAAGGCCACAAATGCAAGACTGTGTAAATATGGATTTTTTCGATTCAGACAGTATGTTGCCCTTTTTACTTTTTTAATGTTCTTTAGTTATTCTTGTCGTTTCACAGGATCGTTCTCGATTTTTTGAACTTTTAGAAGCTGTGATGGAGGTCGACTAGTATAATCAATAATTTCCTGGACGGGTATTTTTTTTTAAATTTTTAAATTTTTGTATTGTTTAAATAAATATTTTAAAAAGTACAAGATTATTAAAAAAAAAAAACGTAGCTATTCTTTTGGTCCTATCCACTAAATTGCAATTGTGTCTCTGTCTACCAGAACACGACTACACAATTTTTCCTTGTGTTCTTTTCAGGTCGGAACACAATTTTCTATCAAATCATTTTCTTCTAGTTATTGGTTATTGGCGCTTTGTAGTAGAACTAAATATTGTTTTTTTGTTCTCAATCTACACAACGTGTCAAATCACCATAATTAGTGATGAATGAGTTTGTCCTTGACTACGAATGGATGTTATCTTTCATTTTACACAAACTACTGTTGCTGAAACCGCGAGGAGAATGACTTAAAATTACAGATGACCCTTGAAAAAGTCTTCGACCCTCCTCCACTTGACTAGCTTATTTACTGTCGGAGGGAGCGGCAAGCGTAGATTAGTGTCTTCGATGGGCTGGTATTATTCCCATTTGAGGTCAGGTGGAGGGCCGACCTCCTCTTCATTTTCTATTTGTATTATATCCGTCACGTTTCCTCTGTTTTCAAGTAGATTATGGATATTTGAACCACCCACCTGGCAACGGAAATGACAGCTGTGCCAGACTGCGGAAGACCTGTCAATGGAGGTCTCTCCCTCTCTTTCTCTCTCAATTGAATGAACTCGTGCCGTCCATCGACCTGTTCCTCGGTCAAAGCGACCTCCAAATCCCTTTACTCCCCGGGTAATTTGTTCAACTAATTCCTATTTACTCCATTTGCCATTTAACAGAGGTCTTAGATTATTTTTACTTGATGTTGGCCAGCGCTTCCGTAGCGCAGTAGGCAGCGCGTCAGTCTCATAATCTGAAGGTCGTGAGTTCGAGCCTCACCGGGAGCAATTTTTCGTTTTGATTACTTTTTTCCTGTTGTCCAGTTTCGGCTTAAATAGCTACTACTTTCCCCGTCAAATGTTCGAGGTTATCGCAATAACCACAATTACAACTGAAACTTAAAAATTCTTTCACCTTGGTGGAACCGTCCCTCATTTCAATATATAACTGGTATCCTTGTAGCTGGAACTCCCCCAGACTTCCCTGTTTTCCTTGTTAAGCCGTGACGCACGGATTTCTTCTTACGGCTTTGTTATTGAAAAGAAGGCAGGTGCTTTTGTCGGCTTTCTCCGGGCAAATTCATTTTCCAACAGTAAAATATTTCAGGAGGAAGAATGAACCCTCGAGAAGATAATTAGGGGACGAAGAAAGAGGAAGTAGCCAATTAGACGGCATCACCGGAACGATTCTTCCCTGACCGAGTTTGTCCTTCTCCTCAGCGGGAGATCTTTCAGTTCAAGGTATTCCCCCCTGAATATTCATCATTCGATCTCTGTTTTGCCTCACCTTTATAATTTTCAATATTCTCAAAAAAAGAGAGCTCTTTGAATGCCTTTATGTATCACATTAAACGTTAAATAGGCGATAGGTAGAACATGCGAGATATGACACGAATCCGTTTCCCTTCTCCTCCTCCGCATTCGGATTATAGGTTCTCGTCTCCCGGGAACTGAAAATAATACATTTGATGAAGAAGATCGCTTCAATTTGTGGGCGAATGATGGATGAGCGAAGCGTATTTATCCTCTTTTTACTCTTTGTGAACCCTCATATTCCCACATATTTGTTTTCTGGGTTTTTTAAATCAGCTAGCTAGCTCTAGCACTAGCTGGTTCTACAGTCGATATATTTCCAAGGAGAAAGAGACGAATCTAATCTCCTTGAGGGATAGAGAGAGAGAGAGAAATAGAGACCCATGTTAGTCGGCTCAGTGGAGATTCAGAGACTGGAAATAGCTTATGATCTCAACGAGTCTTTAAAATCGAAAGACTCTTCAAAGCCTGCTCTCGAGGACTCTCCCCTAATCTACTTACCTTATCGTTTCCTCCTTTTCTCTCCCGGGGGCGTTCCCTTCCCTCTCCGACCAGCTGATGCTGCCGTTGGCTATTGATCAGTTTTTAGTTGCCGCCATGTCGCTAACGGCTCCGATGTTGCTCTCATCGTAGAGCAGCTACCAGATGACTGACAGCTGTTCCTTTAGTGCCAGTTCGTAGTAGACAGCTGTCTTCCTTTAATTCTTCTTTTTTTGGAATCTGAATCAGTCCTCTTGTTAATATTTATCATCCCCTTCAAATTATCATAATCATTCTGAATAATTCTTTGACGTCACAAGGGAATCTTTACTTCTATGTATGACAAGTGTGTTTCTCCTGAATTTGAATTTCTTTTAATCATCTTTCTCTGGTGTTTTGCCCTATCCTTCGTTGCCTTTTTCACAGTTTTTGATCCGTTTTTCATCCTTTGAATGGTCATAATGAAGCGTCAACAAATTAGCCCGTTTCCTTGGAAAACAGAAGAATCTAATCACGAGACGAATGAACTCTCGATGGCCCGTCACTCATTTTGCAGCTTTTTCTCCATCCTTCGGCGTTGATTCGATTTTTCTCGTCGGCTGCGTGACAGCATCATTTATGAGGTGACGAAAAGGTGTTTTTCGTCGGAATATCCGAGTTATCTGTTTGATTTCGAGTACCTTCAAAATATGTTTATATTGACATTTTGACGTCATTTTTTCCTTCCTTTCCGCCATATATTTCTACTTTTCTATTCTTTCAGGGAATGAAACTATCCTGCAGTACTTCTTATGACGGCACCTATGTCCCGAATGATCACCTGATCGAGCCGAATACCGTCAAAAAGTTTGCTGCCTGGAGTGGTAGCAACTGCACCACTGGTTCGTTGTTTTGTTGTGACCGTCACCTTCTCGATTTATTTGCTTTTCGTCGCCTCAAACGGCTCGTTGTCCTTGGAGAATCTCGTATTCGTTACGGCGGTCGATAAAAATGGCTGTCAAAATGACGAGAAGGGAGGGAAGGAGGCAGATAATTCGATGCCAATTAGACTAGAGAAAGAGTCAGATTTGTGGCAAATCAGACGTAAACAACGAAGAGGAGAATATCAGTCGTTCTCATCTCCCTTCCGGATAATCACGTCATTTTCTGGGAAAAGACGTGAACTAAGGAATTTCCTCGATTGATTCCTTTCCTTCAGGACCACAAGAACCGAGTTACTTCGCCTGTACCAGCTGTGATCTAGAATGTCTCCAGAAAATCTCCTCTCGACATATCATCATTACTGCCGATAATATCAATCTAGATGAAGCTAAATTAACTGCCGGCTGGTACAAGCTTAAGTCTGGAATCTCCGGAATATCCGGCAACTGCAGTTTGGGAAGTGTAAGTCTTCCCCCGATCACAAATAGATAGCTTAGGAAGACACAAGCGATGCATTAAGGTCTTTCTCAAAAACTTCCGTTCTCTTTGTCTCCATTTCCTTCATTATTTTAATGGTGATTTCCCTTGCCTGGCTCGTTTTCTACTATGTGCAACGATTTCGATATGCACATGCAAAGGATAGACTACAGAGAAGGTGAGGGGGGAGGGAAAAAAAGGTTAAAAAACAGTAGGTCCACGCCGGGTTCGAACCGGCGACCTTCTGCGTGTGAAGCAGACGTGATAACCACTACACTAGTGGACCGCGTTTATCCTGTAGTCTGCAGGGATTGACATTTCAGAGTCAATGAAATATTTTAGGCTATTCAATGCTGCTCGAAAGGCATTGACACGAATACAGACGAGAACCTTGAGAGCGGGAGAAGCCATTCTAGATACGGACTGTGCAGTCTGTATCGATCCCTATCAAATCGCTGATGTCATTCGGGAGCTTCCTTGCAAGTGAGTCATTCTTCCTCAATTAGCCATCCCTTGTATCATTAATCAACTTCTTCTTTATTCAGGCACATCTATCATAAATCGTGTATCGATCCCTGGCTATTGGAACATCGAACGTGTCCGATGTGTAAAGCGGACATCGTCAAACATTTTGGTTATCATGTGAGTTTTCAATTTGTACGGCAAAGATTCTCAATTGTTTTCTTTGCGAATCCGTGGCAGCTATTAAAGATGAAGAAGGCCCAAAACAACAATAGACGCCATTCTTTTAGTTGTCTGGAAATGAGGGAAACCGCCTGGAGGAGGGGGGGCCACGCGATGCCGAGAGTCCAGAGCCCCCGAGTAGTGGTTCAGAATCAGCTGCCTTCCCCTATCAAGGAGGGCACGATCATGACTTCCATTTTACTCCAACGACTTCTCCTCAATTAGTAAGTATTTCTTCTATTGTAGATAGATCCTAGGTGATGAGTTCCTCCACAGCCAAATCTTTTGCTATCGTACCATTAACTGTTCATTCGAAAACACTCCCAGTGACACAGAACATACAAGCAGAAGTTGAACAACCAGGACCAAGCAATCGAAGTATGTCTCTCTGTCTTTTTTATCTACTTCTTCTAGGTGATAGGATCTCTGTCGGTCAATTGGATACCACAGTTCGTCATTCGTCTGCTCGGCCGGGACAAGTTGTCAATCTCATCCAAGTAATCTCCACTATATTCTAGAATCTTACTTTCAGGTGCGAGCACGTGCCCAGAGTTGTACCCGTTCCGTCCCTCTCCGTCGTTCGGAACATCCTTCAACGGCTACACGACCAGCGCCTATCGACTCGACTCACATTGTCTAATCTTCTTTTCTTGATCTCCATTTTCCCTTTCAGACTCCATCTTGCCATTTTTTTTTTGGTTTTTAGCAGGGTATAGATTGTTTTCGACCGACTTTACCACCATCTACGGGTACGGGACTATGAATCTCTCGAGAACATTATAAAGAGCTTATATTTTTAGGAGATATTCCTCCTTATTTTTTTATATTTTTTGAAAAATTAGGTTGTGCCTATGATGAATAAAACAGTTTGAGAAGGCGATTCAGTCCGACGAGACTTCTCGTTTCTGTCGATGTTATCTCCTTCAAAATCCACCTTTCTCCGTCCCGAATGGTCAAGTTCCTCTCTAATTTGGAAGCTTTCAAAAGGAGGATAGATGCTAGAAGCCGACAGTATCTAATAGTTCTTTCTGTTCTAATCGTTTCTCTTCTTCTCTATAACTCCATTCCATCGACTAAATCTTTTCCTCACATTCGAGTTACTTACGAGACGTGGGCGGATTGCATGAAGAAGGCAATCGAGGACTATGAGGACAACCAGGTTCCTCTTTTTCTTTTTTTTGACGGAGTCACTTCCAGGTTTACCTAAGAATCGGACAAGTCATCCAGAAATGCAATTCGTTGATTAATTTTGAAAGTGATCGATTGATAAAGCTAGAGGATACTGAAGCGGGACAAAGATATCACATTCTGCCAATCAATGTAAGCTGGTTAAGAGTGAGTATTCCTATTTAGAGCATGGTTAGCTCATTGGTTCTCTCGCTTGGCCTCGACCGAAGTATCATTGGCGAATCGCACTTGAAACCTGTGAGTCCTTTGTCTTCCATTTAATCTTCTTCAGTTATTGAGTAAAAATTCCCTGATTATTGGAGTAGATCCAGATACAGCCAACCATGATAATTTCCGTTCGATTGGGATGTTCCTTCCCATGAGTATTGGAAATAAAGTCGGCAATCGAACTATCGAATCAGGCAAAGGTATTTATTGAGGTGGGATACTTGAGCGTTTCAGATTATTCTTCCTTCCAAATTACTCTGCAAACTCTGCTGGAGGAATATATTCCAAAGTATACGAAAGTAGTTGATAACATCTGGATGGACATAGACTACTCAAAATTCAATATTCTCGACTATTTTACCAGCACAAAAGACATATTCAAGAGTGGTTATTCTATTTGTCAACTAAATCTTGATGTCTGTCATCCATATTCTATTAATTTTTTATAGATTCATACTCCAAAAACGGAAAAACAGAAGATATTTTTTAGCAAATTCATTCAGCAGATATTAGATGACGAACGGTACTTTTTTACGAGAGTTGGAGGAACGTCAGGACGATTGTTCTTCATTGATTTCAGTGATAATAATTGCATCGAGAAGTATATTTTGGGTTGGTAATTTCCAGAAGAAATAGTTGAACAACGGTGCATTCGAACAAAGCTTCATAAAAGCGCCAAAATTTGATTTTTATTTTCTCTATTGTGTCAGTCATCATTGTTTTTCTTTGTCTATTTTTGTATTTATTTTCAAATCGAAAAATATATTAAACTGCCTTTTTATTGTAGTCAAATTGTTTATATAGAAAATTATTTTTTTCTAGACAACCCCAACTGCATTACTAAAAATTTTCTTCCGTTTCTATTGTTTGTAGCAATTAAACCTTTTCTGATATATGGATGGGTATGTCATGACGTAGATAAAGCGGACATGTAGTCAGAAACCTGTTCCTTTTCTACCCGTTAGTGGATTAGAGGCGACTGAGGATTTCGCCTTCTCTAAAAGCCTGAAGAATACATTGCTTTTCTATGGTTTTTGTTGCTATCTATCTTTTATTCTTTTAGTTTCTTACTTTATTCTCTTTTTCTTTACTGATTAACATTTTCCAGACGTCATGCGTTTCGACTGTATAGAACGGCCAGTGTCTCAATTTTTCCACAGATATGGATTTGTTGTTGCGAGGCATCCATGGCCGTTTATAGTTTTTCCTCTCCTTTTTACTATTGCAATGTCAATTGGTAAGTCATTTCATTTTTAAAGAAAAAAGTGTTTAGGTTTTTTACATGTGAATCCACTCACAGATGCAATTTATTTATTCACACCGTTAGGTTCACCAAGCAAAATGGAACGATTAGCTATTCACGAAAAATGGCCATTATCATCTGATAATTATGTTCCCGGACGAGCAGTGACACAAAGCAGAGAAGCTCAGGTTCTCTCGATTGTTTGAAAGTATCTTTTTTTTATAGATTATAGCCTTAGCAAAAGATAATGGTAATATTCTGGAAACACACTATGCCGAAGCAATTGATAGACTAGATAAATTTATCAGAAACAGGTATGTATGTACTATTTTTACCAATGTCACGTTTTAGGGTTTATGTTATACATAAAGGAAAAAAATACACATATGAGGATTTGCGTCTAACCTTTCATGGTACTAAAAAAGGCAATGAACATGTCCAAATAATATCGGAACTTTATAATCATGGCTTCAATATTACATATCCCACGTTTAGATTCGGAACCGAGTTGGTTATTATTACAACATTATTATCTTAATAATTGCAGAGGTGGTTACCTAGGAGCTTCCCTAGGCGGAGTATCATTAATGGAAGGAGCAAATGGAACTCATATTTTAGCAAAAGCAAGAGCATGGTTTCTGCTATACCATGTCAAGTTTTATCCAACCGAGACTAGCTATATTTCGGGCTTATGGGAAAATGTGAGTATTTTATCATGCGGAATATATTGGCATCTTAGGCTCTCGGAGAGGCTCTGAAAAATTATCCTGAAGATCCGTATATTGAAATAACATATTTTCATTCTCAAACATTAGCGGATGAGCTTAAAAGAAATGCAGACTCACTTAGTTAGTATTTATAATAACATCTATATTTTCAAATATTTTAGTGCCACGATTTGTACTGGCTTTCACGCTTCTAGTAATCTTTTCTACACTTTGTTCTATCTGCTTCGTAGACAACACACTATATATTGATTGGTCCCTAAGTAAGCCTATATTGTCAATACTTGGTTTGTTAAAATTACTTGTAGTATCATTATTTAGGAGTAATTAACGCAGGCATGGGTATAATTTCTGCATGTGGCTTTCTTTTGCTGGTTGGAATGCCTTATAATGATATTGTTGCTGTTATGCCATTTCTTGTAGTAGCTGTGGGTACTGACAATATGTTTTTGATGGTAGCTGCAGTACGACGCACTCCCAGAAGTCATTCAGTCGGCGAAAGAATGGCAGAATGCATGTCAGATGCAGCCGTCTCTATTTTAATAACAGCTACAACTGGTTCGTCGCTTTTGTAATTCATTGTATTTCTAGATGCTTTCTCTTTTGGCATCGGGGCTATTACAACAATTCCTGCGGTTCAGATCTTTTGTGTTTATACAGGATTCGCTATTACTTTTGCATTCATATTCCAAGTAACCCTAATTTTGATTAATATGTTTCTTAAGATAACATTCTTTGCTGCTCTATTAGCTCTGAGCATTAAATACGAATCTGAGGGCAGACATTCAGTGTTTTTTATAAAGACTGTTCCGGATACAGAATTAAAAGTAACTCATATTCAGACTGATTTTTTTGTTTTAGTCTGTGGGTTTGATGCAAAAATTGTTTAATCTTGGTTCGCGTCCACCTTCTGGTTTCAAAAGTATTGCTAAAGATATTCGAGAACCTTGGACATCTACTTTCTTCAGAAGTTGGTAATAATTTTTTTTGTTTGTCGCTACTAATTATTTAGGTTTGCACCACTTTTAATGAATCCAATTGTAAAAGTTCTGGCTTTGTTTTGGATGATTGTTTATCTCGCTGGAGCCACTTACGGTTGCTCTCATTTAAAAGAGGGACTTGATCCTGTCAATCTATTGGTTGACGACTCTTACGCAGTGCCTCATTACCACTTGATGGAAGATTACTTCTGGAAATACGGCGTCACATTACAGGTCTAAAGCGTTTTTTTAAATATATCTAATTAGGTTGTTGTCAATAATGCTCCTGATTTAAGAGATCCAACTCTAAGAGATAGAATTCGGGCTATGATTTTAGATATAAATACTACTCCTCATTCAGTAGGAATGGAATCATTACAGTTCTGGTTGCATGAAATGGAAATGTAATTTAATTTACATCTCAATAACTTTTACAATTACTTTAGTTACTACAACGGCTTAGATATGCCTATTAGTGACAATGCTTTCTATGGAATGGTAAAACATTGGCTTGCATCGAAGAAAAACAATGATTTTACGGAAGATGTTGTGTGGGGCAAAGACGATAAGGGAGAGGATATTATCACAGCATTCCGGTAAATTGAGAAACAGGCGTTTATGTTAATTAGATTTGTTATTGGAATGAAAGATGTTTCTACTACTACTGAGCAGACTGATGCCACCAATGTTTTTAGAGAGGTAACCTTTATAGTTGAAATTAATGTTTTATAGGCTACTTCCCGATGGCCAGAATTTAATGTAACAACTTTTATGCCTCTTTGGCTTTTTACGGATCAATATGCCATCGTTGTTCCAAATACTGTTGGTTCTTATATTTCTAACTAACTTTTATTCAGGTTCAAAATATTGTTATTGCATTGGCTTGTATGATTCTCATAGCTTTTATTCTTATTCCTCAGCCTCTGTGTGCTTTTTGGGTAGCATTAGCTTGTGCTTCTATAGATTATGGAGTAATTGGATATATGACTCTATGGGGTGTTAACCTGGTTTGTTGATCTCCGTATTATGATCTTTAGGATGCTATTTCGATGATTACAATTATAATGTCAATCGGTTTTTCCGTTGATTATGCTGCCCACATTACATATGGTTACGTAGTTTCACCTAGTCATTCTCCTTCTGAAAGAATTAATGATGCTTTATCATCTCTAGGTTGGCCGCTGTGTCAAGTATTAAATTTTTGTTTTAATCAATTCATATTTTAGGGAGCAATGTCGACTATCATAGCTGTTATAGTTTTAGCCGATGTACCTGCTTATATGATTGTAACATTTTTCAAGACAGTAGTTTTATCAATTGGACTTGGTTTGCTTCATGGAATCGTGTTTCTACCAGTTTTGCTTTCTATATTTGTGCGCGGCTGCTGCATTGTCGAAACGCCTAAATCACCTCAAATTAAAGCAAAGGTATTATTTATAGTCTATTTACAAAAACAACGCAAGAGATTTGGGTCGCTTACAGTGTTTAACTGCGCGAAAAATGGAAAGTTTTCGTACTACCACGTACTAATTTTTTATTAATTTATTTCTTACAAGTTGTGTTTTTGCACATTTTTTCATTTAATTAAGCAGATACTGATTACAGTTAGCACTAGAACAAATAGTTAGCACTAAAATAGAAAAAATGAATTTGAAAAATATTTACGTACCGTTTTTCATAATGTAGACAATTTTTATGTGGTTATGCAGTATACTGTAAGAGACCCAAAAAATTTTTCATAGGTTTTTTTTTAACTAGACTATTATTTTTCTATTACCTTTAGATCACACCTGCTATTGAAAAAGGTATAGTGTCATATGATTCGGACAAGAGCTCTTCTCCATCTACTGGATACGGAACAGGACCGCCATCACTAATGCTGAACGCTTCTCCTATCATGCCTATTAACGAAAACTTTCATATTTCATACGAATCACCCTCTTATGATATTAGCGACAGCACTATTAGAAATCGCTCTCGTCCTCAGTCACCAGAATTTCAAGAATAAGTTCCATCTTTTGTATTTTTGTTACATGCGTGGTTTTTTACACATCACTTTGATCTCATTTTTACCTAATTAATGTAAATTTTATTCTGTACAGTTGCTGGTAAATTTTATTTTCGATTTATTATATCTTCTTTCCCCCCTTGTTCGTCAGTCTAAAGCCGATTAAGCAATTTCGACAGTCAATTGCACTTTGGCATCTTTCTGCTAAATTATTTTTCTTCCACATTTATTCGCCAGCGTGGTCTCTCGGTTATGTTCCTAAATATAATATTTTACTTAAGCTAAATGCGTTGAAGCAACATGAGAAACTCATCCTTAATGTTTAGGAAATAGGATTTTTTGGATATATATATTTCTTTGTTTTCGATCGTTCATGATATTGTGCTGGCATAAGAGATAATAATCTGTTGAAAAATTTGTTATTACAGATTTATCTCTTATTCAGCCGGAAAACAAACGACGCTGGACAGCTCTTTTTTGAGATATGGAAATGCTTGAAAATTTATTGAGATCTCTTTGAACGACAGTCAGGCGAGGATTTGTCGCTACATCTCTAAGAATTTTTCTATCAATTCTCTCGATGAATTTTCGGGGCCGACCACTTCTAAGTCTTAATTATGCCTTTTTTTTCTTTTTAAAACGTTGACAAATACGTGGTCGTCAATGGGTTAAACAAAAATTGTTCACAATATCATGAAAAATTGAAACGAACAATCAAAAAGAAAAAATTACTAATCTTTTGTCCACTATTGTACATAAGGTGTCATTAAAAGGCATGTGACTAGGATTAGTACCTTGAATCTCGGAAGCAACGCTTCAAAGACTGGACCTGTTAAAAATTGGGCAGATTTCTTTTTCGAGAATTTTAAAAAGAAGATTTCCGTGAATAAACTTTCACAAATACAATTCATGCATATGCACTAAACATACACTGCTGCATAGAACTTCTGAGTGATGACTCTAATAAACCAGCTGCAATCCTCATTTAAAACCAAGGCAAAGATTTATAGTAAGGAACTAAAAGTCAAAGAAGCTTGTAAAACCAAAAATAAAGTAGAAAGGAATCTTCTATTATTCTTATTTTTTTTCTTTTGTACTGTGAAGTTCTTCAGAAAACTAGAAATAATTATTGAAAACGGAACGAGATAACCTTTCCTATATCAGTTATAACGTGTCTTTACTTTCTTTTTCCCAGTTTATGATCATTTTAACGTCATGTGGCAGTATTATTGTTTCATAATATAGTATTCAGCTTAGTAAATCCTACCTAATGCTTCAGTTTTGCTATTCAAAATGTTACATCCTTGGTTTGCTACAATAGTTATCATACGACAAAGGAAGTTTCTTTCTACGCAAATCTTACATATACACCAGTGGCAGTTGGACGTCATTGTGTTGTTCATCTACAATTTAACGAAGCCGTCGGTGAAATTGTGGAACTCAACTTTTTTTCTGAATGGAATGATACCGTGCAAGCAGTGATCACATTTTCATTAATACAATTAAATTTAGGCTAAATATCCATCATGTTATAAGTATAATAAAAAGAGACGTGAGAAGTTTCTCGAAATATCTGAACTTCATATACTTTGTCGATGCACGGAAAATAAATGCAACGGACCAGAATTGTTCATGCGTTTCACAGGAAGCAGAAGTGATTTTATTAACGATGAACTAAAAGAGGCGATGAAAAGTATAATGCACATTGAGGAAAAAGAGAAAAGTTTGGAATTACTTTTATGTCCCAACCTCTTTTAGAGGTGAACATTGCATTTATGATTCTCTTAATCTTGGGAGCAATTATAATGATGATGTCTTTCGTAACATATTTTGTTCTCTTTTGGAGAAAAGGAAGCCATGATGCATTTATGAAAAGAAAAGACGACTAGCTCTTTGAAATAAATCTTATAAATGCATGTTATTGGATTTAATAAGATGATAAGACTTTTTCCAGTATGGCTTGATTGTTTATTGTATGTCAATGCGTATAACATTACATACTGAATTATTACATGAGAAAATAACATTTCTGATTTCGAAAATCCAAAAACTTACATATACAAGTAGAGATCATGCAAACATGTCATAGTTATAGCTATTTTTCCTGAAGCCGAGACATTTTCGGCTTTGGAGCACTATATTCTTCTTCTTCAGGGTTTACGGATTCTTTAGTATTTACATGTTGGTTAATATTAAACAATTCTTCATTTAATTTTATGTTACCTAAAATTATCAATTAGAAACTTTAGTACACCCACCTTCTTCGTCACGAGAAATCATTTTTTGTCTTGAAGTATTGTTTTGTTCTGGTATGAGCTGTGGTGGATCCATAATATCCCATGCCTATTAAGGATTTTTATTAAATTTGATTAATTTACATCATTTAAAAGTTTTTCTAAATTGCTTTCGCTTGGATTATTATCCAAAACATGAAAAATACTATCAATAGCCATACAAGATGTCCGTTCATGTTGATCAGTGCCTGAAATAAAAGTTGATGCAAAAACATCACAAACCAGCCCAAATTTGATGAACCTTTTCATCATAATGTTTGAATACAGGTTTTCGCATTGCATTCTTCGAACGAGCCGCCCAATTAATTACTATAGGTTGTGTCTCACGATTTTGAGGAAATTCGAACCAAGAATCGGTGAGACAGATGCATGAAACACGATGTTCTTCATTCATTGTTTCCATCTAAATGTTTTAAACAAAAAAGAAAGGAATATACAATATTTGAAATATCATATCCTCCACGGCTATGTGCAACAACGTAAATAGTTGTTGCACGGCTATAACGCACAAAGCGATACCATACTGATTCCATATGCATTTCAGGAGTTTTGCTGTATTGTAACTGTAAAGTTTAGAATAAACTCAATAAAGAACTTACAGGTTGACTAATAGTACAATCTCCAAAGTAGTGTTCATTTAGATTTGCGTTTGTGACTAAAACTCCCCAGCCATTAGCTAAAGCTCGTTCAATATAGGGTAGCTGCGATCCTTTCTCTAAACTTTCATTCAAAATAAGCCTAAAAAAGGTTTGCATTATACGAATAATCTACCTCCTAGCCCACTGTCCCGCTCTCACAGCACCCATTCCATGCATCAAAATAAGTAAAACTTGTTTATCCTCGAAATCTGGAGAAGCAAAAATGAAAGAATAGTTATCATCCGGTTTATTATCATTAGGTTTTTTTAACTAAAAGTAATGACAGAAAGATCAGAAAGTCTTACCACTGTTCGTTGAAGGCCGATACTTTCCATTAAATTATAAAGTTCGTGAGTCATAGCTTCTCCAAGCAATTCATATTCTTCCTGCGTAGTGAATTTGAATGGTTCCTCACCCTAAATATAAAATAAATTATGTTAGATACATACCTCAATAGTTCTAAGTTCGCCGTTAGAATTGAAGTAGTATCCCAAATCTTTTAAAGTATGAAGGGGTACAGGTCTATCAATCATTTTCTTATGATCTAAAAATTGAAGTATTATTTAGCAAACAAAATTATCGGAAAAATTAGATATAAAAAATAAACTTTTCCTGAGGAAAACGAAATTAAAAAGCGTTTCGATTGCGTACTGCTGTTATTCTCACGCGAATCCACTTGAAATCTAAGTTTCCCTGATTTTTACCTAAAGTTTTTTTTCGGTTTATTTTACATAATTGTACCCGATGGGAGCCTATGGCCCCATCATGGGGCTATTTAGTGGCTATCAGAAGCTTAAAAATGCTATTTAGTGTTTGAAGGGTTAACTTTTGTTAGATAGTGTATTATGCCTTTTTTGTAAACAAATACTCCCCGTTGTGCGTCTTTCCCACTTGGAGCTTATAAACATGCATATAGACCATCAGAAAGTTTTTTCCACAACAAAACATCTTTATTTCATGCCGGGCTTTGTTGGTTTTTCAGGGATTAGAAATGTATATACGCAATCCTTCTACTTCACAAAAAGTAAAGAGCTTTAGGCTCCATACTGTTGTCAGCAAATGCATTGCTCTGGTTTATAGCTTAAAGTTTTATCTCCATCGAAAGGTCAAGTTAAACCCATCCATGAAAACCAAACAACTTTTTAAGAAAATTGATGCAAGTCACTTTTTATAGCGGTCATGTTGAAAAATATATTATATCTGAGCTCATCGCATAAAAAGAAATGCCATATCCAAGACATTCGGAGCGTACTTCGCAAGTTCCCACGCAAGTTTATGCAAAAATTTCATATTCGTAAGGGTGACGTGAAGCGGTGGTCCAGTTACCGGGTGTCTTTGTCCGTGTTACAAACGGACACCATTGTTTTTAAGGTAAAGGATTGTTTCAGGTTTATTGTTGTAACTGTAACGGGTATCTTAGTTGTTAGTTTGCTGCAATGGCGCTAAACCAGGCTGAACAAGGAGTACTAGACCGAAGATTGAAACCAATTTATGGTAGACCTTTTGTATTTTTATGTTATATGTTAATATAGAAGCACTTGATGCGGATACTCCAAGTACTGCCTTGAAAATTGCGAATGATCTTCTAAAGAAACATAAATTGGTGGTTGTTCACGTAAGTTTCTTTTAAACCTTAAACTCTTAATTTAGATATTGAAGGCTTTAGCTCTTCTTCGGCTTGAACGTGTTGATGAAGCTATTGAAATTTTAAATAAATACGAAATAGAAAAGCTTGATTATGACGATAACACTTTCCAAGCACTTATACATTGTTTCAAGGTAAGTTATACTATTCTATACACTTCCACATTTTTAGGAAGCGCAGTTACCGGATAAAATTTGTGCTGTTTACGCGAGGGCTGTAAAAACAAATCCAACTGAAAAGAATCTTATAAATTTGGCTCTACAATACCTTCGGATGCAGTAAGGGTCATTGTATTTTATTGTATAATTTTCTTTAAGGAATTATATTTCTCATAAATCTTCTACTCAAAGGTTATGGATTGATTTTCAGAAAACAGACTATTTTTATTGGTACATGATAGCTTTAGTTTTAGAGGTAATACATGTAAAACAAATTTATCTTTAGGCACATGCACATAGTAACCTTGCTACACTAGATCTTCAACTCGCTAACCAATGCATACGTAATTTTATAGGAAAGAAAAATCGTGGGTATAGAGAAGCTTTTGGTAAGTAGTCCTTCCTATTGTGTATAGTTTAGAGCTGGAAATGCACCTTACAATTCTTGAAGAATTGGGTCAACGGAATCAAATTTGGGAAGTTTTGAACGCAAATAAGAATTTAATAAAAGATTCAAAGCCTATAGTTGTAAGTCAATTGTATAATTTTATCTTCTTTTAAGTTTGTCAATCAGTATCTGCTGGATATGAACGTCAATGCTCTAATGTGGGAAAATGCTGTTCGCTACTGCAAGAAAATGATTGATAAACTGTTAGAAAGATTAGATATTATATTTAGAATACTTTTTAGACCTGATGACTGGAAAGCATGGAAGACGTGGATTGATATTGTTATAGCCCTCAAGCAAGATTCTAATTATCCAGCAGAAATCACCCAGAGGTATTCTTTTACATTTTTGAACTCTGAACTAGATTACTCAACCAATTACTGGACTTATTAGACAAGATGTCAAATGATAATGTTAACTTTCGTGGGCCATATATGGCTCGTTTACTTTTCATGTCTAACCTAAAGAAAAACAATCTTATAGACGATGAGCTTTCAAAGCGACTTGGTAATTAGCATGTTTTTTAATAGAAATTTTAAGGCGATGCTGGATTTCATTTATCTAATTTTATCTGCAAATTTCATAAAAAGCCTTGTTGTTATGTTGACATTGCTGCCTATCTTCCAATGATTGAAAACACTGCTGAATGGTTTGGAAACATTAAACAAATGCTAAAAAATTTATATGATCAATACAAAGAAGATTCTAAGACAGGGGTATTTTAGGGCATTGTGTATTTATTATATTTGCTATTTCAAGGACTGGGTAGAGCTGTCTAGCAAGTTAATTGCACTGGAAGAAAAAATTTGTTTAAACCTTGGTCTTTCCACTAATAGCACTGATGAGAAGGAAAAAATGCTTACAAAATTAGCAAATACAATTGAAGAGGTAATTTTTTATTAGATTCTTATTTTCGCTCAATACTCCAAGGAGATATAGTAAGTAGATTTTTCTCTTGTATAATTTTCACATGCTTAAACATCA
Source organism: Oscheius sp. DF5120 (assembly GCA_932521415.1). Lineage (NCBI taxonomy): Eukaryota > Metazoa > Nematoda > Chromadorea > Rhabditida > Rhabditidae > Oscheius > Oscheius sp. DF5120. The sequence goes on from OW051463.1 coordinate 2,250,192, forward strand.
AGACATTTTCAGACTATCATTTTCAATAATTGTGAAGACAACAAAGACAAAGCATCTGATCAAGCCAGTGGTGAGCTGGCTTTCCTGTGCATGTATAGAAATTGGAAAGACTGGGCTGAAAAAGGTTGTCGGTCAATATAATAAATATCAAATTTTTAAAGAAGATCACTGGGAAAGTGTTGTGGAAGGATGCTTATTCGCGGAATATGCTATGAACGAGATGAAAGAAGAATATTATACGAAATTGGCTTTACTACGCTTTTATAACCATATAGGTTTATCTGATTTTGTTTTCGTTATTTGCTCTTCAGGCGATGTTAGCCGCTGTAATCATATATATAAACGTTTGGATATTAAGTCAGTGCAGCAAGATACGCTCGGATATTATTTCTTCAATATTAGTTTACAATGTGGACGGATCACGGAAGCCTTAGAAAATTGTAGGCAACTAGCTGCGTACTTTACAACCGCAGAAAAGGATGTAAGAATAAATGCCATAAATTTATTTATTAGGTATCCGAAAGTTTAACTGGTGCTGTAACTAACCGGGCTTTCACGCAAATTCCTGGAATAATTGAACTTCTCACTCGTGTAGAAAAATCAACAATGGTTTGGCTTGATTGTTATTATAACATTTTATTTAGTCTGCTGCTAATGATGTAAACTCTCGTTATCTTTCATCGTTGTTTACCTCCATGGATAAAGCACGCTTGCTTTCTGTTTTAGAAGGAGATCGTGATCTTATTGGTAAAGTTTTGAGATTACTCATTTGTTTAGATTGGAACGGTCTTTCTGATAATCGTGACTTGAGTCTTTTACCTTTATATGAACAGACTGCATGGGACAGAGAGCAAGATAAGATAGATTCTCAAAGAGAATTTGTAAGGTTCTAAGTAAAACAACTGACGTTTAGGTCGATATCACACAATTAAAACATTATATTTGTCGAGCAATCGGTGCAATTGGTTTAAAGGAAAAATATAATGAAGAAAAATTGAGAAATGAGGTTGTGTTGCTCAAGGCACACTTGGATCACTGTCGAACAAGTTACTTGGATGGAGAACCGGTAAGTATTTTTTTGATATTGACATTTTAAAGTGTCGAATAATGCAAGCTGCTCCTTCCCTTCGATTAGGAGAATGGGTTCACGGAAAGAATTTTGACCCTATTATACGGCTTCTTAACAGTACAGTAGAGATTGCTATCACACAAAAAGAGAATGCTGAGCTGACAATGGAACTTTTACCATCTAAAGATGAATTATCCAAATTACTTGATGGTACTTAACTTTATCTTTTCGTTATTTTTTTTTTAGAAATAATACCGAGTTTCGACAGCACTAAAGGATATTTTTATGTTCATGATGATTTGTTCAAGGCATCAAGATGTCTACAAACTTTGGGAACTTGTTATCTTATACTTCAAATGCTTGATTTACGTATAGAAACGCCTGCATGGGTTTCAACACATAAGAAGTCGGCAGGAAAAGGAAAAGTTAGTTTTGTCTTGGTTTAATATACAGTATAATTGAAAGAAAAGTAAATTTCGGAAGTTAGTGTCCGATAGCCACATACAAACATTAATATTTCTGTAGAAAAAAGATAACATTTCTAAGGTGCCGCCAATCGTGGCCTTGATCCAAGACTTGAGAGCTGCACTTCTTGAAGCTATTAAGAAACTTGGTGTCAACCTCGTAAATGGAATTTCTCATATTGAGGCTTTTAGAGCAAAACTTGTGCCTCCACTTGCAACAACTCATGATCAGGTTATTCTTAAGTTTTTCAACATGTTTTTAGGTGGTATATGATCTTTTATCCCGTAATTATGATCGGTTCTCTAAAGATCTCCGCGTTTCATATATGGTTTCCATCAAAGGAATACTTGAAATTATTCAAGATCATTTTAAGATCTTACTGACCAACGCCTAAACTAAGCTAAGTGATTAGTCTTGCTCAAAATCTCCAGTAATGTGTGATTAGACGAAAAAACCAGCTATGCAGTAGATGCAATCTTGATGTTTTTGTTGAATCAGATTGTTTAGTATTTTAAAAAGGATAAATTATATGTTTTTCACTTCATTATTCAAACTTTTTGTACTCCATACAATCTGGAGGTTTTACATCAGTCTTTTTCTTACTTATTTCATCCCAATTTGTTGAAAGTACAGTTCCGCCAGATTCACTAATATTAAGTAAAATAGAAAGAAGGAACCTTACGAATAGCTTTTGATCATCGCTTTTTTAACATCATCTGAAGCGTTTTCATAGATTTTTCGGAACATTCGATTGACCGCAGCATCGCCTTCCAATTCTTCGTTGTCTTCTTCTTCTAGTACTTCCTAAAAATAAAACTAATAGAAGTTCCAAACCTTTTCAATCGCATCCCAATCTTTTTTAGCAAAAACAACTTTGGGAGGATCCGCCTTTACTTCAGATGAAAAAAGAGAAGGCCAGTGTCCAAACTCTTTCTTTGGCAATTTTATTTCAATCTAAAAATGAGAAAAATATTGTATTGTAGCATATAGATAATTAGGTTGAGCGTAAACTAAAAAAACATACCTTGGAAGGAGTGCATTTGACAGTTAAATTACTTTCATCTACAATGCCACCTAACTGGCCATCAAAGACAACTTCCTCATTCACATACACAGTTATGTAATTTCCCTTAAAAGTCACTCGGCAACTGGATAATTCAACATTGCGCTTCATAATGGACACCGCAACCTCAGAGTCGGTTTGGAAGTAATCAAAACTAAATTGATACTATCCATCTTACTCACAGAACACATAAATAGCAAATAAACACTTACCGTGGTCGCGACATTCGTAAAGGGAATCAAGTGGATATCCACAACCTAATTGAAAAACCTGTACAACTTTGCCCATAAGGTTTGATACATGGCAGCGAAGACGCACTAATCAAACAACGCAAGAAAATGAAAATATTTTATGGGAATAATTATAGGAATATATTGATGTAACACCGTGCTGCAAACCATATTCATAAAAAAAGAAATATCTAAAGAGCTCCGAGATGATCCTTCACTTGGTTCTTAGTAAGACGACGAAAACCGTTGGCATCACACACCGCAACCTAAGAAAACAATTAGTGCTATAGTTATAAATGCAACAAGAATAATGAAAAAGTTGAAGATCAGTATTATCGCTCGGTTGTTTTAGTCAGCATGTACAATAAATATTGTACATTAAAGCTCGGCCTTATGAAGTCATCATTTCTTCAATTTTAATTTTTATACTTCACATTAATACGCCAAAATTATAAACAAACAAACCTCGACATTTTCTTCGGTCATTGCAATATCAAAAGATTCTCGCAAAGTAAGAAGAGCAGTATGAATACCATCATCAAGTTCCAGGTTTTCATTAAACCTTTTTTCTAAGAAAGTTTTAGCATTTACATCATTTTTGCCGAGAGCAGTAGCTTTCCATGCAAAATATGCTCCCTGAAAATGCTGAATAATAGATTAGAAAACATACAGAAGGATCACACTGGAAAAGTAAAGGTTTTCCTGGGGTTTTATCCCAACCAGCTACTAAAAGAGAAACACCAAAAGGACGCACACCACTAAAAAAAGCAATAAAATAAAGACAAAGCAAAGCCGATACCCGGACTGTGTATATTCTTGCATAATCGCAGCCACCTGAGTAACGAGTTGGGTGGTAGGGATTTCTTCACCATACATTAGCTCATATTCCATTGCGATTTTTCGAGCCCTGTTAACCAAAATTCGAAAATCTGGACCCATTCCACTGAAAGTAGATAATTGAAAATGATCAATACACAAACCTGTATACACATCCAATATGTTTGCTAATTTTCTCAATTTTTGCTTGATCTTCAAAGAGAACAGATGCCATATTTTCAGTCGTAAGAACTACTCCGTCTTTAGCTATAAAGCATATTTCATAAAAGGAGAATTCGTTATACCAACCTCGCAGTCCTACTGAGGGCTGACCATTTTTTACAGCATTCAAGGCATATTCAATCTGCATCAATTTCCCCGAAGGGCTGAACGTGGTAAGAGAGAAGCTGTAGTGATCACCCATTCTGCTGAAACAGTATACTCCTTTTTCGGTTGAGATTAACAAAAAAACTAAAAATAAAAAGCAATTTTTCAAGCTATTTGGATCAAAATACAATTATTCTTATCATTACATAATTTTTTAACATATATTTGACAGCGTCGTAGCTATTTTGAAAGTTTCTAAAAAATCGAAACAGAAATAAACAAATGAACAGAAAAGAATAGCATAGTTAGAATGTCAGCAAAATAATTTGAACATTTAAAGGTTTGTCAGCTGAATTCGAATGGAGCAAGATCACAGCTAACAGATTTTTTGTTCCTTATTTGCTGGTTAAATTCTGAATTAAGGAAAATTCTCTAGAGGATAAGTAAAAAAAATTATGACCTATATAGGAGAAAAAAAACAACAAACTACTTGGGTCTCTCTCAACGACTTCAATTAATTCTTTTCACATAAAAAGAAATGTGTCTCCACATTTCACTAGTCATTCAGACTATTGTCAAAATGAAGTATTGTATCGTCTGTCCCCCAAACCAAATTCCTGGCGAATGCATTCCTGTCAACTATTCTATCCAGAAACCCACTATTCGTTACAGTAATTATCAACCGGGAGTAACCCTTCAAGTCTGTTTTTTCAGGAAGGACATCAATTTTCAGGAACTATCCGTAACATTCGGTCTTCTTTATATAACCATAATCTGTATTTATTATTTGTCTATCGGAATCGATCGTATTCATCGAGGAGATCAAATCATGGTTATTTTCGAGAAGATTAAGCATATCTGGCTGAAGATATTCGATCTGTGGAGTAGAATGGTCATCTATCTATTGAACATTTTCTATCCCAATAGGAGTTTCCTTTTAAATTAGAGTTAAAACCTTTATTCATTCATGGAGGAAACTGTTTTGCCAATAATATTATAAACCCTTTTCACAAAACTGTCCTCCCCAACCATTTGGACAGTTGCAGGCATTGCTCCACGTGGAGAGACTTCCTCCATTCTTACAAACTGGTCGAGAACAATCAGGTCCTAGACAATTATAATGATTTTATACTGATTGATTTAATTACCTTCCCAGTTAGCATAGCACATACAGTATCCTAATTCAGAGTTTGGTGATCCAAGATTTAAACAGTTGATTTGACTGCTGACCCCGAAAGGAAACACTTTAATCTCTGTCCCATTTGTTTTCATCTAGAATTTCAGATATTCCTCCTGCATAACCGACCTTTATAGAATTATATCCACTCTTCAGTTGACCGACAACATCCACAGTCGTCTTCTGATAAGTGCATGAACTTTCCCTCGTGGCTACCCGAGCGTCTCCATTCAAATTATCAGTTATCCCATATCCACCAGAATAAATGGCCATCGTTGGACCTCCAGCTGAAGATTTAAATTTTTAGAAGAATTATGGAATTAACTAACTGGTATAATTAACAGCAAATGCGGTCTGTTGATCGTCAATCCTATTGGAGATAAATGCTCCAATGGGTGAAGTTAAGTTTGTTTGGAAACTTACTATGCTGTAGGATATATTTGATGGGAAAATCTGAATAAATAAAAAAAATATTTCAATCGTACTTGGTTAAGAGTTTTTGTAGAGTTTAGGATACATATTCCACCATTACCAAAGATCAAGTTGGAGTAATCTTGTTAAATTAAAATAACTGGGCAACGTACCACACACAATTTGAAGATTTGGATCATTAAAATATGAGTTACTAAAAATAATCAGATAGCTCAGAGATTCAACATAGGCATCAATCGATTTTGTTGAAATTTCGTGACCACTTAACGATGGTTGCGAGCCCAATATGTCATTGAAAAACTGAAAATTTCATATAATCTGCTATCCTGATTACGGTTAAATGCATATCTGAAACAGAAGCAAACGATTCCAGGTCAAGTGGAATAAGGCTTCCACCGGTAGACATAAGAGCAGCCATTAGGTCATCAGATACATTGTCCGGCTTTTGCGATATACCCGAATCGTATAGATTTGTGACGTAAACCTAGAACATCATGAGAGCGGTAAAAGATATACTTGTTGTCGATATTGTTGGGTAGATTTAATGAATTTCTCTAGATCCGGAACAGAGAGCTCGCCTGAGCTCGAATCAAATTCATAGTAAAAGACGAGCAGACCACGTTGTTGTCTTCCAACGGATGCCGTTACTTTATTGTATATAGTAGTCAGATCAAATTGGTTGGTTGCAACAGTAGAATTACATGAAGACTTTGAGTTTCTGAAGAAATTGAAGCTTGCCGAGAAATCTTTGTATACTGATCCGATATAGAGGGGAATCACTAAAGAAAACGTTGCCTATTTGCTAAATCCTACCTTCTCCTGTATTACAGGCAACAAACAGTTGATACTGCCATATGTTCGGCTTCTCGGTAGCTTTCAAAAGCTCAGCTGCATCCATCATGAATGAATTTAGATCCGAATCAGCATAACCTTTACGTATTCCCAAGACCACACTGTAGGTACGATAGTAGGAGTCAGTTGCCCCTCCTTGAGTGTTTTGTTGGCAGCCAGCTGAAGAAAACATTCTGGTTAGTAATATATCCTACATTTCTCGCAGGATGGTCCTTGGTTTCCATCTCCTCCTCCACAATTGCATTTAAAAGGAGCCAATGTCTGAGGCATATTAGTAGTGTCATATACCAAATCGCTGCTTAGTGGGTTGGAGCAGTCAATCAACATGCCGGCTCTTCCTAAAGCCATCATTTCAACAAAAAGATATACTCAGAACCTCGTCGATATGGAGATTTACTTCCTCCGCACATATAGTTTCCTTTGACGTCTTTATTTTCACAATTCGGAGCAGTTTGTTTTATGGTATTTGCTATGCAGACGAATGCTTTCGTCGATACATATCCATCGTTGTTTCCCCCTCGATACTAAAAAATACTTTTTTTTTGTTAGAGTACCTGTGCATAGTATAGATTCTCGGTATTAGGCTGACAAATAGAGTTAGTTTTGGATGTACAGAAGAAGGGTACGTATCGAAGAACCGTGGAATTACTTTGAATGGGGAGGCTTTGAGAATTATCGTAGAGATCAACCTGATTCCATGCACAATCAAAATAAGTCACGTCAAGCTGAAAATGAATGTGTTGAAGAAAAATAGGCAAAAAATCTTTTGCTAATCTAAACATAACTTACAGTAGAAGAAGAATTATCAATCAAGTTTGTAACAGCGACAGCAGGGATGGCTCCATTGTCTAGAAAGAAAATAATGCAAGATGCTTTTTGAAGACTAACAGTCATCGGGGACGGAGGGATTATCCTGGAGATCTCTGTATTCGATTCCGATGTCTACGTCATCTCTAAAATAAATATTCGCATCTCTACATTCAATTTACAAAGTATTAGGCCGATAAAAAGAGCTAGACCATATACGAAGTAGAGATGATTTTGTTTCATTATAAGGTTTAGTCAAGCGAACAAAATAATCACAGCCCCCTTGAAGAGTTATTGTTGAAGAATAAAAATTGGTTTCATTCTAAAGAAAGATTGTTCCTCAATTAAACGATACCAGTTGAGTAATTGCAGAAGTAATATTATTATTATTGGTAGAACATTGAAATTGGAAGATGGGTAATTCGTTAATCGGAGCAATGGCCTCTGTTCCATCAAGACCTTCAAGAATATTAAATGAATTCTAATCCTTTCTACCAATGACGTTTGTCGTGAAAGTAATGGTGATATTGACAGTCTGACTTTTTACACTTCCGAGATAGATAGTTCCTATCTTCTCAATCGATGTACCTCCCACCAAATTCCTTGCCAAAAGTAGATTCTGTCCTGGACCTTGCTTGTAGATTGTGTGCAATAACTGTAAAGAGGTCTATTGAATACAGAAGCTATACATTTTGAAATCCCTCGTTACTTTGATTACAAACGATCAAATGACCAGATGTGATGGCGGCTATTTGATTCACAATGTCGGTAAGGAAAGTGACACCCGTAATATTATTCATATTAGATAAATTGTTCGAATCGATGAACATCACAACCTGAATATTGTTCACAAATCATTCCATTCACTTTGATGTTTCGATTGACTAAAGAATAGAAATCCGAGAGCTTTTGAGGTGAAGTTGTTGTAGGAAACAAACCGAGATTCACTGAAATAATTGAGTTCTGACTGAAGAAGGTATTATCAGAAATTTTCTAGAAAACGAAGGTTTAATTGTTGGCTGATACTACTTTCAAAGCCTCCAAGAATTGTGAATCTCTTGGAATTGATAATCCACCGTCGGGTCGATAGGCATATGTAGAACTTACTGCATTATTGAAATCACTAAAATTATTTGGACATCTTTAACTTTCTTACACATTATTTGTTTGGCTCCCGACTGTTATGTTACCGGGATTTATTGTATCTTTGTCCTTTATATCAAACAAGATTTCTCCAAAACTCTGGCTATAGGGAGCAAAAGGTCCACCAGCGATAGATCCCAGGATGAAAGTATTCGTCTGTGTCATGGTGGCATAGTTAGAATATGCCAGGATAAAAGATTTTGGTCCGGGCATATTAGTAAGTGATGAACTATCTAATACTTTTTTCATATCTATACAAAAAAATACCTATTGTTTTTATACCATCCTCAATAATCGGTATATTGTATGGTTTTTCATTGTTCGTAGTTGGATAATATTCGAAAGATTCACTCATCGCTTGTTTATCTGGAAACATACATTAAAATTCGAAGTTACCTTGACAGAAGACGGGAATGTACCTCTTATCCGTTTTAGTTCCTTGTAATGTCAACTGAATCCAGGCAGGGGAACTGCCGTTGCATTTTAGTGAAATCTGTCAATTTCACTAAATTTTATTTCATCAACTCACATTGGAAATGTATTCAAAAGTCGCCTCGGTAGAGGGTTGAATGGATAAATTGATTCCATCAGGGAAGAAGGTAGCATCGTTAATGTTTGAAGCAACAGTAGAGGTGAACTCTCCATGGACAGAGAGATATAGATCATTCCCTTCATTCGGCTGGACTTTTGAAGTATCTAGCTCTCGACTTTCGACATAAGACTTGAAGAGTTTTACAAAACCCAGCTGGGATCCAAAAATCTGAAAAATAAAAGAAGAAGTAGGAGACAAACATGGACGCGAGAGACATTTGTGAAGGATATACTACAGTTGGCAGAATTATTCAACAGGTTATTCAACGGATAAACGACGACAGCCTTGTCTCCTGAATAAACAGGTGTAGAAAGAAAAGCAGAACAGTTCTGATTAACCGAGACATTCGTTCTGAAAGGATCTCAACTATCTATAAATTAATTACAGCCCAATTGAAAATGCCACAGCAAAGTATTTTTCGCTTCCTTGTGGTGAATTGATAGCGAAGTCGACATTCGCATTGCCGGAACCATTATTCACTGCCATGGTGATCGGTTCATATTGAATATGAGAAGTTAGAACAGTATCGATAATCTATAAAATAGATAGAAAGAAGATGACAGTACCGTCCCGTTGGCATAGTAATTTGGATCACACGGAGCAATAACGAAGAGACCACCAGTCTTTTCTGCCAATGATTGCAACTCTTTTATGTCATCAGGCATACATCGAACAAATGTTTTGTCATCGGAGAAGATGACATTGATCTGAAGATGGAAGTATCTGGCAAGGAGTTACTCGAATGTCAAATGATTGAGCAAGAGTTAGAAGATTTTGGTATTTATCACTATCACTGGCCGGTCGTTGGGTGAGGACAGTGATGGCCGATTCACGAATGTTATAATCTAAAGCTATACTTTTTTGAGAGAATACTTACTTAGAATATGTTCATAGATTGGCTGATAGAAGGGAACAGCCGAACATTGGTAAGATAGTGGAGGTTGAGGTTGATCTAATATCGTCTTGTTCTCGGCTATCCATGTTGATTTAGTAACTAATGAGATTATTTTCAAATACTATTCCTACCGTAGCTGTTTGCAGCATTTTGAGAAATTGTAATGAGTGCTCGGGTCTGGTTTCCATTGAAAGCTGGATCAATTATATTGTTTACTGCCTATAATCTCTCTTTTAATCCTTCCTTCCCCCTTTTACATTCTGAAACTGTGAATATACAAGTCCTCCAAAATACTTTGTCAATAAATTAACATAGACCAAAGTTGATGTGGGAGTAGTCTTTAAAAAAATATTGGCCGGGGTAGCAAATTTAACCACTGAAATCTACTTTATATAACATGGAAAACTGTTTACCGGCTTCACAATGGATTCCCATATAGCCAGTTGGACAGATACAACGTTCTGGAGTAGATGTTGTCGTTTTTTTCAAACGTGAATTTGGGTAACCACCATTGATGCAGACAATCTTGGTACATCCATTGTTACTATTATCCGACATCCAAAACTTGGGACAGTTGCATGTGCCATTAAACTGAAATCCACCATTGTCGCAGAATAGTCCAGAGCACCCCACTAAACCTAGCTATCTAGAAATTCGACAAAGTTACCAGCACAGCAAAGCAGGATGATCCATTGGACCATTTGTTTCATCCTGAAACCTAGATTTATTCTACAGAAAAAATGACTGAATAAATGAGAGAATTGAAGGGACACGACTATCGAGGATATTGATTAGCCATATGAATTTTGATAAGGGAGGGGTGTGGTTCACCGGAACCATTTGTCATTATCAGGAAAAAATGGATTGGCATTTACAGGAGATTAAAAAAAACTTTCTTTTCATATTCTTAATGTTTAAAGAATCTTTCCTATCACCTTCCTCGTCCATCAGAACATCTCTTCCAATTTCTTCAGATTCTCATATTTGCTATTGACTCCATTTTTCACCAGTATTCTTAACATCGAAATCTTCTCCAATCTCACAATTACCTCTAATCAAAACCTTTTGTCAGATTCTCGATCTTCTATTCCCCAAAACAGAACAGTAATGTCTTTCTCTCATAGTTCAATTTCCTTCAAATAGCACTCAATGTTAACTCAATCTTCTTATGAAAATAAATACTTTATTCAATAAATTACTTCCTGTTTGCTCTGTTTCCAAAATGTCTTCCCAACACGTCTTTCAAGTCACTTCGATAATTCAACGCCGTTGCCAATTCGTAATAAATATAGGCGATTCCAACAAGAAAGAGAAAAGGGGCTAATAGATTATTTAGAATAAACACTATCGAGCTAATCAGTCGGCTGACGAACCAGATCAAGAAATTTCCCAAGTAAACGGAGGAGGGGATTCCAATTATTCCGAGGGAAAGAAGGGCAAGATTTCGAAATGTCTTGTATCCTAAAGACGGGATTAGAAATTATTAAAAGAGTATTGACTCTGACCGGAGAGGCAACTGATGACTAGGTTGGAAGGGGTGGATGGAAAACCTGGGAAAGAAAAGAAATTTAGAAAAGGAAGAGATACCGGCAGAATTTGTATTTTTCGATTGGAAGATGGGTTCCAAAATGGCAGTCAGAAATGGCTTCGATGCTTCAGTGTTAATTTTTTGATACAGTACGAAGTGATCCTAAAAGTATCTTCCGATAAAGAAAAACACCTCCATAAGTCTCTGTAAATCGTGACAAGTCTTCTTATAGATCCCTACTTGAACATGTTGTTTCAACAATGTCTTTGCTCGTATCTAAATTTTCTTCCCTCTTACCCTTCTCACCATCTCTGCCTCGTGCAACATCTTATATTGTTCTGGGTGGAGGATGTTCAATTGTTCCTCCATCACCTTCATATACTCCTCCAACAGTCTTTTCACCGCGAGGTCACCATTTAATTTAAACGTAGCCATCTAGTTGGAGATAGAGGGAATTCAAAAGGATTACTTGAAAAATGGGCTTATCATCAAAATGCTGAGAAATATCCATGTTAGCAATCATAATTAAAACAAACACAGGATGGCAGGGTAGTAACAATTGCCTGTTCACCCTTATCTTTCTCTTATCTTTTCTAGTTTCTCTTCTTTGATTTATCATGATTTACCCTTTCTATAATTAATCTATCAGCTATTGACTAAGATTTAAAATCCTTTCAGGATATACCAGCTTTTTCAATAAATTTTCAAATTACCAAAGGAAATAAAAGACAACAAAAGATCCGAAAAATGAGATGATTAGCATCAATGAGAGATAGAATTGGAGAAGATGAAGGAGGAGACGGGGAGTAACTTCCCCAAATATTGGAGAATGCAAACAATAAAAGTATAATTTATACTTTATTAGCAGAGTCGTCTGCTTTCTTTTGAATGGTCGTATTAGTCGACAAAGATTTTTTTCCCTCTTCGTCTACTTCACAGACATAGAGGATTTTCGTTCGAGGGGACTTTTCAAGGAACATCCATCGTTCGCCGTTTACAAGATAATACACGCATTCTTCTGGCGTTTCAATGTGTTGAAGGAGAGCTCCATCAAGCAGTGTCGTGTTTTCTTCGAAATATTTTTCATTGCCTTTTCGATCGGCTAACAATTTCTTATAGAAGACTATTCTTGACTTGACATGTCGCTCAGCTACAGCCACTTGATCGAGATTCTCGGAAGCAAAATCCATCGGCGAAATTTTTTCAGATGTAGTAAGAAATGACTGAGAAGAGGAACACTCGTCAAGAATGAAACTGTCTCGACGAGTCTTTTCTTCACTCGTTCACAACCTGAACCTCCTCGATTTTTCTCATACCTGTAGCTCTAATGTGCTTATTAAAAACAAAAGCAATTTTTAAAGATATTAAGGTCTGATTGTTCAACATGTTAAACTCTTCTTCAATTCTTTATGTCCTTTTTTTAGTCTTTCGATTGAATGTCAGAAAGAAGCAATGAGAAAGATTCTATTTCACTCTTTCTTTTCTATTATTTTCTTTGTTTTGAAAAGTAGTATAATTAGAAAGTAAAAATAAAAGAAAAGAAAGGGTAAAACAGAATATTTGTCATTACGGGCCGTGTTTCAAAGAATAATATGTATTACGTACAAATTCGGCCGAAATGGGTCGTTTCCATATTGGAATTTTTCAAATGGCCAATTCCAAAATTGCTGATTCCTTTTTGGAATCATTCTTTTTTTGCCGTGTCCATTTTGGATTTCTCCATTTAGTGGTCGTCCCAAATTTGCAATACAACAGTCAAGCCTCCCTTCTAGCTGATAGAAAATTTTTGACTAACTTAATTCTTTAAAAATATATCTTAAAATCTATGATCATTCACCATTGTACTGCTTCAATATATCTTCATTTACGAATCATTGGAAAATCAACCTATTTCTACCGGAAATCGACCTTTTCTTATTCATATTTGTTTGCGTACCACATTTTTCTTGAAACGCCGTATCTGATATACCGTAGTTCCTTCTAGAATCGACTAGAAATTCTTGGGCCGTCATCAAACCCTTTACATTTCATTTCTCATTCTTGTTGACAGTTTTGTCTTGCAAAACTTTTTTAATAGTTAAGTTTGAACGTGATACTTCTTTTTACAAAATATACTTATGAATTAATTTCTATATACTCTGTAAGTGGTTTTCTTTTTGAAACACAATTTTTAATGAAATTATGGTTTCAGTAATGTTTTTCTCTTCAATGGGCGGTCCGGGTCGCAGTCGGAACGGTGGCCCTGTTGACACGAAGCTTTATGATATTCTTCAAGTTCCTTCGACAGCTAGCGATGAAGACATAAAAAAAGTTAGTTTTTTTGTGATTTTATATCATTTTTAGTCGTACCGTAAGCTGGCTCTTGAATTCCACCCTGACAGGAATAAGGATCATGGTGATAAGGTTTGTATTGCAATCACGTGTATTCATATATTTAGTTCAAAGAGATTAGCTTTGCCTACGAAATTCTTTCTAACCCCGAAAAGAAACGGCAGTATGATGCCATGGGGCTTGATGCTTTGAAAGAAGGTGGTGGTGGTGGTGGAGGTCTGTTTGTTCCAGAGATATTTTATACTTTAATTTAGGTTTCGATGATATGTTCTCCCATATGTTTGGAGGAGATGATGAAGGTTTTTCGCCATTTGGTGGTTTGTTTGGTGGCATGCACGGAGGAGGAAGGTACTCCACCATCTATTTATTTATTCATATTTTAGACGTGCTCGGAGAAAACATCAGGATACTGTTTATCCTTTAAATATCACGTTAGAGGAAGCTTATACTGGTAAAACATCCAAACTAAAAATTACTTTAAAAGGACTTTGCAAAGCGTGCTCAGGGTTTGCTATTTTTTCTTATCTCATTAATTTTATTTTCTTTAAAGAACTGGTTCAAAAAGTGGAAAAATAACGACATGTACCACCTGTAAAGGGCGTGGAGCACGTATGCAAGTTCGTCAAATAGGTCCCGGTATGATTCAACAAATGCAAGTCCAGTGTAGTGATTGCAGTGGAACTGGTAAATTGTTAATCCATATATAATCTATTGTTATAGGAGATAAAATTGTGGAAAGTGATCGTTGTCAAGAATGCAAAGGATCAAAAAATTGTGATGTTACAAAAATTCATGAGGTATAGTTTAAGTAGCGTAATCTTGAACACATTTTTAACCTTCTCTCAGTTATTAAAGACTAAAAAAATTTTGATGACTTGTTGCTTGACAGCATGAGTATACTACACACTTGACGTTTAAAAATAGTGATACGAGAATTTAGGCTACGAGTATAAAATATTATAGATTCAAATTCAACCCGGAGTTCAACATGATGAGAAGATAAAGCTTGCTGGAGAAGGCAATCATGCTGACGTAAATTTACCTACCGGTCTTTGCATTGTATATTTTAGCCTTCTGTCGAGCCTGGTGACATTATCGTCGTTGTTCGAATCAAGGACCATCCTGTATTTACTCGAGAAGGCGATGATTTACTTATGAAGAAGACAATATCACTCAATGAAGCTCTTTGTGGTTTTGAAATCGGAGTTACTCACCTTGATGGACGGCATATTATCCTTACGGGTAAACAAGGAGATGTAATTGTTCCTAGTGAGTTGATCATTTTGTGTGATATCACTTTTTTCGACTTTTTTGTGTTGTTGTAAACTAAGTTTTCAGATAGTCAATTGGGAATCGTCGGGGAAGGAATGCCAGTAAACCGTCATTCTGATCTCAAAGGAAACTTACTTGTAACATTTGATGTACAGTTCCCAAAGGAACATTTCTTTGAAGATGATAGCAAATATGAGGTTAGTGTGGAGAAAATAAATAATTTGTTTTAGCTATTGCGATCACTCTTCCCGTCTGTAAAAACTGTGACAGCTCCTCCAGGCTCAGAAGAAGTTTCTTTGATGGAGTATGATCAAAACAAATATGGTCGTGCACGAGCACAAGCCTATGAAGATGGCTCCGATAATGACGAAGAAATGGGTGAACATGCTCATGGACCTCGCGTGCAGTGCGCTCAAAGCTAATGTTACCCAACTTTTTTATTCTTTGCGAAATGATCTTCCTTTGCAGACCGGCTACTGTTTTAGTCAATTTTCCCAATTCGACGTCCTGTGATGTTGTCCTGGTTATAGAAAATAAATTTTAAGAAAAAGACGGTATTTTTGTCCAAATTTCAATGCCTATGACATGCAAGTTGATTCTCAAGTTATCTGAACTTCGATTCAGTTCCCAGTAATTAAATGGATATTCGTATGGGCGATAACATTCAAATTGATATCGTGTCCGGGGAGAAAGGCCACATATGTATCTACTCCTCATACAAGTGCCAATATTGGTTCCGCGGGGTATTTTCCTCGCACCTTGGTACAGTCCAACCCGACAGCATTCTCCGGAGAAAAGGTCCTTGAAGGGGCGGGCTGGACATTTGTGATTCAAAGTAGTCAAAATTTTCCTTAAGAATTCCTTACCTCCTTTAATCGCTTTCTTTTTGTTGATAATAATCCTTTTCCTAAGAGAATTCTTCCATCATATTAATCGCTTCTTTTCCCGCCATTAACCTCTTGCCTCTCCGTGATTATCAAGAGCCCACCAACAGCCATTGGCGGTAATTCGGTCTATTCAAAGCTATGGCTGGGCGACAATGGCACCTGGATGGGCGAAAAAAGTGAAAACGGTGCTAATAGATTCACCCCAGGGACATTTTTTGCCCATGACATTTGAAATCGAAGAAAACAGGTTGACAATGACATCTCGCCTTTTTTTTATTTTATTTTTTGAGTCTAATCCATCCCTCCACCTGTTCCGTTTGAATCTCGAATATGTTCAGGTGTGAGTATCCAGGTGTTCCTCGGATCATCATTTAATCCGCACGAGGGAAAAAGTCCCGTACCTGTCACAATGCATGTCATTCCCATGACGAAGACCATAAAACGGATACTCAAATTCAAACCGAATGTACTCATTACCCCTGGGAACCATTGTTTCCCCTCCCCCTCCCCACCAGCATAGAGGCATTTGAATCGGTCGACGGCCATTAGCATCTATCTATCATGCACTGTCACAAATTTTATAGCGTAAGCCGTGTATCATTCGAGTGACTTTGTGTGATGCATCGTAAAGAAGATAGAATCTATTTGAAATCTGTTCCTTCGCCATCCGCTTTTGATTGTGCTTTTCACTAGATGATTTGTCTTCATTTCGCGTCTTATGCCAGACGTCTCGCATACGTTCCCGACGGGCATATGTGAGACTGTAAATCGATTATACAGCGTTTCATTTAAAAAAAAGCGTTTATCACAAATGAATATCGACAAATATTGGCTGGCCGCACCCTATCGGTTCCGCCTTCCCTCATTCTGTCTCCTTCGTTGTCTTTTTTATAACCATGTGTTCCATATTTCAGTTATCATCTCTACTTGGGCCCATCGTCGTAAACGACTGATTAAATCATTGAAGATGTCGACAATTACGGGTATTGCTAAGAGTAAGTTGGGGGGAACAGGGAACCATACGAAAGTGTGTCAGTCAGTCAGTTCCCGACCCAAAAGCGGTGAGTACAGAGGGTATTCGAACGATGTGCCATGACTCTGGGCTGTGGGTACGCCTTTTAGTATTTCTTTCTGCCGACCCGACAGCCATCTGTCACCCTTTGCCCTGCTTCTGCTCATGTCGTTAAGATCTTATCCGTGGCTACATTACGCACCGAACAAATACAGTTTGAAAAACGGTTTCAATTTAAGATTTTCCATCTATTCAAATGAACAATAGATGGAAAATCAATTTCACTAATAATAAAAGGCAGATTATGGAGACGTATAATGAACAAATTCCACAAAATTTTAGGTACACTAAAAATATTAGAAAAAAAAAGATTCCCGCGAAGATACTGTAATTATTCGTCCTGAACAAACGGTATTCTGAATTTGTATTCGTTTTCCCCAAAAAATTGTCCGTTTTATTTTTTTTTAATTATATGCAAAAAGTATTTAAGAGATGGTTAAGAAAATTAGTATTCACAGTAATTTAGCAGAAATTTGTAACACATCAGATCTTCCAACGCAGATGGGCTTTATGTTTTGAAAGTGTTGATATAATCGCGTGGTCTAATCCTAGCATAGTTTACATTATAATGACCTTTGCCAATTTATTCTTAGATCTTTGTAATAATATCCATCTTCTCTATATTCTAGGCTAGTTTTGTAAGCCTCTCATTACAAAGATGGTCTAATTTCACCTCGTGTGTGGTGGCTGTTGTTATTGCGCCACCTTCGACCACGGGGTCAGGACCCCACAGAGCCCACCACCCAGCAATGGTCCTCTCGAAAGAATGAGACGATCGCAACACCTTTGCAAAAGATCCTTTATTTTTTTATCTAGTTAATTTATTTTTTTAAACTTTTTCTATTTAGTAACTTTTGATTTTTATATTGCTATTATTAGTTATATTTTCAGGATTCTCTGAGATGTTTTCTGAGGATGGAGACTCACGAGATAGCGGTTATTCCGAAACGATGACTATTGGAAGCCAGAAACTCGGTCCAACAACTTTTCCGTTGTCTGATGATCTCAGGGATATGGATGAAGTCTTTCAGTCTGACGAATCCAATGACGGAATGAATGTTGTTTATTCCAATGTTCACGCTGTACTACAACTTAAGTCTCACAGTACCAGGTTGGCTATTTACTTTTTTTTTAAAAATATCTCACAAATAATACTGAATGGTGCTTCTTTTACTATCGATTGTTATGGCGGTATTTTAGCAATGGAAGAACGGCTATCTCGTGTTCAACACAGTCTACCGTTGATTGTCGCATTATGCGTTCATCAGCGGTCCATCTACCTCGTAAACGTCCTATACCTTGTGCAGAAGACAATGATCTTATTGATACTAAAAGAATCCGCCAAGCTGTACTAACAAGTATTGAGGTAGAACTATTTTGGATATTTTAGAAATTTTTTAGCTGTATAATATGTTCTAACTATATTTTCAGAATGAAACACCACCTTCTCGAAAGTTTTCTCGTTCACTCAAAGTGAGATCTTTCTCCCGTGTCAATTCAACTTCTGTTCTGGAGATTAAAACACATCATGAAGAAGAAAAGGAATACCATACGGAACTACCGGTAACTTTTTTAAAATTTAAACATACTTTGTTCAGGAATATACTTTGCCTATTGTTGAATTAAAAGATGCCACTATGGCATTTCGTCGATTGGAAGCAAAAACTCTTGGAAATTTGATGAGCACTTTAACTGCAGAAGAATTCAACAAACGCTATATTGTAATTGATTGTCGATATCCATTTGAATATGATGGTGGACATGTTCGCTACGCTATTAATTTTTACGAACAAGAAGCGTGTGGAGAATTCTTTTTCCATCCAGATTTCAACTCCAATCGTATTCCAATTTTCTACTGTGAATATAGTCAAAAACGAGGCCCTACAATGTATACCGTATTTTTTTAAATACTGTGTTTAGGGCTATTATTTTGCGTGCTTGTGATCGTGTTCGTAACACTCATCGCTACCCTCAAGTGACATTCAGTGAAATGTATGTACTTGACCAAGGCTACAAGGGATTCTATAATTGGGCTCAAGAGCAAAAGCATTATGTAACTTTTCTTTTTAGTTTTAACTTCTTTTTAGTCATTATGCACACCTAACGAATACGTGAAGATGGATGATTTTCGTTTCCAAGATGACCTACGAGGATTTGCCTTTCATAAAAAGAACCACCGTAAGGTTCTTGCTAGAGCTACCGAGTAAGCTTTTTTAGTTTTTTTACATTTAGTTTTCTTGTTATCTTTTCATAATTAACGTTGTTTCCAGAGCAGAAAGAAAGTTTATTAGGCGATCACCTAAGTCTCAGGCACGTCGTCCTCTTTTCAAGTCTGCTACAATTGAAATTACACCTATGTCGCCCATGCGCGAGGAGTCGCTTGTTCATTCTCCCGTCGGTGAAGTACGTACGCGTTTGAATTTCTCGCTTTCCTCACCCGATGTTAGTTTTTCCTAATCTTTCTTTTCCCTTATCTTTAGTTTTTAGTTAGCTAATTATTACCCTCCTTGTATATGGCAGTGAGATTTGTCTCACACCACAGGGTTTATTTTATTTGCGGGTATTTTTTTGTTTTTGTTGACCTACCTGCACCATTCCTCTTTTCCTCTCTTCCTGTGTCATATTCCCTAAGCAAACTAGTGTTTAAATATTTATTTTGCCTAGTTGGAGGAGATTTGTATGTTGTGAATTTATCGCATGCTAACATAAGCAATGAATGTTGTATTTGGTCGGTACGCCCCTCCACTTACCTAACGGTTTATTTATCCTGCCTATGTTTCTTTTTTGAAGAGAACGTTATAAAATGAAATTTTTTGTTCTAACTTTTAGTTATGCGGTATAATCCTATAGCTGTTGGACGGAAAATTGAACTACCTAATACAGGAATACATACGGATGACGGTTTCTTTTTTCATCAAGTCGGAACGAGGAATCTTACACAGGAAGAAATTAATAGGCTTCACGAATTTGGTTAGTGTCATGGGTTGATTGCATTTTTAGGTGTTGGATATGTACAGTGGAAGCATTTCAAAGACTGGGAAGATGAGATTATTCGGAAAAATTGGGAAGATTTTTCAAAAGAGTATAATCTAGACCATGGTAAAATTTTATCATTTGCGGGTGCTGGGGATAGACACGGAAACAATGTTAGTTATTATATATGTAAAGAGTAATTTTTAATCTGCAGCAAATATATGAAGAGAAAAATAAGCGAGAATTCTGCAAAGAAACAAATTTTTGGCCAAAAATGTGTAAGTAACCTATTCCTATGATTTTTTTCTTCAGGTAGTGGTTTACCTCACAGAAGTGGTCATCAGGTAAAACGACGAATTCTTAATATATTTGAAAAAACATGCGATACCTCGAAACGGTTTTGTTCTTCATTTATTATCTATTTTTCAGTCAGTGTCTTACACCTGAAGAATTTCAGCAATTTCTTGAAGAATATACTAGGACCGAAAGTATACGTTCTGCAGCGGAAGTTTGTTCTGTTTATTTCGTATATTTTTAGACTATACAAAAGCCTTATATACTTTGTCAGAATAGATATTTTACTTATTTGCGAAGTAGTGGAGCTTTTACACAAAAAGGAAATAAAGCGTTGTGGACGGTTATTAATGAATTAACTGAAGTCGATAATAATGATTTTAAAAAGGTAAATTGAATTTTTATTTTTCCTACTTCAGCTTATCAAAAAAGCAATAAGAAAAGGGGATCGTGAGAAAATTTTAGAATTAACTCAGTATATTAAATTTGACAATATATCATTTAATGTAATGAAAACTAAAGAGAAATGTCAAGAAGAATGGCTAGTTTATGTTTTATAAGAGTTCAAAACTATTGTAGGACTTACATTATTGATCGACTCCTCGTAGAATATCCTAAAGCTTTGAGTAATCATACTAAAAAGAAAGCAGCATGGAAAGAAGCTATAGAATACGTTGGTTGTTTTCGGCTTCAAAAGTGATTTTAGGTATTTCCTGAAAAAGTTGGCCTCATTTCTCCCGAAAAGTTCAGCTTATTCCTTCGAGTGCTTACAGAATCAATTGATAAAGATTATGACGATTATATACCTTTGAAGAAAAAATGTATAAAAATGGATGGATTATATACTAAGTATGTTGTTGTCAATGCTGTTATCGTTTAGAATGAGTCAATTTGGTATTTGTGGATTTTGGCACAATAAGTCACTTGCAGATGAAACAGATTACTTGATTAAAAAAATTCAAACTGTTTTATCTAAGTCTGAAGAGCGGTTCTTCTCTCAATTAGCTATGAAATACATTCTTTCTGGTGAGTAAGAAATAAGTAAGATTTATTTCATTGTTTATTAGAGAAACTGAAAATCTTGACTATGGCTTTTGATAGACAAATTGAAGTAGCTGGTGGACAAGTGCCTACCATTGAAACTGCAATTGAACCGCTTAGTTTAGACAATAAAAACATTGTAGGTCAAGCAAATTTTTACACCCTATTTAGGTTATGAATTGGGAAGGATATGCTGCAATTTATACACCATTTATTATAGAGGCGCTCATACTATTTTCAATGAAACTTGATCCTGAATGGATACCCCCTACATCTTTCAAATCATTTGTGAATTTTTGTCGTATTTTATTTATTTTTTCAGGTTAAAGATGATAACATATTGAAATTGTTCCCGGAATCTGAAAATGACGCAGCTTTGTTATCAAAAGATTTGATAGAGGAGTATAGAGCACATGATGATGAAGATATTAGATCTCCGCAAAAGAAAAGAAAGAAATGAGGGAAAAATATGTTTTACAAATGTAAAACAAGAAAATTACAGACACTCTTTACCCCTAATGTTATCACCATCAAGCTTATTGATTTTATTGTTTTCTTGTTGTGGAAGATTCTTGACTCAAAGGTTTTCGACTATAAAAACTTTAATTTCATTTTTGAATCTTACTTGTGAAAATTAGCTTTGGAGCATTCTGGTCGATCTTTATGAATATAGGCAGTCCTTCTAAATTTTCGATTTTTTTAAAAATATATTGACCTACTGCTTTTTTCGTTGTTGTGAATGTTTTTCGGATTTTGCATTCTTCGTCGATTTTTCTGGCCTACTGTCTCTCTCAATTTGTATGACATCAGGTAAAGCCTCATTTGATTCCGCCATCTCGTATAGGACCACAACCTAACAAATAAAATCAAGAACGCTTGGGATCACGGATAATCTAAATTGGGAAACTTACAGTTTCTTCGGTGATTAAATTTTTTTGGCGCTCCGCTTCTAAGTCGATAATTCCACCTTGTTTTTGTTGTTTTTCGAAAAGTACTTGCATTTTAACTTGTTCATTTTTCCATCTGATTAAAAACGTTCTGGAAGTGAGAAAAGACCTAACCTTTCCCAATCAAATATAAAACTGTCCATCGTTGAGTCAGAATTTCCCCATGTTGATAAGTCTTCTATTTTACTGAGCGGTTCCAATTTCTCCGCTATTTTTTTTCGACAAACAGGGCAATATAACGCCTATAAATATTTACAAATGTAAAGTTCATACATAGTCGATCGTTTTGTCTTGTTCCCTAACAGTTTTGTTGGAATTGATCTCTCTTCGTGTTACGAGGATGTGCTCACTAGTAATAACATCTTTTTCGTATTATAAAACTTACTCCATGCATTTTTTGTGGAGAAAATGGTCACAAGACGTAGATGTTACGGCATCTGCAGATAATGTGCACAAACAGATAGGACAGAGAAGGTCCGATGAAGATTTGTGTGATTCAAAGAACTCACCGCATACCTGTAATGTTTATCAATTTTCATCGAAGTTCACCTGTATTAAGTCAAAAATAACTGGACTTCCTTTGCATTCATCAAGTTTAGTTTGCACCAGACTTTCTAACTTTTCAAAATCCGAATTGGACAACCCACGGGGTTTCACTAACTCTACGTTGGGACTTTGCTCTGGATACTAAAGGGAATAGAAATTCAACTTGAAGTAACAACCCCTTCTCTCAATGTAAAATGACAGACGACGGAAGCCATCGGGCCATGTTCATCATCTTTAGGATGAACTTTTTTAATTACAATGATAAAATCCCTGATTTTGTTTGAATTGTTAAATATTTAGTGAAAGACTTACTGTTTATCCTCAACAACAAGTTCTTCTTCAAATATTGAGCGTAATATTTCGATTTCATTCCATGCTTCCTTCATTTTTTCACTCATACTATGAAAATATATTATCCAGAATGTTTTAAAAGGTAGAAATTTTTGATATAACCTTATAAAATGTGAGCTTTTAATAAATATCGTTTATTGTACGCAAAACCAAATGAAATTACTAAAAAGAAACAAAACTGATAAATCTCAAGGTCATCCAGTTGGAGATATAGGGACTAACTTCGCCTTTTGGCTAATAGTTTGAGTATAGCAGTTAGTGGTGATCGTAAGATCTGCTGCTATGGGGTCTTGAGATTGGAGATAAAGATTTAGAACAACAAAGTTGAGACAGTATGTCAATAGAAGACGTTCAGAAAAAGGAATGCAAGGTAAGCCTATTGTGTTGTGATTAATGAATTTTAATGGATGTGAACTTAATATTTCAATATTGGATGAGACCGAAGCGTTCAGCACGTGCTTTTTTCTTTGCTTCTGCCTGTAAATAATAATATATTTAACCCATTGACGACCGCGCGTTATTTCCGTGTCTGGCGTGTGGGACCAATACAATTTTTACCCACCGGTATGAACCATCCGTGACCCACACGGTCCCACGCAACTCAGAAAGCGTGATCCATCTGTGCCCACGCGGTCGGCAATGGGTTAAAAAAAGTTCACCTCTGTGTCTTCTGTTCCACGTTTACCATCCCCACTAACAGGAATCCCAAAACGTTGTGCTCTGGCCAATAACTTTTCCTTTGTATCCTTCGATTCATCGCTAATTCCAAAACGAGCAGCACGTTTTGCTTTTGCTTCATCTGATATAATGGTTTTACCATTAGAATCTTCAGAATTATTCACAATACCAAATCTAAAGTTCACAAGTTAAAAAAACTTATATGAAAATTACCTTGCTGCTCTTTTGGCTTTAGCGTTTTCGGGTGATTCATTCACCAATCCAAATCTAAAAAAAGAATGCAAATTTAAGACATTGTTACCGTTCAGCTCTCTTTTTTTTAGCATCATTTGCAGTCACGTCTGGTGCAACTCCAATTGGCAAACCGAATCGTTGCGCGCGTTTTAATTTGGACTCCTGGGTGTCATCAGAGTTCTTCTTCTTTAACAAACATTTAATTTAAAACAATAAAGTTACCTTATTCTCCGTTTTGTTTTCAGTAGCCGTCGTTTCTTTTGCTGCGGCTGAAGTGGGCGTTTCAGGAACAGGATGAGCTGTAGGGTTTTCGTCGTCTAATAGTGCGTCAGCATCCGCTAACGAATCTTTAACAACATACAAAAAATAAACAAATGTGACCTACCAACTGCATTTAAATCGGCAGAAACATCGATATTAAGCAAAGCATCTTCTTCCTAAATATCATATAAAACATCGTATTACACGTACCTTTTTCAAAGCTTCGGATAATCTTTCAACGAGTTCTGCTTTTTTCCCAGATTCTGCCAATCCTCTTTTTTTTAGTTCAGCTTGTAATTGTGCATTCTAAAAAATCTTAATATGAAAACAATATTGAATTTTTACCGTCATTTTCGGAAGATCCTTGATGGCTAGCATAGCCTTATCAGCTTTTTCCTAAAAATCCAATCAATGAAAATAAAAATAAAAGAAAACACTTAATAAACCCTATTTAAAAATCCAAGCGACGCTCATTGCTCAAATGAACAGATTTGACGATAGAGCGTAAAAACGCACAACAGAAAGCCAAAACTTTCGAAAGCATGTTAAAAAAAGCTGCTTTTCTTTACAATAAAGTGAAACAGAAAAGTATAAAATATATTGTATAATACAAACTAAATATATTAAGAATATTAAGAAATTTAAAATTTATTCACCTAAAGTGAAAGTACAACAAAAAAAACAAGACCCGTAAAAAAAAGAGATAAAACCTAACGAAATTGAATAAATCTATGTATTAGAAAAGCCTACAGGCAACCAACTTATTTCCTGCTTTTCGTAAACTTTATCATAAATCTCAATGCGATCATCAGCTTTAAATCGAATTCCCTTGTTTTCCAGAGCAATACCAACCTAAAACAGTTATAAATAGCAGTTTCGAACCTCTTGATTTGTTGAAGCTGTATTGACTACTTCAGTTTCACATTTCATTGACTCAATTTCTCCCTCATATATTATCTGGTCGCCCCGAAGAAACTTGAATATACTTTTCCTATAAAAGTTAATAAATAATGTAAAATCACTTTTTAAAAGTCCCCCAATGTACTAAACATCCGGCAATTGGTTGCTTTTTCCTGCCTCTATCAGATATTAAAAACTCCTAAAAACATTATCACAACTAATATTAAATTACTTTTAGAACATGTCCTTCTCCTATCAACTGCAATTCTGTTTTCATTGGAATACGTGCCGATAATTCTTGTCGTAATGCAGAAATAAGGCGATAAATAACATTAAAATGTTCAATTAATACTCCATTTTTATCAGCATTAGCTTTCACGTTATTATTAGAAATAACATTAAAAGTATAAATTATTGCTGAAAATACAAAATATACATATACCATAAGTTGTACCATTTGTTTCTTTTGCCAATTCAATTTCTTTCTCAGAGGGGGGACCAACACCAAAATCTACCAGTTGAAGCTTACATTCATGATCAGAATCATAGGTATCTAATGTTTCCAGAATTGCTTCTAGCGTACCTTCCACGTCAGTTTTAATCTAAATCTTCAAAAAAAGAAGAGGAATTGCTCACAATGAGGTTCAATTTAGGATGTGCGTCATCTGTTAATTTTTCAAATCTATTTTCTTTGTGAACGATTTTGCGAATTGTTGAACCAAAGCGAATTCCTCTTTCCAACAATGATCTCCGATTTTCTAAATATTGTTGACGCTCTTCTGCACGTTTTGTTTCAATCGATTCCTTTAAAATACCAGTTGAAAAAAACTAAATATTTACCCAATCTTTTTCAGCTTTTTCAGCCATTTTCATATTTCTTCTAAAATTGAGCGCTTTAGTAGCAGCATCCATGTTAGCAGCTTGAAGAACAATATCACCAGGTGCTGGTAACTCATCTTTCCAACCGGATACCTTTAGCAAAAAATAAAGAATGAAATAATATTCTTACTCTAACTGGATTACCCGGAAGTACTTTAACCAAAGATCCTCCTCTTTCGTCTACCATTGTTCTCACACGGCATAAAGACGTTCCTGCGACAAGAATATCATTCCTTTCAAGAGTTCCTCTCGTCACCAAAATAGTGCATATCTTTCCGATGCCTGAAAGAATTGCAAAAAGATGGAAGGAGTACCATGCGCAACTGATGATTCTATAATAACACCTTCTACAGGTCCCTTGACAGGTGCCATAAGATTCATGTCATCAGCTTGTAAAATGATCGCTTCCTAAATAATGCAAAATAGAAGCATTAATTACTTGTAAAGCAGATATATTTCGGGAATATAGAGCAGATATTTCGGTGCATTGAACGTCACCACCAAGGTCTTCAACAACAATTTCATGTTCCAATAAGGAACGTTTAGCACGCATCTAAAAACTATAATTATTACTATAACTTACAGGATCAGCGCCAGGTTTATCGCATTTATTGACAGCGATTACAAGTGGTACACCAGCATCTCTTGCAAATCTATGAAAAAAATTAAAATAAAAAAATAAAATAAAAACAGTTTACTTTATTGACTGCACAGTTTGCTCTTTAACACCATCGTCGGCAGCAACAACTAAAACCACTAAATCAGCACCCCTAGCTCCACGCGCTCTCATAGCAGCAAAAGCAGCATGACCAGGTGTATCAAGAAAGGTGACTGTCCTTGTTGATTTTTCCAATTTAACTATTAAATAATGATTTATGTTCTCGAAACAATTACCTGAGAAGGCACCAATATGTTGTGTGATTCCACCGTGTTCTCCTTCTGTAATTTTCGAATTCCTCAAAGCGTCTAGTAATGTTGTTTTTCCATGATCAACATGACCCATGATGGTTACAATTGGTGGACGTGGCTCACATTCTGATAAAGAAGCCGGCGGTCTATGAATATAAAGCACATCAATAAAATACTTACAAAGGCCTCAAATCGTCATTATCTTCACAATACTTTTCAACAGCTTTTTTAGCGTTTAGTCGTGGTTTACAACCAAAATAAGCCACTGTCTAAATAAAATTGAAAAAAATTAGGTTAATTACCTTTAAAATTGTATCTATGTCTAAAGCTTGCTCTTCAAGAGCACGATTAAAACTGTTTCGATCTAGTTTTTCTAGGCATTCTAGTATATTATCAACTGCAACATTTAAACTAGTAGCCAGATTTCTAAACATAAAATATAAGGGTAGTAAAAACATACGTCACAGTCATCCCATTCGTAACATCAACAACAGTTTTATTTGACTTCGTATTTTTTACAACAACAGTTTCTACATACTTCTTTCGTTTTTTAGTGTAATCCTTCGCATAGCCACGACCTGAAAGTAGAAAACGACGCGATTAATTACCTATGATATAAAGTGACGGTGATCTTGTGAAAACTTCAATTGGAAGCCGTAAAAGTCGGTCAGATGATTTTGCAAACATAGATATGAACATTACATATCTGAATTACAAATAATATCCTCACTTAAAACCTCTACCCGAGGTTTCCCGTCAGACGCTCATTTGCGTCTCATAAATAATGAGATTTCCAAAAAAATATTACTATATGTAACAACAAAACAGATTGGACATAAAACGATATTTTTTATTATTAATCTATTTAAAACCTTATTTACTCGTTACCACAAGTTTAATGAGGAACTGATAGAAAACTGTAAGATCAACATCATCTGTTAGGACACTAGTTTCCCCAGTCTGGAAAATATTTAAAGGTGTATAAGAAATTAAGAACCTTGGATGGATTTATGCGCGCAAGCAGAAAGCGTGCTTGTGAGCCTCCAGATTCTGTAACAATATAACGAGGCATAGGAAACCTCTCGCGGATAATTGCTTGAGCATCGACGATAGGAGCTTCAAGAAGACAAGCAAGATTTTTGTATTCAGGCATTTTATGGTAACCTTGTTTCTGCCAATGTGCTATTTGCTAAATTATATAAATAAGTAAAAATGTAATTAAATATCAAACCTCTCCATGAAAAATTAATACGTGAAAGAAATCGTCCATAAGAAGAATATTATCAGGGCGGATAGACGAACTATCCAGAAGTACCGGTTCTGGCGGACCATTAAGACTGTAACTAAACAGCACCGGCTGAATCATCGTTGTACTTTCTAATACGTTTTCAGAATTAATGATATGCCTAACAATATCAAATATTGAAAATTAATACCTGTAATAGGTGGTTTCATCGGGAGAATTATTAAAAACTTGAAGAAATTGCGATCTCCTCAGATGGAACATAAATTGTGGAAAAAGTGTAAGTTTGTCATTCAATCGGAACGATCCAGGATCATCTTTCATATATTCACCAAAATTTTGGCACTGAAGTTAATTTAAATAATAAACTGCCGTTGTACCAATTTGATGAGCGATCGATCAAGCCAACGAAGGGCTTCTGGTGCATCACTTTCTGCCATTGCTCTCCATGAGGCTATTCTGGCCATAGCAACAGCTGCTGCTTCCTAAACTAAGAATTACTATACTTCAAAAATATAACTTGGTCGAATCCATAAATTATATGAGGCATTTGTGATGACATGTCACCCCATGTTCTTTGAGTGGTAGTAACCCTGATCCTCTTCCTTCCATCTGGATGTTGATATTGCGTGACAAACTGTACAACTGCTCTTGAACCCGAAGGAACAGTAGCCCCATTGTGTCCAGAAATTTCTAATACTACACCCAACGTAGTCCTTGGTGTTAGAGAACATAACTTCCACTGACATGTTCCACCGATACCCATTTCAACATCGGAAACACAGTTATTTTTTATGTTGCTAGATGCACAACAACCAAAAATGCCTTCTACTTTAAGCCCATTTCCTGTTTTAACCTAAAATGTACATTACAATAAGTAAAACATCTAACTTCCATTGTTGCATTAAAACCCATTTTGAGCCAACCTTTAGAGTCCTTATCAAAAGTACGTTGGTACGTTTGTTTAAAAAGCGTAGAATTGAAAGAGTCTCCCATAACGACAGATCCACCAGTAGCATTATATAGATTTTTCATTTCCATTAATCCTGTCTGATCAAGCGCGCACGAATACAAATCAACTACATGGCCGTTTTTCACTGCCCTCTCACCTAGATAATCATAGAATTTTGTTGCCTAAAAAAATAAGACAGGTAGACATACTACCTTTTTGATATATGGTGCATCATCCTCTTTAATGTTATGCCAACTACGAATTGGATCTTTCAGTTGTTCGCCAACAACAGCCCCTGGACCATATGTACATGCTCCTGAGATGAAACACATAATTCTCGCACCTGTATTTGGATAACATGCCTAAACCATTTAAAAAAATCGAAAATAAACAACTTCTAATAAACCGATTGCAGCCGATAGAGCAGCTCCAGTCGCTCTAAGAGAGCGATTACCCTTAGCCACAGGCCAGTCATCTGGAGCTATTTTTTCCACAAGATCATTTATAGATTCATCACAGTCATTGATGCGTTGCAAAAATCTATTCGTATGCACTACTCCACCAATGCTAAGAGAGAGAATTTGTTTGATTTGATGAGAAGTGGCTTCTTTTGTGCCCTTTAAATAATATCAATAATACCAAAATATATGAAAACACAAACCTTCATAACAAAAGATCTAGAAATGCCATTAGCTTGTAACTCATGTAATTTAACCAGTTTTCCGAAGGTTATTAATCCTACTAGAGATTCGGCGGGAAGTTTAGTTAATGAACTCTGAATAGTTTCCTTCAAGGCCTTCAATTCGTCGAGTGGGAGACATGTATCAACTACGTAAAGAAAAATTGGAGCCATAGTGGTAGCTTTCTATAAGTTGACAAAAAAAGAAGAAATATTAAAACAAACCTTGAGTGTGTACTCAATTGTAGTAAACTGTGGAAACAATTCCGGAGGTCTATTTTCTTCACTTATCGCAGAATAATGTGCTGGAAAAACATTTCTTTGAGCGCAAATAGCACATATCCACATTTTCGACCTATATTCGACCTGACTAAAAGATGGTAATAGACAATGTAAAAAATATCATACCACAAAGCATTAAGTACGGCCTTGCAAGACGGCTTTTGGCATAACACAGGATCGTACTCTAACACTGGTTGCTGATGTTGATCACCAGATCTTTCCTATAAATAAAAGTAATGTAAAAATTTCATCTACTTTTAGTGGTTGAAAAAAAGCGATTGTGGGCACTACAAGGCGCTGAGCATCTGTTCGAGAATGTGGAAGAATGTTCCATGTAAATCGAACGCCATCAATGTTTTCCTGATTTAATAAAAAATCATCCCATGAAGCCATCTAAAAAGATATGTAATATTGAATTATACGATATAATAAAAATCATAGAAACCAATTAACACTTCCTTAGTCTATATAAAAATAAAACATTATAATTAAGCTAAAATAGACAGATAGAGCGATAAATTCAGTAAACAACTGAACAGTAAAAAAATGTTTTTTCTAAGTAGGACCTGACTTTTCAAAGTGTTTGCGCCAAATGAGGTTATGTTACACTTTGGATTTTGTACAGCATTTATTGGGTGAATTGTATATCACATACTAAACATACTACACATACTTGTATATCACATACTGTATACTGTATGTTCTATCACGTACTTATTTTTGTTTTAATTTTCTTTTACTTTTTTTCCCTTTTTTAAAAAGGCAAACCCCAATATATGCTGTACGACACAAAAAAAGCTGATAAAACTGCGAAAAAAAGGAAAAAAAATTTAAAAGAAGATAAGTAATACAGTATACAGTATGTGATATACAAGTATGTGTAGTATGTGCAATATGTGATATACAATTTGCCCATTTATTGATGTTTTTTTTCTAAATTTTCCGCATATTTCTTCAAAAGGTAAGTAAAAGAATAATCTACAATTAGCTTAGAACCAAAAATATGAAATAACAGCACGTATTCACTACTTCAGTGGAGCTAGTAGAACTAAAATATTAAAGAACACAGGAGTTTAATTGAAAATTAAGTGGATAATTATCTAAACTGTTGTTTGACTAATTTTGCGATGATATCAATATATATTTTTAATTACTTCCTTTTTTATTGCTTTTCATTTCTAAGTTAACCAGTTACAACATGACATTGATCAGAAAATTTTTCTGGTTACAACCGGATTAGCGGCTATATATACTTACCACTAGGCTTATTCGTTATCATTCGATAATCACGATGACTTCCGCCTACTTCGGAGTTGGAGGAGGGAACGGCGGAGTACCAGCCCAATCTGCATACTTCGGCGTTGGAGGGGCACCTGCTGGAGGAGCTGGAAAACCATTGGCTGTTGGAACTGGAGGTGAAACTCAATCTACATATTTCGGATCCGGCGGAGGAGGAGCTCAATCGGCTTACTTCGCAGTCGGTGGCGGAGCCTACAACGCTGGTGGGTTAACGTCTTCTACGTCTGCAGGCGCACCTATTCCTGAAGGAGGATCGTCTACAATGACTGCGGTCGGAGCGTATCCTGGTTCATCAACTATGACTGCTGTTGGTGGAGTCGCTCCTGTTAATTCTGGTGGAAACTCAACAATGACCGCTGTTGGTGGAGTACCCATTGGAGGAGGATCATATACGATGACTGCCATTGGTAGTGTACCCGTTGGAAGTTCAACGATGACTGCAGTTGGAGCCCGTTCTAGTGGATGTTCGACAATGACTGCCATTGGTGCAGTACCTGGAGGATGTTCGACAATGACGGCTATTGGTGGAGTACCCATTGGAGGAGGATCATCTACGATGAATGCCGTTGGTAATGTACCCACTGGAAATTCAACGATGACAGCGGTCGGTGCCCCTGGTGGACGATCGACCATGACTGCTATTGGAGCTCCTGCCAATTCTGCCGGAGTGCCTATGCTATCTACTAGTGGTGGAGGCCCAGCACAACCGGGCTACTTTGACGTCAGCGGATCCGGTGGAGGTGGAGCCGTCTCGTGCTACTTCGGAGCACCTTCTGGTGGTGCTACTGGGGGAGCCCCCAAAACAACTGGAGCATCATTTGGAGGGAATCCTGGGCAATCGGTCTATCTCGGAGCTGGAGGAAGTAGTGGCAACGGAACACAGTCGGCCTACTTTGCCCCTAAATAGGGCGACACTTCAATAAAGATGTGTCAACATTTCCTGTCTACCCTTTTCTTTATTGTTTTTATGATACGTAAGAGAACAACTCTAGAAAATTATTTGACAAGTAGATTTCATTTTATCGTACTTAAATAGAAAAAGATACCCAATTCTTGGCCTTTACTCTTTCTTCCCTTTGCTCTTTTTCAAAATATATGCTTTGTAGAAGAATTGTATGAAAAGGACAGCAAACGTAACATAGATCGTGAAAGCAAGATAAAGGTTGGCCATGGATTGTTGACATCTGAAAAGATTCTGAAATTTCCTTCTACTTACTTCCATCCATAGTCAGTTTTAATTTTATAGACGGCGAAAGACACTCCTACTCCCGCCAACATTTGAATTGTTTGAATCGTAGTCACTGTCATAGAAACCTATGGGAATTTTTTCTCGAAACAACCACTTACCCATTTTGGTAGCCGATAGCCTATAGCAGATATAGTGTAGTAAGTGTACATTACGGAATGGGCGAGGTAGTTCATGAAAATAAATGCTCGACCGGCAGCCGTATGTTCAGCACCTGAAGGAGTTATGATGAAGGAAGGAAGTACCCGAATGAACAGTGTAGATGAGAACAGCTGCATGATGGTAGTAGTGAAGAAAAATAAGGGGTCGTTTTCTCAAAACGATAAAGAGGGTATCACCCAGTTCGACAATCTGAAGGACCTCCTTCTTCTGATGTTTTATCTTACTTTGGAAATGGCGAAGAGAAGACACCAATAGGCGCCGACATCATTCGGATGGACGGAATAACAGAGGGTTTGATAGAAGCCGCGATTTATAACTGACTCGAAGAAATCCTGTTATGTGGTGATAATCAGTTCTTGAGTTGATTACCTCGGAAAATCTAAGAAAGCCGACAATACTAAAGACAGCTAAAAGACCATTCCATAGAATCAAAGGAGTCTTCAATGAGAAGGGCTTTCTGTTTTCCATTGCTTTTTGGATGGCTGAAGGATCATTCAAATGATCTATCCCCCCTTACTTTTAATAATAATAAAATAAACGATGGAGATGGTTATGGAGTGGTACCAATACTTCTGGAAGATGTTGACTGTTAGCCCTCGAGGATCGGATACGCGTTCAAAGGACAACGAATATCTGAACAAAATCTATTCTTCCCCCCAATAATCTTACTTGTATCGATAGTCAGATATAAGCTCTTCAAAGGAAGAATTCTGATAGATTTCGAAGGTGTTCAAATCGCGGATGAAATTCATTATCGCTTTTGTGTATATTACCTGTAGAAACGATATATGTGAAATACCGAAAGAGAAAGTCTGAACCCGATACTGACAGCTGAAAAGCTTGGCAAAAAAAATCTTGTTATTCGAACTGGTTGACGTGAAGAAAAGCTGACTAGGTGAGAATGAGGGAGGAATTTGAGGTCATCGCGGTTTGCAGGCGCTTTTAAATAAAGAGAGTGACTGTAAACAAAACGCGAACTCCATAATTAGTGGTTAACGTCCCATTTTTGAAGATTTTCGAGGTCGTTAGATTGTAGAGATTGTTTAAGAAGGAAAAAGGAAAAAATGAAAAAAAGAGAAAAGAAAAGAAACTAAGCTATAAGTACAGTTTTATTGCGGGATCTCGTCGCGGGTCGGGATATCTTCGTCTGCTGACCGCTGCGCCTTTCAAAACCGGTCTCACTTTATTCTACGACTGCCCTAAGGTCATTTTAAAGAGATGAATTCTATTTTCTTATATTTTGAAATGGAAAGTTCACGAAGATGTTTTATAGATAAATGAAGGAGATGGACTTTTGTTTGAAGAAACTACGAACGACTTATTCGCGTATGGAATGAGGTCAATCGGCGAGGATAGGCGGACAACTAACGGAGAGATGACCCGTCTCATAAAATATTTAATTGTCATCAAAAAAATAACAAGAAACAAGTAAATTAGACATAGGTATGTTCCATAATGGGGAGCATCTGTTCCACGAGGTTTTTCTGAAGGAATTGAGCACCAAAAATAGCGGCTGAAGACGCCCAAAGGAAGGTATAATGCAAACCTGAAAAGGACTATTCTCCTCATTTTAGAAACCTCACTTTCTCCGAGAGAATGAGGTTGTTGAAGAAAGGCAAGAGGAAGAAACAAAAAGACGAAGAGAGAAACGAGACCCATGACGAGCTGAAGGATGATTAAAAGGAGCGAAACAAACTGACGATGCTGAGCAAATAGGCATGAAGAAGTACTTCGTAGAAGGTGCCGAATTTACGTTTCAGCAAACAAAAAATGAGAAAAATGAACGCCATTCCGGAACAGAAGAGATGAATGGCGAGAAGGATCGACAACATCACCGAGTGTTCCAACAAAGTCTTGTAAAAAATCCTGGAATGCATCTCATTTCCCTTGATAAAGAATTCTTGCGCGTTATAGCTGCTTTTTCTTACAAAGTGGATGCAGACACAGAATAGCAGATTACACCACAATTAGAATAAAGAATTCTCCCATTTGACGAGATATGAAAATTAATCTTACCCAAGGACAGCACAGAAAAGGAACTGAGCTGTAGTACAGAGACATGTCGTCATCTGAAGGGACAGTCCGAAACAGTTTTGTTTCTCGACATTAATCGTCAGATCTGACATCGCGGCAGCAGTGACGGCTGCTTTCTGCGATTCGACACCCACCACGTAATTAGTTGCCTCTGTAATTTTTGATTTGTCTTCGACGGAGGGAAGGATAAGTTGAGAGGAAAGAGGAGGGAATAAAAAGTAAACAAAATGAGACACCATGTGGATTCTCTAAAAAGGAAGTCGGCTGTTTACCTTAGACAATGGTTGAACATCAGTGGGAACGGCCTGCTAATTGGCTACGACGTGCTCGATTGACACATAAAATTTGAAAAGAAAAATAAAGAAGATGGACACGTGACTGCTATGAGGACGCGACGGTCGGCAATTTGAAGAGGGAAATCATTCAAGGGGAGAAATTTCCGAAAAAGAGTGAGTTATGTTATGATTCCGCTTCATTGCAAAACTATTCAGGCCGAGGAGAATCTTTTGATTACGTAGAATAAATAAAATGAAAGCAATCTATATCCGGCGGCTGAAAATCCGACCAATTTCCTCAGCACTTTAATGAAATAAAAAAAAAAGAAGTGAAATGGGGTGGAGGATACATTTAGAACATACGTCCTGTTGTGGATCCATTTCATTTCTCTAGGATTAAAATAATTCCCAGATGATCTGTGATTCACTAGTACTTTCATAAGCAGGATTATATTCTATGCTGACACCAATCAGATGGGAATAAGAAAATGTAAAGAAATCGATGACTTGTCTCTCGGCAAAGAATAGTGAAAGAATAATTTCAGCTGCAGCATATATGTGTGTGGGACTTCACGGAAATAAGTTTGATATCAAACAGGTGTTTCTCTAATATAAATTTCAACAAAAAATAGGAGCGACCTCATTAATGAAGATGTCAACGGACGTTCTCTCAGCGATGAAGGCGGCAGAGAGGGGGAATCACTTGTGAATTCAGCTCCACTGGGAAATTTTCTTTCGCACAAAGAACATCCTTTCAACTCGTAAAAGAACCTAAAAAGTGCATAAAGACAACTCGGAGCAACTCAGAAGAGACTCGTAATCGAATGCCCACTAAGATTAGTGAAATTGCCGTTTGCAGCTCTTTGGCCGACAAGGTAACATTTCCGATGATGATGATGCCTTGCAACAAAGAAGCGGACAAGGAACTGGCAAGATTCAATTGTACTCAGAAATAATTCGATAGTTTCTCCAATCAACGTAGTCATCAAGAAAACCAATATCAATAGTTGAGAGTTAAACAAATAAGAATAGCAATAACGTTGGACCTAGTTGATACATTAATTCATGTGCCTGTTAGATATAGATACTTTTTAAGAAGTAAAGATTCCTTATTCTCAAATAAAACAAATCAGCCTCAAAAAAGGAACAACTATGCTAAAACGAGATCAAAAGAGATCTATCCTCATTATCTAACGAGCGCAATTACGACGCAACAACGTCACAAATTATAGAGGAAAGTAGAGAATTCAAACGAGAAAAAAATTACCTTCATTTATCACGAAAACGACGTATGAGTTGTAGTTTTATTCTGTTTATTGATTGGCAGCAGCCTTGAAGATAATGTAGACGCTAAGAATTACTTGAATCGTCATATATTAAACGAAATTATAAACCCATTTTTCCTTCACCTAGAAAAAATGTTATGAAAAAAGAAATAGCTGTATTAATGGAAGTACTAAAAGGATGATTGGATGATTCTATCATAGAATATCTAACAATTAATTAAAAAATAAATTGAAAACACATCATGATTTTTTACACACGGGTTCCTTCGTTAAACGATCCAGCTTCTAATTTGACATTACCATTAATTGCGAAAACTCTTCTATAGTCTAAGAAAATGAATGTGTTAATATAGATATTACCATCTTTTCAATTTGAACTACCTTCGTTTTATATACAGCATTTAGGCTGTAAGAATTACATAATGCTGGTCTTCGAATATCTTAGTACCTACGGCTCTATTTATTTCAGACCTTTTGCTTTCAGCGACTGAAGAAGAAAATCAAAAACTAATTTGTTGCTATGACGGTAGGACAAAATTTCAATCCCATTAATACCCTCGTTTTAATGTTTTCGTTCCTGATATTAAGCACTATATTGCTTATAGAAGCCTGTAATGCTTCAATAATTTTTTTTATAATTACTTTTTTACGAGACGTTCAGCTAGTTTATATAGCTAGAAGGATATCATATAACTTATGTTATCCATTGTTAATTAATAAATTTCATTTTTTTATATAAGAGGCAGGTTATATTGCACATTTTTATTTTTAAAAAGATAACGACAGAAATAATGAAAAAAATTCATGAAAAAGGCAACTTCATCAAATAAAATACTATAGACTCCCACAGCGAATTTCTCACCGCCCTTTAAAGTGCTGGGTTCGGCGAGCTGTGGTGACAAGGTATATAAGTATACATCTAAAATTTGTAATAACAAAAAAAAATGAAACCCATACACTATCCAATCGAACATCACAGAAGGACCAAATTAGAACCCAGCGCCGCGTTCGTCCTTGTTGAATTTGTTTTACAATATACCGAACATCTCTCAAAGATGCTAAGCGTTTTTTCAATTCGGCAACGCTTTTCTTTTTACCAAGCAGTGACGTATAAAATCTATATACCATTAAAAGAAAAATGAGAAACGTTTACTTCACTTTATTATGCAGCTGTACACTTTCATCAATCATACGATTTACGAAAGCAACTTCGCCTCCTTCAGTACTTAATTCATTTCTTTTTGCTAGCGTTGCAGATCTAGGTAACGAACGAAATGATGTTCCTATATTGTTAGACATTGCGTCATTATCTTCTTCAAATTTCTGAAAATAATATTAACACCTTATAAGCATTTCACCTGATTAAGTTCATCATTTTCTTCAAAAAATGGGGGATTACACATACTAAATGATGCATCTTGTGTGATATCCTAAAAAAGTATGAATTGATAAATAGTGAAAACAACCGGCAGAAGATATTCTCCTGTTGATTTATAAACTGAAATTGATTTATTCAAACTGTTTTCTTCTATATTTCTAAATTAAATTCACTGCAACCATTTAATAATTATACAACTAACCGTTTGGCTGTAAAAAAAGAATCATCCGAACTTTCAGTAGCTATAAAGTTCCATCCAAACTTCGTTGCCCCAAGAAGAGGGTAAATACATGAGGATCCAGTTCCTAAATAAGCGAATTACATAAACTCAAAAGTTAAATACCAATATCAATCCCTGTTATTGGAGATATTACATTATTTAGACAAAGAAGATCTTCAATTAGTAAAAGGTAATCTAAGCGTGCCGGAATTCTCGGAACTAAGTTACCTATTGGAAGGTGAACCTAAACATGTAGTAAATATGTGGAATACTTTACATCTAATCCAAAGTCACGCTTCAAAATTGTTTTGGTTAGCGTCCTAACAGCGTCATCACTACCAAAATCAAATAAAATCTAATAATAGTAACTGAAAAAGAAACTAACTTTTCCATTTGTCTTCAATTTGCAAAATTTCCTGATTTCAGAGT
This sequence comes from Oscheius sp. DF5120, assembly GCA_932521415.1. Taxonomy (NCBI): domain Eukaryota; kingdom Metazoa; phylum Nematoda; class Chromadorea; order Rhabditida; family Rhabditidae; genus Oscheius; species Oscheius sp. DF5120. The sequence continues at coordinate 2,288,648 of OW051463.1, forward strand.
ATTTAGAGGCAAGGGATTTGAAATCAAGTGGATTATTGTAAGGATTACGAACATGCATATTTCATTATTGTGGCTAAAATACATTGCCATCAATTTAAAGAGTGGAAAAAATAATTGTTTTAAAAATACATAATTGATGAATACGTGAATATTTTCGCAGTGACGTAGATTTTATTTTACACGTGGATTTTTCCTCAATTTTGGATGGAATTCCTTTGATTCTATAAAGGCTTTTTTTGGAGAAGATGTTTAACTTCTTTTTGTTTGTTTGTAGAATTATCTTTGATTTTAGGTAGAATGAATGGTCGCGGACCGTATATTTCTTCAAGTACTTATACTTTTCGACAATCACCGTCAATAGTAACCCGACGTAATCCTTCTTCATCTCGTGTACGACTCATTTTTCCAATTAGAAATTTTTAGGCACACAATTTGAATGAATTCATGCCTGCGTTTGCAACATCAAATATAATAAAAAATGATTATCAGTATCTTCAACCTGGTTGGCTTAATAATAGACAAAATATAAACGCTAATGGTGTTTAAAAAAATTACTTTCATGCATTCAGATAACGCTAGTATTGACTCATTACAAGCACGAATGGAACAAATACAACGGCAGTTGGAAATTTTGAAGGAAGAGGAGCGGAGAGATACTTTTAATGGATATCGCCGACCACATATCGTCGATACGGAACGACGAAAAAGAAAAGTTACAAAAAATGATCGCAGTCTTCGAAATCATGAGTTAGTTTTTTCTTCCTTGTTTTTACTTTTTTAAATATCGTGTTGGGGAAGGAAAATGTACTTTTATTCGACACTACAACAAAAGAACGACTTAAAATCAATTTCTTAGAATTTATTCATCTGAAGAGTCAGAAAAATCAGCTCTCAGTTCTGTGCAATTCGAAACAAGAAGAGAAAAACACATTCATCGGACTTTCGATAAATCAACAACGGACAGAGAAATCTCAACTCATCGCGATGTTTCACCTGTTGATTTTTCGATATTAGATGTTAATCTAGATTTCAAGCCGACAAAACGAATTTTGTCTCCAGTGTATGAGTTTGCTCCAAATAGAAGAATTCATTATGACAGGTTGGTTTCAACTTGCCATCGTCATTCTGTGATAATTCCTACCCACGTTATTTCCTATTCAACAGGATTATTCTTAGACGGTCACCATCGCCAAGAACCAAAACAGTCGAAAATCGTTCAGTAGAATTGAAGAAAAGAAGAATATATTCATCGGGTGTCCAAGTTGGATATATTGAAGAAGAAATGAGACAAAGAAGTAGGAAGATTTTCAACGCAGAAATAAAATGTGCTATTGTGGTCCATCATTTAGATTTTTCTGTTTCGAAAAGTTTAGTTTATATATTCATTTGCATTTTAGATACCCGATACCAAGACGGTAGCCGCAAACCGAAGTATCAAAATCGTGAAAAAAAGCGAGTAGAAATGAGAAGAAGTCCAGCTTTTGGAAATGACCCTTCATTTTCATCTACTATTAAGTAAGATATATCATTTTTTTAGCTTTTGACCTAATTTAGATTTCGTTCACAACGTCGTGATCGAGCTACATTGGATCTAAACAAGATTGAAGTTATGATTAACACGCTAGCATAGAAATATTTGGCAATTTGTATACAGCACACCTAACATACCTCTAAATGCAACATATCAAGTTTATTTTAATTTTTTCCGAGCTTTATTAGCATTTTTTTGTGTTTTCTATAGACTAGAGTGTTTATAATCAAAAATAAGTGCTCTTGATTTTTTTCAGAAAATTTTATTATTTATGTTTGCTTACTGTAGGTAAGTTGTATGCAATTTGTCGAAATACTTGGAAGTTATAGAGATTGAATTACTTGCCGAAATTGTTTACAATCTTAAAAATTGAGGGGACATTATAGATTTAAATGTAAGTATTATACAATTAATTTATTGGTTGATTCGAATTTAACATATAAAAATTTTAAAAAAAACTTGTTTATATATTAATTTTACAATGTTGATACGATTGCTTACTTTATACTACGAAATATTGCTTAAGTTTTTTTTTTAGAATTTCTGATTTTTGAAATGTCACCATCATCTTGGGAAGGTAAGATTTTTCGTAATGTTGATGCTTATTTTTTAGATTTACGTCGACGTGCAAGGGCAACGGAAAATAACATCGATGTTAAGCTTGTCTCTCTTAATAAATTAAATTCACATACAAGTTTGTTTGAAGCTTCCGAAGTAAGTTATACCTATTTTCAGCAAGATTAGATCTTGAGGAAAAAACTGCGTCTGCGCGGCAAACCATGTTTGATTCATTGACTCAAGAGATAGATGCTTTAATTACTAAGCTGAGTATAATAAATGATGAGGTATTATTTTATCATTTTATTAAATTTACAGATGTGCGAATTATTATCTGCTCCATCATCATCTGCTTGGTCTCAGACTCCCGCAGTTCAACACACTCTTCGTCGACACCAAGAAATTTTACGAGATTACCGTACTGAATTTCGTCGAGCGAGAGATAATGTACAACAACAATTGCAGAGGTAATTTAAAAAAATTAAATTCAGAGACATAAAAAATTTGTACAGAGAAATTCTTCTCGCAGGAAGTTCAAGTGAATCGTCGTGCTTGAACAATCGTGTGAAAGCTTCAGACTTATATTTGAAAGAAAATGAGCACATTGGAAGTTGTGATCGTTTACTTGATGAGCAAATTAGGTTTGTCTTTTTGTACTTTCTTAGACTGGTTATAGTATCGCGATGTCCACTAAGGAAAATTTGAATAAGCAAAGTGTGTCATTGAGAGGAATTACAAGAAAAGTACATACAATAACACGTAAGTTATGTCTTAAATTTTGTTATTTTTATCGTTATCTTTCAGAAAAATATCCTATGCTAAACGGTCTTATGCAAAAGATTCAAAGAAAGAAACAAAAGGATACTATCATTCTTGGTCTTGTTATCTCTGGCTGTCTTATGTTTACCTTCTTTTACATTTTTCACTAATGTACAAAACTGGTATTACTCATTTTGACTCTCGCCTTGCATGATGCTAGCAGGCATTTTTGCAGTCATTCAGTATTAGGGTGATGGTCTGGTGGCTTGAATTGTGATAAATTATGTTTTTATAGATTTTTGCCAGAGTACTTATTTTTTTTCGCCCGTATCTATTGTTTACAAATTAAAAAAAAAGGATTGTCTTTTTCTGATTCGATTGTTTTAAAGAGACTGTGCTACATATCTTCTATGGGTTGTGAAAAGGTATGGCATAGTTTTTACTTGTAAATATTCTACTCAATGTTTTAAGTATAAATTTATTTATTTTTAGTTTGTTTTTTTGCTCTTGGTATCTTCCGACATATTGAAGTTAAGATTTTGCTATACTTTTAATTATTTTTAGATTTATTTCCATTTATTATATAAACCAAAATAAAAAACATTTCGAGGTATGTTCTATTTTCATGGTTATGTGCAAAACTTCAATCGAACAGCAAGTCATGTGATTAGAAAATCGATTTGACCAAATCATTGGAGGCTGTCAATCCTATTAAAACATGCTGTTTTTACGATACATTTATTTGGTTTCAAATGTTTACCTGTAGCATCTTTTTAGCATAATGAATGAACATACGCAGTGTTATGAATGTATAACGACGATCGAGAATGTGAAAACTTGTATTCGGAAAGGACATCCACTTTTAATTCTGATGCGTGGCATCCCTGGTAGTGGTAAATCTTATTTAGCTAGGTTAGTGCATTTTTTTCTTCTTTTATATTATTAATTATTATTTGTTTTTTTTTAGAGAATTACTCTCTTTGAAGTCTGGTGGAATTATTTGTAGTACGGATTCTTATTTTGAAAAAAATGGCGAGTATATTTTTAATCATGGATTATTAAACGAATATCATGGAAAGAATATTAACAGAGGTTTATTTTGTTATTTTTTTTTTAATTTTTAGCTCGCGATGCCATAACAGATGGAATAACTCCTGTTATTATTGATAATACAAATATATGTATCGAGTATATGAAGCCATATGCATTGCATGTATGTTTTATTTAGTTTATTTATTATATGTTAAGGCAGCTACTGCAGGATATGAAATTTATATTGTTGAACCAAATAATAATTGGAGTCGTAAAGCCGGACAATGTGCCATGTTAGTTAAATTATTTTATATATCAAGGATAATTTCCAGAAAGAATTGCCATGGAGTAAGCAAAATACAAATTTTACATATGCTGAATCAGTTAGACGACAATAATGATCCATCTTTACAAGTGTTATTAGGAAAAAATTATAATATCAAGTTGGTACTATCTTTTATGCAGTTATATAAATATTATAGTCTACAACTCAATAACCATAATCCTCCTTCAGAAAAAATGTTAGATCTCTTAGTTGACGACAATAATAGTAAGAAGGTTAACAACATATGTTTTTTTTTTATTTCAGTGACAATATCTGGCCTAGGAACTCCACTCGGCTTACCGATTCAAGGTTTGAAAATGTTATTTTCTTTGTAACATTTTTATTTTTAGAAGTACCATCGTATGTTATTTCTTTAGCTCCCAAATCCACAAAAATTCAAGTAAGAGAAATTGGAATACAAGCGGATGAAATCTCAGGTATTTTTTATTCAACTTAAAAATTAAATTTTAGTTGCTCTTTCTATTTGCGGCTTTTTTGAATTCGTTGATGATGTTGAAGTGCATGATTATTACGATAAATTGGCAGTTAAATGTGAAACGAAAGAGCGTTCTTCCCAAAAACAATATAAGTCTGTTTGTTAAAACAAAAAAAATTTATTAATATTTTTTAGCTCAACGGATAGAGAGCAAGATGATCTTGACTTTTTAGTCAGCATTTATCCTGGGGAAAATATGTTTGAGCTTTATCATTCTTACAAAGCTAATAATGAAAAAGGAAATGGACTTCATAGAACTATATGTATGTACATTGACAGTGGTATTTGGCCAGACTACACAGCTTCAATAGAAAAGGTTTTTTTTTCCTTTATTTTGACATTTGAACTTTTACAGGGTGCATTTATTCCTGAAATCGCTCTTGCTTTAGAAAGTGGTTCAAGCGAGTTTGACTTCAAGATAGATTCTTTGTCAGATAACAATACATATTCTTCTGGTCCTGATGATATTATTGCTACTGACAATTTATATGAAGTAGATATTGGCATGAAATTGTTTAAGCAGCTTGAAAATCATTTTGGTAGATATATAACGTTTAATAATTATTTATTCAGGTTCGATGGAATCTTTTAATTATAATCAATCTACAAAAGCTTATCTATCTGAAACTATACTTTTGCAAATATATAATGCAGTATTATCACAACGAAGTATAGCTTAATAATTTGTCATTTTTGTATTCGTTTAGGTGCTGCTTCAAATAGTTCCAATGTGATCAGCGATGAAGAATATGCAAGAAGATTACAAGAAGATGAGGACGAGCTGGCTCGTCAATACGAACGACAACGTTCTGACAATAAACAAATGACATCTGCTCAGTATTTACAATTTAAAAACTTACAAGAAAAATTCCCTTACATGGAATCTTCAGCTCTGCACGATTTCTATAGAGCTAACAAGTTTGCTTTTTACAATTTTCTATAACAATTTTCAGTTATAATCATACTAATACAGATGCATTACTTTCAATGAACGGATATCAAGCTCAATCCCTTAGCTCCTCGAATGTGCAGCATACTCCGGGAAAGATAGAAACAAAAGTTGTAAAATCTCAAAGTGCTACTATAAGCTCTGAATCTTCTTATTCAAGCCAAGTATAGTTTGCACAGTTTTTTCTTTATTTCTTATCAAGGATATTCACGCAAAAGGATTTGAAGATGTTTATCGTAAAGCAAGAAGTTTGATTGAGGCAGCTAATGAATATAAAGAAATAAAAGAAAAAATTGTGCAGGACACTTATCGATTAAATACAGAGACATCGAACGGAAAAAATTATCATGCAGTTCTAAAACGTGAAGAAGTACGGTTCTTTTCTATTGTTCAGGTTTTTTCCAGGCTTCTAAATATGCTAAACTTGAAAAAGATACGAGGGAAGAAGCAATGAACCTTCTGATTGAAGCTAATCGCAAAAGTGCAGTTCTTGATCTTCATTTTATGACACCAAAAGCGGCTATCACTATAGTAAGAGAAAGATTAGGGAAATTGGATCGTAAGTTTTTTATTTCCCCCAAAATATGTATCAGGTGATGAACAATATCGTAGTGGTCCTTCTAAAAAGAAACTGACTATAATCACAGGCTATGGGAAAACCAGTGGAGAAAAGGGCATTATTAAAAATGTTATAGTTCAGCACTTGAAAAATAAAAAGTACAGGTTAGTCTTTTTGCTTATGAATTTGAAAACTGGTTTAGCTTTTGGTTTCCAAATAAAGGAAGTATAGAAGTGCAATGCAAATGACTTTTACATAATTTTATCTGTAATTACAGTGAGCAGTTTTTTAAATTTACCAGTTAATACCGCTAATATGTTGTAATTACTACTAGTTTTTTTAACTTTATTCATAGCTGTTCTAACACATCGTTTCGTTTATTTGAAGAACACTTTAGATCGAATTTAGCATTTAAGTTGTATTTTCCCGGGAAAAAATACCATATCACTGTGTATCTCATTCTGTACCGGAAACGGTTACGAGTTATTGTCATTTGGATATTATTAAAATAATAATATTTCCTGTACATATGTGTTTTATTTATATTACATGTGTATTACGAGGTTATATATATTCTGAAAAAAAAGTTAACGAAAAATTATTGGGACTGAAAAATGCAGAAAAGATTACCAGAATATGTTTGAAATCCATAGAATGCTCGTTTTCGGTCTAATAGCGAATTGAATGGTTTTCATTTGAGAAACATTTAAAAATTTCTTTATTTTACCCTTTTTCTTGTTTATTTTTTCCATTTCTTTTTACTGTGCTTACTTTCAGGTTATGTCAATTTCCTGGGTTTCGGAATATGCTGAATATGGTAAACGTGCGATATCATTCGTAACGGTTGAGAGCCCCAATATTTGGATCAATGTCATTAAAAAATTACCGTATACTAGGGATGTAGATGAAGTTGAAATTTTTCGTTGCTCTCGTACTGGAGTAACATGGTTTGTCGTTTTGAAGAGAAATGGAATATTTTTTCTAGTTATGATGTAACTGTGTTTTTAAACAGCGATGTCAATAATGAAACTGATGAACAAGCAATTAAACGCCTATTTGGAGAGAATTTCCTCAAAAGCAATTTACCTTATTCTACAGTGAATGAATTAGGAGTATTTAGTAATGCCTTTACAAGAGTGTCAGTTTATTTAACTTATTTATCTATTGTAATGTTTAGTGGTCCGAGTACATCACCTGTTTCTAAAATTCCTAGTCAACCAATAGCACCTGACGATCTTTTCACAATTTACGATACTATTGAATTCAATAATGAAATTGGCATAGTTGGATATTCTGAGTGTTACAAAGATTTCCAAGTTAACTTCCTTAAGTTATTCCAACTTGTTGTTTTTAGGAACTTCGTGAAAATATAACTACTGATTTGTTGAAGAACCCTCTACACTGCAAACAGTTTAACCAGTTGGCGAAAACACATAATTTGCAAGGTGGTAGCTGGTTGGTGATGCCCCGTCATGTGCAGCATGCCCAAGAAGAAGATCCGGAAGTAGGAACAATTTTATGTTTATCTCTTTATAGCATGCGGTCCGGAAATGTCGTAAATTCTTTGAAACTATTGTGGAAGAGTTTGTATGTGGAACTTTGGTGAATGACTATGTTAATCGTGTTTCTTTTAGTTCAATGAAGACTATCGTGAAAGTATCCAATATGGTAAATATTTTTAAAAATTTTGTAGTACAACTTGTTTCAGAAAACCATTTACTTTGATTTTGTTGATGCTCATCCTGGAAGAGTTATTGAAAATGATGAAGAAATATTCCGTGCTGATAGGGAAGTACGCAAAACTTTCTTAAACCTGGTCCAATGTGATTTACATGCCTCTATGAAGTACAAGCCTGATGTGTTCACGTAAGTTTTCTATCACTTCGTTTCAGCATATCTTTAGGGCTTGCAAATTGAATACATCTAATACGAATTCGCGTCTCACATTCTACACATGTATTGTCTTTGATCGTAAAATGGAAATTGCTCGAGAACCGTAGTAATTAATTTAAGTTAGATTTTTAGTTGATTTATGATCACCGTTACTGGTATAAGTATAATTTTGTTGTTATTCTGCTTTTTATTAAAATTGTTATAAACTTACTTTTATGATTAATTGTTTTGAACACCTGAGAATCGATGAAATACCTTTTTATATATTATTAATACGAATTTCTTGTACTGTCAACGTTTTATAACTCATGAAGAATGAGGAATTCTTTAAGGCAGAGTTTTCTTTCGCAATAAATTTATTGTCGTGGATGGTAGCGCCTGTTGAGAGCAGCTGCTGATATAGTTGATACAGCCTTCGATACGCGCTGTTTTTATGTGACGCATTCAACTTAAATGCGGTCAGTAGGGCTGTTTATTATCGATTGTTAAGCGATTCTATGTTTCATAGACAATTTATAAGTTCCACCACATTCAGCCAGATGTGTACGAATGAGCATCCAATTTCTCCATGATTCATAATGGCATATTATAATATTCTTTTTTTCCAGGATGAACAGTAAGATAGTTGATATTACTAATGGCAAGTATATTGTTTTCATTTGCTTTTCCCCCATGTTCACTCCATTGTTTTTTTTCATGTGTAACATCTATTGAACGACTTCGTTTTAACCTCTGGTGTTGGCTTCTTACCCTCTATCATGTATATTTTATTTTTCTGTACTCAACTTTATGTTTAGGACCTCGGACTGGTTCTGCCGCTGTGCCCTTCACGCTCTCTCGAATATCGTTCACACATGATGATTCCGTCAATTCTCTTCATTCTCTTGATAAGTACCGGTATGTTAAAGTATACTTGTAGTTTTGCCCATGTTCTTTTCATACAAAATACATGAATTGTATTTTAGTGTCTGTTTGGACGACTCCATCTCGATCTTGCTTGGACGATTGTCTTTGTGAGCAAAATGAGAATACTCCTCTCATTCGTTGTGAAAACGGGAAAAGAACTACACTTCAGCTGCCCACTGAAGTTATGAATGGATATGAAGTCATCGGTTTATTTTCTTTTTACATTTTATTTCTTTTAGCTCTCCCCTGCAATGATATACAGAAGTTGCCTTCTATCGCACTTCTCTTCGCTGCATTCCCTGATCTTAAAGCTATTGATGTTGAAGGGAACGCGAACTTTGACTGCTCGCAGCTGACTGATTTGCGGGAACATCTTGTAATTAACTCTGACTGTGGAAAGCCCACTAACGAACATTTTCAGTGCAGCTCTGTTGAGTTGAATGATGAGGTACACCTATTTTTTTTCTTACATTTTTTTTCTTCTTTAAGGTATGTGATTGGAAGTGCCGTAATTTGGAAAAAATCAAAGAGCTCTGGAGAAAACTGAAAGAAGCCGTGAAGTCCACTGTCAAGAAGCTCGATCTTGAAGATGTAACTTTTTTTTTTTCTTTAACGTTGTTATTGCAGAAGATGCAAAACGTGCAAGATTGGTTTCATAATGCTTTCACCTCTTTGAAGAACGTGGTGAATAACCAAGATTAGTAATTTTCGTGTCAATTTTTGAGCATCATTTTACCATTTTATCTTACCTTGCTTCTTGTAAATGAAAAAAAATTAAACTCCTCAGAATTGTCTTTATTGCTTACTTAAAGCTGTCACAATTAAAACTGCTTGAAATAATTTATTTTTTATGAAAGTCATTTTAGATTATTAATTTTAAATACCGGTAAATTTTTGGAAGGGATTCAATCTCTGGTCCCTGCGAGGACGGCTACCCGTTTTGGGAATACTGATAGTAATGTGTATTTACAACCGGTGTCATAACTACGACTAGAGGTGTACCCTTGATGTTTCTCGATTATCTAAAGTCGACGATACGTCGGTGGAATATCCGCCAATTCTAATATTATGCGATACTTGTTCTCTTGGTCTCAGAGGTCTCCTTCGAGGAACAGAACGTGCTCTAGTTGCTACTCTCCTGGCTCGTAATACTTCTCTTCTCCGTGTTTCAACTTCTAAGAGAGGTATTTGTAAATCTTGCGAAGATGGTAATGATGTGGTAAGAGGACTGGAATAGAAATAAGGAATGTGGATATCATGAAAAATCCTACGTTCGAGTTTTTGGAGATGTTTCCGCTGCAGGATATTGTTTATAAACAACGTCGAATTGACAAAGAGGACACCGTCGATTGGATAGAAGCCAAGGGTCAACACATTTTGGATGGAACTCATGTCCACAAAAAAGAACTCGCAGCTCGACTCCCTCTCGATATTCATCCAAACAGATGGCACAACGATCCTAAAAGATAAGCTGGTGGATTAAGTAAAATTTCTTACCTGTCCGGTTACAGTGTTAGCCACAGATGTTAGCGAACCGAATACAGGCAAATAGCTAGAACGAACTTTTCTCAGTCGAGCAAATGGAGTCTTCTTCCGCGTGTCATTCTTTTGTACTTTTCGAATCTCCATTTTTCTAACAGCTGACCGAGCGAGAGTTCGAAGCCAAATATCTCGATGAGCGGTCGGTCGCCATCGAATTTTAACAAAAACAAGGACAGTAATGAAGGCAACTAGAAGAATGAGAAGACCAACGAGGGCCAGATTCAACAGTGTCGGGCGGAAGACCTTGGTAATTCTTTAGAATATAAAATCAGCGATATACCTGGAGTTTGAGAACATGGGTGGTTCGGGGTTCGACAAACACAAGTTGCATTGTCGTTTCCGTCCCGGCAGTTGCTGATTCAGTCAAAACTGATCTAAGACGGGCAGTCTCGTTGTCGTCGAGAATTACGACGGGAATCTTAGAGGAATGCATTTTCACGGCTTTGTTCCTTTGGATTCGTGAACTAGGACCGACAATAAGGGCCAAGGCACCGGACTTTTCAACGAATTTGGCCTGGAAGCAGGATACGAAAAGGACCGGAGGATACCTGATTGTCGATAGCTACACAGCCAGTGAGGAATGGCTGAACTTCATCGACAAAGACGACAGCAACATGACCGAAGAGAGTTCGATCAAGTCCTTTCCTCCTTGCATCACAGGCTCGAAAGGTCGAAACCTGAAAGACAACTCTCTCCTATTCCCTTGTATACTCTCCCTCGGCCACAGCCGGCAACTTCAAATGGCCCGTTGAACGGCCGTTATTTATGAGACCGGCGGTGGCCATTTCCCGTACTGCGCGCTCGCGGAAATTGTTTGATCCCTACAGATAAGCGGGAGGAGAAGTATGAGGAGGAGAACGCCTTCTACATATGAGCCTCCTCCTGATTTATTGTCATGAAAATGGCAGCTGCAATGCAATTTATTTGGATGAGAGAAGACGGTCAGAAAGAGGGCGATCGGGTCGTAAAAGAAGGGTATATGGCCGGATTAGAAGGGGATTTGCAAGACAACAGGAGGTAAACAGTCCACCCTTCTCTGGTTATAAATCCTTTCTCTAACGCCGTTCCCATATGGGGGTAAAATGTAACGACTCCTTCCAACTACCAATGAGAGTCGTCGTCGTAATTGTCTCGTAGTATGCAGTCTTCGGACCTTTTTATCCGCCACACATCCTATTGAAAGCGAGCCGAATCGAATTCGGACGACGGAATTACCGAGGGAAGGAAGCGACTCCATCTAATGCAGATTAGACTTTTTGTCCCTCTTTGAATTATACGTTTTCGTCTGTCGACGACTCTCTCTTTGCATCTCCTAATTGGCCCCAATTTGTCTTCTTCTTCTCTCTCCCCGGAATACTCTTCTTCTTGGGGTGGTCTTTTTAAAAAATGGAATCGAGGGCCAGACAAAAAGGAATATATTTGCTCTCCGGGTGTCAACAGGTCCCTCGAGGGTCGTTCATTCTGCCCAGCCGTCGTCAAAGGAACCGCCCCAGTTGAATTTTTCTTCGTTGGATTAGTATAGACGGAAACGTGTCCAGGTGTCGACAGTTAACCAACATCTGGCAGGAAAAGCGACCGCGACAATTAGCCAAGAAAAGGCAGAGCAACAGGTGTCTCGTGCACTGTAGACGACTCACCTGGACAATTTTTCCAGCTGTCTCGTAATTGTAGCCAACTTGGGAAAAGGTTCCAAAAAGTCGAAGATTCGTCCCCATTCGACTGACGACGAGATCGACATTGTCGGGAGGAATGGAAGAAATCAACGGTCTTGCGAGAGAAAAGGGAATGAAGGCGATCAACAGCCGACAGAACATGACATGAACTGTCTGAAAGAAGGAAGGTGAAGATAGAGAAAAAAGAAAGAAGAAAGGATTGTGCGCAGGGTCACTCGCCTGGAGGCGGGGCTTACGACGTGCACATAAAAATGATATAAGGGAGGACGAAGGAGATCCGATTGGAACGATCGATGTCAAAAGAGAGCTCTAAACAGACATAAATCGTATAAAATTGGAGCATGTGGTCCTGACGGGAACAGAGAACATGTGTGACGGACACTATAGGAGGAAGGGGACAGAATGATTCAGACGACAGTCATCTGCCGATCAAAAGGCAACTTTACTCCATGGGAATGTCAAAAACGGCCGTCGGACGACTCATTTCCCTTCTAATCAAAATCTGCCGGAAGGGAAGACGAAGCTGAAGAAGGCAATCTCACCCCAGTCGGGATGGTGTCGATTGCGTAAAGTCCTCGTGTGTTTATCCGTTGACCCGTCGATCGGATCTGTTATGATTTGGCCATCCCCCTGTCGGAGGTCAGCTTTCTGTCCCCTCTCACACTCTTTCACACCTCCGCCGACTCTTTTTGATCCCGACCGATCTGTTTGGGGTGACAACTGACATACACAAACGACAGATAGCGAGCTGATCGATGACAGAACTACTCAAAAAAGAGCCGACGAACACCCAGGACATTTTTCGATTGAACTAAAGAACATCTGGCGAAGAAAAAAGAGGGCAAGCATCTGGAGTCAAAGAGACGGAGTGAGGTTGTAAAATGGTCATGGGAATTTATGGCAGCGAATAATCTTTCCTCCGTTCTTTATCAGCGGTTAATGGCCATCGGCTAATAACTTTATGGGCAGTCAAACAGGCGCCGACGGAACGTTAACCGCCCCTTTTTCAACAATTCTTTCCCTCAAAAAATCTACTAATACTTATTGGTGGAAAAGGATCCCGAAGAGCGAAAAAGGTACTTTTCTTCGCTTTTTACGAGCATCTTTTACTCGCCGACAACTTCAAAGGTGCCGACTCCCGGTCGCTTATCTTTATCAGAGACGAGCTGTAAAAAGGGAGAAAGTGAGAACTGTGTACAGCCAAAATAGACGAGTCTCCGGCGGGAAGCCGATTAGGCTAATGGAGAACAAACGTGAAAAGCCGCCGATGACGGAGGGAAGATTACTCGATCAATGACGTTTTAAATTTTAATCTTTTTTTCTGACAATCATGTTTTTATCTACCAGATTGTTTTTTCGAAACCAATGTTTTTTTTGCATTCTGCACTATTTTTTTCTTTGCCGGTTTCATTTTCTTCTCTTGAATAATGTGCGGATTGTAGGCCGTCATCCTCGTGATTTTAATGACCAGGTTGCTGTCGATGTAGATCGAGGCGCCGTCAAAAGAACGACTCTCATCACTGTTACAGACAGAAGATATCGTTATGATTTGATTGTTATGGATCTAAATACAAATTAAAGAAAGAATTAAAATATAAAAGAAACCATAAAACCAGTTTGACAGATGTTCCGGGCACGAATAATTTGGGAGATTTGATGTTTGTTAGGGAGTCCAGTGTAGATACTAGGTTCCCAGTCGGGGCTAAAGGAGGAGCCACGAGCACCCGGCAAGAGATCATTCACCCGGCCGGCCTTGCTGAAGATGAGATCCGCTTCAAGACTTCCCATTCGAATCTCTTTCAACGGTCGTTTGATGGCATCGATCTGTCTGATATGGGATAATCCATGAGAGACACCACCATGACAGAGAAGAATGTTCCCGCCGACTAGGGCTGCCAACGGAAGAAATTGGTAGGCCCGGGCGACGACTCCAGCCATACTAGTGGCCACTTGCATTGGCATTCGAAGTTTCCAATTGGGTAGATGGACTTCGGAGGGGCCTCGAAGAATAAAGACATGGTTGGGCAACATGGCTTTGAGGGAAAAAATGAGAGCGACTGTTTCAAGTGAATACTCCTCCTCTGGATGACTCAATCCACCAAGGAAAATTACTTTTTGCTTCGGTGGCCAACCATTATAATGGAACCAGCGAAAGAGATCTCTGAGCAAAGCAGTTGAAAAAAGAAGAGACATACCCATAACTACCCTCGAGATTACCATAGACATGATACCCCTCTTCCGGCAGTTTCAACAACGTATGTTCTTTTCTCAAAATTGGAACACAAGCCTCGAAAACATCTCCCAATTCGACGGGATCGAATTTGAATCTATACGGTCCATGCTCTATCATTTTCTCCGCCAAATGGATGAATCTAGTAGGTTCTTGTCGTCTGACAGCGCCAGGAAACGCTGTATCTTGGACGATGAGATCGACAACGGGATGGAAGGAAACATTCAGAGAGATATTTTCCGATTGTGGCTCTTTCATCATGTTGACAGCCGAGGTGGCCGAATCCATCACATGACTCGATCCACTATGATATCTGTATCGAAATGACATCTCTTTGATGATATTGCTCATCAATTGATAGTTGGAAAAGTTCATCTTCTGGAGAGGTCCCGTCATTCGGATCTTCAAATCTTTCGAAAAACCCTCTTTGATGTAGTTCTTCATATGATCTGTTCCCTCCATTCTTTGAGAATCTTCCATATGTCGATGATGGATAAAAGCATATATGACGGGCAGAATACAACAAGCGAGGAAGACCAGGACCATCAGAATCGGCTGCCAGATATTCTCCTCGTTCCTATCCGATATTCGAACCATCTGAAGAGAGACGTTAAAAAAGAGAAGAACCAACAGTCAACATGAGATCATTCCTCTGATTGCAGTAATTGTCCGAACAGCACATCATTGCGCCACTGATATTTTTCTTTTTCAATTTAACCGTTGTCCATTCTATGTAATATCGACCATTTTCTAAGCATTCGGGAGGTAGATGACGAGAATAGACACAACCGAAATGGTTCCTACCGCGTTTCGTCATCGTCGAAGGAGTTCGCATATATATACAAAAAGGGAAGAATCCGGTATATGGAAAGATCGGACATTCTTCGAACGATGTACCGTTGTAGCAGATAAGAACATCATCGATGAGAGAGCCGTTCGAAGAGACAGTTTGCAAACAATAGAAGAAGAGAAGAAACAGCCACATTCGAGAGAGGGTAAAGAGGTCGACAGTCTCCCCTACACAGTAGATTTCGTTTGTTCTTGTCAAGACACTTTCCAGATGCTACAATCTCTTTTTAGCTGTTGTGTACTTCTTTTTTTCTCTTTTTTGCTCTTCTTTTTCTTCGCTTCTATCCCGTCATTTCTTCTTTCTTTTTTCATCAACAAAATCGTCTTGAATATTATATCCACGTGAGACTTGTCATTCGTATTTTTCAATTAAAAAATAGCAAATGAAGATACCGAAATGGCTGAAGGAAAAATTTAAAGACAATAGGGGGATGATGAAAGCTAAGACTCCGTCAACTCCTGTTCTGCTGAGAATAGCTGAAGAATATCAAAAGATACAAATGGCGACGGAAAACAAAGAAAAATACCAGACTGAGGCCGATCGGCTGAACGGCTCTTTCAACATGAATTGCGTGTCCAACGGGTGATGAACAACGCGACGGAGAAAGCACGACGGATCAAGTCGGTTCCTCTTCTTTCCTCTCTAATTCATCCTCTTTTAAGTTATCGAAGTATCGTTCATCGTCGACTTTTCACTGAATTAGACGTTCATCCACGATATCGTTTTAAAAATCTAGAGCCATATAAAAACAGTCGACTGACCTCGACGACCATTCATCACTCCCTCCCAAACCCGGCCTTTCCTATCGAAATGGCTGAAAAAGCTCGTCTCAATGGAATAAAATGTCGTCCAGAGAAAAAGAAGGATCCCATATATTCCGCCTATTGATCTTAGTAAATATTTAACCGTTCTATATACAGATATGATAAGGGACGGTTTTTTAAACAGTGGGAGGGGTGCGGACGGCGATCATTCGGGCGATCTCTTCTGAGAGACGAGTCAACTCATTCATCGACAAAGCTCCGTCACGATCGGCATCCAATCGGGCAACGATCAGCTGGATATCATGAAGAGCAACCTGAATATCTATTGAAAGGAGAGAGAGGGAGTCGGACATTGTTGTATTGACGGGCGAAGTCGAAGATCTCCTGAGCATCGAGTTTCTGGTTCCCGTCACGGTCAATGACGGCTACCAGCTGAGCGGCCATCTCTCTCTGCTCCTCTTCTTTGGTCTTCGGCTTCTTGTAATTCAGCTGGCTAACGAATTCATCCAATGAAAGATTTCCATCACGATTTGTGTCAGCGACAGCGAGGACTCCATCGATGATCCTAAACATCTATCGATCTCCCCTCTTCCCTTACTCAACTCCGAACTGTTTTCTTGCTGCTTGAGCTTCGTTTTTATCGACAACAGCATCTCCATTGGTATCCATGTTTCGGAAAATCTGTTCGGCTGTGTTCACTGGTTTCTGGCTGACTTCGTAGGCAAGATGAACGAATTCGGGAACGTCCAAATTGCCATTTTTGTCGATATCAAATCGAGAGAAGGTTCCTAAAGATTTTAAGTCTTCGGTAAAAGAGGAATTACCCCGGATGGCGGCGTCGTTCCTTTCCCCAATCTTTCCCTTTTGCCACTTCTCAAATTCATTGAAGTCGATAGCCCCATCAAGATTGCTGTCGACCGCGTCGAAGGAATAAACTGAAAGCGGTCGGTTTACTATTCATCCAGCAGGATTTTCCCCAAAAAACCAGTTCTCTTTTTGCTATTAATGAATGAGAAGGCATCTTTCATTTCAAAATCAAAAAATTTTCTTACAACGAAAAATGATACAACTACCTACCGTTTGTATTAGCAATTTGAGAATTAGCGAAAGCCAAAGCTAACATTGATGCTGCTATTACGGGTCTCATTTCTGGAAAAAGAAGAGTATCGAGAGGGACAGATTGAAAAGACAGTAGAGTCAGATAGCCCGAGGCGGCTTTAGGAACCGGCGGAAGAACTCGTTTGTCCAAAGCCAAGGTCGTCGGCAGATGCCGTTCTCGGAGAAGAAAAAACAGATATTGAACTGGATCGGGAAAAAGATAAATGAGGAAAAGAAGGAACAAGACTTTCTTGATGTTGTTCGAGTTTTTTATGACTTTGATATTTCTCCATATCTACTCACTGAACTATTCTGGAGAATTACAATATCTTATTCTTATTGATCTCTTTTTTTTCTACCCTTCTACCTTCAGTTTTAGTAAGTTTCGACGACTCATTCATTGTCAACTGGATTACGGACAATTGCGTAACATGATTTATTTACGGCTGCGTCTTCTTTTTCTTTTTTCTTGTCTTTGATTATTTTTATCTTTTACATTACTTCATTCTTTTTTTGCAGGTTTTCATCTATGCAAAATGCTAACTAAGTCGAATAAGTTTAACAGCCATTCCAAGAAAGAGGTAAGCTAGTGATTTTTAGTACAGCATTAGAAAATTTACTTTAGATAAACGGTGTTTCACGAACCAAAAATTTTGAGAATAATGGAAAAATAAAAAAGGATAATCAGAAGAAAAGAAAAGAGTTTATTACTCCAATTGTGAAACATCGAGAAAGTCAGAAATGGTTTGAATACCAGGTAAATCATTATTTGTTCTTTATGTTTTATTTAGGTGGATGAAAAAGCCTCGAACAATAATGAAACTTTGGTCGGTGACAATTATAAAGCTCTTTTTGATGAAGCTCAATCTTTACTAGCTGTTGATAATGAACTATATGCTAAAAGTATGATCTCTCCTTTCTAACCGAATCTTTTAGTGACAAAATCTCAGGGTGGTTCTGAAGCTTCATGGTTACTTGGAGTTGTGAAAAAAGGAACGGCCACTGATAGAATGACTGCCATGCAACTTCAGGTAGTTTTAATACTTTCTATTTATATATATTTTAGATGCATAAATCGCCTGTTCACTCTTTGATATATGCCGAAGCAATGATTTCACAGTTGGCGAAAAAAATACAAAGAGAAGGGATGGAAATAATTCGTAAGTTGTGAGAATGTTTTTTTACAACCTTTCTTCCAGCCATTTTGGAGGAGGTGTTTATTAATCACTATCTACCACCCAATAAGAAGCTTGTTTCATTTTCAAATGTAAATTTTTTTGGTCATTTTTACATTTTTAGAGACCATTGGCGAAATTATCTAAACTTGCTAATAATGAAAATAGTCGTGCTCGGATTTTGATTCTATGGATGTTCGAACATCAACTGAAAATAGCGTATACTCATTTTATCAGAGCTTTAGAGGTATCATTGTAATATTCTTTATTAACTTTTTATTGTAGTCACTTGCATCGGGACAAGTGCTCGAACTGGCAAAAAAATCACTTCGAACCATTATGACTTTGCTTGCAGAGAGACCCGAAGAAGAACAGGTTACTTTTATCATAATTTGCAACTCAATTCATTGTTCAGACTTTGTTATCAATGTTAGTGAATAAGTTAGGTCACCCCAAAAGACAAATTGGAGCCCAAGTCGCTAGACTTTTGGAGGAATTAGCACGCAAACATCCAAATATGAAAGAAATTATTGTAAAAGAAGTTGAACGGGTAATTTATAGGTATTTTTTAATCTTATATATTTTATATCTTTCTTCAGAAAAAATGTTCACCCTCGTACACATATCTATGCTGTTACATTTTTATCTCAAATTGAATTTCGAACTAGTGAAACTGCTCTAGCCACACAATTTATTAAAATTTACTTTGGTCTATTTAAAACTATTGTTTCGCATCGTGGATCATCTGGAACTGGAGAAACGAATAATAAACTATTGAGTATCCTTTTGACGGCAGCAAACCGCGCATTACCATATGCAAAAGGTTTATTTCATATCATTTTTAATGTTATTATTCTTTTAGAAAGTGCATCTTTGCTAGAAGATGATGTTAATGCATTGTACAAAGTTGTTAATACATCATCGTTTAATGTAGCTCTACAAACTTTAAAGCTTCTTTTTAGAATACAAGATTTGAAGTTGGTTTTTATTGAATGATGAATTAATTTTAGTGAAACTATGACGGACAGGTTTTATACATCATTATATAGAAAATTAGAAGACCAAGTACCTACAAGCTGTTATAATCAACTTATGCTTCTTCTGTTCAAAGTTCTTAAATCTGATCAAATGGAAAATCGTGTGAGAACTTTTGTTAAAAGGCTTCTACAGGTAGCACCTATTTGTATATGTTACATTTTAGATGGCTACGAAAGCCGCTCCTCCTTTAGCAGCTGGTATTTTAATTCTGATCTCTAGATTAGCAGAAGAAAGAAGAACTCTTCTCATCACTGTTCGTGATGCAAATGTTAGTTTTGCTATTTTTTATTATAAGATCTTTTAGAAAATACTTACAACTGTTACACTTGAGCAGGATGAGGAGGAGGAGCATTTTGTTGATATTGGATTAGATGGAAAACCTGTTCCTAAGTTTGTTGTTAAAAAGGTATGAATTCGTACTTTTTTTTTCATTTTCTTCTTAGGATGAACCAGAATTCATAGAGACAGACGAAGATGTTGAAGAGGAAAAGAAACCTTTGAAAGGAGCGATAAATTCAATTAACAAGGGCGGATGGCTTCATAAAAGTAAGACGTTTTTATTTTAATTTTACACATACTTTTTTTAGCATCTAAAATTTCGAGATCACCATATGATAAACAGGCGAGAAATCCTCTTTTCATCGATTGTAGTACTATTGCTGATTGTGAACTTCTCCTTCTATCACAGCATTATCATCCCTCAGTGGCAACGTTTGCGAAACAAATGCTAGAAGTTTGTTTTTTTTAACTATAAATTTTATTGACTTTTAGGGCTTACCTGTAAATTATCGCGGTGATCCGTTAGAAGATTTTACTCTAATGAAATTCCTCGATCGGTTTGCTTATAGAAATCCTAAGGAAAAGAAAATTGTATCTTCGAATAAAGTTGTCAGAAAAAAAGCTTACGATCCCTGGGGTGTTAGATCTTTGTCTGTAACATCAAAGGTTAGATTTTTTTCATTTATTTTTTATTTTTTTTATATTTAGGAATATTTGTCCAAAAAATCTGAAGAACTTCCTCCTGATGAACGATATCTTCATAGATTTGTCCAGCTGAAATTTAAAGAAAGACCAAATGAGGTTGAAAATAATGATGAATGGGAGTATAGTTCTGTTAATTCTGAAGAGTTTGATGCTATAATAGGTAATTAATTTTTTATCTTGTATTACAAACTTACAGATCGTTTTGAACCAGGAGAGGCCAATGAAATTTTTGACGATATTGATTTTTCAACTGAATTTTCTGCAGAAAAACACAAAAAGAAAGTTGGAAAACGAAAAGAAGAGTCTGATGGTGAGGATGATGAACTTAGTGACTATGGTGACATGAGTGGCGATGATGCTGAGGTAAATCTTTAGAACGCTTTTCCATATATGTTTACAGGAAATAGATGAGGAAGAAAATATTTCTGAAGACGATGATAATGATATCGAAGATGATGATGACATAGAAGATGATGATGAAGAAGAACGAGCGTTTACTCGAAATTCTTCAAAAGGTGGATATGATTTCAGTGATGAAGATGAAGATTATGGTGATGGTGATGTTGAAATGGCTGCTGATAGAGTAAGCTTTTCTTTATGTCGTATTTTTTATAATTTCAGTTTGGCGCCATGCTTGAGGATATGGAAGATGAAGATGACATAAAGAAAAAACCACTAAAACATAAAACTCGAAAGCCAAAAGGATTTAAGAAACGCCGTTAGGTTCTCTTATTGTTGATTTTTATCTTTGTTAATGCCACAGTCGGCTCTTTGTTACAGATATTGTTGATTTTGAATACATAAATGCCTTTTGCTTTTATCCGATGATATCGTAGAAGTAGAGTTCTTTGAAACACTTATGCGTGGGAGATCTTTAATTAATGATTTTGAAATAATCAGCGAAAGGGAATTTTTGTCCTGGTCGTCTTGCTTGAAGAGCATTACAGATGAAGAGCTCGATCGGCTTGAGAAGATAACAAGAATTTCTAAGAGTGTAATATATAATTTTTTAACCTTGCTTAGATGGGTCTAAAGTTCTTTGATTTTCTGGTCCATATATAAAATCATTATTCCTTATTGGATTCAAATAGACTGCCAATAATAGAGTTTCAGATCCTATTTTTATATTCTTTGACTTGTTGCCATTTCGAGATAGAGAATCAGCCTTATAAGTTTTATGTTTCTAGTTTAACATACTTTTTTTTGCATTTTAATTAACCCACGAGGAATACGAATAATCCATACTCCAAGGCTGAAATTCCCTGCTAGTGTTTCCAGTTGTTGAATCTCTGTTGCTAAGACATCCAAAACAGGACGGCCATACTCATTGTCTTTTACCCTAAACATATTATAGAGCTTATAACAAACTCACCCTAACGATCCTCCTTTTACAAGTAATGCATTTACTATATTGGCTGCATCGAGTAGAATTACGACACCCTTATTGCTATTTTTTAAAGGGAAATTAGTAGTGGATACCGATTATCAGATTTGTTGGACGCCTTTGTTAATGCTTGGATAACAGCCAATAACTCAGCTCTTGCAGCTCTTTGACTGTCGATCTTACCAGTGATAACTTCATCGCGAATCTCCATGCTAATTAATAAAATTTAAAAAAAGCCTAAAGTAAAATTTATACATGTTTAGCTGGCTATCATCCGAAATCGCACCAATCCCGAATTGAGATACCTCGTCACTACCATCAGTACAGATGGTAATATATGATGTCGTTATTATAGATCTAAAATAACGACTTGAAAGGAAACCATAAACAGGGAATTGATTGAAAAGTAAGTAAACGGGACGATCACTAAATGGAGAAATCCGAAATGGACACGGCAAAAAAAAAGATTTCAAAATGGAAACGACCCATTTCGGCCGCAATTGTACGTAATACATATTTTTCTTTTTCTTTGAAATACGGCCCGTAATGACAAATATTCTGTTTTACCCTTTCTTTTCTTTTATTTTTACTTTCTAATTATACTACTTTTCAAAACAAAGAAAATAATAGAAAAGAAAGAGTGAAATAGAATCTTTCTCATTCCGCGCCGTGTTTCAAAGAATTATACGTATTACGTACAAATGCGGCCGAAATGGGTCGTTTCCATATTGGAATTTTTCAAACGGCCAATTTCAAAATTGCTGATTCCTTTTTGGAATCATTTTTTTTTGCCGTGTCCATTTCGGATTTCTCCATTTAGTGGCCGTCCCAAATAAACAGGTCCTTGACCGAAAAAATGGTTGAAATTGTATATACATACTTTTGACCATTATCTGGAAGTAGATTTAATAACATCCGTGCAATGTCACGACGTTCAATTAAGTCATGGATGATTTTGATCGACGGCAAGGGTGGCTTATTCTTCTTTTAAAAAAAATTTAGTTTTCTTTATACTTACTTTTCTCTCCTTCTTCTTTACAATTTGATATTCGCCATCATCACTAATGTCGTTCATCTTTTTCTTTGAATTCTTTTTTTTTGACATCTAAAACAATATATTGCGACAAATGAACGGGGGGGGGGGGGACAAAATGAAATCCGCATAAAAAAAGTTATCAATGTAGCAATTTCTCCCCCCCCCCCCCCCCCCCCGCAGAGATAATGAAACACAAAGTACAGGTGCCAAACAAATTTCTCCTTTCAATACTGATGATACCTCGAGAGTGATATTGACATTTTTTAGTTTTAAAACAAACTGTCGGGATGCGTAAACATCCGATTGATAGGATGAGTCGACAGAGAAGACGTTATGACTTAAACAAAGGAGATTATAAAATAGACAATCGAGAAGAAGTTTTTTATTTAGTTTTTAAAGATTTCATCTTTAACACCCACTAGAGTTTCGTATTCTGGATCTTTTACATCAGCTTTTTTCACATTTTCCGGTACAACAAATTTGTTCTTCTTCCCTCCTCCGTCCTTGTCCCCTTCTCCATCTTCGTCTCCGTTGAACAGGTCATTGTCTATGCCTTGGAGAGTCTCATAGGCAGGATCTTTTGCATCAGCCTTTGTCACATTCGTCGGCGTTTTGAACTCTTTATTCTCAACGAGAACATCTTTATTTTTCATTCCATGAAGAATCTCATATTCTATATTTTTCACCGCTACCTTTTTTTCCTCATCTTTTGACTTCTGGAGATCTCTGTTCTTTTTCTCCACTTTGCCCGCTACTCTTTCACTCTTTTTCACATTTTCAGATACCATTATGTTGTTCTTTTCTGTTTTTTTCTTTTTCATATTCTGCGACTCCATCTTCGGCTTCTCAACTGAACGGGTTTTAGATATTGGTGGCGTCATCGGCTGGGGTTTTCCTCGGTTTGGAATCTTCTTCACTTTATTTTTCGATTTCTTCGACTGACAACAACCCATTGAACTAAAGAAATTCTTGGGAGAGTAATGATATAATATACCAAAGATTGACAAATAAAGATTAAGAAAAGTATCCAGTCTATCAAGCAAACAACCAAAGAATGATCGGTTAGAAATATGACGGATTGTTCCTGTCAAGACAGTTTTAGACTCCTCGCAAGCCGGCTAAACCAGTTTTTTTTTGTTAAATTTTGACTACCCTAAAATCTTATACAGTGCGTTTCATAACTATATAGCCACCCCCTTTTTTGGGGTGTAAGTGATAATTTGAGGTTTCCAAAAGCTGAGACTATCACCAATGGATTTAAAAAATTGAAAAATCTCCGAAAACAATGCGACGAGTATTGAGAAAATGGTGGCTCCAGACCGTTTCATAGCTATATAGCCACTTCCAAAAACTCATAATATCTCGACCGTCACATCTGATTCTCTTCGGCTAAGTGTCTAAAAATACTGACTTGCTAGCTATTATGCCCCGTGGAACATCCTTGTCTACCGAAGAAAAAGCTCAAATTCGAGCTCTCAAAGGACGCGGAATTTCGAACCGTTCCATTGCAAGACAACTTGGCCGGTACCACACTACCATTTGCAAAGACGTTACAAATCCGCAAGAATACGACAGGAAAAAGCGTTTGGGTCATCCTAGGTTAGTCTCTCCAGCTTCGGCTCGTTTGATTCAGAGAACTTTGTCCAATTCTATGACGTCGATCAACCAAGTACGAGCCGATTTGAATCTCTCTGTCTCCAAATCAACAATTTGGAGAGTGGCTAAGCGTTGTCCGAACCTCGTGAGACAGAGTATGATCAAGACGCCACGGTTGCTTGATCGCCACAAGGATGCTAGGCTGATGTTCGCTCGAAACAACAGCGAATGGATTAGACAAAAGTAAGTGTTTTTCTTCGGAGTATTCAATTACTTCAGATCATCTTTTCCGATGAAAAGAAGTTCAACTTGGATGGCCCAGACGGTTCTCATTCATATTGGCGCGATTTAAGAAAAATATTTCATTACCGAATAGCGCTCATTTTTCCGTCCTTTTTTTGTAAAAATTAAACAATCTTTTTGTAAACAGTTCTCGACCTCCCACAATTTTTAATAATTATTATCCCCTCTGTATCAATTAGCTATATATTTATATCACCAAAACAATATCCGCATTTTTATGCTAAAAGTTGTTTTTTCAACGAACGATGCTTAACTTGAACAACTTTTTGAAGAAAGAGAATTTTAAACTTCGAAGGTGGTCAACATGTGTTTGTAAGATATATCCAGATAATTCGTTGGATAATGAAAACCATAAATAATAAATTGACAATCAATGAGAAGGATGTCAACTTGTGGAAGTTCTTTTTGTGTTTTATATCTTCCTTGCTTTCTGCTACAAAATAATACCACAATGAACTGAGAATTCAATTTTATTAGGTACGCAGCGTAACCATATAGTCAAAATAGGAAAAAAAACAACCACCTTTCTACTATTTCCATACACCTGTGTCTATCCATCAATGATAACCAAGAATGCTCGAAGAACAAGGAGACATCGAAGTTGAAGACGATTCTTCATTATAATTAAAAACAATGGATTGCTTAGAACATTTTTAGTTTTTTACTTATTTTTAATTCGATGATGTTGTTGAGAATTCTGGGAAATACAGGTACATGGTCCATCAGAGCAAAACGGATGTCCAAATTGACACGATTCAGCTTTCCACAAGCATCGCGGATAATAGGAACAGGCTCTTCGTGGATGATATAGGCGACAGTTCGGCTCGAAGGTCGTATGAATCTTGTCTTCCCACTTCGGACACTGCCTTACCGTACAAAATTTCTCATGATTTACGGTGTCCGCTCTCCATTTAATCATCATCTGTTTCGGCTCTTTTTCCGTCTTTTTTGTTATCTGAAAAGAATATGATAACACTCAGATTAGTACCATTGAACTAGAATGGTTAGTAATCAGTGAGAGTTTTTCTTCATGGATGCAAGCTGATTGCTGGATTGTCTGAAAAGATTGTGTGACTTTTCATTTCCTTACTGATTCCGTCACCGGAAATGAATTAATTGAAGACAAAAGAGCCTCGAGGATACTATCTTGTCTTTGATGACATGGATTCCACTCCATGTACGCGGTAGTTTCTTCCAAACTTTCTTGTGATGTATTTACACTTGAAGCTGGAGTCAAACGGCTACGACGTTCATATAGACGGACTGTTTTCATTAGAGAAACATTCAAATGAATCGGTAATTCGATTGATTTACTAGCAGCCGATAGAAAATCTGACGATGAATTGGGTGGATGGACAATAATACAATTCCATCCATTATCTTGTATAAGTTTCAATATTAGGAGCAACTCTGGAGAACTGTCTAAAAGGCAGTGGAATAAGTTGAAAAAGACACAAACCAGAAATCACAACGAAGGTTCCTGAAGAAGAATAAGAAGCTATCTGTTGTACGATGAATGAGCACATGGACTGTGAAAAGGACTTAGTTGGAAAGAATTCCATTTGACAACCAGGATTATCCTGAAGCCCGTGAAACACGCTTAAAGGTAATTTTTGATAGTCGAGGCAGAACACGATATGATCAATTGGATGATGAAGACGGAGTGACACCTAAAAGGAAAATTTTGAGAATCAAGGAATAAAACAAACATATTCAAGCATAACTGGAATGACATGCGATGGAAGCGGTATAGAAGGGTAATTGTAAAAAATGCTGATGGGCCTTGGACATACAGAATCCTGCTTAGCTGACAACATCGAATAAGAAGAAATGACGTCTTCAAATCGCTGACTCGTCGATTGCAAATCCATGTCAAAATCACTTGACAGTTTCAGTAGAAAGCACTGCTTTAGATGTCGAAAAAAGCACCCAAGCAAAAGCGTACTCCTCCAAATAGCTTTATGAACAAAAGCGAACATTTCTATTTGCTATTTTTCGTGAGTTATACTTACACCGCACCAAAAAATTCGAAAAATTAATGTCAGAATGTAGATAAAGACGCATAAAGAAAATGGATAAACAAAAACAATTTAATAACAAAAAATGAAACTTTCATAATTCTTGCTGATGCAAAATTAATCGTTAGTTCCTTCAGAAAATGTCTGAAAAAGAAAATAAACGAAAAAAAAATAAAAAGACAAATATTTCACCTACTTCTTCTATGGTCCCAAATTTTTCGTAAACAATGGATATTTCGTCATCATCGTCTGAAACATCATCATTTTTACGAAATCCAATGCACTAAACTAAATTTAATAAAATAAATGAATTACTTCAACCTCAAGTTCCGGTGAGGGTTGAGTCTGACGATTAATTAGTGGAAGTGAGATCTGAAAAATGAGTATAATATTATAAGGCAAAACTTCTTCCTGCTTCATATTAAGTATTTGTTGCTCAATTTGTTTGTTTGCATCATTAATCAGCGTTTCATCTAACGAAATTTTTTGCTGATCATTGAAGTCTTAAAAGTAACAAGAAACAATAAAAACTTACTTGCTGGCTCAATATCTCGTAAATCTGATGGGATTAAATCGTTGTTAACGTACTTTAAAGCGGCTTCTAATGCACTATCATTTATACCTTCCGGTGTTACACACTGCAATTTTTTTAATAAAATTGTAATCATGTAATCAAACCTTAGCAACAGCATCAGACATACTAGCATAAAAAGGCGGAATATCCATGTTTTTTGGAAAAGCACTTTCTAAATCATGGTCAACTGCAGCTGTAAACAAGCTCTGTGGGGTGTGATTATTATCATTATTATTATCCAGTCTATTCGAAGATAAGTTATCCTTCTAAACATGAAAGTTTGGAGCTAAAAACAAACCTGTGTATATACATTATTTCCAAAAAAATGCCTAGCTGGGGATGAACGAAAATTATAATTCGATACAACTTCGGAATAACTTCGCTTCGATCTTCTTTCTAAAGAAAGGAGGTATTTGAAATATAAAAAAATCTCGCTTTTAGTAATAACAGACGAATCATTACGTCCTCTTTTTTTCGGGACAGATTTTGCATTTCTTTTTCGCATTGATGTGCTTTCCTCGTGAATTTCGTTTTCCTTAATCAGTCATTAGGTAACATTAAAAATTCAAACCCGATTTTCTTTGGATAAATGCTCAATTACATAGCTTTGAAGACGAAGATCGAATTCATCAGGATAAATATGTGACCATTGCACTGGAAATCAATATTTTAGATTTGTATGTACCTTTGGAATCCAAACCGTAAGCTTCACTGGTGACGTCTGGATAATCAATTCGAAATTTATTAATGTAATCACAAAATTCTTTGATTTCACTGTCAGAAACAATATATTGAGGTCTCCAGTCAAACTCTTGAAAAGTCTATAACAAGAATAATTTCTAAGAAACAAAGTCACTTTTAAGAGACGACGAGCTGCGGTAGAACGGGCTAACTCTTGTTTCCATGTCTGAAGCGTTCGATATTTTGGAAAATTGAGCCTAAAAGTGAAATATTTACAATAAAAATAATACATAGCATACGTGACAAAATTGAAAATTGGTTCAGCAGCCTGTCCCCTATTACCATTGACCAAAATAGATAAATTCATAATATGTCTAATTTCCAATGGGTTAAAAGTTGCAATTTCCTGCACTTCAGGCTGGACTGACAGCGGACGCTGTAGACGGTTCTTCTAAAGATAGTATATTAGCAGTGAAATTCTAACCGTTTTTGATTTAGATTTTGGTGGCATAAATCTGAAAGTAAATTGATAAAGCATGTTGCAAAAAACCGAAATTAGAAAAATATAATAAAGTTCAATAAAAAAACGGAAAAATTTGGGGCTTCAGATCTTCTTCAATTTAAGTATACTGTAGCGTCGTTTGGGATCTCAATTTCGAATACCCTAAAATCTTATAGATAAGAGCGGTTTAATTTTTACAAAAAAAGGACGGAAAAATGAGCGCTTTTCGGTAATGAAATATTTTTTCAAGTTTTTACTTTTTTAGTATATAACTAAAATGAAAAAACAAAAAAAATTCAAAAGTAGGACACAAATAGATATCCAACACAGAACAGTCTTACTTATTAAGCGCTCTTATCTATAAGATTTTAGGGTATTATTTTTTTTTCTTTAATTTTATGATTGCTGTTCTAGTCATCATTTTTTGCTTTGCTGTCACATACCGATGTTTACGATAACAGTTTAGCTATTTCTATTTGATTATTTTCCCCATTTGAGTTTTTTTGGTTTCATTGCTCTATTTAGATAATTTATGACCTATTCACTAGAATCAATAACCTTTCGATTTCTTACCACGTGCACCTTATCTCTCTACTACTCTCGTTTTTACTGCTACCGCAATATGCTACATTTGTCAAATCTCCCCGAAAAAATTGTCATAAAAATAGTTAGAAGGGTATAGTCTCATAGAAACATACGAGATATTTCAGATTCATCCGAAACGAGTCATAGCCTTCTATCTATGTTCCAAACGAAGTAAGGAAATTGTAGAGTACCATCGAAAAGATGTTTTGGATAATTACACTTTGTTGATTGAATTGGTTAAAAGAAAAGATTCACCATTGCTCAGTTATCGAGAGGTAATCTAATAAAAAAATGAAAAGTTTCAGAAGAAACAAGCAACGAGAAGACTGATACAAATTGTTGGATATATGAAACGGGATCTAGAAATACGGTGAGATCCAGACAAGAGAAATATTGCTTTACAGAGAGTCCTCACCAATTCATAAACGAAGAGTTTATTTTGGTCACACAGATTATCGAGAGATCTCGAATGATGTTTACAATAACGAAGACAAAGAAAACATCGATCTCTTCTTGCAACAACTGACTTTCGACGATGAAAATTTCGACAAAACCTTCAAGTGACCAGCTTATCTTTTGATTATCGCTGCGGTTTTTGTTTCTTGGTTCTGCACAAACAAAAAATTTCTTTTTTTTCTATTTTTCATTTTCATATGAGATCAGAAAGACGAAAAGCACGTAGGTAATCATCCCGACAACCAATAATCAAAGCATTCGATGCGAATCGGGGCTCGACAAAAACTTCTTTTGTGCTTACTTTATAGCTTGAGCACAAAAAATCATCCGATCTAGAAAATATTAGATTAGGAGAGGAAACAAACATCAAACTATCTGTTTGTATCTTCAGCAAGCTTCCATCTTTACTCATTAGAAACATAATTTTTTCCGAATATACAGATGGAGATTTGACGAAGGAACAGTTGACGAAGTTTAATTTTCTTAAAGGGAGTGATGGGAATATACAAAATAGTTACCGCAGAATATCAAGGGAATGTTGATCCAAAACAAATAATGATCCTTTCTGTGTTGTCACTAGAATCATTTGTTGATGGATCAAAACAGGAGAAAAGATGGCTTCTCCTAAATGAGATGAACCTTTCTGAAAAAGATATGAGGAGAAGGAGAACGAACCGATGCCCCATCGGTTAATCTACATTTCGAGACAAAACCATCGGCTGACGAGATGAAGATATTCGACTTTTGATCAACGACGACAGGACTGAAAATGGCTTTGGCAGTCGCAACTTTCCACAAAGGATGTAGGATTATTTTATTAGAAGAATCCTGAATATAGGCGATAGATAGAAGAAGAGAATACTCACAAAGGAAAAAGCTTCAACGGTTCCTCGTATTGTCGTCACGATTACCATCATTCTTTCATTGATTATCTGTGGTACAGCCGTACTTCCAGCAGCTATCGGAGCCTCTTTTAGTTGCTTGTCTCTCCATCGGAACTAAACCTTTGAATATTTTATATAATTTACTATATTCAAGGTGCCGGAACTTGCTTCTGTAGGTGATGATTTGTAGGTGATGAAGAATACAGCATCCAACTGAACAGCAACCTGTCCTCGAATACTCGAGTCGGGAAGAAACAGCTTGTAAAGTTGTTTTCCAGTGAATAGATCGAATATCCATAGATATCCATTATAGCTGCCTGAATTGAGGTCAAAATGAATTGTATCTTTCACCTATATAAATCCTTTCCTCACAAATAGCTGGAGAAGCTTCAAATCGTTGACCAGAGAGAGTATGTTCCCAACAGACGAATTCTCTCGTATGATTTTTACAAACAATCATCCCAGAATGGGAGACAGCCACAACATATTCCTCTTCGTTTTTTCTGAAATATTATTATTCAAAAAGTGAAACACATTTTAAATCTCCTCAAGGTCTAGTCATGAATTCAGAAACTTGATAGATATTTTATCGTGTTTAGTAAAGTAATAGTTATAAAATGACTGAACACTGATTTAACTTGTCAATGATTTTTACCTGACAATAAGGGGATTTCCATCAATACATTTCTTCATGTCGTGTTCCCAAAGGACTTCCAATTGAGGGGCCTTATTTATTGAGACAATTATTGTTGGATACCCTGGAAGATATATCATTTGAT
The DNA here is from genome assembly GCA_932521415.1 of Oscheius sp. DF5120. NCBI lineage: Eukaryota > Metazoa > Nematoda > Chromadorea > Rhabditida > Rhabditidae > Oscheius > Oscheius sp. DF5120. The sequence continues at coordinate 2,319,808 of OW051463.1, forward strand.
GAAAGAAAAATACTCGAAGTATTCTTGATCTTTTCTTCATTTTTGAGATATTTCTCAACCAGCTGACCAACAGTAGTCGTTTCCGAAAGAATCTCTCGGATGGTGACATCTCCCCCAAGAAGAATAGCCAATTCAGCGGCTATAAACGAATTGACACCTAAAGATAAAATAAAAAAGAGCTATGAATCAGCAAATCAATATAATATCATATGATTCAAATCCAATTTTTAGCTCGACCTTTTTGATTAATAAAATTTTGAATAAATGGAGTCAAAAAAATCTAAACAGGACTGCCCCTCCCAGATTACAAGTGATAACTGTAAGCGGCTTAGGTGACCAAAATTAACACCTTCGTTTTCTTACTTTTCTCTCCGCCCTCTTTGCCTATATAACTGATTAACAATCCAAACATCTAATTCATTAAAAATGATGATTGGGAATGAAAATGCTCGAGGAAAGAATTTCAGAGGTAGAAAAGGAGACTCAACGACATAAAGAAGAGTTGAGTTTGCTAGAAGAAAAATTGGAAGAAGAAGTAGGGGGACATGCTTTACAAATGACTTTAAGAGAGAGAAAGAAAGACTTCTTCGTTTTGAAAGAGAATTATGGGAGATTGCAGAGAAATATGACTACGACGAATGGAAGTCGAGTTAAATGCATTGAAGAGACAGAAAGAAATTGAAAAATAAAAAGACATACATTTTTTTTGTTTTTGAGATACTCTCACTTTTTTCATAATAATATTATTATCTTCAAAGAATTGTTATTATACCTCTTTTTTTAATGATTCTATTCCTTGATTGAATAACAATAAAGAATGTTTGTCAATGTGAAAAAAATATACCAGCCACAAATATCCCCACATCCGGATACCCATCTGGCGCCACAAGTGAAGCCACACCCAATTTCACAACAAGATATGGTGCTATATAAATGGACAAAGATATGAAAAGTTCAGTGTCTCAAGTGTCTGCAAGCCATAATGGTCTTATACCAGGAAACCTGCGAGTATGCGGTAAGTTGAGCCTCTAGATAACTTCAATAGAGTCATATCTTTAGCTAATTACCATATCCCTTTCAGAATGAAGCAGAAATAATGGAAAGGAAAGCAGAAGAGAAACAAATGGAAGAGGAGGCTATACAACGAGAAGAAGAAGAAAGAAAAAAACTAGAACAGGTGGGTGAAGAAAAAAAATTAAAATGTTTTAGGAGGAAAATATAAGACTGGTGGAACGGATAGAAGAACTTTTAAGAGAGAAAGAAGAGGAAAGAGAACGGGCAGAGCGGTTGAAAATAGAGGAAGAGACTATCAGAGAGGAAACTATGGCACATATAATGAATCTGGCCATAGCTGGAGGTTAACGACTTCCGTAACCTTTTTATTTAAATTTATTTGTAATTGTAAAATGCAAAGCGACATACTCGATACCGCAATCTATATAAATCGTAATTTTTATGATTTGTTAAACGGTGATACGAGAATAAAGATATGATAAAATAATGGTGATAAGCCTGGAAGAGGACAAGAAGAGTTTAAAGGAGTATCTTTGAAGTATTATTTCGTTGTGATAACTAGACGCCACGTTGTCGGGGAAGACAGTGTGGATGGCAAAGCTGTGCCGACAAATAACATATCAGTATCACCAAACATGAATAAGCGAAAATAAAAATTATTTTCCTAAGAAGAATAACAGAAAAATTGCCTTCATATACGAGAAGATGATGACGGCCAACTAGGCGGCGAGACATGAGCGCAATAAAATAAAAAAATGTTATATTCTGTGTTCTCTACAGTGAGAATGTCCTCTAACTTTTCTTATTCGAAAATGTGAACTGAAAAAAGTTTGTTTATGACTTTTTGAAGAAAAGATAACTGAATAGCCAACTTAAAAATGATAACTTATAGAGAGAATATCATCATCCTTTTTCGGATTTTCTCAATGAAAAAAAACTAATTCTTAAATTATCAGCAAAACGCGATCTTTAGAATTCCACCACATTCCTACACTCTAAAACCCAGTGAAGACAAATGAGATATAAAAACATTGGATCAGAAATTTCTGATTCTTTTTAACTTTTGGATTTTTTTTGTCTGGTTTCTAATCTTATCGTTTAACAGCTAGCCAACGCCCATGCTGATGTCATAGCAGGAGACAGAAATAGAGAAACCTAGCCAACTTTGCTTATCAATTGGTAGATTAGAACATTAGAAAGATATATTATTACATGTTTTTAAAAATTATTATGGCCCAATCCTTATCACCCAAAATGAGTTGGTAGATAACAAATTTGACGCACTAAGGCTATAAGGAAAATGAGAACTAACCATAGTCGATGAGAATCGCATCCATCGTCTGTTGATTCAATCCACAGGCGGTCAATATCTTCCAGAAACGATTCGTTTTCCATTCGCCATTCATGAAAATTTCTATTTGAGACAGAAGAGCTGAGATATCCACTTTCCCTAAATTATTACATAAAATTGGATTGCTGATTGTTTACCATTGTTTGTTATAGGAAAACTGTTGATGGGAATTATTGTGACCGGCAGATTAGGGGGACAGTACTTCTTCACAAGGTCAATTAGTTCGTCTTCATTTTTTGAAGATGGATTGTATTTGACAAATAGAACCAAGAAATCTTCTTTCCATACGACGAAATGAGCAAATTCGACTTCATTAACATTAGAGAGAACGATCTCTGAGCAGTATTCCAGGTTCACTTTTATCCCGTTAATTTTTTTCTAGACTATTAATGCTCTCTATATATACCAACCACATTATCTAGTCTCCCTTGAAGAACGTATTCTTCTCCTACTCTTTTCACCCAATCTCCTGTTGGATAACTCATCGATCGTGATCCATTCACTATACATATTCGAGGACCTTCCAGAAAAACAGCCCCTTCTTCATCTATACGAAGAACAGTGTCACGGATGGCTTCTCCAAAAAGAATTTGAGAACAACTAAGATTGTTATAAAGCTTGGAAGTAATTTACTTCGGTTTAACTTCGTAAACAGTAGCCCAGCAGGAAACTTCGGTCACTCCAAAGACATCAAAAATTCGAGTTTGAGAGAAATGAGAGTCACGAAACTGTTTCACGAATGAAAAAGGAAACTGATCATATAATTAAGAAGAAAGGGAATAAACTACCTTTTCACCTCCGATTAGCAGTATTTTCACAGATTGCATCATATTCTTATTCTCTAAAGTGAATGGAAGCATTTTAAAGAGGGCAGGCGTTAGCTGAATGATATTATTTCAGAAAAAATAAAGAATACTTGAACAAAAGTCGGCTGAAAGTCATGGATTACTCGACTAAGCAGATGGGGAGAAGAGCGGATCTCGTCGGTCACATGGACCATGGTAGCTCCTGAAATGAATAGAAGAAAAGATGAAAACACCTGTGAAGATGCAAAGGAATATCTCAATGATAGATGGGTCAAAAAGGACAGACGTCAAGAAGAGTATGCGGTCATTCTTTGTCACATTGAATCGCTCTCTAAACAATTTTCAATTGTTTTGAAGCATACATGAAATCTTGGATATTGGACCAGATGGAACTGTCAGGGACGGCGACAACTTTTTGTTTTCCAGTGGAGCCAGAGGTCCGTATAACATAACAAATGTGATCTTGTGAAGTCGATCTACAGTTCTTTTGGTTCTTTTGGTTCTTTTTGTTCAACTGAAATGTCGGTGATTATAGAAAAAGTTCACTTTGAGATGTTTGAGTAACCAAGATGGTTCCAGTTCTAATGGATGAGTACCAGGAGGAAGGAAGGCAAACGGAAGTTGGGCAAGGAGACACCTGAAGAAACATAGGATTAGATAGAAACATACGCATGGAGCCTGGCAATATCTGTCACTTCTCTTCCTCCAATAAATTGTATCCTTTCTCCATCTTCTCGTCGAAGTTCCGTGAAAGCATTGTTGACCTAAAAAGTTCTTCACTAATTTTTCAATAACCACCATCTGATCATATTCTTCCTTTGAGATGATTGTCGATCTGCTCGTAGTGACAGATATTATAGGGAAGAGGTGAAAATTGTCCATTTAGGTCAATAGTAATAATGACCATAATTGGTTAGGAAAGCGGGAACGGAAGAAAGCGAAAGGACTGCTCCAACGCGTCTGAAAGTCGTAGAGTTGAAAAGATTTTAAAATAAAAAATAAAATTTGCTCCATCGAGGATAAAAAGGAAAAGGAAAGATGTTTTCAAAAAGTTAAAAAAGCAGGGACGTTTGTACGAGCGTGTTGTTCCTTTTTTAACGACAGTAATCTCTTTTGAAGAAAAAAACTGAAACCCAGTTAGATTTGATTGAGAAGTTTCTTTTGACCTAAACGCTATCTAAAAGATAACAAAAGCAAGAAACATTCTATTCAAACTAATGACTTAAAAGAGATTCATCTTGTTTCTCCCTTAACCAGATGGTATGCTCCAAAAAAATTCTCCCCATCCGATCTGCGAGTCTGTGTTTATGTTTAACTCACAGACAGACTAGGTATCGAATTCCGTCGGCGTGACTCGTAAAAATCGGAGCCGTCCGGAATTTTTACGCGAGGATTAAAGCTACCCGACTAGTGGCGCCGTCTTCGAAGTAAAAAAAAAACTATGGTAAGATGAGTATTGAAACTTCCCCTTCCCTCCTGAAACTTCCCATTGCTTTTGCGTCCGCTACGGTTTTATTTACATTTTCCACTCATATTGCAGCCGACAGCACACGTCCGTTGCAGGTCACGCGAACGGAACGCGGAAAGTTCAAAATAAGGAAAAACCTTGTGAAGCCGAAAGGAAAGGAAAAATTCTTCCATTGGTCCGACTCTGTTCGGTGGGGAAGTAATTAGGAGAAGAACGGAGGATGTCCTCGACAATCAAAGGATTGTGTGGAGAGCTATCTGGTTGCTGGAATCTTGTGTTAATTTTGTAACGAAATTTAATTTTTGAGAAGAATATATTAACTATGTTCCCTATTCGATGGAACTTTTTTTTCCAAAAGAAACTGATTTCTCGCTCCCATCTCTGCTCCTTCCATTGACCTCAACAATCTTCTCGCTCGTTCATGTTCCTTCATTTTATTCCAAAAGGTCATTCTTCCTCTTATCTTTTTGACTCTTTCTGTTTCAATGACCTCTTCCGTTTCCGTCTGTTCCGCCCCTTTCCCCCCGAGGCGATCTCTTTCCCTCCAGTGGGCGTGTCTCTTTCTCCGTTCCTCTCCGTCCTCCGCTTCCGCCGACGGATGATACATTACAGCCGTGGTGATCATCATCTTTTACAGACTGTCAAAATGTCACCAAGGATCGACGAGGACGAGGTGAATTCATATCAGAAGTCATCTATTCACAGGGGAGATAGCTAATTATATTCACGTGACTCACTTCTTTCAATTTCCATATTTATCCAATTTGCCGCTGTAATTATCTCCTTTCTTGCAAAAAACCCTGATGAACAGAATGGTCACTAATATTTTTCTTTAAACAGTTATTCGAGCTCTACTTGTTGCGTCTCTGTTTGTTTTACCATTCGTTCAAGTTTCTCTTTTCTGAAGATATATCCTTATTTTCCATTTAAAAAAAAATCCCCTGTTACTTCCTGTTTTTCGATGGTCGAATTTGTCAAATGTCGATGAATGGCCACACCCCGTTCCAACACGGGGATCACAAGTCCCGAGACCGGTTAAATTTCGTCGCCTTTTTTGTTAGGGGAAGGAAGTATCGTTGACTCCTTCGATTGAAAAATTTTTGACGTTGAGAAAATCCCATAATTCTAAATTCTGAGAATTCCCAAGTTTTGCAAAAAAAAATTTTTTTATGTCAGATGGCGACTCCCACAATGTTAGTCAACTAACTTTTCTCGTTTTTCATCAAATGGTTCATATATTATTCACATAAACATGTGTTTTCTATTCACGAAGATATTCTTCGAATGTGAAACTCGAATTCTTCGTCGATCCGGAAATAGCCGAAGAAAATTCCTTTCTCCTTTTGATTCATCAATATTTCCTGTGGAGGAATATAATAAAAGAGATGGGAAGATTATTCATTTTGCAGCATCCAACCGTGAAAATGGAAGTCGATGAAGAAATTCGAATTGAACGGCCGACGCCAAAGTACGCAGATGGGCGAAGGACGTCAGCTCCGGCCATTCTCTGGAGTGCTGCCAGTTTCGTCACAGATCAGGTATCTTGTGGTTTATTCTGATTCTTCCTTTCAGCCTACAACATCCACCACGACTCCTGACTCGATAAATATCCTTCAGAGATTGTTAGAGAAACAGAAGTGTGCTAGTGCCTCGTCTAGTCCCGACTCTGGTGAGAATCTCTTCTTCCAAAGGAAATTCTAGGAATCGGCTTGGATTCATCCGATCATCATGATCCGCCGTCTTTCCCAGTCCATCCATCTGTCCTCCTTCCTGGGTCGAATGTCTCTCTACCCGGAATAACAGTTGCCCCTCCAGCTCCACCGTTAAACACATCGTCGACGGTGAACTCGTCGAATTTACCCCTTCTGTGGCCGTGGATAAATGGTGAGTCGTCGACTGTATAGGCCATGAACCATCAAAATCTGACACGAATACCCCGAAGGACTCTCACCGAGCAAACGTTTCCTTTTTCCGCCGGCTGTTTGTGACCTCTCCTTGTTTCAAAAGTCAACACACACGTAGTCCGGAAAGAGATGCATCGGTAACCCGAGTAGACGCACGAGTTCTTCACTTCATTGGAGTTATCTTTAAAATCTCCAAAATACCGTTCCAGGATTCTCTAATGTCTATCACGCCATCAACTTTGTAAATTACGATCGTTTCTGGGGCTAGACACTAAACTAGTTCCTTTTTCCTGTATGCTCAACGGTTGAAAATTGTAGCATCGTCGTGAAAATGAACGCGATCTATGTTTGAACAACAGGAAACGAGTACAAGCGCCTAGGGGGCACGCCACGAACACGCTTATGTTGACTTTTGGAGGTGGTAGCGGAGGGTATGTTTGATGAGACTGTCGCATTTGAAGGATTTCGGAAGAGACCCTAATCATTGATCTACTTCAGCTCTCTCAGTCTGATTTCGAAGGTTCGATCCTTTAGTACGATGGCTCTTTCGCTCGGTGCGAATGCTTTCCGTCTTCCGCGTACGATGCGTGATTCGCAGTGTTTGCGGCCAGCGGCACGAGCCTCAAAGGACGAACGTCGCTCGAATTATATCCAGGGAGAGTTGGAAATGAAAATATCCTCTTGACCCATCAAACGAGTTGTTTTTGGCAGAGCTGGTTGAATATCCTCCAGAGTGAAAACACGTAAGAAAAGCCGGTCGTTGTCGGAGCTGAAGCGTAGTTCCTGCCATGGCCCCTTGACCCCTAGACGGGTTCTCCCGTGAGGGATTTTCCTCCCGGAGAGACCGGTCGACTTTTCGTCGAAGCGTGAAAGTGACCCCCTCTTTCTCCAGAGGGACCTGTCAGTGGCACTATAGCCATGTTCCCCTCAGTCGTCGATAATCACTGATAGCAAATATTTGCCTCCTCCTCCGGGGGTGAATTCACACGGTGCGTCGCTTGCCGTGTTCGTTCAGTTCAAGAGGGTCTTCTGAATCAACATTGAATTCCAACATTTCATGTTTTCAAAGGAATGTTTACAACTGTACGAAGAAGGAGGACGAATCTTCTGATCTTTCCCATCCCACTCGACGCTTTTGACTTCCTTCGGGGGTGTGGGAAGAACCACCTGACGAGGTCATTTACAACACGGACAGTGAGATCTAAATGACATGAATGGTCAAGTGGGGAAAGCGACAGAACGGCAAGGATAAAGGGGTTCGATTCCTTGGCAAATGATGAGAGACATCCTTGCTCTGCGAGTGTCTTCCGTCTCCTTGAAGCTACTTTTCAACCATCGGGGTTGAAGTTCTTTGAGGTGGGGATACGGTGAACAGGATAGCCATCTGATGCCTTTTTGTTTTCCTTCTATATATAAACCGTCAACTAGTCTTACGGAAAGACAAGTTCTTCTTCCTTCAGCCGGTCGCGACCTCCGCCACGCTGAACTTTCACCGCCAATTCAAATACCAACCAATAATCGGCAGCCGGAGGACCAGGATATGAAAATCGCCTCAGACGATGACACGCGCGGCCAAGGACAAAAAGCCCCGCCGGTCTATGAGACGGAAAGCGCGAACGAACTGTGAGGAAAGGGAGAGATTAAAACTGCAGTGGTCATCCTGTGCTCTTTATTTGTTATGAATTGATTCACAAGGAAAAAGTTGAGATATTGAGGCATAACAGCCTCAATATTGCCAATCACTGTTATTTGGAGCATTTTTGCGGTCCACTGGTGTAGTGGTTATCACGTCTGCTTCACACGCAGAAGGTCGCCGGTTCGAACCCGGCGTGGACCTAGTGTTTTGTCGGTTTTTCTTCTCTCGTAAATGCTCTTGTTTCCTTTTTGCTCCGAAATTGATCAGCCTGAACGTTCTTTGTTGTTTTTTTTCTAACGTCTCCTATTTTCTGTGATCTGTTGTCCCTTTTTTCCATCCGCCGACGTCCGCAGCCGCTCTCCGTCACGCAGCACACGTTTTTCCGCAGCGGACTGCGCCATTGTGACCGCGAAGAGCCGACTACCGGGACAAACAAACCATCACGTTGTGGATGGAAGACAGCGAAATCAAACGAAAGTTTCAGATCAACGACTTGTCAATCCATGGTTATCCGCAGCTTTACTTCTTCCACAACCGCCGGCTGCTCCTCCACCTGTTCCATCGACAACGGCCTCCAATCCACCAACTATGGCTGCTCCAACTGCATTAAGACCACCTGGATTACTTGTTCCAAGTAAGTTCCCATATTAAAACATATAAAAACCTTTTGAAAACTGCCATTATTGTGTGGTCCTGTGGTGTAGTGGTTATCACGTCTGCTTTACACGCAGAAGGTCGTCGGTTCGAACCCGGCCAGGACCTCTTTTTATACTGATATTTATTTTTTTTTTCAGATTTAACTCCCCAAACATTAGTAGCTCCAGGTGCTCCTCTTTTTCCGGATCCTTTGTTCCCCACAGGAGCTAGTCAGCCCCAAACGGCTTCTTTTTATTCAAATTTGCCTTACATGTTCGATGCTAGAAGGTGAATATCACATTGAATCTATTCTTTTCCAGATATAGCGAACCAGTCCCTCCGCCTGCTCATCTTCTCGCCCAACGTCGGAAATCACGAGATGGTAAGTCCTACTGCTGCGTCCCACCCGTACAATCTCGGCGGGGGCAGGGCAACTGGTCAGCCGCGTAAATTTGTTTTCTAAACCGATGAAGAAAACAAACCCAGCTCGCTGAAGCGTTGTGCTGATAAAACAATTCTGAGGGTTTCAAATTTTGCTAGCCTTAGAGGAGGGTTGTTATTTTCAAAATGAGATGGGTAGTTGTTCCAGGACAAGTGACGTATCTTTGGGAATTTCTTCTTCGTCTCCTTCAAGATAAAGAATACTGTCCGAAATTTATCAAATGGATCGATCAGCCGAAGGTGGGAGATTCATTTTCTTGTTTAAAGTAAATTCCAGGGGATTTTCAAGCTAGTAGATTCGAAGGCTGTTTCTCGATTGTGGGGAATGCATAAGAACAAGCCGGGGATGAACTATGAGACCATGGGACGGGCATTGAGGTGATTCTATTTTGTTGGAGATAAAAAAATTAACAGATATTATTATCAAAGGGGGATTCTGCAGAAGGTCGACGGTCAGAGACTCGTCTATCAGTTCGTCGATGTCCCCAAGGAGGCATTCCAGGTACTTCATGATGAAGCCATAAAAAAGAACATTCAGGACTCTCCATTTGATTCTGGAACTGATTCCGCCTGTTCTGATGTTTGTGAGGATCCCGAATCTCCAGCCAGTGGAGCTCCTTTGACGACAGCCAAATCTCCCGCCCCCGTGGTTGGAACCTGTGCTTAAAAGCTTTAATCCGAGCAGGATCTCCGCTCTCTGTGATGCTTTCGGCGACAGTCTCATTCGACATATCCCCAGTACAATCTAGCCATCCCTAGTCTGACTGTTCGCCTCCCTTCTTAGGCTAGTAGCTCCCTAATACGGTACTTAATCCTGTTGTGCAATGGCCTTAATAACTATCACCGCCTTATTTATCCTCTTCAGTAGGACCCATGGTCCGTTTTTCCTTCTTCTATGGTGTTGTGCAATGCTTTTCTATTCAATGAATCTCTTTTATTAGAAAATAAAAACTTCAATAGACATGCTTTCCCCTCATTGAGGGGAACCAAAAATTACGGCCTCATTGAAAGCTGCAACTAACCAGAGGCCAGCGCAGGATCAGTCGCAAGTATCTGCTGTTGTTGGACCGGCTCGATGAGACGTTCCTAAAACAGAGATAGATTCGAGACCTACATCTAGTGCGGAAATTACCAACAGCATTAAAAAAAGGGGAGCCCTTTCGGCTAACGGTCGAGATTGTATGGGTTAGAAGGAAGTTAACAATTTATTACCATTGTTTGGCAAATATGGTAAAATATATATCAGTTTGATGAAGCTTGGCGACCTGCATATCTTGTAACCGGACTGGAGACTCGTCTCGAAGAAAGAGGTACCGTAGGGTCGTGTTACTCCAGTTTTTGTTGAGAAGTAATAAAAAAACGGTTATGATATTGGCCGAACTGAAAGTTATTATAAAGAAAAGAAATGAACCCACAAGGCTACCCATGCCTCCAGGATGGCAGCTATGACTTGTCCTTCGAAAGAAAAAAAATCGTATATCAAGAAACAGAAAATAGTAATAATCGAGGCAATAAGAACGAAAAAAGAGATAACTACCGTCATTATCACGATTTGCTTAAAGATGGAACGAAGAGGAAAAAGACATACCTTCATGACTTTGAGATTCTCTGTCACCTGATATCTCATCGATAAAGTATACACCCCCCTCGAATGGTACTGTGTGTTCAGGTCGAGCAACTTCCTTTTATTATATCGATAGAAGATTACAAAACTGCCACATCCGACGATAATGACAACTAACAAAGCGATGCAGTATTTGAAGTCTATGTTCCCTGAAACTATGTCAGTTCGATTTCCTTGAAAAACTTGAAAAATACTTGAATCAACTCACCACTGGTTATTGTATAGGCAGAAAAAGAACAGTAGAGGAGGGAGAAGCCATAAATGACATATGGGATCCAAGGTCTTTTTCTTTTTTCATAATCAGCTGCCCATAGAGTAGCACATGCCCTTTCAATTAACATGGCAGGAATTATACTGGCGTATTGAGCGGTGAACATAATACGGAAGATACAGACGATAAGAAGGAAATAGTCCTCAGGCAGAGAGCCTAAACATCCATTGTGAACTATACAAACTACAAAAAAATACAACTTGCCTGTTTGATGGAGGAACTCGAGTTGAAAAGACATTGTAAAGAAACGGGTGATGATAGTGATATAATAAGAACCGAAAAAAAGTTGAACAAGACGGATAATATTTAAATGATAAAGTGGAAAACGAGGGACGACGACGATGATGGTCCAGAAGAAACAAAAGGAAAGAAAAAGATTGAAAATTTCGATGGAGAAGATGGCGTAGAAGAGGGCTGGAGATTGGATGATCGTAAACGGCTTAATCAATACGACCACGAATAAATGGAAGGTCTCGTTATTGAGCACCAGCTGGTAGTTGGTTAACATCATCTGAAAGGGATTCTTTTAAATAAAACAAGTGTAGTCATTAGGACAATTGAAGAAGGTTCAAGGAACAAAAAGTTCAAGGAATCTCTCATTCATAAAGGAATAGAGTAATTGAATCAGACCGTGTACTTGGGAATAAGCATGTTCTCAGACATTATCACCGTGCTCACTAACTTTTGAAAGGTTTTAGATGATCACCCCCCTCCGCGTGAAATTAAAACAGCTGAAATATTAAAGTGAAATAATCATAAACTACACTAATATTCTATAAAACGGAGATTGAAAATATACTTTGAAACACGTCAATAGACGGATCAATGGATTTGTAAGTAGGTATATAAAGAAGAGTTCCAAAGAGAAAGATCAATAAAGTTATTTTCTTGCAGCGAAGGGACACTAAAGCTACAGAAATCAAAGAACATCAAGAACACATCGAATAAGCTGCCATCCCAGGTTATAAACACACGACAAAAAATAAGAAGATGATTTTTTTGGACTTTTCGCTCACCACCTCATAAACTCATAAGTACAGTTTAAAAAAATGAAAAAAAAAATAAAAATGGCTGAAGAAGAATGAAGAAGCGTCATAAAATCTCAAATTTAAGTTTTCTGAATTCAATGGTGATAGTTCAATTCCATGAAAAGATGACACGATCGATCAAAAAGGAGGATACTATTATAATTATGAAAAACACGAACACATACTACATGTCTGAGAATGACGAGCGGCCGTATGCTCTCATCTCTTTCCTATCCTAACCTTCTGTTAGTGACTATATAAATATTCAAGCCTCTATGTGCTTGAAAGAACTTAATGTGGGACAGATATCATAGGACTTACTAAACTCATTTGTTGATGAACGATATGGTCTACAAGGCTATATAACCTTGTGGTCCACAGCCTATAACTTATAATCAAAACAATATTTCAAATTTTGCATATTTTTGACCTTGCCACCGATGTGCTATTCGATGATAACACTGGGACAGAACTGTTAATTTCAGAGTTATATATTTTTGAAATAATTTTTTATAATAAAAAATTTAACTAATTTTTTCGTTTTCATTCTCATATTCGGGTTTTACTCTATTGAGATGCCCGGAAGTTTCTGTCGATGGGGACTGTTGTTTTTTAATTAGTGAGTCTATTTCTTGACTGTACATTACAATTTGCGCCCGATTGTTCAAATGTGCATTTATATGTGCGACAGTTCTTTATTTGACTTTTTTAGGGCGAATTGTATATCACATACTGCACATACTTGTATATCACATACTGTATACTGTATGTTCTATCACGTACCTATTTTTGTTTTAATTTAATTTTACTTTTTTTCCCTTTTTTAAAAAGGCAAACCCCAATATATGCTGTACGACACAAAAAAAACCTGATAAAACTGCGAAAAAAAGGAAAAAAATTTAAAAGAAAATAAGTAATACAGTATACAGTATGTGATATACAAGTATGTGTAGTATGTGCAGTATGTGATATACAATTTGCCCTTTTTTAGTCTATTGTATATTGCATTATTTATTTTCTTTTATTTTTTGGAGTATATCTAGGGGATTATCTTTCTAAAGAAATATGTATAAGTATGTGATATTCAAAATGCTCGGTGTTCGTCGTTTTCAACAATGTCTATACTGATTTGTCAATGTAAATAAAATGTCAGCAAGATTACGGCTTTTACTTTTCTAATGTGTTTTTCTATGGAAAATCTATCATTCTTTTGTTTCAGCAATGAAGGAATACTTGAGTGTATCTACTAATACCCAACCGAGTTATTCTATAGATGATACGGGTATGGAATTTATAATTAACAAGTATGAAGTAGACCACGACGGGTTGTATGTGTTTTATCCTGATGATAATAATGATAATAATGATGCTTATTCCGATATTGATGCTCCGATAGTTTGTCCAGCATGGGATGATGAAGTGAGCTTTGTATTTTACTGTAATTTTGAGGATGACAATATCATTGAAGATGACAAATACACGGAAGCTCTAGATTTACCAGAACCTCTTTTATTCCCTAATCCTAGTACCATAGAAGTTTGTTTTTAAAATAATTTTTTTAATGTTTTTTTTGTTAGGCTGATTTACAAGCCCTTATAATTGGTGTACTTATGGCAAAAATTGATTATGTTGAGGAAGGAATTGACGCAAATGAGTTCGATATCTTACTGAAGTATGATCTGACCATTTTTTAATTATTATATTTATAGGGAAGTAACAGGAAGAAGGGAAGGATTCCCTGATAATAGCATACATCTTAATTTCCTTGGATTATTCTTAAATTTAACGAAGGAAGAAGCAATGAAAATGGAGAAAGACAAGGTGATTTGATTCCATATGGTTATGGTATATGTTTTTCAGGCTAATATTCTTCAGCATTCCATTTTCAAATCCATACTCTCGTATAGTGTTGTTGGTGGAACCTTCAAGTAAAAACTTACGGGTTCAATTCTTATTTAGATTGAAACTTCCTGACCAGCTGAATGGATTATATCTCGTTATGCAACAGAGTGGATTTAACAAAATACGTCGTCGAGAAAAAGCTGAAAATGTGAAAATACAGAAATTATTGGATCCTGAAGTTAGACGGCGTTGTATGATTGTAAGTTTCGTTTGATATATACAGCTTAATGTTACAGAGTCACAATATGTTGGTTGAGTTAATTGTTCACGCAGCTAATAAAAAGGCTAAGAGAGAGGTATGCGCCATTGGTTATTTGTATCTTGTTAGGTAAGATGGGCGTGGATTCGAGATGAGTATAAAGAAATGTTAACTGTCGAAAATCAATTGTATGCTAGATATAACAAGATTTTGAATTTGGAAAAAATTAAACGAGAAATCGGAGTTGATCTAAATGAAAACGTGTGTTGTGTTAATTTGTGGATGTCATTATGAATTTATTTAGTCTACAAGGTCTCTTTTTGGACGTGGTACTATTTCGAAAGCTCTATCGGAAGGTATTTATCAAAAGCTTTCATGGAGGAATGATGAAAAGTGGGGCATAGTTTTATGGCTTGACGGAGATTACAATGATTATCAAAAATTTAGTACGTTGAACGAGTTTTTATTTTTTTTTCAGCTTATAGTAGGGAAGATTTCAAAATGGTTCATGAATTGATTGAATCTCGTGACATAAAAAATAGAATTGAAGACTCAAGGAAAAAGGATTCAGATTGGAAGAAAAAGATACGCGTTAGTCTTCTAATGATCGTTTAATGTTTTATTGCTAGGATCAAGAACAAGAAGAGAGAAGAAAGACATTTAAACCTATCCAATTTGACTCGAACAATGTATTTGTTCCATCTATAGAGGAACAGCACCCAAAATGTGATCAGACAGTATCAAAACCTTTTTTTGAAACTATACAAGTAAGTTGGTATTTATTTTTGTACACTTAATATATTTCAGAATAATCGTGGTCCAAAGATAGAAACTGTTATAATCGGTAACATTTTTGAAAAGAATGATGTAAAGGTTAGCCATTTTTTTAATATTTTCATTAACATTTAGGTGAAGAGAGAGACGGATAAGCCTTTTACATTTGGTAATCCTAACATGACCGATGATGAAGAATTATCTGCTGCTGAAGAAGAACCTGTAAGAAGGGTAGCATGTTTTACTGATGATGAAGAAGAGGTGTTACCATCTAGAGAAGTAGAGATGAAAAAAGCTAATGTGAACCCGAGGTTTATTCACATTACGTTGTTGTATTTTTTTATTTTAGAAGTTCTGCAAAGCCTGTAATATCACCTGCACCATCTATAGCTACTTTTACTTCTGCTATACATGCTGACACTGCTAATCCCACTTGTAATGATTGGGAGGAACCTACAAATAGTCTTTTGCTTACAAAGTTTTCTGAAAATGGTCGCACTGCTATGGCTTCTAATCAGAAGCATTTTAAACAAGGCGTTCGCACTTTAAACAAATCTATCAATCAGGTTATTTGCTTTCTTGATTGACTTGTATTTTAGCCAATTCCTTCTTCAATAAAGCAACCGTTACAACCAGCTTTTGCACATCAACAAACTAATTCTATTTCCAGCAGTAAAGGTAATCGATCTCTGTAGGTTTTTTTATATCATTCTATTTATGTGGATCTTAGGTTTATTAATGCACATTTTGATTCATTGAATGATATTAACCATGAAGCGGATAACTTGAATTATGATTCGGAACAATTATTGGTGAATATTTGATTTTCTAGCTATTTGATTTAGGAGCCAACATCACTTTCTCATAGAGCTTTATTCATTAACTTCCTAAATATACATGTTTTTACTCATCGACATATTGATGGAGCACCAAAGCGCTATGTGGGTTTGTTACAGCTAATTTATTGTTAGTGGTCAAAAATCCGGGACTCTCTTGCTCGCCCGTTAAATAGACCAGAATATCTGTTTGGAAGGAATTGGATTTCACAGATTCAAACAAAATTGCCGAGATTACAAATAATTCCAGTGAAAGATGATGTAGGCTATTTTTGACATTTAATCATAATTTCAGTATTTATTTGAATATGATGATAGAATTGAAAATAACAAATCTGTGACTCCATGAACTATGTAATATTAACTGCATTTTTTAGATTTTCTTTCTCATATGTTTTACAAATAAAGTTGTTTGTTTGTTGTTTTCCTTAAAGCGGTTGCCTGATGTCCAAGTTGTAGGTCAAAATCGTGTGGATAACGAATTTGTTGCTCTGCCACACGCGTCCATTCAACCTACTTGTAGTGGAAAATTTTCGATAAAATTTGACGATGACAGTATATGGTTTTACTGTAATACTTGCAAAAATAGAAAGTTGATTCATAACAGATTGAATGTTATTGACCCGGCTCGTTCTGAAAAGGGTACTTTTTTTCAACATTGGATTCAATCGGAAAAATAACAAGAAAAATTGGATTGCGAGATGTCGTCTGTCTTCTTTGGTGCGTTGCCCGCGACCTTCGTCCCGCAAGATTGGAAGAAATCGTTAGGATGACCATCGAAAAAAATACAAACGTTGACTGGTAGTGCTTCATCTTTTTTCTTCTATTTTTTGCTTGTTTTAGGTATAACTTTATAAGAGGAGAGATGGCGAAAGCATTAGACAGGGCATCAGTATTGGGAGGACCAGGAGAAGAAGTGGAGATAGATGAGAATTTTCTCAAAGCATTGGCCGTCTTCAAGCAGGGAATTTCGTGCCTGGAAATAGACGAAATAACTATCTTGCAAGAGCTGCCGGTGAGCTATATTTTTGCTATACAATCAATTTAGATCCATCGATCCTTGGCATTTATTGTCGAACAACAAAGGAAACTCAATCTCAGCCAGCTCGGCTATAATCATGTAACAGTGAATCATACCGTAAATTTCGTTAATCCTATAAATGGGGCCAGCACGCAAGGAATTGAGCGTCAATGGCGTATATTAAAAATGGACCAGCTGAGGCTTTCTCCCGGGGTTACTCCTAGAACTATTGTTGACCAGCTGGCGAAATTTTGGTGGTTCACTTGTAACGGTCGCCTTAAATGTGATGATTCATTCCTACGAGGCTTGAATATTTATATAGTTACTAACACATCAGAGGATTAGGATAGGAAAGAGAGAGGAGGACACGGCCGATCGTCATGCCAGTCCTTCGGCGACTGCCTCGCACTTTGGGCGGGGCTGCACTTAGGTTATGAGGAGAGTACTAGTCCTCCGAAAATGGTCATTTTTTGGTCGAGCTTTTCTCCCTCTTCTTGTACTTCTTGAACAAGAAGCATAAGCCATAGTAGAAGATCAAAATTTGTCATTCATCTACGTTCTTCTCGCATCTACTGTACCATCAAATCAATCGAAAGAAGTTACAAGAATGGCCTATTTGAAAATTCCGTAGAAATCTGATTTTTTATCATTTATTACATTTTATAACCATATGGTAGAGTCGTGAAATCGGCGAAATATATCAGCTTATCCATTACAGGATCCATAGTCTTCTCGATTCAATCGATCTCCATTCTTCCAAGTTTTTTCTTAATACCCATTCGATGTAACTTTATTGAAGTAGACGGTAAATTAGCTACAAGAGATCGTACTTGCTGTTCCATAGCTATAAAATATTATAACAATATAAATATATTTAACTTACATTTAAAATTAATTTGATTTGTAGTAGCACATGTGATAGTCAATCCTTTTGCTTTTACAGCATATTCCAAATTCCCACGTTCATCAGACATTTCCAATGCATAACTTTTAGGTGCATTCGAAACAAAGCGAACAACTTTCCACCCTTCTGGATTTTCATCCACAAGTTTTCCTAAAATATTATCTCTCCACTGAGACAAGAGATGTTGATCCTTCTTACAGACAAAGTGGATACAATCAGTATCAACATACGTAATGTTTTGATGACCAATGGTTTGAGACAGCTCGTGAAGAAATCTCCAGTGATAATTCCTAGCATATGCAGTAGTGAAGATTGAAATCATAACTGAAAATTAGATAAATTCTGATTAAATACTCACCATTACTATATTTAGGTTGTACAATGTACTCATCTAAAGATTTATAATTAACCATGGCAGTCTCAGAAAGCTCTCCAATAACATGATCGCTAAGTAACTTCACATTCTGATCAAGTATTGTTTTCATATATTCCTCAGACTCATACTCCATGAATTTAACTGGCGATCGACCAAGTGTTAAACCAAACCTCCCCCATGAACTATTTAACAGCATCTTTGAAATAAATTTTTTTGATGAATTTGGTTTTATATTTTCTGGGTTTAATTCAATACCTGTTTGACACTTCACAAGATTGAGATATTCCTGCTTTTCTTGCTCCGTCATATTCTTCTTTGGCCATCCACATGATTCCTGCTTAATTTTGTAAAAGTCCTTGTTGAATTGTGTAAACAGCCCTCCATTTTCAAATTTTTCAAAATGCCAAAGATGCGAGAAGAACGTAGATGAATGACAAATTTTGATCTTCTACTATGGCTTATGCTTCTTGTTCAAGAAGTACAAGAAGAGGGAGAAAAGCTGTCTTCTCAATTTAGAAGATGTTTAAATTTGTTTTCCATTTATTATTGTTTGTTTGTACATAAAAATTCAACTAAATTATTGTTTTATAAACTTGGCAAGGAGAGGGGAAAGGGTTTGGGTCGGGATTTTAACATTTTTTAATAATTTTGAAATTTATTTATTTTGTATTATATTTATGTATTTTCTAGTAGTTTAGTATTAGTACGTAGTTTCCCGTTTAAGATATAATTGTTTTTTATATAAACAACATTAGTTAGTCTTGTTGTCGCTCGACCAAAAAATGACCATTTTCGGAGGACTAGTACTCTCCTGTTATGATTACAATGTGTTGAGGCGTATCTACTGAATTCTATACAATAATAATGACAAGTTATATTGAGGCTTACAATAGTTAAATTTTTCTTTAATAGGTTAGATTCGATTTTTAACCTCCCAAGTTCGATTTTCGAACTCGAATTTGATTATTTCAACCCGAACTCGAACTTCGAAAAAGCTCTAACCCCTGGTATATATATGCGTTAAATAGACTACATATTTTTATTTTCAATCTTAAGATTCCACAATTACCCTAATTTTCGTTGTATAAGAATGTTCTTATACATGAGAAAATAATCCGTATGTATAAGAATATATAGGTTGACAAACGTCCTTTGTTTAGCATTGGATATATTAACTCCAACTTTATTTAAGCATTATCAACTATACCAATTGTTTAAAAACTTAAAACAAGAGCAACTACCATTCGCAATAAACAGTAACAATATAAGCACAGTTCTTATACACGAACTGTACTTATACAACGGAAATTAGGGTATTCTTAAAGTCAAGCAACTAACAAAAACGGCTTACTATTAGAATTAATTTACTGTTGGGCTCCTTTTTTATGCCCTGTCATGCTTTTATCAGACAACAGCGGCTGTAATCACCGCTCCAACGCCGTTGTGAATTGTTCTCCCCTCCCATTCTTGTCATTTTCGATGTTGTTCTTTCTGCTCATAGTACCCTTAATATTCATTTTTGTCATCATTTCCGCGAAAGTCATTTTCTTGTCGTTTTATGGTAGATTTCAGTGAAAGATAAGTATTGTAAAAAGTAAAACTCTCCTGAAAGTTGTATAAACTTCCATGCATGACTGTTCCGGCCGTCAGTCTCATTTGCAAGTCCGTGTTCCGATTCTCCTATCCTCCATAGCTAAATTTATTTACCTACTTTCCATTCCAGCTGTTGACTTTTCACCGGTCAGTCGATAAGGAAATCTTCCAAAGACGTTCCTCTGCTGCTTTCGATTCTTCTATTAATTATTGGAGAAATGTTGAGCCATAAAAAGTTATTGAAAAGGACAAAGAACTCAGTCCACATGTCCGTTACGCAACTTATCACCACATTCCCATAGATAAGAATGTAACAAAATTTGTTGTAGAATGAGATGAAGAAGTTCCAGGAAGATTCTCTTTGTTAGCATACATTTCTTATTTTTTCGTAAATATTTCGACATTCTGTTTGCTTTATTGTGCCTAATCATTTTTCATTTCCATCTCAATTTTTCAGTTCAGAATGAACTCAACCAGCATAGCCCTGGGTATAGAATACATATCGACAGCCTTGTCTCTTATTTGTCTCCCTATCAACATAATATTCGTCTATGTAGTATTCCAAGAAAGGTAGGTCTATCCAGGAACACTGGATTACTAAGAAAATGAGACGATAAGACTTGTTTATTCTTCTAGGCACCATTCCCCGTTCAATACGCCCTTCTTTCGTCTATGTATTCATCTATCCGTAGCTGATATCCTCTGCTGCATTTTCATCACTCTTTTCTTCAAATTCCCCATGTTCGGCATCTTTCCCGCTAGTTTTTATAAGGAAAATTGGTCGGTTGTGCCGTTGGTCGGAATGAATTATTTGGGCCATGCTCAAGCAATCGGTATAATTTTTATCGCTGTCAATAGGTAAGAGGATGATTTGGAAGAAAACTGTCTATAGATTCACAGCTGTTCATTTTCCTATCAGACACAAACAGAATTGGTGGACAAAGAAGGTAACTCCCGTTCGAAAAAATCTTATCCTTCAGGTGACGACCACTCTTCTGATTCTTCAATGGGCGATTCCGATACTCTTCATCCTCCCTCTTTTCTTTACTCATTTCACTTTCACTTTCCTCCATAGCTCTGTCATTTTCACGGCGACCGACATGAACTTTCACCGAGTGAGTTCAAAGAGATACAGTAGCTACTATCTGTAACTGTTTACGTCATCTAGGTGCACATCTCTACCAATCCTGTTCAGATTTATTTTCTCGGACTTGCCCTCCTTGACGGTGTCGTCATTAATATCATCGTCTCCGTTCTCTACATAGCTATCTTCATTCGGTAAATGACTGATTTGACTGGACAAGTTCAGGGTACAAACACGGGTCAACGTAAAAAATCCGGGGGAGGTAGCAATGCGATTAGCGCTGTCTGCCTTCGTCATCTTCGTCAGCTATCTCTGTTTAGGGGTAAGTCGTTTACGAATAAAGGGACAGTCTTTACGTCACTTTCCCGTTCCTTTAATCCCTTCCCTGACCCCGAATCGTCATTGCTTGTTGGTCTTCACAATCGGATTATTTCAGATTTTTTCGGTCCTTTCCGCCATCAGTCCACCGCCTGATGCCTGGATGTATCGGACTCTTTGGTTCGTCGTCAATGACGTTCTTTGCGCCTCGAATGCTCCTGTTTTGTTGATGTTGAACAAACCCATCCGTAGTGTTTTCCTCAAAAGAATCGGAATTAATGCCAAGAGTTTTCAAAACAAGAATAGCCTTCTTCAACACGTGTAATTCGCATAACTTACGAGAACAATCGATCTCCCTTTCATACTGTTAAAATATTGGTGCTGAAAATAAAGACAGACTGGCACGGTTTATCAGGATGGAACACGCAGCCAAATAGTCTCGAACGGAATCCGAATACCACCACGCGTCTTATAAAATGGTCCATTTGCGTATTTCAATGAAAATCCATATCTAAAGAATATAGTCAGAGGATGAAAGCCTACTTGACGAGCATATGAGAGTGGAGAGTGAATTGAGAGGCGATTTTGTCTCCCTTATCCAATTTCGAATGCATGTATTCGAGAATGGAAGGCTTCAATTCGACTCGTCCCTCAGGTACAGTATCTCCCGTATGAGCTGCCCAAACGAGAACGGACCGACTGATAGTTCTGAAATTATGTACTCTCCCCTTTTACGGTTGATGACATCAAATCTATTGATCTTTAAAAAATAAGAAATTTGCTGTTTCGATAGAATGATCTGTGATTTCGAAAGTACTTTTCAGTGATTCAAACGTCACGTATCAACGGTCATAATTCCGTTTATGTGGGTCGAAACCAGAACTCTTACAACGATATCACCAAAAACAAAACGATGAAATGATCATTCAAGTTTGATCAAAAGAAAGAAAAAGCACCGATTGGAATGATTCTTCTATGAATATTGAAAAGAAAGACTATTGTAGTCAGGAAAATAGTTGTTTACTCACTCGTTCATGGCTTTTACGACTCTCTCGTCGAAGGTCTTCAAATCGAATCCTCTTACTTTCATCAACCCAGTAAGGGGAGCTTCAAAATGTCCATCTGGACATGTCGGTGAGCTAACTGGACGCATAGGAGTTGCCATTTCTGAAAGAAAAACATTGATTAAAGGATGACTGCTTTGACAAAGGGCAAAAATGCTTTGAAATGGGGTGTTTCGAATATTGGTTAAAAATAATAACTGATAGTTAGATATGTATAATACAAAAAAGAAACAAGTATCTTTACAGGGACAGGACGGTACGTCAAATGGTCGGGTGTCATAAATCAGCTGCAGAAATGGCGTGTACCGAAGACAGCGACTACTGACTGAAACTGACCTTGGCGATAGAGGCCATTCAAGAGCACATAATCCGTTTAGGGTTAAAAAGTGAGTGCGAAAATATCGATGGAAAAAATATCTTTTTCTGAATGAAGAATGAATAAAAAATTTCAAAATTGATTCGAATACTGTAAGCGCGCGAAAAATATAAAGTTGCAATTTTAGATTTTTCTATTCCTACATTATGCTGTTATTTTAACCGCTTAATGCCAAGTTTTTATTTCGTTTACTGACTCTGAGTTGACAAGATATTGAATCACTTCATTATCACTGTAAATTTGAAATCGTTTAGGCTTTGACAACTATTGCGCAATAGCGATGTCGGCACAGAAAAAAAGGAAATCCGATATACATGTTTGTCAATTTTATTCAGTTATCCAGTTAATTTAGACTGATCAAATGCTTGATGCGAAAAAAGAGAAATGGTACACGGAAGATGAGGTAATTTGGTGATGAAAACTTAGCAATAATAAATTTTTTTGTTATATCATAGCGATTTTATGAAAGACATGGTTTCAACTTTCCTTTTATAAGCAATAAGAATTGTGAAAAATTAACATTAAAAAAATAAACCAGTGTCTTGAAAAGAAATGTGTTTAAAAAAAATTTAAAAATCGAGCCTTTAAGCTATTCTTTTCGTTGTATATCTTCTAGTTAGTAATGGTCGGAACTTATTTAGTTTGAAACAAATTTTTTTTATTGAATCGCGCTGCATTATTACCTCCATTCGTTTTTATAGTTTTTTTTTCAGAAAGTTAGAATGTTGAACCAACCACTTAATGAGCAGAAAGATAACTCAGGGCGTAGAAGCAGTTTCATTGGTGCCTTAAAAAGGATGGTCAGTGGGCCGTCTATGAAAGTAAGTTTGCACTTTTTTCTTCTAATTATAAAGATATATGAAAACTGTAACGGTGATTTCATAAAGAGTAAAATTGCCGTACGTGGCTTCACATGTATTTTCCGATATACGGAGGTTTTTTGATTTTTTTTTAGTGATACACTAATGAACCTAAAATATTTCGCGTTTTTAGATTGGCTTTTTTTCAACTATTTACAGATTTTGATTTTCAAATATATAACCATTTTTTTAGGATAAAAGTCGTCATTCTAACAAGTTTTCCGCAGCACAGCTGCCTCCTCATCCGAGTAATTTAACAGAAAATGATAATTCATTTGCTTCTGAAACGGTATGCATGATAGATAATGACATTTTGTTTCTTTCAGAGTCAAGATTCAGTTCAACTTTCTACCGAAAAGCTTGCAAATAATTATACTCTTAGACAGTTTGTACAAAAGGGAGAAGCTGCTCTCGATAAAAGTTTCGCACCTGTGGGTTATTTTTTTTTATAAATTTTGATTAAACCTAATTTGTAGTCTGATATTAGTACCTCTAGTGGCATATCTGATACAACAGCCAGCTCTATCAGTGTGTTTTCTGGAATAGTTACCCCGTCGCGTATATTTCGGAGAGAAACAACACGACGTCCTAGTGTGCGCAGTATGCCTGATGCTTCAAATCTTATCGCTGGAGTTTCACTTACGTTTGTTTAAGTAATATTCTTCAATATTGTTTAGAGGTCGTAGAAGCGTTTCAGTTTCTTCAGACCTTGTCGGTTCACCGTGTTCAAGAGGAAGATTCTCTATGCGTCTTTTTAAAACAGCAAAAGATTGTGAGAAGATTCCCGAATCAAACGAGGTTAGTTAAGAAAATATGTTAAAATTTACTTTAGTTCAAATCTCGTTTTATCGAGTCGTTTGTAAACAATAAATTGTACCACGGTGTAGACAAGATTGAAAGTATGGGCAAAACATCTTCAGCCTCAAAAGTTAAACATGATATATCAATATCTGATCAAATAAAGAGCGTTAATAATATTCTAGACGGTATTATTTCAGAAATGTAGCAGTATAAATTATGCAGATCAAAGTCCATACAATACCCCGAAAAATAGTTCTGCCGGCCCTAAATCTTCACCAGGTTCTTCAGGTTTGCAAAAAAGAATGTCTAATGCTTTCAATATACTTCGATGTAGGTAGATTTTACATTAGATTATTTTGTGTTTTGTTATTAATGTAATTAAACGGTTACAGTTAAAACCAGTCCATCTCCAGGAAGGGGAATAAATCGTGTTCAGCGGGCAAAGACGGAGAATCCTAAAAAAGATCATCGCATTCGTAAGAGGACGGATCAGAATAATAGAAGATCCTCACTAGTGCATAACCCCGGATTTCACAATATGAATACGTCGCTTATTGAGGCAACGCTTACTGAGCAAGCATTGCAAAAGGAAAGAGGTTAGCACTTTGTTAGCATTAAAAAAAATAATTTTAGAGGAAGCGGAGTTGTTTCGGAAGCAAACTGTAGTTGCTTCTATACCCATTCCTCAGTTGTTGGATACTGAACAATTTGATGCCATCATTGTCGATGTTCTAGATGGACTTCCAGCATCAAAAATTGCAAAAACTATTCTTGATTATTACTCGGCGACGCAGGATATTTACAATTTGTGCAAGGAGGATGATGAAAAATCGCAAATTATTTATTGCAAAGACGATAAGCCAGGTTGGTAATTTTTATTGCAGTTAAAATTGATTTTTAGCTCTTGTATGCGTAAAACTTGAATCATCAACTAATAAACCGTTAGAAGTGCGAGTTCGGGTTGGAGTAGGTAGTGGGCTCAGGGAAGTTTGGAACCTAAAAGGGATAAAACGTGTATTGGCTTATCCTATGTTCTGCTTCAATGACGAAGATTATAATAACAAAGAGAAATGTATAGATCAATTTTTTACAATGGTTCTTCATGCCTTGGATTGGAATAATTCAATCGATGAGGTTTTTAATTTTGTTTATTTTGTAACATGATCACAGGTAGAATTTGTTATGCTGAGTACTTATTCTGAAGAACATCTAAGGCTGTTGACTGAGCAATATCATCTTTATAAAACGAAATTACCATCTCCTTGTGTATCACCCAAAACCGACTTCACGGAAATGAGGCATGAGAGCCCATAAATGTAGCTTCATGGTTTTGCTTTTAATTAGTTTCAATAATCGTTTACTCTTTGCTGTTTATAATAAACTCATTTAGAGCTTGAGTTATTTATGTTTACAACTCAACTTCATTATTATCATTTATAAAGAATTTCTTTACTGATGGCTTCACGTTTTTAGTGTTGGGCATCGTCTAAGAATTTCATATTGACACTCCAAAATTGCCGCAGTAAAAGGGAATTGTCAATGAAGGCAAGAAGAGGAAAAAAATTATAGCTCTTTTGTTAGCTTGGCGAACTTCTATGCATTGTGAAGCATATCGTAACCAAAGCAAAGTTCTTTCTTAGTTTGTTCTACAGCATGGTAAAGAGCAGAATAATCTATGAGAACGTTCTTCATAACTAAAAATGCAAACTTTAAAAGAGACTAACACACAGGACGATCTGGTGT
The DNA here is from genome assembly GCA_932521415.1 of Oscheius sp. DF5120. Classification (NCBI taxonomy): domain Eukaryota; kingdom Metazoa; phylum Nematoda; class Chromadorea; order Rhabditida; family Rhabditidae; genus Oscheius; species Oscheius sp. DF5120. Next base: position 2,345,838 of record OW051463.1, read on the forward strand.
TTGTTACCAACGAGAAACATAAGTCACTGAATCTTTTTTGTCGTCGGCTGTCCACAAATTGTCACGAATTCCTGGGATTAGAAGTTCTAACAAAATAACCCACTTAGGAGCATTGTGTACTGACCCTGGAGGGTAATAGTAGTAGGAATGGGTGTATATAAGCTTGACTACAGGTTGACATCTTTGTCTAGCCTGTCTTTCCCACCCTAATTGACAACGTTCTGTTTCCTCAGCAGTCTCCCTAACGGAATACAAGTTAGTTCAAAAGTTTCTGCTTATTCTTTTTTTTGCACTGCATTTCGTTCTCTGTGCTTTCGTGATTGTAAAATAAATAAACACAAAAAATTAATAGAAAAATAATATTTATTCCGTTAACTATTCAGCGACGAATCAGAATTTCGCCGGTCAAATTCACACACTAATCTAGACTGTAACAGACAAACAGGCACACCCCCCCCCCCCCCCAACTAGTAGGGTAGGGGGTCAATGGGTCCTGCAAAGCGTGCATTAAAAAATTAGACCGAGAGATTAACCTTTAAGATTTTTATATACCTTGAAAATGGACTATAAACGAGTACACTTTGCCGAAGTGGTAGAAACTTATGAAATGTATGTTTTTTTTTCATTTTTTCAGTTAATTTCAGTTCTAATACATCAGTGTCTCCTAGCTTAACATCCAAATTAAATCACAATGTTCCACGTAGTTGTTTAAAAAAATCTACAAAAATTCACGATAGTTGTAAATTGCTTTGTTTCAATCCAAAAAATGATGCATTGCCGACAGAAACGTAAGTCAATATTTTTCAATTCCTATTTATGAAGTGAACGAACATCTAGCCAATCTCTTGACCAATATAAAGGGATATCTATTAAGAATTTGAATATCTTAAGACCTATGGAGAACAATATCATGGAACAATTATTAGTGGATGAAAAGAAATCTGAAAACCAAAATTCTACAAGTTCAAGTTTAGTACCAATTCCAGAGGATTTTTGGCAAAATTCTTCATACTACCGACGTAACCGACGATGTCCGTACATTCATCAGATAATTCAAATGAATATGAGGATTACAAAAACTGGGGATATGAGAAAGGTACATCTTAATTTGTTTCTCCTTACTCATTTTAGAGAGTTTTTGGAACTTTAATCGTGGTGGAACTTCTGAAAGAAACAGGTCATTTTTATGCAAAATGTTTTACAAATGCGAATCTCCCCGTTCATATAGTTATTGTTCCATATGTGTTTGTCTTTTTGCTATTAATTGATTTTCTAGATTGTTTCCGAACTTCCCTCCACCACTTCTTAGTAAATGGTACACAACAATTGATTATGTTCGATGTGATTTTTATTCTGCAAATCCTATGTTTTTGGCAAGAGTCTCATTTGGACAAAAACTGCAATATGTGGGCACTGTGTCTTCATCTATTCCGCACAGGACGATTGTTTTTGGTGAATTGGATACTTCGTATTATTGTGAAACTGCACAAGTTTGTTGTTATTTTTTTTTATTAATTTCTTCAGTTACTTGCTCCTCTTAGACAAATGTATGAAGATAGAAATGAAATTTTAAGGTCTAGCCTTTATGGACAAGTAACATTTAATAGAAATGTAATTTTTTTTTCCACAACGACCTTTTTTAATAGGTTCTGAAACCTTTTCCACACGATATGGCATTTATTGATGGTTATGGATGGATCGAATGTAAGCCGGGATTGAAAGGAGTTGTACAAGATAATAACGATGAATCTTGGCTTTTAACTGAGCCATTTGTTACAACTAAAGTAATTAAGTAATTTGTTAAAAAGTTTCAGGTCGAAATAATCCACCTTGATTCTAAATTAAAATATAATTCTAAGGAGTATTTTGAGAGAATTGGAAAAGAATTTTCAAACGTACCAACGGATCGTATAGTAGATTTTTATTATGCTGATAAGTTCTTAGAGAGGTTCCTCCTTGTATCCCCGAATAAGTAAGAAAGACAATGGCCCAGCGCGTACTCCACAAGGATCAGTCAATAAAAAACAACGTCAAGAGATCTGCGAAAAGTTATTCTATCAAATCAAATCACGTCGTACAGAAACAAATATTTTTGACACGGAAATGGTTAATAAAGTTTTAATAGAATATATTATTTCAGACATTTCTTGTTGAAAAATTGGTAACAACGGCATCGCAAACTGGTAGGAAGTTAGCACAGTTATGCGATATAGTGACAAGCTATCTGCGAGATAAGAACTTATTTGATAGATTAAAGGTAAATATGAATATGAATTACTTTGTTTTCAGACATACGAGCCAGAAAATTTAGAGGATTTGCGTCTAATATTAAAATGGACTGTGGATTACTCACCAGGAGGTCGCCAAAACCTAGATGAGGCTCTTTATGACTTTGTATTTCCTTTATATGAAGTAAAATATTAATTGAGGTAAACTTTTATTTTAGGATCCCGCTGAAATGCTATAATATAGAAGAACTTACTCTTTAAATTTATGTAGTTATATTTGTTTAATCATTTTTTTCCAATAAACATTGAATTATTCTTTGTATAACAGTATTGGTCATTGTACCTTTTATATTTCTTTTACCGCACTACTGAATAAAGTTTAGTTAAGTTCTCTGAAAAATGGAACATCAAACACGGCAAGTTATAATTTTTTATGTAATTTTTTTTCAGTTCGGAAAAATTGGCGACTTCAGTTCTGGCATTAATAACATTTGGGATTTGTGGTTTGCTGATTACATTTTTATATCCTATAATTATTGGATTTCTCTCCTTATTATTAGGAAGTTTTACATTCGAGGTCTGGTTTATTTGTTTTTAAAATTTTCAGTGGTATCGAATTCATGGTCACAAACTTACACGTCATGTTCGAGCAGTTTTTGACGAAAAAAATATTCTGAATACATATAAAACTCGTGATCGTTTAGAGGGACATCTTTTCGTGGTATTTTATCTCAATTATGTATAAAATTCAGGCTGAACCACCGACTCCTAATAATCAAGACATATCCAAATCAGAAGAGGAAAAAGACAACTTCAAACATGCCCGAGACTCGGTCTGGTTTTATCAACTCTGCGTCTCTACCTCTTGTTTTTTTAAAGATATTAATGATATTTTTTTCAGCATTATGCCGAGGAATTTCAAAAGTTGGTACGTTCGAATGGTGTAAATCAATCTGAAGACTCGTCTAAGAAATCAGGAGTACCTGATTTGGTTAGTTGGATGCATAATAAAAACCCGAATGGATTTAGAACAACTTTGCTTGCTTGTCTGATGAAAAGGATGTCTGTTTTGATAGTGAATTAGATGATAACATAATTGGAAAGGAATTTTAATAAATATAAAGTTACATTTTTTCATTTAATGATAATAGTTAATTCTCTTAATTATTTATTTATATTTAAATGAAAATTACTTTGCTGGGTACCACACATTTTTTGTAAATACAGTTGGACCATTGGAAGTTTGGTGAACATCTCCAAAACGATTGGGATTTTTCTTCCAACTGACTATAAAGACGGATGGTTTGTCTAAATTATACCAATTTTTTTGAAAGTTACTTTCTTCTCCGTTTTTTTCAATGACTAATTTTGTTTGGCTAATCGGTTCCTTTGGTTCTTCCAGTAACTTTATGAGATCCTCAATATATCTTGTCGCGTATTTCAGTGTGTCAACCTGAATTAAATAACTATTTATTTTGTAGAACCTTTGACAGCTTGCGTTCTTTAGAAATAACTGGAAGTCTATTCCTCAGACAATCGAATCCTTTGTTTATGCTGAAAAATATTGACTATTTTAGTGAAATTCATACCTGTTCATCCGTTTTCTTTCTCTCTCATTCGCAGCTTTTCTTTGAATTCCATTTACTTTTGTTTTTCCTTTACTACTTTTCACTGAAAAGTTGTGAGGAAAATAAGTAGGATATGTATAGCATAGTTGATAGTCCATCTAAAACAAATGAAATGAGACGGTTTTGTAATTGAGACTATATTGGCAAAGGCATTGGGTAACGACAGATGTACCTTCCCTCGGGTTACCATGGGTTCATGTATGCCAAGAGGATTAATGACAGCCGGCAGTTTGCTAGTGACTAGGTTAAATACAAGCAAAAATATGAAATATATTAAGAGAAATCTTATACGAAACTACTGGTATATGTGCAATGAGTATCGTTGAGGTTAATGTAGAGTGAAGAAAATAGTGGTTGCGTCACAGTCGAACATGTGTACTGTAAGGATAAGACATGCAACCACTTGAGGGTCCTTTTGCCAACAGCTGCTCCTCAGAGTGAATACAGAGGTCGTGAATGTCTCATTATTGTTAATGATAATTAATATATATTTTTTTCAGATAAAAATGGACAAATCTGGACGTGATTATGTACGTGAACGAATGCCGATAGTTGGACTCGGAACTTATCAAGTCTAATTTCTTTGTTTTTTAGATTAGTTTTTAAGATTCGGGACAAAGGGATCATTTATAACATTATAGATGCTGCTCTCGAAGTTGGTTATCGTTTTATAGATACCGCTCAAGTTTATGGTGTGTCTTGTGTTATCACATAATCGTATAGGCAATGAGAGTTACATTGGTGATGCCTTAAAAAAGTTACTTCCTAAATATGGCTTGAAACGAGAAGACATTATAATTACAACAAAAATATCGCCAGCTAATCAAGGATCACAAAAAGCTGGTGTTTCAATTGACAAGTAAAGTATCTACCATTCCATCTATTTTAGATCGCTCAAGGATTTGCAAATTGATTATATCGACATTGTTATCATCCATTGGCCTGGTGTATCTAAACTCGATGTAGACTAATTTTAAAGTATTATAGAAACGTTTAGACACGAGATAAGAATAATGCTATTTTGAGACGAGAAACATGGGAGATTTTGGAGCAATATTATCGCAATCAGAAAATTTGTGCCATTGGAGTGTCAAATTACGAAATTTCTCATTTGAAAGAACTCCTTCAATATGCTACAGTCCTTCCTTGCTTGAATCAGGTTTTATCAAATATTATCAAATATTAATAGGTGGAATATCATCCATTCTTCCATCAAGAGGATCTTATTGATTTCTGCAAAAATAATGATATTCACTTCCAAGCAAGACAACTTTTCGATGTTTAATATTATTTGCAGGCGTATAGCAGTTTTGGAGGACCTGATATGAGAGAAGCCCTTTTTAAAGATCCACTTATACAACAGCTTGCAGAAAAGTATAAGAAACCTGTTCCAATAATTCTCCTAGCATGGGCTTTAATGCAAGTATGTTATTTTTTGAGGTGCGCATCTTTTAGGAATTGAGTGTACTACCTCGAAGCAGTAAAGCTGAAAGAGTTAAAGAGAATTTTTTAGCAAAAGATATAAAAATGGAATGGGATGATGTTGTTCTATTATTGAAAAACAATAAGAGAGAAAAAGCATGCTGGGATCCATCGTCAGTACTGTAAATAATCTACAGTAAGATCAGTAATTTACAATAAATAATTATTGATCTTATCTATGTCTCATTGGCATCTCTGGAAAAAAATTCATTGCTTTTTCTTTTCTTCCTCCATTGCTTTTTTTGTTTTTGCAGGTATTCGATTCATGTGCTCGTTATATAGGTTATGCAAATCGAATTCAAGAATGCAATTGTCCTGAAGGAACATATCAACAAAGCTGTTCAACCAACCTTTGTGAATACAAAGGGGATAGCTCTGCGTTTATCATTGACAAGAGGTCTGCGAACTGTCTCATTGGCATCTCTGGAAAAACATAAATAAAAAAAAAGAATTACCTGAAGATACAGATGGTAGGAAGCTGCCGAGAAGTGGGATGAGCATTTACACGAAATCTTTCAGCTTCTTTTGACCAACGACCCACATCCAACTTACCAAATCGAAGATTTGGCAATGTAAACCTAAAGCAAATATAATAACTCGCTATTATTGAATTTACTTTTCGCTGAGCTCTGCAAAAACAGGTGTAACATGCTTACAGTCAGGGCTCCATGTAGCATAAAACATAATAACCCATGTGCAACTACGATTAGTAGTCAATTGATCCTGAAAATTGCAAAGGAATTTAATCTAAACAAACATAAAGTTCTGCAGAATTAAAATATGTAATCTTTTCAGGACCATTATAAATTGGTTCTGGAGCAACAACCGTTATAACTGAAAAATAATGATTAATACAAAGCTCTTACCAATACAAAGCAGAAGGAAAATTATACCAATAAGTGGGTCGGCTCTTAAAAACAAAAAAGTATTAGCAACTTTGCTAAATAGAAAAATATTATTGACATAATGCATCCAGTTAGTTGTCTTTCTTCCTTTCCATACAATTATAACGGCAAGAAACATTAAAATCTCACGTTCTCGCTAAAAAAATATACAAAACAAGGAAAAAAAATTACCGAATCAACACCACATTCTCCGTTATAAACAAACAGCCGTTCACATATTTCAGGAACTGCTTTTACAACTAAAAACGCAACGGAAAGTAAAATATTCGAGAAATGATAGAAAGTTATTGCACGTTTGGCATCCTCCAGTACAGGAAGAAGCATCTCTGAACAATAAGTTAGTAAAAATATACTACTTCAGTAATAATTTGTCGAAACCTATAGTTTAAAATTTAAATCAAATTCAAAAATATAATTTATATAAACAACTATTATAAAGCTTGCAGCTGACTTGAAAAAGATAGATCACAATAATTACACCCCTAAACATAATAAAAACAAAGAAACAATTACAAATAGTTGTAAAAGCTCTAGGTATCACAGAAAAAATAATAAATAATAAGAATAGAAAATATAGATATAACTTACTTATTAATAGGTTTCTTTGCACTGAATAATTTACTGTCGATTGCATCGGCAAACAACCCCACAAACACAATCAGAGTACCTAATTTCTGTTGATTGGATAGTGGATGATTCATGAATACAACAGATATAATGATTGTAAACAGTTTTCTAGTCGTTGTGATAACAGAGCAGGTAAGTGGAGAGAATTCATGAATGGTTTTGAAGATAAAGTACTAAATCACTATTTGAAAAAAGAAACGATAAAGGTACCTGTCCACCACAACTGGATAAAGCCATAAGAGAAAGATCCAGAAAAACTTTAGGTTGACGTTTAACAAAAGCAATAAAAGAAAATACTTCTCCTGTTAGCACCAATCTATAAATATGATTAAACATGAAAAAAAAGAGAAACATACCCGACAAGCAGATATATAGAAGAAAAGAAATTCATATAATACATCATACTTAAAGCACTTTGCCTATAAGGCTTCTTAATTGTTTCTTGAATTGCTGTTGTTGTACCATCCATTGCAAGCGAAATGATCTAAAATATTAAAGAATAATGTAAAAGTACTTACTAGCAAAATTTCACCAAAACCATACTGTGCAGTGCCTTGTGTTTTTTTGTCCTTATATAAAAACAGCATCACACCGACAACAATACCGGATATATATATACACTTTCGTAAAGAATAGCGCTTAGCAGTAAAAAAAAATAAAAATGCCATTACGGGAATTGGCTTACAAGATTTAGCTAGAACCTTAAATAAAGGGTATTAATAATTAAACAAAACACCTGAGTCGGATAAGGCAGATATTGAAGGGCTTGATTACTGCAAATCATAGCAGCAAGGTAACTGGCAGCACATAAGCCATACATTCTTGTAGGAACAGTATCAATGTCATTTTTTGGTCTAAGTATCCAAGCAAAAATAGTGTTTGCTACACACATGAAAAGTACAAGTGCTTGAGTAAAAGTGAATTTCTCGCCATTATCATATTCTCCTTGAACTCTTAGCAATTATTGAACAAATCATGATGAAAACGACTTACATGCGCTCCTGTTGAATTCCAAAGTAAAAATAACATGCTAAAATTCCACCTCCGCAAAGAAATAGATGCCATATCTCCGATGCCAGCGACCTTCCATGAAGATGATCACTTTTTTTCTCAGGCATTCCACAAGAATTTATTTCCTATTCTGTAAATCTAAAAATAAGCTATAAGTTTAGTAAATTATTATTATATATATATATAGTGTGATATATAGAAACATTTGTTTACTCTAGTAATTATAAAAAATATGAAAACTACCACACATCTAGAAGAAAATCATAAACAAAAAGACTAAGACAGCAGTCGTGAAGAACACGTCTATGTATAATTAGCAATGGAGCGTATACCTTTAGTAAGACGATCAATGCATGGGTTGAAGCGTCCATAACGTGGGGTCTGTCAAATGATAAAAAATATAAAAAAAAAGTGAAAAGGAAAGTAAAGTATTATTTCTTCACTATTTATATTTAATGACTGGTTTAATACAAAGTACTTTCTTATGTTTCTAATAGAATAACCCTGACTAAAGACAATGACAATCACAGCAAGCAACCCTTTAACAAAAGCGACTTGACTAGTCGTGATGTTCTCTCAATTTCTTCGATCCATTCCGACGTCGATATTTACTAGTCAGTTTGACGAGATTCGCGTAACTGTTCGATGTTCGAAATTTCTTGAAAATGACCATTGATGTCGTTGAAAGATTTCCAAAAGCAACGAAAAAGAAAAGGAAAGACAAGGCCAGAACATTCCACTCTTCGGGACATTCCTTAGCCAAATACCAAAGGACGTAGCCATTATAGATTTGAAAGAACTGAAGAGTATAATAAAAAAAGGAAAAGATGACTCACATAACCGAAAAGAAGAAAAGGTAGAAGGAAGGTAAGGCCCTTGAACATAAAAGAGGTGAATCCCTCGACCGTAATGTCCATTTGGTGGCCTTGTCCGAGGGAATGAAGACGACGAAGGCATCCGGACTGATATTGGGCCTGAAAATGGCAAATAAAGAGAAGAGGGAAATACCTGTAACATTTGAACAAAACAGATGTAAGCCGCATGAAGAATAAATTGACTACGGAATGATTGGTAACATGGTCCATCCCTCCAGATGAGCATTATGCCACATAGGACAGTACTTATGTAGTGATGGAACAGCCACCATCCCTTTATTCTAAACAGAATTACTCTTTTTCTATCGACTATACTTGGATCCATTGATTATAAGAATAGTCTCCCGGATAGTAAGAGTACAATAATACCTAAAGATAATTTTAAAAAGAAGAATGATAAACAAACCATACGAGAAGAAAGAGACCGAGGGAATCAATGACCCGCCAAGGATAAAAATAAGCGACAAAAGCCCAGACAAGACAAAGGAAGGTTATCTGCCATTTGAAGTTCTCGTATTCCTGTTTATATTTGTATTTTTGTTCCGAATTCGGCAACGACAGATTTAGATTCGAACCAAGGATCAGCGATAGATAAAAACCGTTATTCTCTACAGGTAACTCTGACTGAATCATTTTCAGCTTCGACTTCCCTTCTGTCATTTTCTTCATTATCTCTGCCACTTTCTTTTTCTCCTCTTCTGTCTTCGCCTCCTTCTCCGCCCTTAACACTTCTCTACTCTCTTCCTCTTCGTTTTCCTTACCTGATTAAACTATCCCTCATCCCTCCCAGCTGTTTCATTTGTCCTTTTATGCTTTTCTGACATTGTTCTTGACTCTTCGATAATTCTTGTTGCTTATGAACATAATTATCATGTTCTTTCTGAAAGAATTTCTCTCCTTCCCTGTCTTACCTCTATCTTTTCAAATTCCGATTGGAGTTTTTTCCATTCAGCATCAAGGAACGAGACCATCCTTCTATGAAAAAGAATATCAAAAACATCGATTAAAATAGATGGATAGAATAACCCGAAGAAGTGAAGGAAAGCGAAGAAAGAAAAAAATAATTTATAAAAGTAAGCAAAAGAAATGATAATTTATGCAGATCAAAAAGAGGCAAGGTCGACAAGTACCAGTCAAAAAATAAGGCTGAGAAAATGGCAATATATACAAATTAGATGGCGGTCTCCCGCTCGAATGTTGGCAGAGAAGTGATCGTTGGAACGCCACTCCTCGAAGGGACGACTGCTTTGTTCGACCGTTGATCGACCGATTCACTCACCACGGCATCCTCGTCTTCAATGGCCGGCTGAAGAGATAAAACATTAACTGGTTAGACTCACTGGAACTGAATGACTGGCTATTTCGACCTCGGGAGGAAGAAGAAGACGTCTGGCTTCAGGAATTTGAAGAGGGAAATGCTCAGCTCGATGAACAGCCAAGGCCGGTCCCCAAGCGTCATCCGGATTCAAAACTGAATGCCATTTCTATTGAGGAGTTTAATGAAGATGGAGGAAGATACCTGACTGAGATTTCCTTTGGCAATACAGATTTGAACAATTGCCATGACCGGAACAAACATGAGAGGAAAAAGACTGATCCCCCAGCCGAGAATACTTGTCCAATAGGGGAAATGATAATCCTCGTAGGAGATAGAAGTCCATTCCATCCAAAGGAAACACAGAATACACTGGAAAGTCTTTTCCAATCCCCCTTTCTGCCTACTAAATGAATCATTGGACAAATGAATTTCCAGAGAATCTTCCAGAAAATATAACAGGGAGGATAACTGCCGGATATCCATTTAATATTATCCAAAAGGTTATCTACTCCATAGATCTAAGAATAAATAAAAGAAAAGAGGAAGAGCTTACCCAGCTGATGGCCATACATTCGAGGAACGCAATGACAACTAATGGCCATGTGATGGTGAATTTAGAAAGAAGAAGAAGCCAATAGAAACCAGCCTATAAGAGAAAAATGAAAAGAAAAAGAGACTGACAGAGAGGCAAAAAGGAAGACTGAGGATGAAGAAAGATGCACAAACAGCGGTCAGCACGTGGCGACGGTTCTTCCGTAATCTTTCGGCGAATTCATCGCAGAGAGATGTCACAATGGTCTCGACCTAAAAGGAAAAGAGACTGATAAGACAACAGAAAATAACAGACCACAATGATTTGGGTGGAGAGAATGATGAAAAAGAGAAAAAGGAAGAAGAGACCCGTATAGAGAGGGGCCACGGGGACACCTGCCAGGGCTTCGGCCAAGAAGACAAAGACCAGATGGACACTATCTGAAGGAGGGGTATGGGAGGTAGAGATTTACCTCCGATGTGGAATTTGTCGAGATCGATGGAGAATTCGTAACAAGTGAATCCGATGGCGGAGAAGGTCAAAAGACAACAGATGATCGAAGCAGCAAAATCGACCAACATGACGATGAGGATATCACTAAAAAGGAAAGTACTGAGAGAAGAGAAGGGAAACCTACCCGAAGATTTTATTATGAAATCGATTGTAACTTGTTAAGGTAATTATTCCCCCGGTACAACAGGAGACGGAATAAAAGGCATGGACAGCCGCCTCTCCCCAAACTTTAAGATCTTTGAGGATGTTCCAATTTGGCTTAAGGAAGTGAAGAATTGCGGTGGGTGACCCATCAAGTGTAAAAAGACGAGCGAAGAGGACAGCTAAGATAATGACTGGGACTATGACGATGACATAGACCACCTAGAATTCATTACTTCTCCTCCTGATTTCCCTACTTTTCCACTACTTTTGACTCCTTGAAAGAGACAAAGAAAAACCATAATCCATGAAATGAGAACACAAATGCCCAGATACCAGTTGAGATTGCCAATTTCATCAAAACTCGACGATAACATTAAGACGTCGTTGTGGAAGTATTTTAAACTGGGAATCGTGTGCTCATCATACAGTTTCATCACGGCCATCGTCGAGTTTTCCTAAAATGAAATGAAAGGAAAAAAAGAAACGAACTGTTTGAACAATACACGATCCATTGACCAGAAGTGTACCGTTCATCGCCGTACAAGTTATTCTTGTACCCAGAGTACAATCTATAGAAGTAAAGAAAGAATGGATACTTACTCAATCCACTCCACGAATTTTCACAATTACTCCATGGAAGTGAAAAACTGACAGAATTGACGAGATAAAAAAGAGACCATCCACTGACGATATTGAGATGGATGGCCAAAACACAACTGATGAGGACCATAGCTATTCCGATACCCTGAAAAAATAGACGAGGACGATAATGACTGACTTTAAAGAGAGGGACGACTTTCCAGACGGAAATGGCAGCGAGGGAGGCGAATTGACCCAAAGTCTAAAAAAGAAGTGCAAAGAAGGGAGAACACAAACTGCTTCCAAAAATAGCATTGGGAGGGCGGCGATAACCAACATGGATATATAAGGAATGAAGAAGGCGGCGCCTCCGTTTTCGAAGACCAACACCGGGAACCGCCACAGGTTGCCTATACCCACGGTGAATCCAACAGCCGATAGCAGATAGTCACTTTTACTGCTCCAATTCCCTCGTATCCTGAAAAAATTTTCAAAAAAACAAATGAAAAGGTTGTACCTGTTCTCGTCACCGGCTCCATTAGTCTCTTCAAATGGATACTCAATGTCTCCTTCTCTTTCATATTCCGGAAATTTCACGTCAAGCTGAAAATATTAAAAGGAAAGAATGTAAGGAACCTGTTTGACGAAAGGAGGGAAGAGAGTCAGATCAACATTGACGTCTTTTGCATTGCTCCTCTTCAAATATCCTTCAGGGGTAACAGTTTGACTGCTGAAGGACATTCTCCCCTTAGTTGAGGGAGACGAACCCTGCAAAATTAGACAATGAAGACCCGAAAATTTGAGACATCTGTCTCGGAGGGAGTACTTTACACCCCGTCGAGGGAGAAAGAGACAGGGGTCGGCCGAGGGGAAAATGGGAACGTGGGAAAAAGAAAAATGAGTTAGGATGTTTTGTATAGAAGAAATTGGAGTAAGACGATACTGTTTATGGTGGGGATATTCTAATTCTGTACGACATTTTTGATGACACGGACAGTCAAGGTTATGTAATTAGAAAAAAATAACTACTTGTGGTAGCTTTTTCCCGGAATTCTGCGCCATTCCAAGGAATGCGTATCTTTAGTAAATCGTTTTCTTCTTTCGATCGTAAAGAACTATTCTCATGTGTCAAGTATTTCTATCTTTCCCATACTTTTCACCCCTTCGAAGATCTTTCATCTGAAATGTTTATCAATCTTATCTGTCCGATTATCAACACTATCCTTCGAATCATTTCAATCAAGCATATATATTGTATCAATACGAAGAGAACGAGGCGGATTTTATAAAAACTCATCAAATTGGTTAATTCTCGGGAAAATTTTATAATGGGCTATCTTCCGTGCTCTGATTCTGGATCTGTATACATCTTTCCATTAGACAAATGGTAGATGGGACAAACCGTTAGCTCTGTCAACTTAAAGAACCCCTGATGAATCCGTCGAAGTCGAGAACATCGAGTCATTACTTTGGTTACACTCAATACGAGGAGAACGAGTAAAATATCTAACGTTGAATAAAATTAAAAGTTTGTTATGAACTGTTTGTTTATTTTGCATTCTGAAAATCAATAAGAGGAAGTGAGGAAATGTCGTCTAATTTCCATGGTGTCAGATCAGAAACCGTATCTCTTTCGGCCTCTAGGTTCTGAAGGTGGTAATGAAAAGTATATAAACATGGTTAACAGGAATAATCACAGAAAGGGTCTCCTAATGGAGAAATTTTACTTTTACTTTTTATTTAAATCTCGTAATGTATTCGAAAAAAAAATTGGATGAAATCTCTTCCTCCGTTTCTCTGGAAACGGCTTTTTATCTTGTTGTTGTCGTCATTTCTTCATCCAATTATTATCTTCATTATAACATGGCATTTATTCGATCGAATTTCGACTTTTTCGAGGAAGGTAAGATATTTTCCTTGATCATTAGAGAAGAAGACTTCAGTCACGGACAGTCCTCTGGATATCGTCGATCTCATTTATCTGACCGTCATGTGTCTTATTTTCGTTTGTGTCCTACTGAGTGTCTACCTCTACTTTCATCGATATTTCTTTAGTTCTCCCAAATTCCGTCGACGAACAAGACGACCAAGAATGGATCAAATTGAAGAGGAAAAGGGAGAGGACGAGGAAGAGTTCAATGTCCGATGAATAAACATTTATTAACGTTTCGGTTGAGGTCGACATGGATTATAGATCCTCGCAGGGGGATGATATCTGATCATCCCTTCTCGAACCTTCTCCGGATTTTGAACCATATTTGGATATAAGTATTCATAGTGATGTAGAGACAGTTACGGAAACAAAAAGGTTGATTGTAAGTTACGGAAGGGTTGCCTGGCAACGAGACGATAAGAAAGGCAGAACGATGCGATCAAGAGGAGATGGACAAGAGAACGGATAATGACATTTTCTCCAGATAATCGAGAGTCAGAAAAGATCTTTATTCATATCAGTTCTTTGGTTCAAAACCAGCAGAACGTTTTCCGTAGTATCCGTATCCATAGCTGGGATATCCATAGCCATAAGCTCCACCATAGCCGGCGTATCCTCCATAATATCCTAGAAAAGAGCATAAAGAGAAGAAAAAGGTGATTACCTCCATAGTATCCAGGATAGTATCCAGAGTAGTACTGAGCATCAGAGACGGCAAAGAGGGTAGCTAGGGCGAAGAGAGTGAAAAGAACGAAACTGAAAGGGACTTCTGATGAAAAAAATACTTACAATTTGGTAGAAGCCATTGCGATGGATGATTCTGCCTAACGCCCGACCACCGTTTTATACCCGGCAGATTCGTTTACCCGAGGCAAACTACTGTCAACAGACTCGAAAAAGAGCCGTCATTCGAGGCGTTTGCACTCTTTTTATCAAGAAAGAGTTGCTCACCTCTGAAATGTAAGAAGATGTTGACCGAATACTACAGGAGATCAAAAATCTAAAGAAAAGATGAAACAGTTGATGAGACACGTGAGGTATAGTACTTTCATCCTGAAGGTTGAGGGTTTAAAAAGGCTGCAAAAAATATAAAAATGAGATGATTAGAAGAATGACAGTCTTCTGAGAAAGCAAAGAAAATTTCAAAAGATTTATTGGTTATTTTTACCCAATTTCTTCCTTCTTGGTTCCCTAGCACACATCCGTATTCAGTGTATTTTCCTTAACAAATTTCCTCATTTGTGTGTCGACTTGTCTACCAGTTGATACTCGACTTATTTGCTCTCTGCCAACATCACTTCACGCCCCGAGGAAATTGCAAACTGCCGTTGAAATACTGTTGTTTGATGCTTCCTGAATTCCAGCAGATAAGGTCCTTTTTGGTCAGTAAAAAACCAGGACAAAACAGGCGAATATTCAAATATGAAAATCAATTGCATATCATTGGCTACTCGACCAAGATAAAAGGGTTCGAACCAAAAGACCGGTCATTTCCTCGTCTAACTGATCGAAGAACGGAAAAATCAATCCTATAATTGTTATCAGTGGGAATGTTGCTCATTCAAGTCGTCCGTTTCAAAATTTTGTGCATCTTTCTCTTTTATTGTCCTTTCCTGCTCTCAAGAGACTTCTACGTCCTGTATTGGAACATGGACAGAATGGGAGAGACAGGAGGGAGTTAACTGTGTGGGATGTGCGGAGAAGTGTCTGTCGTAAGAAGCTGTTTTCCGGAAGGATGTCTATGCGAGTTAGTTTATACAATTCCTGATGACACTAGTCTTTAGAGAGCCGTCTCTGACCAACAAAACAATCGCCTGTGAATTCAAGCCTTGTCTCTATCCTGAGAGAGCCTGTTGTTCTCCTTATAAATTGGCCATCAGAGGAATTAACATTGTTTGTGAAATTCCCGAAAATCCATTTGCTCCTTCTACAACTACATCTACTTGAAGACGTCTTCATCTTTTGTCTGTAACCATGGAAATAAATAAACACAAAAATGTTTTTACAATCAATATATAGCTTGGTCAACGTTAATATCAATAATAAAACGATCTGGTCATTCTCAATTAGACAATGTTTCTTTTAAGTAACATATTAGCAAAGCATATACAATAAAAAGACAAGAATCAGCTATCTAAGGCTTTATTGAGGTGGGCCAAGATAGCAGGATTGGTCATTGCGAGCCTTGAAGACTCCAGGAGGACTGCTGCTGCCACTATAGACTCCTCCACCGGCGTTGTTCACTCCTCCACTGGCGTTGTTCACACCTCCGCCGGTGTTGTTCAGGCCTCCACTACCATTGTTCTGTCCTCCACCAGTGTTATTCTGCCCTCCTCCGTTGTTGCCGGTGCTATAGGCATATTCTTCTCTAGCATAGCCACTGCTCGAAGCATTTGAACCCATGTAGCCTGATCCATAGCCGCCGGCACCCATGTAGCACGATTTGTCAGTCATCTTATGGGAGAGCAGAAGTTGAATGAAGGTGGGAGGCAGGAAGAGGAGGCCTTTACCGGACAACACTAGTGACAGGTTAGGGAACTGACATGTGAACGATTAAATCAGCCTTCTAGAAGGATCTGGATGATTTGAGTTCTATTAAAGAGTTTTTTTCCATGCCAACAAAAAGCGGCTGATTGACCGTCCCTTATCGATCTCCGAAAACAATAAACCATCCACCGCGTGTCCACTGTTTATTGGATGATTTCACTTGGAATTGACCTCGGAACTACTTCCATAAAGGTTTGTATCGTGAAAGAAAAGTAAGGAAAAGGTAAAAAGAAATGATTCTTCAGGGAAATATTGGTAGAGAAGATATTACGTCACAGAGCCGATATCCCGGGGCAATTAGGAGTCCAAGACGCTCAAGTCATTATCGAATCATGTCTCCAGTTGATTGAGGTGATTTTCTATCACTTTTTATTCTTGTTCAGAATGTATTGAAAAAATTTGATATCGAATTTCCTTCAGAAAAAGTAAATCGAGTTAGAATAGCCGGACAAATGCATGGAGTAGTCCTATGGAATAGTCAAAAGCTCATGTCTGGTAATAATTGTGACTTCTTCAATCTCTTTCAGGCGAATTGGACTCTTCCCCTCTCTACACCTGGATGTATTCAAACTCTTCACTTCCCAGTCTTCCTCTTTCTTCTCGTCCTATCTTCCCTGGATTCGGTGGTTTGACTCTTTTTGAGATAGATTATGGTAACTGGGACAGCTGTGGGACCGTTATGGATCTCTTTGCCTGTTTTATTTGTCGGTTGAAAGACGTTAATATAAGCTGGCAGCTCGCCGAGAGCTTCGGATACTGTAGTGACGGAAAGTGGGATGAATCATTAAAAGAACAAGTGAAGGTAAGAACAAAAGAACAGTGAGGATTTTTTTGAGGAGAAGATTCGTCTACCAGAAATTGTCGACGACGATCAATTCATTCTGGGAAAGGTGAAGAGAATCAAAGAACTGGAGGGAACAGACGTCCTGATTCCCTTAGGAGATCTCCAGGCATCGATTAAATCCATTGCTGATGATCGACAGAACATCGCCTGTGGGTTCGTCCTTCATCTAAGGATTCTTCAGATTTGATACTCGGCACTTCTTCCCAACTGTGTGTCCTGACTCGAAAGGGATTAAAAGTACCTTGCTCGACAGTTGACATCCTTTCTTACTCATCATATAGTTGTGATCTTTTGGCTGGAAGATCGATGAATGGAGGTAACGCTGTCGATTCATTCTTGAAAATCCTACTTGATTGGACAAGAAAGTCAACGGGAGAGAACATTCCTTCTCCGAATATTGAAAGACTGTTGATGGAAGTCGATGAAAGTATACAGATCTTTTTAAATTAAATTATTCATCCAGTGAGCAGCACAAACATTACAGTTGTTCCCACATTCATTCAAGAAAGGGGACTCCCTCCAACTGGTGGTTCCATCAGTGGAATCGACAATAACACCTGCATCGTCGAAGTGAGTACTCCTCCATTTTCTTTATTTTCTTCCAGGTCCTCTCTGCCATTTGTAACGGGATCGTAGACAACCTAATTAATCTTTTTCCTCTTCATTTGATCAAATCCCTTGGAGTTCGACAACTCTATCTAGTTGGAAATGCGAAGAAGCTACGATTCTCGAGGAGAATTCGTTATCTTTGTGAAAAAGAAGACATCGAGGTCATCGAATCTTCCAACGAAATATCTGCTGCCTATGGGGCAGCCATCTTTTAATCGTTTTTTTTTTCATAAATTATTCATTATATCGAAGTCGAAGAGTATAACAGAATCGACCCTGATTACCTGATCGTGTAACAACATTCCCTCCCCATAGCATGGAATCCACAAATCTTTGGTAACCTTCTCCTTGACTGACGAATAAGAACAACGGAAGGGGTGAGCAGGATAGATAGAATGAAGTTGATCAGCTACTATCAAAAGTTTTAAAGGTATATACCATCTTCGCCGTAGTTGTGTTACTTTTATTTGGCTGCTTCTCTTGGAAATCTAAACGCTAATTGTTACTTCCTTTTTTATTTGTAAGAATATTGCATGACATATGCTTACTCTATTCTTACTGGCAAATTTGCATATTTGATTCGTACAACATCCTCTGGAAGTTTTTCGAAAAACATTTCATTCAACCTAATGACAATCCATTGTTAATTAAGTTAAAGAAGAGAAGATTGGCGGAGGATGAGAGCATTGAATAATTGAAAGGTTATAAAAAATAAGTATATTGGGCTATACATATTTCTCTGTTGATAGCAATGCTTTCGATAGAGCCAAACGAGTTGCTGCTAGTGTTTCCATATCCATTTCAACCCTTGTTTCATCAATTGTCATATCAATTATAGGATGTCCACTTCTCTTTACGTATAAGTTTCCTTTAACTTTTTGTTAACACTTACGTGTCCCTCACCTACGATGACGTTAATATTCCAGCTGACATTTACCTTCTGTTCTTGTTGCTTATTTTGAAGAAAGACCATAAGTTTATTTCGATCCTGGACAGTCTTTCAGGTATTGAAGTCCTTACCTCAGTTGATAAGACGATAGAATCACCAATTAAACCCGTACGATGAAAAGTTGTTAGAATTTGCGTAATATTTTGTAAGGATAATTTGTGTGAGGATAATGAACATGGAACTTCTTGATTATTACAAATCGACATCCAAATCACTGAAAAAAAAATATGTATTCACTAAAAGTAAGTACGCTAAATTGTTAGTGGAGTCATCCACTTACTTTTAAAACTTACCTTCTAAATCCTTTTCATCTATTCCAGCAATCATAATCCTAAAAAAGGTAACAAAAATAAATTGAAATAAATATAACAAAGTGACTATAACATGATAGATATATGAGAGCCAATGTAGTGAAAATATTCATTGTATTCATCCTCATCTCAACAGTTATGGCTAACACGTGCAACTCTTTGGTAGTTTATGATGATTCAAATGTAAGAAAAATTCTTTTAAATATCTTTTAGATAATATTTCAACGATTTCATGAGACGAACCAAACTATCGTTATAGGGGACTATAAAATACATCTGAGACAAAATTGGAATGAAAAAGGAGTTTCTGGAGTACTCTGGGATTCGGTACAAGAGAATACACAATAAAAAAATTTCAGGCTATCATATTATCTCGGTATCTCTACGAGAACACACATTTAATAACCGGAAAAAGAATACTAGAGTTAGGAGCCGGCTTAGGGCTACCGTCTATTATTGCCGCTAAACTTGGAGCTCAACAAATTTTTGCAACCGATCAAGTGAGAATTTATTTCTTCATAATTAAGCAATTTAGAAAAGTGGAATCCACCTTTTGGAATTGAATCTAAACTCAAATCTTGAAGATTCCGAACGCCAAAAAATTGCAATTCAAGAACTCAATTGGTCTGATTCCGTCCAAAGTTCGTTTCCCGAATTTGATGTAATATTAGGAGCCGATCTTGTTTATAATAAGGAAGTCTTCGACGATTTACGTCGAATCCTCAATTATTTTGTGAAGCCCCATTCAAAATGCTTCATGGCCAGTAAAATACGTTATCCTAAAGATAGACGATTTTTCAAAGAATTAGAAAAAGATTTTACAGTAAGAACCTCTAACTTTGATATACAAACGGACGTAACTGTGTTTGAAATAACGCAAAAATAAACTTTACTCATTTAATTCTATTTCTACTTCGTTTTGAATAAATATTGCTAAAGATAAGTCTAAAGAGAACAAAAAGTTTTGACATTGGTAGCAAAGTGAATTCAAACAGTTGCATACAGAAGAAAATCGGTTAAGACAATAATTTTGAAAACATAACCTAGGATCCAAATGAATTGGACAAATATAACAGAAATTGACCCTCTGGATACGATCTGAGATAACCAAAGATAGAATAGAATGAAAATTTGCAAAGTTAAGACGGGCATCAGCATTTAGTATTAGCTATAAAAAATAAAAATAAACAGAAAGAGACTAACCTCAATTTGAGCATTCATTTCTTTTTTATTAAAAATACCTTCCAAATGGTTGATTTCATGCCGGACATCAACACATCTACGCTGTAGAAACTCCCAAACAAATTGAATATTAGAAGAGTTAATCATATTGTGATTCAAGGAAAGTGTCGTTTCCTAAATTAATAAAGAAAATATTACTAGAAAAACATACAAGATTATGAACTTGGTGATAATAATTTGAAGGAATAAATACTATTTCGCCAGCCTTCTGAATAAAAGAGATGACGCCTGCCTGTAAAATAAAAGCATACAATGATGACTGACTTCTGTCCAAAGCTCCCTTTTTGTACGAATATCTTTAATAAAATCTTTTCCTTTTTGAAAATATATTTCTTTTCCACGTGGTACAAGGTACCATAACTTACTGCCACATACATTCGCTGACCAGCTATGCGTCGAAAGAACATCTGAATGAAATGGTGTCCTTAAAAGAATATGCACAAAAAATAACAATATACCGACCAGCTTCCTTCTGTTCCAAGATATAAAAATCTATAGTCTCCACCTACAGGATTTTTTTCATTATTGGTCCACTTTTCATTATTCAACCAATCACTTTGCAAAAAAATAGGTGGTGTATATACAGCAGAACCAGAACATCTAAAAATATTCAAAAAGAGTAATCATTTTAAAACTTACTCTTTTTGAAAATGCCAATCTTTTAGATATAAAATATCATCATTGTCTTTTTGACAATGCTGCAAATAATCTTTGAAGGACATTTGTATCACGTCATCATCAGTTAATCTAACTACTGGTACTTTATGATGACCTAAAAAAACAATATAATAGAAAAAAATATACCATAAGTTGTTTTTAAGAACTCAAGATTAAGTTGTCCATCATGAAGAACCCATTCATTTCGTGACAGCCAACCATTTGAAAAATCCGCCTCGAGAAGAAATGGCTTTCCATGAACAATATAATTAGAAAAAATTTCTGTCCATTTATGATCATTTAAAGAAATACGAGATAGCTTCATAAGCTATACATTTATATAGATATAAAGGTTTTCAAAGTAGTCACTGTTTGGCATTCCATAAAGAACTAGAAAAAAACATACATCTTTCACCGGATTTACATACAACAGGCAAGAAAAAACAAGATACATACATAAATACATAGGTAAATCAGATGTTATCATATAAACAATTATTCAATTTCAATAGTCGGTTTCATTTTCATCGTTTACTTTTTGATGGAAACCTGTACCGAAACCTAAAATAGATTAGTTGTAAATATTTCTAACCTCCTGGATTCTGAGGCGGCTCATCTTCATCGGGTGAGTAAGTTTTACCGGCACCTTCGAATCCAGCAGGGGTATCTGATGCTATTTCCTTCTTATCTCCATTAAACCCTGAAGCAACAAAAAGTATACCAACTACGTTAAAACAATAAAAAATGTAGATATAAAATAACTAACCAGAAATTATAGCAGATTTCGCCACTGCACTTCCGAAACCCTTTTGACCAAATTCAGGTTCTTTCTTGTCATAATCTTTTTCTTGTGAGTTAAAACTGCTTTTAAATCCTTCACTAGATTCATTTTTAAAACCAAATCCTAATGAAATATTTTACAAATATGTGTAAACCTGATGACCCAAATCTTCCGCCTCCTGAACTTCCAAATCCAGTTGCTGAGCTTCCAAATCCGGTTGCTGAACTTCCAAATCCGCCTGCTGAGTTCCCAAATCCGCTTCCCGAGCTTCCAAAACTATCACTATTACCAGAAACGATATTTTGTAGGAACTGAGGAACTTCTTGTTTAACTTCTTTTAGAAGCTAAAATACGAAATGGGAAAAACTTAATCGTACCTCAATAAGTCCGTTAGCTAAGATAGAATTAACTCGCTTATCACAGAAAATATAGGCACAGCCCTCCTTTCGACGGCCAGTACGTCCAATCCTGTGAGCAAATTCATTCAAATTACGTTCAAGATCTCCTTTTTGATCAGGAATGTCATATATTATGACGCGATCAAGGTGTGGTATATCGAGCCCGCTAAGAAGTACAATTAAATACACAAAAAAGTATAAATACCGGGCACAAACATCAGTGCCTACAAGTACATTAATCTCCCCTTTTTTGAACTTGTTCATCGTTTTATCGCGTTCATTTTGTGGCCGTGAACTGAAATTTTTTTGTAAAAAATGCAATAATAATACCCATTTATACTTGCAGCACCATATTCTATGGCCAAACTATCCGATGACTTTTTTGTAGCGACAAAAATCAAAGTCTTGATAGGTTCTCCATTTTCATGAGTTACCTCCAGAATTTTAGTTAATTCGTTGTTTTTATCGACTACAGATAAGGTTTGCAGATATGTTTGACGGATGTGTTTGTTCACTCTGCTACCATTCGCATTGATTTCAATATAACTATATTGTGAAAAATAAAAAAGTTAAATGAAAATGTACCCTTTTTTTAAAATTTTTTCAGCTATTCGTTTGCATTCAGAATTCATAGTAGCACTGAAAAGCATCGTTTGTCGTTTTGAATTCTATATTCTTTCGATTATAAAAAAAAAGAAAAGGCTACCGTTTCGATAAAATATGGGTGTTCAATAACTTGCTCAAGTTGGTCCATATCTGCAGTCTTTAACATTTGATCAGCTTCATCAACAACGAAGAATCTCATTTGCCGGAGGTCGACCTAAATCAATAGTACCAGTCAATGGAAACAATTACTTTTCCCCTCTCTTGATAATCCATCAAGCGGCCGACTGTACCAACATAAATATCGGCTGTTTTAAGTGTTGAAATGACAGATTGTTCAGCAATTTGTCCATAGTTTAAGCATAGCCGTATTCCCGTTCCAGTAATCACTTTCCTAAATTCTTCATGGCTTTGCTTCGCCAATTCACGAGTTGGAGCAAGAATAACGGCGAACGGCTGATACGGTTGTCTATTGCTTCTTTCATCATCTGACATTTTCAAAATCTAAATTTTATATTTATAACGAGTACAATGTTTACATACCATATCGACAATAGGAAGGACAAATGTCATAGTTTTTCCACTACCTGTTTCAGCTTTAGCAATAATGTCGTTGCGTTTAAGGACTTGTGGAATGGTAGCGGCTTGAATAGGTAACGGTTTTTTGTATCTACATTTTTCTGTAATTGTTTTGATTAAAGTGTCGTGCAGGCCAGAATTCTGCCATGAACTAGAAAATAATATTAATAATAAAGACTAACTTGATTCGTTGATCATTTGCTCCCTTAACTATAATATCATTCTGATCATCTTCAAATTCGTTTTTTAAAGCGGTTTCCTGATACAGCTCGTCAAGTAGTCGCTCTTCAGGTACCCAGTCTATTGGAGCTCTCTCATCTCCTCCGCCGCGGGTAAATTCTTGACCTCCAGTGAAATAACCACCGCCTCCAGCAGAATTTTCAGTTGCATTTCTATTTCCTCCAGAAGCAAAGTTATTTCCTCTACTGAAATCATTTCTAGCTCCACCAAATCCAGATTTATCTTTCCAGTCCTTTGGTTCACCAAAACCGTTTCCACCGCCTCTTAAAGAACGTCCACCACGCTCAGAACCGAAATTTCCAGGAGATCTATTATCAAAATTGTATTCATCATTGAAGGTGCTATTTCTGTCTTCGCTGAAGCCTCCAGTTCTTCCAAAACCGTTGCTGCTTTGATTTTCGGTTATACCAGACCTTCGATTATCGAAACCACCAAATCTTTGATTGGTGAAAGAACGACCATTGTCCATAGTCCTGTGGTTGTTGAAGCTAACTGTGTCGTTGCTTCGAAAACCGGTGTCCTGATTGATTATATAAAAACTAAGAAGAAAAGGTACCTGTCCACCAAATCGTACTTTATCTCCAAAACGGTTCAATTCATTACGACTCATATCCTAAAAACAAGTTTTATGGAATTTCAAAATACCTGAAAATTATCTCTCTCATTTCTTCGTGCTTGAAATGTGTCTCTACGATTTCCTTCGTTTCTATCGTCTCGCTGTCCAACATTTTGATATCCTCTTTGGCTGTGGTCTATTGATGAGCCTCGAAAAGTAAATCGACCATTTCTTTAACTATTATATCAACAAAAAAAGAAAAACCTTATGTCATTACTTTCTGCATGATGCCCTCTATCCCAGTTGTCACGTCTCTCATTGTTGCCGAAACTTCCACGTTCCGTGTAGCGATATTCTAAATGTCCACCACGATTGCCGCCTTCATATTCATTGTTTCGATAATTTCGATTTTCAATAGTTCCGTGTGAATTATATCTTTCGGTATTTTGAGATTCTCGTCCGGAATCTTGACGAAAAGCACGTGACTCGTTCTGTGGATAGTCAAAATTGGGAGGCTCTCTTGAATTCCTAAATAAATTTAAAAGTAAACGGAATAACGTTGAAAAGGTTAGTAACAAGCATTATAAATCTTAATTTTTCAAATCTATTCAAAGTACCCACCAATTTCGAGGACGATTATTAAGGGAATTATGGGTACTATAGTTTCTGAAAATGGGAAAGGTTAATTAATTTTTAAAAAAAAAACCCCCAAAAAGTTTATAATTACCTTTCTTCTCGTCGAATATCATTTCCAAATCCTCCTCGATTAAAACTTTCATTGCGATCCCGTTCGTCAAAATTTCCTTGACTATTAAAATTTCGATAGGGACGATCACTCATTTCAAGGAAATATAATCGAATGCTACTTCTGAAAAAAAGACTGTAAAAGAGAGAAATTATTACAAAGCCAGTTAGAGTTTGAAGAAAAAGAAAAGAGAAAAAATATCTTTTTTTTCCAATATTAAAATTATAAAAAAATATTAAAAATATATATATTTATTTTGTTATAAAAATAAAAAATATTGAAAATGCAAAATGCAAAATGACAGAAAACATTTAAATATTCGAAATGTATAAAGTGATAAGAAAAATGACAACAAGCATTCCAAGTACACGATTGGCCAGAAAATTATGTGAGTGATTAGAAAATCCGTCTGCTGTTGCACACGCGACGCATGACTCCATGGTCGTTCAGCATGATACTTTGAACAGACCAACTAATCTACAAACAAAAATCCGAAAAAACGTCAAATGAAACAACAATAGAACAAAAATAGTCGAAAAAAGCTTCTCGTATAAGCGCAAGAATCGACTTTTTTCTAATTGGTTTTTAATTATCAACAAGTTATCCAATGCTATACGAAAATAACAACTAATTAATATTAGAATGGAAACTAAACGAAAAAAAGTAAAAAGGGGAAAATGGCCTGTCGGTACTAGACGGCTTTTGCGCTGTTTCCTTTTTTTTACATTTCTACACTCATTCATTTCGTGGAATTCCATGGCTTGTTGTATTTTTTATAATAAGGATGATGAGATGCTAGGTGTTATCGTTACTTTTGCTACAAACGCTGAGTAAGCAAACACTCGCGGTCGAAGTACGATGGATTAAACAACACAAGGAAACGACGTGATTTATTCACACGTAATAGTCAATAAAGGTGATTCGACGAATATCAAACAAAGCTGGTGGGCTGACAATTATTTGTCTTAAATAAAAATTAAATCAACGTTTTTGCTTATTGGTATCTGCAGTACTTTTTATATCTCCCGGCTAATTGACGCCTTTTTCATTAGGCTTCCCATTCCATCGGTTTTTTCTTGTGTCATAGAGCACTGTTTGTCCATTGATACAAGGAAAAACGGATAGCCTTGGGTAAATGGCAGCTGTCGACTGATGGCTGCGTTTCTATGGAGACGTGCTCGCTTTGAACAGGTGAGAGGAGGGATTTAATGAGAGGAATACCTGAGTTGAAAGAAGAGCAGGTTGAGAAGGGATGGGCCTCCGCCGAGTCATCGATAGGAAGCAATACGAAAAAGCAACACAACATTCGGTGACGCCAAATAAACAGGGGAATCAAATTAAAGCAAAAATGAGAGAAAATGACTTCTAAGAAATCTTCACTTCTTTAAAAAATATCCTATCCTACCCTCCTAATGAGGAGATGTCTGTGTACTTGACCGTCGCAATTCTGAACTGTCACCTAGCTATTGGAATAAATATTATTTTTCTGTCGATTTTTTAACTGTTTAGTTAACTTTTGAACAACCTTCTATTCCGCTAGGGAGACAACTGAGGAGACGGAAAGAGAAATTGATCAGGTCAGACATCAAACTAGACGAAGAAGTCAACCTGCTGCAGTTAGCTGATATACACCTATTCTTACCACTACTACTACCCCCACAATGCCAGTACACATATGTTGTAGCCAGGAGCCGAGAGACAGAATATGAACGTGCTATTCGGTTACAACAAGATATCGCTCTCCATGCTCAAGCAAGAGCAAATGAGACCATCGAGCAGCGTGAAGATCGTTTCGACGAGATCACTCATGTGATTAGCAGACTTGAAGAGAAGCTCATCAAGCTAACAGAAGAGTTTTCATTCCTCTTGCCCTCACCGACGATTCCCCATTACTACGGCATGATTTTGGAGTGCGTCGTCTGCAAAACCCTTTTCTTTCCGAGTATGACAGATAATTTTTAATTTGTATACTACAGACGAGGCCAGAACTGTTGCATAGAACCGAGGGAACTCAAAGTTATAGTAAATGTTGTGGTCATGGACGAGTAAGAATACCACTGATCTTTCCTCAAATGTTGAAAGAATTATTCACAAACGGTGATGAAGAAGCCAAACATTTTATAGTTACCATTCGCTCCTATAACAGGAACTTGACGGAACAAAACAAGACTTACCCAGTCGGAATGGCCAGACAGTGACTAGTCGGTTATTCTTTCTTTTTCTTTCGAGATGTCTTTCAGTCGAAAGCAGTCTCGTTTCCTTCGTTTATTTGACAACAAGTTTATTTTCTTATCTTGTTTTTGCATTCTTTTCTCAGAAAAATCGTCATACTGTTCGTTCTTCTTCTCTTTATTCTCTTTTGGAGATGTCTCTGTCGTCAGGGTCCTGCTCTTCCTTCTTTTATTCATCCATTCTTCATTAACAATCATCCCGGTTCCTTTGATCCCTTTACCAAATACGATGATAATCAACTGGGGAATTTCGAACCGAAGGAAAAAGAGTTGTCAAGTGGACAACCAGGTATCTTTGTCTAACTAAAGGGATTTCTAGGAGAAAGAGGAGAAGCCGTCATAATCAGTAATGAGGAAGATGATAAGAAATCGAAAGAAACCATTAATGAGTTTGGCTTTAACACCTTCGTCAGCAATTTGATCTCCCTCACTCGGACAATTCCTGATCTCCGAATGAACGAGCATGATGTTTTTTTTTCATTTAATTTTCTTCCAGATGTAAATACTGGCATTACTCCGAAAATCTTCCAACAGTTTCGGTGGTCATCGTCTTCCACAATGAGGGATGGACTCCTCTTCTCCGTACTGTTCACTCCGTATTTTTGCGATCACCGGCGAATCTTCTCATGGAAATTGTTCTAGTCGACGATAATTCGAACAAAGGTAAAGGAGATCTTCATTCTTATCTTTCTTTAGAATATTTAAAAGAGAAACTGGAGAAATATATCAACATTTTTGAAGGAAAAGTTCGCCTGGTGAGAAGTAAAGACCGACTGGGACTCATTGGAGCTCGAAATTTTGGAGCCAAAAAAGCGGTAGGTGATGTGCTTATTTTCCTCGATGCGCATTGTGAAGTCGGAATCAACTGGCTGCCACCCCTTCTCACTCCTATTAAATACAACAGGTTCCTGTCTTTCATTTCTCATTCTCTTCAGAAAAGTAATGACAGTACCTATAATCGATGTAATAGACTCGATAACATGGGAATATCGTCGTGTCTATTCAGCAGCCAACAAACATTACAGTGGCATTTTCGAATGGGGACTTCTATACAAAGAGTCGGAAATAACGGACCAGGAGAAACGATATCGGCCACGGGAGAGCATGCCCTTCAGGTCCCTTCTCTTATCTTTCTTCTATAGGTTATAGATCACCAACTCATGCAGGAGGTCTCTTCGCCATCGACAGACTTTGGTTCGCTGAGTTGGATTATTACGACGACGGGTTGAAAATCTGGGGAGGAGAGCAGTATGATTTGAGCTTCAAAATTTGGCAATGTGGAGGAGGGATCCTTTTTGTTCCTTGTTCCCATGTGGGACACGTCTTTCGTCATCATATGCCGTATGACTTCGGAAAATTCTCTGGTCAACCAGTTATTTCATCGAACATGAGACGAGTTGTGAAGATTTGGATGGATGATTACGAGCAATATTATTTAAGGAGAGAACCACAAACGGCGAGGATTGATATTGGCGATATTAGTCGACAAATGAAACTCAAAGATAAACTACACTGCAAGAATTTCCAATGGTAATGAGTCTTTCAAATGGTTATTGTCTCAGGTATATAGAGAATGTCGCCTATGACATCTTCTCTAGTTTTCCTCTTCCTCCTCCGAATGTCGTTTGGGGAAAGGTGAAGAATCCAAGGACAGGTCTGTCCCGCTTTTACCACCATTTTTTGGATTCAGGAAAATGCTTAATGAGAACAGGTTCTATTCCTGGAAAACTTGAAGCAAAAACATGCTATGGATACGGCGACAGGCAGATTCTTCGACTGAATAAAGAGGGCCAGTTGACGCAAGGTGAATGGTGTCTGAGTCCGATTGGATCATTAGTCAGATCGGGTCCATGTGTCAAGGGAACTGTCCATGGACCGTGGAGTTACAACAAGGAAACGAAACAGATCAGCACTCTCACCCATCACTGTATTACAGTATTAGAAATGACGAAAGACGTCTCCGGTACTGGTATCAGCATTTCCCGCTGCAATGGCACCAACCCGTATCAGAAGTTTGACTGGGTAGAGTTCTACGAATAACCTCTTGTTACTTTTTGTTACATGTAGTTTGTTTTTCACATAAATATTTTATTTAAAACATTTATCTCTAGTGTCCTTCGTCATTTCTGTCAACTCTTTGTAAAATTGGATGAGGTTCTTCCATGGGCAGAGACTATTATTTTGCAAGGAACAGAATTTCAATCCGGGAGTAAGATCTGCTCCGTTGAAGAGGAATCGGAAGAAAAAGGAAGCATCTTTCTCGTATATTTCGACCACAATCCTCGAAGTATATCGGGGAGGATCGTCAAATTCTAGGCCGAGTGTCAAGAGAATGGCTGCAAGTGTTACGTCATGAGCAGAAGTGATCTAAAAGAGAGATTGCATTTACAGGTGACAATTGTACTCGAACAAATGTAGACGTCATGTTATTCGTAAGACGTTCGACGTCTCGAACGAGAGGGGTCAGGAAGTTGAATGCCTTGATATTATCCACGAGTCTTTTCATGAATCTCTCCTTATGATTATAGCGGAAAAGTTCCCGAATCGTGGAAAAGTTTGCAATCTAAAAAGTATACAATTTCATCACTGCTCGGCTCTATCAATAAAACAAAAGATTGACATTCAATACGGGCTGGATGTTAACAAAGAATCTTTACCTGATTTAGATCATCGAATGTCAGACAAATCTCTTCCTTACAAGGGAGGCTTTTCCTTCGGCAGATGAACCTAGTCAAGGCGATGTCAAACACCTGCATCGGTCTCTGACAATCCACGAACTCTGGCATCTTCTTCACCATTTTGACTATTTTATGAACTTGTTCGCTGGCGATTTCGTGGAATGTCTCAAGGTTTTCTTTGTGTGATTTTTTCCATAAAGTATGAGCATACGGACAATGACAAGTATCCTCGAAACAGATTATTGTGTTATTTGCGATCTGAATTGGTCGTCTTTACACGGTGTTTCACACCGTGAAATTGATCTTTCCCAATCTATCCTTCAACGGATAGAGAAATCCCGTTGTGAAGGCACATCCGGATTGAACAGTTCGATTGTAATTTGTTGTTCCAACGGAAACGGCGATGTTAGAATCTTAGAATGGATGTTAGAATGGGAAAAATTGGTCACAGTGACACAACTTGGAACAAGTTACAGAAATTACGATGTCTAAGATTAGTTTTTTGGATTTTTTACACTTTAATACTCTTTTTCTATGCTTCTCAAATATGAATTGATATAATGAAAATATTCGGACTAGGCACAGAAAACGAAAAAAAAAAAGCCAAGAGCATAATGTCGCTGCACATCTACTCAGGATACACCATTATCCTCAATTTCCCGAAATTCAAAGTCGTGGCACTATTCCTTTAAAAAAATATCCCCTACCCGAAGAAAAGAGAGAACTCTGTCCATATCTTTGGAACATATACTCTCCAAGTTTTCGTGTCTGAAGAGCTCCTTCAGCTGTAAGTTGACCACTGGAACAACGAATGTCTTCCGGAAACAAAGCAAAACGAAGATGTTCCTTTTCCAAGCCAGTGAAAGAAAAAAAAAGTTCAGATTTGAGTATATCTTTCAACGAAGTGAATTGTTCCATCTCCTCCGTATTCCTTAGCCCACAATTCTCATCAGTATAGCTCAAAAGACCGGATCTGAAAAAAGTAGAACAAAGAAGTAAAAAAACCTCTCTCCATGACGAAAAACAACGGCCAACCCTCGAAGAGTAAATCCAGATTGATTAAATTGGCTTTCAATTCCATGAATTGGAAGCTCGGAGAATGAACATGTTTCTTGCCATTGTAAAGGAATATCTACTGATTGGGAGGAGCGACTTATAAAGAGAAGAAAAAACCAGACCATTGTGGTCTATAGCGATGACCTTTTTGGTTATCGCGATAGTTTGTCTCAAAATAAACATAAAACATGACGCTAAGCTTATCGACAGACGATCAAAATGTGTTATTGAAAAAAAATCATATAAGAAATCATTAAATAAAGCTACAATTTATTCCATAAAAGCCATACAAATCGAAAAGTGACCTACCGTGAGACAAGACTAGGGTTAGAATTCTAAAGTGTTTAAAAGGAACAGATTATGTAAAGTTCAGTATACAAATAAATATTAACTTATACAATAAATTACAATGGCAACGCGATAGGTACCGGAAAGTCCTTATGCAAGGAAGCTCATCGTCAGTGGTAGCAAAAATGAAAAATGCTTCAAAAATACAAAAAACTTGGGAGATCTACATTCCTTTTTATTCACGCAACATCTTCAGTTTCACGCTCTTCTGCTAAGATCTTTTCGAAAGAAAATGGAGAAAAGGCATATCCGTTACCGCCATAGAACTTTGATTGGAATTCCACCCTGAACAGAACAGTCATAATCTTAGGTATGTACTAACCAATGAAGACGAAGAGCGTGGAGGAAAGCTGATAATCCTTCCATAAATACCAGAATTCCTATTGATAGGAAGAAAAAGAAGAAAAAGAGAATGTAAGTTGCAATTGCTCCCTTATACGCATCTAATTTAAACGCATGACGAAATACCATTGTCCATAACACATCCGAAAGTTCTGAACATATTAATAGCCAACTAACGAAAAAATCAACTCACGGGCATGGGCTAGAGAAAGAGCCCAAAGACGAAGGTAGGAAGCTGTATGTGAAACACATCCGAGTACAAATTCAATAGTGTGAATGGCTTGATAGACCATAACGTCACCCATATTTAATGGACCATCACCATGACCATGGCCTCCTGATGTTCCATTCGTTTTAGGTTCGTGGTGAACTACTTCCACATCCTCTCCATTCATGTCAGCGCGTACGCTCTAAAAGGTAGTCGGTTAGTAAGATATAGCAAAAATCACGCAAGACACAGCACAACATCGAGATTACCGTATGGAACAGTGGAAGTGCTGTGGTTTTGGCAATGGGACAGGTACCGAAACAGAGGAAGATTAGCTTTAATTAGGCAGAAAAAATAGTTATTTTACGCATAAAAGTTGATGCGCATGATACAAACGGACCTCATCAGGCATGGTCGTATAATGTCGCTGATGACGAGATTTCTGATAAATGAAGAACGGTTTCGCAAATAGCATCAACGGAACTTGGACCAAAGCCACCACCAACAGTATCTTTTCCACTATTCCCTGAAAAAACAAATAGATAAAACATTTTCAATTTTTGATTTCTCGGTAAGCTCATATGTTGTGATGCCGTACTTATACGACACCTACCAACTGCTGATGACCAGCCTCGCGGCGCTGTTTATCTTCCTTCCATAACAAGTAGGGTTTTGCAAATAGCATGATCGGCACACATGCTATTGCGATAAGCAAGAAGATTGTTTCAAAGAAAGACTAAATTATTATGATAATAATAATATTAAAAGTAAGAAAAAAGAAAAGTTGAAAGTATATATACAAACCTGTCCCGGATACCAATAATTCAAGTAGCAAAGTGGCTTAGTTGTTCCGTCGGGATTTATGTAGCCATTGTCACGGGGTTTAAACATAAACATATTGATAAGTCCGATTAAAAGTGAAGGAGCACATGAGGATCCAGGATATTCATAACCTAATACCGTTTGGCCCGAACAACCCTACAACTTCTTCAGTATAATAAAAAGTATACTCACTCCTGCATCGAAGAAAATCCATTTTGCTATAATTTCTAAGCATAAATAAATAAAAATACAGCCGAGGAACAGCATTTGTGGAATAAACATGTATTTAATATCGAGATTTGATTTAAAGTATCTTGAAAAAGAAATATTCAATAGTTAAGATAACTCACTTGTAATTATGAAAGCTAAGAATAACTCCAAATGTCATTTGCATAATACCGAGAATAATGGAGGACTTCATCTTCATCGAGTTTAAGAAAGTAAGTTTATTCGACTCAGCAAGATTCCAAACTGGATCAACTCCAATAGGATAGGGACCAGGAGAACTGCGCGGACAGTCTGGCTGAAAAAAATAAAAATTAAGCAATTAACGCGGAAAAAGATATGTACCGTATAAAAAGCCAGTTCAGGTGTTAACATTAGCTGTTGTTCTGGTTTCAAAGAATCCAAAAATGGAGTAGAATAAATATTCTTCCACGAGGATCCAAAAAGATTAATACTCTTGGAGAAAACATCATTGTACAAAAAGCCGGTATATATTGAAAATGCTCCCATTAGAAAAATGATATATCTTCCTCCAAAGAATATTTGAAATATCTAAAATTGTAACTGAACCAAATAAAAGAGTTACCAACCTCATCCTTTATTCTGGCAGCCTCTAGCTGTTTTTCTTTCAAAATAAAGAAGAGTGCAGCAAGTAACATTATAAATCCGTGACCCATGTCGCCAAACATAACGGCGAAAAGAAATGGGAAACTTATCATTGTGTAAGGAGCTAAAGCTAGATTGGGCAAATTGATAAAAAACCTGGATTAATTTCTCTGTAGGTGGCAATACCATAAGAATCAACAATCCCCTGGAATCCAACGGTGAATTTGTTAATCTTGTTATAAGTAGGTGGAGCTTCAGAGGTCTCCATTCTATTCAATATTGAAGGCACCTGACTTCCACCTTCTTCCTAAAGATTCATAAAATTAGTTTAAAAAATCTTACTGTTCCGCGTTTGAGTGCCATTTTGATACGGTCGAGCTCCTCTATAGGGCACCAAACTTCTGCAATCAAACACTTCTGTGTCACATCGATATTAAATAGATTAAGTGTATGATAGATGGACTTTATTTTGCGAACTTTAGTTAGCCACATGCGCACATTTTTCGATGCTGCTACCTAAAATTAAAAAAGAATCAGTTATAAATAAAACCAAACCAAAACGCGATGACGATGATCCTGGGTCTGACCTAATACAGTTTTGAGATCTTCAATTCTTGTCATGACACCGATAGACATCTCTCTTCGTTCAGCAGGAGTATCAGGACATGGATAAAGGGTTGCTCGAAAACCTTCACAAATTTTTTTCACTTTGGTTTTTAATTGATCTCCTTGGAAGAAAATTATGAACACAGTCTTATTTACTGGTTCTCCCTAAAAAAATTTCCATTAAATTTCTATTAAAACTAACTGTAATGGTATCATTCAAAACATCGTCGATTTCCGATGTCCTCAGGAAGACATTTCCTCGGCATGCTCGCCAAAGTAATCGCTCAAAGGCTGGTAAACGTTCTCTCTGGATCACCCCAGCTACGAAACTAAAAAAATTGATAACAAATTAAAAGTTCAAACGAGTAAAACAATAATTACAAAGGTAAAGCCACAACAACAGGACAACATAGACCTTACCGTAACTGTAGTTTGAGGGGCGCATGATCGGGCGTGCGAAGACCGTCATCATCATCTGCCGTATAAGATGTGGCCAAGAGCTCCTCATGCTAACAACAACACAACATCAAAAAAAGCCAAGTAGTTGCGAAGAACCGCATGGATGGATGGGTTGTGCATTTATCAAAAAAGACATGCACAAAACAAGCATGCGCATTTGTATATACCCACCCAAAGTTGTTGAACATAGTACCAGTCGCCACTGGCGCGGCTGTTAGTTCCATAACTTCAGAGTCTGATGGATCAACTGGCGCCATCATGTTATCCGTTCCCGCCTATTAAAACAAAGAATTTGTTATGTATAGCGTAAACTCAATAAAAGGAATAGACAACATGCAACATCTATGAAAGCACAAAAACGCTGAACCAGGACAGTTGTGGCATTACGATTGTAGACAGAAAAGAAGAGAAGATCCTACCCTAGTTTCATTTGTAAAGTCAGAGAGGCAAATCCCATCGTTGCTTCATCGTCTTGAACGGCTGTTGTAATAAGAAGTTCTTCTTCCTCAGATTGTCGAAGATTTGCAACTGCCGCCACCCGTCGACGATCATGTTCCACCTCACAATCATACGTACAACAAGAAATAAGTTACACAGTGCTAATTATAAACAGAAACTAGTGTTACGTGCAGGATGCCGACTAAGCATTTTTTAAACGCGGTGCATTTTTTTTAAAAAAAATGGTATAACCCATCCACACTCTAGCGGATTAAAACAGAAAGTCACATACCTCTTCAAAAAAAGTTTGAGTTTTTCGTAAAATATGCTTCAATTCGGTTAATTCGGAAAAATTCTTTTGCAATGTTTCTTCATTTCTATTAACTTCCCGCAATTCATTTTCGAGTTTCTCAAAAGTAGCCTGTATAAATTAGTTCAACTAATGATTAAAAAATAACCTCTAAATCGATCATTTCTCGTGGTAATGGAGCATCAGGATTTTCCCCAGTATCCAACATAGGAATTTGATCTCTCTTGATTTCACGCTCGAGAAAACCTGAAATACTTTTATCCTTGGGTAAACACTATCCGTCTAGGTCTACCTTGATAAGATAAAAAAAAAGATTATCATTTAAGGTCGAGGTAAAAGATATAAACAACCAAATAACTCACGAAGTTTGCGCTCCATTTCATCACATCGCCTTACTTCATTTACATATTTTCTTTGAAAAGCACTGACATCAGCATTGAGCTAAAAATATATAAAAATGGGATAACATTTAAAAAAGGGACAAAAATGTTAAGTAGTAAAGCTGTTTACATCTCTAAACTGCACAAGTCCTAGCTCTCCTAATTCGGCAACACAGTGGTATGCAGCCTCAGATTGCAAAAAAAGTTGAGCCAGACACATTTTCTCACTGCGATATATCCCATTTTGAGGTTTATCGGGATCCTCCATGATCTAAAAAAATAAAATGTATTCAAACATATAAAATGAAATAGAAATTTGATAGAGAGCAAAATGAGAGAAAAAAAAGACGAAGAGAAACCAGGAGCCCAAGCAGGTCGATAAGAGAGCGCGCGTGCGGCTGTCTCCTATTGGAAACCAAACAACGAAACGCAAATAATCTGAAAAAGGAGTGAAGTTGAGAAGAGCTATAAATGATTATTGAAAATCAATAACGAAACCTTCAATAACATGATGAGCATACTGAGTCATATAATCTTATCAACTGCGGATTTCGAAATGAAACCATCAACAAATAACAAATAACATGTTAATTTCACTTCTCTGATATCTCTAATTTAAAAAATAAAATCTCTACGAATTCTTAGAATTATGTCAGCAAAATAATTGGAAAATTTTGTTCCGAAGAAAAAAAAATATTGATAGTCTTACAATTAATTAGTTAAGAATCTATTTGATACAAATATGAACACAAGAAATTTAGAAGTGTAATGAGAAACTTCTAACAGAATGAATGAGAAAAGTGGAAAACTGCCACAAGCCTGTTTCGATTAATGAGTCATTTCGCGGCAAGATTCTGGCTATCTGGCATTCTATTCACCTTAATGCTTTGTTGTATGGATCGATATAAAAGAAAAAAAATTGAAAGAAAATTGATAAAAGAAAATAAATAAAATCATTTACGTACTTTTGAATGATCCAATTTTTGTTTTAATTGTACGCATACAGCATATTTGCTGAAAATTTATCCGTCTTTATCTGTTTTCTCTCATTTGGCATTCATGCTGTATACAGCAATTTCAGGCAATTACGAAGAAGAAAATAATTAGAAATTGGTTCAATCTTTCTCCTGTTCCCCAAATGGGGTTACGATGGGCATTGTCTTTGAGTTCCGTTAGTTTAAGCTTTAGTTTTTTATTTCTTTAGGTAGAAAATTGTCCTAACTTCGAATCACACTTCAGAAGAGCCTTACAATGTTTGCCAGATGAAGATGTCATCAAACAAGAACGTTTTCATTATCGGAATGACAGTTTAGCGTGTATTGTTGGCAGACTTATGATCAGGTTGAAATAGCTTATTATACATTAAAAATAATTTCAGAGCTGCTGTGAATATGATTTGCGAATATTCTTGGCATGAAATAAACATTAGCAGAACGAAACGAGGGAAACCTTTTCTGTCCTGTAATAAATTATTCTTTAATATTTCTCACCAAGGAGATCTTGTAGTTTTAGCCACAAGCAAGAAATGTCCCATAGGTAAGTCATTAAAAAAATTTAAAAAACTTTTAAAGGTATTGATGTAATGAAGATTGATGAAGAACGAGGTACCTCCGCTATTGAGCATATTAATCGCATGAAGAAACTTTTTTCATCAGAAGAAGTTACAATGATGACATCATTTGAAAAAGAAAGAGAAAGGTTTGTACGCTTATTCTATTTTTATATTTTTAAGGTGGACTGCCTTTTATCGTATTTGGTGTTTGAAAGAAGTTGTTTTGAAAGCCACAGGGATAGGTCTGGTTGATAATCTTAATGATCATTCATTTATATGTTCAAAGGAAAAATCATATTCTCCAGGTATTATTCTGTAAATCATTCTTTCTATAATATTTGCAGGTTGCTTTATATTGGATACAAAGTATTACGAAAAAGGCATCCATGAAAAAAACTGGCGATTTGAAGAATCATTTATAGGACCTGAACATTGTGTCGCCGTAGGAAAGTAAGATATAGCTGGTTCAATTGACAATTTTTTAGGGTATATCCTGAAAAAAAAAAAACTCTTCCATCCTACTCTAAACCTCGTCAATTTCAATGGGTTACATTATCGGATCTTCTCTGCAATTCATCACCATTCTGTGCAGAAGATAACATATCATCTTTTGAAAGCTACAGTGCTAAGCCGTGGAAAAATTTTTAGATAACAAATTTTATAAATTCTTTAAACAAAAAGTACCTTTTTTGACATAATGTGTCAAACCCGTTATTAATCAACAATAACTACTTGAGCCAGTTTTGGACGCTTCGATTGAGGAGCTCCAATTTTCATATGGGTATTTTCTGCATTACGGAAAGTGTCACTAGACAAATCAACCTGTATATATATATATATGTCAAAACAATTACACGAGTTACCTGTCCTAAAATATCCAATTTTCTTTGAACCATTGGCCAGATAGCATCATCAGCGGTGTTTTTGGCTACAAGATATTGTACGAATACACTGTCCTTTTGTCCAACTCTATGCGCCCTATCCTCAGCTTGCACAAGTATTCCAGGATTAAAGTGTAATTCAGCAAAAACGACAACCGATGCAGCGGTTAATGTAATACCTACTCCAGCCGCAGTTATTGAGAGTACGGCAATAACTACACTTGGATCTTCCTTAAAAATATTATATAAAAAAATATAAATTGAACATACTTGAAATGACTTACACAGGTCGCCTCTATCTTTACTTGGAGTAGTGCCATCGATGCGGATACATTTCAAGCCTCTCCTGTTTACTTCAATTTGTATTGTATCCAAAACGACTTGATGATGTGCAAAAATTAGCACTTTTCGTTCTGGAGCATCCGGATGAAAATAATTCTGAAAAATGTAAAAAAAGATTGAAAAATACATCTAAAATATGTTCGCACACAGCTGCTGCTTTTACAATTCCTGTTGCGGAGAAGTACTCCAGAAGTGATTCATTGTTTTGTACTGGTTTCTAAAACTTGTGTAAATAAGTAATAACGGTATGTTTACATCATTTTTAGTAGCTTCAAACGCTGCTTTAGCTTGCTTAAGAGATTTCATACGGCTTTCAATAGAACTACCAGAAAGATATACAACCTGCAAGTCAAAATGTAAAAAAATGATATTAACCTCTCTACGTTTATCCGGAAGCTCTTTTAATACATCACATTTTAAACGTCTAATCAAAAGTCTTTTGGATAAAATTGCTTTAAGTTCGTCACTGTTTGTGCATCCTTTAGCTTCAAAACAGAACTTTCCCTGCCTTCCATCGCAATATCTAATTGCAAAATCCTATATGAATGGGTTTAATGAAAATGTTTGTATACTTTGAAATTTTTAAATAGCTGAGGATCAATGAGACGGATTTGAGAATATAATTCTGCAGGTCGAGAAAGAGCAGGTGTACCGGAGAGAAGAACGGTTCTACGAGATTTCTTTGCTAAAATAGTTGCAACTTTTGTTCTTTTCGCCTTTGCATCTTTTAACAAATGGCATTCATCCTAAGTCAGATTTTAAAAAAAACTCAATAGCATACCCAGATAACTACAGAATATGCTTTAATTTCCAATTCTTTTTCTCTGATAGCCATAAGATCGTACGACATAATAACAACGGTTTCAGGAGTATTAGAATCTGGAATTGGATCCGATCCTTTTTCAACAGTGTAGATCTTTGTAACAGAAGGTATGAAAGTATTCAGTTGGTGTTTCCATGCTGATTTAACAGACGATGGACATACAATAAGGAGAGGCCATTCAGATCTGCAAAAGATATCTTAATATAAGGAAAACTTGCTTATAATAACGAGCAATAGCTAGAGCTTGAAGTGATTTACCTAAGCCCATTTCATCCGCAATCAGAACTCTTCCTTCACGAGCTATGGCAAATCTAATCACTAAAAAAAAAAATTGAACTTACTGAACACCCGTTTTTTGATAAGGAAACAATTTATTTAAAAGCTCAGGATCAAGCGAACTTGACATATCGTTAGGAACATCTTCCAGCTTGAAGTTTGTCATCATGCTAATAACATTCTTTGGTGGCAATTCAATCGTTATTTTACATTCCTACAAAATCTTAATATTTTCATAACTTACTCTGATATTAATAAGTCGAGTTTGAGCAGTTTGAAGTTCATGTAAGGCTAAATGCCAACTACGAGTCTTTTCGTCAAAAGTTCTAGTACTAAGTGTTTTTAATACATTGACGACTGAAAGATGAAAAGGGGAAAATGTTATCTAAAAAACATGAAGAAAAAGCAAAAGAGGACCATGAGTTTATCCGCATTGAGGATCTGAAAAACGACTTTCACATTCACATTAGACTTTGTTAAAACAGAAGGAGGAGAACGAGTTGGTGGTTTCACAGGCATTTTATTATTCACTGCATAAAGTTCCTGTAAATGTAAAAAAAAATAAGTAACAAACCTTGTGAAAACCTGGTTCAAAAAGAGGAAATACGCGTCCTTCTTTACTAGTTGAGGCAGCACTTGAACATGCAGCATATGGCTTTTTTGTTGTATTAGAATAAGACTTAAAAAGAGGTAAGAAAAATAAAGGCGTACCGGTATAACGTTTGAAACTGATCTTTGCTGGGGAGAACGATTTTGTGCAGATGATTTTATCTTTAAAAAAATATTGTCTATTTAAAGCAAATTTATACATTTGATAAATTTGAAGAATTTACATTGTTGGTAGTAATTGGAATATTGGTTGACTTAACCGATAAAGCAGCCTTAAATTCCAACATTTGTATTTTTAAAAAAAGTCAACTTACAGCTTCTTTCTCTCTTGCAATTCTTGCATCCCTGCGACGAATTGCTTCTGCTTTATTTTTTGCTATTCTTTCTCGTTGTTCGTCAGTGAGTGTTGAAGATGACATTATCTTTATGTATTTGCTGTATAAAATATAATGAAAAGAAAAGTTTAAAACTAAATTAAAAAAAACAAAACAGAAACAAAATAACTTTTGCTGGTGCTGTAGCGGAGAAAAAAAATCAGTGAGAAAGATGCACATCATTTTTTATGAGACGGACTTTATTACAATTTTTTGTTTATACCCTTTTATCAATTTTAGTCAATTATGAAAAAAACATACTAGAAAAAAGCAAAATGATCACAAACAGAGTTTTTATGGCGAATTTATCGGTGGATGTCCCTTCTGCAATTGACCCTTCCTGGTAAAGACATGGGCTTTTTAATTTTATGAGAGCTTCTATGTTACAATTCTAACATCGTGAATGTCTGAAGCTATCGAGGAGAGTTGAGGAGGTATGAATCGCATTGTCATTTTCAACATATCACGATTAACTGCATCAACTATCTCAATCAATTTGTGAAAGAAGAACTTGATGTCGATATATTCGAAGAGTCGTCTTGGCCTTGGAAAAAGGAATTAGAAACTATTCAGTCGATGCATCGTGTTCGTTGTGCCATTCTGAAATGTCACATTTGACTTCTTCCACTTGCTGTGCTTCCAAGAAGAAAGAAAGAAACAAGACTAAGTGAGTGACTTCTTTTTCTATTTCAAATGGTTTAGTAACGAATCTCAATATAGTGGAAGTGAAAATGAATTCGACGATGAGATTATAGAAGAATAATGAAGAGAGTATTCATTACACATAATAAAATTGGGTCAAAACACTTCATCAATACTTTTTTTTTTCGTTTTCTCCCATACCGACTATAGTTCCGACACTTGTCGTCGTGTCCATTTCTTGATTACAACATTTTTTCTGTGGTTGTCGTGAAAAATGAGACTCGGCCGGCTGTCTTCAAAATACGGATTACACTCTTCAAATGGCAGATTTATGTCTCAGCCTCTTTTCATATTACAATCGTTATGGATCTGTCCATCGTCATTGGCCCTCCCTCTGCTCATGTTTCGATGTCGGCCCCTCTTTGTTACACCGCTGTTCTTTCTTTTTCTGCTCCGCCCTATTACCGCTATACTATTTGCTGGACGACACACCTGTTGGTCGTCTGGAGTATCCGTCGTGGATTTCAAATGGCCTCGAGGCGTCAAATCCCTTTCTTCGGTCACACATCATTCGCCACCGCTGTACACTTTGGCACTGCTCCAGGCCTCTCAAGTTTATTGCCGACTAGGCAACAGACAGCTATAGCGACTGCTCTTTCTCTCTCTCATATTAACGAGACCCTCTTTCGCTTTCTCTAGTTGTAATTCCTTCATGTTTCTTTCCTCGGCAGATGTTCCTTCGCCTTTTATCTCTTTTCGTACTGAAGTTTTTGCTTAAAAATGGATGGTGAAGTCGGCAATTTGCAGGTGACGAATGGGACTAACCCTTTCGTAACGGAGTCCTCTGTTATGCTTTGGAGTGTAAAGATGATTCATGGAATTGACAGCTGATCTCCCTTGAATATACGATGATGGACTGATTCCCTCCTTTTGTTGCCTGCCATTGACTGACCATATCCACCCCCTCTCCCATGACAGCTGTCCCTTCTTCCTGGGTCACGGTGGCCAGTCGACTTTAAACCTCCGTTTGTTGGGCCCAACAGCCACTCTACTCAATTATACTGCTCCTATTCCGATCCTTGTTATCAACACCTCTCAGTCAACAATTCCATTTGTCTTTTTCATAGAGCCGAAAAGCCTCCAGAAGATGACCGAAGTCGACCTCCAAATAATGTAACAACTGTCGTCGAATACGTTTTTATGGCGACAACAGGCGGTCAGTCAGAGGGAGCCGACTTGTGGCTAATTGGTCCGACGAGAATTAGGTTCAACACCTTCGGGTGTTTGTTTAACACCTTTCCATCGGCCCTGATTCCCCATCATCCGTCACTGCCGAGTGTCGAAAATTTTCCTCTACCTGCCACCTGCTTATATATACTCTCCCTCATCCTTTCTCCTTACATTTCTTCTTTTCAGAAAACATTCTATTAGACGTCGATTTCTATGTTTTATTTTCTTATTATTCTGCTCCCTCTTTGGGTGGCCACCGACCCATCCGGACAGGGACTTGTCTTTCCTCAATCTCAATGTAGAGTCAGGTAGAGTCTATTCTCCCATCTCCAAGGATATTTAGATGTGAAAATGGAGGAATGTGTGCCTTCTCCTTCGCTGATCCATCCGTCCATAGTTGTATCTGTTTAATTGGAGTCTATACTGGAGATAGATGTCAATATAAGAGTCAGTCTCTCTCTGTAGTTATCTAATAATTCCTTTTTAGTCGGTGAAGATCCATTGGAAAAGATTCACGAAACAACGAATAAACAAGAGGAATCAAGAATAACCGAACAGAAGAGAATAGAGACGGAAAGGAGAGAGGCTGAGGTAAAAGTTAATGAACAAAGGAGAAGAGAATATGAGGCAAAGGTCCAAGAAAAGGTGAGGATGAGAAAAGGAGAATAATCTAACATATAGGAAGAGAAAAGAAGAACTCAAGAAATGGAAAGGCAACGATATGAAGAGGAATATAGGCGAAGAGAAGAAGAGAGAAGACAACAAATGATCAGAAGAGAAGAAGAGCAAAAAAGGATCCAGAACGAACAGAGAAAACGACAAGAAGAAGAGCAGAGAAGGCAAGGACA
Source organism: Oscheius sp. DF5120 (assembly GCA_932521415.1). Lineage (NCBI taxonomy): Eukaryota > Metazoa > Nematoda > Chromadorea > Rhabditida > Rhabditidae > Oscheius > Oscheius sp. DF5120. The sequence goes on from OW051463.1 coordinate 2,388,960, forward strand.
GAATAGATATGAACAGAATAAAGGACAAGAGGAAGAACAGAGAAGAAGAGAGGAACAGAGAAGAAGGGTAGAAGAACAACGGGCGAGAGAAGAGGAGAAGAGACAAGAAGAATTGAATAAACTAAAAGAGAGAAGAAGAGAAGAAGAAGAGAGACAGAAGGAGGAAAAAAGAAAAGATGAAGAAATGAAAGGACTGAAGGTGGAAAATTATGATAGCGACGAGTTAACTGATGAGGATCTCGAGCCAGATCATCCAGAGGGAGAACAGATAATTTGGGAAGGTATTTTGGTAAAGAAGCAGCAAGAAGATTTTAGAAAAGAACAATCAGAACCATGGAGATGAGACACAGGTCGAGAAATCACCTGTACTTCTTGGCGATATTCTGGAGACAGCAGCCAATAAAGCAGCCGAGGAACACGGCGTCGATTTAGGGTTTGTTCTTTTGAAAACATATAGTAAAGAATAAAAAGGGAGGAAATTGTGACGGAGCCACATTTGGAGAAGGAAGAGAATGCTGAAGAAGAGCTAAGCGAAGATCACTCGACAATAGGAGCAGTGGCTGATGTGTTAGAGAAGGCGGCCGAGAAGGCAGCGGAGGAACATAACGTCGACTTGGAGTATGTTCTCAGCAAATTTTCAATCTTTCTTTCAGTGAGAATGAGTCTGAAAAAAACGAGGACGACTATTGGGATCACACTGTGAAGAAGGACGAGCCAGAATATGAAGTACCAAAGCCCGTCGAGGCAGAAGAGGAAGACGATCTCCAACGGGACAATCTTCAGCCTAAAATAGAGGAAACGACCGAGGAGACTGGTACTAGATTTTCCTAATAATATTAGTTCTTTTAGAGAAGACAGAGACAGCCAAGGAATACGATCTTGAAGACGACGGGAGTTGGATGATATTGAAACACGCAGACTCGCAAAAGGATGTCGAAGCGTCGTCTTTTCTCGTCACTTTGCTGCTTTCTTTCCTGCTTCCGCTTCTCTTTTTATAGCTGATCTTCCTTTTTGAGATCATTTTACGGGTATTGCCATCGTTGTCAACACGTAATAAACAGTTATTCATTGAGAGACAAAGAAATGTCGTAACAGGGAGTGAATCACGTTCTGGCTTGACCCGAATGACGGGAGAAGTCCCTGACAATGGTTGTCTATTACACCCGTCAAACGTCTTCGATCAAGGAAACTCTTCTAGCCATATTTATTCTTGTCACGACAAACTCGTTTAAAGTAGGCGACGCGGCGACTTTTTCGAGGTCGCAGTAACTCTTCCTCATTGTAAACACCCTCTTCCCTGTCGATTTGTCTATTTTTATCAGTCTATCTGGATGGGCTTACTATCAAGTGCCGCCATAGCTCAGTCGGTTAGAGCGTGGGTCTAATAAGCCCAAGGTCGCAGGTTCGACCCCTGCTGGCGGCAAAATTTTCCTTTTGACAATTAAATGGTGAACGATTGAAAACTAGCTATAGTGTTCATGATCTATTACCTACGGACTCTCAAGCGCACTTTGTTGCGCGCAGGTGATCTGGTCTTTGTTTTTCCGGTGGATGTCTTCTGGACTGTTCTTTCTCTGTTGAATAAATCCACTTGTCCTCTATTTAATTCTCAAGGACTTCGCAACACCTTCCTATCTTCTTTCAGTTTCAGTTATGTGTTCTCTTCCATCGACTTCTACTTTGAATAGAGATGGTCACATAGTCTCCCAAATAAAGGTAGGAACTTTGTATTTTAAATTCTTTCAGCCGTCAATTACCATGTTAGTTCGTCGAAAACAGAAAGCAAATCATTTGGAGGATGACAACTCGGACATCGCCTACATGAACCTCCCCCTCTATATTCCGAATCTCCTCTTCACCATCCTCTCTTTTCTTCTATTTATTGGTACTCTTCTTCTTTAACACTAGAATCTTTTTTAGCCGCAATTTCCATCTCAAAATACACGGACTATATCCCTCCTCCAAATCTGCTGACCAGTGGTTTCAATGTTAAGTATGGGGCTAGTCTCTTCCTCTGTACGGTTAGTCATTTCGTGCAAAAAATCTACTCAAGGGAGTCTTCTTTCTTAACTATCAATTTTTAGTCAAAAATCGCGATTGAAGAAGATTGGCTGCCATCAGTTCTCAATCTATTCGAGGTGAATGTCATTGGAAATGTTTTGTTCCGGCTAACTGTTGGTCTTCCGATGGTTGTTCGACTCGTGAATATCATTACAATAAAGTGAGAAATTAAGAAGAGGATACGAGAACTCAGGGGTCTGTTCGTGATGGAGGAGAGCCCTTCAGCCGTTTTTCGAATGTTCAACGAGATAATCACTCCTCTAACTTTCGTAGAGATTCTCTCCCTTACCCTCTTTTCCATCATTACTGTTCATTCCGACTTCCCCGGTATCCCAGGTATTATTTTCTTTTTATTTAATATTTTCTTTAGCCTATAACAAAACATTCAAGTCCATTTTTGCCATCACCTCCATCCTCAACATGTTTATTATCCTTCTTCTTCTTTTCTCATTAACAAAAAAGGTGAAACAGTCCCTCGACATCTTCTCGGTCTTCCTCAAATTCTTCTCCTTTATCGTCTACTCCTTCTGTTCCCACTCATATTTCTATTCTTTCCAGCTGTCTCTTCCAATGCCATATTGTCACAGCTACGGTATATTCCTTTTTTTCTTCATTTATACTTCAGTCCCTTTCAATTACGCTATTCTCGAATACGTCATGATAGTTTCCTATGCCATATATCACACGTCTATCCTCATCGACACTCGGCATGCTCGAATAATTTGTTTTCCACGAACTAGCAGGTATGTCTTTCTCTTCTTCAATCTCTTTTTTAGTGGAGAATGTGAGTCGTTGGAATCGATTAGGAAGTCAGCAGACGAAAACTCTAGTCAAACTATCTCTTATTAGAAATAAACCCGTAGATGAGAGAAAAACAACATCTAAAGATCCTAACGATTAGATCTTCTTCAGCAGAAGACGGCGAGCGGTGTTTCTGTCGACCTGAACAAATGAAAGAGAAAGAGAGGAACTTTACTTGTATTTGTATCTTGACGCCTCCTCTATTTGTTCGTGGAAGAGAACGACAACTGGAGCCACGGCCGGAACTGCTCGATTCCTTTCGGAGAAAAGGAGTCAACTCTTCGTTCCGACAACGTTTCGTCGGTCTATAAACACAGCCTTTTTCTAAAAAAAAAAAAGAAAACAAAGTTCCGAGCGCTGGTGGTTCAGTGGTAGAATGCTCGCCTGCCACGCGGGCGGCCCGGGTTCGATTCCCGGCTAGCGCAACTTTTGACTTACTTCCTATTTTTTGTAACCAATTTTCTCTTTCCTAAATGAGAATTGTCGAAGCTAGGAAGGGAGGACGATGACCTCTGAATCTGTTAAATTTCTCTATCCCACTTGTCTCTACCGAATTCTCCTCGGTCTCTTCCTCTTCCGGAATAGATATGACAGTTATGTTCTTTTTTGACTGAAACTTTGCGAAGGCCTCCTCATGTTTCTCTCGAATCTTTGCCGCCTCAACTATATCTTTGTTCTGAATTTTTGCACTTATTTTATAAAACGAAACCTCAAGAGCCTCCCGTTTCATCGCCTCGTGCTTGATTGAGCAATATGTGAAATAAACCCGTTTTCGATACCTCCATTGCGAATTATGTAACGCATATCTGAAGGAATTGAAGAATAATGAGAAAATTCTTACTTGAACTTCCGACTGTCTGATATGAAATAGTAGACTCTTTTTGTCATCCATCGCAGATAGATTTGAATAGGGAGAAAAACCAGAGAAAGAAAAGCGATAAAACGTATCAAGGGCGGATTCCTTTGACAGTAAAGAGCCTGGAAAATTAATATTCAAAATAGAAAATATTTTGCCGCCAGCAGGGGTCGAACCTGCGACCTTGGGCTTATTAGACCCACGCTCTAACCGACTGAGCTATGGCGGCTCGGCGTCGTGGTTTTTGCAGATATTTAGACGGGAGAAAATTTCACCGGGACGACACTTCACAGAACGGACGAGTTTCAAAATGAGTTTTCCCTGATTTATCGCGTTACGGCGTCCTTGGAAAGAGCGAAGTTCGCTGGCACGTTACAGTTTGTCACAAACCTCTTCGTGGTATCCGCCGAAGTCTGCCGACAGAGCGAAGCTGGCATCTAGAAGGAGGAAGACACATGTCGCATATTGGAAGATCAGCTGGATCCAGAAGAGCCGCCATCTTCTCTCAAGGATTCCGATTACAAAGAGTACCTGAAGGGGGTTCTTATTTTAAAATTCCATTCGAATTCAACCAGTTGCGGGGGCAATCAATTTTTTTTGTTTTTATCTTACCTTAAAGCTGAAGAAAACAGAATATTGAAGCATAGTGCAGCAGAAGATAAAAATTGGGAGACCAACTGTCGGACAGGACCAGATGGTGAGGACAAAATGGATGAAGTTGAAGAAGAAACCGATTATACCGAAGATACATTCGATTATACAGACGAAAAAGGCCCTGAAGAATGAATGAGAGGAAGAGAGTAGATAGAGGAAGGATCAGGGAAAGGGGGACACGCTACCTGTACATGATGGTCTGTCGCATGATAATCTTTTGATTAAATTAGTGAGAAAAGGCGGTTCAACTGACCAGGAAATAGTAGCCGGACATTGATTCTCCGTCCAGAAGAAGGGCATCGTATACTTGAGATTTTCCTCGTTGAATCTGGTCGGCTGGACAAGTTCGTAGACTTCGAGCGGCGTGTTGATGGGCCAATTGAAGTGCATTTCTGCAATTTTGGATAAAAACGATCGTCTCAATCGATCCTAATCGAATCATTGCCATAAAAAAAGCCGAATCGGCGTAGGAGATTCCTCCTCTTCTTTCTCGAATATTCCTTTTATTCTTTGATTTCAATCCCCGGTCCCCGACTATTCTTTGCAGCACATCAACACGAATTAATGATGAGACCCGTTTTGATGGATCAGAATGACTCGAAAAATATACGCGTGTCGAAAAAGTTGATTGAAACCAACGTTCTGGATCCGACAACGTCCTCCAAAGGGCCTGCCATTCCGCTTTGAACTTCTTCCATAGCTCTTGGCGATATTTTGTCGGAGCAAGAGAGGCACGCCGGCCACCCTGCATGGGCGAGAGAAGTTGATCGAAGGGGGCAGGGCGATCCGGCTGAGACCCTGAAAGAGTCAAACCTCATCGGAGAATTAGTCACTCAAGAGTCTGAGTCATAAAAGACAGAAGGTTTTCAATAAGATTCTCAATGAGAGGGTAAAGGATATAAAATACAAATGACGAACAACATTTCGAGAATATAAACATATTCCAGTGTTAGAAAGAGAAGAAGGAAAAAAATATATGGAATGCGGTACACATGCCCTTGAATTATAGGGGTGCGTAACCTCGAAATTCGCAATCAATTCTCGACTGACTAAGTCGAACTAAAGCAGCCTACGACGGTCTATTTACCAGTTCTATACATGTTTTCATCACAAATAAGGGGCAAACATGACAAGGACACTTAATTAATTGGATAGGAGATGAACTATTCCTCTATTTTACGGAACGATTTTCGTGGGGTAGTGGTTAAAGACCGACGGTTAGAGCCCGTTCGAGAAATTATTCAAATGTTCTTTTATTAGTCTATATCTATCCCTTATTCTAATTCTCGAACAAGATATACAGAGAAACTACTTGTTTAGTCAGCTTGTTTTGAAAGGCTTACGGTAGAAGTAATTAAAAAAGTTAATCAAACGGAAGATTGTCTTCTAAGTAATAGAGGAAGTATCACTCGACAGATCGTAAAGGAAAAGAAAGGTCAATCGAGAAAGGATCGATCCGAAACTATCGCCGCCACGGATGTTTCCTCTAAAAGTGGAAAGATGACACGTTGGGCGGAAGAATGGGAAGGTTACGCAATTGCGACGACGGTCGACTGCAATACAGGTTGAACCGCCTCCTGGAAATTTCGACAAGCAGACCACATGGGTGGTAACACGGCTACAGAAAAATAAAGAAAATCGATGAAGTGGAAATATCAAGGACAATAAGAAGATCCAGGGAGGGTCTGTTTGGCTACTAATTTGTTATTTTCGGGAATGTTCTACGATGATTTTTCTTTGTTTTTAGAAAAAGAAAAGAAGGATATGAAGGTAAGAGATGACAAGGAAGGAGACAGATGGGGAAGAGACTCATAAATCAAGTCCGTTTTCGTCAACAGTCAGTCAAAATAGAACATCTTTCAACTGATCATAGGAACAGTTTAAGGAGGCGATGTCAGACAGTTAAAATCGAATCTAGCCGACTTTTTCTACCGCTGTTACACATCGGGCGCCACTTCCTGAAGGAATCTAATTAGGCGGACATCTCGACTAGTTTCTCCTGTTTATTTATCATTTTATAATGGGACTCTCCTCACAATAGAAGGGGGCGGATGACGGATTACGGTAACCAGCCGAATTGTCTGAAGTCGAAGTCGAAGAGTAATCAATCTAATCCGTTCTAATCACTTCTCACCATCTGTCCTGATGGATTTACCTCTTGATCCAGTAATTATCGACACCTTCGAGTCGCTGTTGCCTGGCTCCGCCTCTTTTCTCCAGTAATTACCCGCCCCTCTCCCTCATTAGCTACCTCATCATGCCGGAGAAACTCGAAATTCCTCGTGACAATGATCAGATGATCCAGCGTCTGAAGAAGCCGAAGCAGGCAACTCTTATGCAGAAGGTAGTCGACGATCTGAAGCAGCAGGTACCGATAGAGCGTCAACCAGTCTCACAGAGTATTGCTGAGTGAGTTGATGGAAAAAGAGCTAAAAATTATTCAGGTTGATGGAATTCACAAAAAGGGAAGAGAAGGCCGATCCTCTTTTGAATGGAAAATCTCAGCATCTGGGCGCATGGAACAGACCTTCGATCGTATGCTGGAAACGACCCTCGGTTGTCTGCTGTCTCCAACAATAAAGTTCGTTCTCGAGCATTGTTTTTTTCTGGATAAATAAACAGATAAAACCTAAATGTTATCAGGGTGACTACCGGACTCTTCTGCTCGTTGAACTGGTCGATCTTCCTTCCCTGGTTTGATGTGTTCGGTCGGAGTATACTTTGCTCAAATTGACTTCTACACGTGTTGATAAGACTACAATTGTTACGATAGGGGCCTGCAGAATTATTTAGGGCTATCCGAAGGCCATATCGCGTGTCCTATCTTCACGACTTAAAAACTAGGATTCTCTGCTATCAGCTCGTATTCCCTGTTTCTTTTAATCGCAATCTATCCTCTGGTTTTTTTTCTGGAACTCCCAAAAATCTCTAGTTCACTGCGTTGTTCTTAGAGTCCTGTCCTATCCTCCTGATAGCTCGTTCTGATTGGTTCCAACTCGCAATGTAAAGAGTCCTTATCACTTTTGCCTTCTTCCAGCTGCCTTCCCCGTTTTACTTCTTCATTTCAGATGGGAGCCGAAGATCACTATCCGTTGATTTCCCAGCTTACTCCACATCATCGGGAGAAAATAGCCGAATTAAGAAAGAAGTCGGCCGACATCCTCGCCAAGTATCCTGAATATGACACCGACTTTTCTCTTCTTCGTTGGTTGATGGGCTGGGATTATGATATCGGTTTGTTTTCGAAAACAGAATACTTCTTCTTCCAGAGACGATTCTCCCCAAGATGAAAACGGCTGTTGAAGTCATTAAAAATCTCCAAATGAATGATTACAAGGTGATGGAGCCAGCTGAAGTAAATACTCTCATTCGATCGATGTCTCCTGCTGCTGAACACTTTCCTGGTGGATTGATGGGAACTGACGACGAGGGAAACGTGATCTACATGCAGTGCATCGCCCTAGCTCATCCGAAGAGTCTCATCAAGAGTGGATGTGTCAGCGAACTGTTCAGACTTTCGATCATTGAAACAGAGATGGCATTCAAACTGGTCCGACGGGCCGAGGCTCAGTCAGGAAAAAAACTCGGAGTAAAGATTGTCATCGATCTCGATCAATTCAGCATGGATCTCTTATATCCTCAGGGACTCATGATCTATAAAGAACTTCTCACCATCATGCAGGTATTAGAACATATCTGGCGACTAAAAACATATTCCAGGCAACATTCCCTGACTTCGCCCGTTCTCTTTACATTATCAATCCACCAATGATGATGAAGACGTAGGTTAATCTTTAATCCAAAATAAGATCTTTCAGTGTCTATGCCTTGATTTCGCCGGTCCTTTCGAAGCAAACCCGAGAAAAGGTTAGATTCTTGGGTTCCGATTGGAAAGAAATTCTGATCAATGATCTCGGAGCACATAACATCTATCCCCATTGGGGAGGAACAAAACCTTATTCGAATCCTAAAGGAGATGTTCGTCTCGGAGGAAAAAGTCCTGAAAAGATGTGGTACGTCTCCGATAAGGAGGGTCCCATTGAACAGGGACTTACGAAGGTTAATGTACCTGCAAGAAACAAGATCGAAGTAAGTCAGATTGAATAAAAAATTAACTTACAGATTAAACTGCAACTAAATGCAGGAAAAGACCTCAATTGGGTGTGGAAAGTCAACAGTGGAGACCTTGACTTCTCTATTCAAAAGAATGGTGAAGAAATCTATCCAAAGTTTCGTCTTTCGACTGAATTTCATCCAGAGATAGGAAAAACACCCATTAAAGAGAGCGGAGAATATACATTGGTCTTTGACAACAGCCATGGAACCATTTGGTCAAAAGATGTGAAGTACAAGACTTGGCAATCTTAAAAGAATCGGGTATGTCTGTATTGTTGTATGGGTAGATAGATAAATTCTGAAATCAAAAGTGTATTATCTGGAATGTAAGCCTATAAATAAAAACATTTGATATAAATCATCACGTGTCCAAGGCTATTCATACTGCAGTAAAGAACCAAGTTCTTGAGGATAAGACTTCTTCCTAGACAATAGAATAAATGTTTTGACTTTTCCGATTGCGAATAATCTAACGATTATAAACAATTTATGAAAATTTGTTTTCCAATTGTGACAAAAAAAGAATACATTTTAAAGCCATACAGTCATTTATTTAGAGGTAACCAGAAGTATAGATACATGACCAACAAACATCGGGACTACTTATTTGGAATGATAATTGTATCACTTTTGAATCACTATACACTGGCTAATCTGCACAATAGAAATATACCGATTGCCGGGGCAATCATCTCTTACTTCTCCCACAATATTTAGGTAAGATGGCTATGTCCTAAGGAGATCCTTAGTTCTCAGCTGCCGCAGCAGCCTTTGCTGCTCCTCCACGAGGGTAGTACTTCTCCAAAGTGCTTTCAGGAATACGCTTGAGCATTTCTCTGGGAAATATACGAAGCAGCTGCCATCCGATGTCAAGTGAGTCAAAGACCGTTCGGTTCTCGTAGTTTCCTAAAAATTTCTTAAAGATCCAGACTACTCATTACCTTGGGTGATGAAGTTCTTCTCGAACTTAGTTAAAAATTCTAAATAAAGTAGATCATCAGCTGACAAAGCTTCCTCTCCGACGACAGCCTTCATAGCCTGCACGTCCTTACCAATAGCATAACAAGCGTAAAGCTAAAGTATGAGTTGAAACTTAAAAAGTTAAGTATATTACCTGGTTAGAGACATCAGAGTGGTCTTCACGCGTGAAACCTTCTCCAATAGCAGATTTCATCAAACGGGAAAGAGAAGGTAAAACGTTAATTGGAGGATAGATCTGCCTATTGTGAAGTTGACGATCTACGTAGATTTGTCCTTCAGTAATATATCCAGTAAGATCAGGGATCGGATGAGTGATGTCTAAAACTTCGATGTAAACTTGATGTTAAAGTTACCGTCGTTAGGCATAGTAAGAATAGGAATTTGAGTGATGGATCCGTCACGACCTTCGACACGACCGGCTCTTTCGTAAATGGTAGCCAAATCAGTATACATGTAACCGGGGAAACCACGACGACCGGGTACTTCTTCACGAGCAGCGGATACCTCACGAAGAGCTTCGGCATAGGAAGACATATCAGTAAGGACAACCAACACGTGCTTCTCGCATTGGTAAGCAAAGAATTCCGCGGCTGTAAGAGCCAAACGAGGGGTAATGATACGTTCGATAGTTGGATCGTTGGCCAAGTTCAAAAAAAGGCATACATTTTCCATGGAACCTAGATTGATGATTCAATAGCAGAAATTCTTACCATTTTCTTCGAAATCTTGCTTGAAGAAACGAGCAGTTTCCATGTTAACTCCCATTGCAGCGAAGACAATGGCGAAGTTTGACTCTTGATGCTCACGATCAGGAAGCTGTACAAGACCTATACTTAAATTTGGAGAAAAAATGCTTGACAATTTACCTCCTTGACGTACAATCTGAGCGGCAATTTCGTTATGAGGAAGACCAGCAGCAGAAAAGATAGGAATCTTCTGACCACGGGCAATGGAGTTCATGACATCAATAGCAGAGATACCAGTTTGTATCATTTCCTCGGGATAAATTCGAGACCATGGGTTAATAGGCTGTCCGTTAATATCGAGGAAATCCTCGGCCAACACGGGAGGTCCTTTGTCGATGGGTTTTCCAGATCCGTTGAAAATACGTCCAAGCATATCCTCGGAGACAGGAGTACGAAGAATATCTCCAGTGAACTCACAAATAGTGTTTTTGGCATCAATTCCAGAAGTTCCTTCGAAGACCTAACAATAATATTGTAAAAAGTTGATAAACCTGTACGACAGCCTTATTACGAGAAATCTCAAGAACTTGTCCAGAACGTTTAGTTCCATCGGGAAGTGTGATGTTGACAATCTCAGAGAATTGGGGGAATTTCACATCATTCAAAATAACTAAAGGTCCGTTGACACCAGTCACAGTTTTATAGACTGAAAAATAAAAATATATGATTAAATGAAATGAAGCACCTAGACGCGGTTGGGTGTTGTAATTACGGATCGTAGCCGTCTTATGCGAGGTAATTCCCTTGTTGACGTCGATGGACATCCTATAATTATTAAATTAGCTATTAGATTGTTTCTATAAATTATACTATTATACGCGATATACTACTTTATTTTCAAGCTAGTATGAATTAAAAATCTATAATATAAGAGAAATGGCTTATTTTTTATAAAACAAAAAACAATTAAGAACACTAAAAGTACCTTTTCTAGACTGAAACTACAAATAAATAACTGAAAATTTGAAACGAAAGTTCGATTGGTTGGTCTTTTACCTCCAGTGGCTGGGAGAACTAAATATCCGTGCGGGACCCAATATTTTCGTTGTCTGCTTAGTAGGTTAACATCAATGTATATAAAGAAACTGGACTTTATAGAGATAAGAACTATTTATTATAAATAATAATTTGTTGTACTGCTAAGGTAAATATATAACACAATCAATGGTACAGTATTTTTTTACACTTGCCGACAAAGAATTTTTTCTCTTTCACTACATCTTTCTTCAGTATTAAAGAAACGTCATTCGGAATAGAATGATTAGCAGAGTCCGATGTTATTCAGCCACTTTTCTCTCGTCCTCCTCCCATAAATATGGCCTGACTGTATGGATTCTAGTCTCCCTTATTTGTGCGGTATGATGTTAGTAAACTTTATTAGGCTTTTTGTATCCCTACCTTAGAAAACTCAACGTTGTAGTGTACAACAAAACGCGGAATTTTGCGGGTACCATCTCGATCGAGGTTTCCGAAAATACGACAATCGGAGAGGTATTTATACCTGTCCACTGTCGATACAGGTTTACAGGTAAAGAAAGCGATCGAGTCAACAACGGAAGTTCCTAGCGAAATACAATGGATCATTTTTGGAGGTAGCCAATCAAATGTCCCAAACAGTTTTCAGTTCGTCCCTTAGCGGATAATGTCCGGGTCATTGGAATCCAATCCGGTTATGCCTTCTATTCCGTTCCCACTTACATAGAGAATCCCGAAATTCCTAATCTTTAATCTTTTTTGTTCTGTACTGTTTATCTATAAAGCGGTAGCTGGGTTAATGTTATCAAGTGATCGGCAAAAAAAAGGAAGTTGTTCGAGCGACCCTAAAAGTCGACATTTATACCTAATCTGTGCCTTTTACGATATTCATTGATTAGTTATCCATTTACTATTTTACAGTAGTCGTAATAATGGAATCACCTTTTTTCAGGGGTCTTTTCTGGTTTTTTTGCGGTATACAGTGTGTCTAGAGGCTGTCTGAAGCAAGAAAAAACAAAAAAAATATAATCAAGGAAAAATTAACGACCGCATTCAGATAATATTCAGCAACGTTTGAATATTGTCAGCTCAAAAATGATGAAAATTTTTTAGAAAAATTCTAGTTATTGTATCTTAATAATAATGCCCTAGACACTTTTTATAACCAGAAAGACCCTGAAAAAAAGGGAGAAAAAAAATGGTATGTGTTATACAATTACGTGATATACAAGTACGTATAGTACGTGAAATACAATTTGTCTATACTACCAAATATACAATAATAATAATAATAAAAACTCTTTAATTTGAAACAACAAAATCAACCACTTGATTGAAAACAACATGTTTCGATAACAAAAGAAGAAACAAGAAAAGCAACAAATCAGATAACAACGTAAATTACTGTTGAAAGTTTTTGAGAATATTTTTCACGATTGGCAAAGGTTGTTTACCAAATATCTAAAAAGAAGTTATAAACAAATGGTACTAACCTGAGCTGAAACTGAGTTAACCTTCTTCAAATCTTTCCAAAGTTGTTCATTTTCCACCATAGATTCAAGAACAGGTACAATATAATTTTCTAGGGCTTCCTTAGGGGAACCTGTAAGACTCGAAGAGGATACGTTCAACAATTTCAATACTGTAGTGAAAAACCGTGGTTTCACCTAAATTCAAGTTTAAAAAATTCTTATAGTTACTTCTGAAGGGCTAGCAATCACGGAATTTAAATATTTATCACATGTTTTGCCTATCTTTTTAGCTGTCGATTTATCCAAAGGATTCGTTTTTAAAATGGATTTGTTCAAAATCGCTATAACACATTGAAGAGCTTCCATCTATAAATAAAATCAAGTATAAAAAATCACGAACTCGTCTAAATATTCTAAATTCATCATTAAATCCGGCTTCAATGAACATTGTAATTTCGCTAACAAAGTACATTGGATACTTGATGATTGCAGCTGTGCCAAGTTCACTACTTAAATTTCCTTCTTCTTGTGTTAAAAATTTGTTGAAAATATCAATAAAAACAGCTTTGACGTCTGGAGAAACTCCTTCTTCGGAAATACCAAGTGAGAACTAAAATTATAAAACTTAATGGTCTATTCATTACCAAAAATGATGTTAAAGATGCAATAGTAGAATTCAATAAAGGACTTGTTAAATTTGGGGCTTGTTGAATTAGATAATTCATCAACTTCTTTACTTTTTTTTCTTTTGCAGTCATCTAAATAATAATAAACAATTTAAAACAAGAACCTTTTTCTGTTTAGCGAGCATATCTAGTAAGCCAATTACACGGTTTGTTAAAGTTCCTTCTGTATTTCGTTTCAATTGCACAATACATAGATCAAGAAGAGGCATAATTAGATCTATTTTAACCTCTTCAGGTGTTTCCGATGAAGACACTGTGAACAAAAGCAGGTCTGCCACCTTTGAACGAAACTCGTGTATAGCGACAGCTTTTTGAGCTCTAAATCATAACTAAAAAATTATTTCTATAAAACAAACTTTTCTTGTCGAGGAGTCATAGTTTTGAAAATATTAGCAAGTTTCTCATCCATTGCGAACATTGCCTGATCATCCATATCAGATAGACTAACATCACTCTCATATTCACCGTTGTCCTTTCGTTTAACTGCAGCATCTCCTAAAGCTTGCTCTAGACGAGAAACGAGCTCTGGATTGACATCTCCCATATCCTCTTCTTCAGAATCTTGTTCTTCAGATTCATCATCTTCTTCTTTTTCATCAATTTGACCGTCATCCATATCACTTGATAATTCATCATCTTCTTCAATATCAACATCATCCATCATTAGTGACTATAATACGGACAATCAAATAATTTTACAAGCCTACCTCAACAATGTGTTGCACTTCTGCTGATTTAATAGTTGGTAAAAGTTCAACGTAGACGAAGGCGACAGTCAAACGAATAAACTTATGGGGTCTGCTTAGCAAAGAGATGAGAAGATCAATCAGTATCTAAACAGCATTATGACAATATAAATTGATTACGGAGATATTATTTTCATCCTCAGAGTTGGCAATCATTTGAATTTCTTGTAAAGCTTCACTGTAAGCTTTTTTATCGTTAACATCAAGTGTGAAGTGTTCCCATATCTTTGTGTTCATCCAAAGTGTCGATAAAGGAAGTTTCAAATTGGGAGACGTAAAACTTTTTATATTTTTTCTGACTTCTTTGTTCGAAATTGCTTCTGCGACTGCTTTCATCAAAGTTTGATTTTCCTCGGAAAGCTTAATGACTACTCTTTCTCCGGCTCGAACCTATTTTAAACATTTAACAAAACATCAAAAACCTACTTTGATGTAATATAATGAGTCTATAGCGTTAGCAACTGTCATAAGAAGATCCTCCGATGGCTCGCAACTTACTAGTTGTACAAGAACTGCCTCTTTAATTTCATGTGACCAATTATTGAATACTTGTCCAATTCTCCTGACATCTGTATTTTTGAGACCCTGTACAATAATAATGCAATTAACAACATGCTTACCTGAATCCATTTAAGTACAGCTGATTTATCCAGACGACTAATAAGTTTCTCAACCACTTTGCCTTTTGTTAACTTATCGAAAGAACCTACAAATATTATGTAATAGTATAACCTGCTTGCCTTTGTTATCTAAATGATTCACAATTTCTAGTAAAACTTTTGAATCTTGAATGTTGCTTAGTCTTTCATCAATATAATTGCAGAATGTGACAACCTGAAAGGATTACATTAAGTTATCCAAATATTTCTATCGAAAGTGCGGAAAGAGAATCGCTAATAAAACAAATATTATTTTTTTGTTGAGAAAATTAAAACATCTAAAACCACTTATAGAAATGAGCAGACGTTCCTGTCTTCAGTGTAAAGAATCGCAAAGCTTAATCCTAAAAGCAGCCGGTTTCTGTGTTACGCCTCGAGAAAGCCAACCCTAAGGGGCAACTAGCACAGCTTTCTCTTCCAGTTTCAAGTTAATCTATCTTTTCAGATGTATAAGAAAGTACTTGTTTGTTTAGCAGCAATACTTTGTTTGGCACTCCAACAAGAAAATGCTGAATTTTTAATAGAAAACGCTAAATTATGTATGACTTAAAAATAAAAGTAAGTAGTTTTTAGGTGGTGAACCATTTGCTGATCCAATATGGATCCCTGTTCTGGATACATGCAAAATCCAATGTGATGAATTGAGAGAATACTGTGTTGAAAATGAAGATCTTGTTCAACAATGTAAATCACGTAAGCGCATAAACTTTAAAAAAATGTACTCAGTTCCTGATGAATGTCAAAAGCTACTACAACTTCGCTTGAACAATCAAAATCATCAAGGTAATTTCGTCAAAAGTCTTGGAGCGCAGAATAGGTACAAAATCATTGTAAAAAATCTTTCATAGAGTATCTGCCCCTATTCAACTACAGGATTCTGTTGTAGAAGATAGCATCCAAAAAACAGCGAAGTTTCCGGTGAATGTATGAAGGAAACTTATATTTGTATTTAGGTAAATGGAAACTCTAAACTGAGAAATGAACCCTTCAATGTAAGTGTATTTTGCAAAAAAAAAACTTATCTAGACAGGGAACGATGATCAGAAAACAAGAACATCAAAATCAACCCATCCCCGTGTTAAACGTTTTTAATTTTCAATAGAATTAAAAAAATTGAATTTTACCTTTGCCTGTAGTACCCGTTGTTGTGGAGTCTTTTTGCCTGTAACGCTATTTGTAATCCGCTTCATAAGAACATCAGAAAATATAGAAATAATCTTTAAAAAATGAATATGAAAGAAATTTGCTTACGTTTTTATCATCGGTGTTACTTTGAAGAGCAAGTTCAGCAACTGAAAAAAGCCATTCAAGAACCTTCGGCTCATTGCCACTAGATGCCCATCGTTCTATAATTGCTGAACATCGATTATTAAAAACAAAAAAAAACTCAGCAAACTTTTGTAAACTATGTCAAATTGATCTCCACTCTCTGCCGCTTCAAGTATATGATGTATGAAAAGCTTGACTACATTTCTATCACATTTCTTAAAAACATTGCTTTAAAAGAGATCACTAACCTTTAAAGAAGCTGAAAAAGATTCAAGATGATTCGCCTCAAATTTACAAGTGCCATCCTTCTGAAGGAAAGCTACATACTCGTGAATTATTATCTAAATAAATGTTTCAAAAATGCAAATTCATTTTACTGCGTGATTTTTCCTTGTTAGCAAGATTAATAATAAAAACTCAGGAGATGAATTATGAATAGCACCTTCAATATAGTCTTTTAATGGAGTAAGCAATTTCTGAAAAATTGAACTGAATCGAAGTAACTGAATTACCGTTTTAAATGTTTTAGTGTCTACCGCATTAACCATATCTGCTATAGCAAGAACAATAGGTATTGCCAAAAAGTTATAATTTCTATAAAGAAACATTTCTCGTTCCAGAATCTTTGGATATTTCTGTAAGTTATTGGAGAATTGACAATATATCAAATAAGATTACCTCACTGTATAACCCCGATTGAATTAGCAATGCTGCTAATAAATGATGTCCAATAGCGTTGGCATTTTTTGCAGTCTGAAACTTGATAATCGAACAGATTTATAGCAAACCTTGTCTTTTAAACTAATCTTTTTATCTGCAAGATCAAAAAGTCTATCTGCTGACCACTTCGTTGTAATAGATTCCAATAAAAGACTAAATGTTGTAGAGAATCCAACTCTGGCAGCAGCTCTGGACGATGCCAGTCCAGTTACAAGACGTTCTACAACATAGTCAATAGCTTTCTCGTCATTTTTCTGAAAATTGATAATAAAAATCAAAAACGTCCAACACAAACCAGTTCATTGAGTAATGATACTATTCCAGAATGACGCTTATTTTTATCCAGATCAGCCAACACATAAAATAATTCCAATATTTCCTTGCCTGGTCGATACCCCTTTGATTCATCTGATTGTGCCAATTTTTCTAATTCAGCCGGTTGGTTCTTTTTTTGTCCCATTGAAGAAATTGGAAGCCTGTATTTTCTAGTACAATTAGTATATAAACTGAAGGAAAGCAAAATTTATAAAAAAAAAAAGAGAACAATATAAATTGAATTAAAAAGCCGTGCCACATAAAAGGCCAAAATTGCGTACATATCAGAGAAGCGATTTAGTAACTCGGAACAAGGTTGAAATAGTTTTTAATCATTCTAGATTTTACAAAAAAATTGGAAAGCTACAATATAATATGAATATACTCTATTCATGCTGAAAATAAGCCGATTCGACAATTGTGTATAATAAATATTTACTAGTTGAAGTGGACCACAACGAAGAATATTCAATTTTTCTTATGTTTTCCACAATGAAGATCCCACTTTTTTGGATAGCCGTTGATAAACAATCATCAAGACTGTCCAC
Organism: Oscheius sp. DF5120; assembly: GCA_932521415.1. Lineage (NCBI taxonomy): Eukaryota > Metazoa > Nematoda > Chromadorea > Rhabditida > Rhabditidae > Oscheius > Oscheius sp. DF5120. The sequence continues at coordinate 2,406,565 of OW051463.1, forward strand.
TTTCACTGCGAATAATTGCTAGCGTCGGATAGAGGTCAAGGCGCGTGGGGGACACTTCGTTCGGTCCTCGCCTTCGTCTTTCTCGATCTAGTTTGCACAGTTGTCTTCATTTTTTCAGCTGATGAAAATATCTCAAGCGAGTCTCATTAGATTCACAGCAGCTGGTGTACTATGGCTCTTCCGGATCTTCGTTCTTTCCATCTCTAGTTATACCCTTTCTATGGTCATCTACAATCCCACCTTCATCGATTCCATCGACTGGGTAATTTTTATCTTTTTCTGAATTTTTAGTATTCGCAAGATTATTTCCCCGTAATGTCTGCAAGAATACGAAAGATGACCAGACTTTGGCCTCCTTTCGATTATCCTTTTATTTGGGTACTTCATTCTTGTGCTCTCTTCCTGATCTATGGGTATTTTAAAATATATAATAAAGATAAGATCATTTTAGACGCTTCGCGAAGGAGGAAAACCTTCTGGAGTCATTCAGACGAGTTAATCTATTTAAGCAGAACCCTACTCCTTTTCAAAACTTCTTTATTTCATTTTGTCTTTGTCTTTTCATAACTATTTCTGAGTTTCAAGTAAGTTTCAGAGAAAGAAGGACATTCTCTTCAGATGCTGATGCCTATGATTCGATTGTCTGAGATCCATCCGGTTGTCATTTTTATGGATTTCTGCTACATGTTCCAGGTGTCTGTGATGGCAAAGATCATAATGAAATCGACGAGCTTTACCCTTTATTTGAATATGAAAAACGAATAAAAATCCAAATATTTAATTCTCTTTGATATACATCTTTTAACCGAAAAAAAATGGCAAGTAAGGTCACGAGGACGTGACTAAAAACCGGGAAGAAAATGAGAAAAGTGAATAGATGGACCCGGGAGTCACCTGTAAATTCTACAGAGCGTAGAATCGAAGGTATAGAAAATGGGAAAGCACTGGAAAGTACCCGACGAGACTAGATATGTGGAGGAAGAGAAAGAAGGACGACTAAAAGTGTCGTCTCATATGGAGACTGAGATGGTCACTTCGGGAAAAAGAACGGGTACATTGCTCACACTTGAAGGGACGATCACCCGTATGTTTCCTAATATGACGAGTCAGTTCATCCGATCGAGCAAATCGCCAATCACAGCCCTGCCAAGTACATTGATACGGCTTTTCGCCTGAAATATGATAGTAAGAACAGGAACGAGACAACATCAAAACAACATCAAAACAGCATCAAAACACAAAACAGGACGAACCTGTATGAGTTCGAACGTGGGCTTTGAGATGGCTGCTCTTCGTGTACATCTTCCCACAATTTGGATAAGAACAATGATGATGTCTTCGGTCTCGAGATGAATCAGAGTCCGTCAAAGAGGAAGAGGGAGACTGTTCACAGACATCATTGGAAGATGAGGCCCGTCCCTCATCCTCTGGCGGATGGAGACTGTCTCTCGTCTGATTGAACACCTGATGGAACATCAATAACTGGCGATTCAACTCATCAATCTGAAATGGAATGAATATTAGATCAATAAGATGAATAAGAAGGAAAAAGGGGTTAGAGGAAAAAGCAAAAGCTAACCTGATTGCGGATCTTTTGGGGATCGATTTGACCATTTGCATCAGGCATTACAGCAAGACAAGACTTTTCCTGCAAAACGAGAGGATAATTGACAGAGGAGAACACGAGACTTACTGTCAGTTCATTCATCTTCTGCTGGAGTGCCTCTTGGACGGCTCTCATCGAGCTGGGTGGTTGAAAGACAATGCTGTCGACAGGAGAGGAAATGGAGCTGGGAAGATCCGAGGTGGCACTCTCATTTTCGTTGACTTTGATAGTTAGTGGAATAGAGGAGGAAGGGAACTTCATATCGTCGGGCGTGGTTAGAATCTCCATCTCATGATCTTCCTCGGATATATCCCTCGATGAGCCTGCAAAATCTCATCTTTACTTGATCATATACCCTTTGATCACAAAACTCGCCCGTCATGGGCGTGGCTGATCAGTAATCGCGTCTCTTTCTTTCGCTGTTTGTTCTGTCCTCGTTTTTTTCAGTTCGAAGTGACCCCGCCAAAAGTGTCCCTTCGCTGGAACGGCGACGGGACGGGGACAAGGGCGTCTCCCGTTGAGGTTGGTGTGTAACATCGAAATTTCGCCATGACGACTAGCGAAAACAGACACTGATTTTGGCGCCGAACGGGTGTAATACTGGACTTTCCCAATTTGGAAAGACGCCAGACAGACGCAGATCTTTGAGAATGGTCCCCGTACTTTCAGTGTTTTTTTTTCGACTTACTGGATGTCATTTCGCCGCTGACGAGTCGAATGGGTACTCGATGGACTCTACCTGGAGATGACGCGGACTGTATCCTCTCTTCCGAAGGGAACTTCTGAACATTCTTTTTCTCTATCTTTCTCAATAGACTCACATTCAAAAGATCGAGGATCCTGAAACTCGTTCGAGAGCCAGCTCGAGGCTTCGGGGACACGGGATGAAAGGCACTACTCCCGAAATTCAGATCCCGAAAGGCTGTTCCCAGGGCCGTCGTTGGAGTTTGAAAACCAGAATTCGAAAAAGGCTCTGAAATGACAATCTCTTGTGATTGCCGCTCTTCCCCGCATCTCCCCCGTATTATCTCGGCGGGTGTGTCACAGGCACTCCCATTTGCACCCTTCGGGTTTGTCCTCCGTGTTTCTGCTGCGATTTTTGTGACCGCTGTCAGAGAAAGTGTGGACCAAAACATTATTGCTAATAGTTAAACTCATCAGTCCTGTGGCTGAGGAGATTGTCGAATTAGCGAACAGTTTTTAAGGCTTAATAGCCGCATTAACTTACTGGTAGTATCAGCAAAGAAGTCATTTTTGATTTGTTCTAGTCGGGAGGTCATTGACTGACGTTGATCAGATGGTTCATAGAGGGATTGTGTTGACGATAACATGCTGGTTTGAGCACGGAAAGGGGAGAAGGCTAAATTTTTGATTGTTTATTGATCGATGCCTTCGTCTTTATTACCGCCTGTATCTTCGCTCATTGAACATTCCGACGAAGTTGTGGCTCGCCCGGAGTCGTCAGCATTTTCCATCTAAAAATCATCCTATAAGCAAACTACAGTAAACGTCATTGTATCATTTTTCAGCCCTGGGTCACACCCTTACAGTATGCCGGGAAGAGCAAGGTCGATTACCGTACCGGAGCAAAACGTCTTTGGAGGGAGTTAGTTTGAAGTCGGTCCAGAGTATTCGATCCACTCGGGAGATCTTCACTGAATCTGAAAGAAACAGTCTTTTTCAGTCATCTCTTATTACCGAGTAAATAATTGGGCCCCAAAAATATTATAGTTTCTGGTCGCCTCATGCATCCGCCGAGATATTGGGTCGTCACTGCTGCCAGAGGCAACTGAAAACAGTTGAAAATCAAAGAAGAGAACCCACTGGTTTCGACGAAACCCGGACTGAGTCGAATGGTATTGGAGGCTCTTGCTCTGGCGTCGATGCTCAATCTCGGTTTATTCGGAAGATGGATGACATTTTCGACAGAAGAAAAGGATGAGGTGGAGATGCTCGACGTCTCCAAAGATTCCTTACTACTGAACATCCACCAGTCTGAATAACATTCCACTAAAAAGAAGGATGACAAGAAAAGACATCATTTCGGGAAGTATTTCCACCCGTCTTATCACAAAAGAAATAGCCTAAGGGCCTAGAGGAAAATTCTAGAGAAAAATGACTCAAAAATGGTGTAGAGACGGGTTGTTTCGATAATTTCCGGGGGGGTTGGACTATTTGCGAAGGGACGAACAGGTGGATGGATATAAGTGCTCTCCGTGCTTAACGATTCAGCCAGAATTGGCATGCAATTAAACGGATTCGACTTTCAGAAAACGAACGGGGGTGTGGTATGTTTCGCGCGCTAATCTCATAATGTGGTCTACAATTCGCGGACAGGCTGGAAGTCAGTCAGTCAGTCAGTCAGTCGGTCCCCCTCCTTTTTGCGGCTTCTTCCGGCCGATCGCCACGCCCAAGGCCGTACGAAAAGAAGGCGGAAACGACCGCAGGCGCATTTTTTGAGGGAAGAAAAGAATTATCTAGAATCGATTGGAAAGATAAGAAGAGGGACTCTATAGTCTGAGATTGGAGAGAAAAAAATAGACGAATCGACGGATTACAATGGTCGAGATAAGTCTCCATGACACAGCCAGCTACCATCCCCTTCAGCCGATCACCTTTTTGACCTCTCTCTTCATGGAGGAGCTTGAAGCATGGGGCCGTCGTCAAACTTTTATGAGGAAACGGGTTCGGGACAGGTCTTTTTGGGTGGCGTCTCACCCCAACCAAATAAGGAAAGAAGCGTGAAGAAGGAAGAAAGAAGATTATCCAATTGATCAATTGAGAACTGGCTAATAGAGGGAGGAGGACGGGCATAACGACGACCACTTTATTCTCTTGAAATATTTCTCGTCGAAGCTTTTCATGGACACACAAAATGATCAAAAAGTTGGTGAACGCGCCAAAACGGAGTCGATGCGCAGCAGGGGATCCGTCGGTGTTAATGACTTATTCCTCCTTTTACTCCTTCGAATTTCCAGAATTTTTGATGTCTGATCGACTCAAACACAAATTTTCGGAAACAAGGTTGTTTCCGAAAAAGAACAATTCTCAAAAGCCGCGATCAGCTGGTCGCGAAAAATATGTACGGGCGCATGGCCATTTGGAGGTCGTCGGTTTCAAAAAAAGAACAGGGCGTGGCGGGGTGATAAAAAGAGAAAAAGGGGAAATGTATAATAGTTCCAATACACCTAACTAATTAATGAAAAGACAAATCAATTGAATTACTTCTGCCCCATCAGCCTCTTCCTTCCGCTACAGTATCTCTCTCTCTCTCCCTCTTCGCCTATCAATCACTGTCGACGAACACTTTTGACAGTCCGACGACTTAGCGGAGACCGATGGCGAACACGTCTTGTTGCGAAGTTCGTCAGGTCCATCGACATCGATTATCAAAGCCGCAATCTTCAAGGGAAACGCCCTCGAGAATCCGCCGAAAAGAAACTTCTGATTTTGATGGTAGATACGCGAGAAAGATGATTACTGTACGAAGGTCGTAGGGTTGAGAGAAGAGGTTAACTGCCGGCAATCGATGGGAACTTTTCGACTTTTGCTCTCGAAAAAGATGATTCATAAAGGGCGTAGCCTGTCTCAGAAGCCAATGAGACATTTATGGGTTTGTGTACAATCGAGTGGATGTGTTGATCTAATTCCCAGCTTCTAGTTGAAGATGACTTTAGAAATAGAAGAAAGAGGATATATGCGTGAAATAGATAGCGATTGAATATGAATAGAGTAGACAGTAAACTTCGAAGAGATTATTTTTAGAAAAAATTGTGAAATCAATAACTGGTATTAACGGAAAGAAAGAGAGATATCTAAAAAGAGAAAAAGAAGAAGTTGGAGAAGTGGAAAGTATAGGTATGAAAGACCGAAGGCAAAGATAAGCAGGAAGTTTAAACATTTCGAAGATGGATGTCACGTGTATTCGACTGTAAAAAAGGGTGGTCCCATCGAGAACATCGTCATGGCTGTCAAGTAAAAGAGGCAAAAAGACGGGCGGGCGATTGAAACAGGTCGAAGAAGAAGAGTTAGAGGGTTGGACAATACGACACGAGACTGGGCGTGGCCGCGCGACACACCTACTCTGACGATCTTTTCAGGTTTTCTGAATTCAGGAGAGATCCATATGTTCACCCTCCTCTCTGTGTATATTGGCAGCCAACAAAATTCACAAAAGACGAGGGCGAGAGGGCGCGTAAGAACACGGAGGACGAACATCAAACAATGACTCATCTAGAGGAGATCGGCTACGGTTTGACCCTTGGAGAAGAAAAAAGGAAGTGAAAAAAAACATCTGGGAAAACGTCAAATAATTACTTCTTAGAGCATGTGCAACGATAATCAGATTGATAATGAGACGAAATGAAAGAAGGGAAAAACCGAGAACAAACAACAGGTGTTAGACATCCAGAAGATGAAGGACTGTCTTTTTAACCGACCAGTGACCAATTGAGCGAACTGATCACTCGGGGAGGACAGTCCTTTCATTGGAACTGACATTCCTTTACTTTCTAAAAGAAAAGTGACTCCGCGAGTAGAGCCGAATGATAATGAAAACAAGAGCATGTGATCGTACAGACGGTTCGGTTGGGTCGGCGTTTCCTCAGTTGCTCATCGGATGACATGTCCGCGCCCTCTTTCAAATGATTTCATCCACTCTCCTATGCAAAACGACCCGTTGTTTCAGCTGTCGACGGATAATGGCACCTGTTGGCGAATTGTAGGCGTCTTAATAAGATCAGAGATAACTCTTTTTCTCATTTCTTCAGTGATTTCTTCAACAAAAACAGAACGGCCACCCACTGTTGAGCTATTGAAGCTTCTTGGCAACACGTGTTTTGCTATTGCAGATCAATCAACGAGTACCGTAGTAGCCGGTCGAACTGGTTTCTTCCCGAAGGTGTTCGACCACACCCATCGGGGGGATTATCCAAAAGGGATAAGGAGTATCTTGAGGGGAAGAAGAGAAGAAGCGAATGAAATGATTTATCTGGAAAAGATAAGCAAAGGAATGAAACAGTCACGAATTCCACAGAGCTTAAAGTGGCTATAATGTCATTAACCTTATCAGTTTTGCTGGAAAATAAGTCTAATGAAATGAAGCACAAATCAGAAGACAGCAGAATAGAAAGAAAAAGGTGTAAAATATCTGAAAAGCGATGGCAGAGAGATTAGCGACAACAGTAGAGCAGTTGGAAATGCCCGCGAGGCTGAAACATGATCGCGGTCGACGAATGTTGGCTGGATCAAGAAACATTTGAATTACACAAAAGAAGACTAAAAAGTTGAAGGAGAGGGAGGAATCCTACGGCTGGCGACGTGTTTGTGATGTTCTAGCCACTCGAAAGAACCTCTACGACTCTCGAGTGACGTAGTTACTTACTTTTTTTACTATCTATTTCCCCCATCTTATACAATATCATTTTCTTATCTTTCCATGACTCAGAAAAGTAAGTATATAGAAATTTTTCATTAATGTATTTTCAGAACTATTCAATCCTTTATTCAATTTTCGTCTTTCTTCTACAAGTCACGAGAAGATAGTAAACTATGAAATATTCATCATATAGTCATTAAGAATATTCTTATATTTTTTTTCCTTCTCGTTCCTATTCGACTACGGTAGCTCCTAAAAGACGGCGATTTGCGTACTGGCCGAACGGCTGTACAGTTGGGCGATCTGAGGTTCCTTCTCGGTCATTTCTTTTGTTTTAACTGCCCTTGCTCGGTCCTTTTATGTTATCTGATTTATATTTCACATTCCTCGTTTTCACGGAATTTCCTCAGTTCAGCACTTTCAGTTGCTTCAGCTTCTAATAACAGGCTTTCAGCATGTCGAGTACGTCCTCGGCACATCGGTTTCTAACCTATGAGGGTCTGTTGCCCTCTACTATCTTCGATCCAGGTTCTTTCTCGCTCCTCTTTCTTCAATGTCTACCAATTTCAGGGGATATGGACATTAACATCTCAGATGAAATGGAAGAGATTCGTGAATTGCTATATGAATTGATAAAAAAAAAATATCCAATGGGAGTTTCCTCCGCTCATTTAGCCGAAACCTATCGAGAAGAGTAGGTCTAATTCATTCTTTTTTACACGAACATCCTCGTCGACTCCTTCTGAGTCCGCCCGAAGCAAACACCGGCTGTTTGCTTTTTCAGTACTCCGACAAGCGATTGTTTAATCGGTCGCGCCTTCTTTCCTCGTTGGATATCTCCTCTTTAGATACGTCTCGAAGGGCCTTGGAAGAGATCTTCCGAAAGATTGGCTGGAGCAAGTAGCCGCGGCCGAAGAATTTGAAGCCCAGACTCGGGGACCACTGACTATTCTCTTCGTCCGTCTTCACAATACAAGTTCCTTCAAACGGCTTCCAATTCCCAATACGAATGTTCGAAGTGAGTAAGCCTTTCATCTTTAGGCTATTTTAACAGTTACAGACCTACTTGAATAAATTAGGTAAGTATCCGTTTCGTGTGGTGTTTAGTTTGGGTTTCCCTTTCTTTTCGGTGGTTCTACTTTCTTTCTTTTTTTTTCTTTTTTCCATAATCATTATCACTTTCAGTCATTTCATCTAACAAATCGGCACAAGATTTGGAGTTTTTGAAGAAGAGAAAGGATCAGTTTCCTCTGGAACATTCTGAACTGGTAAGATTCTTCTTCTTATCACATATTTCAGCTCTCCGGATGTTCCTCCAATATCTATCCAAAATGTGACGTGACTGTTGTAGCCTTCGAGTCGTCGGAGGATTTATATATACGAGCAGTGGCCGACGAAAAAACATTCCAAGAGATAAAGGAAGATTTGGCAAAATTCTATGCTGATAGTGAGGGAGAGAATTATGTCCAGATATATGTAAGTAAATTATAGAAGACGAATTCCTTCCAGGAAATCCTTCTTGGTGGAGCCTACGCCCTGTGTGACCCTGCTGGTGACTGGTTTCGTGTCGTCATCAAGGTTTTTGGATAATTAGCATCTATTAACCTTTTAGGAGCTACCCCGCAATGGATCGGTCAAATGTTTCTTTATTGACGTCGGCGTTCATGGAACGTATTCCGTTCGAGACCTTCGATTACTTCCCGATCCCCATCATACTGTCATGCGGAGTAGGTCGTCCTCTCGGTCGTCAATTAATGTCTTTCAGTTCCCGCCCTCGCCAAACGTGTCGTCCTTCAAATTCAAGAAGCCTGTCATGGGGAGAAAATCGACTCCATATTGAGAGATATCCTTTTCGAGAATAACTCGATGGGAAACTTGATTCCCGTCAATATACAGGTGTAATTAACTTCATTGAATAATTTGTACCTCTCCAGTTGTCATCCCTCGACGAAAAAGATAAAAGTTCCGTCGCCGACCTCTGGACAATGGACGGACGTGCGATTCGCGAAGTCGCTCAAGCGAATTTTCTCGACTCGAAGAAGATGCCCTCTTCTACCAAGTTAGTCATTTTCCCTTTGCTCATGTCCTTCTTCTAGACCTTCTTCTCCCCTTCCCTCCCAATCTATTCCTTTGTCAGTGAACAGTCTATTGTTCCAAGAAGATATTGAGATTATTCCTATGGAAATGGATAAGATGCCGTCTTCCTCTTTCCCGGCCCATGCTTTGTTCGCTGCTGGTCCAATGGACATCAGTCTTCGTCAAGTCTCACTGGTAGTTCTTTCTTTTCCTGATTATTTCAGGATCCTATGCCCGATTATATGTACGAGAAGCTCGCAGAAGAGTGCGAATCAGCCGACTCGGCTATGCATAGCCCTCCCCAATGTGGCAAATTCTACGCGGCGATGATAGACGACAGATGGGAGAGGGTAATGTGTCTTCGAGCAAGTAAAATAGGTATTCACCCATTTTTGAAGGACACTTTTTTGTAGATAAAGTGGCTTTTTGTGTCTACTTGATTGACGTGGGAGCATTCCATTATGTGAAAGGGGACAACATGAGACGACTGAATTCGAAAGCACCCTTCCGGAAAATGTTGATGTTCAAATGCAAGGTATTCACTTAAAAAAAAAGATTTCTTTCAGTTGGCCGGAGTTATTCCCGTCGCAGGAGAGGATGTTTGGTCCCGCGAATCCCATGAAGCTGTGAGAGAGTTCTTCGAAGCTGCTATGGGAGAACCCGTCCAGGTAAAGCCTATGAAGGACGGCTGGTCGGAGTGGAAACAGCTCAATGCTCCGTCAGTTCCTATGGTTGAAGCTCATCTTTCATGCTGTGGTCGCGACTTGGCCGATTGGCTCATTTCTTGTGGATTGGCTCTTCCCATTGCTAAATAACTTATTCTTCTTCTTTGTTTTTGCAATAGTTTTAAGCTTTACATAGGTAATTTGAGAGATTTCTAATTATGTCTGTGATATTTCCATTGCCTGTGACATCTTTTTGTGATATTTCGTTTGCTCCATCACTTTACAAATGCTCAGAGATTGAATATCAAATAAATATTTGCTTTGTATTGAAAGTTTTCGGGTAATTCGGTGAAAACCATTTATTTACCTCTTTTCTCTTTTTCGTGTGTACTCCTTTGACCCGATCGATCTCCGTAGCCAACTCCTTGTGAATTGCCCGGTCGGGTGGCTAAAATGAAGGCCACACAGCTATTTTCTACTGGGTGACCGTGAAATCGAAGCAGATAGTTGTATGCTCGTTTCGTTTATATTGAAAATCTTTTTTGTCAATCGAATTTAATTGTTTTAATTATCGTCAATTTCTTTTTTTAACGTTTATATTATATTTTTATTGGCTCGCTGATTTCCCATTTCATTTTGCCTATAAAGTGTCTGATTGAATGATGCCGTGGAACGTGCCTGCTGTTCAAATATCCAATTGGCAACTCTCTTTCTTTTCATTGATCTCTCAAAAATATCCACATACTCATGCAATACGTCGTCCAACGAGACGTAGCATAGTCGGTCCATGTTCCCTCCTTCATATCTCGCTACTGTATTTCTATTTTCTTATGTTTCAAGGCCGATGCGAGGGAAGTCGGCGGTCTGCCGCGCGGTGGCGGTGACCAGCCTTGTCTGGATGATGATGATGGTTTTCATCCTCTTTTACTTCCTAGATGCTGGATCTAACTCACGATATTATGATGGAACATACAAGTAAGTAATTTTCATTTTTTAAGTCATTATTCATCGACTTTTAGAACAGCAGAAAGTCATCCACGACAAGTTCGACCTGCAAGGCCAGGAGCTTCGTTCCCAGTAGATCCAGAAATACAGGATGAACTAGATAGATTACTTGATAGTAAGTAATTTTTTGTTCTTTGAAATTTATTCCTTTTAGTTCAAGCTTTTAAAGCTCCAGCATTATTTGGAGAAGGAGGAAACGCCGTCGAAGTACCAACTCGTTTGCAAGCAGAAAAAGAACGGCGATTTGCTGAAAATCAGTTCAACGTCGTGGCAAGTGAACTTCTTTCAATCAACAGATCTCTTCCTGATTACAGATCATCAGAGTGAGTCAAATTTTTTCTTTTGTTTTTATCAAGAAATTATGAACTTTCACTAGAATAATAATCGTAGTCCTTGAAATTTTATAACAACTTCAGCTGTCAACGAGCGCATGCAACCTATGATGTTGCCAATTTGCCGACAACATCTATTATCATTGTATTCCACAATGAGGCTTGGACTACGCTATTGCGGACACTACACTCCGTTATCAATCGGTTTGTTTTTTTTTCTTTATTCAGTTGCAAATTTTTTTTTAGCTCTCCATTACATCTTATCGAAGAAATAATTATGATTGACGACAAATCTGATCGTGAATACCTTAGAAAGCCATTGAACGAATACGTTCGTCGTTTCCCAGTAAGATTTTCTTTTTTCACTATCCGTGTTTTAGGTACCAGTTCATCTTGTTCATTTGGCAGACCGTAGTGGACTCATTCGCGCTCGTCTTGAAGGAAGTGGAATGGCTAAAGGAAAGATTCTTCTTTTCCTTGATGCTCATGTCGAAGTAACCGAAGGATGGTTAGAACCTCTGGTGCAAAGAGTGGCGGAAGACAGAAAGCGTGTAGTTGCTCCTATTATTGATGTTATTTCTGGTACCATTCATCTTTTATTTTTTATTTTTTAGATGAAAACTTTGGTTACGTTACAGCTTCTGATACCACCTGGGGAGGATTTAATTGGTACATGAATTTCCGATGGTATCCTGTTCCTAAAAGAGAAATGAACAGAAGAAAAGATAGAGCTGATCCAATAAGGTTTAAATTTTTTTTTCTAACTTTTTTTTGAGAACTCCTACTATTGCTGGAGGCCTTTTCGCTATTGATAAACAATTTTTCTATGATATTGGCTCATATGATGAAGGAATGGAAGTTTGGGGTGGAGAGAATCTTGAAATAAGTTTTAGAGTTGGTTATTTTTTTTTTAAATTTATTTTCATTTAGGTGTGGACATGTGGTGGTTCTTTGGAAATACATCCATGCTCTCGTGTTGGTCATGTTTTCAGAAAACAAACACCATATACTTTCCCTGGAGGAACAGCTAGAGTGATCCATCACAATGCAGCCCGAACAGCTCTTGTATGGATGGATGAATATAGCCAATTCTTCTTTAAAATAGCACCAGGTATATTTTGATGCGTCAATTCTAAAAAATTTTTCAGCTGCTGGTAGAGTCGATGCTGGAGACATTACTGATCGGCTAAAATTAAAAGAGAATCTTCAGTGCAAAAGTTTCAAATGGTAATTCTTATTATATATTTATATGTTTTTCAGGTATTTGGAAAATATTTATTTGGAATCACCTATTCCCTCCGATTATAAGTCTCTAGGAAGAATTCAACTTGAAGGATCTACGAAATGCTTTGATAATCTCGGAAAGAGGGATGCAGGAGCGTCAGGTTTAGCTGGCTGTCATGGACAAGGAGGAAATCAGGTATCAAATTTGTTAAAGAATTTTCTATTTCGCTGCTTCATTTGAAACTAAATTATTCAGGACCCTACTTTAGACGGTCCATGGGACAATGATCAGGTAAAATAGAGCAAATGGGTTTCTACTTTCTATTTATAAAAATGAAGTTATTTTATTCCCTAATTTGTTTATCTTCAATGGGGACGGTTGTATTATGTTTTTCTATCCCAGCATGTCTTTTTTTAGTATTTTTATTTTTTTTTAAATTTTCAGGCATGGTCTTACACTGGGAAAGGAGAACTTCGAACTGATGATCTTTGTTTGGCCCCTTCTCCGGCCTTTTCTATCGGTAATTCTCTAGTGTTGGAACGATGTGGTCAAGGAAAACCAAATCCGAAACACGTCTTTGTTTACAGAGTTTGTTTTTTTTTTTTTTTTTTTTTTTTTGAAAAAAAATTGTAATCAAAACTGCTTTGTCACTTCGTTTTTTGGAGGACATATGCACATGTATTTCATTGCAGTTTGTAAAACTTTTGTTTGTGCAGCATTTAGTCATCATCAATAATTTTTAATATAATGTAACTATGGTGATAGGGCAATATTAAATTAGTTTGGCGGTCCTACCAAACTTTCAATAATTGCGTAAAAGTCAAATTAATTTTATTGTTTATAGGACCAGCAACTAGTTCATAATAAGACACAGAAATGTGTGACAGCAAACGGAGACAAGCTAGAACTACAAGAATGCTCAAACACTTCAACTGAACAACGGTGGTTTTTGGAAGGATACAAACCTTAATTGTTTTTTTCCCATGATTCGTATCTGCGGGTACGTTATTTAACTTGCGCTGCCTTCTTGACACAATGGCTTCATTTGTAATCATTTCATAATTTTATACTGCACTGTATTCCATCCAATACGAGATAAGTCTCTGATAACATACAATCCTTTTATTGTAATAATTTATTGTAAAAAAATGGTTTTTGGTTGTGTAGCCATCTGTGATACTATTCTTTTGGTTGTACTATTTATCTGAGATAACTATTTTCTGGGTACCATATCATATACATAAAATATTTTAAACTACCTAACAGTATTCTCTTTGGTTCGTAGCTGCCTTCTATCTCTTTCTAATTTTTCTTTCGTATTAAAGTCTAGAAAGATGTCAAGATGTAATTCGCTAGCAAATGTGCAAAAAATTATATATCTTTCACGAAGAACTAATGCATGGATACATAAATGGAGTACTTTTAAACGTTGGCAAGAATTAGATAAAGCTAGGGTTTGTTTTATTCGTTCAGATTTCAGTTTGCGTATTTGTTTAGGAAGAGTACGCTGAAGAGAAACATGCTTTGAAAAATTTTATTAAACTTCCTACTGGATTGTATATTACGCCGGAAAGGCCAGAAGATAGTATGAGTCACAAATTGTTTTTATGCATATATTTTCAGTTTTACCAAAGAAAGATCGAGCAGATATGACACGGAAAGATCAGGGAGCTCTACCTATAGAACTACTTACTAATCATACACAAATGAGGTAATTTCCATAGTTCAAAGACGTTTTTGTAGATATTTGGATCATTCGTTTGACAATTTACGAAGATTCAAGCGCTATCAACATTTCCAACATCTTCAGTATGATCAAAGGTAGTGATCTGCATACCATAAAAACAATTTCCTAGAATGATTCCTGAACGATTGTTGTTTCTGGGACCTGATTTAGCGGCTGCCCATTTTCTTGTTCACCGAGGTGCAGCGATAAAGTTTTTAGGAGATGAAACATGGTATAAACGCGATAAAAAGAAGGTATACAACATTTTTCTAGATTTTTGTTTGTAGAATTATAGCTTACCTGGTAGAAAAGTGCCAGAACTGTATTTGGAAGCTATCGATGCATCTGGTACAGAACTAATGTTTGAAGGTTAGTCAAAAGTCTTCCTCATAAAAAGTGTATGTTGCATTCATAGTTGCATTTTCGGCCGGTAGAGAAGACATGGCTACATTCTTTGTTTAGGCGGGGTGAGATGTTTGTGGCCGAGTGGTCTAGTGGTATGATTCTCGCTTAGGGTGCGAGAGGTCCCGGGATCGATCCCCGGCTCGGCCCAAATTTTTTGAAATTTTTTTTTGTTAGAAAAATTTCATAAGAAAATCAAATTGTTTTTCTTTACATTGTAATTTACAGGATTCGATAATTTACATGATCTTCGTCATCTGCGAATGCTTCGGCTAGCCGATTGTCCTTTTGTTGATGACTGGACTTTAAGTAGAGTAGGAAGCATTATGGAGAATCTTGAAATGTTAGACCTTTCTGGTTGTCATAGGGTTACGTCAAAAGGTAAGGACTCTATAATAGTTATATTTTCCAGGATTAATGGGATTGAAATATATGAAAAAGTTGAAATTTTTACGATTAGAAGGGATTGATTCGAAAGTAGGTACATACGTTTGCTATTTTATCATTGAAGGATGTGGGAAAAGCAGCTCTTCTGTTAGAAGAAGCCATACCAAATCTAACCATTCTAGGTGTTAATTATGATGAACAAATGAAAATGTTGGAAGCAGAAACTAGACTTTTAGAAGATCCTCATGTTATACAAGATGCTAAAGGTTTGCTAGTTATAAAAGTATACGTATGATAGGAAATATATTCGCTGAAGATGAAAATGGTCGTCTGTTTTACATTGGAGGTAATATTAACGAACGACCGGCTGTATGTGATAATGATAAACCGTTGATGACTTCGACTGTAAGAAGGTACTTTGTTTTTTCATAGAAGCCATATTTTTTGCAGAGAAATACCTATCATGTCTAATGAAGAGTTTGATAAAATTGACACTCTTTCTGGTGGAAAGCTTAGACACTTACTTGTAGGTTCTCCGAGTGGATATGAATGGAATGAAACGGTTATTTATTTATTTCACTAATCTGATCGTTGCAGACAGAAACTATATTGCAATCAGAACATAAATGGAATAAAATAGATCGTGTACCGACAGATCCAAAGATGCTGCCAGAAACGGAAAGACAACGGGTAATCACGCTAAATGATAATTAATAAAATTTCAGATTCTTCCTGAGGGAAAACTAAGTTTATTCGAAATTGAGAGGCAGAAATTTTTCAAAGAAACACAGGAAGAGTGGGAAGTATTAGAGAAAAAGCTACTTTCTTCTACAACAGAAAAGCATAGCTGAAAATTAATAAGTAAAAATTATAAAAACAGTTTTGAAGCTCAATTAGTGTAAAATTCATATTAACAGTCAATCACAATCTATAATATACAAATGTACCCGTATTATTTTTGTGGGTATCAACAAGTCTCGTAGACCGTAAAGCAAAAATATAACTTACAAACGCTGAGCAAATGCTAGCATAAAACTGTCAACATTTTAAAATTGTTAACGATTGAGTAAAATTCAATAAAAAGAGATCATGCTTTGGAAGAATTGACTCCATTTGGATGATAGCTTGGTACAGATACTATCTTATGCTTTCCTTTTTTTTGTTCGCGCAACTGCAAATTCATTTATTACATGAGGAAACTAACCTTCATTAAAAATAATAATCCTATTGCAATTATAGCAATCGTTCCAATTATCAGCATAATTTTAGCCAATGTATATGCCCACCATTCTGTATTAATCAATTCCGAACGTATTATATCTAGATTCTCCGAATCGATTTGAGCATCTTCATACACACTAATCATTGGCATAATTGTAGATTTCATCTTTCGAAGATCCACTCTAAAACATAACCATTTAACAAGGTAACACTTACGGAAATTTAATGCCTTCACCTTTTCCTTTCCACATTTCGACATTAACCTGAGATCGGCGCTTTGCACGCAGAAGTGTTCCAGTGCGCTACAAAAAGTTAAAATATTAAGAAAGTATTACTGGTTCTACATCAATTGTAATCGAATCCCGATCAATATCAGGCTCTTCTAGCCCTTCGACCGAATTACGAACTTCTTCATCAGCATATAGAAAATTTGGCATCGAAATCATAATAGGCGGCTGTCCTAAATATTAATTTAAATATTTCAAGGATATACATACCTCGAAGACATTGGGAGAGTTCGATCATTCCGTTTGGGCACTTTGTCAGAGATTGAGATTTTAAGAATACCTTGTCTGATGGATTGCAGAAACCTTCATTAGAGGCTAAGGAATAATTTAATACTGAGGATGGCATGACGAAACGATAAGCAGGAATACCGTCAACAATAATTTCCTTTTCGAAGTTTAATGTCACTGTTCTGAAAAGAGTTGTTAAACATTCAACCATACCTGCAAAGTTGAGTAACAAATATGTCAATTTTCTGGTCTTTTTTGATAAATGGTGGAAGAAGAGATCCATCAGAACCTCTGATTGCCCTAGCATCCTTAGTAGCCCACCAAGATTCCTCAAGGTGGTCGTTACCATTCCATGAGACAATTTTTCCCAATTCAGAAGGATCATTTGTACCGTCCAAAATTTCAAAGGTTCCATCTTCAGTATTGTTTTTCTAAAATAGGTCTATTTTACACAGGGAAGTGCCAACCTGATAGAAAATCCCAATACGATCAGGAAGATCAAGAATAGAGTCGCAAATGAAATCCATGAATGGAATCTCACATACCTAAAATAATTAGAATTAAAAAGTTAAGAAAAATAAATAGTAATTAAAAGACTAACCTTATCAAGAAAGGGATCTTTATAACCTTTAAATAGCAGTTCTTCTATCTCAACTTCTAAAAAAGCAGTTTGAGACAATAAAGTAGTTGCGGCTGCTCGCATGTTAGGTGAAGAAGAAGCCTCGATGAATTTCTAAAAATGACCAATAGACCCTCGAGGTTATTTGATAAGGAAAACCGAAGTCGAATTTATCGGAGTATGAATAGGATAGAAAACTTAAGCCTACCTGATATATCAAATTTGGAACCCACACTCGATTTCCTAAGATACATGTCTCGCAAGAAGCAGTCTCGTTGAAATAATATGTTTGGTAACGATTATATTTGATGCGACCGTTCTCATTAGATAGTAACTAAAACAAAAATTAGTTTAGCTGGAAATAAAATTGATGCCTTGTGTTCTAACTTCTTGTCGAAAACATAAGGACCAGAAACCTGAAGTTTCGGTTTCGCACCACCCATAAATTCATCAGGATTTCGAACAGAATATACGTATATACTGAATGTTTGTTTATACGTCGGACGCAACCATTTATTCATCAATCTACTGCCATCAACTAGCTTTGCATTCTAAAAAAAATATTAAAAAATCAAAAGTAAACAACCTCAATAATACCTGACCGGACTACTTTTGGTATAACAACGAAATATAAGATGATGCCGATAAAGAGCGAAAGTGCAACAGAGAGTAATGTACATAATAAAAGTCGAAACCTCCAAGAATTAGAGTCATTCTTTTCTTTAGACATCTAAAAAGATAAATGAATAAAAAAAGAACAGTATGACAACAAGCAAATAGCAGAAAGAAATTAATAATAAGTATATCAAATGCTGGCCATAAAGAAACATCATATTTCTGCAACATTGTGAACCGATAGGAAGTGATCATAGATGGCCTTGGGTAAAGAAAATGTAGAAGTGTAAAGAAGACTACACCAAGCAGTAATAGAAAAAGTGACAAAGACTATTGTAGAAAGAGAAGTAAGAATCGACAAGGATAAGAGCGTAACGAGCAATCAAAGTCTTAGGCGCAAAACAAACCTGCTTGTGAAGAAATTTGAAAAATACTTAAAGATGAGCTAGAAGCTAGAAAACAATTTCACTTAGATAATATCGAAAGTGGAGGCTGACACTTCGATAAATTAGTGAAAAGAAGGGTAGAACTTGTTTTTTCCTTTTTTGACACATGATGTGGTCAGAACGTTCTTGTTTGCCGTCCTTTATTTTACACTACTATCATCTTTTGAAGACATCTAGCATTAATATGGCAGAAAACAAGTGAAAAGTAATCTGTGTAGCGAATAGCCATAACGAAATTCAGCGAAAAGTGCCTAATCTGACCGTTCAAAGTCGACCGCAGGTGGTTCAAGGACCCCCAGCGATTCAATGGGAGCGGAGAAAGAGGCCTCATTTCGAGAGAAAATGAGACTAACTCTCTCATTTTTGCCAATACAACACTAAAAGAGAAAAAAAATTCTCCAACCGAAAAAGGAGAAAGAACCGGTTGTTCCAGTACTCTTCGAGAAGGACTAGGGAATGAAACAACAACGAAAAATAACAACAGCAATAGACCAATTCTGAGAATGACGTCTGTTATCACTCAGATATCAATCAAGAAACAGAAGATGCTGTTGTCGTGGGCACGAAGAATGGCGACAAAATAGCGGAGACGACCGGTTTAGGGGGCGCGACCCCAGTTAGAATGTCGAATATTTAAAAAAAACATGATTCCATGGAATCAAAAGAATCAAACCAGTTTTTAGACATCTACTTTAGCTTAATGGTAATGAGAGAGACTGAGAGAAAAGGACATAAAAAAACAAGAAACTACAGGGAAGAAAAACTAATTTAAAATGAAAATATCCCCTCCGGAAAAAAATGACAAGAAGAAACCATATAACAGCTGGAAACGTTATAGTCCTGAATTTAGCCAAAATCAATGTTCTTAAAAAAACAAATTGACAACCATAAAAATAATGACAGGTAGAAATCGTATCCTTTCCCGCTCATTTACGTGCCAGGTGTACTGTATTTTTATCATTTGTATAGTTTTACATAGTTTATTTATTTTTTCCTTTTCTTCCTACTTTGTAGAATATTTGATTCGTCTTTTAGAAACTGAAAAACATGCTCGACACAATAGGACGAATTCCTCGATGTCAGAGGCGTGACGAGACTATAACTGGTTTCAATTGAAAGGTAAAATAATTATCAAGAGAGTAGAGTACAAGGGTAGAGGGAAGCGAGATACGCTCTACTAAACACGCCGGTTGACCTAATAGTAGCTGCCTCGAAAAGATATATAAACAAGGTCGAATCGTCGGATACTTTTCAGTTTTGCAGTAATATTTATTGAGATCGATATAATATCACACAAAGAATCTCTTCTTGTCAGTCGATGTCTTCCTTTCAAGTTCTAAAGGAACAAGTCGTCGAAAATACAAAATAACTAGAATGAAACCGAGGAAAAGTATCCCCAGTTGAGTCAAAATAACGTATCTATAGCCAGTATGTTGGAACAGAAAACTGAAATATTCTAAATATTGTGAAGAAGAAAAGCAGACTTACGTGGCGAAGATTGGAGCAATGAACTGGGCAATGGAACCGCCAAAAGAGTATAGTCCTTGCATTATTCCCTGTGGCCTCGGACCGAGAATTTCAGTATATAAAGAAGCCGAAGGAGATCCGATGAAGGGGAAGGCTATACCGAAGCAGAGAATAAAAGATGTGATATAGATGGGAAGAGGAATAGCCACACTACTCGAACACCAAAGATAACTTCTCTCACAGCCTCCCATTAGGGAAGAGGTTATTCCTTCAGGGATGTAAGAGAGGGGCCCAGGATAAAATGACCATGGATAATTACAGAAATGATAAAGGAAGAAGACTGATAGACCAAACAAAATCTGCTTTCTCTTGTCGCTGAAAGGAGTATTTGGGTAGAGGGTGAAGTCTTACATCATGCCAATCTTCGTCGATCCAATGATGAAATTGATACAAACGGAAATTAAGGAAGTGATGGAAGTGAGAACTCCATTCCATAGAATTGATTTCGAGTCATTCCAGCCATACATCGCCGTCGAGAGAGGTGTAGACAGTCTGGACAGTCATTTAAAACTGGAAAAATAGGTAATTTACACTTCAATATTTGTAGACATCATACAGCTACAAATCCACAGCCATATACATACTAAAGCAGGAGGAAGGTCGTATTTGGGGATGGATATGGCTGAAACACATCTCCTATTATTTCCCAAGTTATCTTTACCTCCTTCATCTTTCTCGTTTATTACCCCCGCGTATGTTTCTTCAAAATACAACCACATAATAAGACAGGAGAAGAGACTGACGACTATCATAAAATACGGGGGAAGGGTGTAGAGGTCGAGACGATATCCGAAGATGTTCCATCCCTTCTCAATTGAAGTAAATGCCGACTACAAAAAATCATGAAATCAAAGTTGAAAACAAAAACCTGTATGGAAGGACCTAAGGACAATCCAAGAACCCAACAGCCAGTGCTGTACGCGATGGCCTTCAATTTATCTTCTGGGATAGCAGCCATGGCTATGTAAGCACGGAGAACAGCGATTGAACCAGTACCGAAGCCGATAATAAGTCTCGAAGCAATCATCAGCCATTTTGGATGGAAGGAAAAAAGGGGAAGAAGAGCGTAGAGAATCTGACCTGCAAAGGGAATGATGAAAAAATAAAAAAGCCTTACCGAAACAAGCAACGACGAAGCCAAAAACCGTCGGGGTAATGACTGACATCGTCCTCTGATTCCAATAACCGAAAATCGGATTCGCCTGAACAATAGATTAACAAAGATTTAATTTTACAATTGAGCAGCCAAAACTTCCGGCGGCGACAATGACTCCGGTAAAATGGAAATTAGCCGAAGGATCCAACTGAAAGAAGTAGAAAAAGGGAGAGAACAATTTACTCTGGAGAGATATGGCCAGGTGGACATGTAAAAGATGGACATCAGAAGGCCCACAACAAACTGCATGTAGACAACTATCCAAATGGACTTCCACGGAGTCTGTCGTTTATTCAAATCCAGTTTATTTTCACTGGATGAGCTCGAAATGCTCCTTTCCTTAGTATTGATAGAGACAGTCATGCCTACAAATGAGGAAATGATAACCATAGTTGTTTTTATGAGGAGAGAATCGTTGACCAGCAAAATATGTGTGAATCAAGTGCAAATGGACTGAAGGGGACAGGACGTCACACTGCTGTAAACGTTTGCCAGACAGGAATCTTCTAGAACAATTGATCAGTTATATAGTAATACTGCAAAAGGACAACACCAAAAAAGGGGGAATATAGAAAGAATTCACTAGAATGAATATAAAAAGTTGAGTAGTATCTCTTTATGGAATGATCCCGAAATGGTTTTATATGGAGAGTTAACATATTCACCCTGTTCTGGAAGTTCTCGTCAATAAACAAAACAATCCGGTGCAGAGTGTTCAGTTCCTGGTTTAAAGGAATCCTTTTATTTGAGATTTCTTTAATAGAATCCGTTTCTCCTTCTTCTTCCTCATCTCTATCAACTGTTCCAATTCCTTCTTCAGTCTCTCCAACTCTTCCTCCCTATTCTATTTTCTAGAAATGTCTCCTTTCCTACCTATTCTGTTTCTGCTTCTCTTTTTTGAACTTTTCTCCCAACTCTCCTCTTTTCTTGTTTAATTCCTGCTCCATTTCTTTCGTTTCCTCTTCGATTCGTTTCGTTTCTTCCGTAAAATTTTCGAACCTGAAAACGTAACGTCGTGTGAAAACGTACTTTTCCATGAATGTATGAACCTTCGTCATCTTTTTCTCAACATCATCGACTACTTTCAAAATCTCCTTCACCTGCTCCATCTTCTGTTCAACAGACTCCTCAGCTTCGCGAAGAAAGCCATGTAGGACGGACATAGCAGGCTAAAGCTGACGAATTTCATGGTCTATTGGGCAAGAAGCCATAATTCAGGAGAGATTTCGACAATTTTGAATTTGTTGTGGGTGATGAAAGCACAAAAAAAAGAGCTTCAACCAACAGTGATGAGTTTATTTGAAATAGACTACAAACAGATGGACATAAAAAGAGGGAAAAGTGGGAGAATAAGAAGAACCTCCTTTCCACTGGCTGACAGATTATTTTCGGCCGGCCCAAGCGTAGAACTGCTTTCTCTTTTCGAATGGTCCTTCAAATCCACTCCTCTTTCCAGCCCAGGCGTAAAATCTAAAAGATATTCCTTGAGGAAGACTTACTGTTTCCGTTTCTCTCCGATTTCTTTCGGACCATAGACAGGATCAAAACCTTTTTTCATATCCTCCCAATTGTAGAATCGCTTCAACTGAAAGATGTTTTCGTCTTTTAAAATGGCCCGTAAATGGTAGCCTGCGGGGGTTTTAACGAGTAGTTAAATGCTTTTTGACGGTATGTCGTTTGTTTCCGCCAATTTCTTTCCAAATTGCTTACTAATGTATCTCTATCTTTTTCAAAGGGATTCTTATTATCCCTCCTGACAAAAGGTCGTGACGCGAGATCGGTCGCCAAGAACTCGACTAGAAATGCAAGGAATCACTCAAGGCCATCAAAATAATATGATGGCCTCGTTGTGTTTCGATTCACCTCCTTAGCATCCCTTCAAAAAAAAGAGTAGAAAACATCTAGAAAAATAGGCCCTGATGTGCCCCGTTTTCTTAGAAATGTTTTGCGTCCTCCGAACTCAGGAAACAAGGTGGCAAAACACCTTTTTGAACTCCCGGTCGATCTTCCAAAAAGATACCTTTGTCTTTTTGAAAAAGGCTGCAAATCCAAGGGGGGAAGCGGAAATGTTCGTCGTCTCTCAATCAGCCCATCATTCCCTTCTAATTGTCGTTTCACCACTCACCATTGTGCGTAGGTCACCATCGTCGACGGCCATCGTCGGTTCCTTCTGTTCTTCTGACCTGATGGAAGTCAGAGTCAAACAGAAAAGAAATAGGACGAGGAGAGGAGCCATCGAGAGAGCGTCAGTCGAATGTCGAGGCTAACGAAGTCCTCGCCCCGCCCCGGCTCCACCATTGTGCATCCCTCTTCCCGCCCATTTAAAAAACAAGCAATCTATTAATGTCTCCCTCCGGGTATAAATTCCTTCATTACAAGAGAGAGTATTCAGAAGAGAGAGGGAGGACGGAAATTAAGGAAAATAAGTGAAACAGGAAGATGTTATGGTAATCTGGATATACATAAAACATGATTTATGGGTGAAGTTCGACGAGGCGTAATTGTTTGGAGAGAAACAAAGCAGACAGTCAAAGGGGAAGTCTTTTTTCAGCTAGAGAAAGAGTTTCGATTGGTTAAGGAACCAATTCGGAACAGATAACATCGAGTCACTTTATTCGTTATTGAAGAGTAGTTACGAAAATGGCGACAAGAATAAGGAGCTATGCTAATGACTGGGGAGAACATCTTATGAAATGGTGAGCAAGACGGCCGTGGTAGGACTTGGTTGGTTCAAACGAAGACCAGCCTCTTTTTTTTACTCAAGTCTTCCGATAGTCACCTATGATCAGGCTTTCGTTGGCTTTCTTGCTACTTACAAAGCTTGTCTTGAACCGTAAATGGAGAATATCTTTTGTATTCCCAAGACATACAAGGAAATAAAGAACAAGGCTGAGATGACGAAGTGATCAAATTGAGGCGAACCAGAACAAAAAGAGAAAATGTTCAAGAAATGATAAATATCATCTATGTACTTTTTTTTATCAACCTGAAATATAGTCAATGAGTGTCACAACCCGCTACAAAATAAAGAATTGTCTTCCAACACGAGGTTGTTCCAAATGAACACAAAGGATTGAGAGAGAAAAAAAACAAAGAAAAGAAGTGAGAGGTTTGAAAGAGAGATTCATTGATTGAGAAATGTTCGAATAAGAAAAGCAATATATGCGATGAATCGAAGAAGAACAGTCATTAGAAGCAGAATCCCGATATCCCACCATTTGTTCCCCGGGTTGAAGTCGATATCGTTGAGTACGTCCATCCCCGAAGAGGGACAACTTGTGAAGGTCGATGTCACATTCAAACATCCTAAATTATCTCCTCTTTTCTTTTTCTTTCCCACCTGAAATTATCGAAATATTCTCCCATTCGTTGATCGCCAAGGCCTCGTACCCATACTTGAAGTAGGATAAAGCGGCAAGCCAGTTGAAATATCGTGGAATGGCATCGAAGGTAATGAAGAAACCACCAAAGGACATGATAGGGACGACGAAGATCGGAAGGAAAGTCATAGCAATGGCGACATCGGCAAAGACCGTCGCTACAACATAAGCTGAAGAATGAATAGCAGAGAAGGAGAAAGACTAACAGATGGAGATAGCGACATTGGTAATCATGATAACGACGAGGGAAGAAAAGAGAAAAGGGAATAAAGCGGGATAGAGACCAGACATCCAGTAGACGATGAGATTGTAAATGAAAGGAAGGACGATGAATTGTGGGAGCTAAAAAATGAATAGAAGAGAAGGAGACAAACTTCAGCTAGATTCTTGGCTAGGAAGTAGGCACTTGTTCGATAGACACCGTTGGCATTCTCTCTCATAACGATTGGCATCTCGGCAGTTATTACAGGAACATTTGGAAATTGGAGCATAAAATTAATGTTTCGAATATGATTGAAGAGGATTCCATTGATTGAAATGATCGTTTCGGGGGTAATGTCCGTCTGAAAGTAGACAACTCCAGTAATTATAGCAGTCACGACGATTTGGACTAAACGGGACTTCAACAACATTGGATCCCTCGAAACTGTCAACCATGATCTCCAAAAGAGAGCCATAAATTGAGTGAGAAAGGAGGCAGAGTACCTGAATTCTTGTGTTATACAAGATCGGTAACTACTCCTGTGTGAAGAAGGATGCACTGATTGTCGTCTCGGTCCTCGTTCTCTCCGTATCTTTGTTCACTTTTCCTATTTCCATCACTGCCTTTCCATGATTTGACTTCAAAAAACCGTCTCGAATCCTCGCGATCGTCCTTAACGACGTCGTTTTGTCCTTGTCAATGATGGCCAAAGTTCGGATCAAATGATCCGCTGGGTTGTAGTAAGCAGGACAAGGAAATCCCCATTTCCCGAAGAGAGAAGCTGCCTCTTCTGCTGGGCCGAGGTAGATTATTCGACCACAGGCCATCAGACAGACACTGATTATAAATAGAGAAAGGGTGAACATACTTATGGAAAAGATTATAGACTTGGGAGGATGGCTGATGGATAGTTATGACGACAGTCATTCCTTCTTCGGCCAGACTTCGAAGGGCAGTAACGACTGTTGCAGCCATAAAGGCATCCAATCCAGAGGTCGGTTCATCACAGAAAAGAATCTTTGGACAGGTGAGAATCTAAAGATCATTTAATTTATTTAATCTTACCTCCGAAGCGAAAGCCAGTCGTTTCTTTTCTCCACACGATAATCCCTTCATTCCAGGTATCTGGATAACAGTTTCTGCACAATTTAAGAGGCCCATCTAAAAATTCTTTATAGAACCTCACTCCACCTGTCTGATAACAGTTTCTACTCTATTTTCTCTTTCATATTTGTTAAATCCATTGCCCATTCTCAATTGGGCCATGAACTGAAGATGTTCTCTGACTGTCAATGTCCCCACAAACATATCGTATTGTTGAACAAAGGCGGATACTTCTCTTAGCTTCCATTTACTGACGCGTTGACCATCAAGCATTACGGTACCCTATAGGCTTAAAAGAGAATGAGGGAAGTACCTGTACATCTAGATTGGTTAAATTGCGGGAGGTGAGAACATTCAGGAGGGTAGTTTTACCGGCTCCGCTGAAAAAAACGAAAGATAAAAAGGATAAAGTCTAATGATTCATTAAGTACGCGTTCGTTTTTAGTGTTCTTCTTCGAGTGACGATCCAGCGACAGCCATGATGATTTCTCCTGAAGGAGGCGGCGGTTTTCTCGGACATATGTTTTTCACCAGTATCGGCCCGTCTCTCCTCGATCTCTCCTTTTTCGTACCATTTTTTTTGCTCAGAAAGTAACAGATAACTATGCCAACGATGAAAGCCAAAACGACGAGGGCAACAATCAACCATTCCATGGTCGGGATAAGGAGAAAATACCGACTCACCTGCTGCCCATAATGGCCAAAAGACGACCGGCTTCTGCCATTCCGCTGACTGAAATCGACAAAGTTCTTAACAAGAAGATGACTGACCATTGTGGAGAATCTCCTTATATTTCTTCGGTTGACTAGACTTGCCCAACTTTTGTCTAAATGTCGATACTCGTACTTCTGGTCCTGTCACATTTATCGATGACCAATACAGGTTACACCTGGAAGGAAGGAAGCAACTGGAAATCTTATCAATTTGACCCGTGTAAAAAGGACTTTTACTACACGTCTTATCAGGATGATGGACACTACTTTGAACTTTGGGCAAGACAGGACTCTATCTACAGCATCCCAAAACAAGGAAGACAAACATTCAAAAATGAAGAAAGCTTACCCTTCGGGTATGGTGACGGAGTTTCTTTGTTTCTGATAAATCGAAGAGGGTTGAATGAAGGGAGCAGAGTCGAACATATTGTCGACCGAGTGATAGCCACCCAAAAAGCGAAGGAGGTTCTTCTTATCGAAAAGAAGGGCCAATTACGATAAGAAAACTCAAAATATTTATTAAAAAATGACTCGTATAAATCACTCGGCATTAATATTGGGGGATAATTCCGTTAATCGGTGGCTGATGGGGAAGAAGGGCCAATGTATGTTTGCCCTGAAAAGAAACTTAGAACTGAATGACTCGTCCGTCGACCGGCTGTTGGTATGGCATCAGGGCTATTGTGTGTTTCCCCTATAGGTTAGTATAGACGAAATTTGAGTTAGAAAACTCACTTTTGCACACAGCTTTCCGTCGCTCTTCCGTCTGAATTCGGCCTCGGTGAAAGCTATACTTCTTCCACTTTTTAAAACCGTCGCTGTGATCTCCATCGTCTCTCCTATTTTAGCTGGTAGAAGATAACTAAAAACCTTTCGATTAAAAGATGCTTTTCCTAACCTGACTGACAATTCCACAGACGCCATTCCGATGTTTTTGACTGTTACACCGAGTGCTCTAGCTGTTATGATATCCGTTAGACTGGCCGTGAATCCACCATGAAGAGTACCCTTCGAGTTCAAATGCTCCTTCTCGAGAACCAGTTCACAGATTATTTTCTCCTTGCTCGCGAAGATAGGTTTCACTTTTGACCCAACTCGATTGAAATCATCTAATCCGGCCAGTTGATGGAATGCATTGATAACATCGTCCAATTCCGAAGAGGAACTTCCAGGATGAGAAGAATCGTCTGGCAAAGGAGACATCTAAAGCAGGAATAAGGGATGATATCGTTCAAAGAAAAGAATTCAAGAGTATAAGTAGGAAGGATATCGATGGAATTTCTGTCGTGTTGACGAAAACGTCGCGCGCTTTTAAATAGCCCTCGAGTCCTAATTAGTCGCTATATCTACGCTTTTCCCTTCGCTTTAGCTAGAAAAAAGGAAGATTTGCATCGCTCTCATTTGAAAATACGGTCAAATATAAAGCTTAAGTTATATTTAAACACATAAGAGAAAGGAAAGGAAGGGGCAACGAGCCATCCAGAAATGTTCGTTGAGACAGAAAATTGTATTGAAGAGGAGGCTGAAGACAATAATAGATTAATAGAAAGGGATGATGTGGAGGCGATCGATCGACGGACGAAATGACGTAGCCGGTCAAGGGCGAAAGGAACACATAGAGCGGACAAAGCGTGGGAAAAGCTGAAAAATGATAAAGGAAGTTCATTTTTACTTTATCTTTATAAACATTCAACGGTCTGCCAAGTCCAAACTTTCTATTCCCTATAAAAGGTATTCTAGTCAGGAACGCAGAAACAAGAAAGGCTGTCTGGGGAGAGTAACCTGCTGTCCTTTTCTGATGTTATTGATGGAAGATTCTTGACCATTCTGCCTCTTCAATGTATATCATCTTCTCCTTTTTTCTAGTCTTCTCCTTCCCTTTGTTTTTGTCTCCTCCATTCACTGATAACTCGTCTGTTTGTCTTCCTTCCTCGAAATAGTCAAATCCATATTCAATGAGTTCTAAACAATCCATTTTCAGTCGAATGACTGACAAACAACACCGGATACGAGGCTCTCTTGACTCGATTCTGTCAGATGAAAGGAAAACAAATCGACTGAGAGATATGAGGGCATCCATCGCTTCCATAGCCACTCTGTGAGTCCCTTTCTGTCTTCTTCTTCAATATCTTACTCAGAGAAGAAGTTGTCCTCGACAACTGTCATCATAAAACACCATGGGGAAGTATCTGGATTTCAATCGGAATGCAGTTTATCGTTGGTATACAAATATCGATATACTACATGTCAATGTGGCCTTATCTCCATATGGTATGTTTTTTCAAAAATTTAAAAGAGTATCTAGATGGATGGATCTTCCACTATGCACTTTCTCGGCTGGGCCGTTGCATCTTCTTCCATCGGCTGCTCTATTGCGAATCCGATATTCGGCTGGTGGAACGAGGCAACCATGTCTGTGACTAAGCCAGTTACCTGTGGATTCCTAATCTCTGCTGCCGGTATATCTTCCTTTTTCTTATAATTATATGTCTATTAGGTCAAGTGATGTATGGTCTTCTTCCTCTCTTTTCTGACAATGTTAAGTGGTTTATGATTATCGCCCGTTTCATCACTGGCTTTGGGACTGGTAGCTTGTCTGTCCTTCGCGCCTACACAGCAACCGCGCCACTTCCAAAGGACAAACTATCAGCCATCAGTTATGGAACCGCTGGATGGGTTTTGGGAATCTCCTTTGGACCCGCCATTCAGGTATAGAACTTTCTCGATTCTCTGGATTCTTTTAGGCCATGTTCACTCCGGTTGGAAAAGGAGCCATGATCGGTCCCTTTGTCCTATCGATGTACACTCTTCCAGCATTTTTCATTGCTGTCGTCACTCTTCTGTCTTGTCTGATTGTTATCGGATTTTTTAAGGAAACTTACGCAGGAATAATCAATCAGAAAGAGCAAGATGACAATCATATTATAATCCCAAAATACGACATTCCTCCGGCTGTCATTTGTATCTGGTTGTGGGTTGTCTCGTGTATGATAGCTACCAATATTGAAGTGTAAGTCAACCTTTCTCTATGACTTCCTTCAGTATTTCTACTCCTCTCTCGACTACAATGTATGGATGGAATGACTCAACTTCCATTCTCTACAATGGAATCATAGAGTCCGTTACATGTGTTGTTTCTGTTTTTGTCAATTTTCTCATTGGATACACATGGATTGGGCAGATGTAAGTATCCTTCTTTATAGAATAGAAAAGAATTTTCAGTGACAAGAGAAAGCAAATAATCTTCGGTCTGATCGTATTCTTGATTTATCACCTGTTCAACTATCCATGGTGGTTCTATCCAGGTCCTCTCAACTACATTCCTCCTGGTGGGGCATCTTCTGTCAATTATCTCTTTAGGAATGACATCGGAAGAGGTTGGAGGATGTGAATTGACATATACCTGGTGCGAGACGACTCCCCGCATTCCTATGTTCATCTATATCTTCTGTTTCATTTTCCTCTTCGGTATCGCTTTTCCATTTGTCGGATCTCCCTCTGCCTCTTTGTACTCAGAGATCCTTGGTCCCCGTCCTCAGGTATATTCATAATAATATCGGATTAACGATGATTCAGGGAATGATGCAGGGAATGTATTCCTTTGGCGGATCCATCGCTCAGTTCATTGCTCCCATCCTCGCCACCTTTCTCTTCCAACATTCTGGCTATATCTGGGTCACTGTCACTCAAATAATAGTTCTGTCGATAGCTCTCTTTCTAATGATCCTCTACTATAAAAAACTAGTTCCACTCGAACTTCGACCCGTTCCTGGATCAAAAATTAAGTACAAAGAGGGTGTTTTATATGCCATGTAATGATCTCTATTTGAATAAAGTATGTTATTTTCCAGATCCTTCTAGAAGGCTGATTTAATCGTTCACATGTCAGTTCCCTAACCTGTCACTAGTGTTGTCCGGTAAAGGCCTCCTCTTCCTGCCTCCCACCTTCATTCAACTTCTGCTCTCCCATAAGATGACTGACAAATCGTGCTACATGGGTGCCGGCGGCTATGGATCAGGCTACATGGGTTCAAATGCTTCGAGCAGTGGCTATGCTAGAGAAGAATTTGCCTATAGCACCGGCAACAACGGAGGAGGGCAGAATAACACTGGTGGAGGACAGAACAATGCTAGTGGAGGCCTGAACAACACCGGCGGAGGTGTGAACAACGCCAGTGGAGGAGTGAACAACGCCGGTGGAGGAGTCTATAGTGGCAGCAGCAGTCCTCCTGGAGTCTTCAAGGCTCGCAATGACCAATCCTGCTATCTTGGCCCACCTCAATAAAGCCTTAGATAGCTGATTCTTGTCTTTTTATTGTATATGCTTTGCTAATATGTTACTTAAAAGAAACATTGTCTAATTGAGAATGACCAGATCGTTTTATTATTGATATTTGAGCATTAACGTTGACCAAGCTATATATTGATACTCATTGTAACCTCAATAAAGTGTCGGCTAGTAATTGTGTTATTGTTTTTATGTGTATGGTGAAATTGATTCAATCGAGTCAATGATTTGGTGAGCTGATTGAAAGAGCTCTATTTAGGTAATGTTGTTGGATCTACTTCTTGATTTGAACCGATGTACTTGCCGCCGCTTCTCGTTTCTATGACGACAGAGACAACACCCGGCTAGCTCTCTTCGTCACAATGGTCATCGCCCCCGATCTTCATCTTTATCGAACAGACTATGCCCAAGTGGGAACAACAAATCGAGGATGTGTGAAAGTAGTTCCAACGGAAGAAAAAGTGAGGAGCAAAGGAAGTCTTGATCGGGTGAGCCTCGACGTAAAAGTTAGATCTGTTTAGATTGTGATCGGTGGGGAGAACGGAAGTATTCTTTGTATTCAAAGAAGGAATAATGAAACTCAGGTGGGTAGAATATATTTTTTAATATATCAACAGATTATCTACAAAACGAACTCCGGCCCTCCGATTACCTCGGTCTGTCTTGGCGGGGCCGTTGGAACTCTGCCGGACAAAGTATTTGCCGTTGCTGATACGACTGTACGTGGAATAAACAAGAAGGGAAAACACTTCTTCTCCTTCGACACGAACATGGCTGAACCAGCCAAGAGAATGTTCATTTGGGGGGTGGAATTGGTTATTACCGGTCGGAAGAGCTACAATCATTACCACGACTGCCAAGATACCGACGTCTGCCTCTTCCTTTATTTTTTATTTTTTTTTCAGTTTTTCATGTGCAGTGATGAGATCCTCGATGTTGTCTGTCTCCAGGAAGGAGGTGCCTGGGCCAGCCGTCCCTTCACTTCCGTCCTCGCATGTTCAGATGCCACTCTTAAAATAGTTGAGAAGTCAATCATGGCCTATACTGTATGATTTCATTCTCTATTCGATTCCTTCAGATTGAACTTCGTGACGTTCCCTGTACACTTTCCCTTCATATGAATGATGGAGGGCCAACAAGACAATTTGTGATGTATGGGACGAAGACAGGAAGAATCGGACTGGCAAACATTGCCTCATCAGAAGCAAAGGATCAGACAAGGGGAGTCATCTGGGAAATGACGACAACTACTATCAGTGCAGTGACAACGTTTTGTTACTATCCCTTTATGGACGAACAACGACTGGATTTGATAATCGGAAAAGAGGACGGATCCATCGAAATATACACCGTTGCAGAGGACGACACCGCCATCCTCTGCGGGTCTTTCGTCTGTTTCGTACCCTTCTTTTAATAGATTGTTCAGAATGCCGACGAGTCTATATCAGGTGTTTCGTGTGGGAGGATAAGCAACAAAAATCACGAAGAGATCATCGTCTGTACCTATACGGGATGGTTGTTTTCCCTCTGTAAGACGGCCATCATGACTTCCGGAACATCCACCACCTCGAATGTCAATGTAAAAGTCCAACAACTACGGTAGAAAGTTTTTCTGTAATTAGATAAAGATATTCAGGACGGAGATAGAGGAGTTGGAGACAAAAGTGAATGAGGAGAGACAACGATACAACGAGATGACAATGCGAGACGGATCGACTGCCGCTTACATTCCTCATTTTCAAGTAGACTATTTTCTCGGAGAAAATCCCTTCAGGTTCATGAAAAGTTTGAATTCACCCCTAGTTTCGGTGCTTATACCCTCATCATCGAGCTGGTTCTTCCCATCGATTACATCATTGTGAAGGTAAGAAGCAGGTAGAGGGAGCAGAAAAGATGTTACAGAGTAATCTGCCAGTAAAATTAGTCGAGGTCGAGAAGAATTGTTCCGTAGTTTCAACCATTCCCCAGAGTGAATTGGTCAGTCTTCCGTCTTCTTTTCATTTTTTAGAGTCCATGGGCCCTTTTAGGATCATATCGATGTCAGGCTAAGACATCTCGTCTGGAACTGCGAGCTCGTATTGGGGAAGGTCATGCAGGTCCCATCCATGTCTACATCTGTCCGAATGTCCATCCAAAGGCCTGTGTGGTAGGTACTAGGTTTATCGATGGAGGATAGAGAAACACTGAACAGTTTATGATGTGACCGGTGGGAAGAGACAGCTAGAGGGCCAGAGCACAGCAGCTCATACATTCACGGGCAGATGAGTAAAAACAGCCCATGTTACAGCCACACTTGTCGAGAGCACGCTTTGCCGGTTGTAGCCACTGAAAGAGGAAGTTGTTTTGATTGTTTTGAAGATACTTTCATTTGATTCAACGACGATAAGGTTCTCGTCGTAAGCAGAAACGAGGGTGAAAATTTACGAGTTCGATAAGACCCGTTACGCATGACCATTTCCGGAGTAGAAAAGGAAATGGAAGATACGTTATACCCAGTGGATACGATAGAAAGAGCAAGTGGAGACTAACCTGGTCAGGCAGCTCATTATGACTCCTGAAGATGACAAAAGGACCAGCAGAGACGATGGCGGCGAGGAAGAGCGTAAGGAGGAGCAGCACGAGAGGCCGCATGTCTTGTAGTGGAGGAGGATGCAATCGGAGTCTTTCCTCTCTCGAGGGGCGGGTCTTATCGTAAAAGGCGGAGAGCTTTCAGATTCGGACCTTTGACGTAAAACCGCTGTGTGCCCACGTGAGAATACACGACGTCGATCGGACCAGACCCTTCAATACACTCTCCTTTTCAGGTACAGGAAGGGGAGGGATTATTTTCTATTTGACCAGTTACGTGTTAACGGAAATGATGAATGAATCTCTGCAGAAAAGGATAGGAACAAACAGTATTCAGGGTCCTTCTCGATGGCCGAAGTTCATGCCTGGCTTGCTCAGATGTTGAATGAAGTTCCCTCGAAAGGAGGCAGTGAGACGGTCATGTTCAATTTTGAGAACACTATCAATGGCGGGACACAGCTACAGATAAACTATTCGTAGGAAGGAGAAGCATCCATTGAAAGTCTTTTAGACGGGGATCAGCCATCTTCAAGTCGGATTCCATCTCTACGATAACTATTATTCGCGACATTGTGACGAGCGACGTAACAAAAAGAGATCTCAGAGTTGACGTCGTCTGTCGTAGGCTTTTCCTTTTCTTCCTTGACAGATTCAGATATCAACGACGAGTCGGTTCCTCATTGCCTTCGTCTTTTAGATGATCGAATGACTTCGCTGATTGGAGCCGGCCAACTGAAGATGTTGGCAGCTGCCTTAAAGGTACGAGAAGATACCAATGGTCTCCTGATCCTCCGTATCAAAATATTCGGGGAATTCGTGTCTGTTCTGTTTGACTTGTCCCCCTCAATCCAAAATGGAAGTTCAAAGTTGATACTTTTTTCCGTCTCCTCCTACCACGAAAAGTAATGTGACGCAGTCGGACACAATGGCAATTAGTCTTGAATTTCGGTGACGCAGTCATTTGTCGAAATAGAAACTTGGTCGAAATGGATATCCCAGACAAGTCTCTTCTTCAGGAACTCGAGGTCAACAACGCCGGGGACGTGTCGTTTCTGAGCGAGGAAAATAGACGAATTCTCGAAAGGCACGATGAGATTTTTGCCAGCGACGACGATGGGATATTTGATGTGAGAAAGACGGAAGGGGAAGATGATGATTCAGGTGAATGATCTGTTAGCCATCTACGAGTCTCTTCTAACTGATCGAGGTCGACTGGCTGGGAAAAACATCTCAGGGAAGCTTTCTATTCTACGAGAGATGCTGTTGACCGACTACTCCCTCGACAGAGTGTTGAACTTTTTCAAAAATGAAGCAGCTATCGAATAAATATCTTTATTTGAGGAGATTTCATGGCCGAATAACACAGAACTGATCACAATTGCACTGCAATAAAAAAAAGAACCCGAATGGAAGGAAAGGAGCGAAGAACCCGTTTAGAAGGGGAATGGTCACCTGGTCTCGAATGGCCGGTCAACTCTTTCCGGGTCGTTTACCACTCCTACCGCTTTTTTATACCATTCTTGTCCGTTTTTGTGAACATCTTCCGTCTTCTTCGCCACTATTTCATCTGGTTTTCCATAATTTGGAGGCTGTCCGTTTATTCCCGCACTTGGATCATAACCAAATTTCTCCAACATTGGGGCAAGCTATTCAAAAGAAGATGAAGGAGAAAAAGGAGACTCACCACGGCCATGTCTTTGACGACGTCTTCAGGTATTTGACCGACCCATTTGGACAAGGCATCCAGGTTGACGGGCTTTACCACCTGATCGGAGCTTCTCTCCACATTCGATAGACTAATCTCACTCCCGATCAACTCTTCGTGTCTTAAAACGGTTGCGTTCCACGGGATATCCAAGAATTTCAATAATTTCTTCATCTCCGTCTCCGGATGAAGAACCAGCTGTTCATAGTGCATCTGAAAAGTTATCCAAAATAATAAAGACCTTGTACATACCTTGTAGCATCTGTCGCCCACAGTCTCACACTGCTCGTTCATCATCTCTATCGCTGTGTTCCATTTCTTCATACTGCTTCTATAATCCGTTAGATCGAAACCCGTTATGGTGACCTGAAGATCGAAAAATATAGAGAAACTGGGTCGAGAAAAACCTTTCGAGAAATGATGCTATGAACAGTAGCTCGTCCATCTCGAATCATGAAGATAAACTTGGATTTTGGGAATATCTCAGACAGGTAGACAGCACTCTTCATGGTAAAGGGATCCTTATTACAGAGACGAGGGGCGGGGGAACCATGACCCGCAATGATCTGGAAGAAATGAATGGAGAAGAAAAGAAGACCTGAATGATGAAGGAACTGATGGCATTGTTAATGACTTCTCCTGTAACTCCGGCTTGTTGAAGACGGTGCCATTCCTTTTCACTTCGTTTCCATTGTGCCCTCAGCCCTAATATTCGAGGAATGACTCGTGTTTCTTCGCCACAACGAACATCCGGATGAGCATCCAACATTGCCCTCATCAGAGTTGTTCCTGATCGAGGAACTCCGCCTTGAATGAAAAACAAAATATTTAGGAAAATGAGGAGAACCAACCAATGAAGATAAATGGTGAGTTCTCGTTGACATTCCCATGAGCCGTTGGTTTTATATGATAAGTGTTGTCAACATATCGAGAAGCTCGAATAGAGGGATTAGATGAGTAACTGAAATCCCTCCCATTATAACTCTCAAAATTTATCAACTAGAAGGAACTTCAAAATTTTACATATCTTGATATTAGACGATCGATTTTTGCAGGAATCGCTGTTTCTATGAAATATTTCGCTATTCACATTGATGCCTCTGATTTTGCCGATTTACTGGAATAAACAGAAAGTCAAGAAGGAGCCGCAAACCCTTTTCCCCAAAAGCCTTCACTACGTCCTGTAATCGCAACCCATCCCGTTAAAAAAATGAAGATGGCAAAAAGCGAAAATAAGGAAAAAAAAATATTTCATATGGTAAATGAAGAGACAAAAGAAGAATCAATTGTTCCTCTACCAGTCAGCAGAAATCTGCCGAGTTCGACAGCATCAAACAGCAGCTGCTCAAGAAAAGGAGGTAAGTATATTCGAAGAAAAAAAAAACAACTTAAAAACTATAATAGACAAGACGCTCGGTGATGTGAACATAGACTAACATTGAGGTTTTTTTTTTAATGTTTCTAAATCTAAGAATATCGGTGAATGATATGTTTCGGTATCCTCAATACTTTCATATAAATTTTTGGAAAATCGTTGAAATTGGACTAACCTGTTCGACCTGAGGAAGATAAAGAGTAAAAAGATAGAGATGGAGCCGAAGATTATATATTTCTGCTTTGACCGCATAGTACAGAGATCAGAAGGGCATCGGATAACCTGAAATTGGCTACTTTGAGACAAGATAAACATAGAACCAGGGCAATGAATCCCGATGGATGAATAGGCAAGGGGCCAGGTACAATGGAATGAGTGCGCGGAGGATGGCGAACAGTTCCAGTTCAAATTATCTAGCCAAGAAAGTAAGCCAACGCGATGAAAAGGTTTTTCTCATGGGCAAATAAACGCCCGATAAATATGCCGGCATACGGCAAGGACAGGAATTGATAGCTAAGACAGCTGTCATTTGAGGTCAATCAAACAACTTCCACAAGTGAGTAATAATGAGAATTTTTGAGATGACTTTTTCGATCAATTTACATTGGTTACCTGGAAAAAGAGCTAAGAATTAACCGTTCTTATAATGAAATAGCCGCTATTGAATCGGTTATAAAATCACAGCTTGCATAATAGGAGCAGCGAGAATACTAATCATGTCGCTGCCAGCCAAGTGGAAGAAAAAAGAACGAACAATCAACAAATCATGTAATGTATGTTGTAGAAAGAATTTGCTGATGAAAACCGTCGCAATAGAAATGTCCGTGGCATCCGAATGAAAACCGGTTTATAGCCCGCATAGAAGCTATACTCCGATTAGAAACAAAGGAATGAAAAATTGAAACAAAAAGGTTCAATGTGATAGGTATAAAATGCGATAGAAACGCGTTTTGGAATGTTTCAAACAGGAAAGCTTTATACTGTATGTTAAATTATATATACATCCCGTTGATTTAATCGTCTTTTTCTTCCTCGCCAACTTGTTTCGCATCGCCATCTTCATCTTCACTACTTGTTACTTTATCTCCAAAAAGAGTTTGATCATTTACTTCTTCAACTTCCTAAAAAAAGTAAATAGTAATGACAAAAAGTAGGTAAAAATGAAAGCGGCGTAAAATAGAGTTTACCTTCTTTTTGTCCTCCACGGGGACTATTTCCCAGCGGACAGAATCCGCATCGAGGTCAGCGCGCAGAAGGCGCTTCAGTTCTTTTTCTACTTCAGGGGCGTCCATATATTTCTTCTTCTTTGTTTTTCTAAATCGTCTTCTTCGAACACTTTTCATTGGTGGAGTCAACCCATGTGGATATTGCCATTGTTTTTGTTCCTTAAACACAATAATTAAAGAAAAAATCTTTTACTTTTTTATAAGCTTTTGCTGGTTCTCCACCGGATATTTCTGTTGAAGAAGTTTGGTTCAGATCATGAGAACAAATCATAATTTGTGAAAGATCAGCAACTTTAAAGATATTTTTTCTATCAATAGTTTTTTGCATCTAAAAGAAATGCATAAAAAAGATCATAACAAAGAACCTCAATCATACAAGGGAGATCATGAATTTTAGCACTCATTACATGCTGACCTATCCTAACTGTTCCTTGTCTCATATCCATAGTAGTTAGATTAATAGCCAAATCGTCTACAGGATTATTGGAATCTACTATACTATGTAGCTGAAAAAATAAATAAAAAAAATAAAATTCGATACTCTTTGTGACATATTGTCAGGAACTCTCAAAATTAAATGATTCTCCCAATCATGTACATCATCTACAAAATCTGGATTCTGAAAAAAAGTGAAAAAAAAAACGAAAATACCTTTGTTATTCTGCGAGGAGGAAGAGACATTCTGAAAATAAAACATTACTATGCCACATATAAAAATAACGGATATTTAGAAAGGAAAGCCATCAGAAGAAGAGAAAGTTAAGGAAAAAATTCATAAACAACAATTAACAACAAAAAACAAACAATAAAAATACAATAAAACAATAAGAAAACTATAAAAAATTGAAAATCATATCACCTGTTTCACCACTATAGCGTACTTTCAATGTCACCTCATTTTTCCTCAATAAATCTGTTGTTGGAAAATAAACTCCTTGTTTACATCCAATTGACCACATAGGATCTTTACCTATAAATGAAAAAAATACTTTATAAGAAAAAAGATTTAACGCACCGATCTCTGCCTCACCATCATTAATTCCTGTTGTTCTTACAAACAATTCTTCAAAATCCCAATCAATCCATAAAGGAATACCATTTGTTCCATTCCTAAAAATGGATTTAAAACAGCTTTTTAAAACATACGGTATTGATAATTTCACTTCAATTGAACTAGTACTTGGAGGAGTGTTCAGATCGAAGGTACATACATCAAAAATATTTGATGTTACTACTCCCTCATATTCCCAAAGTGGATGTTCATCAACGATAGCGTCTGTCGCTTCCCGCGCCTTCTTAATATGCTGATATTAACAAAGTGTAAATAACTCATTCAGAATTTGAAACAAAGGCAGATAGAATACAAAATGAAGACAACTTACATTGGAAATTTTATCAAAGTAGGATAAATCAAATTCGTTCACAACACCAACAGGACATGAAGTCGTATGAAGATTTGTAAATTTTTCAAAAATGCCTCGTAGTCGAGCCTGCTTTGGATATACTGGGATATCCATACCCAGTAGTATTTTGCATTCATTAGCCTCATGCCAAAATCGTAAGTTTTGCCATGGATTCATTGCGGATATATAAAATGGCTCCCCAATAATAACGTCAGGCTTAAATAATGAAATTAATCAAAGAGTAAATATTAATGTTACTTTATAATCTAAATCAGTTAATTCAGATAATGAAACCAAACATTTAACTTTGAAATTAAGTTTATAATAACGAAGGTATCTGAAAAGACGGGTATTTTTGAGGAAAAAAAACGAACTTGAAAAGGATCATCCGGAAGTGCGTATTACTGTCAAAAATTATCACGTTTTTAGCGAAATGTGCTGCAACAATTCCAAGAAGAGAGCCTTCACCAAGAACAAGGACAGTTTTATTCTCAAACTACAAAAAATAAAATGTTGTAAAGCTAACAATTCTACCTTTTTAAGCAACTTCGGGAAGAAGATATTCGAGGTTAATTCATTCAATCCATATATAGATTGTCGACTAAGTATATTATGTAAATTGCTAAAAGAAATTAAAAATTATCACTTGTCTTACCATTGACAATAAGGTCGAGGGATGCTGAAATATTTATTTGAAATATAATAAAGAAAACACACCTTTTTTCACCTATTGAAAACCACAAACTAAACTCATCATGAGTAATATTTAATTGAAAATTTTGACCTTGTTTAAGGGTCACATCCTCGGCAGGATAATAAACTGCTTGCATCCAGTGGTCCCTCCACTAAAAAAATTTTGAAAATTTATTAAATGTTACTTTGAAATTAGGGGTAAGCCATGAAGGAGCCGTACTGATAAAATTCTTCCCTTGTCTATCCATATCAAGTTCCCACCACATTAATATTGCATCGACTTCACCTGTTCTTGTACATATAACTTCTTTATTATAGGTCTCATCGTAAGCATATAGGGACGTATTCTCAAAGTCAAACCTGAAAAAAAATGAAAGAAGTGTGAAAACTGACTCTATAGCAAGTATGGGATCTGATAATGGTATAAAATAATCAAGATTAACTCGTGATAACTGAAGGTCAAATACAGCGGCGGTGCCAGGACAGTATCCAAGCAGTGTATCGTCGACTACAATATAAAAAATTTAGAGTTTAGAAAGCTTTAACTTACCTTCAACATCATCAAAATTAAATTCTGGTATAACATTAAATTTTTTTAAAAATTTACTTTGTACAGGCAGAATAAAAATACGACCCAAAGAAGGAATCACTCGACAACCTGGCTAAAATAATAATAATAACAAAAACAAAATATACCTGTGCAAGTTTTGTAACAGCCTCTTTAAATGTTCTAAGAGCTCCTTCTCCAATTAGTTCTGTATCAAAAACTTCAGCCACAATTATATTAGGCTTCTCGTTCAAATGAGTCAATTCAGTCGAACGAGTAGAGAGTACCTGATATTATTTTCAGAATAAATAATATTCTAATACAGTTATTTTGTCTTTCCATTGTGTTTTCTCAATAATTTTTTTGGCACACTTCGCCATAGGTTCAAAAACCTCAACAGCAGTCACCCGGTCCGCTCCTTCCCTAGCTGCCATCAAGGATAAAAGTCCTGTTCCTGTCCCTAAAAATAAGAAAAGACTTATAAAATAAACACAATACCTATATCAAGGACATGCGTTTTATCTCCTTTTAATCTTTTTTCTTCCAATACAGTTTTTAAACCGGCCAAAAACTTATCATTTCTATCATAATCCAAAATCATGTCAGCGAATCTGCTTCTAAATACACATATATCCCAAAGAAAAATTAAAAACCTGGCTAATTCTTGAGCAACATCAAAATCGTCTTCATTAACAACCCATTCTCTTTGTCCGGTAGCGTGATTTATCCTTTGCTTGAACATCTACACAGTAATGATATAACAGTTAAGATTTTAAAATATTTGATCGAACATTCAACTACAAGTACAACAGCTAATCAAATATGTATAAAAATGTTTATTATGTATAAAATATGCAAGTTAATAAATGGCAAGAAACTATAAGACTAGAATGCTGATACCCGACAAACTATATATCAATTCCAGCAATTTGTGCCTGTATATCATCAATTGAAACTTCTCCCATTTCGTGTTCTGGTAGATTCCACTCTTTAATTGACTCGCAGCACTTCTTGTGAACTGACCAA
The DNA here is from genome assembly GCA_932521415.1 of Oscheius sp. DF5120. NCBI lineage: Eukaryota > Metazoa > Nematoda > Chromadorea > Rhabditida > Rhabditidae > Oscheius > Oscheius sp. DF5120. Next base: position 2,447,696 of record OW051463.1, read on the forward strand.
TCAAATTTTTGACATTTTTGGGAACAATACGGTATCTATAAAAATGATTGTAATAAATTCCGAACTTACTTTACATGTTGGACATCTCTTGCAGGCGGTAGGAGTACCACAAGTTGAACAAAATTTGCTGCAAGATAGAATACGTTGACCGAAAATAGCTTGTATAATAAAGTCGTATGTTGGAGGGCGTGTGCCAATCGGCGCTTTTGACAATGCCTATTAAATGTTTAACACATAATATATTTTTACTTTGTGCATAGTTTCATAAAGCAAGGAGTGTCGATATGGAAAGGCGTTAATAGCCCCACGCAGAAGTGTTTCCACATTCATTCTAAGTAATTGTTACCAACAATTATTTTTACCGAACTTTAGCACCAGGTTCCCATACTAAAAGCCACTTAGCATATGCCAAAGCTGTATCACGCGGATCTTTATCTTTTCTATCATCAATATATTTAAAAACTTCTCGTATGACGAATAATATTAACCACAGCTTTAATGACATAACCTATAATAGAAATATAAGAATTAAATCCTACGTTACTTCATTATTTTCTTTGCCTCGAAGTTGTTTCTCAAAAATCCGATCAATAACGTATAAAATCTACAATAATATCATAGTATAAAAAATAATTTAACCTTTTTCTTGTACTTCATAGCATCAGAATAATCGCAAAAGCGAAATATTAAGGAAATTGGATGTATCTGAACATTTAGCAATAAAGATTAAAATGCTTGATTACTTTGTGTGTTTTGCAAAGATCATGTATAAAAACAACCAAATCGTCTGGAAACTTTTCTACTACTTCTCCTTCAATTTTAGTGTTCAGTAACTGATCAATTTCGTCTATCCCGACATGATTATTGATAATAGAAACGCATTCATGTTGTCCAACAAAGGCAGCTAGTTCTCCCGCTGATTTTCCAATATTGTTTGTTACATATGACTTAGCACCGTAATCCATAAGCATTTTACAGGCATCTTTACGTCCTAGAAAAGACTAACTAATTGGCTTATAAAAACCTGCAAGTGCAGCAAACATTAAAGGAGTATACCCATGCTCGTGCTGCTTATCATTAACATCAGCTCCTTTCTTTAAACAAGCTTCTAATATATCCATGTGTCCTCTGAAAAATAATAGATAACAGCAGAAAATTAGCTTACTTATAAGCAGCAGATGATAGAGGTGTCATTTTAGAATGATCATGGCAATTAACATTCACACCTTTGTCGATAAGATTCAGTGCTATAGCAATTTCTCCTAAAATTTTGTACAATCAACAAAATTGAACAAACCTTTCTCAATAGCTTCAAATAAAGCAATTTCATCTTCTGTCAGATTAGGTTGTGAGGGCATTTCTCTGAAACGTAATAAAAGGTTTAAGGGAATTGAAGCGATGATATAGGTAAGGGACAAGATTATTTCGGCAGATGGCATGAATATTAACAGACACGCGAGGTGCCATCAGGACCTGTTACCACGGTAACCACAGGAACACTAATCCGCATGAGTCTCAATAAATGATGAAGATATATATGAGCAGAAAACTCAAAAAGAAACACTATTCCTAAATGTAGTAAAATTTAATATTAAACAATAACATACAATGAGCAACTGGACAATACTGGTTTCTAATACCCAAAAATAAAAAATACCACACATAAAACTTATTCGCTTTCGAATTGAATGTTTCCAAAATATGTTTCTCCGTATTCATAGTCTCGCATATCTTCGTAATCAAATGCTGGTGAAACGGCAGATCTCTTCAGAAGTTGAGGTTTTCCAGGACACTAGAATTTCACACAAGCAAGAAAACAAAATACTTTAATGAAAGGAATGTAGGATCCAATATACTGATCAAGTTCATCATAAAAACCTGGACGGCTAATATTTCTTTGATGTTCTTTGGATTTGAAGTGCTAAAAACATTAAAAAGAAAAAAAGAACTCACTAGTTGCAAATTATCAAAATGACCAACGCAAATTTCGCAATGTCCCGAAATTTTATCACGAGGCTAATATAAAAAGTTTAATAATTATCTAAATGTAACCTTTGGACAAGCGGCTCCTTGTGAATCCACATTAACATATTCATAATCACCTTCACACTCTTTTCTGATTTCATCGGCTCTGAAATATGTCCTGTAAACGGTCATTTTACCTCTTTGTTCTCAAATGTTCGTCAGATTTATGAAACAATGAAATACCGTAATCTTTTCCAGTATGACAAACAGGAAGTTCAATTTGCTAAATTTTGGTATGCATTGAGCTAAAAAAAACCTTCTGTAAGGGTTGAAATTCTCCTTTAGCATCCTCAATTCTCACAGAAAAGATATTAGCAGACTTATTAGTAGAGTTTGTATGTTCACGAGTCTATTAAATAATAGAATTAGATCATCGATTACCTCAATTGACCTATATTGAAGTGGAGATTCTGGTATCTTAATTTGGTGAGAACGTCTTGATGTCAATTTTTGTAAAAATGTATCAGCATAACAAATTTTCACATTATTTTCTACAGCTTCTCGTAAAAGTAAAGGTAATCGTTTTAGTAACTAAAAAGGTCAATCTAAAAAAAAGCTTACTTGTTTTGCCTGTTGTTTGTGCATTGTTTGCAGCTTTTCTGCAATAGGATGATCCGAAATAACCATATAAGGTAGTTTGCCTTCATCAATATATTCCACAATTTTACCTTCCCGACTCAGAATTTCCTGCCTGACTTTCTGATGCTGCTTGGTTTCCATTATTTCCACAATAAATTCCATATTCTGCAATCAAAGTCAGTTTTAAAGTACAAACCGTTAATTTTGGTGTTTTCCCACGACTTAATGGATTCACCGCTACCATTTTCTAAATTAAATAATGAGAGATGTAAAGCAATAAAAGAAAAGTAGCATAAATCATGAAAGAAAATATAAATTAAAAAGCGAACCGAAAAATCTGGACGCAAATTCACGTATGTTTTCTTGGCAGATTAAAAAAGTCAAAATTTTGAGAAAAAAATTTTTACAGGAAAAATGTCTATATATAAAGAGGAGAAAAAGATTAACAGCTTCTAATAATAATTTTTCTTATATAAACAGAAATGTTTTATCCCCCCCCCCCCTTTTCTCCTCCCCACTGTTACCAGATCTGACAGGAACCGGTCTTCAGAAGAAATATAACCTGCTAAATACGCTTTCAACTGGGTCATTTCTACTCGCTGCTCCTTCGAGAAGATATTGATGTCTAAGAATCTCCCCATAAAGTCATCTAAGACACAGATACCGAATTCGGTTCTAGAGCAGTCGACAAAACAGAAAAAGGCTGAACCAAACCAGCAGCTGAATCCTGCAGCGAATCCCTCGAGCCATCTGCCAACACTGGATGACGTTATCAACACTCCCGGACAGCCTCTAACAGCCGAGGAACTCCAGAATCTTAAAAAAACCGGGTCCATGCCACCGACCATTCACATGGGAATGAACCCTTCGCTCCACAAGGTTAAGTCCGGCAACGAAGAGTATCTTGTGGTCAGCTGTCTCTTTTAAGTAGTTCTATTCTTTATTTTTTCAGATGATGGTCGACGCACCTCCCTGTGGATGCCGAAAAGTCAATGGCAAAAAGGAAAGATGTCGCAACCATCGTGCCCAGCTACGCAATAAGAAGAAGCAAAAGAAAGGACTCAAAGACGATGACAGTGATCGCAAGAAGTTGGGAGCTCTCCGTCATGCAGAAGATTCCGAGGAAGATGATACTGCAATCAATGGAGCCATTACGGTCGACGCTATTTGTATTGTCGGTCCTTGTGGTGCAGCCGTCCTCGTTCCTATCGATGTTAAAGACAATCCGAATGCTGGGCCAAGGGCACCGATCGACATGAAAGACGTGAAGGGAATTCTTGTGAAGGGACCAGAAGACTGTCCTCAATTCATCCCATACGACAAAGTACCTAGGGATGAGAAGGGACAGCCTAAGTACACCCATTTCACCGTGGGAACACTGGTACGGAAGTTGAATGGAGAACATGTCTTTTATCCGGATGGAGGATGTAAATGGGATGACAAGGGTTGTCCGATTGACATGAAGATCAGTGGTGTCGACTCAAAATTCGTCCAAGAAGTCGGAGGCAAAAGTGTGTTCACTTTTTCTTGTCTTCTAGTTTTTTATGTTTCAGTCCACATTGCTGGAGTAGTGGATGTTGACGAAAATGGCATGCCTGTCTACCGTCAAGTTGACGCTGAGAACGTCGCCCCCCAAGACAAAATGGCCACCGTCGGAGTCCTTGTGAATGTAAAGGGCGAAACATATTTTGTTCAGACGAAGGGACAGACTATCGGGTCAGGCGATTGTCAGTTTCTCTTCTTTCTCACCAATTTTTGTTTTAGCTGCTCCTGCTATGGCAACAACAAAAGACGGTCCTCAGACACCGGGAACCGTACTAGGAGATGCGGTGATGAATAAGAATGGTTATATGGAAGTCGTACCCCAAGGACAGGGAAAAGGACAAGTCGTCGGAACGATCATCCAGGGAGACTATAATCAGCCGATATTAATCGCCAAGAAGGGAGGAATCTTGGACAAGAACGAGACTGTCATCTTTGAGGCAACCAAGGCACAGAACATGAAGCAGTCCGAATGGAATGCTCTTGCTCAGCAACAACAGGCGCAGCTAAGAGCAGCTGAAGCTACCATAATGAAAAACAATGTTCTCGTCGCCGCTGCTGTCACTGGCAAAACTCCTGATCAAATTCGCAAGGAGATAGCTGAAACAAAAGCGAATATCCAAGGACCTCAAGAGGTCATCTCCCAGGCCTTCAATGATGTCTACGCTCGTAGTACCTTCTGCTATACTGGTGGTGGAACTGGAGGAGGAGAAATCAAAGGAACCGGTAGAGGAGGAATTACAGGACAAGGATATCAATACAATGGGGGCGAGGTAAGAAGTGTCAGCTTCAACTATCCAGGCGGAGGCGGAGCCAAGAGTGTCTTTCTCACAAAATAGCTGGAGAGAATAAATATATCTCCGAAGTTCTTTTATTTTTTTTCCAATGTGAAGAAACGTTTCAGAAAATTACTTTATTTTAACTTGGCTAGAGTATCTAATCACTTAAACGGTAAAGCCTTCCAAAAAATTGATTAAAAGATGAATCATCTTTCAAATTTTCTACTTTTCCCTCTCTTTATCTCTACTCTAGTATCTCTAGTCTAGCTGTTTTATTCTCAGAAAATGCGCTCTAGTCTAGCCAATTGACCCTTTGTCAGCATTATCGATAAACGAATGCCATCACTTCTTTTTCCCCCGAAACACAACTTCCATTTTTTTTTGTTTGCTGATCGCTCTTTCAGGATGACTTTTTGCTGTTGCGGAGGAATTTGTCTGCTTCCTTTGGCCATCGCACTTTTTTTTGCTTATAAGTATTTCTTCGGTGGAAAGAAGAAGATACCCGAAGTGAGTAACCTCTCTTTTATTTGATAGGCATTGCAGGTATTGGAAAAGAATTTCAAAAATGATGTCGTCTACCTGTACCAGTTCCCCCGAAGCCATTCAGTTCCCTCTGTTTCTCCCTTCTGTCTCAAGATAGAAACCTTCCTTCGTGCCAATAAAATTCCTTACGAGGTCAGTTTTCTCATTTATTCCGTACTCTCAGAATCGTTTCTTGGTCATTGGTAGATCACGTCATGGTCTTCTTCCTTTTGTTGAATTGAATGGCGAGCACATTGCCGACTCCCAATTTATCTACGAAAGACTCGTCAAACATTTTAAAATCAAAGTGGGTTCTTCTCTGTCTTTTTATGGGTATAGAGTCTTCCGATCGAACAAGAAGCGTTGTCTAGAGCTGTCTCTCGGATGGTCGAAGGGCATTCCTTCTAGTGAGTTTATTCCCATATTTCTTCATGTTTTAGTGTCTTCTATAAATATAAAATCTACGATAACACAGAACAATTTGTCGGTCATTTCCTCGATGATATTGGAATTCCATCCTTCTTCAAGCACATAGCCCTACCCATCGGAGTCCTTATGTTCCGACAAACGGTCTATTAATCCATTTGTTGAAAGCAAGATTTTCAGGCAATCAAAAGAATCGGTGGATCACTCGGAATGTTTCCCGACGACGACTTCCTAATGCTTCTTCGTAAAGACCTCGATACATTGAGGGCCATTCTGGGTAACAAAAAGTTTCTATTTGGCGATTTGATGTCGACAGTAAGGCCCTCACAAGTTATCCGAATATTCTAGGCCGATTATTCCGTCTTTGGTATCTTGGCCACCGGTTTTTATCTCCCATTTTCGACGAAGATCTCCCAAGTGATGAAGAAGGACTATCCGACTCTTGTCGAATACTGTGAGAGAATTCGAAAACTGACCTTCGAGAAGGATTTCTCAATGTGATCGAATCTGTTAAATATACATTCATGCCCACATAATACTGAGTTCGCGAAAATAGGCTTCTCCATCGGATGTCGTTAATTGTGGAGTCGTCTTTGTCAGTCGAAGGAGATTCGGGTGACTTTTCAGCATCAGAACGGGAATCAACATAAAACCGAAGGACACACTCTTGGGATCAATTCATGGGTTTCTTATAAACCTACGATATTATGGGCATTGACGACGACTCGATAGAACAATGGACCCAGAAAGAAACCGATATCCCACATATAGGTTTGGGTTATGAATTGAAAGATACGGGAAATAAAAAGGTAGACGAAGATGGGACGGATGATGGAGATTATCTGTATAGGTGAACAGAGGTTTAGGGTATAGAACTAACCAAAAGATTTTCTTTGGTTTGAAAACTTCTAGATAGTTCTCGTTGAACGTTGGTCTCTTGGAAACGGATGGAGATTCGACGACTCACTTCCATTGCCTGGAAAAAAAGTAAAAAGAGAAATATAATTTACCATGAATCCAGCAAGATAAATGACCATGGCAAAGATCTGAAATACATCGAAGCATTTGGAAGGAATGACATACATTAAGAGCATTGAGAACGACGTCATCTGTCCAAATATTGATCAAACCACCATAAAAATAGAGAAAATAATTGATTATTAACCAGGGAATAATAGCATACATGAGACAGAGAAGCTTGTAGATAGGATGGTGAAAAGACTTTTCGTAGTCTTTCACTCGAATGGTAGCTAACAGTCTCTCAAAAGGAATAGCCACCACAGTCATCTGGACATGGGTCAAACAAGAATATGTTATATTTGTGAGAATGTCTCTCATCTCAGTTAGATTGGGAGAAAAGACGATGGCAGCAGCTGGAAAAAATCAATTAAATAATATGAAGGAAAGACAAACCTTCATAGAGACGGAGGATGATTCCTATTCCCCTTGTGACTGCTAAAAGGATAATTTCGATAAATAGAAGACAAATCAAAAGCCTAAAAGAAATTATCAGTTGTCTTGGAAACGAAGACTTGCCGAAGAAGAGAATGGAATCTATATCCTCCGTTGGAAAGGATCAAATAAGTTGGAGAAAGGGCGAGAATAATAGTATAACAGACAAGTTCAAGTGGATATGCAATGCTGTTAACAAGGGAAATATCCTGGTTAGACCTATTATTCAGCAGAGAAACTTCTTCCAACGAGGGCATCGAGAAAGAATTTCTAACGAGGCCGACAGCTACGTAGCTGGCTGGCTAATTATATCGTCAACTTTGCACATTCTTTGTAAAATCATACACTTCTGACAAAAAAAACAATTCATTCACTAATAACAGATTATGGATCGATCTTCCATTTATTCATTAACGACTGGAAGTAGACATCACCATTAGCCTGATGGATCACCTGGAAGGGGAATATAGAAAAGGGAGACTTACAACCGACTGCCGAGTGAATCTGGTTAGGTTGTTATGGTATTTCAACAACATCACAGGGACAAGTAGAAAACAGATACCGACACTCTAAAGCCAGTGAAGGAAGGAGGAAAACTTACTTGGTTATAAAGATGTGTGACGATTCGAATGGCAACAGCTCCTAGAGAGAATCCCACTGTCAGTGTGTAGTATTTGGAGAAGAATTGGATAAGACGAGAAATGAAGAAGAGGATGAATATCGGCCGGAACATCCTGACCACCTAAAAGAGACGTTTTATACAAGGAGGGACTAACCATGATGTTTTCTTTACATTGGAAACTCGTCGAAAGTTCCCGTTCTATCGTCATAAGCTGTCGTTCTGAAAGTATCCGGCTCGTCTCCATTGCCTGCAACACTTCCTTTCTTTTTCAACCCTTTATCACTACCATCAATCCCAACACATATGTAAAAGTCGTCACGTAATTCCAAATACTCAGCAAGTCTTTGTTCCCCGGGTCAACGAAGACAGCGTAGAAGGCAAAGAAATTCGGAGGAATTATCTGCAAGATTGTCGACCTTTCCTCCTTCTCACCGCATAACAGAAAATGTAAAATCGATATCTCCATTCTTGATAGCTTGCCTCATATGTTTCAAGTTTATAGGTGGCGAGGAGACGTTCGAGGGCGATGAGGAAGACGGAACAGTCGACTTGTTGCACCATGGAGAGATTGATATACGTGATTCCGTCTCTGATGAGTGCAAGAATTGGAGAAAGATGAACTGAAGCTCCTTCCAATAGACGGAAGATTACACCAATCTCTCTTGTTAGAATAATGATTATGACTTCGATACAGAAGAGACGAAGCTGAAATCTGAAGAAAGAATGTAATACGACAGGAATCAAAAGGCTAACCGTAAGAGGGGATGAAAACGACGAGCGAATTTGGATAGAATTATATAAGCGGGAACGAAAACCATAGCCATCGAATAGTAGATTAACTCGAGGACATAGACGACGGTATTGATCTGAATCATCGTCGGATGAGAACGGTTGTAGAATATTTCTTCTTCTTCTGTCATGTTAATCGACGAACTTTCCATGACTGAAATGATAGATTTTATGAGGGAGAAAAGGAGATCGGAGACAGATGTTAGGCAATTTCTGAGAGAGAAAACGACTACAAGGGGGTAGTCAATCCGCGTAAATTATTCACCCGCCTCAATTGGTTTTGCAGAAAATGTTATTATATGTGTAATAGTCTTCGACAAGGTAATTTATGGAACAATTATGAGGGGTAATAGATACGGGAAAAGAAGGGGGAAATAAATAAGACCGAAAAGTCTCCTTTACTCATAGTTGCTTTTTTAGATTCATTCACTGAGAGGGAAAACAATGATTTGCAACGATTTAATTAACTGTTTGCGCTGCAAACAAATTTCCGCTGAAAGAGGAAGACAACCCGTGATCGCCTGATATCTTTAGCTCTGTGGGGGTGGCTTGCATTTTGCTGGATGAGGGTCAGTAGCAGTTCTGTTTGTGTCCGTCCGTCTCCCATGACAAATGATTCACCCCCGGAGCAATGTTTTCTTTTCAATTCGGTAGTGGTGTCAAAAGTTTCTGTTATCACAAGCTGTTCTGCGCGAATCCGTCATTCATCACGGACCTTCCGCGGCCGTCACACACTCCTTCTCGTTCGACCTACCTGCCATCGTCAGCTGTTTGTCTTTAGTTCCATCCTTCTGTCGTAATTCCTTGTCTATTATACAGTTTCACATCTGTTTATTTCCATTCTATCTCATCTGTCTTCTGCCCTCTTGTTCATTTGTTTCCCTTCCGGTTGTAATCCGCAGCTGACTAACCTCTTTTCAATTACAGATCAAAACTCTCACCACTGGATGTAGCCGATGTTTCTTCTTTTTCTCCTTTTCATTTCTTCTATCGGTACGTTTTTTTAATTTCCGGCGACGTTCCATTCATTCCCCTTGTTTACACCCAGTTACAGTTTCTTCTTCAGCCACTCATCCTACTCGAGACTACTGTCGAACAGGCCACGATCCCCATCACTCCATTCGAAAGTGTTGTCTTCAATACACTAGCTGCCCCCTTCATATCGAGAGTGGAGTCGCAAAGTATGGTCTGGTAAACACTTTCGATTATCCCCTCTACTATTGTAAGTGTGAGATAAGGTGGGTCGTCCATCTTCTCACATATTCATAGCTTCTACAAATGTCTCGGGAGAGTAAATACAGGTCGAAGTATTTCAACAAGAAAGTCCCATTTCCTGGAGACAAAGGAGGGTTCATCATCCCTCAGAAAATGTCTGGTCATCGAGGAAAAGGACGTCTGTCTCCGTCGTCTTATGGGTATCTGTCTTCGACAGGAAAAAGTCTTAATCGGAGATTTTCGAAACATTTCAGATTTCTTATAAAAATATAAATTTATTCTAAAAAAAAAGAAGGAAACAAAGAAAATGTACAAAGTATGTATAAGTGCGCTTCGACAATGTCACCGAGACCATAGAATTCACCAAAAAAGACGAAGAGGAAGGGATGGGGACGGCCGGTATCACACTGTAATTGTTGTTTATATCTGATAGAGAGCATACCTGATAGACGGTCGACGACTACGTGAAAAGACGAGGGGAAAGAGCTTTAGAAGTCACACTGGGTTCCGGATAGAATATGATCAAACGGCATGTTTTCTTCGTATCTAACCCACATCTATAAGCGTTTAACATTGCCTTTGATCAACTCACCGAATAAAAAAGATTTTCCAAGTCAGTACAGTACTGTTTCACATTAAAAAGAGTCGAGGTCGTCCGTGCTTTCCAGACTTTTGCCCGAATAGATGAAAGACTAAAAAGTATTGAAAAAGAAGGAAGAGGCGACTGACTAGTTCTTGTCGATTCCTAATTTAACGGCTATATTGACGTATTCCTGTCGGTCACGGGCCACAAGTTCGGGGACTCCAAGGGCGATCAACTGAGAGGAGGCGACACGAGATGCCAGAGTCTCCACTGAAAGAAGAAATTAAGGGAAAAGGGAAGGAAACGAACTGGGCATTGTGATCATGGGTGTTCCTGTCCAAAGGATATCCATTCCCGTCGTATGGCCATTACAGAGAGGAGTGTCGAGACAAACATCCGCCAGCTGGCCTCGTCGTACATGCTCTTCCTTCGCTGCCACGTTACTGAAGATGACTCGCCGAGTGTCGATCCCTCGATTTGAACAGTATTGAAGAACATGGGATTCTCCATGACAAGGGAATCTCAACAGCCAAAGGACACTCCGCGGCACCTGTCGAAGGATCTCAATCCACATGTCCAGAGTTAGTGGATCGATTTTGTACAACTGATTGAAATTACAAAAGACGATGGCGTCTTCTGGGAGATTGTATTGCTGTCGACTAGTGAGGACCATCGTTTGGGGAACTTCTTCCCCCGTGGCGGCCTTGTGATGTGTTTGTGCCAATCCATTCAACACGTGAACACCTTCGACCACACTTGTTGCCACCATTCCGTTTCCGATCATTTGTTTCAATGGTTCCGTAGTCGATACTTCAACTATTGGTACTACGACCTCCGTTCTCACTTTTTCCTTTGTTGGCCCACAGACCACCTCAGCCTCTCGAACTAATGGCTTCACATTTACTTCTGGCTTGCTTAGAAGAGGTTCCAGATTGGTGGCATTTACGACGGCGACGGTGTCTTTCTCCGTTGAGTTCTGTTTGTCTTTCAGGATGACTCTTTCTGTCAAATGCTTCATCATCTGCGCATGATCTCCGATGAAGAATGTATGAGGCATATAGGCCAATTTCTCCGAGTAAGCATGGGCCAATCGGAGGGGAGAAGTGACAGCGTCGGTAACGATATAATCCATGAAGCTGGCCCCAGATGTTCCTGGATAACCGAGCCACATGACCTGTATTGGTGAAGGTCGAAGAGCGAATATCTCGTTCCGAGCTCCTTTGGTGTATCCATTCATGTTGATCAGAATGTTGATCCCATCTTGATTTATTCTCTCGGCTGCCTTTCCATTACATGAAATAAGGGAGAGATCTACAAAATGCTCCGCCTCATTCATTAATTTTTGACGGAAGTTTGTTCCGTCGTTTGGAGAAATTGCATAGCAGAACACTTCCACACGACTGCGATCGTGCATTCCGGGAATGGACTGCATCAAATGACTCGTTGGATGATTTCCAAAATCAGAAGAGACGAATCCGACACGAAGTCGACGACCGGCCTGTTTGAGGATCCGTCGATCGGGATAGGAGAATGGCGGATGACCTAACATGGCGACTTTCTCGCTGCACAATTGAGCATGTTTAGCAGCTATCGCCAGACGGGTCTCATGTTTCAGTGGATAGAGCATCGAGTGATGGGGATGGACCGACGGAAGACGTTTCTTACTTAACTGATCATCCACAATAGCTACGAGCCTTTTCATTCTGAAAGCGGTTGTTCTCTCTGAGAAGGAAAAAGTCACCGATTGTCGTAATCTGTCCAGTCACAGATAATTTGAAGACAATGAGCCAGATTACAAAATGCATCAGGAAAGTCAGGTTTCAATTTCAGAGCAGTCGAATATGATTGGATGGCCTCAGGGATATTGCCGGAGTCCTGAAGGGAATAAATAAAAAAAAGGAAAAGAAACCTTATGAATACTGGCAAGATTACTGTGAGCATCGGCGAAGGCTGGATTGATTTGAATCGCCCGTGTATAACACTGCATGGCATTTTGGATATCCCCCATCTCTTTCAATGTATTTCCCATATTCGAATACGCATCGGCGAAAGTAGGAGAAATCCGAATGGCCTCTTTGTAGTGAAGGATGGCTTCACTCAGTTTGCATTGTTGTTGAAGGATTGAGGCCAGATTACTATGGGCAGCAGCAAACTCGGGATAGATCTGAAGAATCAGCTTTATGAGAAACTCTTACCTCAAGGGCTTTTAGATAAAGACGCGTCGCCTCCTCGATTTTTCCTTGTTCTCTTTTGATATTCGCTAGATTATTCTGTGAATCGGCATGGGTAGGACACAACTAAAAAAGGAAACATGTTTCATTTCTAGTCAACTAACCTGAAGAGCTGTCATGTAAGCTGCCTCTGCCTCGGCGACCTGTCCTTTTTCCTTCAAAGCGTTCGCCAGATTACAATATGCATCAGGAAAGTTGGGCTGGAGTTCGATGGCCCGTCTATAGGTATCGATGGCGAGATCAATGAGCCCCTGTTCGTAGTAGACACATGCGAGATTACCATGGACTACAGCGTGATTCGGTGCTAGATTCAAGGCTCGTAGATAGGCGGCGACGGCTCTGAAAGGATAAATATCATAGGGAGGAGGGAAGACTGATACCTATCGAAGATTCGGGCTTCCTTCAAAACATTTCCTAGATTTATATAGGCGTCTATGAAGTTTGGATCGAGTGTGACGGCCTTTTCAAAGTGATGAATAGCCAACCAGAGCTCTCCTTGAGTATTGAAGACACAACCGAGATTTGACCAAGCTACGGCAAAATGAGGCTGGGTTTCGATGGCCTTCAAGTAACAGACTTTCGCCTCTTCCAATCGACCCATTGCTTTCAAAAGATTTCCAAGATCACTTCGAACACAATAAAGATCCTGAAAATAAAAAGAAGGAGAGGAACAACTCACTGGATTGTAATGGAGGGCATTAAGATAGGCAGTGACGGCTTGTTCGAGATCTCCGGCTGCGACGAGAGCAGCCGCCAAATTAATATATCCGTCGATGAAATCTGGCTTAAGTTTCACCGCATATCGATAATTTTCCAGTGCCTCCGGTAGTTCTCCGCGCTCCTTGAATACATTTCCGAGATTACTATAAGCTTCTGCACAGCTTTTGTTGCATTTGATAGCTAGAGTGGAAAACATCTTAGATTGGTCGAGATTCTTGAGTTGGAAATGTATTGAGGAAAGAAGAAGGAGAACACCAACATTGTTCGGATCCATCTGGATAGTCTTATATGGAGAAAAAAAAAAAAAGAACCTGATAGATCATGTTGCAGTGTCTCTCTGCATTGATATAATCCTGTGCCTGATACTCCCGATGAGCTGCTTCAGTCAAAGCTGAAAAAGAAATGTTGCCGATTATGGAGATCTCTTTCAGTATAGACTGAAAGAGGACTATGAAACGGATCGCCTATTTCCCTGCTCTGTAAGCATTGACTGGACTATTAGAGCCATAGCCAACGTAGTTAGAGAGGATGGGATTGAACCCTCGATCGTTTTCCCGTGCTATCTTCTTCGCACTGGACTATTCCAGCCAGACCAACCTGCTATGTCCGCAGCATTCTGTCCAGCCATTGAATTTGCCTGCATAGATGTTGGTGCCGTCACCTTCATGAATCCACCTGCCTGAAATTAATTAGTTTGTCGCTGACCGAGATCGAGAACCTTCATTGCAGCAACCATGTTATTAATATTCAACTGTTGACCCTGGAGTGATGGAACGATACCGGCAGCCAAAACGGGCTGTTGAGGAACGGCACCGGGAGCCAGCTGTTCGCCAGAAACTCCGACTAGCTAAAAAAAATATTTCATAGGGAAAAGACGTTGATGAGTAACTTTTAATCAGAATTAATTATTTGGCCCCGTCTTCAAATAATCCGAAGGCAATATGTCTAATGTAAAATACAAATTCGTTCGTCGCATAGAATTATAGTGTAATTGAAGTAAAAGATTCTGTGAAAGCAAACAAAAGACGGCGAAGATCCTTTGATAGGCTAGCATCAGTTGTAAATTAGCGAAAACGGAAATGAAAACAGTGACGCGAGAGACAAAAATAACCGAAGACGCGCGATACAAGGAAAGGTGGACGAGACTGATACGACTCGAAATAGAAGTGGACACTGGTGAAATAAGCAGTGATTCTTCAATTATATGAAAGAAAAAAAACTTACCGGATTATATTGTTGAAGGATAAATTGATGCTTCGCGGGATCCATTGGCTTCCCTCTTCCTTCATTCACGACCTAAAGCACGAATTCTGAAAGAAAAAGTAAGTGGAAGAAAGAGATAGTAAAAAGATGAATAAGATGATTCAAAGATTAGATGTCTAGACATATAATCTATATGATCATGTTCTTCAGAGATTAAAATGAGAAGGAAACAGCTCGCAAGCATCAATAATTATATTCAGATTTTTAATGCAAGTTTTAATGAAATTACTTAACAATTACAGAAAAATTTAGGAAAAGAAGGGAACCTAGTTATCATCGACATTGATCGTAAACAAGAATATCAAAAGAATGTCTGGGGTTCAAAGATCAAATATCACAGAAAGCAACAGTGGCCCATGAGGAATGGCAAAAAAAGAGGGCAATGACCTAGTTTGATCCTTCAAGAATACAACTTTCAAACACTTTTCAAGTAGTTGTTCAAAAACATATCATCAAATCCTTAAAAATTAAGACTGATTGAAAAATACTATAATCAGTTGATGTGACAAACAAAGTAAGAAAAATAGAAAAACAATAACCACTCACAAGTGGAACATGTTGTTCAAAATGTTGATACATCAAACTGATAATTATGTAAAATCAATACAAAAATTAGACTATACTTACATACTGAATGGAACAAAAAAAGATGCAAATGTTCAGAAAACAAGAAGTTTTTCTTCATATACTTTACGAAATGCCCTTATTTATAAAACGTTATTTCTCTAGACAAAAATTATTAAATATAAATAAATATATTAGATGCTTCAAGTAGAAGAACAGAAGGACGTGAGGAGTATCAGCTGAAGGCACTACTCCTTCGCAACCGAGGCAATCGTATCTGCGTATCTCTATATCATGTAGTCTCTCCTTTCTCCGCTACCTCTCATTGCCAGTACCGTTCTCGTCGCTTCTATCTCTGCGTCTCAGGGAAAGCCCCTTGTTGTGTAGAAAGCCACAAACTCTCAGTCAGGCAATGGTCTCTCATCATGTCTACTGTCTCTTTTCCCTCTCCACTAAAGGTGTACACTTTTGACCTCTCTTGAATCTTCAAACTATTTCGCGTGATGTCTGTCAATCTACGACTCTCAAACAAATAATAATCGATATAATGGTCAGCAAAAGCAGACTGTTTTCGCGAATTATTAAGACCATGAATCATTAACCTACTTGTGACCAATGAGGCAAATTTCATAGGTTTTTTTAAAGTTGCCTATTAGAATATAGAAGAGTAAAAACATTTTTTTACATTTTTCTTTAAATTTATTTACCGACTTGTCAAAGTCGAAATAAACTGTACATATACTAAAGATCTAAAAAAACAACCTGACTTCTCTATTCGCTCAATGATGATGATGTATATAATCAGGATCGTACGAATCAGAATCAAAATCTAAGGATGTTTCTAAGGAAGTCAAATTATCATAATAAGCCTCCTTATGATAGTAATCGTACCTGAAAAATAACAACAGATATATGATGATTACCATGGTTCTGGAAGATGATGTCCTAGCCGCCAGTTATTTAATCCACTCATTTCATCACCTTTTTTGGCTATGTAGCCATAACCATAAGGTGATTTGAGTACTTCTTTTCTCATGACATGGAGGAAGTGGCCGGTATCACGAGGATTGACATAAAGTTCTCCAACTTCATGTGTTGGGATTCCGTCAAATGCAAGGCGACGAGCTGTAAGCTTATCAGTAACACTAAATTACAAATATTTGAAGGGACACAAACAAACTGGTGTCTCCATCCATTCCATCCAATTTCATCAACGATCGTGAACCATTCCTCCATCACGTCTCCACTGTGCCATTCAAAGAAATCCAAATCAACTCGTTCGATATCTTCAACAACACGATCAGTATCGCCAGGTGTCGACCAGTCGTAAGCAAGTATCTTTGAATGTCTTCTGAATTCCTTCAACGCATCTTTGTAAGAATCTTCAATAGTTTTTAGGTAAGTTGGATCTAGGACAGCTATTTCGTTAGCCTATAAACAGGATAAATAAGAAAAAGCGATGTGGCATACATTTCCACGACGTCTTACATTCTCCAAGCATGTATTAACTGGAGCATCCAAATAAATAATTAAATGTGGCCAAAAATGTAATTGGGGAAGAGCATTTTTACGGACGTAGTAGTAATACTTGAAATCTGATAACAAATAAACATATTTAGAATACTCACAGTTATGACCGACAAAATTCTTAGCACGCATAGCATTGACAAAAACAAAATCGGTATGAGGTGTTCTCTCCAAAATAACACCTTGTCCTAAAACCCCTATGATTTAAATTCCAAAGAAAAAACTACCTGTATTCAAAATATGAGCAAGCGCATTCAGATATTGTTCAAATCGACACCGAAATATTTTGTCTTGCATAGCAGCTGTCAAATCATCCATAGGATTCTTGTAGAACATGTTAACATCAGGAATCCTGTATCTTTTAGGAAACTAAAAATTATTTGCAAAATAAAAAAAAAATTCATTACCAAATGATAGAAGTTTCTAAGATCGTTTCCGTATCTATCCACAAGGATATCATCCATCTTAAATTCGGGCATATGGTAAAAGCCTAATTGCTCAGCGAGTTCTCTTGCAAGTGTACTCTGAAACCATCTCTCTATCAAACTTAAAAAATAAACTTTGCCCGAGCCGATATTCCCTTCCACTACAATAAGTTTCGAATTTTGATGAAATCGGTCTTGCGTACGATCGCATGCTCCGTCCGAATAAGTAAAACTTTTCGTTTTGTAATCCCATGGTTCCGGATAGTTCTCAGGCAACCTAAAAAGCGTATAAGCATTGCCATTTAAAATACAAGATAACTGATTTTAAACATACTTGAGAAGGCTTTTGTGTACAATCGTCCTATTCGATTGGATTTGGAGCACAGCAGGACTAAGTTTGTTCACTCCAGTTAGCAACCGACGTGCGGTGCCCCCAAGTTTACTCAAAGACATCGAACAAAACTGCTTAAAAGTAAACTTTATGATAAAATATTGATGTATAAAATTGTAAAAACAAAAAGATAAGTACAATAAATAAATCGAATCCATTTATTATTTAACAGCAACGACGAAATAGTGATCATTTTCACCGAAGTTAGGTGAGAAAATAAAGATATTTTGTTACAAATATTGCCAACATGTAATTTACTAATATCGCCCACCGCCACCGTAGCTCTCACGACCGTTTCCATAACCTCCAGAATAACTGTCACGTCCTCCCCCAAATCCTCCACCACCGCGATGATGTCCATCGCGTTGGTATGACCCACCTGCTCCTCCGGCATAACTTGCCACAGTTGGTGGACCACCTCTGTATCCACCCCGGCCACTATCACGAAAATCTCTGAAAAAAAAATTTAAAAAAAAAAAAGATAAATTAACCATAAGTATAATAAAAGATTATCAACAAACCTTCTACCATCACGAGATCGACTGCGACGTTTGCTGCTACCATTTTGATCACGATCACGATCCCATCTGCGACCATCTCTATCACGGTCACGTTCACGGAAGCTCGTATCAACACCACCATTAGGAGTGTCCTCTTCTTCCAGTGCTTTTCGAGACTTACGTATTTTTCTCGTATCACCTTTGCCTCCTCCTAGAATTTAAATGGCTACAATTAAGTTTATAATACAAACCTAGTCGTCTTGGAAGCCACGACTTTTGAGTTCTGCCTCTTTCATAATCAACTGTAATTCTACGACCATCAATTTTCTGACCATCAGCTCGTTTGTAAGCATCTGTAAGGACCGTTTAGGATCAAAAATTTAACCTAACAACCCACCGCCCATCCATTTGTGAAACTTACGCAACAGATAAACTTACTATTAGGAGCGCAATTCAATGTTAAATTGAAAAAAATAAGCCAAAAAAATTACCGACAAACAAACCGCAAAAAATAGGATGTGGACCTTTGCTTGCTGTTCAAGCAGGGTTCCTAAATGATATGTTACCTTTTCTTATGTTAACTAGCCCAAATATGTTAGGTATCATTTTAAGGAACCCTGCCTAAAACAAACCTATGAAACGGGAAAAGCGTGACTATCCCAAGCCTCTTGTCGCAGGCTGGAAAACAAGAAATCATTCAAGTAATAAGAAAAATTATTACCTTTGCTTAGTACTAATTTAACATTATACCAGCCCTTTAGACAATAATAATAAGCCCCAAAAAAGAAAAAAAAACACTTACTATGCATATCTTCCTTAGAAGCATATTCAATAAAGGCATAACCTCTAGGTTTGCCATTGTTGTCGTGAATCATATGAATCTGAAGGAACTTAAAATTTGCTTCTAAAAAACCTACCCTCTTAATTTTTCCATATTGTTCCATTTCTCTTTTTAACTTACTTTCAGATGTTTCATAATTCTAAAACCATAATTACTATCATAAAGAACTAATCATACTATTCGTGCTACAAAAAGCGTTTTATATGGGTCTTCTGTTGCTCGAGAATTTTCAGCTGGATTCCATTGAGCGATTCCTTGTTCAACTTTGTAAGCCAGCAATTCTTCTTTTTCTCGTCTACGACGCTCTTTCTTTTCCTCTTTTGTTTCTACAACTGCTTTTGGTGGTGTATCTTTAGGATCCTGCAATAAATTCATAACCAAATATACATTTTGAATAACCTCAAAAAGGCTGACATATTGGGCTACACCTCCATACCGACATTCCGGTAACTTGGTGTTTTTCTCTATTAACAGCGGAGTCGGAGGTGGAAGAAAGTTCAATGTTGGTCTGGCTTCGAATAAGGCCAAGAGATTAGGAGGTAAAAACTGGGTCATATCTAAAACATATAGATTAAAAAATAAAAAATCAAGGAAAACAATTTAGGAAATTAACGACTTTTAAAATCTTATAAAAAAAAAAAAATTGAATCGTAATCTGTCGAAAACATTGAATCTTGTGCCATTGTTAATTTAGCATCCGCGCGGCGTTTTTCTTATTCAATCCTTTAATTTTTTTCGTCTTTCGGTTTCATTATTTTTTTATAATTTTCATTTTTTTTCTTGATTTCTCATGCTTTTCAGGTATTTATTGACTCACATATGAAAATGTAAAATTATGATTGATAATTCGAGTAAGTATTTTTCCTGTATGATTATAAATTACTTACCGATTTGGTTATTTTTTTACGTACAGAATAGTTACGCGAGCACTATTTAAATTAAAACTGTTTTGAATGTTAGATTTCATTTTTTTAACGCTACCTATAGCGTAAGAAAGAAAAATCAGTGCTAAAGAGTTACAAATAATTGTTAAATAGTGTATTTCGACCAGGAATGTAATCAAATAGAAATTTCATTTTTAATCCAAAATGTTATCTTTGCAAAGACGAAAAAGAAATAAGATAATTCGAAATTATTTTCAAAAGCTATATACGCAGTGTAAGCGTCGCGTGTATCGATCCGAATCTGTTCCCGTAGTTGCGTCAAGCCGCACTTTCTCGCTTTCAAATATTCCATTTGCCCTGGAAGCAATAGTGAAAGATGACAGCGAGAAAGTGCAGGTTTTGAGTTCAATTAAGATACATTTTCATATTTTTCATTTTTAGAATAGAAGATGATGAATACAGAACATCATGAAGTTAGTGAAGAAGTCCTAGATTCTAATATAGTTGTTGAATATGAAGATGATATGGAAGTAACCCATAGTAATTTTATATAATATGTTTTTAGACTTTAATGCACACTAGTGGAACGTATAAGTATGATGATGAAGAAGATCATAGTGATGGAGACGAATACGGTGGAATGCCGCATGAAATGTATAACAATATCGTTCAGTTTCTCAAGTTTGTCTATTTGTCTGCTTTTATTTTCTTGAATTAAGAAATGGTACATATCCTAATACTCTGAATAGTCAACTCGATCGTAGTGCACTCAGCCACTGGAGGTAAGTTTTTTTTACAACTAATGGTACTATAAGAGATACTACTATCATTGAAAACTATTTTTTAAACTTAACCTTACTTATTTTTCATATTTTTTTTACAAAGCTTAAGCCTATTCTGAAACAAAAAAAATTATTTGTATGATCTTTATTGAAATATTTCAGATCTAAATGTTCACGATTTACCATGGCACAAGATAGTGAAACTTTACTTTATTGTAATCCTACAAGTTCTGTAAGTGATGCCGCTAAGATCGTCGTAAAAAAGGGAGAAGTCCGCAGTGTAATAGAAAGAATTCATACATTAATTGGTCATCTAGGACAAAAAAGAACGTAATGATAAATCTTATTCTTATTGTTTTAGACAAATGGCTGTTTTGAAAAAGCTACATTGGCGCTCCGTTCGCCAAGATGTCAAGAATTTCATTGTTAATTGCCATTTTTGCCATCAGAAGAAGCTTGATGGAAAGAAAATCACAAAGGCACCTGTGGACATTTCTAGTAATCATCTTATTTAAATATAAAGATTTTTAGGTGATAACTTCGGTTTCAATATTGAGGCTCGTATTGGGGATGATGTACCTTTAGGTGAACGATTGATAATCTCACTTGTCGGGTAATTTATTTTTGTATTTAAATTTTTTTGTAGTTATGATGAGCATGCTGTGCAAACAGCTGCACTTTCAAGAATGACTTCATATACGTTTAAAGAAACAACAAATGACTTACGTGATGGCAGAACAATAAAACCGGAACTCTTGGCACCGGTATATGAGTATCTTTTAACTATATTGTGTTAGGGTACTAGTACTTCTTTTCGCCGACAACCGTATATTAGACGATCTCGCTTTACGCCTTTTTCGCATAGTTACATGCTTCCATATACACCAAAAGGTCCTAAAGAGGTTATTGTTCAATAATATTTTATGTAAATGTAGGAGCCCGAGTTTATTATTTACAATCCTTCACGCCCTGACGCTGGTTACATTCAAGACGATGAATATGAACTTGATGAAGGGTAAAGGCTTTTTTGTTTTTTTTTTCAATATTATGCCATCTAGAATCGTGGAAGAAAACCGAAGAATTTCTGATAACATAAATGATCGCTTGGTACATTGCAACGAAGGATCAACACAAATCACGTCCAGTATAAAACAAGATGATCATAATATTGTTTATGTTTCTCATCCACAAAAAAGAAGTATGCCTACGATTTTTGTTATAACATTTTTAGTGACAACAAATCGCATTTCCACTTTAAAAAGTATGAAACAGGTTAGGGGAACGCGATCGAACCCTGGTATTGCAGGCCGATATAGTAACATTGTCGGTGAAAGGATAGGTCTGTACATTAAAAAGCTATCTAAATATTCTATTTCTTTTTAGATATTTCCCAAAATTCCGCTGATCTTCTTACGTCTTTAGATGCTGTTCAAAACCGAGCAGAATTAGTGGGACTAGCACCTATCATGATGTTACCAAGTGTTGATAATGAAGTTATTACTCTTCAGAAAGAGGTAATAATGTTAGATTTTAGCAAGTTTTTAGTTACTTACACGACAATTGCATATTCAAGAACTACAGGCGAAATTGCTTCAGAGTCATTTAGATTCAGTTAGAATTCCCATTGCTAGATATGAAGAAATAGATCCACAAGGAGAACGGATACAATTGATCGATGACAATGGAGAAAGTGTTATGGAAGTTTGTTGTTATGAAAGTTTGTATTTTGTTAAATTTAGGAATTGAATGTTATGGATAATGAAGAAGAAGATGAAATGACTGTCATGAAGCCATACGAACAATAATAAAATATATTTTTCGCTCTTTCTTACCACTATTCACTGCTATTTGATCAATTGTGATTCTTTCAAATGTATTGTTCGTTATTTACACGAAACAGCTGATTGACAGGCGAGCGTGTCCTTTGGATACCGTTTACGCTGTAAAATTGGTAATTTCGTTGGATCCACGTTAGAAGTTCCTTTTGCTATTCATTTTCTTTCAAATGCTTTTTTTTATTTGTATTAAAATTCCCAACTTTCATTTATATATATTTTTTAGATTGTCAATGCGTTTTTATTTATTATTGTCCTTTCTAATTCTAGCAGTAATAGCATCTGAATCTACAGAGGTATGTTTTATTTATTCTTGTTTTAATTTTATTTAGAACGATAAAGGTTTTGTTGATACAGTTGACGTAGGAAAACAAGCCATCGAACCTCTAGATCAGGAAGATGTTGGAAGCGATAAACTTTCCAAGACGAGGAAAAAAGTAGGTAGTATATGCGGAATAATCCGAAAAACCAAGCGTAAAAAAAACTACGCGATAAAAAACCACACGATAAAATCCACGTGTAAGAAATACCACTCCGCGTCAAATTCAAACGCGCCGGCGCGGACATAACAACAAATGGAACAAACAAAGATGCGTCTGTGTAGCAGGAAATTTAGTAATAATAGAATTTCTAAGACCAATTTCTAAATCTCCTTCGGGATGTATCTTTACAGAAGCCGGGCATTGAATGTGACTACGATATATAACAATCTAAATAAAAAACAAGAAACTAACCTGTATTAGTAATAGAATAATTGAGAACCATCCTTATTGGTACGATGAACCTTCATCAATTTTCCATTTATAATCTGGATGTTCTTCCTGTGCTTCGTCATGGGCCACCAACAATAACAAACTCTAAATATAAACAAACAAATTTAAACCAAAAAAATCAAAAAGAAAAACGCATAAAAAAACATACTTCAGGGGATGTGGTGGAGGTTGTACGGTTTTGCAATTAAAATTGTTTAATTTCAACAAGAAAAAAAAGGATTATATGAAATGTTAAGCAATGGCTATCTTGTTATGTCCGCGCCGGCGCGTTTGAATTTGACGCGGCGTGGTATTTCTTATCGTGTGGTTTTTCGGACTGTTCCGTATATGCACACCAGGGCTGTGCGGGGGGGGGGGGGGGGGGTTTCGCCATAACGTAGTCCGTAGCGTAAAGGCTCTTAACATTTCGTAACATAGATTCTTCGTTTCGTAGAACTACGCTACGGATTTCGTAGACTACGTACAGCCCTGGTGTGCATATACTATCAAAAACTAAGTATTTTCATTTTACTTTTTATTTCTCTTTAGCATCAGATGGACATATCTTTCTACCACGGTTTTTTGGCTTCTCTTTCTGTAATTATTGTATCTGAGCTTGGGGATAAAACATGGTTTATCGCTGTCATTATGGCGATGCGTCACTCAAGAGTGACCGTGTTTTCGGGAGCTATGGCCGCCTTAGCTTTGATGACAATTTTATCTGGTTTGACTTTTCACCAATTTATGTTTGTTTCAGCTTGTCTTGGTTGGGTTACCATGTTAATTCCACGTGCTATTACATATTACGGATCAACCGCTTTATTTGCACTTTTTGGATTGAAGATGCTTCATGAAGGTTACCATATGAGTCCTTCAGAAGGCCAAGTATTGTTTGACTAGTATCTTTTGACTTGTTTTTTTAGGATGAGTTTGAAGAAGCTCAAGCAGAAGTAGCTAAGCGAGAGATGGATTTAGATGCTGAGAAATTTGTCAATCTTGAAGCTGGAAGAGGAGGTGTTGCTGCGTAAGTTTTCTTCTTTGTGTAGTATACTTTTTCAGACATCAGAACAGAAGAAATTATAGGTGATAATATTATCCTTTGTTTTCTCTATAGTCTTTGTTTGGGCAAAATTATTATCTAACCCCCTCCCCCCTTTTTTTTAATAAATTAATGGAAATAATATTTAGCTTTCAGCAATTCTGCATGGCTGGTCTTCTCCTTTACTTCAAGAATATTTATCGAAGCATTCACAATGACTTTTATTGCTGAATGGGGCGATAGATCTCAACTAACTACGATAATCCTTGGTGCACGCGAAAACATTGGTATGTTGTAACTTCTTTATATATCTGATTCTAGCTGGAGTTATCAGTGGTGGTATCCTTGGTCATGCTATTTGTACAGGAATAGCTGTAATCGGTGGAAAACTTGTAGCTCAGAAGATTTCAGTAAGAACAGGTATGTAATTTGGGGGAAAATACATCTATGAGATGGACAGCAACAAATAACTTTATTTTTTAGTCACGATGATTGGAGGAGTAGTATTTCTTCTGTTTGCAATTTCTGCTCTTTTTGTTCAAGACATTGAAGAAGCACCATTGGAAGTATGATCTCTACTCAAATTTTAGTCGTCTAACTCTTCCGTCTAACAAATCCGGGTATTTCATAGATTTCTATGTCTTTTTAATTCAAAGCTTTTTCTCGGAAAATTTTAATCTTTGATTTTTAAAAAAGGTTTGCTAATAATCTCTACTTGGGTATTGTTTTACTTGTGCACTCGTTGTGATTTCAATAATGAATATGACGATGCTATTTAAAATTTATTAATTTACAAACCACAAAAAACGTATGGTGGGTTTAAAAGTGAAAAGAAAGATGAATACAAAATGCGCGCGAGTACTGAGCCTCACCGGAAATTAGCGAGTTTTTTTACAGGATGGTAGCAGCATATCTGTAGAAGTTTGTATTGAAGTATGGCATACCAAAAATAAATAAAGGACTCGTTGGTTGCCCGCTACATTGGGTGACCCATTACAAGCGATATAATGTAAACTACTAAAAGGTAACAGAACTTATTACATGTGAATTGTAGAAAATTATGCTTGTCGATTTTTCTTATAGAGATCATCGATAACACTTTGATATCTGAAGTCAAAAGTAGTTTATAATAGACAAAGAACTGACTTTATTTGAATAGGTTTCCTCTTAAGCTTCATTGCCTCTGTAAGAAGTCCTTGTTCCGGGGACCAAATATCTGGACACAAATGAATAGCCAAAGGCATCTCAGCTCGTGATAACTTGTCTTTTTTAGCATGCTCATGAAGTTTTTTTAAGAACACAGCATTGACTTGATCATTGCTACACATGTCAGCCAAATCTTTCGATGGGAATCCTACGTCCTCCGCAATCTTCTCTAGATGTTTCTGATTCGGGACAACTAGTGCAACACAGAAAGCCTCATGGCTACTGCCATAAACACAGATATTATCAACAATCGGGCAATTAAGAAGGGTACACTCTACCTAAACAGAAATTAACTTCAAAACCCTGTTAAAATTACCTTAGCAAGAGAAATGTATTCACCATGAGATAGTTTCACCAAATCCTTCTTTCTATCGATTATTCTAATAGAGCCATCAGCTCTCATTTCACCAATATCTCCAGTACAGAAATAACGTTTTCCCTAAAACTCATCATTTACAAAACAACAACGCACTTTATACTGAATAAAATCTTCAGCTGTTTTTTCGGGCTGCTTCCAATATCCAGCAGAAATATGTGATCCAGAGATAAGAATTTCTCCTTGAGGAGGATCATTAAAAGGACTGTATCCACTTTCACTCCATTCACGAAGAGCAATCTCTGCACATCGTACAGGAGGTCCAACAGCACCAGTGCTTAGATCAGTAATTTCAGCAACACACGCTGCTCCACAGGTTTCTGTCAGACCGTATCCCTGTATGACAGGACAACACATGCAGATATTCATAAAACGTTGAGTTTCGGCATTTAAAGGAGCTCCTCCAGACAAGACACCTTTCAGATTTCCACCTAACAAAAGACGAATCTTCTTAAATACGATCCTATACAAAATATTAAATTTTTTAAAGGAACGGTACCTATCAAGAAATGGACTACAATATCCTTCTAAGTATCTGGATCTTTTTCTTTCATAATTGAGACGGAATAGTTCTTGCATGAAACGAGAAGTAGAAGCAACTTCTTCAGTGACAGCTTTGAAAATTCTATCCATAATAGCTGGAACAGCAGCCATGAGTGTTGGTCGTAAAGCATAACAATCTCCATGGGTACCCTTCTGAATTTTGCTTGCACGGTCATGCATTGTAGTAGGAGATGAGTAACCAATCTAAGCCAATAAGTGGGTACAAATTAAAGCTATACCTTACAACCACGAGAAAGACACGTGAGTTCAGCATCTAACTCTAAGATATGAGCAAGTGGCAAATAGCCAATGTAAGTATCATCCTCGCTGGAAAAAAAATAAAAAAAGAAAAATGACTCACGTAATAACAGCTACACCATTACCTTGACCGCATATAGCAGCAATCAAATTTTCATGAGTAAGAATTACTCCTTTGGGAGCTCCGGTTGTTCCAGAAGTGTACATTATTAAAGCCATATCTTTAGATCCAACGGTAGATTGTAATAGCGGATCCGTGGCGCGATTTTCAAGATCAGAAAATGATAGTAGGTTTGTAAACTGAACTCTGAAACAAAAATAAATGAAGAATGGTTTTTAACTTTTACCTGAATGGTTGAAGGTTTGGTTGCTTCTCTCGATTAACCGCTGGCATATAAATTAAGGTCTTCAAACCAGGACAACGTTTGCCAAGTGTACTAATTTTTTCTAGGAGCTCTGAAGAAGTAACTATTATTGTAGCTTCTGTTTCTCCAATTGCACTAACAATTGCCTAAATAAAATATTACAGAAAAAGCTGAACCCTACATCTTCACCCAAAGTAGCATAAACAGTTACAACAGTTATATTAGCTCTGAACGCTGCTAGAGCAGTAATTAACCAATGGGCTCGTGTTTCAGCATATAGAACCAACTTAGCATCCGAGTCTCCAGCAAGATCTTTCAAGCCAGCAGCCAGACGAGCAACTAGCGTTTCAACTTCACGGTAAGATTGCCAACTATATTCTCCCATTTCCCACTAAATAGAAAGTCAAGAAAGAAAGTTTTAAACCTTTTCAAAAACTCGTCCATCAGGTTGTTTATCTTCATGAACCTTAAGTAGCTCGCGGGTGCCAAGAGCAGGACTTTCTTCGTAATGTGTAACAACATATCTCCAAAGCTTGTCCACAGTATCTTTACCAGGAAAATCCATGAATTTAGGCCCATCTACATGTTGAATAGGGCCGTCACGTTCCCCAAGGAAACGGGCCTAAAATTTAAATATATAAAAATTATACTTACTTTCACACGCTGTGATTTTCTCAATTTCTCAATTGGTGAATTAAACAGTTGATATGGAATGTAGTTGAGGCAATCATAGATAAAGAACCAAATCCGCAAGATACCGATTACAATTCGAATCCATATAGGAGATTGCCCTTTAACCACTTTTTCAAGTGTTTCATCATGTGCTGCATCGTATTTCTCACGGGTCGCCATTACCAAGCACTTGAAAAAATATAATCTACGGAAAAAAAGAACGTTCGAAATTTGAAAAAAAATTTCTAAAAAAAAAACATTGCAAAAAATAATTAATTGCTATAAAATAAACTATCACTCGATCTCCCAGTGATAAGGAAATGACGCATCAAGTCACGCCTGTCATCGCGATAAGTACGTTATCAATCACAGCGACACCTTCGCCTTGTCAGTCTTTGGCAATAAATGTTGTAGTTGGATCAAATAGGAATAAAGGAAAGTATAAGTTTACATATATAAAAATATATCCAATGAGATGTTTATAAGAAAATACATTTATATTCCTCTACACATTAAGCATATGATTCTGAAGAGAATCGAAGCTTAAAGCCAAAGTGAAGTGAGAGACGCAGACAGTTAAATGAAAACATCACGCCACCGCTGAGTGAGGACACGTCGCAAAAACTACAAATTTTGAAATCAACGTTGCAAAAGATTTGTCATCATACAAGTATATGACTCAACACGTATATACAGAAATACAAAAAAAAATAAAACGCTGGTACAATATGAAGGTATTGAGAATCGCGTTCTGAAGAAAAAAATAAGTGCAAGATAAGAAGGAAACGTGTAATTCATGCACCCCCGTAGAAAATAGGCCAATTACGATGAAAAAGTTGATAAGTCAGCAGGAAGGCAACTTCCCCGAAAGAAAAAGGCGTAAACCTAACCAGTTAGTCAAGAAAGAAAGCAAGTCAAGATTCATACTAAACCAAAGTGGCTTTCATTAGAGTCACGCTCTTAAATGCGGGAAAAATCTTTGCGGGATTTCAATTTTAAATTTACCGTCCGGGGGGTTAGCTTTGTAATCTGTAGAAATACAATCATTTGCTCATTTTTTTTCACTAATTGCAAGTAGGCTGCTTGTTTGTTATTTTTTTAAGCAGATTCCCTATCAAAATATTTAATTTCATTTTTTTTATTTTGCTTATGCGGATAAGCAAAAACTGCACGATAAGTCGTAAACAGCTCTCTCTCTCTCTCTCTCTGTTTCCTGTCTTTCTTTCTATTGGCTACTAGCTAGCTCTTGTTTTTTTTACATCTTCTGCTTTTGGTTAAAAAAAACTATACAGAAAAAATGTCCGCTAATACAAAATATGATAAACGTCTCCGTAGTTTCACTGATCCTGATGCTACTCGAAGCTCTTATGGGGAGATTCCAGCTTATAGGTATATACAAAGGCTGAAACCTGATATTTCTTTTTAGAACACGTCTTTATCATCTTTTTGAGCTGATCGAAAAGGAGTTTGATACTCTTCATGTGGAAAATACAGCTTGTAAGTGATTATATCTCTCCTAATAACTGAAACAGTACGATCTAAATTGGCTGCTTTAACAGGAGAGAATACAGAAACTTCAACTGTGATGGCTCAAGAATGTTCTGCGATTGTCGATACTCCGAAGAACAGAAAAAGTAAATTTTATATAGATCCCCTTTGCATTTCATAAACAATTATTTCAGCATCTGCCATGATGGGTCAAAAATTAAGAACAGCTTCTCGACTTGTTTTTAAGGTCGCTGGTGATGACTCAAGATTTAAAGCATATCGAGAATTTGAAGGACATACTGACGGAATTTGGGACATAACAACCGATTCGGAAAAAAACATGTGTGGAAGCAGCAGTTCAGGTATATAGAAACAAAACATAATGTCAATTTATAGATCAGACAGCAAAAATTTGGTCAATTGATAGTGGGAAATGTCTTGCAACATATAGCGGACATTCTGGATCCGTGAATTGTGTGGCATTTTTACCATCGGATTCAAGCCATAATGAGACTACTGTGGCTTCAGCTAGTGGAGATGAATCGGCTCATGTTTGGAGAATACCTTCTTCTAAAAAGGATCAAGATAATGAAAAAGAAAATATAGATGGTTTTCTTATTCTGATCCTATTTTTAATGTTTTAGAACATACCGATGGTTATCACCTAAAAATTCCTTTGCTACGTCTAAATGGAGTAAGAAAATGCACAATTTGGATTTTTTACTACATTATTTTCAGCATACGGCTCCAGTTACCGCTGTTGATTGGATGGTTGGTGGAGATTCTATAGTGACCGCTAGTTGGGACAGAACAGCAAACATTTTTGATACCGGCACTGGTCGAATTTTGAATATCCTTAGCGGTGAGTCAATCCATCTCCAATATGGATTCATTTAAGGTCACGAGCAGGAATTAACTTATTGTTGCACACACCACAGTCAGAAGCTTGTTGTTACATCATCAAAGGATGCCAGCTTTAGATTATGGGATTTCAGAGAACCAATCCAATCAGTGGGAGTTTTTCAAGGACATCAAAAGTAGAAATACATCTGAACCTAGCTCAAAATTGTTTCAGTTCCGTGACAAGTGTTGTTTTTTCCACAGGAGATAAATTAATATCAGGGAGTGATGACCGAACAGTAAAGGTGGTTATAGTCCGTTGTTAGATAATCAAGGGTTTCAGATTTGGGATCTACGGAACATGAGAATCGCACTTTTCACAATCTCGTCGTCGTCATCTGTTAATCGTCTTTCAGTGAGCAAGGTAAGTAATAAGATATTTGAAATGATTTTTTTAGGTGCATAACCTAATCGCCATTCCCCTTGATAATGGATATGTCAGAATCTATGATATACATGGAAATCGCCTTCCTCGTTTACCTAATAGACGGGTACGTTTCCAAATACATCATATATGTAAATAGTGTCATTCGAGAATCGTAACATCGACCGCATGGGTAGATGATCAACATTTAATCACAAGCTCCTTCGACAAGCATGTCACAGGTTAACAATTTGAACTAGTAAGAAAATACTTTTCAGCATGGAAAGTTACTGTAACTCGGGACTGATCAATTTTAAAAAGCTTGCTGCGTCATTTATAAACAAAATATTATATATCTGAATAAAAATACAATGAATAAAACATATTATTTCTTCATAGCATCGGGATTCACCTGAAATCATCTGATGAGATCACTTGAGAAGTTTTTCACCTTATCAACCGGAGTACCGTAATCACTTTCGTCTAAATCATGGAAAGAATCTCCAATAGTCATTTCACCCACATCCAAACTACCTTCCCCGAAATCAGTATTCATATCTTTCAAGCTGAATTAAGTAATAAATGTAAATTTAAAACACTTACCGTTTTTCAATCATGTTAATCCTCGCTTGAAGGTCTGCTGAAGTACCTTGATCAGCCTTTTCTCCTATATCAAGCACATTATCTAAGAAACCTTTACCAAACGGATCTATAATTAAAATATTCAATTAAAACGTAAAGAATCACCATATTCAGAATCTGTTTCTTTAATCTGTTCCGTAGCACGAGGATTAAAATCGTTATCATTAACTTCCGTATCCAGTACTAAATTTTCTAGACGACGTCCTACCTAAAATCTCAATGTAACAACAATTTTTTTTACCGTAGGTAGAGGTTTCGTAGGCACAGTTCTCCTTGAGGCAACGGGAGGAGGAGGTGCCAAGGTCGGACATGGTGGTGGAGGATGATTTGGAGCAGGACCAGATGACAATGAAGATCCTTCAACTAAATGTAACAGAAAAATATTCTATTAGTACAAAAAAGGCATTAAGAGAACATAGATAAAGCAAAATATAAAATACCCACCATTCTGATATGTATGGTTGCTAGTTATCTCAGATGGCGCAAACTGCGAAGGGTTATTGAGTATATCAGCAAACGGATCGTCAGAAGTAGGAAGTACTGGTACCGAATAAACGTCCTAAAAACTATCTAAAAAGGTGTCTAAGAAACATACAGAAGAAGATATGCCAGGTGGTGGGGCTCTGGGCATGGGAGTAGAAGGTAACGCAGGTATGTCAGAAGCGTTTAGATATCCCAGTCCATGAGATTGAAGAAGATCTTTCTGCTAAGAGTTAATAATTCGGTGCTATACTAACCAAACGTGCATTTTCCCTTAAAACGATAGCTAGTTGGTCAGTAACTTCCTTTGCATGTCTATCTGAGGTCTCTTTCTGTTCTTCCAATTCAGTAACACGTTTCTTCATAATTAATGCATTTTTTTGATTTTCTAACGAAGTTTTATTTCGATCCATATAACGCTAGAAATTTTTTAAATTTGTACAACAAACTTATTTTATACCTTATATGCTAAATCAAATGCTTCTCCAATTGTAAGTGTTATTTGTTCAGCCATTTTATCACTCAAGAAAACAAAACAGTCATGTCGATTAGGATTCATATCAGAATCAGAACGAGCAATAAACGAAAACACACGTTTATCCTAAATCATTGCTTACAGTAAAAAAAGTCAGTACCTGTTTATCGTCTGCAGCAAAAGATATCTTTTGAAGAGGATATCGATGGAGAATCATTTTTGTTTTATTGTCCACAATTGTTACTCCCTCAATATTTATTTGAATGTCTACTTTTTGAAGCTTAGCCCCCGAATGACCGGTTTCTCCATGTTTCACCTAAAAATTGAAATGCACATAAAATAAACATACCTGTATTTGAAAACGAATAGCAGTCAAGGCATCTCGAATAGTATCTGTTCCTTTAGGTTTATCAACTTCCCGTGAGCCTAAAAACTTCACC
This sequence comes from Oscheius sp. DF5120, assembly GCA_932521415.1. Classification (NCBI taxonomy): domain Eukaryota; kingdom Metazoa; phylum Nematoda; class Chromadorea; order Rhabditida; family Rhabditidae; genus Oscheius; species Oscheius sp. DF5120. Next base: position 2,480,193 of record OW051463.1, read on the forward strand.
AAATACTCTACACGACCATTGATAAGCACATCTGACGCCACAATATAGAGAATTTGCTGTAATTAACCTGGAGGATGAATCCATGTTTTACCAGAGCCACCACCATACTTAGCATTAGTTCCACCACTTGATCCAGGAGCATTTTTCTAGAATCATAATATCATCAAAAGTGAACACATACATCGTTTGCGCTTGATATTGTTCTTTTGAAAGTTTTGTAGAGTTCCTTCCCTTTAGAAGTCATCTGATTCTAAAAAAATAAATACAACTAAAAGAAAATTGTAATACAAATAAAAATTCGATCGATTGGTCAAGGACAGTTCGATTGAAAGTAGAAATAGAAGAAATGAATCAACGCGAAAAAAAACGAACGTCACTGCTAATACGACTCAATCGATAACCTCTCCCATAGACAGACGGTTTGACAGTGGTCAGGCCGCAAAAATGTTTACCCTAACACGTGATATATGATCATATGGATCAATTGGAACACTAATAATTGCAAACAAAATATTAAATAAATGTATTAAAGAGCAAACTCCAAAATGCTCACATAGATTTCTGTCATTCTACTCTATAAGAAATTTCTCATAAAACAAAACAGTGGAAATCCTCAGAAAAAAATGTTTTATGATAAATACATTTATTGAAGAGTCAACATCACTAAAAATCTAGTTGCTACCCAATCGAATACAATACGCAGAATTTTTCATACTACAATAAAAAAGATTTAAAGTCTCCACCAGGACATGCGATAACGAGTCAAGGCATAGTTGGGGAAGGCCTCAGTGCGTCCTAAAATGTTAATAGAAGAAAATTTCACCTCTTACCAACTCCGGCGGCAGCGAAATCACGGTCATAAACATGACGAGAAACAGCCTCTCTCACTGAATTGTGATTAACACGGGAAATCTGCTCTTCGAGTTGAGCCAGAGATCGAACATTACCAGTGTATAACAACTGAAAAAGAATGAAAAGACTTAAAACAACCAACCTCTTTAGCATTGAAAGCCGCCTTTTGCGTATTGGTCTCGAGATTCTGGTAAAGTTGAGTGCGGAATTTGTTAGTAGCCATTTGAATTTCTTCTTCTGATGCAGAATTTGCCAAATGCTAAAAAATAAATTAAATATAAACTATCTCACCTTCCATTCATGCTGAACACTTTTAATGATTCCAGTAGTATCACCCAGATCATCTCCATTGGCAACAAAATAAACTCCCCACAGTCCAGTATCCCTAGAGATAATGAAAAAAAACTTCAAGAAATTACTTGTAATTAATATTGAACTGATTCAGAAGCTGTAGACCATGTTCTTCACCGATTTTGAAAACAAGACGAGAAGGAGCCGAACGATTCAGAGCATGAGTAATATCCCATTGTCCTAAAAAATCAGAACTTTATAAAGCACTAACCAATAAATGCATTGGCCACCTGCAGAGCAAGAGCGTCAGGATGGCCATATGGCACGCCTTCTACAGCAAAAGCAGCATACATATGTCCAATATTATCATTACGGTATCTATATTCAGATCCAGTAAAACGAAGACCTCCAACCTAGAGAAAAATACTGTCTACTTAATATATCTTACTTCGGGAACCTTTCTCGGATATTCATTTTTCAAATCTCCAAAATATTTTGATGCTAAATCTTGAAGCTTTTGGGTACTACATCCACCACCAACAGCAGAGAGCACCATACGTACTGGCCTATAATTATCTTCTTGCCACTCTTTTAAAGTCTGGGCGGTAATGTTCTTCAAAGAATCAGTTGTTCCCAAAGGACTTTGCCCAAGGCTGGTACCCTAAACACTGATATCGACCTTTTACTGACTTGCCTGGAAAGCAGTTGCGTGCAAGTTGTCAAAAACAAGATTTTCCAAATTATTATCTGAATCTTCAAGTTCCTTTAAAAGAACAGTTCGTTCAGATTCAATTTGATCTAGTTTACTATTGCGGAGGACATCAGCAAGAATATCAACAACTGTAAGAGATACATTGAGAAAAAGAACCAAAATAGAGCAAAATTTCAACTAACCTTTTTCCACATCTTGAGCAGCTGCTTGTACAAAAACACCAGTTTGATCTCTTGATGTAAAAGAGTTTAACTTAGCTCCGATAGCTTCTAATTCAGATTCCAAAGCTGCAGACGCACGTTTTCCAGTTCCCTAAACAATAACATACTTAAAAAATACAGGAAAAAATACCTTATGAATCAATCTCTCTAAGAAATGTGAAACACCATTATTCAGTTCAGTTTCATACCGGGATCCAGTTTCAATAAATACTCCTACCTAAAAAGACAAAATCATTGAAACGATTAAAATACCGTTGCAGTGCTTTTGCCATTTTCTTCAGCTACAACTCGGAACCCATTTGGAAGAGTGGCGACCTCGGCAGAAGATTGAGAAGAAAGTACTTCTCGTGCAGATAACGCTGATGCATTGCGCACCTAAAACAATAAAAAAACAAGAAAATGATTACCTGGCTATTAAGAACGGGCCGAAGTGAGCTAGAGACCACGAATCGAAGAGCCATCGACCGTTAAACCGACCACAAGTACTAAAAGAAGGTTTATTATAAAAGATGATATATTTTAATTGAGAATATACTAACAATTTACAAAAGAAAAAATAATGAAAAATTTCCATTAAAAATAGCAACAAAAAGTTAACAAATAAAAAGGATACAACATTTGTGTATCAAAACCTATTATTACTTTTTTTTCATTAGTTTATCAGATAATTCTTCGATATATTTTAGTTCTCAAAGATAATTATTCATTACAATGATTCAGATTGACGGATTAAAAATAATACAGAAGTCACATCGTGTGATAAATAAACCAAGACAAATTAAATGAGAAAAAGTATAAAAATCAAGAAAGTTTAAGTAACGAATTAGTGTTCCGCTTGTTTTTTTTGTACAAAGACCAGCTTTCACTTTTCAATCTACCAATAGGATTTGTTTAAAAAAGTGAAAAAAACAGAAGAGTATAAAAAGTAATCTCCCGCTAAATAACGTGCTAATATTGCAGTCAACTTCAGTAGTATCAAAAATATAAAAATAATGCAACTCCTATAGCCGCCCAGACTCCAAAATCTATCGTAAGACAGGGTATGGAATTTTAACCCCTCATTCGCTGTGAGACATCGACCGCATTCGAATTTGCTTTGATTTTTATTTTGGCTTTTATTACTTCTTTCGTTCTATTTCATATTTTTCTAATTTTTTTGTAGCATAATTTTCTGTTTAGATAATGTCAAGTCGAAAACAGAGACTTGATCTGAATGATGGAGATAGACAGCGGGATCATCGAAGAGATAGGGAACGCGATAATAAGGATAGAAAGCGAAGGTTTGCAATTGTTCTCTGTGGTTTCATATTTTTAGAAGCCGTTCACGTTCACGGACTCGCTCTCGATCTCCTCGAGTAATAGAACCCAAAAAAGAACAGCAATTGGATACTAACTTCACGAAACTGAAACAGGACAGCGAAATGAGGGTAATATTTTCAAGGATACCAACATAACAATTTGTATTGTTTAGGTAGCAATGAATCCTTATACAGGGAAGCCGTTATCGCAAAAATATTGGAATATTTATGATAAAAGAAGGCAATTGCCTGTTTGGGAATACAAAGAAAAATTTATGGAGAGTCTTCATAATAGTCAATGTATGTCATATTTTCTGCTATTTTTTATATTTTAATTTATATTGAGAAAATTTTTTTAGGTATGACTCTTGTTGGAGAGACTGGTTCAGGAAAAACTACTCAAATTCCGCAGTGGTGCGTAGAATATGTGCAAACGAGAATGAGAACCCAAGGAAAACGGTGTCTTGTTGCTTGTACTCAGCCTCGACGAGTTGCAGCAATGTCGGTCGCAACTCGAGTTGCCGAAGAAATGGATGTTCAGGTAATTCTTAGTTTTTAATGAGTTTTTTTTCAGTTAGGTGCTGAAGTTGGTTATTCCATTCGTTTTGAAGATTGTGTGTCAGAAAAGACTATTTTAAAATACAGTACAGATGGTTAGTTTATAATGTTTCCATTTTCTTATTCTTCAGGTATGCTTCTTCGAGAAGCTATGAATTCACCCCTATTAGAAGGTTATGGTGTAGTCATTCTTGACGAAGCTCATGAACGTACATTAGCTACGGATATTCTAATGGGGTTATTAAAGGTATTTATTTTTTATTTTAACAAATATCTGTTTATAGGAGATAGTAAAACAAAGAGCTGATATAAAAATAGTGGTCATGTCTGCCACTCTGGATGCTGGCAAATTTCAGAATTATTTTGATGCCTGTCCACTTATGACTGTGCCAGGAAGAACCTTCCCTGTAGAGATATTTGTTTGTTTATTTTTTTATTATAACATTTTTACTTTACTTTAGTTTACTCCTGAACCTGAAAAAGACTACTTAGAGGCAGCGATTCGGACTGTTATACAAATACATGTTTGCGAAGAAATTGAAGGCGACATTTTGTTGTTTCTAACTGGTCAAGATGTATTTACTTATATTTATTTAGTTCATTAAACGCTTTAGGAAATAGAAGAATCGTGTAAGCGAATCAAACGTGAAGTAGATAACTTGGGACCTGATGTTGGAACTTTGAATTGTATTCCACTATATTCCACACTTCCACCAAATCTTCAACAAAGAATTTTTGAGCCTGCCCCTCCAAATAAACCCAACGGTGCAATTGGTAATGTTTTTTTTAAAATTTTATGCTATAACAATTGTCGTTTTCAGGACGTAAATGTGTAATTTCTACTAATATTGCTGAAACATCACTTACAATAGATGGCGTTGTCTTCGTTATTGATCCTGGATTTTCTAAGCAAAAAGTAGTGTCTATATGTGTATACTCAGGTTTCAGGTTTATAATCCTCGTATTAGAGTTGAGTCTCTTCTGGTTGGCCCTGTATCCAAAGCCTCTTCTATGCAAAGAGCTGGACGTGCCGGAAGAACAAAACCAGGAAAATGTTTCCGATTATATACTGAAAAAGCATATCAAAATGAAATGCAAGAGCAAACTTATCCTGAAATTTTAAGGTAAGGGTAGTTACGGAATTGCATTCACTTCATTTTTTTTTCAGATCTAATTTGGGATCAGTTGTACTCCAACTGAAAAAATTAGGAATTGAAGATCTTGTTCACTTTGATTTTATGGATCCACCTGCACCTGAAACACTCATGCGAGCATTGGAACTATTGAATTATCTTGCTGCCATTAATGATGAAGGAGAGCTGACAGAACTTGGTTCTCTTATGGCAGAGTTTCCTCTTGATCCTCAACTTGCAAAAATGCTCATTACTTCGACAGAGCTTCAGTGTTCGAATGAAATTCTTTCAATTACAGCGATGTTATCCGGTTCGTTTTATTTTATCTCTTCGCAAATTTTTTCTAGTTCCTCAATGCTTTGTTCGTCCTAATGAAGCTAAAAAAGAGGCTGATGAATCAAAGGCACGATTCGCACATGTTGATGGTGATCATCTTACACTTTTGAATGTTTACCATGCTTTTAAGCAGAGTAAGTATTTTGTTTGTTTTTTTATACTTGTTCTAGATCATGAAGATCCTACATGGTGTTACAATAATTTTGTTAATTATCGAACGATGAAAACAGCAGACACTGTGAGGGCTCAACTAGCTAGAATTATGGACAAAGTAAGCTTGAAATTTGAAATGTTTTAAATTGATTTCAGTATAACTTGCGTCGTATTTCCACGGACTTCAAATCAAAGGATTATTATATAAATATCAGAAAAGCATTAGTAGCAGGCTTTTTTATGCAAGTTGCTCATTTGGAAAGAAATGGTCATTATGTAACAGTAAAGGACAATCAGCTTGTTAATTTACATCCTTCTACTGTAGGTGTATTATTATATATTAAACAACTTTTAGGTACTTGATCATAAGCCAGAGTGGGCACTATATAACGAATTTGTCTTGACTACCAAGAACTTCATACGAACAGTTACTGATGTACGTCCAGAATGGTTGTTAACCATTGCACCACAGTATTATGATCTAAGCAGTTTTCCTGAAGGCGATACTAAGCGCAAACTTAATACAATAGCCATGGCTCTCCAAAAAGGAAACCGTAGATGATCTCAAGGAAGTTGTGTTTGTTATTCGATTGTTCCTCATTTTCTGTGAGTCTCTGTCGAAATAAATTTTTTTCTGCGTTTCAATTGATTTTGAGATTCTCTTCGGTCACAATAGGAAAAGTGACTGAAAATAGTCATTGTGCTCTTTGATTCAACTCTGCAGAACTTATCTGTCATTGGCTGCACATTTCACTTTTCATAAATCATTGGTAATCGGTTGATGATCTCTAATTTTACAGCTGGTTTCTAGCATACTTTGAACTATGTTTGAGAGAAGTGGAACATGTTCTTTATTTTGGGCAACAGTTTTTCGAGTGACATCAAATTAACGCTAATGATTGGTGAATTGTATATCACATATAATAATAAGCGGTGGCTGCTTATCATTTGAACAATCAGATTGAATTTGATGAAATCAGGCTGATTCAGAGATCGCTTCCGGCGACACCAGTCGCCAGGTCGAAGACAAGTGGCCGGTTTAGATAGATGATGTCAGACCTGGTGGTTTTCTCCACGCTCTCTTCTTTCCGAGATGGCCGCAAGCGACGAAATGAGTCATAGCAACAGAACCTAATGGAGTAGTTCGATGTATACCAAAAAATTTTCAATCGAGAAAAATAATTCGATGAACTCCCTTCATCACGACATTTTCTTACAGTACCTTAATGACTAAAGAATCGCCGATTAATAGGTCAAATCGAATTAGCAGCTGGCTGTTACGTCGACGCTCTCGATTAAAGACTTGACTCTTATGACGTAGTCCAATGGTAAGCCGACCTTGAGCCTCTCAAAGTCACGTTTTCAGCATATCTGCCAAAGAAATAACTTGTGGCTGAACCGAACAGATAACTTAATTTCATGAAAAAAGCTTATCATTCGAGTGATTCGATGGTTTTTCCACCCATTTCGACATTTTAGCGGAGAAAGGAAAAGGGAAACTAGAGGCGTCATGAAATGATAGAGATATTCATTGGATGACGAACTGACCAGACTGACGTGATTCTCCTCGAAATATCCGTCTTTCTCCATCGAATATCCTCGAATAGTCATCATCTGCCGCGATTTCTTCTATTTGAGGGTATTTATCTGACCAGCTTAGAAAGTACAGACGACCTTTTGACAGTCGCGTGGTTACAGTCCGCATCATGACGTCAGCGCTCCCACGTACTTTTTCTCATGGTTCTTGGAATAGATCCTCTCTCATTCTGTTATAAGCCTCTTTCGTCCAGATTAATCCCTTGGCTTCATTCGAATCGGGATAAACTACCCGATTGTCGCACCTTTTCAGCCATCCGACTAATGGAGTCATCGATGCTTTCTAGATTTTTTCTCCTTATCAATCGTCCGAAGTCACTTCCTGGTTATAAATGTCAAATGACTTCATCTCTCGTAGCAATAGAAAATTTTTTTTCGGTTCGACAGCTCGAGCCACGTGATGCCCGAGCCGCTTTTGTCACAAGAAAACTTTTTGTGGTCGCCGCTGATTTCGGTCCTGACGGCCGCGGCTTATCACGTCTCCGAGATTCTACGCTTGTCTTTGAAAATTTACGATTGACAAGGAACGTGGCCGGTCTCTGTGCGATTTCTGTTACGTAACAATTGAGCTGAATGAACTCCGATTTTTACACTCCGAAAAATGCAAACTCTTGCAATCTGTTGACGATTGTTCGTAGTCTGCTTCAGTAAAAAAAACGGGTTGTCATTTAAAAAAAGTAAGAAATTGAACGCAACTCATCTTGTCAATTTTTAGAAAAACGGGTTCTTTGTCTATTTATAAATAGTTGAGATCTCTGCAATACTAAAAAAATGTTGCAGTCTCCATTTGCTCCTGGTCACATTGTAAAAGACGTTTTGATAGGCTTGCCAACTCAGCGTTTTCTATTTTTTAGGACAACCTAATGACTCTCGTCGTGCAGTCGACGCCTATCTTTTCCGATAAGCCTGACCAACTCCTCGACCTTCATTTGGTCATCCTACGTCATCGTTATCTCTCTCTATCCGTGTGAATTGGCTGCGTGCCATCTCCCTCGGGTCAGTTGTCCCGCCCCCTCCATCTTGGTTGCTCCGCCTCCTTATCCCAGTCCCTGTTCCCATGCCCGTCGTCGCCGACAGATCCCTCTTACGAAATATGATGAAAGGTTTAAAAAGCCGCATTTGTTGCATAGCAGCTGGCGGAGGACTTCCTTCTGCCAGTCGGCGATCATCGTCTCTCTGGGGTCAAGGCGAATCTCCTCTTTTGTCACTTTCGTCGATCTTTCTCCCTCTTGTTCAAGGCCTAAAAACCAGTCGAAATTATTGTCAACAGCCCCTCCTATTATATAAATAGTAAATTGGCTCTGAATCTTTGGCTCTTTCAATGAGCGTTCTCGTCGCTGGGCAGCCTCCCTTCCGCCTCATTCGATGATCTTTCATCGCTAGTGGTAAAGTGTTCCCGCGAGTTGTTCCCCGTCCGTTTTTGCCTCTCTCTCGTCTATTTGCCTTCCCTGGGTGGTCTCTTCTCAGACCACAAATCTTTCTCGAAAATACCTCGCTCTCACAGTTATCTTCTTCTCCCGCGTGACTTGTCCTATCTTTACCTGTGCCATTCGGCTGACTGGTCAACATTCTGTTGCCTGCAGAGACCATTGACGTTCCGTGTTTTTGCAGCGATGTTTTGCTCTCTCTCACGCGCTGTTTTTCATCCATTGTTCCCGAGCTGCGGGATGGGTGGAACAGAATTCAAAATTTGGTAGACTACTGGTCAGTACTCCAGGCGTCAAAGATCGTTTCTAAGGTCCTCTCTCCATCAAATTTTTTCCTCCTCGTTTAATCTTTTTTATTTTATCTAATAGCAAATTCTTATCATCTACTGATTTGGCCGTTATTCAGAATGTCCACTCGTTCGCCTAAACGTCGTCCTTCTGACGTTGCAACGGACCTGTTCAAGAGTTTCATCGCTCGTTTCCGACGAAGCGACGATACAAAGAGAAGTCTGTCGACTGGCGATCTGGTCAGTCCACCAATTGTTGAAGAGAGTGACTACTTCGAGATGGATTTCACCCCAAAGGCAACAACTGTTAGTCAAATGGTCAATAAGAGAAAAAATCTTTTTCAGAGTTATCTAGAACCCTCATTCGACGACTGTGATCGTGTTCCAATGAAGTTCACACCGAAGGGAGCCCGTCTCCTTCCCCAATATCGCAAATCTGCTCGTCGCTTGGCCCATTCTGGTAGTTCCGAATCGTTATCTACATGTAAGTATAATTCGAATCAGATAATATAAGGAAATTTAGTTAATAATGTCGATATAACTCTCTCGCAACCGTGGTTCTATCCCGACATCGACAGTGGGGTTGCCGAGAGAATCATTCGAGAAGCCGGCCTGGAGAATGGGTGAGTGTGAAGTAGAAATTCTTTGACTGAAGTGATTGTTCAGACTATTCATCGTGCATTATATGAACGGTGTCTATGGTCTGGTTCTTTGTCACAAAGGAAAGATCTATCATCGTCGAATTTTACATTCGGATAAGAGACAGACGAAATGGCGCCTTGGTATTGAAAAAGCTTATAGGTAAGAAATGAGATGACAATTAACTGGATTTTAGGAACATTGAGGACCTTGTTAACCACTACCACAAACACAAAGGATACTTTCTTCCGACGAAACTAAAGAATGGTGTCCCCCGTCCCCTCCGGTATGGAACTGTTCCCCGTATCCGTTCCTAACATCTTTTCCTTACATTTTCTCCCTCGTAGAGTAGTGTCATCCTATTTATTCATTTCTTCGTGTCATTTATTCTCTCTCTTCTTAATAATCTTATCTCTTTCGGGTTTAATAAATAAAAATACTTATTATCGTTTGATCAACAACGTAAATAATATCTAAAGGGATTTGATGACTAGTGAATATGGAACGTTGTTAATTGTTTACGGTTTTGTATGAGGACATTCAATGTCCTCATACAAAACAAGAAAGGATATTTGTCCTTTCGATTGAGGAGGAAGAGAAAGTCAAGCAAAAATAAGAGGGAATTCTTTGATTGCATGGAAAAAACAATAGATGACCAAACAGCGTTTTTCTCCAGGGCGGTTCCAAGGCCACTGTAACCCAATTACTGCGACTTTCATCTTTTCGTCGTATTCTTTCTTCTAAAAATGTTTCCTCTTCTCCTTCTTATTTTCCTTATTTCTTCATCTTCATCTAATATTATGGAAAACAGTGAGAACGGAGAAATCGTATTGACGGCCCATGGGATGGGTATGATGGATCCTTCTAGGATTGTTATTCCAGGTTAATTTATTAATTCATGGAATTGAAAAAGAGTTCAGTGCATGGAGGACGAATTCCCCTTCTACCTTGTGTAATGACCGGAGCTGGCACCCATGAACACGGCGAGACATTCACAAAGGATAGTTTCCATTATCAGTGTCACAATGGAACAGCTCAAGTTGTCGGTAGGATAAATATTTTAGTATTAATTCCCAGCTTGCATTGCCCAAGACGGTTCTGTAGTACAGTTAGGAAGGACATTTATACACAATGGAATGAGATATCAATGTAATGTACAAGGTGATACGGTCTCCTATGAACAGGAAGCCATGTGTCATGCTAATGGAAGAAATTACGAGGTAGGAGAGTCATTTCGCAATGGCTCTTTTCACATTAAATGTGGAAGAGATGGCTTGATTGTTGCCGGTAGGGAGTGTTTATTGACTAGATATATCACACCATTAGGTTGTTACATCCAAGGAAGATTCGACGAATTACTTATGGGAGGGGAATCACGTCTTGTGGAAGGAACTAAGCACGAATGTTTTGTTATGCCGGATGGAAGACTTCGTTATACTGTTTTAAGTGAGATCATATTGAAAGCACAACCTATTATAGCTGTGGGATGCAGTCACAAAGGTGTACAATATAGTTTAGGCCAGATATGGACTGATGGTCATATACGTATGTTGTCCTCTTATTCAATTCATACATCATTTTAGGATACAGATGCCATTCTGATGGAAATATTTCTGTTTTAGGTAAATACTGTTTAATCATCTTCACAACAAAAAACAATGTTTAGGATGTGTGGATGACAACATTTTTCTTGAAATTGGTCGCGATCTTTTGATTAATGGATATGTTCATCGATGTTATCAGTCAGGCTCTGTAGCATACTATCATCGGTAATTTAAGCTAATATTAAACAAACAAAACTCAGATTTGCGTGTCCTGATGGTAACTCCCTTTCAGCCTGTATCAGTGTCAACACAATAACCAGAATGAGAAAAATCTAATGTATGCAATATGTGTAACAAAAATACCAGTTTTAAATGTTTAAAACGACAAAAACAACTTAAAAAAATAAGATACCTAGATTATTCTTTTGGTTTCTTTGATTCCAATAATTTTTCAGAATCATCAACAGGAGGTCGTTTTAGGCGCATTGATTGTTCTTTCCTTTTGTTACAAATATCATTCACACATCTAAAAGGGATTAGATTAGTAAGGTATATACCTGAGAAGATCACTTTCGGTAACTGGATAGACAATAGAATTTAGAACATTTTTCGCTGTATTAAAAGCGTTAGGAAAAGACTTATCAGTACGTTCTCTCATAAATTGCCATCCCATTTTCTTCTAAATTGTATATAGTAAGAAAGTTAAGTTAAACTTACATCGTATGTACATTCAATAATTTTGTTATCATAGGGTTGAAGCTTTTTCGTTGCTCTCATCCTGGCAAATCGTTCGTTCATATGCAATACATGAAGGTCTCCCCAATATTCGGGCAATAAACCAGGTCGTACTTCTCTTGAGAAGAAGTTATTGGCAAATATAAAATTACTTTTTTATTTTAAGAAGAAAGTCAACAGAATTATGACTAGGTGGTTTCCATTTCAAAACAAGATCGCTTCGTCCAGGAGTATATGGCTAAGTAGAAATAGTAAAAAAAATTATATCAAAAAATACAGGGCTAACTGGCTGGAAAATTAAACCGTCAATTTCATGAGCACATTGACTACGAAATTTTTCTCCAATTAATTTCGGCAACAAAGAAATATCATAGAACTCTTTCTGCCTTACGCTTATTGGTTGATTTTTCAATGTTCCTTCCTAAAAAATATGTTTTAAACAATTCGTTCACTTCAGTAGCTTTTTTTCTAGGACCAATAATTTCAGTGGCAATACACCCTTTTCTTTGTCCATAATTGAAATTTTTGATAGAACATTCCTCAAAATGAATGATATCATATATAAGCAATCGTGGAATATTAAGAATATTGTCATTTTCTTTGGCCTATAGGTTGTTCATAGTACAGACCACATACCACATCTATAATCATTTCTGCATCTAATAATACATTGGTGACAGATCTTGGCAACTTTCTATGTGGAAATCTTAACCCTCTAATTTCAAAAATTTCATTGTCCCTATCAAGCGCGTATACTTCTTCATCAAAAATAAAAATCATATATCTAAGATAATAAGATTTAGACATAGCTATTATTTAACCTCATGCCGTCGGCTTTCCAAGAAACTTCATATTGATGCTCATAAATTAATTGTATATTTTCTCTAGTTAAAGAAACAGGTTGTAATCCAGGAAAACCTTCTTTAACGGATCCAACTAATTGCTTAACTTTTTGTCGAATCATCTCTTTTTTACATTGATCGGCCACCCAATAAACATGATCAACTTTCCCATCCATAAACTGTTTTGTTACACCTATAGAAAATAAAAGATAAAGATACATAGGCATATGTACCCGATTCAATACAGCTATTTTTAACTTTACTAAAATCAACAGAAATATCATCACCATACTCCCAGCTTGGCCTATCAGGTGCCTGAAACATGAATTGAAAAGCGGTATGACACACACCTCAATACAGTCTTCGATATCTCCAAAACGATGAAATAAATCATAGATGTAGTCTTGTTTATAGATTCCACATGGTCTATGAAGTGCAAACGTTTGAATAGCATATTCGACAGCAGAATTCATTTCCTTAACCATATAGCTAACAATTGCAAATCCTGTGCGATTAAATCCATGGGTGCAATGAACAGCTACAAGTTCATTATTCGTTCTATTCTAAAATGTTTAATCACACATTAACAAAAATGCTTACTTTGATAAAATTCCTCACTGCTAAAATAAATTCATCGACTTGATCTTCTGTCGGAGAACTTCCATGGCCTTCCATTTTAATTTTACGATAACTGCAGCCATATCTTTCTATCTGTGAAGGCTGACATAGAAATAAGCGAACAAACTTCCGATTTGTCATAGAATCTATCTGTTTTAGTAAAATCACACCACAGTCCTATTTTTCTACCATTCAGGATAGCAGATTCAAATACATCAAGTGGGTAAAAGCGATGTTCTTTCTCTATTTGTTTGTCATATAATTCGCATAATGGTGTTTTGAAAGGAACGAAGAGATCTTCGATTATCTATACTTAATGTTGTCCTAAATTAATCATTGTACCTGTCCTATTTTTGGGCAATACATCCATCTATCTGGTATACCAAACTCAAAAGCTTTTTCAGCTGTTGGTCCACTCATTATCCACTATAAAATACATATTAATAATGCCACCTGATGGTTTTGCAATTTTTTGACGTTGTAGAAAAGTCATTTTTTTTTTAAAATTTTCTTATATTTTCGAGTTTTGTCAGGTTTTTTTTGTGTCAGATTAGAAATTAAACTGTTCTTTACTGAAATACAAGTATATACGAATTTTTTCAGAACAAATTATTTTTCTCAGGGCGATTCGACTGTCTCTAATGCTTCTTTTGCTTATTTGCTTGTGGGGAAAATACAATAGCATGCGTGGACATCCTCATATATATTCAAATACTGTAAATTCAAAAATTTATATTAGTTATAACTTTAAATTTTATTGAAAAATAAGAAAAAAAATTTTGAAAACAAGCCGCGCAAAAAATGTTTCGCTTGAGGGAAGGGGGGGGGGTTGTATTGGAGAATTTACGGTATTCAGATTTTTTGTTAGAAATAGCAATTTATACTTAATTTTCTGTGACTCTAGGTAAGGACAAATTGTTTATTGTTTCTTTATGTATTCCGCGATTGTTGCATTAAAAAAATGCCAACGTTTTGCCTTGCTAAAGCGATAAGTTTGGACGAATATTCATTTTCAATAGAGCGCGAGAAAAGATTTCAATTTGCGTTTGATTTTCTCCCTTTACACATATTTCTTAAATTAGTTTCCAAATTTTGAATAATACAATAAAAATGTATCAATAGCAGTGAAATCAAATAAAAACCGGTGAACAACAGCATTTGTTGCAAATAAAAAATGCTCAAACTTTTAATGACAAAAGCTTCAAATAAACAACGCTACTCTTTCAACGATTTCTTATAGCGATTACTTTTTACTGTATTTCTCAAATATTATTTTCAACTACAGTAATTTTCTGGCCTAATGTAACAATGTTATTTAAAATTGAAAGCTCTTTGGTTTTAATAAATTTTCGTAAACTGCGTGAAATGTGTTTGTTTTCAGGGAACCAGTTGTCTTTCGAATAGAATGGCTTTAAAACGTATTCAGAAGGTATGTATTATCGTGATCCACTTATGTATGGTATTTAGGAACTTCAAGATCTTGGACGTGATCCTCCAGCACAATGTTCTGCGGGACCTATTAACGATGACCTTTTTCACTGGCAAGCAACCATTATGGGACCAGCAGATTCACCATATCAAGGAGGAGTATTCTTTCTTACTATTCATTTTCCTACGGATTATCCTTTCAAACCTCCGAAGGTACGATTTTTATACATTAACAGTGGGTAGGTTTCTTTTACAACAAGGATTTACCATCCGAATATCAACTCGAATGGTGCTATTTGTCTGGACATTCTCAAGTCTCAATGGTCTCCGGCTTTAACTGTTTCTAAAGTTTTGCTGTCAATTTGTTCATTGCTGACTGACCCGAATCCAGATGATCCTTTAGTCCCTGAAATTGCAAGAATTTATAAGGTCGATCGAGACAAGTACGTTTATCCTTCTCCTTATAGTTATTAGGTACACTCAACTGGCTCGTGAATGGACACAAAAATACGCCATGTGAATTGTTTCTCAAATGCTGATTTCCTACCCTGCCTTGCCTAAATTATCTAATGTGCATCAGCTTTTAATCATGTCGGTTTGAGTTCCAATTAAATGTTCGGTATCGAGTTTTTATTTATGCTATGTCAATATATATTACCTATAGCTATTTAAGTAGTATTTTTTTATTGTTGCAAAACCATTTGCAGTATGAACAAAACATATGTGTTCTCTAAATTCCGTGTACCTATGGGTTATATTGTTCCATCAGAAAATGAAAGCATTGAATTATTCAAACAAGCTCAGGCTTTCCTCGAAGCACTATTAGTTAAATTAGGAACAACTTTAACCATAAGTTACAATGGTTTTTTTTCTATTTGATGTAACACATTGTCTCAGATGGTGTTTATAAAATTTATTTTACTATGAAAGAGGAATGGTTCATTGCACAGACAAAAATAGAGCGTAAACGGAGGTTTGTTTGACGTTTCATGAAACATTTTTCAGTCTTATTTATGCAGAAGCTGTGTTAGCAAATTTATTTTTACAAAAGCTTGGTGATTTCATGGATGATAGAGAGATACTGAATAGAATATCCTCAAATATGGTACTTATGCAATGTTTTGGTAGTTGTTCAGATTAAAAATTGTATTGTAGCTGACTTTATCTGCTCATCATTAAAACCAGTATTTCACGGTTTGTTGCTTAAATTTTTAAATTCATAACTAGCTACTGCCGATAGAACTGATGAACGAGCAATCGTAAAAATGTTATGGAGTTGTTTTGTGCCTCATTTGAAGCGGGCTTTGGTAAATTATTTTTTCTTTCTAAGTTACCATTTTTAAAGATAGGAGAATTAAGTGATACCATACTTACTAGTTACCATAGACCAGTAGCTGCTTATTCTTTACAAACCATGTATTATACAAAAAGCATTCTAATTTTTGGATATGAGTTGCAGTGCACCACTGGTGCAAATGGTTTACTTGTTACGTACGATGTAGGTCTTATGGTACTTCCAATCAGCAGTTTAGAAAATCGGCAGTCTTCGTTATGTGCCGGAGCATATTAAACTTACCATTGTTATTCTACTCAACAAGCTTAAAGAACATTTAAAAGTGGAAGTGAAGAATAGTTGTGTTGGTGGTAGGTAACGTTTATGTATTTGCTATTTTTTATGTGTAGCAGAGTACAGCGACGAATTTTGTTTAGAATTCACGTTTTCTATTATAAGCTGGGTTTGGTTAATAGGAGATAGTTTGCTTTTCCACTCCAAAAAAACTTGTTTTCAGTAATAATTATTTTTATGACACTAATTTAAGACGAGATATTTCTTTTCTTGAAGTAGACATTATATCTACACTTTTTGATATTATTATAAACAGGCTTAATGTACCAAATAGTATTGCTGAACGGTTGCGATGCTCAGAAGAGGTGGTCTAATTATCATTTGCTTTTACCGCTACAAATATTTAGAAAGAAATAACCAGTATAGTATCTTCAATGGTTGATCTTATGTATTCTTTAAGAGAGTTCGAGGTATGGCGAGGTTTGATTTGTTACTTACTTGATCTCGATCTTTCCAGAAACTGGGCTTTGGGAATCATTTCTTTGGAAGCAAAAGACAGCAGATCATTGGAATATATTTGCTCACATTACAACATTACTTCCTAGGAAAAGAAAGGTTTGTTTTATGTGAAAAATATTCCCTAAGACTGTTGATTGTGATCATCTTTTCACTGACGATGAATCAACAGATAGCATTAATTGTTTGTTATACAATGAAGTCCAGAAAGATAAAAAAATGTTCGATGAGAAGTCTTTTTCTACATGTTTCTTTTAGTGACTCAGCCTAATATATTTGCTTCCTATTTCTTATTTCGTACTAAATTGTTACATTGTCATATTACACAAGTTTTAAGAAAACAGTCTTTAATGGTTTCTTTAATGAAAATAATCATTGAGATTTGGTAGATTACTGCCATTACTGCCAGTCGAAAACCTATATAATTTGATATCTATAGAATAACTGATACGTCAAGTCAAATACTTTAACATTCAACATAACAATGAACAATGAGAATCAACGCTTTCGTTCATATGTCCATTTATATGCTGCAGCACGAGTAGCTCCCCCATTTCGCACTTTTTTGGGTCGCAAATCAGAATTAGTCTGTGCAAGATTCTAAAAACCAGGATCAAGTTTTAAAAAAAGTTGCACAGGAATGGAAAAACCATGACAAACCTTTTTTAACTGCAGTTTGTTTACAACAACTTCCAACTCTTGAGCTCTCTGCATTCTCTTCATTAACTCATTGTAGCGAACTCGTCTAGCGCGCTCAGCTTTCTTAAATTAGTGGGTAAATTCATGTTACAGAAATACCTTCACAGTTTCTTTATTGATAGCTCCAAAAATTTCTTTCTCGGACAATGTTTCACGAGTCATTCGATTGATTTTATGCCCAATGACGCGTTCATCTGTGTTGAAATATTCCACTGGATCAAAAGTTTTTATGTCTTTATCATCTTCTACAAAAATTGTGTGACTATTTGTTTTCAAGGAACCAGGAGCATCTCCGAAATGAAGTTCCGATTGCATTTCCGCAATTTTCTTGAAATTATTCATTGGAGGAAATAAATATACCTTTTTCTCTTGAAAAAGTTTAAATTTAACGTACTCCAGATCTTTAATATCACTGAATCGTTTTTGCAAATTAGTTTCCTCCTCTTCAGCTTTTGATTTTTTATCAAAATGCCTACCATCATTCTAAAAAAATGTAAAAATCAGATAAGAAACTAACGTTCAGCTCACTGTTGAGCATATGATGATGGTATTCATCAGGATTTTTATCTTGTGCATGTTTTCGAAGCTTTTTTAATGTATCTCTTTTTTCATTGTAATCTTTAGCCCTTTTTTTATAGTCTTTCTTTTTTTCAAGCAATCCTAAGTGTGTGCGACTTGATGGCTGTAATACAGTGAATCAATAAAACCGATAAGCAAACCTGCGCTCTTTCTTTTCGCGTCCGTTGTCCAACTAGTTTTTTACTAATACTTGACAAAGTAGACATCTCTAAATAAATAATATTTCCTTAAAAACAAAGTAGTTATGGAAAATACCAAATAGTATTACAATTACAAAAGTAGAATAACAAGTGTATTCACGACCGGTTTGACACGTAGCATCATACCCAATAAAACAAAACAACAACGGTTTTCATAACAAAATTCTCAAATAAAATAAATATACCTAACAATAATCCTAAAGAGATCACAGAAAAAGCCAAAAAAATTGTAAAAAAAAACCTACTTTTGAAAAAAAAATAAAAAACTAGTTCTTGTTGTTTTGATGAGCAAAGAAAGCTTTCGCGTAGTCATAACAAGCAAGCATAATTGCACAAGACGGAACAACTTTCATTAGACGTGGAGTTGTTCCTGGAAAAAAATTATGTACGGATTAAATTTAAATTTAAAATAAATAGATAATACATACCAAGAAAAAAAGTTCTGAAACCCTCCCTATGCAAAATGTCTTTATACAACTGAGTTGTACTTATTCGCATTACGGCTTCGCTTTTTCCAAAACTAATTTGCCTTCGTGTTTTTATCTTAAAAAAATATTCATATCGATCCAGATAACTTACTAAATCCATAGGGGCAGAAATTATTACAGCAATTATAGCTGATGTTGCGGCGCTAGCAAAAGAAATCATAAAAGTAGTCTCCTTTTTGTTATACCTCTTCATCAAAAATGATTTCAAGTATTCTACACCACTCCAGTAAAATGCTGAAACAGTTTCCTTTAAAAACACAATCAACCTGAAAAAGGTACATCACGAAGCAATGTAGGCATTAGTCCGAGGTAGAATGATCGCCAACCTATAGTTAGATAAGAAGTTCGAATAACAGAGAAAAGTTCTGCAAAAATTGATAAATATAATAAAACAATAGTTACTTGTTAATGGAAGATGTTCGCTTTGCATTTTTGTGCGAATCATTTCAACAGGACTTGAAGCACAAACTGTTAAACTTCTAGCTAAAACGCCTGCAATAAGTGGAGCTGCACCAATGGGAGAGTAAGCTGTCTCAGTAGATTGTCTTTTTTGTATAATTTTCCGGAAATTTTCAAGCATCTTGTCATACATTGTAAAATATAAAACTGTTGCAGGAACAGCTGTTAGTCTAAAGAATGCACTATAAAATATATAAATTTAAAACATACAATGTTGGCGAGAGACCGCTCCATAAAGATCGAAGTCCTTCATTTCTAGAAATTTTAACAATAGCATCCTAAATTGACAACCAAATCATCTGGCCTAACTTGCCAAACCTACTATTGGTCCTGAAAAATTTCCAGGTCTTTGGTACCATTCGCACGGTTGCATCTGTACACATGGTTCACAAAGATGTTGCATTAAACCGTTGTGATAATAAAAACATTGCCCAGGCATTGGTGGCTGGCTCTGTCCCTGAAGTCGTATTTTTACAACATCCATTGGTGTCACTGAAAAAAAATATTGGTTACCCACTATAAAACCTAACTCCAAACGGCAGTTATCATTGCTCCACAAGAAGAAGAAATAATTTGTTGTGTTAGTGTGAGTGTATTGTTCGAACTAGATTTTACTACATCATCGGTGTTTCTACATTGCCCTTCTGCGATTATTGATTTTAACATCTAAAAAAGTAAATTGGATCAAGATAAAATAAAATATCCAAAGATCATTACAAAACGTAAAAACAGCAAAACAACATAACAACTTCATTAACAATCCAACAAGTGAACCATTTATAATTTAAAAAAAACCAAACCTAAATCCCTTATAACATCACTTCCCTAACAAATGAGAGAAAAATTTTAAAAAAAAAAACAATATCATTGCGCAACATAGACCAGAGTATTACCAACATTTAAAAGGGAGCCATTAATACAAACGGATATCGACTTGGCAGCCATATCGATGGAAAATTTGGCTAAACGTAAATATAATAACTAGTTCAAGCACGTACCTTCAAGAGGCAATTCTTCGTTATAGATAAGTGGTTCAGCGCAGTTCAGAAGCTTTCTAGGACCGCTAATAGGATCTATATACCTCCAAAGAGTAATTGAGAATCGAGCTAAAAAATAGAAAAAATAAGTAAATATATATACTCACGTTTGATATGCCGATTAAGGTTTTTTAATTTTTTAATAACGGAACCAACCGTATCTTCATCTTCAATTGGAACTTCTACATCAAACAGGGAATTAGAAAAGTGAATATTTCTAGCAATCACCGTTATGCTTTCCTAAAAAAAAATTTTAATATAAAATTAACATACACTGGGAGGAGGGAAAATTATCAAAGGAGCAAGTGGACAAACATTGTCCTTGTTCTGCTGATCAACTCCCTCTTCATCAGTATGAATTATATGTAGTTTATAAATGCCTAGCGAATTCAAAATATATTCCTCATTTTCTAAAAGTATAGCCGCTTGGTCAAAAGGACTAGCTGATTCTAGAGCAGCAATTCCGCATAAACCATATTCTTCCTTTTTCTAAAGGACTTAAGTTACTCTCGAAACAAAACGGCACCATTTGAACAAAACTCATCATCTTATTTGAATACTTCTTTAATTCCGGAATCTTCATAAGTTCCGAAGAAATAGTTTTGTTATCCGCTAGTTGGCCATTGTTCATTGCCTGCTTCTCCAATATCTGAAGAACAGTTTTCTGCCATGAAGGATATTCTTTTGCCACGTAAATTATTCCTTGTGTCGGCGGTTCCACCTAAAATAGAAACACTCAACAAAAATATACCTTGACACTTTTCTTTTTTGGGTTTAGATAATTATTCATACGTTCTCTGAATTTTGATATCGAAATTTTGATAAAATCAGCTGCTTTGGTCAACGATTCATCTACAGTACCAGCTACAGGCCATTTAGCATTCACAATTAGCCCTTCTTTGTTAATTAGACGCCAAATTTGTTCACAAATGTGAGGACAAATTGGTGATAGAAGCAATGCTTGTACTTCAATGAAACGAAAAACAAGATCCTCTCTCATATTTCCATCTTGTCCGCCACATAATTCTCGATAGTTATCTCGCAATGCCTACAAAGATGGTTATTAAAAAATTTAATAAGAAACCACCTGGAGCTCAAAGAAAGAGGTTTTCAAAGCTTCTTTAAATTTAGTGGCTTCATATTGCGAATCTGCTTCAAGAATAAATTTGTTAATACCATTCTCGAAAACACGATCAGCAAAAGTGGGCTTATTTTGCAACCGGAAAGAACGTTGTATTTTCAATTCATTCTAAAAAAATGATATATAAAGAATAAAAACATACCATTTCTTTGACCCATTCAATTAAATTATAAAGGCGTAATATAGCAGCATCTGACATGCTAAAAACGAAATTTGCATCTTCAATGCTGTCTCCAGCGTCAGCCAAAGAAAATCTCATTCCATCAGCAGAAAATTGATCAATTCCTTCGGTCAAAGTCAAAAAGTTGCCGGTACTCTTTGACATTTTTTCGTTATTAATTAATAAATGTCCATTTGCTCGAATGCTTTTAGGCCACATCTTTTTATCTTTCCATATTGCGGCGTGATTAAAAAGAAGATAAGTAAGGTGATTTTGAACCAGGTCCTTTCCAGAGACGCGCATATCGATGGGATACCTGAAAGCATTATTGATAAAAAAAATTCAACTTACCAATATAAAAATTCTTTTCGCAAATTATCCAATACATTTTGGGGAATAGACATAATTTTATCATCATATGATGTACCGATAAAAATGTAATCCCATACAGCGTCGTTTAGCTGTTCAGCCTTGATTCCAGCAGGACCAACAACAGATCCATCAAGCGCTCCATTTTGTAATAAATGTGCAACTGTATAATATGCATTATAAATAGTAGAATCTGATAGAGATTCAATTAAGTACTGTGGATCCCAAGGAAGTTTTGTTCCTAACATATTACATACATATAGAATAAATATCAAGATACCTAAACCATAACTTCGAGAACACGCATGTTCATGAAGCCAATCAATAGTATTTTCGAAATTCTTCTTGACTTCTTCCGAATATGTCTCCAAATTTGCTAATACTTTTTTAGCTTCATTTTTCCACTCAATGTCCCCATAATTTAAGTACCATTGATCGCACAAAGCCACGACACATTCGTCTCCAGAACGGCTGATAATTTTCTTTTCAGGTTCAACATATTTTTCTGCCAATCCAGAAGAAAATAAATCTGCTTGAACTTTAGGTTTCGCGTCAGCAACTTTCAATCCGGCATATTTGCCTACAAGCAAAACCTGTAAACAAAATTTATGCTTGCTGTATAGTTACATACACCATCATAAAAACCTTTGAGATACACTTCTTTTTTAGCTTCTTCTAATTTATCTTTTTCATTTTGGCTTTCAATTTTCAATTTTTTGCACATCTCAACAGCAGCCATGTTCCCCAGATCCTCAATAGAGATTATTGGTACCTAAGCAATAATACATACAAAAAATAAACTAACCGGTTCAAATTGCACCATTTCATCAGTAATTCCATACTTTTCGCGAAGAGGCTTTTTCTTTTTTAAATCTGACAATGCAGCATAATCATCAGGAGAATCGGATGGTACAGATGTCACCACTCCCGTTCCTAGAAAATAAATTCAATGATGTAATTCAAACCTTTATCATCCTTGATAGTAAGCATAGGCAAAGCAAAAACTTTTTCATAAGATGCTAAAGGAGCAGAAAGAGCAGCTCCAAGAATTTTGCTGCCTGGTATCTTTTCCAGTCCATCTACAAAGCGCACTTTACCATTTACAGGTGTCATTCCTTGATATGACATATTACGTGCAGCTCTAAAAATATATAACATACGTATACAATATAAATACCTAGCAGTTGCAATATATACTTCATCTTTATTTTTTCCAGAATAAAAAGCAGAATAAAGAATATCCGGGTGCAAGTAGCAGTTTGTCTGACCATACCTAAGAAAGAATAAAGCAAAAATAAGGGCTAACATAGTTTCTGGACGTAGTGTTGCTGCTACCAAAAATATAGGCTCTTTAATATGTTTTAATGCGACTGGTTTAGGATCGAGTACCCGGAGCTTAATCAATGTATATTCTTGCGGTCCAACGCCTTCTCCACTAGCACGATCGTGATCCATACAAGGTTGATCATCCTTAGGTGAAAAAATAGTATATCTAATACAAAAAAAATGATAATTAACCGTTTCCAACCTTTTTCCAAAATCGATCTTTTTTTCAGCTCGTAAACGATTGAACTGCCAACGTACAAAAGAATCATAATATGGATTAGCATCTGTGGTTATAAATGATCGACGCCAGTCAACCTAGTCATAAAATGAATTTAAAAAATTCGAACTTTAGCTCCCATTCGTTTCATATCAGCAATGCAAAGAGGAGGGAAATATTGCAACCAGTGGTTTGGATCAGCAAATTGGGCTATTTCTTCGTCATTCAAACCCAACGATTGCATAATTTGCCATTGATACTTAGCTCCTCCAGTCTTCGCCACAACCTTACTCTAAAGAAAGTGATGAAATGTATTATTTAAAATATTACCTTTTTACCCTTACTTTTATCTTTAGTTAAGTTAGATAAAACGTCTTCTTCTTTTGGTTTTTCTTCTTCAAAGTCAGGAAATTGAGGTGGATTTCCAAAATCCTCCATTTCTCTTTTCAATTTGTCTGCACAAGCTTTTATCGGCATTCCAGTACAATGAAGTCCAAATGGAAATAGACAATTTTTGCCCTTCAAGCGATGATATCCGACAGCAAACTATTGAATGTAAAAATTAATAAAACAAAAAGATAACCAACTTCGCACTTCGATACAGTAAATGTATGTCCTAAGTGAAGCTTACCATTCATGTAAGGATAGGGAAATGTAACCAGATATTTTTCTTTATTCCTAAAATACTTACTCCATATAACAACAAAACTAACGAATCCGGCGCATTTGCTTCAAACACCTTATTTTCTTCCCAAAGTTTTTGAATCTCCGCCTCTCTTTCCAGAAGCTGAGCAACCTTCTTTCGCTCTTTGTTGAGAGCCATTTTGCACTGAAAATTAAACAATTTCACTAATTGTAAAGAATGGTAAAAAGTGAAGTTACATCACTCTGAGCCGATTACGATGTACGCAACATTGCGAAAGCGGGATTCGAATATTTTACATTTTGTTATTAGTTCAGATATATACAATTTGTTGCAGAAGAAAAGAATAAAATAAACCAATAGTAAGATCAAAGGTATAATTTAGAAAATTAAATCAATATATACAGGTAAAAAAATGTAGCTAGTTATTTATTCTACCAAAAATATTTACAAGCTAGAAGTTAAATGTACAATTTAAACATTGCTAAATAAAACGGTGAAAAAGGGCAAGTTCCACCTCATCGTTAATTATTGGTAACTTTCTTTGGACGATGGAGAAGGCTCTTGGGTAGGCCTACAAAGATTATTGGAAAACATAAAAACATACAGATACAACTGGTTCGTATTGCTTTGGAGATTCCACAACATTCACCAGCAGTTTGCACAGAACAGCATGAGGTCTATCGTATGATTCTTTAGGATGTTGAATAATGTCATAACATTTTGAATTCTAAAAAAGAGTAATTAGCTTATAGATATTATACCCAAAGCCATTGTTCCGAAAGTATATTTACCATACGCATTACAACTCCAGCAGAAAGTGAGGGGGGTAACTCTATTAATTCCCGCTCGCATATCATTATTTCTGAAAGGAACTTAGCGCAATTCCAGTGCCAGTCATTTGACTAAATTAGTCAAACAGTAAATAAGTTAACATTAACGTACGCATATATGGTTGTTTAGCAAGCGCATGAAAAAAGGAACTGTAGAGGGCCAGAAATTGAAGTCAACTGCGTAACAAATCTGAAATGTTGGCTAACAAAAAAACACACTTACCTTCTCTTCTATGCTGAAAACTTTCTTTAAATTATAGGCTTCGAGAAATGAAACATGGAAGCCTAGTTGTCGTTCAACTTTAGCAGCCAAGTTTACCGCTGCCACCGCCAACCGTTCTAAGTCTGTTTTCGACACCAAAAAAATCTTTTAAAAAAATAAGATATAAACTTAGCAAACCTCAACAGTTTTAAAAAAATAAAAAATGGAAAGATGAAGAACCTCGCGTGGCATACGTTTCTCTAAGAAAAGATCATAAATGAAAAGAACAAGCTTCTTGTAAGAGCGACTTCCTCCATAAGCTTCCCACTGAAGATTTGTATTAGGAATAGATGCCTAAAATATAGAAATGTATCAAGTAATGCATAAAACTTACTTGTGTATGAAACAAATACGTCGCAATATCGTTGTCAAAATCAGGATGACCGAAATCTCTTGCAGGTCCAAAAGCGCCTAACTCGGCAAAGTCAAAATGTGGCTCAATTGCCGATATTTCTTAAAAACTTTTTTTTTAAATATAATTGTATGCATATACACCTAAATCAAGGTTGGGAGCATTTGGTTTCGGTGTTGAAGTGGTATAATCTTAAACACAGTTGGGTGAACATAGTAAATCATGTACCTGTTATCACCTGCTTCACTTCTTTAGGGCCAAAGGAATCCTTCAGCCAATTGATTAGACCTCTGCCTGTGGAATTCGTCCTATCTCGTAATGCCATTTTATCTGAAAAAAATCTCTCATCTAATATCAAAAATTTGAGATAAACAAAGACGATACAGGGAAACAACCCATTATTAGAATTTGAAAATTTTTGAATGAAAAAATCAACTACGGTATCTCTTGGTATGTTTCAAGATTTTTTGGCAAATTATATATCACATGCTGCACACACTTGGGTTTTTGATGATGTAATATAAAATGCCAAAACTTTTGTAACATTTCTAAAAATAGATTATTATGTTACATTTGTTTTCTTATTTTCTATATCGCGAAAGAATTCTCCTAACGAATCTGCAAAACATAGTAAATTGGAGCCGAAATACCATCTGACCTCACCAATAAAGAAATCCATCAAGTAATTGAATTTTACTTTTTCCTGTGTATTCAGGTATATTCAGGTTCTCTTTCAGATAATTTATTAAAAAAATTGATCGCAATGTCGCTTTTCCTTCTATGATCAACTGATACTTTGAGGCGATAAATTGGACATTTCATTTTCTCCTTTTGCAAGTTGCGCAGAACGCGTGTTAAGTGCTTGACGTTCTTCCTTCCTTTCCACAAAGAATCTCGGCTAGATTCCGGCCACCCCATCAGATCACATTTCTTTGGAAGCGCCGCCCTCAAAATAAGTTTCGCCTTAGGCTAACAAGTTTTTCGACGAGGACAAACCTGCACACCTCTCCTGATTGACTAGAATGGACTTCGACCTTAGACCGCCTCCAATCCCGTAAGAGCTTTTTATTTCAAAAAGGGAGTGTCTTGCACCATATAATTACGGACCAAAAATTGGAGTAGTGTGGTCCTTGCTTCGCCGAAATAGCATATGGCTTGGATTAGTTTTTCTGTGGGCCATATTTGGTGAAATGTATAAACTCTTTTGAGTATTTATTTTAAATATATATCATTGAAGTCTTGAAAGAGAATCCATCAGGTATCCTCCTTCCCAGGCCATTCTGTTTGTTCCGTGCAGCTCCTTCTTCTCACGAGGAGTCTCTTCTAAGCAAATATCAAAATAACGATCATGGTCTCTCGAAAATATCCGAAGATTCTGTTTTTTCTTCTTTGCTGGCAAAGACGATGAAAACAGGCTGCAAGGGGGAGAAATGTCGACGGCGTCGCGTTTCCGTCGATTTCTTCTCCAATTCTCCGGTTTCAGCTGTCTTTCTTGTCATTTTTGGCGTTTTGTCTTATATAATTTCTTTTTTTAGATGCGACGGATGTGGTGAGTCGATGAATATGCCAACAGACTCGACGGAGATAATCACCTTCCTCAGTCCAGACGGAGAACTGTGAGTCGTCTTCTTTCTCGTTTATGATTAGTCTCAAAAAATATCTCTTCAAAATAGTCTTTGAACCTTTTCCCACGCTTCAAAATAAACACCCAGGATTCGAATTGAATCTTGTCAAATACATTATGAGGACTCAAGAGGAGATGACAAGAAACAACAGAAGATCGAGAGGGACCTCGTCCCCCGGGGCGCATTGACGCCTCTTCCGTGGTCTTAAAAGTCGTCTCCTCCATCAAGAAGTTGGTCTTTTTCGGCTTACTTCCTTCTCTTTTCAATTCAAGTCAAAGCCTGTTATCCTTCATTCAAATATATATTGTTGAAGCCCTTGTTCCGATCCGATCCGATCCAAACAAATCAAATTATCTTTTTTCCACTGACTACTCTATCTTCTCCTTTGTGGAGAACAGTCAACTGCCTCCGCCCCCTGTTAAATCTCAACACGAAGAGGGGAAGCTGAAGAGCAATCCGAGCCCGTCGGCTTATTCTATTACGGCGAAACTAATAGACGGAAGAGGTCCTGAGGGGTCTCTGCCGCCTTCTTCGAAGTTTTCCTTTTCGAATCAGTGATTTCTGACAGCTTGACAGCCACTTTTATGGGCCTCCCCATCGACGATTTACACTTTGGCAGCAGATGGCGGCAGAAATTAGTCGGAACTTTTCGCTTTAACTCATCAATAAGTTCTATCCTTTTCTTGAATAACATATTTTGAAGGGTTCAAATTGTTTTTATTATGATTAATGTTCTCAAGGGATTGTCGAGGCAAACAAAAATAGCTTTGTTGTCTTTTCGGATGACACCTTCTAAGAGAACATTCAATTTGAGACGAAGCAGAGAGGGAACATTTCTTTTAACCCTGGTCATCCCACGTGATTCAAAGAGGTCCTCGTTCATTCTAAAATCAAATCGCAGTCGTCCATCCTGTTGTCGACGGCCGCCCTCTCTCCTCCTTCTTTATTCTCCTTTTTATTTCAGAATGCTGACGGCTGCCGGTCGTCGATTCTCTCGATGTGCCGTCAGTCCTCGTCCTCGCAACAGAAACTATACTCTCGGCAATCTGCCTCCTCCACCGGCTGTCAATATTCGAACACAAGACATGCTTAGTCCCCATGAGAGACGGTGATCCTTTCTAATTATTTAATATGGGTAAAAACAGATTCATTGAGGCGGCCGAAAGAGGAGATAAACCGACGTTGCAGGAGTTACTAAGGAGAAAAGACAACGGTCTTCCTCTGAATGTCAATGCTGTCGACCTTATGAATAGATCTGCTTTGGAAATCGCCGTCGACAATGAGAATCTTGAGGTGAAAAGGCATTCTCTTGCCGATTCAAATAGAAATGCGCAAGCTACTCAGCCAAATTTCATTTCCAGTCGATCGAAGGACAAAAGAATTGAAATTTTAGGTAGTTGAACTGCTCCTTCAACAACCAGACATCCGGATAGGGAATGCCCTTCTTTGTGCCATTCGAGAAGGTGAGTCAAAGAGCAATCGGATGGGGGAGGGGGGCGTTTTGAGTGGTCGTCTTCGTTATAATAAGATTCTCTCTAGGTGTGTACAAGATGGTCGAAATGCTCATTAACCATCCGTCAATCACACCGGAGATGCTTGGAGAGGGGTGGTCACAGCATTTGGATCCCGGTATAGCAGCCAGCTCTGAATATCCGAGGTGACACGATAGAAAAGAGAAGAAAAGTAGTTTTTCAGCGACATTTCTCCTGTCGTATTGGCCGCTCAATTAAACCATTTCGAGATATTGAGTATGCTACTTGGGAGGAAGGCTCTGATTGAAAAACCACATAGGTGGGGAAAGGAAAAAGAAGAGACTTTTAGACATGCCTGTATGTGTGAGACCTGCGACAGAGAACGACTGAATGACTCTCTCCAACATTCTCTCAAACGGATCAATAAATACAGGTACTTCTCTTTTAATAGTTAAAAATTTTCAGAGCATTGGCCAGTCCAGCCTGGATGAGTCTGACATCTCCGGATCCAATCAAATCCGCCTTCAAACTGAGTTGGGAGCTTCGGCAGCTGTCTCTTGTTGAACTCGAATTCAAAGAAGTTTATCAAAAAGTATTTTTCCCTGTCTATTCTCATCCTTGTCAGATGGCTTTCGACTGTAATCAATACGCTGTCGATTTGTTAAGTCAATGTAGATCGAGTGAGGAGTTGATAGCCGTCCTAAACAAGGACACTTCCGATACAAATGAACAAGTGGAGCAGTGGTCGGCGAGTCTATCTTTGAGTCGACTGAAACTAGCTATCAAATACGAACAGAAGGCTGTGAGTATCCTCTCAAAAACATAAGAAAAAGTTCAGTTCGTTTCTCATCCCCACTGCCAACAACTGGTAGGTTGTTTTTATTTTTTTTTTAGAAATTTTGATGATTGTCTGTACAAAAGTTTTATTTGAGTTGATGTCCATCTGGTACGAGGGATTTCCCGGCCGACAGCAAAGAGGATCTTGGTGGAATTATCTTGTCTGTGCCCTTCTCGTCCTTCTTTGGCCTATTCTTTCCGTCTGTTATATATTAGTAATCCTTTACTTGACATCTAACTTACTATTCCAGATGCCGAAGAGTCGAATAGGCCGGATAGTCCGTTCACCCTTCATGAAGTTCCTCTACTATTCTATATCCTTCGGTTGTTTTCTGATGCTCCTTACACTTGCGACTTTTGAAAGTTATCGAGGTGAAAAAGGAGAAGTCAAGGTTTTTTTTTCAATCGTTGTTCTTCAAGATATACAATTCAGGGATCATCCGGGACAAGAGCATCGGATCGTGGTCCACCAGCGACAGTCATCGAATCGTTGGTAACTGTTTGGGTTTTAGGGATGCTCTGGTCAGAAATTAAACAGCTATGGGACGAAGGATTCAAGCGATATATCCATCAATGGTGGAACTGGCTGGACTTTATTATGGTCTGTTTGTCTCTTTCCCGTATTTGCTTTTTAGATCTGTCTTTATCTGACGACGATTTCAATTCGTCTTTCTTCTTACAGTATTATGGTCGACAGAATGGATCGTTTCGTCATCCGATCTAGATGGGAGGCCTATGAGCCAATGCTAGTTGCTGAGGCCCTCTTTGCCGTCGGAAATGTCTTCTCATTCGCCCGTATCATCTATCTCTTCCAGACTAATCCCTACCTTGGTCCTCTCCAGGTATTCCTATCTCTTCACAACCTCTTTTGTCTTTCAGATTTCTCTCGGTTGTATGTTGGTCGACGTGGCCAAGTTCTGTTTCATCTTCGTCCTCATCATCTCCTCATTCAGTATCGGTTTGGCCCAACTTTATTGGTCAGTTTCTCTGCTTCCTCTTCCTATTTTATTGCTCTTTAGGTATTATGACCCGGATACGCCTGTCTGTATGGATGGAAGGGAATGTGCCCAAATGTCGAATGTATTCTCCTCGTTAGTTTTTCTTCTCTGTATCTATTTCTTTAGAATAGCCGACTCCTATCTGACTCTTCTTTGGTCTCTTTTTTCCATTACAAAAGTGGAAGATACGAATGTCATCGAGAACCATCATTTCACACAATCTGTCGGTCGCGGCCTCTTCATCATGTATCACTGTACATCCATCATTGTTCTTCTTAACATGCTCATTGCCATGATGTCCCATTCCTTCCAAAATATCAATGATCATGCTGATCTGGAATGGAAGTTTCATCGGACGAAACTGTGGATGGCCCATTTTGACGAGGGATCCAGTCTTCCACCCCCGTTCAATATCATCATCACTCCCAAGGTATATTCCGTGCTCCATTTATTTCTTCTAGGCTATCGTCAATTTCATGAATGGTCTTGTGAACACGGTTAGATGGCTTCTCGGGAAATATACGTATACAAAGAGTGTCTCCAGAGCGACAATTCGGGTTAGAAAAAGAAAAGAACAAGACTAAGGAAGTTTATAGAGACCGGGATATTCTCGAAAGAGAAACGAATTGGAAAAGAAGACAGACGACGAGGAGGATGGACGAACTCCATTGACATATAGGGACATCGTGGCTCGTTTGGTTCGAAGACTGATCCATCAGACAATGAAGAACATGAAGCTGGATGGAGTCAACGAGGATGATCTTCACGAAATAAAACAAGATATCAGCAGTTTACGGTAGGGGGGAGGGTAAAAAAAGGAAGAAATATTTCAGATATGAGTTGAGGGATGATAGACAGCGAGAGATAAAAAGAAGCTCCTCCCATATAGATTCGGTTAAAAGGGATATTATGAGGACGATGAGCAATACTAGAAGATCCCAGAGGAAGCCATTTGCTGGTAAATATCGAACAGCTAGGACTTCGGTGGCAGAAGAATCAGAGAGTCAATCGGAAGAGGACGACAATACCAGCTGGTAGGCAGATATAGGAGAGAAAGACTTCTTTCAGTCTGTCAAACATCTTCATTCCTCCTGTCAATTCAGCTCTTCCTGAAATACGGGCGGATTCGAAGGAAAGAAAGTCCAGACGAAGCAGTGGTTTGTTTCCTCTTGAATAAAATAATGATGATTTAGACTCAACTCACGACGTTTCGAAGAAGAGCCCTCGTCGATCATCGGAGTCATCGTCGAAACGATCTCATCATATTCTTCGAAAGACAGATACATCGTTTTCTTTCCCAATTAACGGAGCCCTTGCATCT
The DNA here is from genome assembly GCA_932521415.1 of Oscheius sp. DF5120. NCBI lineage: Eukaryota > Metazoa > Nematoda > Chromadorea > Rhabditida > Rhabditidae > Oscheius > Oscheius sp. DF5120. Next base: position 2,511,964 of record OW051463.1, read on the forward strand.
CCCAACAGGTGCTGCCTTCTTACCTTATCATTTTCTTTTTCAGTACTATGCGAAGTCGTTCACCATCAGCTGAGACATCCTTCGAGATGATTCTTACATTGAGAAATCACATCAATCAAAAATTGGAGGATATTCTTCATTTTGTTGATGAGAGGCCGAAACGACAGAATCGAGTGGGATTCGCAGCGGACAACTGACAAAAACGGGTCATAAATATATTTCATTGAGAATCACAGCCGCGTTGCCTTTCAAGGTCCAATCGCTCCAATCAATGCGCTCCGACCTCGATCGGGATCCCCCGTCCACCCCCCGTCTCCGGGATTCTTTCGTCTTCTCTGACGACCAGTTGTGTCCATTCGAGACGCTTCCTGTGACTGTTTGCTGTTTTCTTCGTCTTTACAACGTTGTCTCGAGAAACTGGTCGACCGTATCAATTCGTCCACCTGCGTGACCTTTCCTAATTGGCTCCCGGGATTCTTTCAACGAGTAAATTACTTGCCCGTCGGTAATTATATCTTCTCTGTCGAAAAAACCAGCCGACCGTCTATATGACTGTCATAAATATCTTTCCCAGCCTGTTAAACATTATCGAAATTGATTGTTTTTCGAACAGGATGATAGTTCCTTCATCCAAAAGTCGTCTATCTTCTCTATTCTTCATTGTCTCTTTTTTATTTTTTTCCCTTCTTCAGATGTCTCTATAGTCTCTTGACTTGGCCGGTTATCCGGCGTCGTTCTCGATGTCCTTCTTTTCATATCGTCGTAAACGTCGTTTCCTTATTTATTTACTTCTTCTCCTCGCCTTCCTCTTCCTCTGGTCTATTCTTACTCTATCCATTCTTTTCCTTCAAGACTCTGTAAGTTCTTCTGTTTTTCGAAGTGTTTAGTTCTTTTCCGATCCTGATGTCGTCCCTTCGCCAACAAAAGAGAAATCCGGAATCCAAGTCATAGTGGGTCACTACAATGGGAATCTGCCACTAGACAAACTTCAAAATCTGACCGATGGTAGGGAAAGCTTAAGATGAGACAAAGATCTTTCAGAAGAGCTGAATGCGAATAACTACTCTCCGAAACCTGACTGGGGATCACTCGGATCGGGGGTGAAGTTGTCAAAAGAACAAAGAAAGTTGGCTGAAGAAACGTGGGCTGTCAATAAGGTTTCCCTTCTTTCTTCCCTTTGTTAACTGATAATTATAGTTCAATCTGTTTGTCAGTGATGGGATACCCCTCAACAGATCCCTCCCCGATGTTCGTAAGCCAGCCTGTCGAGAGAAGATCTATCCGAACGTCTCCCTCCTTCCCAATACATCAATCATTATTGTCTATCATAACGAGGCTTATTCTACTCTTCTCCGCACTGTTTGGAGTGTCATCAATCGATCTCCCTATTCCCTTCTGGCTGAAATAATCCTCGTGGATGACTTCTCCAATCGAAGTGAGTCCCCTCTCGTATTCCTATCAATCAAGTCAGCTTTTCTTCATCGACCACTAAAAGAGGCTGTTAAATCCATGCCTGTGACTATCAAATTGATCAGAGCAAAAGAGAGAGTTGGACTGATTCGAGCTCGTCTCTTGGGAGCACAGGAGGCGGTCGGAGAGGTACTTACCTTTCTGGACTCCCATTGTGAATGTACAAAAGGATGGCTTGAACCTCTTTTGACCAGGATAAAGGAGGATAGGTAAGGCTTTCCATCAACAAACTATTTCGTACAGAACAAATGTCGTCTGTCCAGTGATCGATGTCATCAATGACGACACTTTTCAATATCAGAAAGGAATCGAACTGTTCCGTGGAGGATTCAATTGGAATCTTCAGTTTCGATGGTATGGAATGCCGAAAGAGATGGTAAACGCGAGACAGGACAATCCCACACAACCGATAGAGTAACAAATAAGTTAGCTAAAATAGAAAGAACAGATCGCCGACGATGGCCGGAGGATTGTTCAGTATAGCCAGGAGTTATTTTGAGGAATTGGGAACATATGACGATGGGATGGATATCTGGGGAGGGGAGAATTTGGAGATTTCGTTTAGGGTAGGAGTTATTTTCTATTCGAGATGTTTCAGATCTGGCAATGTGGCGGTCGAGTGGAGATTCTTCCCTGTTCCCATGTGGGCCACATATTTCGGAAGACGTCTCCACATGATTTCCCAGGAAAAAGCAGTGGAAAGATTCTTAATAACAACCTTTTTAGGTTTGTTTCTCCTGTTTTTACAATCTTTTCAGAGTAGCCGAAGTATGGATGGACGAATGGAAAAATCTCGTAAATAATCTCTTCTTTCCAGATGAAGAATCTTTCAGTTTTATCACCTCGCTCCTCAGGCTGCCCATCTCCGATCAATAACAGACGTCAGTGGAAGGATCGAGTTGAGGAAGAAACTACATTGCAAGAGTTTTCGCTGGTATTTGAACACGGTCTTTCCAGATCATTTCCTTCCTTTTCGGAGTGATTTCTTTGGCCGAGTGAGTTTTTATTCATCATGTGGTGAGAGAGACTGCTTCAGATCATGAGGTCTCTCTGTCTCGGTTGGTCAGTTTCTTCTCACGGTCTGAAGCAGTCTCACTGTTCAAATTGTTCTTCTTCTTTTGATCATAATCAGGTGATTTTAGCTTTCTTTGATGGGTAGTTGTCTCGTCAGCCGACCAGGGGAGGCGGGGTCGAAGCATCACGTCCTCCAGTTGAAAGACTGTACTCTCGGATATGATATCTGGCAGGTGCCTAGTCTCTTTTCCAGTTTTTTCTCATCGAATTCATTTCAGCTCTGGCTATGGACAAAGGATGGGAGACTTCGAACAGACGAACATCTGTGTCTATCGGGGACGCAAGTCATTCATACGAATGGACAGTGGATGGTCCAATTAAAAGAATGTGCAGGATATGAGAACGAGTACTGGACGAGGAGAGACGGCCGATTCATCCATCGCGAGAGCGGTCTCTGTCTCGGAGAACCATCTTCTTTCGGTCCAAAAGATGATCTAAATCCACCGACCCTGGAAAAATGTAGCCGAGACCATCAGTCTTGGCAGATGCGACCCGTCGCTTGGCGGGATATTTAAGTGTATTTATATTTTTAAACGAAAGCATTAACATTTCCGCCATTAACAATTGACTTTAACACCCGCCATGGCTCTTACTTTTTGGGTTTTACTTTATTTGTCTCGGTGATTGACTAATGTTGACATAAATGTGGTGTAACCTGCTCTGGATCTAACCTCTACTCATTTTCTTTTCTTCTTCGAGATGTAGCAGCAGGCTACATACAGCAGACGCTTTATTTCGGATGCCAACATTCAGCTTTCAATAAATATACACAAATTAGCAAGTTTTATTATGATTGAGACATTCGCCGAAAATATTCATGGCCTCTTTGCAGGCAGTTGAATTGCTGTTTTCTGAGCTACATTCGAGGAACTTCTGCCATTTCACTTGCATTGAGGTGGAATCTCTTCAGATGTCACTTTATTTCCATTTACTATGGCATGTCCTATTACATGACCGGCCACGGATCCTACAGCTACTCCAGCTGCTGAGGTAGTCTAAACCAAAAGGTCTGGTCCATTCTTTCCTTTCAAATAAGAAGTGAAGAACTTAATGTTGAACGGACTCTTCGATGAAGCTGCCTTCTTTCGAGCCATTTCGTAGTAGAATGAAAGGAAAGAGTGGTTGGACTAGTTAAAGATGTTTGTTAAAAAACGGGTAAAGATGAGAAATCGACAGTCGATATGTTCCATTTTCATGGTGGTGCTGTTCAAGAATCTTTTCTTGCCTCTTAATGTAGGAAGAAGAAAGAAGGACAAATGAAAGACTAGCGATTCGCTCAGAAGTGAGGCCACAAAATTAAGGTCGTCGTAAGCATTTCCTTAAACATCAGACTTTAAAAGAGAAATAAATACTTTTTTTTCGACTAAAATCTCTTCAAAAGTATTTTCTTCTTTTTTTTATACAAAAAGGATAGTCGCTGTTCACTGGTCTTTAAAATCACAAGGGGAGAAGGCAAGAGAACAACCTGGATATGGGAAGGAAGTCATGAAGATCGGGGGGCTGTCGCTGGATGCAGTCATTTGATTTTTTTGGTCTAAAAAACAAAGGAAAACAAAAAGAAACTAAAGACTAGGAAGAAGAAGGTGTCGGACAACTGGTCGACGGGGAAAGGGACTGTGTTTTGCGGGGAGGGACTGAGGTTCGAAGGAGAGAGGCTGAGAAAGGGTGGATTAGTTTCAAATGATTCAGATAGACCTCGTAGACCTCGGAGGTGAATCCACACTCCTCACAGACAAAAACCTAACACTTCACAATGAATTTAAACAATTGACATACTTTGCTCCTTCTTTCCTTATATCCAAAAGTGTGTTGTACTCCATGGACTTTTCGTAGATGAGATTCGAGGGAGCATCGTTGAGTGAATGACTTCTCACACTGATCACATTTGTAAGGACGAACACCTGAAGAAAAAGATTTCAATCCGGCCGTCATTATTCGTCATATTTACATAGCGTCAAGGCAGTTCCAGTTAGGCGTTTCGCTTCGGCGAATCCTTTCAACCGCAACGCTCTCGGTCGAAGCTGTACAGGGGAAAAGATGAAGTCAACCAACCTGTATGAGTTCGAGTATGTCGTTTGAGATCAAAAGTATCATTGAATCCCTTCCCACAAAATGTACAGAGATATCTTTTAAGATCTGAATGGCACTTCGAGTGGCGATTCAGCAATCGTTGAAGTGAGAATTTCTACAAAAAATCGATCGACCGGAGGGAATGATACCTTTCCACAGACACGACACACAAACTTGCCCTGTTCTCCGATATTCGGACAACCGGCCGACCCTGTTGCTTCGGCTCCCGCCAATGGATTTTTCACGCCGTATCCACCATTCACAAATTCGAGCGAAGTGGCTGCCAATACCTAAAATGTCGTCTTCGTGGAGTACTGTAAATGTTTACCGGAGGTAGAGAGACTGGCAGGACCGTGGCTGCAGGTTCTTTCGTCTCTTCAGGGAGTAACTTCTCGATGGAGAATTTGCCCTTTTCTTCTTTTGGAGACGATTCTTTCTTCGGAATTTTAAAAGATGAAGGAGATGGGATGAAGAGAGAGGGAAGGGGAAAGAGCGGCAACCACGGCGGAACCCTCGTCGACATCTGAAACGATGGATTGAGACGGGTAAGAGGAGGAGGGCCCCGGTTACGGTAACTAGTTGATTCGACAAGTGTTTTGGCAAGGAGAAGCGCACTCGAAAGCCGATTTGTAGCCGCTATGGAGACGAGGGCAGGAGCCGACCGGTCGCGGTCTTTCCTCGTTCGTCTGCCATTGGACGAAGGGAAATTGATCGAGTAACTGTGAGGGAAAGGAGGAGTTAAGTTGGGATGGTAGAAGGGGATTAAAGAATGATTAAAAGAACTAAAAAAGAGAGACGATAGAGTGATATACGGTATGAAAAGGAGGTGTCGGAAGAATCGTTTTGATACCGGTACAGGTTGCGGAGGATGTCTTTCTCATATTTGCTTAGGGGCGGTCGGAAGACGATCGTCCTTGGACAGAAGGCAGTGAGCCGCGTCGAGGAGACGAGCTCAGCCCAACAGACCTCCTTGTTCATCGAACACCTACCGTAACCAATGACAAAAAACAGAACGGCGTTCGACAGTCTTGACTCCATCTGTTATTTTACGGATCAGTCCCACCGATCATCTTTAAATTGCCGTCAATCAGAGGGGATTCTTGCGGCCATTACTGTCGTAAATAACAAAAATGTTGCCGTATTTGAAAGAAAAGAAAAAAAGAGAAGGGTCGACGACTTTACGAGGGCTCCGTTAGTCGTGGGAGTGTCGTCCTTAGAGAGGGAATATCTCTGTCGGTCCCATTTATTAACCGTGAACAGACATTCTCTGTTAACCGGGAACATTCGGAATCTTCAAAAAGAACGGCTTCGTGTGTGGGCCCATTCAGTCAATGTGGCTGCGTAGACGGTCGTTTGTTACGGTAGTTGAGCAGAAGGGAACGGAGGAGAAGGAGAAGAAGAAGAGAAATGAGTTCTCGCAGCGACCTCACTGTCTTTTAATTATACACAATAGGACTGTCCGACATCCCATCAGGCGCCTTTTTACTTCATTTCGAAGGAGACATCCTCATCCGCCAGAGGATTAGCGTGTAACCGCCATATTTAACGTCAAACAGTCATTCTGTCTTTTTCCAAAAGAAAACGGTCGAGTAGAGGATCGATGTGAGAAGATGAGTAATAATTACCGGTAGCGATTGAAAGTGTGTCGTCCTCTTCCGGCGAGTCCTTGGCAGTCTCATAAGTAGTCCTCTACCGACACTCTCCGCCTATTCTTCTCATCCCCGTTATTGACAGTTCGTAGAGATTTATTGAAAACCAGTGAGGAATATGCTAGTAATGAGAGAGGGAGAGATCAAAAGATAGGCAATATGAGAAGAGGGGAATGGATTTTTCTGTACAATCTACTTCTGCTCTTGACTTTGTTCCATATTTGCCTGATATTGGGCCATGATTTGAGGATTATAAGCAGCGGACAAATCGAAGGCTCCCATTCCCAGATGAGCCATCGGATCTTGACCAGGGAGCATTCCAGGATATGGGTTAAGCATGCCGGAGGAACCGCCGAGCATTCCATAATTCGGACCAGGAAGACCAGGCACTGAAAGTGTTTTTCATAGAAAAGAAAAGATCTACTCACTTCCTCCGATACCGTGAGCAGCTGCCTTTTTCGCCGCGTACATATTGGCCTCTTCCTGTGCTTTGGCAATGTTCTTCTTATAACGGATCCGTTTATTTCCGAACCAGTTTGATACCTGGAAGATTATTTTCTTCCCGGATTGATTACCTGTGACACGGTGATGTTACACTGTCGGGCGAGTTCTTCCTTCGCTTCTTCTGATGGATACGGATTGCTCAAATGGGAGTAGAAGTACTCGTTCAACACCTCTGTTGCCTGTTTTGAGAAGTTTCTTCTCTTCCTTCTCGCATCCAGGAATCGACTGCGAAGAATCATTACGGCCTCGCAGGTCGACTGCTTCAGCTGCACCTGGATTCCGCTGAATTTCTTCTGGATGATGGACACCATCCGATCAATCTCCTTGTTCGAAATCGGCCGATAACGAGACTGGTCCCTCAACAGGGACATCACATGTTGAGTAAATTCATTACATGCCTGGAAAGAATCTTTCCCCCTTTTTTCCTTACTTCCTCGTATTTCTGTAATTCCTGATTGTAGACATGTCGAATGGACGATAGTTTCTGTCTATAATCAGCCTGATCGTTACCCGAGGCGTCTCCATTCAGAGGTGGTCCCTTGTCCGGCCCTGCGACTCCTTCTGCCACCAACATATTGTCCAGTCGCATTAACTGCGGGTCTTCCGGCTGTTCATCCGTCGCATTACGGAGAGAAAGAGCTGTAAAAAAGAGAGATTAGATGAGACAAAGTCAAATGGAAAGGGAACATCTGGTGGGTGATTTATTTCAAAACATACCCGTCTTGTCCTTTACTTCAACCAAAACCTCGAAAAGAGCATGACGGAGAGGGTGGAGATTTAACTCTTCTTTCCTGAAAATGTCTCATTGTCCGTGAAATCCGAGGGATTCCTTTAGCATATCCTCTTAAGATATAGACAGCCGACTTACTTGGCATTAGTATTGTCATCTAATGTCTGTTCCGATATTTCCATCAGTTTGGAAATTAACTCGGAGATCGGCTTCTGACCTTCAATAGATCCAACCATCTGAAAAAAGAAAATGAGTAGACACAAGGAGGAAGGAGTAATTTTCAGGAAACGAAAAGGTTAGAGTCGACATCAAAAAGTGACATATGGGATCGGGCGGGCCATCATCCCAGACGGGCCATCGATCGCACGGGCGCCAATCACAAGACGTCGGCTGACAGAGGAACGACACCACGAAAGAGATAAGTAACAGGGAAAGTGACAAATGGGCATTAACAGGAAGCGAGAAATGAGACATTTTGAAACGATGCCAAGGGGCATAATTGGAAGAAAATGAAAGCAAATGAAGAAGGAAAAAAACATGTTATCTGGAGAAACCTCCGATCATTACCATCGACTGTTAACTGCTTGTCGGGAAAGCTCGGACCTTTACGACCATAGAGTTATCATCAATTTGTTGTTTCAATTGGGGGAACCAAAATGAAAAGTTTGCGGCGATTTGAAACAAATCATTGGAAACACGATCCGTAAATGTTTTTCTATGAATCACGAAGAACATAAATCGGCGCATAAAGAGAAGATAGATCGTCTGTCGGCTGCTCTGGACGGCCTATCAATATCAGGAAAAAAGCGAAAAAGTGAAAAGACTATGTAAACGATGGTAATCCATCAGTGTAAGTGACAGGATAAAGGTGTCAGAAAGTAGAGAATATAGACGTCGAAGGTCGCTGTAAGCGTTTTGGGGTGCGTATCTATCGCTCCATCAATCTTACTTGACAGGTCCGACCGAGGGAGAATGGCAGGAGCAGAGACGCAGCAATGCAATTGAGCGGGCTGGTGAGGCCGTGCGCAACTGAGGCACGAGGATGGTAATTCCAGTTTTACAACTGACTTTTTCTTTGTTACTTCTGTTTTGAACGTTCATACTAACCATAAACAGAAGTTCAATATCTTTTTAGATATAACTTGCTTAAAACATAGCTAAAGCAATTAATGAAAATATAATAGTGCAAATATTATGAGCTTGCAATGATTGGATCGTTAAAAAAAGATAAATAAAAGTCACACACAGGATCAAGACATCTGTGTATATGCAAATACATCTAGGCCAGGGATTAGCCAAAAGAAGCCGCCGACCTTGACTTGCAGGAGGCCGTCTATGTTATGTTCGCAACGGAAAAGAACCAACTATTCCTATACAAAAGTAGAATAATTAGTGTTCGATCTATCGGAAAAGCAAAATGAAGGACAGAAGAACTCATAAACTTCAGAAGCGACTGATAAGGAAGCCAGCAGTTAACGGGCCGTTATATTTATGACTTTCCGCGTTCGCCGGCAGAGCTGATGCAATAAAGAGTTTTTCTAAGGTAAAGAATAAATAAAATCCATAAGAGTATAGAAAAAGAAACATAAAGCTCAGTTTTCTATGTGAGGAATAAAATCGAACACCATATGGTTACGTAAACATTTTTAGCCAAACGGTGTACTTCGAATTTCGAATAAAATCTATTTCCTGCATATTTATTACTCTTCCTTATTTACTTTTTCTTGTAATGATACATATCCTTTTTTAGGTAATCATGTCCAACTTTCAGGAATTTTCTCTTAAAGAGGATAATGAATTGCGTTTTGAGGTAAGACGCTTCCTTTTTTCCCTTCAGTAATTTTATAGGTTAGTCCTGATGAAGATGTATTATTGGAATTAATAAAAGGATCTGCTGAAGTATTTGGAACAGAGTTGGATCCAATGAAGAAATATGCGTTCCCTCCACGTATGAGCATATATCTGCTTATAATCTTTGTTCAGGATCTAGAGTAGCTGTATTCTCATGGAAAGGTGCTACTATTGAACTTAATGGAAAAACGGAAAGTTCATATATAGCAGAACATACACCGATGGTTAATTTTTATATTATTTTTTTATTTCTTTTTTAAGGTAATTTATCTTAATACACATGCCGCATTAGAACAACTTCGGCAATATCGAGAGGATATTGCTAGGAAAAATCAGTCAACTGATTTCCCCAAAGGACCCCGAATCATGATAGGTTAGCAGTAATTTTGTCATTTATTCTTATTTTAGTTGGTCCTACTGATGTTGGAAAGTCTACAGTTTGTCGAATTCTTTGTAATTATGCTGTTCGTCAAGGTCGTTCTCCAATTTATGTAGATTTAGATGTTGGACAAGTACGATTAGATTATTACTTGTTACATTATTGCAGAATTCTGTATCCGTTCCTGGAACAATTGGTGCATTGTTTATTAACAAAACCGCCGACGTAGTTGAGGGATTTGATAGATCAAAGCCCCTGGTTTATGCTGTAATTTTTTTTTCCTATTTTATAATATTATTTTTAGTACGGATATAATTCACCGAATGGTAATGTTATGCTTTATGAAACGCTTGTTAAAGAATTAGCAGAGGTAATTATTATTCTCACGGTTTAAAATTTTTAGGTGATCACAGAGAGATGTAAAACAAATCAAGAAGCCAGTATTGGTGGTATTGTGATCAATACATGTGGATGGGTTAATGGTGATGGGTTTGTTGTTTTCACTGATCACTAGATATTTATTTAGTTATCGTTGTTTGACAGCCGCAGCAGAAGCTTTCGAAGTCGATGTTGTAGTTGTTATTGATCATGAAAGACTCTACAATGAATTGCAAAATGATCTTCCTAATTTTGTTAAAGTGAAAGATATTTTAGAGTTAAATATATTTGTTACAGATTGTACATCAGCCGAAATCAGGAGGCGTTGAAACCAGAACTCCAGAAATACGAAAGAAAGCAGTAAACGCAACAATTCATAGAGTAAGGTTACTGTTTTCCTAATCGAATCTATTTTAGTATTTTTATGGAACACGATCAAATAAATATTTTCCATATACATTTGAGGTTTCATTTAGTGACGTATATCTATGTAAAATAGGAACAGAAAAAATTTCCGATGCAATATTGCCATTTGGTGTTAAAATTGATAATTTTGAAACAAAGGTTTGCTTTTTATTGACTTTTTTATGCGTTTTTCAGGTAGTAAACATTCAAGTCAAAGATGAACTTTCTCATAAACTTTTTGCTGTTTCGCCCTGTCCGACAGTATCACAAGCAGTTTTGAAAGCGAATGTTTTGGGTTTTGTTGTTATTACAGAAGTTTGTTACGCACGTTTTGTTATTATCATTTTTAGATAAATATGGAACAGAAGAAAATGAGGATACTTTGTCCACAGGCACAGCTTACTCATAAGGTTTTAGTATGGACAAATATCACTTATATAGACGATGAACTACAGCGATCCGTTTAACATTGCGTACTTCTGTGAAGTATGGGATTTATATTATGATAATAAATTATTAAAATACTTTTGCTTTTTTTCCAGACTGGCTATCCCCTCGTTTACTTCAATTAATCTTATTTTTTGTATTAACCTATTTTAGACATATGATAAATGCACCACTAGTGCCAGTAGAATCTATTCATATCGATAAATTACGGAAGTTCGGTATTTATTTATTTTTTGATATTTTCTTTGTTTTTATAGATCTAGGTATTTATCCTGTGTCGTATCCAGCTTCATATTATCTTACCGTGAGCTTTTTTTTGTCATTATGTTTTATTTTAGATAGTGAATAATCCTTTAGCAAAGGTTATTCTTTTTCATAATGAAATTGCGGCCTCAGTTTCATGTATAATTAAATTTGACGGAGATAGAACTGTCTGTTATATCCGAGCTTTAGGAGGTCAGTTTGTCTCACGTTCGTTTGTATATTTAGTATCGATAAACGATGGTAATCCATCAGTGTAAGTGACAGGATAAAGGTGTCAGAAAGTAGAGAATATAGACGTCGAAGGTCGCTGTAAGCGTTTTGGGGTGCGTATCTATCGCTCCATCAATCTTACTTGACAGGTCCGACCGAGGGAGAATGGCAGGAGCAGAGACGCAGCAATGCAATTGAGCGGGCTGGTGAGGCCGTGCGCAACTGAGGCACGAGGATGGTAATTCCAGTTTTACAACTGACTTTTTCTTTGTTACTTCTGTTTTGAACGTTCATACTAACCATAAACAGAAGTTCAATATCTTTTTAGATATAACTTGCTTAAAACATAGCTAAAGCAATTAATGAAAATATAATAGTGCAAATATTATGAGCTTGCAATGATTGGATCGTTAAAAAAAGATAAATAAAAGTCACACACAGGATCAAGACATCTGTGTATATGCAAATACATCTAGGCCAGGGATTAGCCAAAAGAAGCCGCCGACCTTGACTTGCAGGAGGCCGTCTATGTTATGTTCGCAACGGAAAAGAACCAACTATTCCTATACAAAAGTAGAATAATTAGTGTTCGATCTATCGGAAAAGCAAAATGAAGGACAGAAGAACTCATAAACTTCAGAAGCGACTGATAAGGAAGCCAGCAGTTAACGGGCCGTTATATTTATGACTTTCCGCGTTCGCCGGCAGAGCTGATGCAATAAAGAGTTTTTCTAAGGTAAAGAATAAATAAAATCCATAAGAGTATAGAAAAAGAAACATAAAGCTCAGTTTTCTATGTGAGGAATAAAATCGAACACCATATGGTTACGTAAACATTTTTAGCCAAACGGTGTACTTCGAATTTCGAATAAAATCTATTTCCTGCATATTTATTACTCTTCCTTATTTACTTTTTCTTGTAATGATACATATCCTTTTTTAGGTAATCATGTCCAACTTTCAGGAATTTTCTCTTAAAGAGGATAATGAATTGCGTTTTGAGGTAAGACGCTTCCTTTTTTCCCTTCAGTAATTTTATAGGTTAGTCCTGATGAAGATGTATTATTGGAATTAATAAAAGGATCTGCTGAAGTATTTGGAACAGAGTTGGATCCAATGAAGAAATATGCGTTCCCTCCACGTATGAGCATATATCTGCTTATAATCTTTGTTCAGGATCTAGAGTAGCTGTATTCTCATGGAAAGGTGCTACTATTGAACTTAATGGAAAAACGGAAAGTTCATATATAGCAGAACATACACCGATGGTTAATTTTTATATTATTTTTTTATTTCTTTTTTAAGGTAATTTATCTTAATACACATGCCGCATTAGAACAACTTCGGCAATATCGAGAGGATATTGCTAGGAAAAATCAGTCAACTGATTTCCCCAAAGGACCCCGAATCATGATAGGTTAGCAGTAATTTTGTCATTTATTCTTATTTTAGTTGGTCCTACTGATGTTGGAAAGTCTACAGTTTGTCGAATTCTTTGTAATTATGCTGTTCGTCAAGGTCGTTCTCCAATTTATGTAGATTTAGATGTTGGACAAGTACGATTAGATTATTACTTGTTACATTATTGCAGAATTCTGTATCCGTTCCTGGAACAATTGGTGCATTGTTTATTAACAAAACCGCCGACGTAGTTGAGGGATTTGATAGATCAAAGCCCCTGGTTTATGCTGTAATTTTTTTTTCCTATTTTATAATATTATTTTTAGTACGGATATAATTCACCGAATGGTAATGTTATGCTTTATGAAACGCTTGTTAAAGAATTAGCAGAGGTAATTATTATTCTCACGGTTTAAAATTTTTAGGTGATCACAGAGAGATGTAAAACAAATCAAGAAGCCAGTATTGGTGGTATTGTGATCAATACATGTGGATGGGTTAATGGTGATGGGTTTGTTGTTTTCACTGATCACTAGATATTTATTTAGTTATCGTTGTTTGACAGCCGCAGCAGAAGCTTTCGAAGTCGATGTTGTAGTTGTTATTGATCATGAAAGACTCTACAATGAATTGCAAAATGATCTTCCTAATTTTGTTAAAGTGAAAGATATTTTAGAGTTAAATATATTTGTTACAGATTGTACATCAGCCGAAATCAGGAGGCGTTGAAACCAGAACTCCAGAAATACGAAAGAAAGCAGTAAACGCAACAATTCATAGAGTAAGGTTACTGTTTTCCTAATCGAATCTATTTTAGTATTTTTATGGAACACGATCAAATAAATATTTTCCATATACATTTGAGGTTTCATTTAGTGACGTATATCTATGTAAAATAGGAACAGAAAAAATTTCCGATGCAATATTGCCATTTGGTGTTAAAATTGATAATTTTGAAACAAAGGTTTGCTTTTTATTGACTTTTTTATGCGTTTTTCAGGTAGTAAACATTCAAGTCAAAGATGAACTTTCTCATAAACTTTTTGCTGTTTCGCCCTGTCCGACAGTATCACAAGCAGTTTTGAAAGCGAATGTTTTGGGTTTTGTTGTTATTACAGAAGTTTGTTACGCACGTTTTGTTATTATCATTTTTAGATAAATATGGAACAGAAGAAAATGAGGATACTTTGTCCACAGGCACAGCTTACTCATAAGGTTTTAGTATGGACAAATATCACTTATATAGACGATGAACTACAGCGATCCGTTTAACATTGCGTACTTCTGTGAAGTATGGGATTTATATTATGATAATAAATTATTAAAATACTTTTGCTTTTTTTCCAGACTGGCTATCCCCTCGTTTACTTCAATTAATCTTATTTTTTGTATTAACCTATTTTAGACATATGATAAATGCACCACTAGTGCCAGTAGAATCTATTCATATCGATAAATTACGGAAGTTCGGTATTTATTTATTTTTTGATATTTTCTTTGTTTTTATAGATCTAGGTATTTATCCTGTGTCGTATCCAGCTTCATATTATCTTACCGTGAGCTTTTTTTTGTCATTATGTTTTATTTTAGATAGTGAATAATCCTTTAGCAAAGGTTATTCTTTTTCATAATGAAATTGCGGCCTCAGTTTCATGTATAATTAAATTTGACGGAGATAGAACTGTCTGTTATATCCGAGCTTTAGGAGGTCAGTTTGTCTCACGTTCGTTTGTATATTTAGTATCGATAAACGATGGTAATCCATCAGTGTAAGTGACAGGATAAAGGTGTCAGAAAGTAGAGAATATAGACGTCGAAGGTCGCTGTAAGCGTTTTGGGGTGCGTATCTATCGCTCCATCAATCTTACTTGACAGGTCCGACCGAGGGAGAATGGCAGGAGCAGAGACGCAGCAATGCAATTGAGCGGGCTGGTGAGGCCGTGCGCAACTGAGGCACGAGGATGGTAATTCCAGTTTTACAACTGACTTTTTCTTTGTTACTTCTGTTTTGAACGTTCATACTAACCATAAACAGAAGTTCAATATCTTTTTAGATATAACTTGCTTAAAACATAGCTAAAGCAATTAATGAAAATATAATAGTGCAAATATTATGAGCTTGCAATGATTGGATCGTTAAAAAAAGATAAATAAAAGTCACACACAGGATCAAGACATCTGTGTATATGCAAATACATCTAGGCCAGGGATTAGCCAAAAGAAGCCGCCGACCTTGACTTGCAGGAGGCCGTCTATGTTATGTTCGCAACGGAAAAGAACCAACTATTCCTATACAAAAGTAGAATAATTAGTGTTCGATCTATCGGAAAAGCAAAATGAAGGACAGAAGAACTCATAAACTTCAGAAGCGACTGATAAGGAAGCCAGCAGTTAACGGGCCGTTATATTTATGACTTTCCGCGTTCGCCGGCAGAGCTGATGCAATAAAGAGTTTTTCTAAGGTAAAGAATAAATAAAATCCATAAGAGTATAGAAAAAGAAACATAAAGCTCAGTTTTCTATGTGAGGAATAAAATCGAACACCATATGGTTACGTAAACATTTTTAGCCAAACGGTGTACTTCGAATTTCGAATAAAATCTATTTCCTGCATATTTATTACTCTTCCTTATTTACTTTTTCTTGTAATGATACATATCCTTTTTTAGGTAATCATGTCCAACTTTCAGGAATTTTCTCTTAAAGAGGATAATGAATTGCGTTTTGAGGTAAGACGCTTCCTTTTTTCCCTTCAGTAATTTTATAGGTTAGTCCTGATGAAGATGTATTATTGGAATTAATAAAAGGATCTGCTGAAGTATTTGGAACAGAGTTGGATCCAATGAAGAAATATGCGTTCCCTCCACGTATGAGCATATATCTGCTTATAATCTTTGTTCAGGATCTAGAGTAGCTGTATTCTCATGGAAAGGTGCTACTATTGAACTTAATGGAAAAACGGAAAGTTCATATATAGCAGAACATACACCGATGGTTAATTTTTATATTATTTTTTTATTTCTTTTTTAAGGTAATTTATCTTAATACACATGCCGCATTAGAACAACTTCGGCAATATCGAGAGGATATTGCTAGGAAAAATCAGTCAACTGATTTCCCCAAAGGACCCCGAATCATGATAGGTTAGCAGTAATTTTGTCATTTATTCTTATTTTAGTTGGTCCTACTGATGTTGGAAAGTCTACAGTTTGTCGAATTCTTTGTAATTATGCTGTTCGTCAAGGTCGTTCTCCAATTTATGTAGATTTAGATGTTGGACAAGTACGATTAGATTATTACTTGTTACATTATTGCAGAATTCTGTATCCGTTCCTGGAACAATTGGTGCATTGTTTATTAACAAAACCGCCGACGTAGTTGAGGGATTTGATAGATCAAAGCCCCTGGTTTATGCTGTAATTTTTTTTTCCTATTTTATAATATTATTTTTAGTACGGATATAATTCACCGAATGGTAATGTTATGCTTTATGAAACGCTTGTTAAAGAATTAGCAGAGGTAATTATTATTCTCACGGTTTAAAATTTTTAGGTGATCACAGAGAGATGTAAAACAAATCAAGAAGCCAGTATTGGTGGTATTGTGATCAATACATGTGGATGGGTTAATGGTGATGGGTTTGTTGTTTTCACTGATCACTAGATATTTATTTAGTTATCGTTGTTTGACAGCCGCAGCAGAAGCTTTCGAAGTCGATGTTGTAGTTGTTATTGATCATGAAAGACTCTACAATGAATTGCAAAATGATCTTCCTAATTTTTTTAAAGTGAAAGATATTTTAGAGTTAAATATATTTGTTACAGATTGTACATCAGCCGAAATCAGGAGGCGTTGAAACCAGAACTCCAGAAATACGAAAGAAAGCAGTAAACGCAACAATTCATAGAGTAAGGTTACTGTTTTCCTAATCGAATCTATTTTAGTATTTTTATGGAACACGATCAAATAAATATTTTCCATATACATTTGAGGTTTCATTTAGTGACGTATATCTATGTAAAATAGGAACAGAAAAAATTTCCGATGCAATATTGCCATTTGGTGTTAAAATTGATAATTTTGAAACAAAGGTTTGCTTTTTATTGACTTTTTTATGCGTTTTTCAGGTAGTAAACATTCAAGTCAAAGATGAACTTTCTCATAAACTTTTTGCTGTTTCGCCCTGTCCGACAGTATCACAAGCAGTTTTGAAAGCGAATGTTTTGGGTTTTGTTGTTATTACAGAAGTTTGTTACGCACGTTTTGTTATTATCATTTTTAGATAAATATGGAACAGAAGAAAATGAGGATACTTTGTCCACAG
This sequence comes from Oscheius sp. DF5120, assembly GCA_932521415.1. Classification (NCBI taxonomy): domain Eukaryota; kingdom Metazoa; phylum Nematoda; class Chromadorea; order Rhabditida; family Rhabditidae; genus Oscheius; species Oscheius sp. DF5120. The sequence continues at coordinate 2,529,120 of OW051463.1, forward strand.
GCACAGCTTACTCATAAGGTTTTAGTATGGACAAATATCACTTATATAGACGATGAACTACAGCGATCCGTTTAACATTGCGTACTTCTGTGAAGTATGGGATTTATATTATGATAATAAATTATTAAAATACTTTTGCTTTTTTTCCAGACTGGCTATCCCCTCGTTTACTTCAATTAATCTTATTTTTTGTATTAACCTATTTTAGACATATGATAAATGCACCACTAGTGCCAGTAGAATCTATTCATATCGATAAATTACGGAAGTTCGGTATTTATTTATTTTTTGATATTTTCTTTGTTTTTATAGATCTAGGTATTTATCCTGTGTCGTATCCAGCTTCATATTATCTTACCGTGAGCTTTTTTTTGTCATTATGTTTTATTTTAGATAGTGAATAATCCTTTAGCAAAGGTTATTCTTTTTCATAATGAAATTGCGGCCTCAGTTTCATGTATAATTAAATTTGACGGAGATAGAACTGTCTGTTATATCCGAGCTTTAGGAGGTCAGTTTGTCTCACGTTCGTTTGTATATTTAGTATCACCTCTATTAAGAGAACAAGGAATTGGATCTCTTCTTTTACAATTTGCTGAACAAAAAGCGAAAGAAAACTGTGTAGATTATATCACTCTTCATGTACAAGTATGACAATGTATACCATCATAGTTTTTCTAGATTTCAAACAAAGCTGCAATTTCTCTGTACACAAAAAATGGATTTATAATAAAAAAAACCCTGTCTAACTATTATGCGCGAATACAACCGAATGATGCTTACTTGATGGAGAAGATCTTGTGATATATTAACAGAAGTCTGTTTTATGGTACCAATAAAAACATCTTTTTCTTGTTTTTTTATATGTCATTTCGACAAAGGCAAGATGAATAAAATAACGAAAATTAGATAGTATCAAACAAAAAGGATCAGTAATTTTCTATAATGCTATTTAATTTATTATATTATTTTGAACGTTTATAGTCTTTAATGGGTACGGCAAGAAATGAATCATCAAAAATCATAAAAATTTTTTGTTGGAGAAACCGGCAGAGTCAGTCCAGTCTGCATACCCGACATTGGAAGGGCACCTGCTGGCGGAGCTGGGTAATCATAGGCTACTGGAATTGGAGATGTATTTTTCGGCATAGACGGATCCGGTGGAAAAGCTCAAACGGCTTACTCCGCGGTCGGTGGCGTTGGTGTATCTAAGTCTTCTATGCCTGCAAACGCACCCGTTCTTGGAGGAGGATCATGGACCATGAACACTGTTGGTGGAGTTGCCCCTGTCAATTCTGATAATTCTGATCAGCGCATTTTGTCTAATTACCTTTTCCACTTCGTCTTCCTCAACTTCAGTTTTTGAGTTCTTCTCTATCCCTTCCATTTAATTTTGTAAAGACAAGTTAAGAAATATTTATAACTACAATGAAATTTTTCCAAAGAATGAATTGGAAAAGAGGAAAACGTTTATCATTTATTTCAAAAAAAAGTTTTTTTTTTTAAATATACTATTTTTAGGAATTCTTTTCGAATCTTGCAAAATGTTGATCTAACTTCTTCGATCGTAAACATTTTGATTAAAAGTGATAAAGTCTTATCAGCTTCTGAATGGACCAAACTTAACATATAAGCTAGCTTGTGCTACAATTCCGGGTTATTTTGAAAAAGACTGTCTAGTCACATGCTTGCATATGGCGGTTAACTGTGTTAGTCAATAGAATTGGTCAAACTGGATTCTTTGGGCCATATTCTATTCTTTATCCCATTCTTTCTTTGTCGTGACGGAAGTATAACTGTCAAGGGAAACACTCGAGGACCAACAAGTGTGTCCGCTGAGGACCGCCTCGCCCTCTGGACCGCCACCAAACCGGCCGACTATCCATCCGATTAGCCATTACAAACTCGTCCCCCATCCATGCCGTCTCACCTGGTCGCCCTTCGACCCTTCTGATCTCCTTTTCCATTAGATAACATCGTCTTCCAGCCGTCATGTCAGCTGCTTCGAAGGCGGCCAGACTGTCGAAGGTCGTTTCGAAGAAGAAGCACTCCATCCTGTACAACGAACGGCATCTGGAAGTAAAGAAGGCCATTTCCCAGGTGAGTTAGTCGGTTTTCGAAGATGATAAGTAGGTAATCGAGAGAGACATCAATCCGAATGTCAAAAGATGGGAGGAGGAAGGCCGTTTTCCCGCTCATCAAGTCTTCAAACAACTTGGTCACATCGGTGCCTTCGCTATTCACAAACCCATCGGTTCGCTGGTCATCCATCTCTTAACAGCTTCTTCTTCCAGCTTTTGGTGGCCTTGGACTGGACTTTTCCTATTCGGTAGCGGTGGCTGAAGAAATGGGCAAGGTGCATTGTGGGGCTATACCGATGGCCACTTCCGTCCAGGTTTGTTGAATATTCTGATAATATCTTCAGAATGATATGGCCACTCCTGCTTTGGCAGAATTTGGTTCCAGCAGTTTAAGAAATGAATTTCTAATCCCGTCGATTCAAGGAGAGAGTGTAGCATGTATCGCGGTGACGGAACCGGAGGCTGGATCTGATGTGGCCGGTAAGGGAGAGGAAAGGCCGTAAAAGAGCTGGTTCAGCCATCAGAACATATGCCAGATGGGATGGGGATGATTTAATTATCAACGGACATAAAATGTGGATAACTAACGGGGCCCAGGTGCGTTATCCTCTTCTTTTCATATGCTATTCCTTAGGCTGATTGGGCATGTGTCCTCCTCAACACGAATCACAATCCCTCCATGCACAGGAACAAGAGTCTCGTCGCTGTCCGACTAACGGAGCCGGGAATTCATCGATGTGCTAATATTAAGAAGTTAGGAATGCATTCCTCTGATACGGCCGAAATATTCTTCGATGATGTGCGCGTTCCGGCACGAAATATTATAGGAGAGGAGGGACGAGGATTCGTATATCAAATGCTTCAGTTCCAAGACGAGAGACTAGTCACAGCAGCCGTTTGTGAGTCATTCCCCTTGAAAGAAATGTCTTTCAGTATTGGAACCATTGAAGAGATGTATCGATCTGACTATCGAATACACGAAAAATCGACGGATTTTCGACTCAACAGTCCTCGATCAACAGGTCGGTATACTGTAGATGTAGATCATTTTTTAGACTGTTCAATTCACTCTGGCCGAATTGAACACAGAGTTGGAGGCACTTCGAGCGCTTCTTTATACGACTGTCGCTGCCAGAGTAGCTGGTGAAGATGTCACGATGGCTGCCTCAATGGCTAAATTGAAAGCTGGCCGATTGGCCCGTCAAGTAACAGACTCCTGTCTTCAGGTCTCTTCCTTATGTCTGCTTATCTCTTTTTTAGTTTTGGGGAGGAATCGGCTATTCATGGGAAAATCCTGTAGCCCAGATGCATCGAGATCTTCGTCTTCATTCGATTGGAGCCGGCTGTGATCAAATCATGTTGTCTATAATCTGTAAGTACATGGAGATCTCAAACTGTAAATAAACCGACCAGTTCTTCCATTCCTTTGAATTCTTTTTCTTCGTTTCTTCCTTCCTTCTCATTGTCCTCTTTCCCATAAAATTTTAATGAAGACCTGTCTGACCCTTTCATCTCCAATAGACTTCTCCCTGTCTGCCACTTACTGCTTCGTATGTTTCGAGCAAACAGAATCTCTTCTAACGTGCGAAGGCGCGACCCCCGAGGCAAATAGAAGAGCCGGTTACGAACGGCATCGACACCGAATCAAGGGGTCGAGTGGGGTAAAAAGTCACGGACTCTGCTCCTTCCTTGAGTAGATTTCCCAATCAAATTAGAAGAATAGACATATTATTTACTTCTCTACTCAATTATATGGAAAGAAAACTCCCCCCTCCCCTACTACGGGTTCACACCCTTCGTACCATGGCATTTCGATCCAATCGACCTTTCAAATTACAATCTGATTGACTGTTCGACGATGGTCATCACCTGCTCCATAGCAGCCGGTTCCTTCTGTATACTCTCTGCCGGGGTTACGGGGGTTGTTGGCCCGCCTATCAGAGCCGGAATTGTTATTTGGAGACTGCCATCGGCAACTCAGTTGAGTATATAAAGTGTCGTTTCTCACCTTTTCCCTCGATCCGAGTAGATCCCTTTTCCTCTTTCTTATTGTTTTTCTTGAAGAATTCCTTCCCCGCCTGCCAACAATGGCCAGACTGACTCACTCTTATTCTTTTTTCTTCTCGTCAAACTTCTCTGTCTTTGACCTCCCTTCTCGTTCTCTAAAAATCGGCATCCTCTTACTATCTATCCTCTGTTTGTTCAGAGTCTGTCCATCTCTTTTGTCTTTTCTCTGACCTTCGTATCCCACTGTCTCTAAATTTGTCGAATGCCATTGTGTCCCCTCGGGCTGTGTAAGGTCGTCGCCTTTTCGTCATGAAACGCCCTTTGACCGTCGATCGCAACTTTTGAAGAGTTCGAGGATACACAAGTCACAACGGGGAGCAGCCTCTCAAGTCGGTCCCCTTCAACTCGTCGGTCGATCATATGTTGCCGTCCGCGAGCACAAGTATCTCGTCCTCTGTTTGACAATATATTTGTTCCATTAATGTTGTTGCCATTTGGGCAACATTTACGTTTTTTTTTCTTTCAAAGCATCAAAAACGAACTCAAGTAGCTATTGATACCGTATTCTTCGATAGAAGTCAAAAATCGAAAAACATCACGAGACTACAGTACTTTTCCTACTAGCTTCGAATATTTTTTATCCCGCCTATAAATCAAGAATGAGACAGTCAAAATAGCCCGGTCTTCCGACTATCTTTCCATCTCGATTCCATATGGAATGTATCGATTCTTCCTCTATTCTTCTGCTGGTCGATGAAGTCTCCACATCGGCTGCGTTCTGCATTCGTTTTCCATGCTTTGGCGGCCGGTTTCTTGGTGTTCATCGCTATCATTTCCCATCGATTACGCAACTAATACACTCTATTTGCACTTTATCCCTCCTAATCTACTTGTTTCTAACATATTTTTTCTTCCCTCAAATGCCTTTTAACTCCCTTCTTTTTTTGGTCCTTTTCAATCGTCACTTGATACAAAAATATAGATTCGTGCTCCGTTTGAATTACGGTAGTCAACCCCTTTATTAACTTAAAGAGACTTCCTCTTTTGGCAGTCGACTTTCCCTTTCTGCCGAAGGCTATCCCTCGCGGTCAACCGGATTGCCATCACGTAATCCAGTCAACAGTAGGTTTTTCTCCTCGGGTCAATGGACGTCGTCTAATGTGCTTACAGTCCATTTCTATACTCATACAATGACTATTGGAGTTATATAGACCTTTCCTTTCTCCGCTTCTTTATAGACTCTTTTTTCTCTTCTCTTTCCCATTTGTTCCTTTATTTTCTTTTCAATTTCTCATACCTCTTCATTCTCTAAAAAAAATGTTATATAAGACTAGCTAATCTTCCTCCCCTTTCTCCTTTCGGGCGTGAAATCCGACGAGCTTTGTCGTAATCCCTTTCCGACGAGACAATCACACGTTTGTCTTGCCGTAGTCGATTTGTCCAGTTTCATAGTGGGGAGCACGAGAATGAAAAAAGAGCCGAAAACGGGCGCAATTGTTCCAATCGAAGGATGCCAAGGAATGGCTTATCGAGGTGAGATCTTCGTTTCGTGTTTCATATCGGTTGAATCGGTTGCCATCCCTCATAACTTCCGGTTGACAACAAACTACTCTTTGACCGGTTTAAGTGTACACCAAATCTCCTTATTTATGCTAATGTCACAGCGTGTCTCCTTCTCCTTGATTTCGCTCCTCTTCTCCTCTCAGACAGTCTATTTTTCTCCGATTGTTTACAAAAGTGAGACCGTTTGACATCGTTCTTTTGCGTTTTGGAAAGTTATGTTTAGAACGAGTTACCAGACCGCCATGTATGTGCTTTCCAGTCGGCTGTTTCATGTCGTTCGAGGACCGTCAAGTGGCTGTCGCCTTCTTCCTGGCTCTGTTTCTGTCTCGACCTTTTATACCTTACTCGGTTCGAATTTACTAACCAAACATTTGAACAGCCTTGAGTGAACGCACCTCCTTAAAATCTCCCAGCCACGCCTAGAAATCTTTCACTGAGTTCTTTCTTCATTTACAATCAGACATTGTCTCTTTGAACATCTCTCATTTTTCTTTTTTTTTTTTTTTAAATAATTTCGCTTTCGGTTGTTCTTCAAGCCTTTAGCTTCGAATTCCATCCGATCCTTTGCCTTCTGCACAACATATGTCAATATTTAACTTTTGCTACAGTATTCTTTATTCATATGATTTGCTACTTCGGCGAGTCAAGACAGTACTGGAGTTTGAGCCTCTCCTCCGAAGGTCAAGACAGGGTCAGTAACCACGCCCGACCCGAAAAGAAAAGAGTCAACTAATGGGCTTGTAGTTTCTTGTTTTTCAGTCCTAAGGTCACTTTTGTTTTGCCCTTCTTCCCTTCCAACCCACCTTTTTCCTCCTCCTTTTCTTCCTGACAGACTGTCCTCTGCTGACTGCGTTGTAACCCCGGTTGAAACCCATTGTCTGTTCCTTTTTTCTCGCCGTCAGCCATCATTGTTATGGCTTTTTCAACTGTTCCTCTTCTGTTGTCGACACGTGATTTATGTGATTGAAATTGAAATTCGGGAAAGGGGTCAAGGAGGAAAGAAGAAGTAGTAGAATGAGAGGTCGGGTGTAACTGTTTCGAAACGGCAATCGACGGACCTGTTCATCTACGTGCCATTCGGCTTCTGTTTCCTATTTTCGTCCTCCTCTCGATAATCCGTCTTTTCCCCTTCAAAGCACAACGAAAACCGCGCTGCTTACACTTATTTTTCTGTCCTTTCAGTACCTTTCTTTTTGATTTTCTCTATCTAATCCAATGCCGTTCGCCGATCGGGAACACGTCTCCCTCGTCGTCGGCAAATCTTGAAGGATTTCGATTACCGAAAAAGGTCAACGAGTGCGGTCGATCAGCTGTGTAACAAGCCTACAGCCGGCTTACCACCAGACCCATACATCCGCCGCCGAAGCCGCGCCCTGTTTACTTGCCATCCTGAGGTGACGACCCTTTTTTTCAAGATTTCTCAAGGCTCTTTTGAATTCCTTTCATCTTCTCTTCTTATTTTTTTTCTTTATTCAATTGTTTTTTTAGAAGAAGTGCTGGCTTCGGCTTCGTTGGTCCTTCGTCTTCCATCAATTTTTTCTGCAAAGAAAAGAGTACCAGCTGATATCTGTCGCCCAATTGACACCTCGTTGCGGTTCAGGTTCGGTTTCTCGACAGGAATCTTCCGCTTACACAGTCGTCGATCCGACTCTCTCTTTCTCTATTGCCATTGGCAAATCAGGCGTGCAGATTCTCCGTTCGGATTCCTTTGATATCAACCGAAACAATTCTCTCTACTGATCAAAAAACGGGACCGTTCGTTCCTTGCCCGGGGTCATCGGCTATAGTCGTTTCTTCTCTCCAAACATTAGCTGTCAAAACAACTGTGTCCCCTCTGATAACCGGCTACCAGAAAAGGGCCGTTTTTACTAGTAGATGTCTCTTCCTTGCTAGGTCTTTCCTCTGAAGCAAGTTAGCTTTTCTACGAATCAATTTTGCTGTAATGTGACCCGGCGAAAACGGTTTTCTCCCGTGTTCTTTTTGGATATCAAATCAATTAGCCTCTTTTAAATTATATTTTATAATCAATCTCTTCTATCTCAACAGACAATCATGTATCATGATAGACGGATTCATGTCCTGTTCTGTCTCCAAATGACCATTGAATAGTTGACTCTTTTTTCTAGCCCTTCGACGGCATTTCAAATATTTAGGCGACCTCTACGTCAGCGCTTCTTCTGTTTTCGACTCGCAACTATCAGAGACCCAAATCCCGGGCATGTGTTACACTCTTTCATCCGAACCGGAAGATTGCCATTTAAGGGCTGTTTATCCGAAACATATAGAAAAAATCTTTCGTTTACCTTCGAACTTTCTTACACACCCGAGAAAGCACACTTCCTTCTCTGACGTCAGTTCCCTCTGTTTGTCCTTCATCTGAAACATACTCGAAAGTCTTCAAGACCTTTTCCTTTCCTCTGCAAAACATTTTCCTTTTTTCTCCAGTCAGGTGCCGTTCCGTCCTTGGCACATCTGATCGTATCGCAGAGTTACTTCTGGCCTTTGTCTCCCGCGTCATTTGAAACAATCGAAAGTAATAAGAAGGTGCCTTCCAGGAATTACTGGCCGTTTCAAATAACGCTAATTAAGAACTGACACAAACAGTTAACTTTTACAACAGACCCGATGAATGTTTGTTTGAAGAAAAAGAGCTTATCGACGAATTTGAAAAGACGAAAAAGCGAAACTACCCTCGGCAATTTGAACCTCGGTCGTAAACGAAAATAGTAGTTTTGCGGTCTCTTTACGGTTGAATTGACTTGTGTTTTTCGAATTCCTTGAAAGAAAAACTGATGATCGCTTAGATAGCGACAACAGACATCTTCTGATGAGGTATGCTCCCCCTCTTTGACTGTCCACCTGCTCGGCACCTACGCCTTGTTTACTTTTTGAATTTGTCGCCTACCTACCGGAAGGGTATAAAGGGCACCGAAAACGGAGTAAATTGCGAAGACAACTGGCGAAGTTCGAAAAGAACTGAGTTTGCTTATTTCTTTCGTGGTATTCCCTTTTCCGTTATCATTCGACGTCACAAGTGTTTGTCGAGTCGTCTTTCTTTCTCATCTCCTTCTGCTACTTTTTCCTTTCAGCTGCCGATGTGGTCTTCATGGTTCGGAGGCTATTCCTCGCCATCCGACTATGCTAATGCCGATTCTCCAAAAGTTAACATTCAGGCCGTACTGGTAAGTTCACTCAAATACTGACCGAATTCTTACAGGTGTCGTGTATCTTTGTAATACCGTACGTCGCATTTTTAATAATTCTCCCAGGAGTCCGACGAAAGGCATTGATAACATTTACCATACTGACGATCGTCACATTCGTCGGAGCGTCTTTGGCGGGTTTGTTCTGATTATCAAAGGAATACAATATCATTTTTAGCCGCCTTATACTATCCAGAATGGACGGGTGGAAATGCCAAAATCGTCTCTCAATTCAGGTAAGAATCGTCTCTTTGCAGAATACTTTTCCAGAGCCCATGCCAACGAGAGAATCCTCGCCCGACTAGGTGTTCATGTCGGTCTTAATAGCATTAACGTAACTCTAAAACGTAGGCATTCCTTTCTTTCAAAGTACCTTCCTGTTTAGATGAGCACCTTCTGCTTGAGGATCCCTACAGTTCACAGGTCGATTGGGAGAAGCTTGAATACAACGAAAGATTTGACATCAGTGGAGGTAGACCGTCTCCCCTAGTCTTCTCAAACAACGATTACAGTATCCTCAATGGCGGAAGCTCTTCATCATGCCTACGAACACGGTCTGCCGTATCCGATGTTAACGATTGTCGAATACTTTTCCTTGAATCAGGATGCTTTCGACTGGGGAAGACACTACAGGGTGGCTGGCCATTACACTCATGCCTTCCTGGTTTTCGCCATGTTCCTCTGGTCGCTGTCCTTTGCCTATCTTCTTTTCGTCCCACATCTCTTCTGTCTTGCTTTCCTCGCTGCCGGTCTCTCTGCTCTTTTCTCCAATCTTCTCTATCTCATCATGTCTCCCTGTCAACTGAGAATTGGTTTTGTTGGCCAACATGGTGAACGAATAATGATGGACATGAACCTACAGTGGGCATTTTACCTGGTCTTCGCTGTCGGTAAGTGAAAGAGCCAACAAACGGCAAAGAACAAATCCTTTAATCGAGACAACAAGCGAAGTTTGTCCGCCTCCACGAATTCCATTTAGGACTGTTGGCAACGATCTTCGGCCTGACTCTGTTTGTCCTGCAACACTTCCGTTTCTACACACTCTCAACATTCTTGGAAGCGACTCTTGATGAGAAAGTCGGTCCGAAACTTCGCGCCAGAAACATCTCCCCTTCGGAAGATGTCGCCACCAGTAGTGATGTCATCAGACGATGTAAACTGGCCCCTCACACACAACAAATGGTCAAATGCTGCGAGAAGGGATGTAATGGTTCCAGTGGATTCCAATCTAGAGCCAGCAATTTTGGATCCATAAGGTAGAGAGACGAAGAAATGATATCAAAAAGTTCAGAAGCCAAACTTCGTTCGAGTCAGTCCACGATGAAGCCGAATTGGAGCGAGCGCCATCGAAGCTTACTATACCTGATCGACCTCGTATTGATGAAACAGATAGACCACACATTGAAGAAACCGCAGTCGAAATGGGAAACAACTGAACTCATCGACTTTAATAAGAGCATAGCTGCTAGAATATTCCATGATTATATCTGCCGGGTTATTGTTGTTATGTAAATAGGTACCGTCCCCATCCATTTGCTCAATCCTTAGCTCAATAGTCTTAATAACCACCTCATGTCCTGTATGTTACCTTTTTTCCTTTGGATAGGAGTTCCCCCAAACCAGAAATGAGCTCGCTCTTATCCATTCCTAGTCCCGGTGAGGCTGTTGTCAGCCGTCTTTCCCAGTCTATTCTTGATCTTTGCCATTGAAGTTTTAACCCGAGTTTCACAGCTACGAGTGAAACACTTGACCATCTTCATCAGTATCCGCTTTTGTTACACGGGTATATATGCAATGAAACTTATTCCATTAATAACAAGAACATCTATAACAACAAGAACCAACGATAACAATAAAAACACTATTTTTTTTTCTTCTTTCCGCCCTCCCGCATTTCTTTGTTCCATTCTCCTTGTTGTGATTGGAGGTCTGACATAAGACGTTTTGTTTTGTCTCGACGATCACGATCTTTGGCAGCAACTTCGCGACGTTGCCTTCTGAAAATCAAATAATAGTTTGATTAAACTATAGGCATACCGTCCTAGGAAAGTAGTATCTTTTCTAAGAGCCTTCATAGCTCCCCGCATTTCTTTCTTATAAAGATGTTGAAGTTTCGACTTTTCCGTAGCAGATCCTTTTCTATTGGCGTCCCTGCTAACACGTGGGCGCTCAGGATCAAAGTTGGTCTCAAACATCGGCTCCAACATTTTTAACATGCTAAATCGTGTATAGTTTCAACTGATAAACCAACCTTTTTTCCGTTTTAATCCTACTCATCTGTGTAAACTTTGACTTCGAATTACATTCAGCTTCCGTAGATTTTATAAGCGCATCAATATCTTCTGCCAAGGAGGTGGTCAATAATCTTGTAGGAATTTTTTTTAACAATATTACAATCGGCCTAAAAGATTGCAATTGAACAAATAGACCTACGTAAACAGATATGTAAACGTGTCTTCGTGTACAGTGTACTTAACGCGGAAACGACGAACGCATTCAATAAGAATTCGGAGAACTCGGCATCTGTTTGTATCGTTATCTTCCAATTTATCAACAGCAAAAATCTCTTCTAATCCTAAAGGTTTAATAGAATCTTCCGAGTCAACTTTCTACAAAATTGAAGTTGTAGGTAAATACAAGGTAAAATCAAACCTTTCGTATTAAAAGCATTTGATTATGCGGTTCTGATATGGGAAAAACGTTTAAAGGAGCTAGAATCTCAGGCTTCTCAACAGCCAATGTAAGTGCTCCTTGAATAAATGCCATAGCCTCAGGAACATATCTAAAAAATAACAGCAGATATAATAAAATACCGTTGACTGTCTTCTATATAGTCCGCTATTGTTATTAGAAGGAGCAGCTGTTTAGCTAATGCAGACAATGAGGTAACTAACCCATTACTCAAGGAATGGATTGCTAACATAAAAGCTGGACTGCTTACTGGATGAAATGCATCACTTACAGGGAATAAATGAGCTACCAATCTGAAGAAGTCATTTTATAATCAACTTATTATGTCTCTAACCTCAAAAAGGCAATCAAGTTAAAAGAGACAACTTTATTGCGCTTTTCACCATTTTTGGATTTCCAAACTGTTCGACCAAAGGCTCGAACACATCGTACACTGTGTTCTAGATTAAACTAAAAATTTTTTATATATAACATAAAAAAATGAACAAACCTTCATAATGTTGTAAAATGATTTGATCATAATACCACATATGGAAATTTTATCAGCTGTCACTTGTTCTTTACTAATTTCGTCGTAAAACCGCAAACAAAAAAGAAACAGTCTCATCATAGATTCTTTATTTCCTTCTTTGAGACTTGGATGATTACATGTTACTATTCTGCAAGAATAATTGTGAAAAAAAAACCCACCTATCTAATATAATTCCTACATTTTTGGGATTGTACTTATATAATAGTTCTACTAACTCGTCATATTTAGACGGAATATTGAAGACAAATGGAATATCACTACTTACGAAATTTTCTAGAAATCTGAATTGTCACAAAAAGACTAACCTTTATCAATAAATGTATTTGCAGTTTGCTCTTCTTCCTCCTCACTTTCTCGTTCAGTTTCTTCTTCAACATCACTTTCCTCGATATCTTCATTCTCTGCCTCATCTTCTTCATCTACTTCTTCATCTTCATTTTCTATATATGTAGGTAGTAAACCAATGTAATAATACAACTAACCACTATCATTGATTAAATCATCCAGATCTTCATCATCCTCATCATCTATGTCATCATCTGATACATCTGAATCATTTTTAATTTTCCGCAATGAGTTTTTCTCTATTTTATCTTTATCTATTACTTGACCAGACTCATCAAAGCGCAGCTGGAAAATACACATAACTTGAATGTAAAAACTATCACCTCAAATTTAGTTTTCTTTTTACTTCTTGATGCATTCGGATCAACATCAACATCTACTGGAAGATGTCTTTTTGCGTTTTCCTAAAGAAAAATGATTTAAATACATTATATAAATACTACTTTTGCATTCATACGACTAATACGGGAATTTTCTAATTCCTCTAAGCGTGATTTTTCTTCTATAGCCTTTTCTTCATCCGATTTCATTCTTTCCGTCGGGGTAGCTTTCGCATCTGCATCAAACTTTAATTGTAGAGCCTAAGTAGAAAGTAAGAAAAGAAAGAAAAAATCTTACGAGTTTATCATAATCATCCTTTTCAGTAACTTCGTTTTTCGTTGCTCCAATTGGTCGAAAACCAGAAGACACTTTCTCTAGAAGTTTCTTGTATTTTTCGTCAAGAGATTCTGTTAATGTTTCCTAAAAAAAACATAGAAAAGCAAGACACTGCTACCTGATCCTCTTTAATTAGTTGTTTTTCATGTCTAATCATTTTAGTTTTTGCAATAAGATCAGCAATCATGTCTTTTCGACTTTTCGGCTGTCTTGCAGTTTCATTCTCGTCACCACCGCCAAAATGTGCCATTTTTACCTTAAAACTAATAGAAAAGAAAAAAAATACTATTTCTGCTCCAAGGGCGCCAGTCCCTTCTTCTTCATCATCTGAAGGAAGAGTTCTATCATATTTCTGGATAGATGTAAGTGCATCTCCACCATGCGTTAAAATATCCGAAGTATCATCGTCATTTAGATTAAATTTACTATTTTTTTTGAAATTTTTCATACGCTCAGCAGTAAATCTAAAAAATATAAATAAATAAAATAAACTGCACCTCAATGAAGCCTTTTCTTCTGATGTTTTACTTACATCCTTCTCTCCTAAGCGACGATCAACAATCTAGAATTTTTTTAAAATTAAAGAAAGGCGATTTTCCACCTTATTCACAACTCCTATCCTCGAATGCTCAACTCCCAATGTTTTTTCTCGCTGTTCATTAGCTCTTTTCTTTGACAAACCAGGATGGCCTGTTACATTATTATTTTTCTTTTGCCCTAGAACCTAAAAAAAAGATCAACAGAAAAGAAAACATACATTATGTTTGACTCTGTTAAACTTGAACTCAAATGGATTGACCTTCTTTACAGTTCCTTTCTTAGATTTTGTAGCTGGTTTTTTCTTTGACATCTAGAAATAATTTTTTCCAAATAACTTCTAATGAATCTTAGAAAATGATAAATCTTCGCTGTAGAAAACAGAAAAAATTATTCGAAGACTTTTGACAGAATTACGTAATAGTTTTGTTGCTGACGGTAAAAGCAATGACCTTGCATTCTTCTGTTTATTTGCCTGCTTTGCTTATTTTATAATTATATATCTAATTTATTTTTTAGGTCTAACCTCAAATTCATGATTGAGAGGCGAACGCAGAAAAGACTACGTGGAACAAATAGAAATATATTTTCTCTTAAAAAATGAAACAAATAAAACGTTATATAGAAAAAGGAGGGAATGGGTAAGTTATTTGTAATCATAACAGAAGTAATTTATGTTTAGATATGTTGTGTTGATACCGGAAGAAGCGGAAGATATGTGGCATATTTACAATTTGGTGAGAATCGGAGATGTAGTTAAGAGCTCTACCATTCGAAAAGTTTGTTTTTTATTAGTATGTATAAAAACTTTTTTAGGTTGTGTCGGAAACATCTACAGGAACAACATCTAGTCAAAGAATGCATACAACACTTACAGTTCAAGTAGAAGCAATTGATTTTGATCCAGGCGCGTGTGCACTGCATCTAAAGGTTACTGAATAGCTTCATATTTCATTTATTTAAGGGTCGTAATATAGAAGAAAATGAACTAGTCAAACTAGGAGCGTATCATACTCTTGATTTGGAACCTAATAGGAAATTTACACTTCAAAAACAAGAGTGGGATACTATAGATTTTGGTTAGCTGTTTTTTCAACTATTTTCAACTGGTTATAGAGCGTCTCGATATGGCTCTGGATCCCACTCAGCAAGCAGATGTAGCTGCTGTTGTTCTGCATGAAGGACTAGCTCACGTTTGCCTTCTTACTCCAGCGATGACTCTTGTTCGTGCGAAGATTGACATGCAGGTAGAGTTCTAATATAATTAATAAGTAATTTAGGTACCTCGTAAAAGAAAAGGCTTTACATCACAACATGAGAAAGGAATACAACGATTTCTTGACGCTGTTTCAACTGCATTCTTACGTCACGTTAATTTCCAAATTGTAAAATGTGTTTTAATTGCAAGTAGAGGTTTTTTGAAAGAACAATTTGTTGAACATTTATTACAATTCGCGGAAGCACAGAGTAAAAAGGTTTAATTTTCTAAACTTTCTTAATAAAAATAATTTAGATCACATTTGAACAACGAAGTAAATTTCTTTTAACACACTCCAGTAGTGGATTTAAACATGCTCTAAAAGAAGTATTAGAAGATCCTGCTGTTGCTGCAAGACTAGCAGACACTAAAGTAAGCGGTTTATTTATAGCTTATTATTTTTAGGCTCAAGGAGAGGTAAAAGCCTTAAATACCTTCTATGAATTGATGAGTACAGAACCGGATCGAGCATATTATGGTTTCAAGTAATTTTATTTTATGCAGTTTTATATCCGCTTTAGCCATGTTTCTCGCGCCAATAAGGAGCAAGCAATCGAGATTCTCCTTCTTGCTGATTCCTTATTTAGATCTCAAGATATAATTACTCGCAAAAAATATGTTAATCTCGTCGAGTCGGTTAGAGAGCAGGTAAGTAGTCCGATTTTCCTTTCAATGTGATGTTTTAATAGAATGGAGCAGTGTTAATTTTTTCTTCAATGCATGTTTCCGGTGAGCAATTAGCTCTTCTCACAGGATGTGCAGCAATTTTACGTTTCCCAATGCCGGATATAGAAGACGAGCCTTTGGAAGATGAACAACCGATAGAACCAAATCGGTAGTTTATGTAAAATGGTTTTTTAAATCAGATTTTTATAATAAATGGAAATATGGGAAATTTATTTGCCGCTCGTATAGTTGAGTACAAAAAAGAATGACAAGTAGCTAAAATTTATTAAAAGCACTTAAACTTGATGAATCGTATATCAGTTTTGATCAATCCAACATCCAGACATTAGGAATCTGTTCCTATGCAACATTGGCCGATCGGGCTGTATGGAAAGAGAAAAGTTAAACCTTTGTTTATCTGGAACTTATTTATACCAAATTATGCATTTCCCTACTGAAGAATATGAACAAAAGGATCATGCAAAAATACAAACATCATTTGTCAGCAAAAAAAATATAAGAGCTTATAAGCGATGCGCAGGACATGATAAATAACGACAATGTAATGTGTTGGTAAAACATACACAAATACTAATTTCAATTTTGTCAGAACACGAGAACTGATAACTAGCTAAGGGCCATATTCTTTAGAACGCAGCCAGTATTTTGAATTTATCGGCTTGAAATTGCCTTTGGGCATTTTTTGTAATAATCCTATCGGTTCATACTCAACCAAGTGACTCCAATTAAATTCTAAAATTTTCTTAATATTTTTTTTTGGCTATGTACAGGAAGGAAACATTTATAAATAATTTACTATAGAATTATTATACTTACAATAAATATTCACAACCATACGTGACTTATAATGCGGTAAAACCAAAGCAGAATCTATTAATTGGAAAGTATAAGTTGGAACATTTCATGCATATTAGCGATGGCGACGGTGTGGCGAGATTTCAGTGATAGCTGAGATATGAATTTGTACAATAGGCAACTTACTGTCAGATTGGAAGAGCCTTGATGAATTTTCAGTTCACTTAGTACATAGATATCGTTGGTGTACTTTATAGAGTGATATAAAAGCTCCTGGCCTTCTACACTTCTTCGGGCTACAGTCATTACGTTGTTCTGTTGTAGCTTATTGCAAATTGCGTCTGAAAATGAAAATGAAAATAAACAACATTAAGAGATTGTTGATAACATCATTTGTTTGCAATTTGTAATGGCTACACACCGTTTGAAGAATGACTAAGATATTTTATAGGCTGCATCGATTGATATCTTAACAATTCCTAAAATACAACCGATGTTTATGAAATCCAAATGAAAATTTTTGCAAGCTTATCATTAATAGGATTATCTGTTATCAAATTTTGATAAAAACGTACCTGCATTCAGATTATGCGGATTTTGAATAGTGAATTGCATTTCGTTATGCTCTGGAATTTCTTTCCACATCTCTAAAAATTCGCGTTTTTCCATCTAAAATACAAATTATAAACACTAAACAAAACTTTACATGTCCTTTATCCGAAAAGTAAACAAGCAGTGGTACAATTGTTGCAAAGTAAAACACATCTATATTATTCTTGATAGCCACCTGAAAAAAATGTCAATTCAAACATGTCTTTTAGATTTCTCTGCTTGCTTATCAAACGTTTCAGCTTTTGGCCTATCAGTTTGCCACATAGCACTTCAGCCATGGGAGCAGAGTGCTGTAAACTCGACGACGGTGTTGACGATCCAGAGGTGAAATTAGTTTGGTAACAATTTAATTTTTTCAGAACCCTAGGAATGTCACTCGATTTTTTATGGTTGGAACGGGTGGAGCGGGAAAAACAACTGTTGTGCGGATGCTTAAATGTCTATGCAAAGAATTGCCAAAAGACTACAAAGTGGGTTTAATTTCATCATTAAAATAATAATATCATTAAAGACCTATAATCCGAATTGGGAAATTATTGAACCAGAAAATATTTTTAGTAAAATTGAATTGAATCAATTTAAAAGGAGGATAAAATCTAACATCCTCAAGTCTGTCTATAACTTGATCAAAGTGAGTTTTTAATTGTTACTACAAAATAAATAGCAATCACATGATTGGGAATTACCAATTTCGGTCCCTGAAAGTGCTAATCGCGTCGAGGAAGCAAAAGAAGATGCGGACATTGGAATACAGCAAGGTGCAACAGATGTGGATGTCGATAGCAGTCTCGCAAAAGATATTTTACGAGTTCTGGATGATGAAGCGGTAAATTGTTAAGTAAGCAAAGCATTTGAAAATATTTTCAGATCAAGAAAGTTTTGAGTAAATGTCATCAAATGGACATTGAATATAGGCTCGAAGATGGAACACTACATTTCCTCAATGAAACACATATTGCAAGAATATTTGATAAAGACACTGAACCTACGTGTGAAGATATTGTACACTCTCGTTACCCCACTACGGATATAGAAGATTTTCGATTTGGAATCAAAAGAATGAAACTTCAAATTCATGACATGGGAGGACAAGCCTCTGAATTAGTAAGTCACATTAAAAATGAACAATTCCTCAAGAGAAAATTACCCGAGTTTATTCAACAATGGCACCGAACCAGTGATGGAACCAATAATTTTCTCTTATATGTAACTTCAATGGCTGATTTCAACCTAATTGACGAAAATAACCGTGATAAAACGGCAATGGAGAAAAGCATAAAAATCTTAGAGGTAATATAATCTAAACAATAAAGTTTTTAGATAATTTTGGGAATGCCCGACGTTCACGAATGTGGAGTTATGATATTTTTCAATAAACAGGATAGATTTGATTTCGTTTGTAAAGAATTGTTAAAAACAGAGGATGGACGTAAGGAAATTATAAAAAGGCTTGGGGAAGTCCTTGATAAAAGTAATCGTTTCTATTTATTAATACGGTTTTTAGACCAAAAGGATAAGATTTTAAAAGGAACCATAGATCTAAAACAGCTCCATGATGCAATCTGCGATATATTCATAAAGAAAGCAATAAAACCCAAAAGGAAAGGTGAAGGTACTAAAAGCGCTTATATGAGGTAATGGTTTAAATTTTAATAAAAAAAAAATTTTTTTAAGATGTACGCAAGCTACAGACCGACAAGTGATGAAAATAATTTTCGATGCTATGGAAGCTGATGCTGTCAGCACGGCGATAACGAATATGGTTTGAAAAATAGGAAATAAATGAAACAAACAAACCTGTAGATTTGTTAAAGGTTCCATGCGTTGCACTTGTTGCAAATTGGTAGTACAAGTGGCTGCTACAGTAACACTTTGGCTGGGCATTACAGGGGTTGCTACATGCATTTGTTCAATAATTGTCAACCCAAAGGAATTTTTGTTCAATTGAACAGCAAAATCAGACATAGGCTGCATTGCCTGAAATCATATTAATGAATGAAATAACATTACGCTACCTTGTTCGTTATAGTCATCTCCATGTATATATTTCCATTTTTACGATACCATGTTCCTTCTAGTTGTAGTCCCTTAGAACGCGAAGCTTCTAACCACACTTGTCGTGATGGCTGATAGCCTTGAGCACTTCCAACAGATAGTCCACCGAGTCCTGTTCCAAAAATATCACCAAGACCGCCAGGAACGGAGATATTTGGCGTAGGTGCTGATGGTTTACCGAGTCCTAGGGCAGCCAAGGGATCAGTATTTGTTGTGGATGGTGCCGCTGGTCCTACAAAAGAAATATTTGCAACAGCTTTTAAAACATTAAAAAAATCAAAAAAAAATAAAGTACCTAAACCAAGAAGATCATCCAAACCACCTCCAAGAGAAGGAACAGGAGCCGTAGCACCTCCAGTTCCCGGAATCGGCGGTGCGTTGAGATCCAAAGAAAGTAAATCGGCAATAACAGCATCTTGTGAAGGTATTACTGCTGGAAGAATTGAAGGGCCAGACATAGATGATTGACCAGAAACAGGAATCTCAATGTTAGGCTGTCCACTGAAAAACATGCAATACAAATGCAAAACTCACTTAGAAGAGCTGATTCCTTGACGAAGAGGTTGGCGAGCAGTATCAATAAAAGCAGAAGGAGGTTTATGATAAACAGAAGCTAGGCTACCAATATGGCATACTAACTGATCTAATAATGATGGTTCCAACAAATCTAAAGAAAAAAAAGATAAATGTAAAAAAATTAAAGTACCTGTTTCTTCAGAAATGAGAGGCTTATCAGCAAGAACAACTTGTTTAGCCGCAGCTGGATCAGCAGAAAGAAGTCGCCAATAAATATATCCTCTGTCCCGAAGATCAGGATTATCACTATCTTGTGTTGCCAAAGAAAGAACACGTTGAACTAGTTGTTGTGTATCAGCTGGTCTTTTAAGAAATAATTTCACAACGGCTGTGAGTAATTGCAATTGAACTTGAGTATTTTCATCGTGGAAACCATCTACGAAACTTTCTAAAAGTTCATCGGCATTATCAATTCTCTCAGCATATTCGCCGACAATCCAAATCATAGATGCCCGAGCTTCAGGTTCATCCAAAGTATCCAAATTCTAAAAAAAAACAATAATTGAAACCAAGAAAAAAACCTCGCATAAAGTAGAAATAATACTTTCATATCGATTTGGATACTTGCGGAAAATATCCTACAAATATTTAAAAAAAAATAACAAAATGGTACCTTAATAACCACAACTGCTTCCTGAACGACATAATTGACTTTTGTTTGGATGAGCTCCAGCAATGTCGATACACATCGTTCACTACTTTCTTCTACCTATAGTAAAATTATTATTCAATAACATATTCAACTAACCTTAATTGCACAACGTCCAATGGCTCGAACTGATTTTCGGACAAAATCTACATCAACCTCAGTTGCATATTCTTTAAGTTCGCTTAAAACTTGAGCTATATTGCTCTGTTGTGCTAAACGAATCATTATATCTAATTTTTCCATTTTCACATAAATCGGATCATTGTATTTCACAAAGAAAACCTAGAATAACATTGGAAAAAGAGCAAACCAAACCTTCATCTCTTGTTTTAAAATGTCAGGACGTTTTTGTACAATTAAATTGATATTTCGAAGAGCAACATACTGAATTTCTGGTTCGGCAGAGAGAAGAGTGACCTAAAAACACAAGACGAAATAAAAAATATTTAAAAAAAGACTTTAAAAAAAACCAAATGAACACACCATTGGAGGAGCCAATTTCTTTGTCAATTGTGTAATGAAATCCGAATCAGGTGGAAGAAGATCTACCAGCTTCATAAGCACCTAAAATTTTTTTTAAAACCAACAGAAGAATTCTAAAAACCTTAACAGTGGAAAGCACAACAGCTGCATTCGCATGCGCAAGGCGTGGAGATATACGTTCACAAATGTTCTGAGCTTCTCTCTCATCTCGAGGCTTATACTCAGCAAGAGCATCAAGAATAAAAACTTGACCCCATTCTGTGCATTCGTTAAGAGCAGTAAGTAACTTGTTGACCATTTGACTATTTACCTAATAAAAAATAAAAGTTGTACATACAACTCACTTCAATAATCGGACGATGTTCATTAATTTCTGAGAGTGCAGCTACTGCATTAGCTACTACCATAGGATTTGCATCAGAAAGAAGGTCACTTAATAGCTCAGCAAAGCCTTGTTCTTCAACTAAGGTAGGATTCATGTCATAAAGCTTTGCTACACAAACTGCGGCTGTTTTACGTACATATGGGTCTTCATCCTGTAAATAATATTTTACATATACAAGTAAAGAGTTACCTTCATGCATTTACGAAGTGGTTCACATAAATATTCAGTTATTTTATCCACACGGATACATCCCATTGTGCGAACAGCCAAAGCTCGAATTAAAGGATTAGGATCTTCACAATCCTAAAAAATGATCCTGAAAAATGAACTCAAACCTTGACGAATGTATTCACAGCCATAATCGCTAAATCTGGCTGACTTTTAGCGTAATTCATTAAATATAAATAAACAAGCTTCTTTAGTTCTACATTGTCCGTCTGCATACAGTTAACCACATCTGGGAACAAAGCACTATAATAAACACTGAGAGAAAGTAAATAAAACTACCTCACATCTTTTCCAACAGTCATACTAGCAATTACTTTTTTGACGGCTTCCCTTTTCTTCTCTTTTTTATCAGAGTTAAGCTCTGTCTTCAACTCAAAGATTTCTCCTGAATTAACAATAATGCATAATAAAACGTCAGTCACCTTTTTTAGTTGTGGTAAAATACTTTGAGTCTGTCATCTTCTTTCAATACAAGCAACTGCCTGAAAATCAAATGTTATTTAGTAAAAAGTCGTGTAATATAAAAGCCCAAGCATTATATGATTCATAAAAAGGAAATCTGAAACGCGGCGAGGTGTGTCCAACTTAGCCAATACACATCCAATACACGTCAACACCCCAAATGGGTCATACGTTTCCGTATGCGCTGCTAGTAATTGAAATAAAGATTAAATTAAACGACTTTATGCGAAAAGAAACATGAATCACAGTACTCAGTTTTGCGAGGATAATTTCTTCAAAACAATCCTATGGTAATTCTATGATGCTTTATAACAATATTTTCTAATTATCATAATGTAAAAAAAAGATAAAAATAGAGATACAGTGTAAAAACAATAAAAGGCATCAAAGAACTCAATATAATCGGGACGGCCACTCAATGGGGAAATCCGAAATGGACACGGCAAAAAAGGAATGATTCCAGAAAGGAATTAGCAATTTTGGAATTGGCCGTTTAGGAAAATTCCAAAATGGAAACGACCCATTTCGTAAGTAATACATCAGGTAAAAAGAATAATTTTTTTTAGAATTTGGTACGTAATTGTTGAAAACTAGAAAAATGAAGTATAATTTCTGTGTCTCAACTACTATTTCGTCTAATTAAGGTATGAATTATTTGTTTTCTGGAATTTTTATGATGAATAGAATGAAAATGTCGAATAAAACTCCATTTTCCATATAGTTATTGTTCATATAGAAAGAAACAGGATGGTCTTGGAAGTTTTCTACTTTACTTTACTGCGTGACGAGTATGTCTTTCTTTGTATACAGAACGGCTTCTTTCTCGCCTCTATCTCGCCCGAAGGAGTCCCCTATGTCGCTCATAAAGGACTCGTCTTGAGAAAACATCCATGGCTGCCAGTTGTTGTCCCCGGACTTTCTCCCCCTTTGGTCAGTCTGGGATACCACAACTAGTTCTCTCTGTTGCCACAATTCTTCTCCTTCCGCTTTCCCTTTTCAGTCTTAAAAATAACCTTTTTGTTTCAATTAGTTTTTCCCTGAAACATCTTTTCGCGTGACCCTCCCCTTTCCACCTAAATTATAAACAATTCATCTCGTTCCTCTTTGTCCGGTCATAACCTCCTCTCCTTCTCCTTCAATGGATCATCCGATTATCCTACTCGCTGAATAGTCGGCCGGCCAGTTGGCATCCTTTCGCTACTTTCACTTCTCCCCTCAAAAATCTGGAGAAACACCTTTGCAGAACACGTTCTTTTTATATCCTTTGACTGGCTGAAAGTTTATTTTCCTCCAAATCTGTGAAGTCATTTGTCGTCTTTTGCTTTTTCTGTCTTTTGAAGATAATCTTCCATTATTCTTAAGATCTCTTATCGAGTTAAAGAATGGGGGAAATTCAAAGATCATGCTGACAATACCTTCAATATTAACAATCTCACGTCCTCGTTTGCTCTGTGGGAATACATTTTAACCTTTTTATTTCTTTTCTACAAATATGACATTCACTTTTTGTCTCATCTCTAGTAGACTCCAAATGGCGAGATGATATCCCTCCGACCTTTGACCACATTCTCATCATTTATTCCTTTCAACCCACCTCCAATTGTCATTTTTCGTCACCCTTTGTCCCCCTGATATCTTATCTTTTTGGAGAATCCTTAAGCTACTGTATTTAGGGACAGCACCCTGCATGGCAGCCTTACTCTGAAATGACTGGATTTTCGATCAGTGGAGATGGTCCAAGGAAACACAGAAGGTGAAGCTCTCTTCACTTTGTTGGGTTCATCCCATATACATTTTATCTCAGTGTATATAAATCCCTTTCCAGTGTCTCTCTCTCGATCAAACGAACCCCATGGCAAATGGTGTATCTCTCGATAGGAATGCAGTTCATCAATGGCATCCAGATTTCCATCTACTACATGTCCATGTGGCCCTATTTGTCTCAGGTTTGTCCTGTTTTACGTAATAGTCGTTGAACTTTCAACTGCTAAATGGTTAGGCGATAAGGAGTGCCAAACTATTGAATGGCTCGTAGTCGGTCCAAAGATCATCCACCTTTTAGCTGGATGATACTGCAACCGTCGATTTTCTTGGATGGGTAGTAGCCTCTGCGAGTATTGGATGCTCCATAGGAAATCCTCTCTTCGGGTGGTGGAATCAAAAGAAGTTGGCCGTAACTGCTCCGACTATCGTCGGTTTCACCATTTCTGCTTTTGGTATCTCATAAAAGAAGAGTTACCATCTTTAGGTCAATTGATGTATGGTCTCCTTCCCCTTTTGAATTCGAATCAAAAATGGTGGATGTTGGTTGCCAGGACTATCACCGGCTTTGGGTCTGGTTCGATGGCGGTTCTTCGATCGTATGTAGCGACAGCGACTGTTCCAGAAGACAAGCTGAAAGCTATCTCCTATGCGACGGCTGGTTGGGTAATGGGCGGTACAGTTGGTTTAATTCTCCTTTAATTGTCTTACAGTTTCGTTCGGTCCAGCCATTCAAGCCTTTTTCATTCCGATCGGAAATGGGTTCACTCTTGGCCATCTTCGCCTGAATATGTACAACATCCCTGCATTCTTCATGCTTTTTATCACTCTCTTTTTCTGTCTACTTATGTGGATATTTTTCCGAGAAGAATATGCTGGTATTCTCGAGGAAGAAAATTCAACGAATTCGACTATAATTCTCCCGAAATACGATCGAATAGGAGCCGTTGTCTGCATCTTTTTCTGGGTTGTAGCAAATATGGTCGGAACTAATATTGAAGTGTAAGTCGTCTATTTTCCATTAATAGTTTATCAGCATTTCAACGCCTCTCTCCACAGCAATGTATGGATGGAAAGATTCGACTTCAGTTCTATACAATGGAATTCTTGAGTCTCTCTCTTGTGTTGTTTCCGTCTTGACCAATTTCCTCATAGGATATTCGAGAATCAGTAAAATGTAGGTTTCAACCGAAAATATATAAACATCTTTAGTGACACAAGGAAGCAGATAGCCTTTGGTCTGTTCGCATTCGTAGTCTTCCATATTCTCTGCTATCCGTGGTCATTCTACCCAGGTCCTTTAAAATTCATTCCACCGGGGAAAACATCAGCTGTAGTAGGAGGGTGTGACCCGTCCTACTCGTGGTGTTCTACCTCTGTCGCCATTCCTCTCCCCATCTATATTTTCTGTTTCATTGTACTCTACGGAGTCTCCTTTCCTTTTGTCGGATCTCCTTCGGCATCTCTTTACTCGGATATTCTTGGACCAAGAGCCCAGGGTACAGTGCTTTATTTTAACAATCTCTTTAGGAATGATGCAGGGAATGTATTCTTTCGGTGGCTCCGTGGCACAATTTGTGGCTCCTATCATTTCTACATATCTCTTCCAAACATCAGGCTATCGTTGGGTAATGGTTATGCAGCTGATTTCTGCCACTTCCGCCCTCATCCTTCTCCTTCTCTTCCGAAAACGACTCATCCCTTTGAAAGTCATTTCCTGTGCTTCCAAACCAGAAATATTTTTTACGACGTAACTTCTACGGATTCATTTCTACTGGTCATTTTGCGGGTTTCAATGTGTAGTTCTAGTCAAAACAGAGCTTTCAAAATAAACCTTTACAATTCTCACTGTAACTAGTCAGCCTATTCCTCAACACATTCATACTCTGCCATGTTCTTTGTTAGAACCTATAATTCGTTCGCAATTAACTCGGTTATATTGTCGCTATGGCCCTACATCAGAAGATATTACTTTCATATAATTTCACATAAATATAATATATTTTAACTCTTCTTAGTTAGATCGACTTGGATAAGAATTTAGTAAGCTTGAGTAATGGTCATTTATTTTCTGACTGGCCCTAATCTTGTGGATGCCAAAAGTTAATGACAAAAAGGAGAGTTGTCACAACCATAGGGTCCAGCTACTCAATAAAAAGAAGCAAAAGAAGGGACTCAAAGACGATGACAGTGATCGCAAGAAGTTGGGAGCTCTTCGTCATGTAGAAGACTCCGAGGAAGACGATACATATCATGATCGACGTCATTTGTATCGTCGATCCTTGTGATACCGCGTCCTTGTACTTATTGATTACAAACACAATCGGAATGCTGGACAAAGGGCATGGCCTACATGAATGACGTGAAGGGAACCAGAAGATTGTCCTCAATTCATCTCTGATGACAAAGTGCCTAATGATGAGAAGGGGGGAGCCCAAGTATACCCATTTCACCGTGGGAACGCTGGTACGAAAGTTGACCCCTCAATAGGTCATCATGATGTCTACGGTCGTAGTACCTTCTGCTATACTGGTGGTGGAGCTGGAGGAGGAGAAATCAAAGGAACCGGTGGAGGAGGAATTGCAGGACGAGGATATCAATACAATGGGGACGAGGTAAGAAGTATCAGCTTCAACTATCCAGGTGGAGCCAAGAGTGTCTTTCTCACAAAATAGCTGGAGAGAATAAATATGTTTTTTTCTTTTTTTCTATTTTCTATCTTTTCATTAACAACTGTGCAGTTAGATGCCGTCATCGAAAAAAATTTCGAATTGATGATCACGAAAATGTTTTCTTATCTCCGTTTGAATTCGATCTTCGGCTCCGTGGCAGGTGTTTGTTTCTTGCTGTAAAGTCCGCTCTCCTCGGCTCCGTTTCTTTTTTCCCGGTAAGATATGCGTGTCTGGGTCGCCTCTCTCATTTTCTATGTCTTTGTATTCGCCGTCTGTGAGATTCTTCGATTTCTTATCACCACTTTCTTTCCTCCCCATCTTCTTCGAACCAAACTCCTTCTTGAGGTAGTCCTCCATCCTAATTTCTTATCATTTTCAGTTCGTTGGCACTCTCCAAATATGTACACCTATGTTCGATGTCGGAACAGTCATGGATACCTACGGACTATGGGGGGTCTTTATTGAGATTACAATCATTGAAATAGCCAACTGCTGTTTGATGAGGGATGCTATCTCCAATCCCTGTCCCCTGGTGACAACGTGTTGTAGAAAGAGGAAGGCCCTCCGACGGGCTGTCTATGTCTTCTTTGTCCAAATTGCAGCTGCCTACCTAGCCTTTCATCTCGCCTGTTTCTTTTGGTCTTTTAATATTCACCCAAAACATACAGAATTATTGGAGAATGAGAACTGCAGTTCCGATCTAACAGTGAGTTATCTCCCTTTTTTTGTAAACTTCCCGTAGGTCGCATTAAGTATGGGCTGTCTTGTAGAAGGAATTGCGACGTTTATTGGAAAATGGTTTGAGAAGTGGTCGGGAGAGCAGTTCGGAGAGACGTGGACAGGTTCCGTCGCGGCAGCTACCTTCAGTGGATTCATCTGTGCCTTAGGTAGAGAGAGGAAGGCTGCTTGTTCATTTTTTTTCTTTAGGAATCACTTACACTGGAATGTATGCAAATCCCATAGTTGCAGCGGCATGTACTTTAAATTGTGAAGGAATTAGCCATCTCGGTCATCTGATCGTCTATTGGCTGTCTCCCATCTTCGGTTGGTATCTGGCGGAATTGAGTTTTGGTTATGAAGATGTCGAATATGAAGAGGAAAAGAAAGAAGAGAAAAAGAAGGAATAGTGATAGATGAAGATAAGTAGAGACAATTGAGAGATATCAAGTATACGGATTGTTATTTGTTGACTTTCTCCATTGTTTCCTTTATCAAACATGTTCTCTCGCAGCAGAGAGTACAGACAGTTTCGACGTGACTCCGCCTTCCCCACCCCTCTCTCTTGCCTGTCTATTTCTTCCGAAATGCCATCCGAACCGTCTGTCCACGAGATCAGTGAGTCTTTTTTTTACAACTGTCTCCTACCCTTTTACGCGAATATATTTCCCAATCTTTTTCTTTCTCTCTCTCTCTCTGATAACATGTGATGGATTTTTTGATACACTGGGCGGTCATATCGTCGTTGACCTTTGATCTTTCTCACTTTTCCAGGTCATGAACATATGCAACTGGCCATCAAGGAAGCCATCGTTGGGGTCAAAGCCAACGACGGTGGTCCGTTCGGAGCAGTCGTTGTAAAGGAGGGGAAGATCGTTGCGACGGGACACAATATGGTCATATCAACGAATGACCCAACAATGCATGCGGAGGTGACGGCCATCAGAAATGCCTGTAAAGAGCTGGGTGAGTTCGATAAGCGGATTAAGGGGTTCAACCGATAAGAAGAAGAAGGAGAACAAAAGAAAATCGATATTCTAGGAACCTTCGACCTCTCCGGCTGCGTCCTTTATACCTCTTGTTATCCCTGTCCAATGTGTATGGGAGCTGCCCTCTGGGCTCGTTTTGACGCTATCTACTACGCAGCCACTGCTCAAGACGCCGCAGCCGTCGGATTCGATGACAAGGCCTTCCACGACTTCTTGAAAGATCCGAAGACTGATGGATTAAGAAAGTTGGAGAACATTAAATGTGAAGACTACATGGCTCCTTTCAAATTGTGGAACAATAAGGAGAACAAAATACAATATTAAATAAATATATTTGTATGAAATATACCCGTGAAAGTAAAGAGATCGACTAGAAAGAGGAACGGTCAATATGCCAATCGGGAAAACATAACGAGCCGATGGACTCGACTTCATCGAAGAACTCCAATAGCAGACAGACCAACTTCGCCTTAGACTTGGTGTCATGCGTTGATTTGATGTGTTGAAAAACGATAGTTTCGTCATATGGATGAGTGAAATCACAAGCAGAACAACTGAAGAAAAAGGAAAAGAGTCGAATGGATAACTGTCTCCTACCCATATCCTATTCGATCGAGATGTTTCTCCAGTGTATGGGCCATCCGTTTCTTTCGACTGACGGCTGATGAGCACATTTTACATTTAGTCCGTCGTCCTTCGTCTGATATTGTGATATTCGACAGCCGTTTGGGCCTTCCTGGGAAACATCTATCGTGAAGAAGACTAAAGTCAGTTCTTCTTGCAACCACATTAGCAATTGGCTCGAGTTCCTGAACAATTTATAGTTTTGTCAAGAAACTTACATCATCGTCATGGTGATTTTTGATGTGTCGTTTAACGAGCCGAGACTCCGGAGCTCCGTAGTCGCAGAGAGGACAGACGTGGAGTTGAATATGGAGATGAACTTCTGCTATATGGCGGCTAGTCTGGCGGACTTCTTCATCGCAGAGACGACACCTGAACAGTTTCTTCTCTCTAGTCTATAGAGTCGTACCGATTGAAATCCTCCATAGCACTTGCTGGTAGTTTTCGATTGATCCATCCAGGAAAACATTTCTCATTCCATTCGGCTATAGCTTCACTGTATTGAAGGAGATTTGCTCGGGGAAGGAGATCGGCCTGCTCTCGATGAGTGTATTTGATATGAGCTCGAACATCGCTGGAACAGGCATGGTGGGAAAAGTCGCATAATGGACATTCATAGAGTCTTGGTTGTTTCAAATGATGACGATAGACATGGATTTGTCTGTCCTCTGTTTTCATCTCTTGAAAACATTCTTGGCAAGTAACTTTACAGTCATCGACCACGGTCTCTTTTTTCTTTTCGAGCAGTCCCGGCTTCATCTTTCGAAGGGGAAAACATTCGACGAACTTTTTCTCGATATATTCTGGTTTAGTGTCGAGATTGGAGATAGGTTCTAGATCGATCGAGTCGTGAACCCTCACCAGATGAGATTTGACCTCATATGCCTCCGCGGAGCCTCCTTCATCACAGAGTGGACAGGCGAAAAGAGGAATGTCCAAATGGTCCTTGGCCACGTGACGGAGAAAATTTGAAGATGGTTTGAATTCTTTTAGACACAGTCGACATGTCCACTCGCTGAGTCTTTTCTGTGGATTTATTTTCATCCGTACGACTTCCTCTTCTTCTATCTTTTTTGGACTTTTCTCCCTTTCCTCCGAATTTTCATTATTCTCCTCCTTCTCTCCTACTTTCTCCTCTTTATCCAACCACCAGAATGGCCTTCTTCGATGTTGCCACCCAGGGAAACACTTCTCATTCAGTTCGTCTATTTGTTGTCGATAGTCATTCTCGTGGGAGATCGGCTCGAGGTTTGAATCATCCTTGTGCATCCATTTGATATGCCATTTAACTCGGTGAACGTCATAATTCGAAGAAAAATTACAGAGAGGACATTCGAAAATGCGATTGGCCTGTAGATGGCGATGGTAGACGTGTCGTTGACGATCCGATTGAGCTACCTGAATATCCAGACGATACACATTATAAAACGAGATAGTACCTGCGCCTGACAAAGCATACAGTCATGCCTTTCCCTCGGTCGAGTATTCTCCCTGGATCGAACGAGCTTCATTGGTCGATTAGGAAAGCATCGATTCTGAAGTTCGCGGATCTCGTCGGCGAAGAGATCTAGATTGTTGATGGGGGTAACATCTGTCTTCTCTGGGTGCATCTGAACTCTTTTATTTTTCCTTTAATCAAATACCTTATGGACATGTTTCATGACGGTACAACTCTCGTAACTGCCAAAGTTTTGACAGACGGGACACTCATAGAGAGGTCTTTTCAAATGCTTCTGAGCTATATGCCGACCGGGATATCTAAAGAATGAATCTCTTTCCTTCTTCCCATTTTTACCTGCTCTCCTCCCAGCACAGATTACAAGTTTTCTCATCAATGATGAGTCCATCCGGTGGGATGCGAGGGGGTTGATCGGATCTATCTTCATCTTTCACAATCGACTCTTCCTCATTTTGACTGCCATTGAATTCCTTTAATAAATCGGATAGATCATTCGAAGGGGAGACAGCCTTGATAATCTGGGACCTGATAAGTTCCGTGCAGTCATCTGTCTCTGGGCTATTCTCCTCCTCATTCTCAGTCCACCATGACGGCCTTTTCTGTTTCCATTCGGGGAAACATTTCCTATTCCAATGCTGAAATCTCCTCTTATTATTTATCTTTCCCTTTTCATACCATAATGGAATTCCTATATTTATCCTCGTTGCTGATCGGCTCAACATCTTTTCCATGTTGCGACGTGTGTTTCTTCGCCTCCCAGATAGAATTGGAATTGACATAATCACATTGGGGGCATTTGTACATGTCATCCTGTTTGACGTGAACCATGAAGACATGTCTTTGTCTGGCCGTGTTACATACTTCTATTTTACAGATCTAAATCCTTTTTCTCCATTTTCTCCTTCCTTTACCTGACAGGTCACTTTATTTTTCGCTTTGCTGTCGATGAGTCCAATTGGATGGGGAGAGTGTCTTCCTCCCTCATTAGATTCCTCTTTGACCTTTTTGGCTATGGGAGGGTCAGACTGACTGTTTCTTTTTCTACATATAACTGCTGGTTTCACTATTTCTGTTTCCTGTTTTGCTTCTGGCTGCAGGAATTGGATGATAGAATTCCAATCGAGGGAATCCACCGCTAGATCGATCTTCTCTTGATTCTCGGAGTCATCGACAAATCCCTGAAAGGACGAAGCGTAATCGACAACATGATCTCGGGCGTTTCGCGGCAGTTGCACTTGTCAGTCGAGACCTTCAAGGAGGGCGACTCGTTCCGAGGCCGACGCTTTATCGAAGACTTCCCCTCAAGTTAGACCAAGCTTATCCCTTGAGTGGCGAAAGCACTCCTAGCATGAAGACGGCGCCTGAGCGTCTAATCCACTGGGCATCACGCAATATCCGTGACGGAGAACATCTCGGAGGACAGCCGAGAGAGCCAGTCGATGAGACACGCAGAGCCGTAGCCGGGAGACGTCAATAGCGGACAGATGGTCAGACGGTTGTCTTCTTGTGTCCCGTTCGATCAACCGGCCCATCGAGTGGACGAGGTCAGCGCTTTGTACACGGCGACGTCTAGGCGAGTTTGGCCGACGAGATCCGATCGCCCGAAGACGACCATCATGCATTGAGAAATGCGTAAAAAGACGACCGTATAGGTCTCTATTCGTAATGCAATTCGAAGGAGTCTTTTTCTGGGAGACAACTCCCCGCACGAATTCAGCAAGGGGCTCTGCGTCTCTCGGCCCGTACCACTCTCTTCCCCCTCGATGTCGCCTAGTTGTTTGATGCGCTGGGTCAGCGTCATGGCCAAGACGGGCGAGCGAGTGCTCTTGGATGCCATTGATTGATTTGGTGGGCGAATTAGAGGCTAATATCCAAGACAATGAAACTCACCGATATAGTTGGAGCATCCATCGAAGTATGTCCCCAATCCACACAAGAAACTAGCCAAAGCTGAAGAGGTGTTTCGCCAGAGGGATAAAAAAAGGCCGTGGCCACAAGTTTGGCATGGTTCTCAATTACATGTTGCCTGAAAAGAAATGGTCTATTCTGTTTGTTATATCAAATGATATTATACATTTTTGTTATCTTAATCGCTACTATTCGAGATGATAAGAAGGGAACTCAACTTACCTTACAGATTCCTGACTCTCGAAGACATGTGTGCTATCTAGATCTTCGTTTTGACTCGACTCCTTCTTCTTCAACTTTATTATTTCGTTGGAAACTCCTACATTGGTCAAAGTGCAAATGTCAGGGTTTTGACATATAAAGCACTCGAGGAGGGGAGGCATAGACCTCGCTGCCTTCGTCGAGATGTAGTCAGTGACCCTTGTGGAGACTGCCCCATTCGCAGCACAGCAGAAGGCCCGCCCATCACGCCTTGCCTTGTTCAATGCCGTTTCTCCTCGGCCGAATAGAGATTGGCCGAGGAGAAACGCAGAGAGCAGCAGGGCGACAGATGCTGCAAGATGAGCGACCGTCAAATACTGCCAGGTCAATTAGAACTAGACGATGTCAACGAAGGAATGATAACCCAAAAAAATGATCTACAGAATCCAATTGTACCATTTTCCTATTTATTGCACAACCCAAAAAAATGTCACATGTAAAAATGTCGACTAGTCGGATATGAATGCTGAGTCTCTTAAAAAACATATGAAATGATATATAAACAAACCTAGCCAGAATTCTCTCTAAAGGTATGTTTTTTGGTGCAGTCAAAATAGGAGAAACTGTAGTTGGCCATGTTTCCTCCCAAGTATCCAATCTCTCGTTATTAACATACTGTTTCAATCTCGTTAGTTCCTAAAGATCAGTTTATCTATTAATATAAAGCGTTGTTAATAAAAGCTATTTGTGGTAAGATTAACACATTTGATCATTAGACAACCTGGATAATTGGTATGAGCTAATACTCAAACAGCAATTGCAAGATATGAAAAGAATATAACTTACTTTGGAATGATTTGGGAAACCCGTTGCAAGTCTAAGAAGATGATCAGCAAGTTCCTTTGCCGTATCAAATAAATATCCGTTCTTATTAACTTCGACAAGTTCTGAGATACACGCAAAGTTCTTAGCCAGAACGGGAATTCCAGAGCCAAACATATCGACAACTTTCATTGGTAGATCGAGACCTAAATGAACAAATATTTCACTGGATATCTATGAACCTGACGTAGATGTGTGCAAAGACACGCCAAGATCTGATGAGGCTAACATTTTTGGATAATCCGCTGCTTCCAGCCAAGGAGTAATCACTTTCACCATTTCCATGCCGGACCGATTAACTTTTTCACAATAGTAATCCTTCATAGGACCTTTTCCTGTAATAACAAGAAGAATTGGAGGAACTCTGTTGGAATCAACTCTGAAAACGATGGAAAACGGCAAATGAAGCTTTACGATCTCATGGCGATTCTGGCAATATCATTGTATTTACCCAAGGCTTCAAATAAAATGGTAAAATCTTCATCAGGAGTCCAACTTGTTGAAGACATGAGAATCAACGGACGATCTTTCTTCCAAATAACTCGGTTATTCTGCATTGTCGTAAAATTATTTGCTAAAATAAAATAGGATTTTAAACAGCAA
The DNA here is from genome assembly GCA_932521415.1 of Oscheius sp. DF5120. Classification (NCBI taxonomy): domain Eukaryota; kingdom Metazoa; phylum Nematoda; class Chromadorea; order Rhabditida; family Rhabditidae; genus Oscheius; species Oscheius sp. DF5120. Next base: position 2,562,742 of record OW051463.1, read on the forward strand.
CATACAATTGTTATCATCATTTACTCCGAATACTTGATAGTCACGCCCTAGTTTCATGAACAATTCATGCTTTTCTTCTTCGGTATTACTTCTATAAATAATATTAAACTAAAAATAACAAACCCAAATTTCCAAGACGGAGGCCGGTCGTAAAAAACTGCTGAGGGAATCTGCCAAGATGTAAGTAAATCTTTTTGCATAGCTTTTGTAACACATAATCCACCGTCAGCTCTTCTACCAAAGAAACCTTCAAGCATATAGATTTTCTCTATATACCTGAGAAAATACAATAGCTAAGAATTTTTCATACCATTTTCGAAATTTTGAGGAGTCCATTTTTTCATATTTATCCTTCTTTTTCTTTATTGATGCACCTTTATCGGGCTTTTTCTTTATGCTCTCTTTTTCATCAATATCATAAGATTTCATTATTAGATCATGCATATCTAAAAAACATAAATTTATCTGCACCGACGAACTGTATTTGTCACAAAGAATTGAGTACATATAATTGTGCCAGTCAATTATGAAAAGAGCTCCTTTGAGTCTTGCGATAATCCAGCAAACAGAAGCTGTAGGTATTGCAGGTGGATTTTGCATCAATATTATGTCACATGTCCAGCCAATTCTTAAAAAGCGTAGTGAAATGCTTATTGATTAAAAACCTAAATAGCAGTGTCCATAAAAGAACAAAAGAAGCCCAAATTAATTTTAATAACATTTGTACTGATTCTGGAGCCTTTCCAAAAGGTGGAGGAGAAGGAATTGGCTCAATACTAAAAAGTTAGTTGTAGAGAAGAATTAACCTACTTGATATGTTCGTTATCCTTAATTACCGAATGGGGAGTAGAGTCTAAATAACCAACTATGGTTACATCGTGATTGAGCTGATTCGCTAATGAATAAGCATGATAACACATCCGAGGACTACGACCAATATCACCAAGTACAACAACAACAGCTTTTTTTCTACTAAACTAACTCTGGACGGGGAAATTAAAACACACCTCATTTTTGTTTAGATTTTGAAGCAATAGATTCTTTGAAAACAACTTTTTCAATAGGAACACGAAAGAATACGCAACTACCAGGCTGTTGTTGATAAACAAAATTTACCTAAATAATTATAAGGGACTAATTAAAGATACCTTGGCCCTAGTGATATAATTTTTCAATTTCTCTTGTTCAAAATCTATCATAACCACATAAAAACTTATATTTTGTTTGAAATATAAATAAGATTAGTATTGGAATGGTTAGACATATAAATAAAAAGTCTGAGATTAAAAGTTTTTCATTTGTACTATATATAACAAAACAACTCCAGTGTAAAAAAAAATAATATAAAGATATATAGTATTCAGCAAAATATGAGATCATCTACCTGTTTTATATTAAAAATAGGTTATCGGTTGTTTAATTTATTCAATTGTTCGACCAGGGCCGGTGCCATTTTTAGAAAATAACTAACATCATGTAATTGTTCATCTTTAGATTGCTTAGTACCTTGTATTCTTGAGGAACTAAGCGTTTCTCTTGGCGTACTCTATAAAACAATATATAATTAATATGTTTTAAACAACCCCGAATCGACGTGAATCTTCAAATGAAGAATTTCTTAGAGAAGATTGAGGAGTATCAAAAGAAATAGACTGAAAGGAAGCATATATAAATGCAAAACTATAAAAACAAACTCGATCACGAAGTTTGAAGTCAGGTGTACGCTCCCTGGAACTAGTTGAAAGACGTCTTTCATTCTCCGAGAAGGGTATACTTGGTGAATATAAATCACTAAAACAGCAATAATGCCTGATATAAACAAAACCTGGGCAATTGTTGTTTTGATGGAGTCATATTCATTGGTAATTCGGGTATAAATGATGTACCAGGCAAACGAGGAATTGCTCTTTCTAAATAATATTTCACGAAAAAAACAAAAATAAATACCCATATTACTTTGCTCAGTTTGGGGGATAGGTTCATCATCATCATTATGCTCTTTTTCTACAGAATGTTTATGCTCTAGATTGTATATCTTTGTTTGTTTAGGAGGAGCAATATTCTGGAACAAAAAAAAGTAAGTAAAAAAAAAAGAAAAAACCGTTCTTGATTTTCTATAAGCACTGCGTAATTGTCCTGTACCGAGCTGAACAATATCATTCATAGGATCAAAATTATAAACATTCGCTACAACTGGGCCAGTCTAAACATTAAAATTATACGAAAAGGGAAAATAATTACCTGAATTGGAGCTACTGGAATACCACCTACAAACTCTGGTTTATCTTTCTTCGGATCATGTTTCTTTTTTGCTTTTGCTATTATTATAAAATTACATAAAAATAAAAAATACTTACGGCTAGTAGTATCATTCAAAGATCTGTTTAGCTTTCTCTTTTCGGCAGATTTCTTTACAGCACTTGTAGACGATGTATTTTTTATCGGTTTCGGAGAATGTTTTCTAACTCTTTCCTTTTTCTTCTTTCCATCTTCGTCAGCATCATGACTATTTTGATTGTTTTCATTTGTTGGTAAGGCCATAGGGCTGAATTGTCCCATTATGGAGTTGAGACTCCTAGAAATTGTCCTACTCTGGAACGCGACAATGCGGAAATGGGACGTTTTGCCACTTTTTGCTTATTATTTTCGCGCAAGCAGCGGTCTGTACGTGGTTTATTATTTTTTGACTTTTGTGCTAATTGTGGGACGATCACTAAATGGCGAAGAGAAATAATGAAAATGGGAGAATACGGCCGAACGTATTTAGAGATCGTTTGAGATTTGTAAAGCAGCGATACGTGTTTGCCTTTGTGGAAAAAAGGTTCTTTATTACGAACATACCCACAACGCTGATATTACTGTTGCATGAAGTAGAAACAGAAAAACAGAAATTGGGAGCGAAGAATAATCCGATGTAAAATGCTCAAACAAAACTGCACGCTAATTTTGCTGCGTTAGATAAATTGCCTCTAGTAATTACAGGAAAAGCAACAATGACAGAAGGCTATAAGTGTTTATATTGCGATCGTCGGTTTAATAATTCACGTCTTATAGTATATGTGTCGCATTTGGATTTTACAACGTTAGCTAGTTGTGACACAATTTATTGTGATGATACTTTTGACTGTATGCCATCACCATTTGTTCAGCTGTTTACAATTAATGGAAAAGTAAGGTTTTCCCTACTGTCCAATACCCGATTATCGCGTTCCAGAATTTCTAAGAGTCTCAACTCCATAACGAGACAATTCCATCTTAAGGCCTTACCCATTTGTTGTATCATTATCTTTCGTATCATTGTTATTTTCTAATTCAGCCACATCATCTTTTTGAACATCTTGCTTCAATTCATTATTTTCATTTTCAAGATCTTCTTCCATTTCATGCTTTACTTCTTGCTTAAACACTGATTCCATAATCTCGATCCTTTGTTCCATAATTTTATTAGTAGAAGAGGAAGCTTCTTCCTAAAAAAAAGGTTATAGTAGACAAAACAGCATACCTTATTATCAGAATAATTTTTTTCTTCTGCTTCGCCTGTATTCCCGTTTTCATTCACCTCTTCTCCAATGACATTATTCTAAAAATAAATGAGTACATTTGTTACTCACTTCATCAAATGTTTTGGCGGCCGTTTTTGCCGTTTCCTCCGGGACATCAGAGTTCTTCGACATCTAAAAAATTGAAAAGGTTGTTTAAAAACACGTTTTTTTCCAATTCTTTAGAATTAGTTTTTCCTAGAAAAAAGGCTAATAAAGCAAGAGAACAAAATAAAATAACATGAGGAATAATTGCATGTCAGCCAACAACATTTTTTCGGGGTCACGCACGTACGCAATATCTTCTTTTACACAAAGAAAATTGGCATTTTGTTTTTATTTCAGGAGTTTTTCTTTTAACCAAAAGTTTTGAAACAAAAAAAAACAAGAGAAACCGTCATTTTTTATCAATAGACGGGACGAATGAACATGTCGACTGCCGCACATACTCACCGACTGGCTGTAAACAAGGTACGAATCAAAACCACCGAGTTCTTCACTCCGTGTTGATAATGGAGAATCTGGTTTTTCATCTGGGTTGTTTTCACTCTAAACTTCTTCTCTGCTTAATTTTTAGATCATTACCGCGGTAACAATCGTTGGGGGTTCATAGACATTGAGAGGAATCGGAGTATCGATGTTCAATTCCGTCTATAAAAAAATTGACTATTATTATTTTCTTACCAATTGTCTTCGTCTTTCTTTTAGAATTGATTGTAAACAATACAACATACTAGCCGGTCTTGTGATTACATCAGGAATCTTCATGAGTTTTCGCAGCCAAAGATTCTCAAGAATCGACTCATATTGACCTAGAAGATGCGCCGTAATTTTCTTCATTCCTTCTGGAAGGAATACAATCATAGGTTCAACTCCGATGACATCCTTATGATTCGGTTTCTCTTTCACATCTTCCGCCTGATCATAAAAGATCAAAGGATCATTAAGTGTATCCATTTGCTGAGAAGGGTTCCCTGCTAATATTCTATTTTCCATTTAATCTTTACCTTCCGGTTCTGTTATTTTCACAGTCTTCAATCTTTTCATTTTGTTCTTATAATATTCCCAACTGATCGGAATCCGATGTCCTCCCTCTGCAATGAATCCTTTCCCTACATATTCTAATCTGAATCCTTCTCTCTCATTTTCTCTTTCTCTCACTCTTTTGTTCTCGGTGTCGGTCTGACATATTTCCGGCCAGAACATTCCTCCACAATATTCGCCACCACATAAAAGTTAATTTCTTCGAAGAATGGATACCTGTATCGCACAGCAATCTGAAAGTGAAAAATGAAAGAAAAAGGAAAGAGATACCCCGAGTTTTCTCTCGAGCTTTTGTACATTCCACTGCATGCTGGCAGAATAGGAATGGAGAAAGTTTCCTCCAACAACAAGACTTTTGACAGGAGTATAGACAGCATGGAGCCATCCGGAGGGGATAATAGCCGTGTCTCCCTCCTTCAGAGTCAGTCGAGTACATTTCGAGGCAATGTCTCCGAACCAGCCGGACAAGTTGTAATTCTTCTGCCATGCGTCATACATTACAAAGTTCTGATCGGAGGGCTCTACGAAGAAAAAAACCTTCTCTCCCTTCAGAACGTGATACCAGACAGACGTTCCCCCAAAATCGAGATGAAAATCGGTATAACAGCCACCAGGGGACATCAAACAATAGCTGAAGAATAGAAGAATAGAGAGAAGACCTACCGCGACACATTGGGGAAGTTGGTGTTAAAACTGAACTGACCGTTGTGTGCGAAGGAAACGGATCGAGTCTGTTTTTCGTCTGGGAAATACTTTTCCACCCAGTCGACTTTCTTCACGACTCCGGGTCCACAAACAAAGTCCTTGAATCTGGTATGAGAATAGAGGAGACACTCACTCTCATTCTAGTCAGAGAAAATTCTAACGAAAGCATGTTCGTCAACTCTCGTCCCTCTGGATTCTTGTAGTATTCGATCATGGTAGACAGTGAGATTGTCTTCGATGATTGGTCCTCCACTACAACGACCTCCACCTCCCTGTCCCCTCCTACCATTTCCAACACGTCATCTTCCGAAAAATTTCCCGGATCCGGCATCACCATCCCTAATTCTTCTGGTTTACATTGAAAGAACAGAGGCTTCGTTAGTCCTGTCCGGTCAAAATATTCCACCGTGAAGTCTTTTGGATCAATTATTTCGATGATTTCCGGATTGATATAAGCATTGCCTATGGAATCGTCTCCTAACTATCGTCATAACCCACTAGTACATATCTTCTCAAAGTCGTGTTTCAACGCTCCGTTCCTTTTGATGACTTTGAAGTCGATGGTATCCTGCTCCTTGTGCCATTCTTCATCACTCGAGTCTTGTGACTTTCGCTATACCTTTTGTTTCAAGAGGGTAAAAGACCTACCTTCTTTGCCGACTTCTTTTTTTTCATCGACATTCTTTAAAACTATCAAAACTATCTAAAGACGATGGACAATGACTTTTCATGTAATAATGAGGAAAAATAAAAGGATTTTGGATGATTGGAAGGAAATAGAAAGAAGGAGATTTGGAGGAAAGAACAAGATTGAAAAGAATTAGAAAGAGTCCGACAAGAATGGAGAAAAAGTGAAAGAAGTTCTCCAATACGTCATGATACAACAATTCCTCCTTATTCCATTAATATTTCTACTCTTTTCATTTCAATTAGATAGTTCCTTGATGAAATGATAATAGTGCAATTAGAAGGAAGTCAAATGAAAGCCAAAGAAAGTGGAAAAGCGGTCTAATGACCACCTGAAAAGCGACTGCGTGAATATCCGAAATTCAAAAGTGACGCACACTTTTCTGCATCTAGCGCGCGGAGCATTGTCTCTCATATTATTCGAATTCAGTACTACTCTTTTCTTCTTCTTTTTCATGTTTCTGTTTGATTTTATTTATTATCTTCTATATAGATAAATGTCGAGACATAAGAAGAAGCAGGAAGAGGAAGATGATGTCTTCAGTGTCGAGAAGGTAATCAATAAGAGGGCCACAAAGGACGGAAAGTTCGAGTATTTGTTGAAATGGCAGGTGAGAACCATCTTTCATTCTATTCCTCTTAATTATAGGGATTTCCAATGGAGGAATGTACATGGGAACCAGAAGAAAACGTCTCCTGCCCCGATTTGGTCGCGGAGTTCGAGAGAAAACACGCTGCAAAGGTAAATGAATATTACGTTTTTAATACCTTTTCAGGATAAATCGGAACAGATTCGAATCCCCAAAGAAAGAGATCCCCAAGAAATCATAGGGGCCAGTCAGGTCAATGGAGAGATACAATTCCTTCTTAAATACAAAGACGGATCGGCCGAATTAATCCCTGCCAAGGAAGCCAATATCAAGTGGGTATCGGAAGAGGGTGAATAATTGTTCAGGTATACGAATATCGTGTTACAATTTTATGAGAAGAACTGCAAGTTCGTATAACATTTTTGATCTCCGTGTCTTTCCATTAAATCGGTGTGAAGAATAATTGTAGTTGAATGATGGAAAGTAGAGAAGAAATTTGGGATAATTGGAAGGAGACCGACGGGTTAAAGAGATTCTCCTGGAAGATATTCATCTGTTTCAACACATACCATCCCTTTCTGCATTCCGAATAGCGTGATCCCAAGTGAGTCATTGTTCAGGATCATCGTCTTGACCCTTTCCCTCTCGTCTAGTGTCAACTTGTCTCCGAAATTCGACATCAGATCCCACGTCTCCTTGTTCCTAGATATTAAATTGGCCAGTTGTTTGACCTGTTCCGAATTACAGAGAATCGCTGCCTAAATACTCTTTCTTTCCTTTTTTTCGAGCAATTACCTCTCGTAATCCCGCCTCCACTGCCCCTAGGACATCGCTGTTGATTGTGCTGTTATCCACTTGTTCCTGAAATGTTCCCTCCTGTTTTGCTGCTGCCAATATCTTTGGAATACATTGTTGGGACGAAGGAGGGATTGTAGGCTGAAAGGAATAAACTATTCTACTATGTTACAAATAATTTCGAGAGATCCAGTGGGGGAATAGTAGGTAGAGTGGGCCATCCCTTCTGAAAATATCGTATTCATAGTCTGAATACCTTACAAATAAATCTTCCAAAGGAGGAAGAGTAGGCCAAGGTCCCAGAGTTGGAAGGGGACCGAGAGTCGGAAGATTCATCTGAAAACAATTGTAGGGAAGAAAGAAGGACATACAAAGAAGTCATTTGGATTTAGAGGAGGAAGAGTTGGCAACTGGATAACACCAGTAGGAATTGCTCCAGCTGCTCCTTGAAGAAGTTTTCCCAGATTGATGGGAGGAATAGTAGGAAAAGAAATCGGTGCAAAGGTAGGAAACGCCTGAAGAGATAAAAAATACTTATAGAATTCTACCTCTTGTCCGAAAGGCCATGACTGGTTTGTTTCTCTCGAATTCCTTTCGGGAAGAGCAACAGTCGTCAGTTTACCCACAGTTGTTTCTAAGACTATCGTCGTCTGTATCTGCTCCTTTTCTTCACTAGGAACTTCTTCCACACTGGAGTTTTGAGCAAAGATTCTTCCGATGAAAAAGAGCCAGACTAGGAACTGCATAGTAGATGACAATTGGAGAGACGGTCCATTATAACAAGGGAATCATCAGCTGGGCAAATCAGACAAGATAACAATGTGTCAAACAAACAAGAGATCTCTTCCCCAATTCGAATATGCGGTCTCGCCGTCTTTGTCGGCTTACAATTATGTAAATGAGTGAGTGATATGAGTAAGTGGTGGTCCCAGCCGCAATCCGTTTCCATAAGGCTCCGGGGGCAATTCTTCGAGTACTCGCATTACGAATGCTAAGCTGACAAATGTCCCTCAAATAGATGTCGTCCTCTGCCGGTCGAAGACGAACGACACAATCAAGAAGACGCTTATCCATGATAGGACTTGAGACTATCTTTTGCGAACATAATTGGACAGATTATGTCGTAAATGAGCGGAAGCCACACCTGCGACAAGAGGAGAGATTGTAACGGACTGGGTCGACCAAGGACAGACACTTCCGGCTGACGAAGAGACCGTATAAGTTTTTTTTTTGAGGAGGAAAAGCTTTAATTTTTTTTATAAGAAGAAATTGAAGAAGTTGAAGAGGAAAGCAAGTTACAGTATAATTTCGATCAATGATCTTAGAGAGCTGTTTCGACTGTCTCTCTCTTTCTTTTTCCGTCATACTGACTGCGAGTTATTGTTCAGCAGAAAACAGTTATATCAATAGATTCCAATACCCTTTATTATTTCTGCTCAGTCTATTTTCTTTCGAATAATTAATTTATAACCATAGCTCTCTTCCAAGATAATAAGTAATAAATTGTGACTACACATCCTCTTCCAAGATCTCCTCCCGATTCAGATATCCGGTCACCACCCCCCCCCCCCCCCCCCTTGTGCACCTGTGCATCAATATGGTTGTGATGGAACTCATAAAGTGACAGATGTTATTGTGGAGAGAGACGTCTCCGATGAGCGGAAATGATTGCGGATTGGCTGATGCCGCCATGGGGCGGGGTCTACCGTAGACGGCGAAATATCAGTTGCCTCATGGCGTTCCACATTGACTCACTTATTGGTGATAAGGTATTTTTTTGTTCTCTTCTGATTACATATTTTATTCAGTTGACACCTCCAGTGGTTGATCGACTACAAGAAGTTTATTCACCCGATAGGGTCACGTCGTCTGTTTCACATCGGATGCATCCATATTCCGGTCAGTCTCATTTCCTTCTTCTTCTTTCTTACTTATCCATAAAGAACAAATCACTAAGCAGTTGCAGTCCCTCTGAGCCTCTTTCCATCAATATTACTGCACTTTCTAACTTCTTTATTCTTCTACCTCCTTCTTTTGAATAAGAAAAGGAACCTCCTCAAATGACCTAAAAGCCTCTGTCAGCCGTCTCCTCAACGTCTTCTGTCTTTCTTTGTCTTCAGCTGTCCCTAATTTTCGCGTGTCGAACATGATGTATAGCCTCCCTATGTTAATGAGCATCTGATTGTCGAGGAGCCACAGGTTGTAGCCAGCTGCCAACCGATTAATGATGATTAGTCGTTGAGGTAAAACGATCCGTAGTTCTGATTGTATCTGTTAAAACAAGGAAGACGATTAAGCCCTAAACAGTCGGGGTTACGGTAGCAATTATGGGAAGGTGAGCGGCGGACAGTTGTAATTGTGCTCACCTCGTTTATTGCCACAACAAACTTGTTCTTTTGAGGACGCCGCCTATCATTCGAAAATGAGTCGACGGATTACGGTATCCTTAACAGAAAAGGATCCATAATGTGACATGAATGAAATATTCGATTGACTGTCTCTCGCCCCGAGGGGGGTACTGTGGATAGCAACCGTTTTTTTTCTTACTGTGGCTGTCAATTACGTGTTATTACCAGATAGACGACTAATTGGACACACATTATACATGCCATACTGCGTCTTATCGCGTTTTAATTGACTGCTACTGGATTAAAACGCGACGATTAGGACCCCCGGATCGGCCATTAACACGCCTACGTGTATTGCTCATTTCAGACTCAAGACATTCCGTAGATGACAGTCAAATTCGCCGATATCGGACGGCTTTCTCTCGTGAACAAATCTCTCGACTCGAGAAGGAATTTGCCAAAGAGAACTATGTATCGAGAAAGACCAGAGGCGAATTGGCAGCCGAATTGAATCTCCCCGAAGGAACAATCAAGGTAAGACAACTACCGTATACCTCTCGAGGGAAATGGGGACTGAATAAGACGACATCAGACGACATGATGAATTCGGATGAAGAATTCAACAAGAGCATAACAAATCACAGCTTGGGGATGACCCGGGGGAGGGAATCTTTTTGGACATGATATGTCCCTCAATCTGTTGCGGGTAGATGTCCTTGAGATCTCGGGCATATTCAAATGAGCGGGTTTATCCGACGGGAACAGGAACGGCGAGAAAGTGAGAAGGAGATTGTCTAAGTGAAAATGACACTTCGAGATTTACGAGAAGAAAAGAAACATTTCAGGTATGGTTCCAAAACAGACGGATGAAGGACAAACGACAAAAAGTATCGGCAGTGCCATGGCCAGCTCTCTTTCATCCTCAGCTGGCCGCCTATGCCATGTTGGCCTCCACTCCTTTTCCTCATTGTGATGCGTGGAGTAAAGCTTTCTATCCTCAGAGGTAGATTTCTCTCACTTATCATATTCCTTGCAGTCCTTTGCTATTACCTCCTCGACAGTCTTTACTCGATGAAGAAAAAAGTTCTGAGGCGAAGAAGGAGACGATTTAATTGGTTGTAAATAAAGATGCAGTGATCTGTTAATCCATCGAGGGGCTTTTCTCTCTCGCGGCTGAATGAATGGGGCCACTCTCGCCCCGCTATCAGACCCTGTTTGTGGTCATCAGCACTCCAGCCGTCTCTCCTTTCTCGTCTTCTAACTTCTTCTCACATTTAGATCTTCGAATATGCTGTTCGGTTGAAATCGGACTGAAAATCCACTTCGAAAGCATTGAACTTTCGCAGTTGTCTATTTTCCTTCACTTTACCCACACTTTGAGGTCAATTATCTTTATGAGAACGGCGCAATTTCTCCTTCAAGTAACCCATTCGTCTCGTCTATGTTTATTCTCGTATAATTTGTGATCAACAGGTTTACGACAGGATACAAGAGCCGCCGCATTCGCGCAACATCTCCTCTGCCGATCGAACAACGGCACCCATCATGCCATGCATCTGTCGGTGAGACTTTTAAGAGAAAAAGGAGGGACTCTTTTAGCTGGTGGTCCTTCTGTTCATCACCAGAGTCTTCTCCCATCCGATCGACAATGGTCTCGTCGATTCCGAGCTAATTCATGGTCAGTTATCTCCCCCGGCCGTCATCCGGTTTCTACAGAATGTGTTTCTTCGAAAGCAGTAGATCTTGTGTTACTTCTCGATGGTTCCGGATCGGTCGGCGACGACACTTTTCGAAATCAAGTTAGTCACTTCCTTCCAACTAAAAACTGCTCTTTAGATAGCTTTTGCCCTGCATCTTGCTCAACGGCTAAATATTTCCATCGATGGTTCTCACATGTCTCTGATACAATTCGCAGAATCACCGCGTCTTGAGTTCTCCCTTCGGCAACATACCTCTCCTAACCAAGTAAAAAACCGTCTTTTTTTGTTTATAAAATTTTTAGCTGGAATGGGCTATTCAACGGATCACCTATCTTTCGGGGGCCACAAATACGGGAGCTGCGTTAAAATTCGCGCTGTTGAAAGGATTCGAAGAGTCGAGAGGAGGCGATGTCCCGAAAGTTTTGGTCGTTGTGACCGACGGACAGAGTCAGGTATTGTTTCAGTTCTCTTGAATTCACTTTCAGGACGAAGTAGTGGAGTCTGCCCAACTTCTCAAGGATGCTCATGTGACGATCTACGCAGTGGGAGTGACGAACCTTGTTAATGTTCATCAACTCCACCAGGTATATTTTCTGATTTACGTCGATTCTTTCAGATAACTGGGAACCCCGTCCGAGTTCTTACGGTAGAGGCTTGGGACCAACTGGACAATGCCTTAGCAGATTCTTTGACATGGGATATGTGCAAAACTGAATTTCGTATCGTTTCCCCCTATTCAATATTTATTTGCTTTCAGGTCCTGGAACTCCAGAAGTAATTTGTGGTCCTGAACGGATCGGAGTACATGCGACGACGAAAAAACCCTTCGACGGCTACGTCTTCGTAATGGATCATTTCCACGACGAAGACTGTCGAGCAGGTCCAGAACAGTTTGAAGATTCTCGATCAATTGGTCTAACTGTTCCTTTCAACAAATGCAATGTACATCGATATCGATCAGTAAGTTTTTTTGTTCCTTCTTAAAAAGGTATCCAGTTGAATCCCCGTGGTATCTATGTTGAAGTGACGATCGTCTTCATGTTCCATTCGATGTGAGTTCTTCTTTTTCCCTCTCGATCCTTAGGTTCATGACAAAGGTCGATCAGACAGTCAAAGTCCAATGCTTTTATATGGAAGCAGACAAACACGTGACGGTTCCATTGTCCGTCAGTATGATTACGACTCAATTTCGAGAGCAAATGTACGAAATGCCCGTATGTTCGTATACATTGAGAAAGGGTAGTCCTGATGGAGAAATTGTAAAATATGCGACACTAGGAGAGAGTGTTTTTCATAGGTGGGAACGAAGAAACTCTAAGAAATTAATTTAGATGGGAATGTGTAGAGAAGAACGACCAAGACACCTTTGGAATGTTGGTCCATTCATGTTATGTGGACAATGGACATGGAGACGTGGTAGAGGTGAGTTGAACAAATGGAAGGATGGTCCTAGATATTAACCGAAAAGGGCTGTGGGGTGGATGCCGTTCTTCTGTCGACTCCCGATTATTCTCCTTCTCTTCGTTTGGCCTATAAACCATATCATGTTTTCAAATATGCCGACAGACCCGTTCTCCAGTTTCAATGCCAGGTATGAAACCATGGAAAAGGTTGACATTTTAGGTGACTCTTTGTGTCAAATTTGACGGGGGATGTGAGGGAGTCACTCCACCGAAGGACTGTCCTCATCTTCATGGAGAAGATGGCCATCATCACCATGACCACGGTCGTCGAAGAAAAATTCGAGGTGTAGGGACAATGGATGTATTCTCCGGCTCTGTTCACATTTTAGAGACTCCTCTCCCCACTTGTTCGGAGGTAATCCTTGCTTTTACTTCTCTAAATTATTTCAGACTCGTCCGATTGACCATCTACTTATTCTTATTTTTACTGTCGGTTATTTACTAATATCTATTTTCACTGTTGTCATCTGGATAGCCATTTTAAAAAGGAGAAGAAAAGAGACATAAATTGTTTAATTAGCTAATAAATTGTATTATAACTATCTCTTATTTTTTCCAGATCATGTATCTTTTTATATATTCTCATTCATTTATTTTAATAAGAGTTATAAGTAAAAAAAATCATACATTTGGACGCAAATAGCCGTCAATCGATTTCTACGACCATGCATTGTAGTGCCGCGTTCAGTCTTTCAATGCTATTCCTTTTCTTTCCTGTAACTTTATTTTCATTCAATTTCCTTTCCTTTCCTTTCTTTTATTATATTTTATTTTAGAACTGATGTCGACTCCATTTCGTCATCCGATGGTGACACCATCCAGAGTATCTTATACAGTTTCACTAAAAAAAATTTTTTTTAGTTTGGAATGCAAAATGATGGACTCAAACCGCCGAGGGCACCTGATCGTCCAATTATTCCTTATATGAGATTCAGTAGAAAAATGTGGCCAAAGGTATGCTTACAATTTAGTCATTATTTTCTGTAAATAGGTTCGAGCTGAAAATCCGAAAATTCCGCTCTGGGAAATTGGAAAAAGAGTTGGACAACTTTGGCGTGATACATCTGAAGCTGAAAAAGTTATGTATCAACAAGAGTATGAGATCGAAAGAGTATGTTTCTACTTGTTTCATGATTTCTTAAATTTTTAGGTTGAATATGAAAAAGCAATGAAGAATTATCATAATTCACATGCTTACCAGCAATATTTAAATGCGAAAAATCGTGCGAAAATGAATGAAAAATCTTCGAGAGCCCGCATAGAAGCAGGAGGGGTAGTTATTCAACCAGTAGATGAAGATGATTTTAATAATGATTTAACATGTAGACGAGTTGCAGCCGTGAGGTAATTTTCACCATTCTGTTTATCTATTTTTGTTTTAGATTCGATCGTAATCATCGACTTATTGCCGATCTATTTTCTCCGGCAATAGTTTCTGATACACGAACAGTAGGTTCAGATGTGTTAAAATTTTCTTGTAGGTTGTCTCTCAGTCAAGGATGGATATGCTGAGAAAGCAGGCGCAGTCTTTGAAAAATCACTTAACAAAACTTGAAGATGAGTTAGTATCTCTAGCTGAAGCGCATATCGAAAGAAAAAGGCAAATTGACAAAAACTCAGAAGAATTCGCTGAAAATCTGAAAAAAGTTTTTTTTAATTTTTTCAAAATATTTTTATAGGTCTGTGAGGATAGGCCACAAATGGATGAAACGAAATTCAATAGCTTAGTTGATGAATGGACTGGAAAATTAGGTACTGCCTATGAAGACTATAAGAAAAAACAAGACGAAATAAATGCTAAGTTAGGCGAGTTCATCACTGTTTTTTCAAAATTTTTCAAATGACTGCATAATCTGTTTTACAAAAAATAAAAAAAATCTGTGTTCCTTACGGCAAACTGTTTAGCCATGCCAAAACCATCCGTTTACAGTAAGTGATTATGTTGACAAGCACTGAAATTTTCAATACCATTTTTTGTTTTTGTCTTTCCTTCTTTCTAATTTAACAATGACTTCTTCTTATTATTATTTTCTGTTTTTTAGTATATTTATATGTACACCTTGTTTACTTTATTTAAACATCCGGTACTGCAAATTCGTGGAAAAATAATGATAATTTTTCGCGTTTTACCTGATATTCTGAAATTCAAGGTTTTACTGACATCTTCTTTTTAGCTGCTGAACGGGAGAAACGAGTAGAAGAAACACCTGTATTAGCCGAACTTGTTATGGGAAACGATGATGAAAAGAAAACAGATGAGGTGGTGAATCAGGAAGAGGAAGATGAAGAAGCGAAGGATGAAGACCAAGATGAAGAATCTGCGTCTGCATCTGAGGACATGGATGAAACGAGCGAGGATAAATAAACAGTATTTTTTCCTATTTTGATGCTGATACTCACAATATTTTTAATTCTTAATTCATGCAGTTCTATCTTTTTCAACAATCTCCCTTTTTGTATGTACGAAAATAAAGTTGCGATTGAATTTCATTGGTTTTGATAAGAGGTGTGAGCCGCCATTTTACGGATCTTTTACATCGTTATCGTCACTTCCCTCCGTTTCTTATCATTTTTTTCCGGTTTCTTCGACTTTATTGTATCGCTTGACTCTTCAACGATGGAGCACGACGACATTATTGTCAAAAAAATTCATTCCTTTCTGGAGTCTCACGAAGGAAAAAAGATTGCGTTTGTTACGGTTTGATTATTTGATTTTTCTAACTATTTGAAGTTGTAGAGTGGAGGAACCCGTGTGCCACTTGAAAAGAATTGTGTTCGCTACATTGACAACTTTTCTATGGGAAATCGAGGAGCAATAAGCACGGAGTGAGTAACCATTCTATGTTGCAAAATTTTCCTTGAAGATATTTTTTGAAGGAAGGTTATTGTGTTATCTTTCTTCATAGAGATGAATCTTTAAAGCCATTTTCTCGACATTATCACAATATTTTCGAATCTCTTGTGGAAAATAATGGAACGGTTGGTATCTTTAATATCTTTTAGTCCTTTATTTGAGGTTGTCTGCAATCTCCCTGATATTGCTCAAAACGTGAAGGAATTCCATACATATTCGAGTAACTTATTGAACATACCATTTCAAACTCTGGAACAATACCTCCATCAGTTGGAACTGGTATGATTCATTTAATTAAGGAAATCTTTTTTTCTTAGATAAGCAAGCAGCTAGCAGCTCTTCGATCAAACGTTCTTCTTTATTTAGCTGCAGCTGTATCAGATTTTTATATAACTAAAGAGAAGATGGTAAGCTTAAGGGTTCTCACAAAATAGTTTAGCCAACTCACAAAATTCAATCACGAGATGGTGATTTGAATTTGACCTTATCAATTGTTCCAAAAACACTCAACAAAGTAGTTCAACAACTTGTTCCAGAAGCTTTTGTTGTCTCCTTCAAAGTCGGTATATGTTTAACTGTAATTGTTTCAGTTGGAAACAGATCCTGACATACTTATTGAAAAAGCGCGTGGAGCTTTAGATAAATACGGTCATGAGTTGGTGAGTTCAATTATTTCTTGTTTTATTCTCTTTAGGTAATTGCTAATATGTTATCAACAAGAAAGCAAAAAGTGATTTTTGTCGACAAAACATCTTCAAAAGAGCTGGTTTTAAGTAAAGACGAACTTGACAAAGGATTGGAAATCGAGAAGCCCATAATAGAAGAACTTTCTAAACGTCATCAGGAACACATTGATTCACACATTCCCTAAACTTTTAGATTTTTAAAACAATAATTTAATTAAATGTAAAGCTGATTTTTACATGCAATAATACAATAGTATCACAAAAAAGGCAGTAGAGATTATTCTAGTGAGCGACTGCAGTATTGTTCTGAAAGAGCCGTTAAGGAAAAATAATCTATTTTTTTTAAATGAAATTTGTGTTAGTCAAAAATAGTCACTTCAAATATCAGTAAAGTCAAACTTTTATCACGCATGCTGTTGCGCATTACCTACCCTGCAGTATTCGATCGTTTCCTGAATTTTATCAATGTTGTTCCCTTCAAAAAACAAAAATAAGAAAAATTACCTTTAAATCCCATAAAGCAATAAGGCCATCAGTACCGCAGGTGGTAAATTTCAGCACGTGGGATGAATTACCAGAATGTGGTAATATTTGACATATCATATTTTGATGAAGAGTTTTCAGTTGAACATCTGCACGCTCTGATGCTGCCATTCTGAATGTGGTGGAAAATATAGTTTTTATACAAACCTGTCTATATTTTTGAACATTTGAAGAGCACTACTTACGGCAGTACTCTTCTGAGCGGAAGGGATATCAAGTTTGCATACCTGCTTTAGTTGACCATTAGATACAGTAAACAAAACAGGAGAACAATCATGTCCCTGAAAATTAAAAAAGAAAATGAGTACTTACAGCTGCAACTATGCTGTTCTCCGTAACCCAGTTAAGAGAGGTAAAAGGAAGACATGATGTGCGGAGAACATGAGCTTTAGTATTGTCTTGATTAGCATCGACTAATGAAATAGTTGAATCATGAGACACCCAGGCGACTCTGCATCCAGACGGAGAAAAAGCAATACCGCGAACCCATCCACCGCATGAGTATTCACCCATAGGTTGACCAAAAGGCATCTTTGAACCCCATGGGTTCGGAGCTGGTTTTTCATCAACCTAAACACTAAACGTATAAGAACATTCTTACCTCTTTTATATAGGCAGAGTAAACTCTAGCTTGAAAATCGCATGCTCCTACAGCGAGAAGAACATTGTTTGGATGCCAGTCAATACTTTGTACAGTTGAACGAATCGGTTTTTTAATTTGTTTGGATACCCACCTAAATGAAAAAATATACATAAAAATTCTTAAATCACCAATCATTTTCTCTTTCATAGTAACAAATTGACACAAGTTTCGAGCCACTTCCTACCGCAAATTTATTCTCTAGTGGAGACCACTTTACGCAAGTTGCAGCTCTTTGAAATCGAATCTGAAGAAAGCATAAAACAGAAAAATGAAGGAACTAACTAGAACGAGCTCTGGTTTCCAAACACTTTTGTCAAAAGTCCAAACGAAGGCGTTTTTGTCTTGTGAGCATGAAACAATCCTATTTGTGTTTGGAGCCCAATCAATGCCAGTTACAGGAAGATCATGATCAGTTAATGTATGGGTATTAACCCAATCACCATTACGCCATTCGAAGATATGAATTTCACTACTTGATGCCGAGACAGCAATCTCTAAAACGTAAGAATGAAAATAAATTTCACAAAGCTGTAGCTTACGTGTACGATCTTTATTCCAGGCGTGACATGTGATAGAACCAATTCCCAAATTCCAACTCTGTACCGGAACACCAGACATTGCTGAAAAGAAAATAGTTTGTAAGAAAAAGAGCATTAAATATTGTGGAAAATGACGAGTCTAAGCCGAAAACAAAGAGTGAGTCATTTTTTTCCAACATGCACGAAGAATAACGAGCATAATCCGCGGACATGGTCAGGATCCACAACAGAATTTTTTATTGCTTGTTGTTTCTTTCTAATATGCTATAACTAATGTTACTTATTTTCAGATGTTTTCATTCGCAAATTCTATACGATTACCAAGTATTAGTACAGTGCCGATTTTAGTGCGGTATATTTCAACATCTGTGCCTAATGCAAAATGGAAAAGTAATTTCATATCTTTCCAATAATTCAAATTTTAGTTGTTGAAAAAGTTGAGGGAAACACAACAAGCGTATCAATGGAGGAGATATCTGGAGAAGCTAGATCAGATAATGAGTTGTGCTCCCTGTGTACTTGTAATGTTCCTGTAAAGTTAAAGTATAGGTGAGCTTTTTCTTTTTCTATACTTTAATCCATACAGTGATGTTCTTATTTTGGAGCAATTTATGAGAGAAGATGGTACAGTACTTCCTAGACAATTAACAGGTCTTTGTAAAAAACAACAATTACGATTAGAAAGGTTTCATTGAATTTAGCCATTTACTTAATTATATATCAGATGTGTAATGCAGGCTCATTGGGCAGGGCTGTTTCCTGATAAAACAATACCGGAATTCGATAGAGCTGGTTATAAGCGTTTTAATAGGTTTTATTTGTAATAACTCTCATTTTACGATTTTTAGGTACTGGAATGATGATATGGATATGTATAGATTAAAAGAAAAAAAAGAACATGGAACTTGGTTCTATATCAAACGTTACCCTACGAAAAACAATCCCGTTAATCGGAAACCGACACCATAAATCTTTTGTGTTTATAGGTTTTGTTTGTTTTTTTTTCACTTTTATGAAAGTTTATGCTCAATTTGTCTTCTATGCTTTGCTGCTGTATGATCAAACCTTCGGGTTATTTATAATTTCGTAGAATTATATTGTGTTTCAGTATGTAATGTGCTTTCTGTGGTATCTATTATTTGTAATACTTGGAGCTACTGGTATTGAGTTGATTAACTCTCCAAATATTGGGATTTCTACCAATGGAAGCGATGAAATCAAAGCAAAATATGGAAAAGTAGCGACAATTACGTGTGACGCCTATGGAAATCCTCCTCCTATTGTTGAATGGTGGCTTTTTCGACCTGCAACGTACCTTGGAAGGTTTGACGCATCAAAGGGAATTGTTCATTATGAAAACGTGTCCTCCGAGATTCGCGAAAAGTTTGAAATGCAATTTTTTACTATTTATCTAGGTTCTCTCTTCATGGACATTCTCTTATACTGCACGATGTTAATCGAACAAGCGTTGAAAGATACGTTTGCATAGCTAGTAACCAAGTTGGGAATGCTACTAAAATTTATAAACTGAGGTTTGCTGTTTCATTTGTAAATATTATTAGGTTGGATTATTCTGATTGGTACTCGCATAATTTGTTCGAAAGTGTTTTTTGGGGTGCTCTTGCATTCTGTATTATTGTTTGCGCACTTACCTTCCTTCTGAACATTACGTGGATTCTTACTAAGAAAAGTATTCTTTGGTGGATACAAAGGTTTATTTTTTCTTCAAGTAATACTGATAACAATTAGGGCTGAACGACTATCACGTGTTAGGAAAATGGTTGAAGCTATGGAAAAGTACCGTGTTCGACAGTTAGAAAATCTCCAGGACAAATATGCTCGAAAAGTTCAGTTGGTTAGAGATAATTATCATCAGCAGGTAAATCCTATCTATAACAATTATTGTTTGTTTATCGGTGGAAACATTACGCGTATCATACGGATTGCAAGCTGAAAGGTTCCGTGACTATCGAGCTGCTCAAATGGAAACAATGACATCTCACTTGGAAAATATCCGAGAAAATTATCAACAGCAGTTAAATAGAGTCAGAGATTATGGCTCTCGAAGAGCCGAACAATTATGGGAAAGTTATGAGCGACAGGTATAGCTGAAAAGTATTCAGTATTCTTTTATTTAGGTTAATCGGATGAAAGCTTTCAGCCTTCAACATCGTTTGAACCTTATGAGACAATACAAGATCAAACAACGTCATCTTAATAAATTATTGGAATCTTTTCATGACACTCATAGTCCTGAGGCAATGCGTAAACATGTAAGTTATTATTCTATTCTTTTTTAAACAGTTTATAATAATTTACTCCATTCATTTCAGGAAGAAGGTGTTCGTGCCGCTTTAGAATTGCCGGATCCTCCAATTATAGATGACGATGGTAATTCACTCCCGAGATCGTCTTCCTTTTATTCTTTACCTGAATATGTTCTTGATGATGATGGTGTTCTTCGACCAAGTCCCCTTGTGCCATCGGTTAGATTTACGCGTGACCTCAATTCGCTGTCTACTGATACAGGTGAAAAAGAAGACTAGTTTTTTATTTATAACACTTCGACACATGTAAATATCAATGATTACTTTGAAGTTTGAATATAAAAATGATAGAACTTTGTATAGAGTTCATCAAGCTTGTCGAAATTACCTTTGATCACAACTATATTTAGCAAACTTGATATCTTTTCTATTCCATATGAGCTTTAGTCATTTTACTGAATGTATGTAATAACATGGATAAAGTTTACAGAGTCTCTATATCTTTATATTTTACTGATTATTGCGTTACATTCTTTATCTTCTATTTTTTGAAACATCATGTTTTTTTTTCTATTTTCACATTTTTTCAGATATAAAATAATAAATTATGAGTAAATGTCATTTGTCGGAACTTCCAGGTAAACTCACCTTTTTGTTTTCATGATTTAGTAGATATTATTCGCCTTCAAGATCCATTCGATGAGAAAAATGACACTTTTTTGGATTTCAAAGTTAGGGAAGTACAATCGGATTCGATGGGAATGGTATTAAAAAATGACGTCTATTTAAAAACAATAAAGTGACTGAGTTTGTTTAAAACATAGTTTTCAGAATGTTCATTGCAAGGGAAATAAGACCTCGATTTTGTAAATGGTTTGAAAATCTTAGCAACTTCGACATGAATAAAGCTGATGAAGTTTCTATGATCCCCCGAAAAATTGAAATAGTTATTGAATCGGTAGATTGAAAAATATGCTTTTATTATTTAGGCCGCCAATCGTCTAGCACCGGAGATAGTTGATGAAATTAAGAAAGCAACACCTATGTGCCTTTTCAGTGAAGCAGAACGCAAATTTATAATACCTCAATTAGTTTCATTTTTGTGCTCTGCATTCCGTAGTTTTGAGAAAAGTATATAATTATATACTCGATCTTTTTTAACAAATTTTTCAGCAAATCTTTTTAAGAGAACCCAAATGCATCCCTTATCTAAGAAAATTAAAAGATTGAACATTCCCTCTTCCTCTGATGAGAAAAAAAATCAACAGCAATATGAATCGATTGTTAAATTCATGGACATAATGTTAGTTAATTTGTATTGAAAATGATATTTAAAGGTTTACATCTTGGATTGGTGTTGCTCCATTGCTTTTCAAAGCCATAGCAATAGCTTATGTAGTTGTTTGTAAATACGTGCATTCAGAAATATATGATGCCTTGGGATATCTCAGTACTGACGATTTTATGATAGTATGCTTATAATAGATATTTGACTTTTATAGGTTGTTAATTCAACAAAAGGCTGGCTAAGCACTTTTGCACCTCAAAATGATGAAACAGACAAATTTTTATCCGATTCTTTTATTGCTGTTTGTCGATGTGCTATTGATTTAATCTCACCATCGGTAAGTTCATTGTTTATTATATTCTAGCTTTAGATATATACTATTGCCATAATGGGTTATCCAGAAGCAGCAGAAAGCATAAAAACGCTGCGGTTATGTTTTGCAAAAACAAATAACTACGGAAGAGAAGCGCTTTTGAATAAACTGATTGATTTGGTGCGAAGTCGTCTTTTAAATGTCGAAGAAGACACATCAGTTATTTTGGATGGTTATGCCAATTGCGTTCACTCTCTCAAGGAGTTAGATCCTTCTTGTTCTTTTATGTATCGTGTTTGTGGAGAAATTCGCGAGTTTTTAAAGTATGTATATTTTTTCATTGTTTACATCATACTATAGGAAACGTCCTGATACTGTACGAAAGATTATAAATTACATTACATCAGAAAAACGTGAGCAGCTAGCAGAACACTTGGTAAAATACTTGTCTTTTTTTAATGTTTTTTTAGGGCGCTAAATCAGGAACAATTATTGATGAAGAAGAATTCAAAGGCTGTAATGATGAATTTTTACCAGAGGCTTTGGGGTCACTTGGTTGGGATAAATGGGTTCCTGATCCACCCGATGCACCAGACGGTAGGCGTTTATATCTAATTATAAATATTTAAATTTGTAAATAAATCAGATAATATATAGATCATGTTTTAGGTAAAAGTAGCCATGTTAGAGAATCAGCCGACGTTTTCAATATGTTGATCTCTGTATATGGAAGTAAAGAAATGTTTGTTAAAGAATATCGAAAACTTTTAGCAGAGAGGCTGACATCGTTTGTTGATAAAGATGTAAGTTTTATCGAAATTTTTAAGAAAAATTACAGTCTTTATTTGAATTACGGTATTTGGACGTTTTAAAACAAAGGTTTAATGATGGTGAGCTAGCTCAATGTGAAGTTATGCTAAAGGATGACGACGAGAGTAGAAGAGTTAATATTACTGTATCTGAGAAACAGGTAATTAAAAAAAAATATTTGCAATATTTTTAGAGCGTGCCAATTACAGCTTCTATTATTTCCTCCCATTTTTGGCCTTTGCCAGAATTTGATAAATCAATGGTATTTTTCCATTTTCTTTTTCTATAACTTTTAAGGAACTTCCATCAACGCTGGATGAAGGATTAAATTTTTATGCAAAAGTCTATGAGAAGTCAAAACCAACACGTCGTCTCAATTGGTTAAAATCTTGGGGGTCAGAATTATTTTAAATATTTATAATTTATTTTTTAGATGGACCGAAGTTGAAATAACATTAGGGAAGGCAACTGTTACAAGATGTGTATCTAATCAACATGCTGCTGTATTATATCTTTATGCAGACAAAGAATCATGGACACCATCGGATGTAGCTACGCGTTTGGGCATAACTAAAAGTGTTGCTAGACGAAGGTTAGAATGGTGGGAAAGTCAAGGTTTACTAATACAGGTTTCCATTAATTTTTCTGTGATAATACATTCAGGAATTACCAAATGGTGCTACGAGTGAAGTATGGTCTCTTTCTGAAACATCTGCTACTTTGGAGAGTAATTCTCGTCAAGCAGCAGATGTATCGGATGATGAGGATAGTGCTACTATAGAAGATGTAACTGATGCTGCAGACGCTTTGGAAGCTTACTGGATTTATACAAGAAATTACATCGTAATGTCTCTTCAACAACAATTATATTTTAGGCTCAAAATGAATCGGTTAAAGCGGAAAGGATTCACAAAATTTTTAAAATGTTCTCATCGCCATCAGCACAGGTATCACATCTATTTTATTTAAAAAAAAAATTATGTTCAGAGTCCTAGCTTAGACGTTGTAAATACTTTTTTATTTCGGAAGGTCAAACAGAATCTGCTTACCTTTCAATCAGGAAGTTTTCGCGTTGTAAAGGACCCTACAAAACCATAAAATGTTTGATGTATGTACCTCATTTTTTAGTTATAAATTATTGAAGTAGTTTGTTTAAAAAAATAATAGTGTGATGTATTTCAGCATCCTTCCATAAATATCTTATATTTTTTGTTTATTAGTTTGATTGTTCGATATTGTGATTGCGAAATTTCGCACAACACAACGTTGCTTTGAAATGTTTTATATAAAGGTGTGTGAAGCATATAGATAATCAATAATAACTGTTTTATTATTGTGCTTTACTCACTTTTTATCATTTTTCATGAAATTAGTTTTCAGAAATCCCAAGATGACAACAACACAAAAGGTTAGTTCTGAATTTTTAATTCAATTTTTTCCCATTTCATGTTGTTCAACGAAACAATTGCGTAAAATTTTTAAGAGGGTTTAATGAAGTATACTGGACCACCCCCCCCCCCCCTTCCCCCCTAGTGATATTTTTTCAGTTGTTGAGCTCAATACGCGCCTGTCAGTGTATGTTGGCGCATTTACTTTATGTACACATACATACTAATAGCGGTTTTTTTCATATAGTTCAAAGGCTCATTCTTTTTCTCGTATATCTTTTTAAATTCTATTTCCTTCTACTTAATAGGTATACAGGATAGATGAAGCATTGAAAATTAGTATGACACGAATGCCCAATGGATTCCCGTCGGATTTGACGGAAGAGGAACGTGACCAATTGCGTGGATTACGAAAAAGAAAAATGGATTTACTAGAAGAAATTGAAATGATTAAAAACGAGGTTCGTTTCTTTCATTCTTCAAATTTTTGCTTTAAGCTACGTGAAGTAGACACTGAGTTGGAATCAATGTATTATATGGACGATAGCGGTAAATCACGATTAAAAATAATCGCTAATGGTATATTTCTCTATTTACCGTGTATTGTTTTTTTAAGCACGACGAAAATTTAATAAAGATCCCAATAATGGCATTCAATATTTAATAGATCGCGGATTATTGGAAAACAATCATAAATCATTAGCAGATTGGCTGTATCAGGTATTCGAAATATTCATTCTAAAAATTAACTAGGGTGACGGTTTATCGAAAACTGCTATTGGTGATTACCTTGGAAATCATGATGAAAGAGCAATTGGTGTTTTACGACATTATACAAGCTGTTTTGATTTCAAGGGTCTTTTCCTAGTTGATGCTATACGGTTTGTTTTGAACTCTACAATTAAGTCATTTTAAGAATGTTTTTGAAATCCTTTCGCCTTCCAGGAGAAGCGCAGAAAATTGATCGCATAATGGACAGTTTTGCAACACAGGTTTGATGGTATAGGCATTATAAAGCTTTTAGTATGTATTATCAAATCCTGATGTTTTTCTCTCAGCCGATGCTTGTCATTCAATTGCATTTTCTGCAATAATGTTGAATACTCTCCTGTATAATCCAAACGTCAAAGATAAAATTACTCTAGAAGGTTATATTGATATGTGCAAGGTGAGCTTGTTTTAATGAAGAAATTATAATATTCAGGAATATTTGGAGAAAAAGTTAGTAACTATACCTATGTTGAACTCAATTTATGATTCGTTAAAAGTGGCTAAATTTGCTATGCCTTTAGAGGAAGGTGGTTCAGCTGCAATACATTTAAATGCTGAAAGGGAAGGCTGGCTTTACAAACAGAGTAGTGGACAATTTGTAGCAGGACCTCTAGCATGGAAAAGAAGATGGTATGTAGTTTATGTTACTTTTATTTTCAATGATCAGGTTCGTTCTTAGTGAGCAATGTCTGTATTATTTTGAACAAACTGCTGATAATGAGCCAAAGGGCATCATTCCTCTCCAAAACGTTGGCATACGACAAGTTGAAGCTTCTAGTCGACCTCATATGTTTGAAGTTAGTTTTTTACTTTTCACTGTATAATTTTATTTGTCATCTTTAGATTTTCTCATTATCTGATGATCGTATCAAAGCATGTAAAACAGAACAAGATGGTCGAATAGTTGAGGGCAGACATTCTGTATATAGAATATGCGCTGTTAATCAAGATGATCTCCGGGTTGTTATCTTTTCTAGTTTTAATCATCTGTTTAGGCTTGGATTGAAGCGATTGCTGCTACTATTACGCATTATCCTATTCGTCCAAGAAGCACCCATTAGCGTTTTATCGCTTCCATATCTTTTATGTCTACTGTACCTTGCTTCTAAATTATTTTCAATAAGCTTCAACCTTCAAAAGCGAAAATTTTTGGGGGTGGTCCAGTTAATCCATACTAAAGTTAAACTGTATAATATTTCGTCATAATAAGTAAAAAAATTTCTGCCCAATTTGGAAAAATATGCAATAATTCATTTAATACAGAGTCACTGTTTGACAATTCGGGATCCACGATGGATCAATGGTATTGAGGATTGCTGTCTTCAAAAGAAAATTGATGAATTGGATGATTATGATCCCTTCTTCGGCTTAGAAAGTTTGTTTTACTTATTCTTTTTTATTTCTTATTTTGAGGCAATATAATTTGTGCATCGTGTAAATTTGGAGCTGATCCTGATACAGAACGGGATCTAATAATAGCCCATTATAAGACTCAATGGCATAAAACGAATTTGAGACGTGTATCACAAGGCAAGAGTTTTATTACTGAAGAAGAATTTGAAGAGGCTGTAGAAGATGGTATACTGAGTTTTTTTTTTATTTCTCTTTTAGACATATTGGATAGTTCTTCTGATGAGGATGATAATGCTTACTTTAATTTAGAAGCAGGAAGTTTAGCATTTTTTGTACAGAACGATTTTGTGTTTTCTATCTATAGGTAAAGTTCTAGAGATCTTACTTGAAATTGTTAGAGCAATCCTTAACACAAATGAAAAAAAAGTGCCACCAGCTGTTTTTATGAGACCGTTGGATTGTGTTATTTTCCTCCTAGCAGGGGGGCATTTTGCAGGAGCTATCTACAACGGGTAAGTTTTTATATTTTCAATTATAAATATTCAGAGGTAAAATGATATATCATAAAACTGTCCAAAGATATGTTATTCGCGCAAAGCAAGGAAAAGCTCAAGCTAACAGTGATGGTGGTGGTAGTGCTAGGTAATGACAAGTATAATTTGAAAATATTATTCATTTTCAGGAGTGCAGGCGCTTCACTGAGAAGGTTTCTTCTTAATTTTTTAATGTTGTTTTTAGATACGGAGAACAAACTTTACGTGTTGAAATTAGTGATATAATCACAAAATGGTTAGACCCAATAGAGCGTTCGCCGTTAATATTTATTCGTTGTGCATCTTATCAAAAAAATACATTTTTTAGTGAAAAACTTTTAACCAAAGGTGATTCTCGTTTAAGGTAATCGTTTTCAATATAAATAACTCGTACTTTAGAAGCATTCCTTTTGCAACCAAGAGACCAAGTCTGAATGAATTGAAATTAACATGGGAAAAGCTACATAATGTAGCAACACATGGTACTTTGTAAGTTTTGATTTTGACGTTTTATGGCTTTATAGACAATCATTTTATGAAACCTTAGAAGGCATGAAAAAGCAACATACAGTTCGGAAAAATTTGCAAAAAAAGAAAAAGATTTTGACGGCTGGATTAAAAAGCGATACGGATGAGGATCCGATAAACTTGGATGATAAAAAGAAAGATCACATAAAGCAGTCACGTGGAGATGATCACAAAGTTGATTTTTGGCCGGATATTTCTCGTCCTCTGAGAGCCAAGTTATACGACTTGTTAATGAACGATAATGTTATTGAACTAAAATCTGTTATTGATGCTTCTGAAAACAGGGGTCAAGTAAGCTAATTTTGCTTGAAGATGTATTCTCTTATAGATATTATCTTATTTGAATGGTAAAAAATTTGCTCCAGACGATTTTTCATTTCTTCATATTACAGCGTCAAAGGGTCTTGATAATAGTTTACAGGTTTTTTAAATTCATTATAAATAATATTTTTAGTATCTGCTTGAAGTTCACTGTGACCCAACAATTCAGGATTGTGAAGGTCGCGTGCCTTTTGCTTTATCTTTTAACAAGAAAACAAAATCAGTTTTTATCTCTTTTCGGGATTCTAATCCATCTTTATGGCCATATACTAGGTTTGATTATTATCTCATATATTTTCAACTTTCAGGAGTCATATTCCCATTGTTCAAGAACTAACTGAGGAACAGAAAGCTTTACTAGACGAGAAAAAGAAGATCAAAAAACAAAAACAACGAGAGAAACAAAAGGAAAAAAAGACGCTTGCTAAACAAGAACTAGAAGAGCAGGTATAAATCCTTTTTTAAATTTCCATGTTAATAGAATGCTCGACTTGCTTTTATGAACCTGTCTGAAAGAGAGAAAAGGGCGATGGCTGCTGAATTACGTGCTGGTAGTCTAACCAGATGTGTCAATGTAAGAATAAATTATACAATCGTTATATTTTCAGTGCGCGAATGCTTTACCAAGCATACCTTTCGAATATTATGATGTTAAGCTTTGCTCACCGGCCTGTGTTGTAGCACATAGATCACGTTTTCCAGCTAATCTGGGTGTAATTTGAGAAACACTTTTATGAATCTCTCTATATATATTTTGTATTTTAGTGTCATCGTTATTGCGAAGTTTATTTGAATATATATATATATATTTAAATTTATTTTAGATGTCTACACGAATCGCATCTTCCACACTTCGAAATCTGTAAAAAATTCTTTTATTAATAACTGGTTTCAGAAAAACACTTACAAAATATGATCCAGTTCAATTACAACATATGCAGGAAAGGTGCATATCCGTAAATGAAAAGGATGAAATTATAGGAGAAATCTCTAAATATGATGCTCATGCCTTACCGGGAAGTAAGTTTTTAAAAAATAATAAAGTTCATAAATATATTAAGTGAAATTACATCGAGCATTTAGTGTTTTTGCGTTTACGCCTGAAAAGCGTCTTATTTTGCAGAAAAGAAGTTCAACAAAAGTATCTAATTATTTCTGACTATGATTCTAGATTACGTTCCCTAATTTATGGACGAACACATGTTGTAGTCATCCATTGCATAATAAGGATGAAATGGAAGGAGATGTTGGTGTACGGAGAGCAGTACTTCGAAAATTAAAACATGAATTGAATATCACAGGCGTTTCTGAAAATGAATGTTTTATTTTAGGAAAATTTCTTTACAAGGTACATTTTCCGTTTTTATTACTTCTTTCAGGCTTCAATGTCTGACTCTCCATGGGGAGAACATGAACTAGACTACGCGGTTGTTATAAAGGACATTCCTTTAAATATTATTGATCCTAATCCAGAGGAAATTAGTAATGTTTGTTCTGTTTCCCTAGAAGAACTTAGAACATGGATAAAACGAGGTAATTACAAAAGATAAAAAAAATCTTTCAGAACCTGCTAATTTTTCACCTTGGTTTTCATTGTTTGTGAAACATGACTACCTAGTATCATGGTGGAGAAATTTAGAATTTTTAAAAACTATTGATAACAACCCTGTAATACATCTAAATTAGTTTTTAATTTCCAAATTTTAAACAGGCTTTTATTGAATAATTAAATATTTTTCTAAATCTTTTTTATTTTAAATGTATGTATTATGTTCGTTAATATATCTTTTGATTTTTCTATCTGTTTATGTTTTTAAGATGCACAACATCTATGCAAGAGGAAATGCAATCTTCGCATTCATGTTATGGGTTCTAGCATCTGTAACTTTTGCATGCTTTCTCACTACAGTATTTTCTGATTATAATACTGCTGTAAAACTTACAGTGAACAATCCTCGAGTGTAAGTTTTTTTAATGTACGCATTCACGTTTGAGACCAGGTAAAAAAATGAAAAAAAAAACCACGAACTGTTTCAATTCTTGCACTTTTTTCAATTCTGAATGTTTTTGATTCTACATAAAAGTGAACATATGTTAGAATGAACATCCTAAAATTGTAGACGTTCTGTTGTGGATTACTCGACGGAATCTGAGAAAGCCGATCTAGGACTTTTGGATTTCTCTGTAAACATTGATCTTACAAAAGTGTTCAACTGGAATGTTAAACAAGTTTTCCTCTACCTTGTTGCTGAATATGAAACCTCTAAAAATGTAAGCATGTTTTCTATATAAAATGTTTTAGGTTATGAATCAAGTAGTTTTATGGGACAAGATCGTTCTTCGTAGCGAACGTGTTGTCTTGGATGAACGCCGCTTAGCGAGTAAATATTATTTTCTTGATGAGTCGAATCAGCTACGGAATCATCAGAATGTGACTCTCGTTCTTAGGTACTCTCTTAGAATATTTTCATTTTTTCAGATACAATGTAATTCCGAATGCAGGTTATCTGAGACTCTCACAAGCAGAAGGACAAACAGTAGTGAAATTTCCCTCAACTTATACAACATCCAAACACTAAATGAGGTTATTCATATTATTCTGGGGTTTTGTCAGCTATTATTTAAATTAATAAAATCTTTAATTTTGCTGTCATATAATATTTACATTGATTTTTTACATACATTACCGTAAAATGTACCCGATTTGTTTTAAAATTGGATGCCTACTATGGAAATGATGTTAAGAAACTAGTTGCGACTGCTGAAATCTCTAAACGGAGACTGGACCAGTTCCAGTTGGTCGAATTTGAGGAGCATCTCTGGCCTACAAAATGACTGTTTTTTTAGTTTCTTTAATTTTTAATTGAAATCAAAACTGACCTGATAAAACAAAATATATGCGGATTCAGAATTACTTTTTTGTATTGCTGTTGTTCCACTATCAGTTAAGCCAAAAAAATCTTCCATCGAAGCCATATCCATTTTCTGAAAAATGTACTTTTTAGAAAATCTACTTACATCTACAATGTCGTCATCAAAAAGAAGCCAGCAATTGGAACTTTTGACGAGAGTAATATAGTGTCCTCTATTTGGTGTTGCTCCACAATGTACTACGGCAGCGACCAAATCGTATAATCTATCAGAATGAGTAATATCATCGTTTTGGACCTAAAAAGTACTGAAGATTTCCTTGTAATTACCACATTAAATAAGCGTAATTCTAATGGAAATAAAACTCGGTAGGACAACTTTGTATAACGGCCAAGTTGATCTTGGAATTTAAATCGTTTCAAATGGAGCGCGAGCAATTGTGGCAGCCTTTTTATTCGCATCCTTTTCTGAGCTTCTTGTTTTGAGGAACAGATATCACAAAAATATTTCTAAATGAAAGATATATAAATTAATAGATTTCAAAACCTGGTCTCCTTGTAATGTTTCCGTTTCACTAAATACTCGTAAACAATGTGTTATAGACGCATTTTGTTCTACATCTACAGATAGATCTAGAAAATCTTCGTCTTTGCTTGATATCTAAAATATATATAAGCTGACAGAAACTGCTTACTGTATCACAGGATAGACATCGTGTTTCATTAGTTAAGGTTCCTTGAAATATTTCTTGAACCCATGAAACATCTGATCGTGACCTAAATAATTTTAAAAAAAGATCACGACCCTAATAATTTTAAAGAAAACATACAATTGGTCATCTCCTCGTCGATCATTCATAGAAGATGTTGTCCCTTTTCTCAATGTTCCGTTTTTCTTTTTCTCATCTTGTTGAGTATTATTTTTCTCGGCATTCTTTTCTTCTAGCAAAGTATCAGATATAGTATTGAGTAAGTAATTCAAAAATTCATGAGCATCTTGCTGCATGTAATTGTCGAATGATTCTATAATGACAAAATAAAGTGAGGAAGATTATACAAACCATTTTCTTTCTTTAATTTTGTGATAAATCTTTTAGGAGCTATCGTTCCTACACGGCGTTTTTGAGTGGCTATATTATGAAACAAATCCGCTAAGCAGGTAACTAAATTATCTTTCGGCGTGCCTAAAAGAATTATTGAAACAAAATATGCTTACTGGATTTTTTTGATAGCTGTTTATACTGAAGTATTTTATCACGAAATGGTCGGCAGAAATAGAGAGCTTGTAGAACTGAATTGCAATAACATGTATTTCCAAACTAAATCGCAAGTTTAGAATAAATCCAAAAACTAACATTAACAAGGCCGAAATAGTGTTCATTACCGTTTAATTCTCCATTTTTAACGTCTCTCTCAAGATTATTATTTGAAGTTCCCTGCCCCTAAAAATAATAAATAATAAATAATAAATAATGACAAACCATTTTGAAAGCATATATAAGACCCGGTTGAGGGCAAATTAATGTACTGGTTTTACCTGAAAAAGCAAAATTAAAGATAAATAGGAAAGAGAAAGAATGAAAATTAAAAATTGAAACAGTACAAGTACTAGTAGCTGACTGAAGTGATCTCTCATATTTTCCAAAGTCAAAAAGAAATGAAAACCAATTTATATGGCTAAAAACGTGTTTCAAAAGAAGAGAACTCGAGGAACACGCAGTATGCGTCAAGTTGCCGGATGCCAGACAACTGGCCCGAATATCAAACAACATGAATCGAAGAGGGGGCAGACAAAATTGTAAACATAAAGAAAGCTGTTTATTGTTTCTAATAGTGTACTATTTGTCTAATATTTGTTAAAAATAAGTAAATCATCGGAAATTTCGATATGAAATAGCAAAAATAATGCAACGTCAACAATTAGGGGTTCAAAATTATTATATTATGCGTTTTTATAAAAGGAACTCGATTTATCTTTTATGTTTTCCACGTTTGCTAACTATCAAAAGCAATACTCTAATGAAAGGAAACTCTGCCTAGCAGAAAACAATAAAACTACCAAAGAACAAAAAAACGATGTCCAGAACTAAACATGCAGCATCAATGTTGATCGACAAGGCAGTTTATTGTAATTTTCATATTTATTTTTTCTTGTCTACTGTTTTTATTTATAATTAAACATTGAGAATCATGCGGAAGATGAAGAAACATATACTCGTACTATGGTGAGAAGAAATGATTTCCCATGATAAAACTCCCCACTGGAGCTTCACAATTCTCTTCTGATGATCCTATTTTAACCTCGTTTGTTTGTATGAAATATCCAACACCGGAACGGAAAAACGAGAAATTCGCTCGACTAGCGACACATTCAACACTTCTGAAGAATTCTGTTGGTTTTGAATTAACTAAGAACCTTTTCAATCGGCTGAAACAGACATGAGGGGTCAGACAGCGGGACACCTTCATTCCCCAGTGTTCCTCGTTTATCGCACTCATACATCGATCAAAATCCTAAAAAAAAATCTGGTCTATTTTAGAAGGAATAGACCTCAAAACTCTCCGTTGATGACTTGTTCAACGGAACATTCTTCAATCCGTCGAAACTGTTCACTCGCTCCGTCCACTCTTTATTCAATATCGACGATAACATTGTCATATCTATCGGAGTAGCTGAAGAAACGGCATTGTGAGAGTGTCGGAGATGGTAGAAGTGAGCCTGGAAGGGGGGGGGGGGGGGATTGATAAAGAAGATAGCTTACTCGAGTACAGGGAATTCTCGTTTGGACGAAGCCGAATCGATGGATGCCCGTCTCATGCATATTCACCGAATCTACTCTGCCTATAAAAATGGTCTTGTAAGAGAAAAGAACGCACTCGCATTGACTACAACTCTCGTCTTCATCCTCCAAACATTACAGTTCTGTTTGGATTTGGAGTTGAGGAGAAAATTGAAGTTGAAGCTGTCGAGAGTGTTGAGGTCCTTAAAGATGAAAAGAGAAAAGAAAAATACCTTGGGAGGAGGAAGGCTGAACTGAGTGTCTCGATGTTCGAACAGAAGAGAACCCGCTTGAGGATGTTCGTCGAATAATTCCTGTAAAAAAAGTCATCAGATTGAAGGAAAATCTACTCTAAGGATCTGTAAATTGATCGATGGCCGAATCTGAAGGGGATCGTGGGGGAGGAGCATGTCATCCATATCAGTGAAGACAGCCAGATCTGCCCATTGTTTGACGAAAAATAGACAGTTTACATGAGATTCTTCGATTCCTGACCCGTATTTTGTTTTGAATCAACTGACCTCTGCTCAGAACTAGACCGTTGGGATTGACATCAGATAAAACTGGCCATTTTGGCCATTGACGAATGATAACGAATCCTAAAGAATTCTCGGAAAGCCGATATCTTACCTTTCTTCTCGTATTCCTTGAGTATTTTGTAGGTTGAAGTGGAGGCCGATTGGATGGGGACTACGATTTTTGTAGCTCCGAGGGACAGCCCTGCAAAATTGCCACTTCAATAATCACTCACATGTCTCCAACCCAACAAGCATGATCTCCCAATCCGTGTAGATGTACATCGGAGCCATGCAGATGACTAGATCATGTCGCCGATCTCTGTTCAAGTAATAAGGTAAAAAATAGCGTACTTTATAGGCGATTCTGGTTGAATAATTACAGAATCTTCGACATTTGGCGTCATCGATATACGAAATTCTTTGAAGGCGTGGACCTCTATTTCGCACTCGGCGACGTGGCCTGCCCATGAGCAGACATCGCTGGAGGCCCTCTTTCCCCGATGGATTCGTTGAACTGTAGCGTGGGAGACTAAAACTAAAAAATGGAAGAAATCCTCCTACCCAGGTAGTTATTATCCGGTTGTTTCGAGAAACAATACAACGGATGTTCCATCCGACCGTCTCCCGCAAAATGGATGATCTGACAGACAATTAGTCTCCCAGAATAAACTCACGGCGTATCTCCCATTGACGTTTTGCTCGTTTTTTGGTCGTATGAAAGTTCCCAGTATAATCTGGCGAGAACCTACAAGTTTTCAGGGAATGGAGAAAAGACTGACCAATTTCTTTGGATATAAAAGTATCTCCAATATTCTTTAACTGCCACATATTGATAGTTCTTTGATACCATGCGAGACCAGTTAGAATGGCGAGAAAGACGAGGGCTATCCGAAAGATCTGAAGGAATCGAAATGAGAGATGGAGACCTACCCATTCGGCAATGAAAGAACAATTTCGTCGAATGTACCAACTATAATGAAAGGAGTAAAACATAAAGAATCTAGTAGTCCATCGCATGGTTGACACGTCAAAGAAAGAGATCCAGGGGGAAGATAGACATCGATCGAGCGGGATCGAAGGAACGAGGAAAAAGGAGGATCGTGTTCATATCTGGGTCTCGTCGGTCACGAATCAACATCTTCTCGAAGAAGGAAATATTTTTCGAAGAAGAATATGGGAAGATAACCCCCGTCCCAATTCGAATCGTAATCCCTACGTCTGCCCATTCACCGGTCTTTCCGATGCAAATGCTCCCTGTCCGGTCGATGTTTGTCCCCTACTACACGTCCTTCTTCCGGTCCTCATGCCATCTCCCGTGCCCTTTTCCTGCCACTTGTCATCCCACTCCCCTCCCCTCTACCGGTCTTCACTCTTTCTCTCTATAATCCTCATCAATGCAAATCCTCCCTTTCCTGTCGCTTACCGATTTCATTTCGTTGAATCATCGATCCATAGTCTTCGATTGAAAATGGCCTCTTCGGCCACTGGCCGCATTCAAACTGTCTCCGACACCGTGAGTAAGACATTGTCCGCCGACTCATCGCACGCGATCTTTCAATATTGTCCGTCCATCAGCCGGTCGATTCGTAAATAGGTTGTCTCTTTACTTCATTTCTTATTCTTTCCGTTTTGCCATCTAATCGTCCGTTTTAAACAGTCGTTTGGCGTGGATTCGGCCGGCTGGTCGACTACCAGTTCCACGATCGTAAACGTCTTTTTGGGCCGCTTCTATTTGCAATTCGAAACTTTCTTTCTCTTTTTTTAGATTCGATACATGAGAAACAATCCTGTCGATACACTGGGACCGACGACGAGTGCCTATCAGGGACCTATTCCAAGAATTCGAACAAAACAACAGACAGATCAGGTGAGTAGGGAAAGATATTGGCAAAGTTGATTCAGAAATCTCTTCGAAGATTCGACACCTTTGGGGAAAATGCCATTGAGACGGTAAGAATAGATCGAAAGTGCTTCAAGTGTCTATCGAGGGCCTCTTCCGCCGTTCACTTCGCTTTTCCAGATATATGATGAATTTCGATTTTTGGATGAAACGGATACCCCCTCACCAGCCTCCAGTGGACAGGCCATTTTGAAAGAAACACAAAAGAGGTAGTTGATAAAGAAAGGAAGAGATATTTGAAGGAGGAAACGATCGCCGCCGTCCCATATCGCCTACGCTGTCCTCTCCTTCATTCAACTCGTCTCTTCCGCTGTTCTTCTTGTATTTGCTTTGTATCGTTTTTGGAATAACTATAAGGCGAGGGAAACATTTGTTGATTTCGATCGACCAGAGGGACTCGATCTTCTTCAGAAGGAAGGATTAAGAATGTTGACGGAAAAGGCATCAAGTGCTGTTATCATGCCCGCTTTCTTTCAACTTCTCTCTTCCTTTTTCGGGTTTTGGCCCTTCTCTAAAAGACAGCAGAGGTCGCTACAAGTAAGGTAGACTAAACTTCTCATTCTGTTCCAGATTCTCCAACTGGTCTTCTCCCTTTTAGCCGTCTATCTCTGGCTTGCAGCTGCTGAATCCATTGGAATGGAGCTGAATGTTATCTTTGTCCAATCCGGAGCAGACAATGAGGAGTGAGTCATTCTTCCCTACCATGTTTTTCTAGATTGGCTTTGCCCATCTATTCTCTCGCTCTAGCCGTCGGCTGTTTCGAGACGATCATCCTTCCCTCAATTGCCGTTGTTATGATCGGACAGGATATGCTGGGACATCGTCGGCACCAGAGGGCCTTCTGGGCGATAAGTCTGTCGATCGGAACGGCTTTAGTCTCGGCGGCCTCCGTTTGTTTCTCTGCTTTCGCTACCTCGCGAACTCTCTCCACCCAGTAAGTTACAATCTCTGCTGTTATCCTATCCCCCCAGAGTGGCTCCTCCCAATGGATCCAACCATTCTGTTTTCTTTGCCTTTGGTCTTCGAGAACTCCTCTGTTCTTCACATATTCTCCTCTGTGCGGTCTTTTCTTTCTTCGCCGCTCTTCATGGAGATGTCGGTCTTTCTATCGCAGCAGCCTGTCTACAAGTGTAAGTCCTCATTCTTTTCCTAACCCTTCTCTAGAACCAATATTGTGACATTGTCATCGTTTTCCTTCTCAGGTAGTCGTATAACTTCTATATTGTCGAACAGTGTTCTCCTCGACCTCGGAACTGGTCCCCTTGCCCTTCCCAAGTCAGTCCCCTCTCCTTCCCTTCAAATTCCTCCAGCGTGGTCCTCCTTTATGCTCTTCTTGCTACTCTTCTTCTGCTTCTCAGCTGTCAACTCATCGCCACAGTATTCTCTGTCCGTTCAAAAGAGAAAGTCGGGAAGGCGCCCATCGCTATGGGCGAAAGGACGTCTTTCTAAACGAAAGTTTTAATAAACGCTAAAGATCGAATTATTGTTTACAGGGGAAGAACATAATCATCTGTGTTTGGCCGCTATCTAATCGACCGAGGTCGGAGCGACATTTTTCATTACCTCTTGTTTCTTTTTGTCTTTTTCATTCCTCAATCAAACGATGAAACAATCGAAGCAGTTATGAATATCCACTGAATGCCATGACTCGCTTCTGCCTTCCAACAGGAAAACTAGTTTTTTGAAATCGAAACATACTGGCATAGTTCGTTAAGTTAACGTGAGAGATTAAATGGCTGATAAGGGCTTTAAGAATGAAAGATATAAGATAAATGAAAAGAATAAATCGTTTATTGTGGCAGTATTGGTCAGAAGAGAAAAAGTCCATTAGAGACGGCGACGGTGTCTCATCAAACGGAGCTTGTTGAAGAAACGATGACGGGCACGACGAAGACGATAGCTCTGTGCTCCGGCAACAGCAGCAGGAGAGTCGGAGGGGAGAGTTTCGACTGCAGCTGAGGGTGCCTCGACAGCAGCAGATGGGGCTGGTTGATAAGAAGGAGCCGTCTCCTGAGCGATAGGAGCAACAGCAGCCACGGCGGACGACGGTGTCACCTGAAATGAAAAAAATACTCCTGAAATTGATTCCACCTGCTCATCTCCATAGCTATTTCCACTCCGCTTGACAATAGCTGAAATTTTGGATGAAAGTGAGGGGAACGACAAACTTTTCGAGTAGACGAGAGCGACGAGAACGACAAGGACGAAGAATTTCATGGTCGAGTGCGGAAATGAGTGTTGGGAGACTTATAAAGGAAGATGAGTGACCTTCCTCAGCTAACATAATGACCACGAATCAAGAGGCTTTCAGTAACTAGTTTAGAAACATCAACAACCAACAAAAGTTTTTATAAGCAGTAGGTGTTGATCTTTTGAACCTGTTATTTTGCTGTCTTTTGCGAAAGGAACACTTTCAAGGAGGAGAGACACTAGTTTTTCTCTTTCGACCGACGGAATCTTTATCGCTCAATAAAGTAAATATGATTTGAAATGAACTGAATGAAGTCTTATATACTGATTAAACAACTTGAGTTCTTAAGAAAGAAGAAGAATCTTGAGTTTTTATTTAATGCTTATATTTTTCTTTTGCATCGAGATAAGTAACCGTTGTGGACATCAGAAGATTTTCATCTTTCTCCAAATTTCCATGGTCATCGATATTGTAAACATTTAACGAACATGGAGAAACAGAGGCTCTAGCTCGAAGAAGATCCAGCGGATGGGTGAACTCATGTTGCTCAGTAAGTAGAATGACATCAGGTTCGGCTACGATTATAATCGTTCTGAACAGCTGAAATATACAAGTGCAATACCCTTCAGTACTGTGAAGATGATGGTTTCTGACGACATGAACACGCTGAATGAAGTCTCTGAAGGACTCGGACGACTTAATATTCTTGAAGATGGGACGATAATTTTCATAAACAGGAAACCCGAGTTGAGACAGATCGCGAGGGTAAAGAGCTTTCAGCGACGACGTCAACTGACTCCATCCTTGAAGGCCATTCTCCACTGACAGATAGCAAGTAAATTTCTGAGCTTTTGCTATGGCTCCCGCAGTTTGGACACAACGATACTCTGGACCACAGTAGATGGTCGTCGGTTCGATCTCTGCTAGTCGAATAGCTTTTCCCACCAGTTGACCTACTACTTCTCCATGTACAGTCAGAGGAGGATCACTCATTAGATCTGAAGGACGACGTCGTGGAATAACTTCTGGAATGAAATTTGTGGTGAACAACTTTCCCATTCTCTGGAGTATATAACTTGAATGAACAAAAATTTTGTAGGAAAAGTCCAACAAAATTACCTGGAAAATTCATATCGAAGGGACGATAGATTAAACCATCATAGGACAGCCTCAACCAAGAAGAAGAAA
Organism: Oscheius sp. DF5120; assembly: GCA_932521415.1. Taxonomy (NCBI): domain Eukaryota; kingdom Metazoa; phylum Nematoda; class Chromadorea; order Rhabditida; family Rhabditidae; genus Oscheius; species Oscheius sp. DF5120. Next base: position 2,601,897 of record OW051463.1, read on the forward strand.
ACACATCGGTCATCGACTCCCCAGGGGTTACTGTAAGTATCATTGGTGAGATAGATGAACCAACCGTAGATAAGCAATCGACCCATGACATGGAGATGGGGATAGAGGAGGCGAACTTGTCTAGTCCACCTTTTGACATGTCCCTTCTGAGAGGGAGGATTAAAACATCTGTCTTCGGCGCTTCCCTCACAATAATTGGCTCGCTTTTTTCGCTATCACCGCGCGGGTTGGCCCCTTGCCAGAAAACGTTTGCCAGCCGCCTGACCTTTTTTCTGTCTGTTGTCTCCATCAATGACATATTCCCTCGAATCGCGCTCCCTTTCCCTCCCACTGTCTTCCTCTTTGCTTGTCTCCGTCTCTCCCTCTCAAATAGTGACTTCTGTCCCGTTCGACCCTCTGATTGTCCTTCTTTTGCCTGCTCTTTTCTATATTGACACGCCTCCCTGATCGCGCTTTTTGGTCCCCTGCTCACGAGGGGGGCTGCAGCGGCCTTGCACCTCTTGTTGTTCATCTACAATCGATTGATACATCGATTGATGACTCTTTTCTGGGTGGTCGACACTCCTCTTCATCTTTTGTTTACCGATACCAATTCCGCCCTTTTCTCGCATCGGGTTACGGTAACCTCTGGGAAGGGCAAATAACCGATTATGACTGAGTCATCGTGTTTTGATCAGAGGCAGTGGAACAGTGCCGACCTCGTTCCCACACGAGACCAGATGGCCCGATTATCCCACGCATTAACTGCTTCTTTTGGATAAATATGACTTCATTCTAAGGTTCATTGTTTCTTTCATCTCTTTCTGATCAATCTTTGACCATTTGTCGACCTCGATCTCTCTAGCTTGATCGGTTAGCCTGTCAACACTGTCAACCGGGTCATATTCGCCCTCGATTGGACAGAATGTGTTTCGTTGATTATTTGTTCTTTCTTTTTTAAAAAAATTCTTTAAAAACTTCCGCTTTTTGGTCGTCGAAGGAAGCTTTGATAAGACGGGTTTCGAGTTGGCAAAGCGGTCAAACTTCTAGTTGAAATTTGGTGACAAGGAGTGTGAGTTGATGCCTTCCGCGATGGTCAGCTGACCCCGGATGACGTCACTCGGGTCACTATATGTTTTGTGTTTTTGTCATTCCCACGAGGTCCATTGGCACCGAGCCCGCCCAAACCATTCAAATGACAAACCGACGCTACTCACTCGCTTTCGATAACCGAGTTGTTTTCTCTTCCTTTTTTTTCTTTCTTTATCCGAATGGGAAGGAATGCTGTTTACCGGCCGAGAAAAGTGCGCTGTCCACCGCAAGTAGGCCGATCTTTTTTTGCAAAACTCACGTGACGTTTCCTTCCTCCTTTCTATGGTCACGGGTCTTCGATAAGCGTCGATTCATCTTTCAATAGTTCTTTTGTTACTGACCACCTCTGTTATAGATACGCTCTGGCTCATCGGGTAACACCATTTCGTCGCGGCTCGTCCGACTACTCCAGGTCCTTTTTTCGATGATTCATCTGTTTGTTTCACGTGCGGGGCGGGAAAAGAGATCGATTTGAAAGAGGAATTGATCAAATATCTTTCAGCCTTTCAATGAATATGCCACCGGGACAAAACCAGCAATATAACAACAATAACAACGGGACTGCTGGCTATGGACAGACAGCTCCACGTGGAGGATACTACCAGTCGGTGGGTGACTTCTCCATTTTCTCAATTTTCTTTTTTTTAGACACAACCAGGAGGAGGAGGAGGAGGACGGAGTATCATGGGAGGATATAGTAATGGGAATGGAGAGAGACGTCATATAGGTGGAGGGGGGGGACCACGAGATGGAACTCCTTTACAAGATTCAACAGCCCTGAGTGCTGTGAGTAAATTAGTCACAAGGATTGAAGATAACATTGTAGACAAATCTCTACATCAGAGGACTTCCTCCCGACACGACGGATGACAGTCTGAGAAGGATGTGCGAGGAGTACGGGGTCATCGTGTCCACAAAGGTAACTCTTTCAGCTATCTTTTTCTCATCCAAAGGCGTTTAAAATGACGTAGCTTAATTGTCGAAGTAGTCGTTTTTAGGCTATAATGGACAAGACGACTGGCAATTGTAAGGGATATGGCTTCGTCGATTTTCAAAGTACAGAAGATGCGGCCAGAGCAGTTGAAGGACTCTATTCTCGTGGAATACAGGCACAGATGGCTAAGGTTAGTTACTCTTCTCCTTCGATCGATGGCCTTCCAGCTTCAGCAGCAAGAACAAGATCCAACAAATCTCTACATTGCCAATCTACCAACCCATTTCAATGAACAGATGTTGGAAAATGTCCTTTCTGCTTATGGACAGGTCATTTCAACTCGTGTATTGCGAAATGCCGATGGGCTCAGTAGAGGAGTTGGATTCGCGAGAATGGATTCAAAAGAGAAATGTGAAGAAATCATTGAAGCATTGAATGGGAGAAGATTACCTGAAATGAAAGATGGAGGACCAACTCTTCTGGTAAAACAAGCCGATACAGGAAGAAAGACAAGCAGGAAAAGAAGCGACATTTCCTTTGATATGGGCATGTTTCAAACACAACAACATTACATTCCACCGGAATATATGCGAGGAATGGGCGGAATGCCCCATATGTATGGACCACAGGCGTTCTACATGGGATATCAACAGATGCCCGGTGGATTCCGTAAGATCTTCCTCCTGATTGACATTTTTTTTTAGCAAATGTTAGTCAGGCACAATATGACGGAGGAGTGAATTCTTTGGTCAATCAAATGGGAAGTCTTCAGATGGGATCAGCCGGAAATCCAGATAATGTGTATATGTATGGACAGGCACAAGGAGGATACAAACCATCGTATTATATGGAACCAAGAAAGGTAGAGGGATGAAAATGAGAAAAAATATGAACGAATTTAGATGAATCCACAAGGAAACAACAATCAACATTACTCTCAGATGCAGGGAGGAGACGATCAGACGATGTTCATGCAGAAAACAATGAATCAGGCCCCTCCTCAGTGATGATCTCTCACGCTGATCAACGATTGCTCTCTCCCCCATTCGCCTTTTATTATCCTTTTAGGCATTGATTTTTACCCCAGGGGTGTATCTCTAAATATAGGTGAGAATACGTACCCATTTCATATTTAAACACGTTAATAGCGAGGGTTGTTGCTGTTCGTCCTCGATTCTCCTGTTTGTTATTCTAACAGGTACCATTCGCTCACCGTGTCTGGGTTGCTCTTTTTTGGTAGGCGTTGGCAATCACTTTGTACAGTCTTGATTTTCCCCTTCTTCGTCTGTTGTTTTATTGTAATCTCTATTACTCCGCGGGTCAATCAATCCCCGGCGTTTTTCTGTGTCTTTTATTTTCTATTGTTCAATATTCAACTCATGTACATTGTTGTTTGACACACACGCACCTCCTGTGCTAATGTGCCTTCCAGATTCTCCTCTAATAATTATATTCCCTCAGTTTTACTGCGGATGCTGCCCATTGTATATAAACAAATAATATAAATATGATCACCGCTTTTAGTTTTATGAGTTTTTCTCCATTTCATAGACAACGACATATCTGATTCCTATGATTCTTCTTCTTTGACGTCGACAAATTGTACTAACTTTCGAGACGCTTCTAATAAGATATACTTAAATAGATTTTTTAAAAGATAAGAGAACAAAAAAGTGACAACAAAAATAACGAAAAACGGAAAAAAAAATCGAATAATCGTTTGGGTCACCCTTATGATATGAACGCGCGAAAATCGCCGATTTTAAACATGAATTTTTGACAATATTATGTTTTTTTTTCCTATTTATTTTTGTATTTATAAATTATTTTTCAGTTTCAATGGAAACTCTGATCCAAGGAACAGTATGCTCTCTTGGATTTGTAGATGAAGATGGCCAGTATTGCCCAGAACCGGATTGTTACGGTTAGTTTTTTTTATCTGATTTTTATGTCCTAGAATCTCTAAGAGATCTGATTCGTTATCTTCGAAATGATACAAACACATTTGTTGCTCGCAGGATAATCGGCGAAAGAAATATTGTCGAAAATGATTTGATACCTTTACTTAAGGGTAAGCACAATGATAAGCAAATATTCGACATTATAATTAGGTATGCTTAAATTATGCATGTATAACTTTCGTCTATAGATTAATGATAAATTTAATACAACCGACAGTAGTTACATTTATGGGAAAAGAGCCAGAAGGGTTAGATCAGTTGAAATTATGCTATCAAATGGAAGACAATCTGAGGTTTTTAAGCTTGAAATGACTTAATATTGTATACTTTAGAAAAGCTAAACTCGCCTTTACCGAAATACAGGTTTTTATCATTTTAAAAGAAAAACTGCAGAATTACTTTATCGACACTGTAATATCACCTCTTTTTGTAAATTTTCTGTACATTTAGGATTGGGACGATCGAACAGAAGAAGACCGACTAGTTATGGAGCGTATTATTGTACTGATCCGCTATATATTATCTATTTCTTCTTATACTCGAGACGAAAAACGTACTATTTTAGAAGCCGACACCCATGATAGAGTACTTTTAGCTTTCCTTGATTCAGGGACCCAAAACGTAAATTATTCATTGTGCTCACAATATTTTCTTCAGATTCTTCTTCACATTGCTTCAGATTCGCAAGAGAAAGATTTTCACTTGTCAATTCTTGAAATCGTTGGCTACATTATCAAGGAACACGTAGTTTTGTTTTTATATTCACTTTCTTTTTTTCAGAACCCTGATGATATTGTATCAGCTGGATCTATAAGAACAGATGAAGAGAAAAACAAAGCTGAACAAGAACTACGTCAAATCTTTAAAAAAGAACAAGAAAAAGTATTTGAAACCAAGCGCCGAATGTTGGGAAGTAGACATTCCCGATTTGGAGGAACTTATTGGGTAGATGGACTTAATTCTATCAATAAGGAAAACAAATTTTTCACTGCCAAGCCAATTATGAATGTGAATCAAGTATCGTTTTTAGATGAGCGAAAAAAGAAATCAAGAACAGCAAAAAATAGAAGGTTTTTATTTTTACTTATAAATATTCTTCTTAGAGTATGTGATAATATTGATGAGATGCATCTGTCTTCACTTGAGCTTCGAAAACGTATAAAAGTATTTGCTGAAGATGTATTAGCGAGAGCTTTTAATCGTCTCATGAGAAATACGAAAAATCTAGTTAGTTTTTTTTTTTCATTCACAGTATTATAGGCACTCAATGGGAACAATTCGTTGACTCATAAAAATGCAGATAATCATTACTTCCTCATTATGAAGTTCTTTTTGCGCTACTGTCGTTTAACAAAAATAGATTCATCAATGGTAACAAAAATAAATATAAACTAACCCTTTTTAGGTCGAATCATGCATTGGAGTTGAATGTTTTCATACTCTGCAGCTTAAAATCGATGATTATTTGGAGAACGCTACATTACAGAAAACTTTAGGTCGAAGCTATGGTATAAAGGCGCAATATGCTGTCACAGCATATAAGGAATTGATCCTATTGTAAGTGTATTTTCATCTTAAAAAATTTTATCTAGCACTCAATATCTGGTAGAGCATGGAAATGCAGAAGAAAAGGAGGAAGCTCATGCAATTTGCAAACACATTCTTAACGTTGAAGAATATCGTGAACTAGGAATTTCCCTTTTAAAAAAATTACAGGCAATTTTTGGATTTTTTAATATTTTTATTTTAGCCAGCTATTGTTTCTAAAACATTTCTCCGAGAACTTATTCTTGCTACTCACTATTATTTTCGGATGTTGGAGAAAAGTGTTAAAAATGGAGAACTAACGTCTGTTTTAAAAAAGCATAAAAAGAAAAAGACCAAGAAAGGTATGTAAATAATTTTTCATTTTATTTGTAGTTACAAAAGTAAAAATGGAAGAGAACTCTTCGTCTAATCATCCTTGTGATGGATGGGAGCCTGAACAGCTTGATCTTATTTGGGCTCGTATTTGTGAAGTACTCAGTGATGTTGTTATGGATCATATTCCAGTTTCTGAAACTCAAATTGCCTACAATGCTATGTTGAATTGCACCGATGAAGAACAGCAGTACATTTTTCTATTTTTCTGTACATTTATATTCAGGCAGTTTGCAATGTTGAGAATTCAGAGGTTGTTACGCAAAAAACAAATATCTGAAGCTGTTGGTCTATACCGTAGTTGTCGTGATATCTGGTATGTCGATGACATTTTTGGTACCAAAGAAATGGATCCAGAAGAGGAATTTATTGAACTTCGTAATATTTTTTATACAGACTTAAATGAGGTATCAGTTAACAATTATAAAATCCCTCGTAGATTGCGAACAATCTTGCCGTAGCAGAAAGGAAAGCCGAAGAAACCTTAGGAACATCCACTCTATTTCAAGATGAATATGAAAGTGAAGATGAGGAAAGTGATTATGAAACGAAAGAGGTATTCTGTTTTGTGTAAACTTCTATTTAAAGATTGCCTTTGATTTTAACGCATATATTGTTCGTTTTGCTGCATCCGATGTTATAAAATGGCGAGTTTTTCATATCAATTATCATAAATATTTAGGTATATTTTTATGCTCTCCGATTTTGAAAAAAATAATGCAGAATTCAACAAGGCACTCGTAAAAATGTTGCACCGAATTGCATTTGATCTAAAAATGCATTGTCGTCTATTCCAGGTTTGAAAAGTTTGTTAATTGATTTGGCGGTTTTTCAAGTTATCTTTATTTCGAATTCTTCAACGTGTTTATCAGAAAATTACTGTATTAGATCCAAATGAACAAAAGAAAAGTGAATTTTTTGAGCTGTACACTTTTGGTTTTCATTTATTAAAAAGGTATATTTTATTCAGTTACTATCATTCTTTAAAGATTTTTTAAGCGATTTGAAGAAATTGGTGAAAAAATGGCACCTGAGCCTTTGTTTTTCAAGGGTAGCAAAGAAACTTATGAATTAGAATTTGGTTATGGATCTTATCAGCAGTTAGTACTTTTATTTATATTTTTACTTTTTATGGGTTTTAGTAATCGAGAAGAAACAAAACTTGTTTGGACAGAAGAATTAGAGGAGGAACTTCGTTCTTTGCATAATGATTGGAAAGATATGGATGAAAGGCCAGAAGGAATGGATTTACTAGATTTTGTTCAAGGAAATCTTTCTCGTGAAAGATCACGTGGTCAAATACAGAAAAAATTAAATGAGTTAGGACTGGATTTGTTTGGTGCAAAGCGTTCCAAAGGAGCAGACAACACATTCCCAATATTCGCCATGAAAGATCTTGTTGAACGCTTTAATGATATGGATGACAACAGTAACTGTTAGTCCCTTTCATAATGTTTACTATAGCATTCTAGTGGATCTTGTGGACTGGTTGCGAACGTCGCTTGAAGAAAAAAATCATGTATCTTTTAGCCGACAAAAGATAATCAAACAACTAGTTTATGCTGGAATTTCTTATGAAAAAAAGAAAAAAAACAAGTATACCTGCATCCCTAGTATTCATGTATATTCAGATCAAGAGCCAATAAGCATAATAATTTTATCAACGATAATGAAGAACAAATGTCAGATAATGAAAAGGAAAATTTGGAAATTGAAAAAGAACACTTATCCTTAGATAATAGCGATAATGAAAAAGGAGATATGGGTACGAGATCAGTGAAGGTAATTCATACATTAGTAGTTTTATTTACTTAGGTTAAATCACAAACTAATTTATCACATTATAAGAGGAAAATTCTAATAGATTCGGATGATGATGATACTGATAATAGTGACGAGCTTGAAACAGTAAAAAGGGATGAACTGTTGAACGACAAAATGTACCAGAATGACTACTCACAAGGAAAAAAAAATCATATGGTAGAAGTTGCAGAAATTAATCCTCCGAATACTCAAAACAATGTTTCAATGGTTAGTACTTTTTATTACAATCCACGAAATATTTAGAAAAGAAAACGAATTTTGTCCTCTGATGAAAGCGATAAAGACGAAGTTCCATCTGTTTTATCAAATCTGTCGTCTTCACAAAAATATTCTCATCCGAAGGCACGAAAAATTTTACTTGATTCAGATGAAGAGGTTTAGTTTTTTTTAAATACTGTGTTATGCTCTTCTAATTTGAAGTTATGTTTGTATTTTTATATAAATAATTTAGATATGAATTTTTGGTATCGTTTTGTGTTTTGTTTTCATTGTATTTACTTTGATTTTTGCTGGTTTTGTTTTTACTTATTTTTAGATATTACAAAAGGTAATCATTAGAAATGGAAGTGAATTTTAAAGAATCTCCTACGTGTATGGCGTTAGGTGAAGAGGGGTTGCTTGCACTCGGTTTTGTTGATGGGTCTCTACAAATGAACAAGCTTGATTTAGAAAACAAAAAAATATCAGTAAGTCTTTTAATATTTATATTAGATATTTTGTTAGGATGAATGGAATTTTTTAATGAAAAATAGTATTCGAGATGTCATTTTCAGCCATGACAGTTCTCAGTTGTACTGTATTAGCAGAAATAAAGCTGTTTGTAGCTACGATGTTGAAACTGGTCAAAGGTAATTGTTACAATTCTGTTAACATTTTAGAACAAGATGTGTTGTAAGCCTCTTGAACAGTCGTCCAAATGTAATTTGTCTTCTACCCCCAACAGCACGTAAAAACCAACAATTTGCTGTGGGTGATGAAAATGGCAATGTTAGTACTTGGGATTTTAGATCAAATGATCCTAAAATTTGTGAATGGTCCGAACAAGAGAAAGTGAATTTTTCTTTCTATCTGCATTTTCTTTTACTTTCAGGACGTAAATGCTTTAGCTATGGATTCCCGCCATAATCTTTTATCTGCATCATCTGATGGCACTGTTGCAGCATACGAAGTGCGAAAATGCAAATTAAGAATGAAAAGTGAAATAATGCATTCAGAATTACTTAGTCTTTGCGTTACCAACAAGTAAAATTTTTTAAATGTTTTATTTCATCGTTTAGGTATGTTTATGCTGGTGGCATTGACGGAGATATTGAGGTATTTAATCACGGTGATTATGGTAACCTCCTCGAGCGAATTGAAAGTGGCTTTGATATGGTTTGTTCCTTGTTATTTTATAAATTTGTTCTTCAGAGTGTGAATCAAATAGTTGAATTGAGGTCTGGCCTGTTATTAACTACAAGTGAAACATCCAGTAAGCTAAGGTACTTTAAAGAAACTTTCACGGTAATTCTGGCAATTGGATTTTCTATTTGTAAAATTTAGTTTTTACCAAATTTTTTCTGCAAATTGTATGTAAATTTGAAATCTCACAAGAAAAAGTACAAAAGCATTTTAAAATCGAGATAAAACCAAAATTACGATAGAAATTTTAAAATTTCACCGTTTTAAGCATTGCCACTGAAACGGTTTTTTGTTAACAGTTTTCAAGGCTTTTAAACGTGATGCCAACTAAGCGTCTTGGAGTAGTAGGAAGTCATGGAGAAAATGATGAAGGTGTTGATCGAATTCAAGTATCTCCGGATCGTAAAATTCTTACATCTATTGCTGGAATGGCGTCATCTATAAAAGTATTGCTTTCAAAAATTTCTATTTTTTAAGATATGGTCTTTGGAAGATGTTTTATCAGGTATTCCTATTCTACGTGCTGATAATATTCAAAAAAGAAAGCAAATTGTAAAGGAAGGGTAAAAACGTTTTTATACATACCCAAGTTTTTTTTTAATATTTTCAGCTTTTTTGATGATTTAGTTTCTTCAAAGAAAGCAAAAGTGGAAAAAACTAGTGATGAACAATATGAATTGGATGAAGAATACAACTCAGTTGAAGAAGAAGAGGAGGATATAGATGAGGAAGAAGAAGAGGATGATTGAACACGGTGAGTTTTTTAAAATATTTAATTGTTTCTGTTATTGTTACATATAAATGAATTGTCACTTATTTTTACGGATTTTTACGGTATCGGATCTCCTTATTTGCATTTTATATTTTTGTATCAGATAGTTTCTTTTTTAAAGAATTATGGTGATCTGTGCTTTCTGTCCGAATGACAAGGATGAATTGTATACTTGTCCGAGGTGTCGTGCTAATTACTGCTCTATAAAGTAATATTTTTGTATTTCATCATACATTATAGGTGTTATCGAAGTAAAAATCACAATGTTTGCTCGGAAAATTTTTACCAGGAGTGTATTAAGAAAGAACTTCAAGGTTATAAATAATTTTGCGATTGATTATCTTTAGGAAAAATGCATGATGGACCGGCATCTGATACTTTTGAAGAACATATGAATCATTATGTTAGAGGTGAAACTGACCAATTACCAGGTTATTTTTGTTTTTTAAAGCAAGGTTGTAATATATTTAGGACCTTCTACAGAAGAAGGGGAACCGTTGGATTCTGATGATGAAAATGAAGACGAAAATTATATGAAAAAAGTTGTAACACAAACGTTGGAAGAGTATGGGCAAGATGACGACGAGTTAGACAGAAAACTTACAGCCATGGGTATAGGAAGTGATCTCGAGCAATTATTAGCTCAACTTTCTGAGGAAGAACGTAAGATATTTGCACAGCTCGCGGAAGAGGTAGGAAATTTTCTTCCAGTATAACATAGTTAGATGCACCAAGAAGAAATGGGACTCGGAGAAAGCTGTTTTGGAAAATAAAAATTTACTCAGTTTAATTTCTTGATAAATTTATTCTTTTTTATTGTTTTATTTCAAATGGTTATTTTCCTGTATTATTATAACGTTTTTAGTCTGAATTTTTTAATTTTTAGGATGATTTTGAGACTGGTTTCTCCTATGTCGCGGTTCACCCGTCACATTGTTACAAAACCTCAAGTCATTGACCATGCAACATCCAGTCAAGTAAGTTTTTAAAAATTTAAAGTTGTCTGATTTATAGGTTTGTGGACAAATTGCTAGTGAAGTTTCTGATCATACGAAGCGTCTTTTTGCAGTTGTCTATTTAAATGGCCGACAGTGGAAAGTTTCTCAGGGTGATCTTATATCATTAGAAGGAGAGTTACCACTTTCTGTTGGTGATGTTATTAATTTAGAAAAGGTTTTGTTGACCATATAAGATAGAATGAACTTCTTTTAGGTATTGATGATTGGCGGGAGCAATTTTTCTGTTTTTGGTCGACCTCTTTTGGATTCGAAATCAGTGACTGTTAAGGCCACTGTTGTGGAGAAGAATATTAAATCTCCCCAGGTTTATTATTACCATAATAACCATCAGCAAGCCAAGCAGCTTAACTGTAGGTTTTTACATTATTTACAGAATTAAAAAAAAATAACATTATTACAAAACCTTTGCAGGGCTTACATGTGAAACAGCTGTTCTTAGAATAAACGACGTCACTGCGAGTCCTAATATTACTGGTCCTTCGGAATAATAACGAAATAAAAGCATTGACAACTTTATTTAGAGAACAAATAGATTCAATGTTGTGATTGGTCAAGTGTTTTGGGAATGAATTGTAAATCAACGATGATTTTCATATACAAGCTGATGCGATCATTTCAAAAAATCTAGACATATCAGCGACCGAGGTACTTGGAAAATCATCTTGGTTGATCGGTACTGCGCTGTCCCCTTATCAGCCTGGCAGTCGATACACGGCACACTTCTTTCTCTAACTGCCAAGTTTTTCTTAACTGCACTCTAGTTTGGTAACGGCCATCTATGGAGCTGATCAAACATAGGGGAGGTACTGTTGCCATCTTCCATTCCCGATTGGCCGGGATTTTTATAGAACGATCAATGACCTTGAGTGTATCAAAAGTCGTAGTGACGCTAGATGTTGATCTAAGGGTTCAATATCATAGCAAAGATCAAGGCTTCACTATACCCTTACCACAAAGAAATTACATTTTTAAGAATGCTTAGTCTGCGGACATCCACAAGGCTCCGCACATTTTGCGAGTATTTCGTGTCTTGCCTGTGCCGCCTTCTTTCGGTCAGTTTTTTTCACCTCGAGAATTTCTATTTTAGAAGAACTGTATCTTTGGATATTAAATTCATTTGTAAGAAGACCAACGAGTGTCGCATATTCCATGGTGGGTCATATCTTAATTTTTAACCTTATTTCTAGAGCTCCGTATGGTCTGCAGAGCATGTAGATTTGTGAAATGTCTTGCTGCCGGTCTCCAACCTAAAAGTATGCTTGTTTTTGCAACTTCATTTTTTTATTTTAGTGGTTCAAAAACGTCGTATTCGAAAAAAGGACAATTTAAAACGAGAAGAAGATGATGAATCGATTGTTTCTCCGAAAGAAAGAGACATTCCTCTTGAAAATTCTCCATCAGTTTCTTGTAGTAGCGATGCTCTCTCCCCGCCAGATACTGCTCCGATCCTTCCTCTACCTCTTTTATCACCTACTTCTGTCAATTGTTTGGATGGAAACAACCTACTCACTCATTATGTCCAAGAGGTTTTGAGATATATTGAGAAAAACAATAGATTCAGCTTCGAAAGGCAATGGATCGTCGTTATTTGATGTTCAGTGACCATCCAATCGCCGTCATTACTGGATATGATAAAGTGGTACGTTGTTTTCATTAAATAGAGGTTTCAGCCTTTCCGTGTCGGAGAACGTAAACCTCACTCGATGAAAAGACAGTTCGAATCGCAGAAATTGGACCATCTGTTGGCCTTTGACTACTGCTCATCTACTCCTGGTTTCGAAGATATGACTGCAGACGAGAAGGTCTGTTCCCTTTCCGTTGTTCCCCTAGGATATAGGTTCTTTTCTTCCGAGTAGCCTGTCTAACATTCGCTCTTCTCGATATCGCCTATATCACATGTTTGGCAGTCGATCCTTCAGAAAGAGTGAATCATTTATTTTTTAATTTGAAGTTCAGATTAGCTGGTCATGTATACAGATGGCAGCGTTAGCAGCGTGGATAATTTATCATATGGTTGGGAGGATGAAGAGGGACTTAAAACAGATGAGAAAAGCAAGGTAAAGAGATTAGAGACCTACATTCACAAATTACTAGATCTTCTTCCAATTCATTCGTCGTCTTTATTCAGCTTTAATACTTCCTATGTATGAATTTCAACTGGATGAGGTGGAATACGCCGCTTTGAAAGCGTTTTGTGTTTTGAAAATGGGTGAGAGGAAAAATGGAAGAGAAAAATAGAATATAGGCTATGTGGAGTACACTCAAAACATCAGAAGTATTGCCAAAAGACAAGAGACGGCTCTTCTACTCGAATTGGATGCCTATTATGAAGTAAGGAATTTGGTCTCTTTGAGCTACTAGTGCAGGATCGAAAAGATAAACCGGAAAGGATTGGAAACCTTATCTTGATGATGGGTGTCATATTCGAGATGTATCAATCGGTTCTTGAGATGTATCACGGCATCACCCTCTTCGATCTTCTTAATGTCGACACCGTCAGCAAACAACTTCTTCAACTCTAATAAACCTTTTTTTTCACTTTCTGCTCATATACACACAATTGATTCGTATCAAAAAACCTCGTTTGATCCACTTCGAAGTCGTTGAGCCAAATGAACCAATCGTTGTCGAGAAGCTGAAAAAAATGATCCTCTTTTGAAGTAATACCTTTGCTGAGTTTTTTTATCTTGTCCTTCAGATCCTCTGTGTTCATGATAACCTCATCGACCATCGGCCCTTCAGGCACACGTGGTCTGTTGTGTTTAGACGAGCTCCGTCTCCTTGGAACCGCAATAACCGATGCACTTCGAGGTTCTCTTCGCTCCGCTCTTGTTAGTTCTCGATGTTGGAGAAGGAGAGCCATCTGTTCGTCTTCTAGGATTCTCGCTTCTTTCTCGTCCGTCACTTGATCCAGTCGACGTTCATTTTCTCTTTTTAAATGCTGAAGTCGTCGACGTTCCGTGGAAAGAGTGTCGAGGCTTGAACGAGATTCTCGACGAACAGAGGCAGCCTATAAATCCTTTGCTTTATGAGATTGATCATACTTGAGAAGTATTGGGTTCTGATGGGAAGAAGGTGCGAGCATAGTTAGGTGGAGCAGATACGGGAGTTGAAACAGATCGACGAGACTGCTCCGGTTGAGAGATTGGACTACGAGAAGATTGGCTTATGGGACTGAGATTATAAAGAGACGGAGTCGATGTGGCCTCTTCGTAGCTTGGAGGAGCGAGGGACGGCTGGAAATATATCATTGGACATATCTTCAAAAGAACCTGAGTTTCTCTAAGGAGAACATCGATAGTTTTTGCCACGTCACCATCATTGTCCCTCAATACCTGCTCTATTCGATCCGTTGTTGTTGTGGGAAACATGACAGAAAAGTCCCTCATCGCCTGAAAAACAGTTCCGTTTGTTAAAACGACAGAGTTTTGATAACCGGAAAGACGCCGGGTGTTGACAAATCGGAACAAACAAAAGACTTACGACATTGAAGTCGAGAAGATGTTCGTCGTTTGAATGAGACGAGGTCGACATTATCTGAAAGTAAACGAAGAGTGCAGGATAAGGACGAAAGGAAAGAAGTAAAAAGACTAAAAATTAAAAAAAAAGATTTGATTCGAAAAGGAGAAGGAAAACTCAGTCTTCCAAAGGACTCGAATAAATATTAAAAAAAAACATTATCGAGGGGGTACCAATGACGGGTAGGAAATGACATGGGGAGGCCGGAAACAAGTTCGAACAATCGAGTGGACTGCTCACGTGGCAGATTGAAACAAATTTTGACCATATATGGCCGTACATTCTCGATCAAAAATGATTTGTTATGGCCCATGTTGGTAAACAAAGACGGGGATCAGACTGGCCGGTTCTTATAGGGGGAATAGACGGGGGCGGAGAGGCTATTCGTGAGTCACTCCCACGCTTGAGGCATCACCCAAAAAGAAAATTTTGATAGACAAGAATGAGGACAGAGAGGACCTCGAAGATTTGGAAACGTAAAAAAAACAGTAACAGAGATAGAGATTTCTCCACTCGGAAACATTTGTTTGCCTAGGGCCATTTGCAATTCACCGGGTCCAAGCTCCGTCACCCATAAAGTGCAAAACAGCTCTCTTTGGGGTTCGTATAGACCCGGACTATCGAGGGTAGAACCCCTTATCACCGCTGAATGGGAGATATTTGACCATCTGGAGACGTCTGCAAAAGTGTTCGTTATTACGAAAAAAGAGGAGGGTGCAAAAAGCCGGCTGCCATTGGAGGACATATTGCGCCCGGATTGACACATTCACAGCCTTAAGGAGAAAATTGTAGGACAAGAATCAATGGAGGCCTTTGAGGAACAAGAGACGAGGAAAAAACGACAAAGGCGATGATCAAAAGTAGGACAAGGAGCGAAAAGAGTGTCCAGAAACTGGCGAATGAAATTATGTCGGACTTGCCGGAGGCAACGCCAAAAATGGATGAAGTGTGTCGTCCTTATCAGCAGGGAGCTAAAAACGGAAAGAGTTATACAATCGGCGGATGTTTTCACGAGGTAAAGACCCGACTCCCAACAATTACACTCTTCTAAGTGACAAACACCTCGGGTCGAAATATGAAAAGAGCTGTATCGGTGGATTCCATGGAAACGACGGCGGCTCACTTCGTCTGCTGATAGACAAATAGAATACTAACTCTCCCTTTTTATGCAAACAACACTGAAGCAACCTGATTCTGATGAGAAACTCTCACTATATGTTCTGATTCCCGTTTACTTTTATCATAAAATTCAACAAAACGTTAAAGTTTGGGGATTACCTGGCGAGAGGCAACCTGTTTTCGCTGATGACATCGGTAAACCAGTTTTTCGTTTTCCTACAGCTAAAGTCGTCTTCACTGCTCCAAAGCCGTCTCGGGTTTTGTTGAAAATGTCTTGTGAGCGACGAAATAACGGATTCAAATTTCTAATCCGGCTGAATGGCAAACAACGATGCTCCTACATGCCAGTTGTCTTGATTCTTTGCTTTCTCTTCTTTCATTTTGTCAGAAACCATCTCCGAAGATCTCACTTTCTCTCTATTTCTTTCCTCAATGAAAAAACGGCTTATTGACTCAAGAGCAGCTGATCTCAATACCGTTTATTTGATACCAAATTTCACTGGAAATGCAAATTTTGATGGGTTTTCAGGCGGATACAAAGGCCGTTCAGTCTTCTAATCATTTTCTGCTGTTGCCTCCTGCGGGCCGCATGAAATGAAACGTCTGCGTCTCCTCCATTGGCTAAATATTTCCCGTCGTCTAACTACAACGATCGATAAGCCGGGGCTGACACTCCCGGTCGACGTTAATTTCTTCTTTATTGTATCAATTAAAAACATATATTGACAGCCGAGTGGTTCATTTGAGTCTTTTTATGCAATTCATTCCCATATAACTCTATACTACTGTATAATGACATTTTCGTGTCGTCGACATATCTTATTTTTCTTTTTTTTTGTTTAGATTTCTCATTTTTTATATATCCTTGAAAGATTTCTTTCGAAATCACCAATTCTCGAGCACCTAGGTGCTAATCCGCCGCTTCCGCACTCAAGACCACTCACACAGTGTATATTCTCTCACAATTCTACACTTCCGATGACGACTATAATCGTGTGCATTTGGACTTCCGCTCAATTTCCCTTGAAGCAACTACTTGTCAATTCAGATTCACTGTTTGCTTCTCTTCTTCTCAAATTCGTCTTCAACTTATCGGTCATTAGTCGTCAGAATTCAATAATGCGTGGCACTTGAGAGCTTTTTGTATTCCTTTATCTGCCGATCGGTGCCCTATTTCATGATGTTTGCCCAATGCGCATAGGCGCCACTTTTGCTATGTTTGGAATTGCCCTTCATGTCTGACAAACTCACCCTTACATTTTCGCCACTAGAACACTTGCAGATTTAGTAATTAGCTACTGGTTTTATTAAATTCAGCGGCCGCCGTAGCCACTATCAATTTATAATGTGCTAAACTACTCGTAAATTTAAGATGATGTTTTCACTTTTTATTTGATATATATGTATGATATATTTTTCTAGAAGTTTAGTATTTCAACATGTATCAGAACAGCATATTTCATTGAAGCTATTACGCTTGGCAACATGTGCAACTGTCATTGCATTTGATCGCGATCCCTTTGATCCATTTGCTTGATTGATATCTTGCTTTCTTTCATTTTACCGAAACGTAATTTTTTTATTCAGGATGGCGACAGAAGAGTCGTCTACTCGTAATAATGTGGAAGAGGTTCATGGACAACTCTTTGAAGTTGGCCCACGTTATGTGAATCTATCGTACATCGGTGAAGGTGCATATGGAATGGTGGTGTAAGTGTTGTTTCCTTAATTAGTCGTAATGTTTTAGGTCAGCTGTTGATACACAGACAAAGGAGCGTGTTGCTATCAAGAAAATCTCTCCGTTTGAACATCAGACCTTCTGTCAAAGAACACTTAGGGAAATTAAGATTCTCACGAGATTCAAGCATGAAAACGTAAGAAGAAATTGTACCTTTTTATGTTTTTAGATTATTAATATTCAAGAAATCATACGTTCTTCGTCCGTAGAAACAATGAGAGATATTTACATTGTACAATGTCTAATGGAAACTGATCTTTACAAGTTGCTCAAATCTCAGAAGCTTTCTAATGATCACGTGTGTTATTTCTTGTATCAAGTATGTTTATTTTCACATAGTACATAGTACCTTTTATAGATTCTTCGTGGATTGAAATTTGTCCACTCTGCTAATGTGCTTCACAGGGACTTGAAACCATCAAATCTACTTTTAAACACTACCTGTGATTTGAAAATCTGTGATTTTGGTTTGGCTCGAGTAACTGATCCACAAACTGATCATACAGGCTTTCTTACAGAATATGTAGCAACTAGGTATTTTTCAGTTTTTCTATTATATTTTTTAGATGGTATCGTGCACCGGAGATCATGCTTAACTCAAAAGGTTACACTAAATCTATTGATATGTGGTCTGTCGGATGCATTCTAGCGGAAATGTTGAGTAATAGGCCTCTCTTTCCTGGTAAGGTTCTTGGATTTAAAGGCATTTATTTTAGGAAAGCATTATTTGGATCAACTTAATTTAATTCTTGCGGTTGTGGGAACCCCATCACAAGAAGATCTTAAGTGTATTATCAACGATAAGGTATATTTTTAATGTCAGCTAATTTTTTTCTTGCATTGTTCAGGCTCGTTCTTATGTTATCTCGCTACCTCATAAACCGAAACAACCATGGTCACGTCTTTATCCTGGTGCTGATCCACGCGCTCTTGATCTTTTGGAGAAAATGCTCACATTTAACCCACAAAGGCGTATTACCGTGGAAGAAGCGCTTGCTCATTCATATTTAGAGCAATACTACGATGAAGAAGACGAGGTGTGTAAATTATTTTCAAGTTTCAATTAATTCAGTTGGTATGCGAAGAGCCTTTCACGTATGAAATGGAGTTAGATGATCTTCCTAAAGAAAAATTGAAGGAGTTGATTTGGCAAGAAGCGGAATTGCATCATAGGCGTATGATGGAGGAAGCTGCTGCAGCTGCCGGCTCTGAACCGATGACATCATAATTCTTGTCTGGTAGAACAACAGAGTATTCCACTGTGTTATCAACGACATATCCCGGTTTATTTTTATTTTAAAAAAATTTTCGCGACAACTTATTTATCGGGCAAAAAGCTTGTTAATGTCGTATAAGAACCCTATTAGTCTATTCAGAAATAGATCATTTTAGAGTTATATAACCATGACCAGTGTGAATAGGCTTTCGAGTCGCATTTATTTTTTTTCCTTCTTGTATCGAAATTGTTTTTTTTTGTTCTTTACATTTCTTTGAAAAGCTTTATAAAAGTATTTTACACCCACCGGAAACGTTTATTACATACAACTATAACTATGTACACCAGTGTGGCATACCTCACGTACACGTAACAGGCAGAGTACATTTATATATATTGGAACTTTTACTGTGGTGGTGGTTGTTGTGGTGGTTGGTTTTGGAAAGGAGCAGATGGGGATGGGAAATTTGGATTTATTGGAAAATTCCCATATGGTTGCTACAAAAAAAAATTAAATATTAAGACAACATACCTGATAATTAACATATGCTCCAGGGAATGTCATATATGGATTGGCATAATTAGGTTGGAACTGAGGCTGATAAAACATCGGTTGTGGCTGACCTGAAATTTTTGAATTATTATAAGCAAGTACATTTCACAATCACAAACAATTAAATTCTGCTGAAACTACAAACCATAAGGAACAGGATGTTGGTAGTAAGGTAGTTGACCTGGTTGTTGAGGAGGTTGAGATGGTGCGGAAACAGTATCTGACAAACGTGCAGTTACAACAAAAAAAGCAAACATAAAAACAGAAAAAGACACTACACTAACTAACCTTGTAAATTGGATTGAGTTCTTGGTGGAGGGACTGGATCAGTTGGTCTCGGAGGAGGGGGACGAGGAGGAGCGGGACCTTAACGAAATCCTTTAAAAGCATAGTATTAGAATTATTAAACATAAAACCCCCAAGTGGGGTATGAAAATAAAATGTTTTATAAATCAAAAATAGCTTACCAGCTGGAGATCCACTACCAGCTACAATATTTTGCTGGACTTGTCTCATAAGATCTTCTTTTTCAGTTTGGCGAGCGAAAACAAAATCGCTGACTTTTTGTTGAAGGCGAACCAAAATTGGAGTAAGATCGTTATAGAACTATGAATAAGAAAAGTTAGTAGTAGTTGTTACCTTTGTCCCTTCATCCAGATTACTTTTCAATTCAATGAAAGCATCAAATCCAGAAGCCAGCAACTTGAGTGTTTTTTCTCTTTCAGCCCCAGAAGATGTTCCACTTTTTTCATTAACAAATTTCTTGTTCCATATCTAGAAGGCAAGTTATCATACTTTAGTTATCTTACCTCTACGTCAGCCAGAATATCTTCCTGTCGCTTGATAGAAGCATTGATACGTTCTTTTAGTGGACCATAAATTTGAGCGATCTTTTCTTTAGAAATAGCTTCTTCGTTCAATATCTGACTTTCAGCCATAGCTTTCAAAAAGTCATTAGTTAAATCACAGTTAACATCTTTCAGTTCCTAAAGTAATTAGTAATCAAAAATGGAAAAAAAACCTTTTCCAATTTTTCACGTTCATTTTTTACTTGTGCTATTTGTTGCATTGACTGGCGAAGTTTTTGAACTGATTCAGTAGCACTATTATTAGCATGGGCTTGTTGATTTGGAATTGAACTCTTCAATTCATTCTAAATTTTATATAATTTATTTTATATAAATTTTTTATATTTCATATAAATTTTATACTGAAATATATAGGAAAATATCAAACCTCAGTTTTGCTCAAAAGTTGAATTCCAGCTCTGTTAGCCTCAAACTTGTCGATAACCATTTTATCTGCACCAGAAGCTGTGTGCAATATTCCACGATATTTTCCAACTTCTTGTACAAGAGGACCAGTAAGCTGGTCACTGCTCATACGCGACCAGCGAGTACCAAATTGAGTACGAAGTTTATCATCATTCTCCTTTTCCTCGCTCAGCATGCGGTGAGTCTAGGAAATAGTTGTGTTCATAGCTACAAAAAGTACCTCATCCAAAATTTCCTCGTTGCGTTTGTAAAGAGATGGCAGCTCACTAATTAAGCGATTAATTTCATCGATTCCACCAGCTTGTTTAACCTTTGCTGATTTTTCTTTAATTGATTCAGGTAATGTATCCGAAGAAGTAACATCTTCAATAGCAGCTGGAAGATTCAATGAAGCCAAAATTCTAAAGAAAAAATGGGATATAAAAAAACAAGATACCCATTCATTATCTGTGTATGTTCTCTCAATCTTGATGATTCAATATTAACGATCTCAGCCTTCCGGCCTTGGTAAGACTGCATTGCATTCAAAACTTGAACGGGTACCAAATTAACAAACATATCTAAAATTTGTTATCCGCAACAAGAGAAAAACCTTTGAATCTTGGCGTTAATGGATAGGTTGGCAATGCCGGTTTAGCCACCTGAACTCCTGTAAGAGGAGCCAACGAACGGAAATCTGCTACACGCTCATGATACTAAAGCAATAGAGATAGATCACTGTACTTACAATAAAATCATTGTCTTTTTTAGCAGACTGATAAGCTGTAGGAAAAACTTTCAACGACTCTTCAAGAAAACAAGGCGATAAGTACCTAAAGCGATACGGATCGATAAAATGCTTACTTCTGACACTGTTCAGAAAGGCGAATAGCTTCAGAAAGTCTTGACAATTGCTCTCCAAACTTATGATTTTCTCCATCAACTTCTGCCTGATGAAATTGTCCAACAGCAGCATATCCCATTGACTTTCCATTAACATGTGGAATCCATTCTCTGTCCCAAATACTTTTAACAGTATCTTTTTGCATCAATTTTGCTGTGTCTGAGTAAAAATTTCCAGCTTGGACAGCAATTTTACTAAGCGCACCACTTTTCATTTTATCTAAAATAGAAAATTTAAATGAAAGTAAAAAAAAAAAATTAAAATGTAATATACCTTTATAAGCCTTAATATAGAAGCATTCTTGTGCTTGAGCAGTCATTAACATTGAAAGTGCACCCAAAGTATCCGGCAAAAGATCAGAAGTCGGACCCTGTGGAACAAGGCCCAAAATAGTGTCTTTTAATGTGGCGAAAACACCAGCCGACTGTTGAAACAGTTTTATAGCGGTTTTCATCTCTTCATCGGTAATCAGCATTTGATTTTGAGCGATTTGAGACATGAGAGCAGCAACATTATAAAATACACATGCTCTTTCAAAGGTTCCGTCAGCAATAGATAAGGATGCCTACTTTTTTTTTAACTTTAAAAAATTAATACCTTGCTTGCGAATAAACCTCCTTTATCAAAGGCATCCTTCCATTTGAAAACAACCGGATTTTGCGTTGCAGAAATTACAATTTTATTTTCAACAGCAACAAGCTGATCGTAGTATCTAAATAACCAAAATTTAAATTTAAAAAAAAAAAGAATTATAGCTATATATATATATTAAAAACTACTTACCTAGTAAGGACATCTAATGCTGAAGCGTGTTTGTCCAGAGGTTGGCAAACGGCTTTAGTACGAAGTTTGTTCAACTCCTGAAGAATAGAAGGTTGGAAAAAATATTCAAAAAATAAAAAAATCAGTGGTGAATCAGCAACTTACAGCGATAGCCTCTGTGATTTCAGGCTTGTTGTCATCCGTTGTATTATATACTGTTTCGATGTAGGCAGTAAGCGGCTTAACAAGGTCTACTTCACTTGTTGTTTTTAAAGGAATTGCAAGAAAATTAGCAAAATTTGTTTTGGACATCCTGAAAAATAACAATCAATAATAAACAAAAACTTAAATCATTAATTTGAAACAAGGCGTTTTTATATTAGATAATTTCAAAACATAAAGAAAAAACAATAGAATAAAGGAAGAAAATGAAGAAAAATAATAGAGACACACTCAGCTCTATGGAGACGATATCAATGAGTCACGTCCTGGTAAAATTGACGTCATAAATAAAAATCTCGCTCCGTTGCGAAACAGGGGAGGGGACAGAAGACACGCCTTTTTTGTTGATAAATAGATAGAATGAAAATATTTAGCCTTTTTATTATCTATCCTAAACAACAATCTTTTATAGATTCTTTTCAATGAAGTATAATGACAGAATGCACAAAAATCAAAGTGAGCGTTTCATCCACGGGTTCTTAGGTTACGTATTATATTAGATACGTAAATTAGATAAGTCTGAAAGAGTGGATTCAAATAATTAGTAGAAAATGCCTATTTTATTTTTTGTCTAATACTATTTTAGGGTATATTAAGCATACTAAGAAACTCAGCATCGTTGAAAAGTGTGAAAAAAGATATACAGATTCTCTCCATAAGATGGCCAACAAGATATCTAGATAGAAGTTACTTAATATTCCCGCTGTAATTGTATTTTCTGTGGGAAGGCTATAAACTATAAAACATACTATAGATATATGAAATTATTCTAAAATAATATATGCTACTTTTTGTGCATGTTTTATGTTCAGACTATAGTTGATGGAACATATGTCTATGGAACAGTAGCTGGTGCAACTGTATGAACTACAATCCATCGTTTGAAAGTGTTATTGCTATCGATTGCAATATACGTTTGTTTATCTTCGTTATTAACTGTATACTATGCTATTACGACTAGATACTACGACCAACTTATTTTGACACATGTATTTTTAGAAGCTATTTTTTAGACTAGTCAATTTTTTCCCCCCAGTTTCTGAATCTAGGAAAAATTTATTATCGTTTGTTTGGGTTAAGCCCTATTCATGGTTGTTGGTAAAGTCCTTCTGTCCAGACGTGAGTGATTGGAAGAAATCTGAGAGACGTATTGTGTATATATTCGCTTACTCCCAACGTTGTGGTTGTGCAACATGAGGAACCTCGAAGGGGGCCATTCTCCAGTCGAATACGGGGGTAGGATCGTGTGTAGGACCTGCTATTGCGGTAAACTGTAGTTGATCGATCAACTTTGAATTAGTAACCTTAAAACAATTAAAAAAATTTTTTTTATTGATCCAGTTAATTCTTTTACCTTCATATCAGTAGCAGCATGATCACGAAATCCGAGCGATTCGAACGGATACGATCCATTTTTAGGATTAAGATCTGATCTGCACGATATGGCATTCTCACCAGAATATGGCGGATTACATTCACAGCGGGATAGAGGATCCTAGAAGAGTAAGTCAAATACTTAATAAAAACTTACTAAAGTATAATTATTGGAGCGCATAAGTTGGATCATGCTTTTCATATCGACAACAGAAGAATGATCTCGTTTGAAGATTAGAGCACGAGGTGTTTTGTCATAGGTAAACCAATCCCCGTATTTGTCAACCATCGTTTGCGCTTCGCTCCACCGGAAAATCTGCTTGAAGTATCTTTAAAAATAAAATAGTTAGTGTTTTGATGCTTACGGTGTGTTGTAACTCGGCCAGTATGTGTCGTCTAAGAGCTTCTTCGTTTCATCAGAGCTAACAATATGTTTAGGCATTTGTTCAAGAACATGGATGAGCCCAAGACCATGGAATTCCCGTCTTCCTCGACGGAATTTTTTGTAATCGACAACCACCCATTGATTATTGTATGTGCCACTATTGTGTTTTGAGAATTCCATAGCCCACTGAAGACCGGAAGAAGAAGTGCGATGTGCTACCTATAGAGGATCATCGTTTAATATCAATATACTAACCTGAGTACGAATCCAAGTCAAAATACTTCGATGAATAACGAAATTGTATAGTGTTTTGTTGTAGTTCCCGATGGTCGTCTCCAGAATAGCAAGACGAGCAGAAGTGAGAATAAAGTCGTCGATAGATGATATGGTACCCGGATAACCGCTGAGGAAAAATAAACTAGACTAGAAAGACTAACCTAAATGCGTATCGCTGTCCGGGATCTCCCGTGGTAAAAGTGTATTTCTTTTGCATCCGAAGCATAGATGAGAACGAGCTCCATGTAACATGGGAGAAATAAAGATCTTCATCTCTGGGGATTAACTTCACAAGAGCTGAACATCTTCCTCTGCCCGTCTTCATCCGGTAAGGATTTTCAGGCTTATTAAACTTGGATTGAAGATCTTCCAAATCTCCAGCCAATTGCAACATGCTGTAACAATGATCAGCTCTGAAAATGCCTACTAAACGGGATGGACGACAATATCTTCTGGTGCAAGTTGCTGATTTACACGTCCTTCAAAGCCATCTATCATTCCTTTCACTTGATTTATCGTAATATTCACCTGGGATAACTGTGTTTCTTTGTGTTTGTCCTACCTGTTGATAGTACTCATCTTCATAATTTTCCTCAATCTGCTTTAACATCCAGACAAAGTTTTTGAGCAAAAACGTATTCAACTCCTTACAATATTGCTCAGCGTGATCACAGTATCCATCGACTGTATTTTGAATGTGATATTTTATGAGATCACGGGTTGCTCTTCCTATACTTTATCGATATATTTTTTAAAAAAATTTACTTGCCTTCAAGAAATCCAAATGCATATCCTTGTTTATAGGGTAGAACATCTTCAGCTGCTTCAGCCTCGATAAAAGCCCATCTAAAGAGAAAAAATGAGGATGGTCTTGTGCGGATACATGAATACGGTATGGTATGTGTATTCACGTATTACGGCATAAGTGATTCATTTCAATAGATATTCTGTTATAAATCTTTTTTTTTACAAACTTTTTCTTCTCTTTTGAAATACTTACGCAAAATGTGCTATTTGTGTATGTAAACTTGCCCGGTCTCGTTTATTTTGTTGATATAGTTTACTTTTGCAATTTTCTTATGGCAATGTTTATCATGTCCATGATGTTTCACCTTGAAATAATACATCTCTCCATGAGCGTTTTCACACATTGAATACTAAACATTTCTTTAAATGAATTAAACATACGGTTCTTTCTTTCTCGTTATACTTGTTGTGATCTTTTAGCATCTTTGAAGCCACGATTGAAACTAAAAGCAGTAACTTCCAATCCATTTTTCTATGTTGGCTAACGTGAATTCTTTATATCGGTTAGCAAGTGATCCTTCCTACGAACGTCGTTACTCTGGACCTCTGCAATTACAACAGGTATATTTTTATGTTAGAGGGAGGAGAGGAAGATATAGCAATAGCGAATGACCAAGTAATATTGCTTATCATTCTAATCATAAGGTTGAGAGGTCAGGCGGCGACCCAGATGTGTTTGTAAGACAGTTGGCGAGCACAGTCAGACACAAGTCAATCAGTTCAGCTCGATGATTTATGAGTCTGCTAGTCCAATCACATCAATGATGTTTGCAACGTTTAATTTTCAGGATTTTCGGTGGAGACCGGGATATGGTGTTCTAAAAGCCAATATTCTTTTTGTTTTCGACAAAGAAGGCGAGGAACAACCTCCCTATCTAATTCTGATTATCGAAGACTGCTATATAGAACTTTGTGATGAAAATAAGCTCGGAAAAGAATTCACATTTGAAATAAAATTTAAGACGTGAGAACAAATGGAAATATAATTCCTTTCAGTACGGGCCGGAATTATACATTTGCTGCTGATAGTTTTAAAACATTGGAAAGGTGGGTTTCTTTACTGACGATTTCGCCCATCGAATACATTAATCTTTCAAAACAATCATTTCTTGAACAGATAGAGCATTCTAGCCAAATAAAAAACCAGTCTTCACAGTAATTTTCGGATTAAAATAAATCATTTATTATTTCCTTCTTTTTTTTGGTGTTTTTTCGCTTAATTTTCTTTTCATGCTTATTTTTTTTTTGGTTTTTAGGATCTTCTTAATTTTTAGTGGAAGTGAAGTATGCCTGTAAGTTTTTTTTCTACTTTTATTCGCTGTTTTAGGCATATCATTCAAAACTCGAAAGTCAACAACAAGTAGGAAACATGGCTTTGCTCCCTTTGCGAAGCAACTTCAGAGGTCCTGCACAACGTATGTCTTTATTTTAATCAAATTCTTGTTTTTATAGGGATTGAAGGTGAAGATATCGTTGATGAAGCTTTAGACTACTTCAAAGCAAATATTTTCTTTCGAGAATTTGAAATCAAAGGAGGTTCTGATAGAACTTTGATTTATCTCACATTTTACATCACGGAATGTCTTAGAAAATTAGCAAGAGTTAGTTTATGTTTATTTAATCTTATTTAATCTACTTTTTTAAATGTATATATGTTATAGAGTGCTAACAAGGCAGCCGGACAAAAAGACCTAGCTGCACTAGCTTTGAATCATCAACTACCTATTCCAGGAGAAGCCGATTTTCCATTGAACAGCATGTATAAGGTATAGTGCTGTTTAGTTTGATAAGATAAAATTTAGCCGCCTGCTAACAAACAAGATGAAGAAACAATGCGAGCTTACTTACAGCAGCTACGACAAGAATTGGGAGCTCGTCTTTGTGAAAGAGCTTTCCCGGATTCAAACCAAAAAGCCAGCAAGTGGTGGCTATGCTTTGCTCGCAGACGTTTTATGGAAAAGGGCCTTGTCAGTCAAGGAATTACTCTGTGATTACTCCTTCACTTTATATTGCTTTATTTATTTTAAATACTGTGTAATAATAAATGTATTTTTGCTTTATTCATTTTAAGTTATACATTAGGCTATAACCAGAAAATCTCTTTTCTCTTTTTTTTGTGCTTGTGGGCATCGATTGGCGCAACCATGGCGCTTTTTGCGTGTCTTATTTTTCAAAAAGACAAAATCGATTTGTAATTTCGAATTTTCATGTTTTATTAGCCTATATTCTTTTAATAATGATGATGTTCTATTTTATTATTTTAATGCTTTTATTCGATAACATTCAATATTTTAGTCAATATCCTTTCTTTCAGAACATAATGTCTCGTTCTGGGCGTGATGCCAATTATATTGCTGATTTGAATCGTAAACGAGTGGCGAATCAGTTTTCTGAAGACGATTTTACGGATAGAGAACCAACAGAAAAAGTCAAATTTGGTGATGCAGGTAGTTATGATACTGACGTATATGGCAGTGGAAATGGTGAAAATCGTGATAACTATATGGATTCTATTAACACTGGTGACGATGACGAAGAAGAAGAGCAAACAATAACGACAACACGAAAAACTGTAAATTATAACGCTCCAGCAAAATATATTCAAGAAGCGGCCAAAGGTTCAGAGGTTTGTAGAAATAATTATTTGTTTTAAATTCTTTTCAGGATGTCGATGTTTTTGCTGATACTCGCACAAAAACGATTGCTGAAAAAAGATCTGAGTACCATAATCGTGTCTCCAAATTGAAGTTATCTCCTGAACGCACGGATGCATTTGGTGAGTTTTTTTTCCCAACTTCAATACAACCTTAAAATATTTTGTTTGATATTTATTTACATTTTTAGTTGATAAAACACCTGATGTTCGTAATCGTGGTTTTGCTGCTGTTATGAAAGAGCAGCAATTTCAAGAGGAAAAACAAAGAGTAGAACGAGAAATGGCAGAAAGGGCAAAATCGGGAGACCTTCGTGCTGTGGGTCCTGAAGTAAAGAGAGCTAAATTAGAAGATATTGAAGAGGTTGGGGTTTATTTTTTACATGTTTAATATATTGTCTTAGGCCAATGGTTCAAGTCTGGACACAAGTGCTACACCCAGTGTTGCTCCCAGAAAGCGACTTAATATTACAAGTCTCAAGGCTGATGTACGTAATTCAAATGTACTGATACTATTTTTAGGCCGCTACACCTCATGTTGCTCGTTGGGATGAAACGCCAGCGCATGCAAGTGCCACAGATGCTACTCCTTCTGTTAACAGGTATATTGTTTTTGAATTTGTTGTACAATTATTAGATGGGATGCCACACCATCAACACAAACACCAAGGAAAAATCGATGGGATGAAACTCCAAGTCAGAGTGTAAGAGACGGAGGAATGACTCCTGGATGGGGAATGGAAACTCCTGCAAGGCCATCTGATGCAGATGTTAAGGTAGCCTGAACATTTTTTTAATAATTTTTTAGCGCTATTCAAGAAAATGTTTATTTATTTTTTCAGGTTGAAGATACGCCGTCAGTTTCAAAACGTAGATCTAGGTGGGATCAGACGCCTTCGCAAACACCAGCAGGTGAACAGACGCCTCTTCTTGCTGGTGGAGCAACACCATCTTTTACCCCTAGTCATCCAGGAGCTACACCGGTATTTTTTCTTAGGTTGTTAATAGTCTCATAGCAAATGGGAATAACTCCTGGCGGCGCAACTCCTGTTGGTGCTGCTGCTATGGGCATGAAAACACCAGCTGTACCTCTTGCTTCCATGACTCCTGATCACTTGCAAACCTATAAATGGGCTATGGAAGTGGATGAACGAAATAAAGAGCTAACGGATGAGGAATTAGATGCTCTATTTCCTTCCGGCTACAAAATCATGCCTCCTCCAGCTGGTTATGTTCCACTGCGCACTCCCACACATAAGCTTATGGCTACCCCAACACCTTACGGTGGTCAAGCAGGTGGATTCTTCATGCAAGGAACACCTGAAAGGGATGGTATTGGAGAAAAGGGGGTGGGAGGGATTATGGACACTCAGCCGAAAAATCCTGAACTACCTGCACTTAAACACGATGATATGCAATATTTCGATAAACTTTTAATGGATGTAGATGAAAGTATGTATTTTATCTTTTTTTACATCATTTCACTAATTTGTAGATCAGTTGTCCAAAGATGAGAAAATTGAGCGTGAAATTATGGAGAATTTATTGAAAATCAAGAATGGTTTACCTCCTCAACGAAAACAAGGCCTTCGAGAGGTTTACTAATGACATTATTTATTATCATTTACTCTAGATTACACGAAATGCCCGTCGTTATGGCGCAGGACCGCTTTTCAATCAAATTTTACCACTTTTGATGTCGCCCTCTTTAGAGGATCAAGAACGTCACTTAATGGTCAAGGTGAGATTTTGTTAGACCCATTTTGCCGTCAGGCTTACAGAAAAGCCACACGCATGGACATCGCTGTGTGACATAGGTAGGTGTGACCTGATAAACACAAAATAATATTTCAATTCACAGACGATTTATCTGTCGGGTGCGGCATTCAGTCTTCCTACTTTATTTTTCACCAAGAAACATTTCAATTTGTTGTTTGCAGGTAATCGATCGCATTCTATACAAATTGGATGACTTGGTACGACCCTACGTGCATAAAATCCTTGTCGTCATTGAGCCTCTTCTTATTGATGAAGACTATTATGCTCGTGTGGAAGGAAGAGAGATTATTTCTAATTTATCGAAAGCTGCAGGATTAGCTACTATGATTTCCACTATGAGACCAGATATTGACAATGTAGACGAGTATGCTTTTTTAAATATTGGTATACAATTTCTAGATATGTTCGTAATACAACCGCTCGTGCATTTGCTGTTGTTGCGTCGGCTCTGGGTATTCCTGCTTTGTTGCCGTTCCTTAAAGCTGTGTGTAAAAGTAAAAAAAGTTGGCAAGCAAGGCATACAGGTACATTAACTTATTTTTTTTATTGATCTTGTTATAGGAATTAAAATTGTTCAACAAATTGCAATACTTATTGGATGTGGTGTACTTCCTCATTTAAAAGCTTTAGTAGAAATAGTTGAAGGAGGACTGGAAGATGAACAACAAAAGGTATCAGGAAATCTATATATAACTTATTCCGTTATTTGTTAAGGTACGAACTATCACGGCACTTTGCCTTGCTGCTTTAGCGGAAGCTGCTACTCCCTACGGAATTGAGGCTTTCGATTCTGTATTAAAACCGTTGTGGAAAGTAATTAAAAAAATAATTTGTTAGTTGCTTGATATTTTTAGGGTATTCGAATGCATCGTGGTAAAGGTTTGGCTGCTTTCCTTAAAGCTATCGGTTTCCTCATCCCTCTTATGGATGCTGAATATGCCTCTTATTACACAAGAGAAGTCATGTTGATTCTTATTCGTGAGTTTTCGTCACCAGATGAAGAAATGAAGAAAATTGTTTTAAAGGTACGGTTCATATTTGAGTAATTTTTAAATTTTTCTATGTATCTAAGTAACGGTTTAGGTGGTCAAGCAGTGTTGTGCTACAGACGGTGTCGAAGCTCCATATATCAGAGATGAAATTTTACCTCCTTTCTTCCGAGCTTTTTGGAACACACGTATGGCAATGGATCGTCGAAATTATAAGCAACTTGTGGATACAACTGTAGAAATTGCTCAAAAAGTAGGAAGCGCAGAAATGATTGCTAGAATTGTGGATGACTTAAAGGACGAAAATGAACAATATAGGTTTGTACGTACAATATGTAATACTGTATTTCTCTTTAGAAAAATGGTGATGGAAACTATCGAGAATATTGTAGCTCTTGGTGGTACCAATGAAATTGATTCTCGATTAGAAGAACAACTTATTGATGGCTTACTGTATGCTTTCCAGGAGCAGACTCAAGAAGATGCCGTTATGTTGAATGGTTTTGGAACTGTATGTAATGCGCTTGGAAGACGCACAAAACCATATCTACCACAAATTTGTGGTACTATTCTGTGGCGACTTAACAATAAATCTGCTAAGGTCCGACAACAAGCTGCAGATCTAGTAAGTTTATTAATTTTTGTTTTTTTATATTTATTGTGGTTTCATTCTTTTAATTACTTTAGTTAATTATATAACTCAAATTTATTTAGATTGCTCGAGTTGCTCCGGTTATGCGCGTATGTGATGAAGAAAAGCTGATGGGACATTTAGGTGTTGTACTTTATGAGTACCTGGGAGAAGAGTATCCTGAAGTTTGAAATTGTTTAATATATATATATGTATTTTATTTAGGTTCTTGCTTCTATTCTTGGGGGATTGAAAGCTATCTGCAATGTAATTGGAATGACTAAGATGACACCTCCTATCAAAGACTTACTTCCAAGGTTATACTTTTTGTTATTATTTATTACTTTTTAGATTAACACCTATACTTAAAAATCGTCACGAACGGGTACAAGAAAACTGTATTGATTTAGTTGGAGCAATTGCCGATCGAGGTTCAGAGTTTGTTTCTGCGAGGTGGGTTTTATTTCTATTATAAAAGTGGTTGTAGGGAATGGATGAGAATATGTTTTGAGTTATTGGAGT
Source organism: Oscheius sp. DF5120 (assembly GCA_932521415.1). Classification (NCBI taxonomy): domain Eukaryota; kingdom Metazoa; phylum Nematoda; class Chromadorea; order Rhabditida; family Rhabditidae; genus Oscheius; species Oscheius sp. DF5120. The sequence goes on from OW051463.1 coordinate 2,633,501, forward strand.
TACTAAAAGCTCACAAAAAAAGTATACGAAGAGCTGCTATAAATACATTTGGCTATATTGCTAAGGTTTGTTTGTATTGCATATTTTCTGAAAGTTAATTTTTAGGCTATCGGTCCGCATGATGTGCTTGCGACTTTGTTAAATAATTTGAAAGTACAAGAACGACAGCTTCGTGTATGCACAACTGTAGCTATCGCTATCGTAGCCGAAACTTGTGCTCCATTTACAGTTCTACCAGCTATAATGAATGAATACCGAGTACCGGAAATCAATGTTCAAAATGGTGTACTCAAAGCTTTGTCTTTTATGTTTGAAGTTAGTTGACTTTTTTAGTATTTTAAAATGTTGTTTAGTACATCGGAGAAATGGCGAAAGATTATATTTATGCGGTTACTCCTCTTTTAGTAGACGCAATGATGGAACGCGATCAAGTTCATCGTCAAATTGCTATCGATGCTACAGCTCATCTTGCTTTAGGTGTAATATTTTAATTTTGTTAATGTTTTAAGGTGTATATGGTTTCGGCTGTGAAGATGCTCTTTTACATTTGTTAAATTATGTATGGCCAAATATGATGGAAAACTCACCTCATCTTATTCAACGTTTTGTTTTTGCTTGTGAAGGAATGCGTGTGTCACTTGGCCCTATCAAAGTTTGTCAATCTTATGTCATATAATTTGTTATAGATTCTACAGTACTGCTTGCAAGCAATGTGGCATCCTGCTAGAAAAATCCGTGAACCTATTTGGAAGGTTAGTTTCTTCTTTTATTTATTTTTTTATAGGTATATAACAATTTAATTCTCGGCTCCCAAGATGCTCTGATAGCTGGATATCCTCGTATTGAAAATACTGAGCGCAATCTATACGTGCGATACGAACTTGATTACACTCTTTAAATGCAGTTATGATTACTTTTACAGCACTTTCGATTCTCATCTCGAGTCTGGTTGTATTGTTTTAGTTACTTTTTGTCAATCTGTCTTTTGTTATAATCTTGTATTATTTATAGCGTTCATCGCTATTCTTCAAATAAATTTATCTATAAATTTTCTTAAAAGATTTTTCCTTGGTTCCCGTACCACAGCGCTGTTTTTCTCATGCTATAATACCCAGCTAAAAATGCTTTTCAGTGTTTTTTATATTTTAGATGAAGTACGCTCAACTTGTTATGGGGCCGGCTGGCAGCGGCAAGGTTTTTATATTTTCAACATTAAATGCTTGCAGTCAACATACTGCTCTCTAATTCACAATCATTGTACCACGATTGGACGTTCTGTTGAGATGGTTAATTTGGATCCGGCAGCTGAAGCTTTCATGTATCCAGCAACTGTTGACATCCGTGAACTTATAAGTGTTGACGATGTTTTAGAGGATGATGAGCTTATTCTTGGTCCCAATGGAGCACTAGTATTCTGCATGGAGTAAGGTTATTTTCTTTGTTTTAGATACTTTTTTCAGATACTTAGTAAAAAATTTTGAATGGTTACACGATCAATTAAATGAAGGTGAAGATGAATATTTTATTTTTGATTGTCCTGGTCAGATTGAACTTTATTCTCATCTTCCAATTATGCGACAAATAGTTGATACTTTGAAATCTTGGGATTTTAATGTATGTTCAGTCTTCCTTATCGATACCCACTTTGTTTTGGAGGCTGAAAAGTCAGTTATTTTTTATTTTTCAAACTATTTTTCTAGATTTATTGCTGGAGCTTTAACAGCTCTTTCCGCTATGGTTGCTATTGAAACACCAGCGGTCAATGTATTGACAAAAATGGATCTATTATCTGAAAGAAATAAACGACTTGTAGAAGATTTCCTGGAAACTGATACTAGAAATATTGTTGACAATGATAATACTCATGCTTGGAATGAGAAACATCGAAAATTAACAAAAATAATTGCTCAGGTAATAGGAATATTTTGATTTAGATTTTTTAGATTTTGGAAGACTATTCCATGGTAAAATTTGTTCCTTTAAATAGTGGTGAAGAAGACAGTATTGAACAATTATTATTGGTTATCGATACAACAATACAATATGGAGAAGATTTAGAGGTATACCTTTCTCATTTTAGTACCTAATAATTTAAGGTGAAAGATCGTTTTCCGGAAGAACAGGATGAAGACTAGATTTGTTTTATTAAATTGTTACTAATGTTATGTTATGCAAATACACATTTTTATAATTTTTTTTTCTTGAATATAGTAGTTTATGGTTTAGTTCCATGTGTTATTTCTTTAATTTTCTTTAACAAGTTACCCAATTGCAGCATGGAAGATGAGGAACATTCTCCTGAGTTGGATAATTTGGATGCGTTCCCCATCTTCTCATCTTCTTTTACGCAAGTTTAACATTTTATTAGAGTGGATAATTACAGGAGGAACAGTGCTGTAGCAGCTAACAAGGAAACAAATGATTCAGAGGAAAACTTAAAATCTTCTTTAGATTCTGTGTCTAGTGTAAGTCAAATTCTATTTTTTATCAGTTTTTCTTTCTATAATTAATATGATTAATCAATTATTAGGTAGGCGATATTAAATCAGCCGATGAGGTATCTCCGGCGACAAGAAAACGTCGAATTCGAAAAGGTTAAACAAAGTTAAAATTTTAAAGCTATTTTTTAGTTAAAGAATTAAAAGATATGGAAACAACAGAGAATTCTGAGGAGAGGAAGCCGACAAAACGAAAAAGGAAGTCTAATGAACAAACGGAGAAAGAAAAAGACGAAACGACCGGAGGAGAAGAAAAAAAACGCAGACGAAAGGAAAGAAATGCCACTGTCTCAATTGTTTGTCAGTTGACAACGGAATCGGGTGATCCAGGAGTAAGCTTTGGCATAACTTATCTTGAATATGTTTAGTGTAAGCAACGAGCTATTCTTGGTTATCGTTTTTGCATTCGACATATTCTGAATGATAAAGATTCTCCGTATACACAATGTACTCATACGAGGCGACCCAAAAGTGAGCCATATTCATTGATAGAAAGTTTTTTCCAGGCAAATTGGAAGCTGCTTCGCGATGTACAAATGCCATTCGAAAAGACAGCGGGCTCACTCTTTGCAGCACACATCAGATAATGATTGGATTAAAAGAGGCCAAGAAAAAAGTAGTTATCCCCGAACCATCTGTATCTTTCACGGCTGAAGGGACACTTTTGGGTCCATCAGATACGAACCATACTTCTTCTCCATCCCTTCCCAGTCTTCCTCAAATACAGCGAGAACCGCTACCTGTGCTGATGATTCCCGCAAAGACGGAGAGTTGTCTTTTGAAGGCATTGACCAGTCCCATTGACAATTCCTCTCCCAGTTTCTATCCGAAACCACCCTCTGAACAATCTCATCCTCTCTTGAGATCTGTTTTGGAGACTAAACTCGATCCGGCTCTTCTTCCTCCAAGATATTTGAGTGCTCCTGCTACTCCTCTTAGTCGTACGGTCAGTTAGATCTGGGCGGATAGAGTTTTTTTTTCAGCCAGACACTATAGAATCAACTTCGAAGAATGAAGAAGAAGAAGCATCGACATCGGGTGTGAAAGAGGAGGAAAAAGAAGAATCACTTCCGCAGTATCAAAGATCGAAGGAGAATATTAGATGCCGTAAGACATTTCTTCCTACATTCTATTTCCAGTGTTACGGCGAATAAAGCCGTCGCAAAGAGCTCTCTTTTTAAAATTTATGGAAAAACGGACACAAAGAAGGTTCCTAGTACAGCAAGCACAGCTGGCCACTACACAAAAACCATCGAACCATCGACCTCGAACATTAACCCCTGAAATTGTGGAAAGGATAAACAATATTTGGGTAAGGGAACATATGATGGAAAGTAAAAGTTCAGGAGAAATTGGATCAAGTCTCGAGGAAGAGATGGGCTGCCTCTGTCGCTTGTCGGGCAGGTATTAAGATAGCTAAAGGAGAGCTTCCGTTTACAATGGAAGAACTCGAAGAGGCTAACCCAGGATTGGCAAAGCAGATGGTGACTGTCAGGAAGGTCATTCCACCTGCAAGAATCGAATGTCCAAGAAAGTTGGACACGCTTCCCCTTCCTCGGGGGGCTCCTCCCATCAGATTTGAATCTTCCGACAGTTCTTCTTCCGATGGAGAAGATCTTCATCCAGATGTAAGTCTTTCTTCTTTTTCTCTTACTTTCTTCTTTAGCATATCCGTCTTCGTCCGAAATTACAAGTCCGGAAGATGATCGGCCCATACAGAAACATCCCTTTGGTAAATGAGATGTGTTCGAAATTGGAAAGAGACTCCTTCGATGACCATCAAATGTTTCCGTTGGGATTTGAATCCCCAGATGACGAAGAGGAGGATGACGATGACGTAGATGTCAAAATAACCCTTTCCAACCAACCTGTTTCGATGAATCCCGTCAGTGAACATAGGGACAAAGAATTGGAATTGTATTTACTGAGGAAACATCTTCGACAGGAAAGACATCAGCTAATGAGGACGGCTCAGACGAATGCAACCACTCTGAGCGCTGTGAAGAAGTTTCCTCTCTCAGCTGGAGCTGCTCTCCGACAACAGTTAGAAACACATCCCGCTCCCCCGCAGATGATATCTTCGATGATTCGACGATGTTGTCAGACAGAAAACAAACAGAGGTAAAAAATGAAAGATAAAGAGATTGTTCAGATGCGAGAGAGCCTGTCTTCCCTCATCGAATCACTGCAGTGTCCATGTCCTCTACAATGTCAACCAAAAACTCTTCCAGTTCTGTACTCATCCTCAATTCTGCCGGTATTTCTATCATCTTCTTCTATCGATCTTTTCAGACGACCCGTCCTATCAATCGATGCCATTTTATGGGATGGAAAGTGTCAACTCCATCGGGATTCTCGTACCGAGAAGTACGGTCCCTATCCTATCTATGCGGATCTCGATGTTGCCAGTCCTCAGCCGATAGAATCAATCGCTTCTTCGGTAGAAGTTAGTGAAGAAGAGACAGATACAGAGGACGACGAGGAAGAGGAGGAGCTAGAAATGGAAATGGAGGACGACGTGGATGCAGGGACTCCCTGATTTGAATAAAACTTGAGACGGTCTCTGTTTGTTCTGTTTGTTTGCTTCTCTCGAGTGCTTTTGCCTTTTGTGAGCCGGCTCCGCTTTTCGCACCCCAGATTCATACTAATCTCTGTCTCTCAAACAAAACAAATCTTTTCCTTACATCGCGTAGCATTCAATCATCCGCCGTCAGATTGTACACAGCCACCTATTGTCCCTTGGTCTTCGTCTCAGATATAGGAATTTCTCGACCTGGCGCCTTTTCTTTTGTTTGGTTTGTTACCCGAAATGTCCTTGACGATCTTCCCCTAGAAATCACCTGTTGGCCGACGCCCATCCTTCTCCTCCTTGAGTTCTTCTTCTTCATGTTTATTGTCGACTCTCTGGCGCCTGACTAACAGATAACGAAAAATTGGCTGTCCCCCTGCTCCACCAATTCTATTTCTCAATTTCTGACAAATGTCTATACTTCCTTTAAGAATGGAGTCGATATTGGACGAACACCTTCCGTCTTTCCGTTAATCCTCTTATTTCGCCTTCCGACGATAAAAAGTATAGGCGTCCTCCCTTAGTTTCGACCTTTTCTCTTTTTTTTCTTTGGGAACGCGTCCCCTCACGGCCCATTTCACCACATCATCCCTTCTCCCTCCCATCCCTTCTGACACCCGTCCTTCCTCCAATTTGACTCTCACTCGCCGGTCAGTTAATCCAATTTCCTCGTGGTCATTCGACTCGTCGAGCATCAACCTGTTTGTCGGTTACTTTTCGGCCCCGATTAGTTCGGTAATCCAAGTCGTATCAACTCCTTCGAGGGGCTTACGGACGAGTTCAACGGAGCGCATGAATTAGTGACGAATCAGTTGCCTTTTCTAATGAGACCCTGACTTAGAGGAGGCCGACGATTACCAATTGGCTCTTTTATCTCGGAGGATGGATCTTTCAAGGATGTGTTGATTTCTCTCCGACAGTCTGGTTGACATCATTTCTCCTGCAGGTGTTGCCTCTTTCCTTTTTTTTCTCTTCCGCTTGGTCTGCTCTCTTTCTTTAACCATCAAATTCCTTTATTCTTATGAGAGCAGTTGTCGAGTCTTTCGATTATCAAGAGTCCTTATTCCAATTAGAGACGAAAGGACCAAAAGGGGGAGAAGTTGCCCGGGGGGGAGGGCGGCACGAGGGCCCATTCGCCACACTCATTACGAGCACTCTTCCATTCTCGTAGCCATAGCCAAGGATTGTGTCAACGCGTTTTAATTCCTCATTAAAAAATTGGCCTCCGTCGGCAGGAGAACAGGCGATTCCGTTTGATTTATTGGGCAGTTTAACTCCTGCTGACTCCTTTCAATTGTTTACCTCTTCGAAAGAAGACAATAATCGGTTGAAGACAGCGTAGACGAGTCAGCTCGGGGCACATCTGACATCATTATGAGTCAACGCCGTTCGTACAGTCCGATCAATAGCTTCCAATATACGCCATTAACACCTTTACCGCTTCGACGAGAGCCGAGTTTTTTTTTCGATTGAGACGAGACGACCAGAAGACTTCAAATGAAAGCCGCCTTCCCAATTGAAAGGCCGTAAATAACGCGTCATCCATTGGTCAGCCTTTTATCGAGCTCCTTTTTCCTTTTCTCCCGTTGCTATGCTTTTCCCTTCCCTTTCTTTCGAGTAGATATTTGAAAATAATCAAAGTAAGGTCTTTGAGAAAGAGTGTCCGTCGAGAGAGACATGCCCCGCCCTCTGCCATTCGTGGTCAGCGAGGCCTCGGCAATCACCGGTCGCTGTTGACCCACCGCATCGCTCGTTTTTGTGTCCGGCCGACCACCTGGGACCAATTCTCTTTCGCCGTTTTCACACTCTTTCCCCCTTTTCCTTTCTTCCAGATTTTTTGTTTATTTAAATATGACTAACGAAGAATTACGTACGTGAGTGGCCGGCAATGAGGCCAATTCAAACAAAACTCCAAATCCTGTCTCCATCGATTCTATTTCTATTCTTTTTTATATGATGGCGTCCTCGGAAAACGGCTGACCCGAGACAATCTCGATTATCGATCCGTCACCGGTACAATTGGTCCCTTCCTCTCCCCTCACAACTGTCTGTCTGTTGATGGCTGATGGTCCCATTGCGTAATCGAGAGGGCCATATGCACACAGCCGTCTCCCAACTCGCCTTTACGCTCAATTGCATTTCTCCTTGTTCCTTCCTTCGTAATCCTTTCATCTATTTCTTTCTCTCCTTTTAAATCTTCTTTTTAGATAAACAGTCTCTGTTTCATCTCACCCATGACGTGTTCCCCTGCCCATGTTTAGCCGCTATTCTCTTTTTCTTAGCTGTATCGCAGCTCTTCTCCTCAATGGAGTCCTCACCCGTCGAGAAATTCGTCAAGAGGAGATCTTCTCTTTCACGGCTTCTCTCTATAATGTCTCACTCGAAGAGAATGCCAGGTTCGTGGTGGGCGGTAATCAGTCGATGGAATCTGACAGCCGTCACTCTCTCTCTTTCAATCGAATGCTTTCAGGGGAACACAGTTCGCAGTGGTGGACAGTCCCATCCGAATGGGAGTCCCCCTGTTGGACGATGATGATCAGATCCGATTCAAAATAGTCGAAGGAGACAAGTCTCACATCTTCAAAGCTATTGCCAAACAAGTTGGAGACTTCGTCTTTCTTCGAATCCGGCAGAAAGAAAAGAACGATCAACCATTGAATCGAGAGTTGAAGGTGACCTCCTTCTTTTTCTTTTAACTTTTGTCCAGGATAGCTATGAGTTCGTAGTGAAAGCGACATGTAAGAGGAAGGACTTGGGGAATCTGGAGACGACAACCCGTGTTCATCTGCAGATAACCGATCGAAATGACGCCTTTCCTATGTTCAATCGAGAAGACGGGTACAAAGTATCCATTACAGACAAGGTAGATTCTTTTTTATCTTCCATTTTATAATTCAGTTGCCTCCTTTCTCTCCTTTTCTTCAACTCGAAGCATCTGACCCTGATCTCGGTATCCATAGCGAGATGTATTACTATCTGGCCGAACATTCTGCCGACTTTACCGTTGACCCGATCACAGGATGGATGAGCACTTTGCGACCCATCAAACCAGGTGTCTACAATGTGGTTGCGGCGGTAGAGGACCGGACGACTCGATTGTATTACTATGATTCTGATAAAATACAGTCCAATTGGACGACCCCTGTTGAGGTGGGAAAAAAATGAGAAAATAACTTATTTAGATCACGGTATCCGAAACAAAGAAGGCTTCTGTGAAGATGCTAGTAGAGAAGAAACCGATCTATTCTCATCCGGTGGATTTCGACCAACTCGCAGCCGTCATTCGAGTCGAGCCAGTCGTCAACTCCAGCCACATCGGCCTCCTCCAGGATGATATGAGACACTGGTTTCATCTGAATAGAAGCCTTTCCGCTTGGCAACTGTTCGCCGTAAGTCGCGTATATTCGATTAACTTCATTCAGTTGGCTGGTCGGTCTATCCCTTCGGGGACGAATGTCTCTGTCTTGGCGGGAAATTCGAACAATGGAGAGGGAAACACAACGGCGACGATACAGATCGAGTTCAAAGAAGAACATTCTATCGTCTTCAACGCGACTAAATTGGAATTTGTCGTCGAAGAGAATGTCCCTCTGGGATTCGTCGTGGGAAAGATCTCCGCTTGGTGCGTCAATCCACGAGATTTCGGAGTTATACGGTAGGTGGTTGAATGGAGGAAAATAAGGACGATATCCAGATATCATCTCGAGTCAATCGACCAAAATGTGACCATTCCTCTTCGGATATCAGAACAGACGGGCATCCTTCGAGTCTCTCGACAACTGGATTACGAGGAAAAAAAGACTTTCGAATTCACAGTCTTTGCCAAATTGACCGGCTACGGAGAACAAGCCTCTGCCAATGTTGAACTACGAATCCTCGACTCGAATGACCACGCTCCGACTTTCCCAGCCAAGTGGAGTCGACAACCGGCCATTCCCATTCCTGACAATGCCGCCATCGGGTCAGTACTTCTCAAGCCATCAGCTCTCGATCGAGATTCTCATTCAAACGGGGAAATCAGTTATAAACTCGCCGCCGATGTAGATGCTCCTTTCGCAATCAATATCCAATCGGGAGAAATCATTCTAAGTGAGCAATTGCCAAAAGGACAGGATGAATGGAAGGTGACGGTATGGACAGTTGATGCCGGACAACCATTCTCTCGGGCTAACTCCATCAATCTAGTTTTTTATCGAAATGGAACGAAGGTAAAAACCTCCCCCACTCATAAACAGTTCAGATTCCCTCGAAACCTAAACCCGCTTCTATCGCCGAGCCCCCAAATAAGTCCTCTCCTGTCTTTTCTTCCTTCCCGTCATCTATCTCCATACCTGAAGACATTCCCATCGGAACGGTCAGTGAATCATGTCAAAAGCGTCTGTCTGATTAATGGCCGATGCTCGCCTTTGTTGTCTAATTTGCTTGTCGGTCCAGATGGCCGAATATAACAGTCCGGGTATTGTTCCCGGCAGCCGGGTCAAGTACGACGGGATGCGTCGGAGACAATGACACTTTCGAGGAGGAAATGAAAAGGGTCTTCAGATTGTGACACGAACCAATGCGACCGATGCTGATGTAGGATTCGCGGGACTTGTCCGATACACTACTTGGGATGAATACTTCGAAGTCGACTATCTCACAGGAGAAGTTAGAGTAATTACCGAGCTATCCACCCTTCTCTCTCCTGGTTTGTTTCTTATTCATAAAATAAAGTTTTGTAGGGAAAGAATCAGTGAGTCACGAGCTGGAAATCCTTGCATCTGACCTGGGAATTCCCTCGAAGACGGAGAAGGCCAGTCTAACTATTGTGGTGGAGGATGTGAACAATCAGCGGCCCCTCTTCGACCGGGTGAGTTCCCTCTTTCCCTTCTTCGGTAATCCGAGCCTTTCGCCCGACTGACCCGCTCCCTCCGTAATTAGCTAATGGATAAATGGGACGGATTAGTCGAAGCAAATCTAAATACGGAGTGTAAAACCGGGCGTAATCCGAGACTGTAACCCATCCCTGGTGTTTGTTTTCTCTTTTGAGAAAGCCGCCCGTCGGCAAACTTGAGAAAGTTATGAGCGGAGCCTTTTCAGCCGTGGTATCGAGTCAGAATAGCGGAGGATACGCCACTAGGGACCGACATTCTACAGGTTGCCGCTACGGACGATGACAGTGGAGAAAATGGACGAATCAGCTATTATTTCGCACCTGATAATCCGGTAGAATTGAAAATAGACGAGAAGACAGGGAAGGTGACATTGAAGAAAGAACTTGACAGAGAGACGAAGGACATTTTAAGGTAGATAATCAAAAGACTTCATCTCATCCTTTCAGCTACACCGTCGTCGCCTCCGACTTTGGATTTCCCCCTCAACTGTCGTTTGTTAATTTAACTGTCGTCGTAACGGATATCAATGACAATCCTCCCGTCTGCGCCCAGAAGCAGACCAAAGTAAGCATCTTTTTATATTTTATACTCTTTCAGGTCCGTATTCCAGAAGATTTTCCATCTACCGCCCTGGTTGGATGTGTATCAGCCATGGATTCTGATCTTGGTTCTAATGGCCGTATTCGCTATTCTCTTGTTTTGAATCCAAACGAACTTTTCCCTTTCCGGATCGATCATCACACTGGCTGTATTTTCCTTAACATGCCTCATGATGGACCATTGGATTATAAGATTCGAAATAATTACAATCTGACTATCGAGGTGAGACATCCGGATACTTGGCGCCTTTTTTCGCGGAAAAAGTTGACGGACGACGTGATTATTTGAATAGGGCATCCGTCGACCGAATTTGAGCGGGGGTCAGGCGACGGGATATTTCAATGGAGGGCTAATGCCGACGGCAGGAAATAAATCAGCCTGATTCAGGGATTTTCAGGTATCCGACAATGGGGACACTGTACTGAGTACTCTTTGTTTCTTCGTCGTCGAGCTCATCGACATGTCTGTCAATCTGTATCCACCTGAATTCGATGACGTCGCTCAAGAGGCCAGTGTATATGGTCAGTATTTTTTTTGCTTATTGAATATCCCTTCAGAAAACATGCCAGCCGGCACGGAGGTATTGAGAGTGACAGCTGTGGATCCAGATAATAAGGAGGGACAAGTTGTGTACTCTATCGTCGGAGGAGATGGCATCGGATCATTTTCCGTCGACTCGATGGGTGAGTCGCGTCGTGACAGCTTCGAATATTTACGGCCCCGTCGGGGGCACTTTCTTCATAGTTGTTTCGCGCTGAATGGACAAATTACGTCTCTACCGAGTAGTAGTCGACGTTGTCCCGGGGGAGCTGACCTCGACGGGGGTCCAGCCATACAGTTCCGACCATTGCGTGTCTCGCGCATCTGGCTCTTTATGAGAATTCCGAGACCCCCGCTGGGATCAGCCGATATCGAGTGACCGACGAGAGAGCAGCTGCAAATTGGCTGATCAAACAAAAGGTCTCTTGCTTGATGAAGCGTAGTACAATTAGACCTTTAACAATCGCGAGAATCTCGTTGAATATTCTGAAAATGACTGTGGGAGACTTTCCACAGGCAGATGGCCCCTAATTACGACGGGGGAAGCCACGGGAAATGGGTCTGAGGGAGGTTGTTAGTCAAATTAGAGGATTAACGGCTCTCTTTCATACATAAGATGTTTGTCGATGGAGACATCTGCCGACTGATTAAGATTAGACCTCCTCCCTATCAGATTAGAGGGTTCTTCATATCAACAGAAGTCACTCCATGTGTCGGGGGGGGGGGGGGGGGGGGGTCCCTCCCTCTTTCGAGTTAATTCATCATCTCCCCACTGACTCATATTAACGATGATCGGGCAGCAAGATTAGCACACAGCCAGCCGGCCAATGGAGAATTGCAGGGGTCATCCGAACATCCGTCATTCTCGATCGGGAACAGAAATCCAAGTTTTGGTTAATTGTGGAATCTTCTGATAGAGTCTCCCAGTCACTCTCCTCCATCCTTCACGTCTTCGTCCGTATCTTGGATAAAAATGACCATCGACCGATGCCCGTCTCACCCATCTACTTCGTTTCTGTCAAGGAAAACTCTCCTCAAAATACTGTCGTTGTCAAATTGGAAGCCAGCGACGCCGATGAGCCGGAGGGATCTGCCTTGAATTTTAAGATAACAAAAGGAGATCCACAAAGTTTCTTCAAAATCGATCAATCATCGGGTAAGAAGGAAAAAAAGAGAGAAGAAAAATGACATTTCAGGATATATAACGACATCTGGATCAAGAAAACTGGACAGGGAAACACAGAAGGAACATGAACTATGGGTAGAGGTATGCGATAACGGGGAGCCGAGACTATGCTCCGATATTATTGTTGTCGTTTCCGTAGAAGATACCAATGATAATGCCCCCTCCTTCTCCCAGCCCATCCATTACTACAATATTCCCGCTGGAATTACCGGAAAACTCCTTCGGTAGGCAGCATCTCTCTTCTGTTCATCAGATTTTTTTAGAGTATTTGCCTCAGATGCAGATGCCGGAGCTAATGGTCAGATCTACTATAATTTGACGGATGGAGACAGTCGATTCAGTGTCGATGAGAACGGATACATTCATGTATCGGAGCCTCTATCAGGAGACGAAGTCTTTCCCATTCTGATCAGAGCAACTGACATGGGTCTTCCGGCGAAGTTGTCGGATTCACGAGTTGTCTTGACAGGAGTTCCGAAGACGGTAAAAGGTGGTCCGAATAGACCACCCACCATCAAGGAGAGTGGTGAGAGTGTCATCCACATATCGGATGCTGATCAAGTCGGTCTGACAGTGGCCATGGTAGAAGCAGATGATCCAGATGGAGATATTCTCTGGTGGAGTATCGCCGAAGGAAATGTCGACGAAACCTTTTCCATCAAATCAGACACTGGAGCCCTTATCGTTGCGAAGCCTCTTGATCAATTGTCTCCCAATCTGACGGAGATTCATCTTGTCATTAAAGTGACTGATCAGGAATTGGATGCAAAAAAGAGCATCCATCTGAAGCTATCTCGTTCTCCCATTATCCGTCCCCAATTCACTGCCAAACACTATAGGACACAAATATCGGAGAAGAGTCCCATAGGATCCCAGGTTTATTCCGTCAAAGCGGTCAACAACGACGTTTCCAACACGAAACCCATAGTCTATTCCATCTTTTTTGTCGAAGATAGTTCAGTAGAAGACAAACTACGCATCGAACCCAGGTTTGTTTAGAGATTTTCTGTTTATCTTATTTAGCTCTGGAAATGTGATAGTGATGGAGACAACGGACTTCGAGTCGACGAGGGACATTTCGATGGTCATTGCTGCCCGACAGGGAACTCTGATCAATCTAGCCACTTTAACAGTCAGTCTGATTGATGATAACGATGTTCCTCCTCGATTCATCAATAAAGAACAAAGCATCAATCTTCCTTTCGAGTGAGTGTTTCTTTCTTTTCTTCGAAGTCCTTTTATAGTTCCCGTATCGGTTCAGTCGTGACTATCCTTCGAGCCGTTGACTCCGATTCTGGCATCAACGGTATCCTCAAGTACTCGATCGTCAGTGGAAATGAGCAAGGGATGTTCTCTTTGGAGTCGAATGGAGTATTGAAATTGACAAAGAAATTGACGGAGGACTATCCGGAGTTCATTCTAACAGTGAGAGTGACAGATGGAGGGAGGATGCCCCTGATGGATACGGCCGTTGTCAGAATTCGAACAGTAATGACAGAGGATGAACAGATGAGATTCACTCGGACTGTCTACCATTACCCAATCAAAGAGACCACTCCTGTTGGAGCCACTGTCGGAGTCATCGCCACTGATCCACCTGGAAGAGCTACTTTTTTATTCGATGGAAATTGTAATTTGTTTGCCCTTCATCCCATCACTGGAGTCGTAACATTGAAGAAATGGCTGAGAAGAGAACGAGGAAAGAGCATCGAGTGTAATGTAACGGCAACAGCTAGCAATGGGAAGAAGGACACGGCGAAGCTGATCATCAAGCCTATTCAGTCAAATTCACATAGTCCAATCTTCAAGAAGAACATCTATAGAGGGGTTATTAAAGAAAACAGTCCAGCTGGAACACCTGTTGTATTATCAGACAACTCTCCCCTCATTGTCTCCGCCATCGACAAAGATTCCGGTCCGAATGCTTTGATCGCCTATCGAAGTCTCAATAATGATGATCCTTTTTTCGTAGTTGATCTAGTGTCAGGAGCTATTCGATCAAGAAAACCGTTGGATTTTGAAAAAATCAAAGAATGGTCTTTCTACGTCCAGGCGAGTGACATGGGACAGCCTTCTCGATCATCCGTCCCCGTTTTGGTCGTCGTTTCCATAGAAGATGAGAATGATGAGAAGCCAAAGTTCGAGCAAAATCTTTACCGAGAACAGATCATTCTTCCAATCTTAGCTGGAGTAAAGGTAGCCAAAGTGAAGGCTGAAGACAAGGACACCGTCTCTTCCCTCAAATACTCTCTTAAGGTAGTTTAGTTCTTTTTTATTTATTTTGATGATGAACTTTCAGACAAAGAGTTTCTCCCATCTTTTCCGTGTTGATCCATCCACTGGAGACATTTTCTTCATAGCCGATAATTCGAGTATTTTGACTGAATCCGTCTACTTGTTGAATGTTTCTGTCTCTGATGGAAATCATCATGATTCAACAACAATCGAACTGAATGCCCTTAGCCAGAAGAAGGCAGTCTTCCGATGTTCCCAGTCGCAGTATTCTGTGTCGATCAAAGAAAATACTACCTTCTCCGAAAGACAGTTTTTGACAGCCGTAACAGCCGTCGGAGCGAGAGATGGATCGACCGTTGTCTATTCTCTATTGACTGAAGACGATCACTTCATCATCAACCAAGGAACAGGAGTCGTCTATCTATCTGGGACATCCTTCGATCGGGAGGAGAAGCCTGTCGTTCGTCTGCTCATCCAGGCGAAGACCATTGACCATCCTGTCCTCATCGCCCATTGTGTCGTGTCCGTCAATCTTGAAGACATAAACGACAATGCCCCGATATTCGTCAACGAGGCATACGAGGCGATTGTCTCAATGTTGGCCAAGCCAGGAGACAGAGTTATGTCCATCAAAGCCATCGATCCCGACTCTGGTAATTCCTCGATTTCTTTATCATCTAAAATATTCAGGTCCTAATGGAATGGTACAATATTCTGTGAGCGATATTCCAAGCCAATTCAAATTGAACAAACATGATGGAAAGATCACGGTAGTTGGAAAGTTGGAAGAGAGGAAAACTTACAAATTCACAGTCGAAGCAAGTGATCGAGGTAGGAAGAAGAGTTTTTTTTAGTTATCTTTCTCGTTCAGGTATTCCTCCATTAAAAACATCAACAACAGTGAGCATATCGGTTGTAGAGAATGCACGTCCAATGTGTTCCTCTAATAAATACGATGCATCCATCGCTCGAAAGGCTCCAGTAGGAACACAGGTTGTCGCAGTTAAAGCCATCAGCAACACAAACGGTGTCATTGCGTACTCCATTAAAGAAGGAAAATCAGCCGATCTGTTCAAGATCGATATTGACACAGGAGTTGTGAAGTTAAGAAGATCATTGAAGAATCAACCGAACGAATACATACTTGTCGTCGAAGCAAAGGATGTCACTCGGAAGGATATGTCAACAGAGTGTGTCATATCTATCAAAGTAAGCCGCTTCTTTTAGCTGATACTATATGTTCCAGGTTATTGGAAACCGTGACAATCCGCCTGTTTTTGAGCTACCTGTTTATCGAATCAATGTGACCGAAACTGCTCCCATCGGAACAGTCCTTACTACTGTGATAGCCACCGACATTGACGACGGAGACAGTGTCACATATTCCGTGGCCGGTCCGGATTCTCAAGTTGTTAAAATTGACATGGACAGCGGTGTCGTAACTCTGGCAGAACAACTAGATTATGAGAAGAAAACGAAGTTCGACGTGAAATTAGTGGCGACAGACAGAACACAGTTGTCAGAGGAGTCCCGTCTCCTTCTTCAAGTCATTGACGTTAATGACGAACCGCCCAGATTCCTCCAGCCATTCGCCATGGCCGACGTCGCTGATACTGCCCTGGCTGGACAATTCATCACTATCATGAGTGTCACTGATGAGGACACAGTTTCTTCTTTACCTAGCAGAGGAGTTCAATACTCGGTAATCGACGGAGACGATACTCTGTTCAATGTTGATAGTCAGACTGGAGAGGTGGGAAATTTTCTTTCTTTCTATTCACTATTCAGGTTTCAATCGTCCGCACTATCGACCAGGAGGATGTTTCTTTACCAGAGAAATTGCTGAATGTTTCTGTTTCTGACGGCGTCTTCACTTCTTATGGACAGCTGAAAATATCCATAGTTGTTACTGGTCAACGACAGTTTCCTCCTCGATTCGAGCAAAGTCAATACGTCGTCGGAGTCAGAGAGAATATGTAAGTATCAACCAACAATTAAACTTCATTTTCCAGTGCCGTAGAGAACAAATCGGCTCTTCTGATGGTGAAAGCAAAAGACGGAGTTCCTCCTCTTCAATACAGTCTTGGAGGAGGGAAGGATAACAAAGCATGGCCTGTAAAAGTGGAAAAGAACACGGGGAAGGTGTATCAAAGGAGATCCGTCTCGAGGAAAGACAACAATAATTATGTGTATGTAGACTGATTAAGGGAGGAAAGGTTTTTAGGATTCCCTTAATAGCCGAGGACAAGCTCGGTCGACGTGCCTTTTCGACTCTAACCATCAACATATTGGACCAGAATGATCAAGAGCCCGTCTTTACCTCAAAGAAGTATTCCTGTTCCATTAACGGAGCCGCGAAAGAAGGGGACACGGTGTTAATGATATCGGCGACGGATGATGACGAGCAGGACACCATCGAGTACAGTCTCGTGTCCGATCCATCCGGTCTCTTCCGTCTTCATTCTCGACTAGGAATCATTTCTTTGATTGGAAAAGTGGATCGATCTGTAGGAACTACATACCAACTAGTGGCCAAAGCTACGGACATGGCCAATCCTCCTCATTCAACCACGACGGAAATAGAAGTGTCCGTTCTATCGGCGGCAACAGCAGTACCCAAGTTCCCCAATAATCACTTCATCTTTGACATCCAGGAGAATTCTCCTATTGGAACAGTTGTCGGGAAACTCCAGCAGATTGATACAGGTTGGTGATTCTCCATTCTGATTGTTTTCTTTTAAGCCGTTGAAGCTGTTCGTTATTCGATCGTCGATCCGATTGACAGCCTTCCGATTATGATCGAGAAGTCGTCTGGCAAGTTGATTGTGAGAGAAGTGTTGGATGCCGAGCAGAGAGAAGAATGGCGATTCCTCGTCCGAGCCGATGCTCCAGGAGGATCTCATTCCGTGGCGACAGTGACTGTTCGAGTCGGCAATCTAGACGACAATCCGCCCAGCTTCCACGGTTCCTACACTCATCAAGAAATCCCAGAAGATGCTCCTATTGGCAGCAGTATCACCGTCTTTTCCGTGACGGATCCTGACGGACCACAAGCAGGCGGAATTGCCTTTTCTCTTCTCGAATCGGATGGAAGTGATAAAGTCAGAATCGACTCGGAGTCCGGTTGGCTGCTCGTGGCCTCGGAACTCGATAGAGAGAAAGATTCCTTCTACGATCTGACTGTAAGAGCATCTGATGAAGCTGGAAACAAAGCGGATATGCCGTTCCGACTAGAGGTGACAGATATCAACGATGAGGAGCCACAGTTTGATGAAAAGGCATATAATGTGATTATCCACCCGGAGAGATTGAAAATCGGTCAGCCGATTCTGAAGATGGATGTCACCGACAGAGATTTGGCCCCATTCAATCAGACGAGATTGTTCATCAAACGAGGAAATGAGGACGGACTGTTCGCCATAGATGATGCAGGGACTCTCTCCATAGCCAGAAATAGATTCACACAGGTCTTCTATAATTTGACCATCCTCGCCTTCGATGGAAAACACGCAACGACGGCTAATGTTAAGGTCAATGTCAATCACACGACCTCCAGGGAATGTCCATCCGATGATCTTCAATTGACAGTCGATGAGAATTCTTCTTTGAAGACGATTCTCTGGCAATCGAATGACAAAGAAATCCTTCATCAACTAGTTTCTTCTGAAGATCTACCTTTTTCTATTACAAAGGACGGACAGTTGACAGTCAATGGAAAATTGGATGCTGAGACTGTTTCCTCGTATTCTTTCCGTTTATTAACCAACTCAAAACAGGAGAAAGAATGTATTCGAAAAGTCATCATCACAGTAAATGATATCAACGATAATGCTCCTATCTTTTCAAAAAAGGAATACACAGCGGCAATTAAGGAGAATCAGCCAGCAACAGATGACGAGCGACAGTTTATAGTGAGAGTAGATGCTCAGGACAAGGTAAGAAGATCATTAAACACAACCCGAATATTTCTAGGATTCTGGTCTTTTCGGTAAAGTGAAATATATTCTGGCAGATGGACATGGAGTATTCGAAATAGACGAGACAACAGGAACCATCACGGCCACTAAACCATTAGACCGAGAACAAAAAGATCACTACGTTCTCCACATTTTAGCATCTGACTCTGACCCTAAGAAACCGAAAAGTTCCAAATGTTCCGTGAAGATCACCGTGATCGATCAAAATGATAATCCACCAGCTTTTGAAAGAAAGGAGTACAATGTTCAAGTAAGGAGAAAAGATATATAACAGATACATATTCAGGTGATGGAATCAGAGACTGTAGGATACAAACTGCTGACGATCAAGGCACTGGGTGGAGATGAGGGAGAGACTGTCAGCTACTCCCTTCAGACAGATAATAACTTTGTCAAACTCGACAAGAATACGGGAGATCTTTTCCTGAATGACTCTCTCGACTTCGAAAAAGAAAAGATCATCACAGTCTTCGTCGTTGCCATCGACTCCGGTTCTCCTCCTCTATCTTCAAAGGCTACCATCATGATCCATGTCCTCGATGAAAACGACAATTCACCCGTTTTCTCGAAGAACAGCTATCTCGCCGAAGTGAAGGAAAATGCTCCGAATGGAACTGTTGTTGTGAAGATCGAAGCAACAGATGCAGACAGTGAACACTATGGACGAGTGGAGTTCTCCCTCTCTGATGAGTCTCTCCCTTTTCACATCTCTAACGAAGGAGTCATCTTCGTCGCTGGACAGTTAGATTATGAGAAGATTACGTCCTATCGAGTGACTGTCATCGCAAGAGACGGAGGGAACTTGTCCAGTCAAGTAACTGTCTCCATTAATGTTCTCGACGAGAATGACAATCATCCCCGTTTTGAAACTTGTAACATGACGGCCGTTATTCAAGAAGGAGTAACCCCTGGTCATCCCGTCCTCGCTATGTCCATTCGAGATCTGGATGGACCAAAAAATGCCGGACCATTTACTGCCAAACTTCGTGGAGAAGGACATCGATCATTTCTTGTTGACGAGTCGTTAAACATCGTCACAGTTGCCAGATTAGATCACTCGAAGAAGGACAAATTTGCTTTGACAGTAGTGGCCGAAGATAAAGGAGGTCTGTCAACAGAATGCTCCCTGACGATCTTCGTAAAGGAAGAAAGTCGTCATCCACCGAAGATAACGCCGTTGAAGATCAATTTAAATCTATTAAAAGGCGAATTCAGAGGAGGGGTGATAGGAAAAGTGACGGCGAAAGATGAGGACTCAACGGACATGTTGAGGTATTCCCTCGTCGAAGGAAGTATCATAGGACCCATCTCGACTATCAAGGCTCCTCGACCGACAGAAACATCTCCTCACTTATTCCGAATTGACGGAGCGACAGGAGAAGTCTGGGCAGAACACAGCATATCAGAGGGACTGCACGGGATGAATGTATCAGTGACGGATGGAAAGTACAATACAGTCAGCTATGTCGAGGTGGAGGTGACTTCCCTCCAGCAGGAGTCCGTCGAACACGCTGTCTCCATTCGTATTCTGGGTGTCTCGCCTCAAGACTTCCTCTCCAAACATCTTTCTACTTTCCGAAAGGTTTTTGCCAAGACTCTCTACGTCCAACCAGAGAATATCAACTTCATTTCCATTCAAGAAGCAACAGGGAAATCAAGTGGGTGTCTTCTTTCTCTGATCTATCTCTTTTTAGATCGAGTCATTCGTTCCTCTCCATCTGTCGACGTCCTTTTCACCGTCTCTCGTGATCTGAATAACAATGATCGAGGTCTCCTCAAACCAGATCATATCTACAGTAAACTGAAGCAGGAACTATTTGCAATGGCCAACCTCAGTAATATGGTAAGTCCGTCTCCTTCTTTAATCTCCTGTTTAGAAATATCAAGTGACAACCGAAGTCTGTACTCCTGGTCAATGTATCCGAGGAGAATGTCGAGAGAGGATCGACCTCGATGATAAGGAAATCTCTGTCTTCTACATTGATGGTACGGGATTCGTCTCGCCCAATCATTCCCGATACGCCGAATGTTCATGTCCAGAAGGGTAAGTCTCACCTCTTCTATTTTATTCTTCAGATTCACCGGTACTCGATGTGAGAAGACTGCCAATGCTTGTTCCCGTTCTCCTTGTAAATCCTTTGAGATGTGTGCCCCGGATGAAGACTCTGCCATGGGATTCGAGTGTATTTGTCCCCCAGGAACAACGGGTGAACTGTGTCAGGAGCCAGCATGTAATAACGAGGGGAAATGTCTTGAAGGTATTCGTGTTTATTTGAGATTAATAAAACGTTTAGAAGCAGAAATATCGGTTAGCGGTAATGGATTCTTCGAACTGATGATCAGCAGTGATGTCGAAACAAGAATGGACCTTGACATTCAAATGAGACTAGTTTCTTCGGAGGGGGTTATCTTCTTTGGAAAAGGACACTCTGACTTCCATTCGCTCGAGGTCCATTCGGGTAGACTCGAATACAAATGGGAGGCAGGTTCGGGGGAAGGAACAGTCAAGTCAAAAACGATGGTGGCCGATGGAAAATGGCATAAAGTGAGAATCAGCCGACGAGGACGAAGAACAAGGCTGGTTATTGACGATCGGGAAACGGAAGAGGCATTCAGTCCACCCGGGGCAGATGTCCTCAATCTTCAATACTCTGCCGGCGCGCTCACTTTTGGAGGGAGAGTCGAGAAAGACAATGGATCAATCATCAATATCAAGGATGGCGTTATCGCCTGTTTTAAGCTGATCTCCATAGATGGAAAACCTTTGGCCAAGACGAGACAGGGTCTTCGACTACAAAACGCGGCACCCAGCTGCCGGGCGATGGCCTCCACTCCCTGTAGTGATGTCCCTTGT
Organism: Oscheius sp. DF5120; assembly: GCA_932521415.1. NCBI lineage: Eukaryota > Metazoa > Nematoda > Chromadorea > Rhabditida > Rhabditidae > Oscheius > Oscheius sp. DF5120. The sequence continues at coordinate 2,654,834 of OW051463.1, forward strand.
AAAAATGGAGCGACCTGTCACGCCATCGGAAAGACATATAGCTGTCTGTGTCCTTCTCGATACGAAGGAATCCATTGTGAGATCGACCGGGAGCCGTGTTCCAGCAATCCCTGTCCACCCGGCATCCAGTGTATTCCTTTCTACAACGATGCTCTTTGCAAGTGTCCCAACGGTTTCACCGGAAAACATTGTGAGAATCGAGGATTTCATAATGACGGTTAGTTGTCTCTTTGTCCTTTTTACTTCTCTTTCAGGTGAAGTAGATGTCTGTACTGGAGATCCGTGCGGTTCCAATGGAGAGTGTATCACCATCCCTAAGCAATCCATGTCTAGTGCCGGCTATATCTGTAACTGTACCCATGGTCTCTCTTCCTCCCGTTGTGATGGTCTGTCCCTTTTTCCAATTTTTAACCTTACTCTAGATACAAAGGGTCGTTTACTGGATCATCTTTTATTTGCTGAAGTCGTTACCATAATTGTCGTCGTCGTGTTGATCCTCATCTGTTCCGGCGTCCTTATTCTCGTCTGTCTCTGTATGAGAAAAATAAAGAAGGATCCGAAGTATGGAGAACACGTCTCCGTCCCACACATGATCAATCCCCATCTGACTCCTACTCCAACCGTGGCTCCACCTCCTCTTCCTCCTCGTGGATTTAGAGGAAACAAGTTGAGCAATCTGGAACAGGCACAAATGACGGGACTACCGACAGTGACTGTTCGACCGATGGAAAGATTTGCCAGAGGAGACTCGCGGTCTCCCTCCCTTGTCGGATCTGGGAAACAATTTAAGAAAGGAAGTCACGATTATGGAAGTGCTGCTCACGATATGGACCAGATGGGACATAACACATATGATTCAAAACAGCTGGAGGCCCTTCGAAGAATCGGAGTCCGACTGGATGACGATTCCTCGAGCAGTGGAAGTGGGCCGAGTCGGGTATCTCGACATGATAGACGGGACAGACGGGCGAAGGAATCAATCGAGAAGCTTAATCAAGACAGATATCCCCTTGGAGACTCAATTCAATGTCTACCGACGACGGCGGATGAACCTAGTAGTCAATGGGGAGACGAAATAGGAGAAGCCGTAAGAAAAGAACGATTCAGGTGAGAAAAAAAGGAGAAATAGAAAAAAAAGATTCAGACTAGAACAGTTGACGGGACGAGTTCATCTAGGGGATACAGTGTTGAGTCCGTTGGTCAACGACGACGACTACATGACAATGAAACCGAGGAAGGCAACCGACTCGGCCGATTCACAAAGAAGACCATTGTTATCGGCGGAGGAAAGACTAGGTAAAAGAGATGAGAAGTGAAGAGAGGTAAACGGTTTTAGACAGCGACAGTCCGAACCCTGTGCCACCCCCTCATCGAAAACTGTTCGATGATTCTAGCAGTCGAGTATATGACGAGACTTACGAATCAAGGAAAGACATTTCGAACATCGACGATAGCGACGAGGCCGAAGAGGCCCTTTAATGCCTTATTTGGACGAGTATTTTCTCAGGACCCCTTTTCGTATAATATTTTCTTAATCTCTTTTTCCCATACGGGCTGCCAAGTATTGCGCTTTCTTCTCATCCAGTGTTTTCTCATTCCGCGCAGTATTCTCAAGAGTAATATTCCCCACGGGTTGTGTATATTGTGCATTCTCTTCGAATAAATCTATTGATCCTTTCGTTGTCAGTCGTCTCTCCTCCTTTCATTCTGTCTCGTCGATGGGGACGAGGAAAAAGGACCGGCGAGGAGGGGGCAGGCAGTCAGACAGAAGGAAGACAGAGAGAGAGAACCGCGAGAAACAGAGCGGAGGCCCCCTCGCCCGCCATCTCTCTCCCCTATGGACGACAACCAACAGGCAAGTCATTTTACTTCCATCCCTATTCCCAATATATTCCATCAACAATATCAATTGAACATGAAATGATTTATTTTTTTTATTGTTCTTAAATTTCAGGCAATGGCTAGCTCAAGCCAGTCAAATGAACTGGGAACTGCTGCTGCGAAACTCTTCGACTCTATTCAAAGAGTAAGCTGATAATTCTCACTAACTTTCCCAGGGTAATCACACAACCACAAGTCTCTTTGAATCCCTTTTTGGGAAAAGGAACGGGGAAGAACCGTTGGTAGATGAGGGGATATCTGTAAAAGAAGCATTGACTAAAGGATTCACTAACTACAAAGCCCGACTACCAAAACGACCATCAGATGAACCAGATACCAAAAGTAAAAAAAGAGAAGAATAAAGAATATTTCAGAGATGAGAATAAGTACATTGGATATGGAGCCGGGGACAAGTCATACAAATGGTCGATATGAATTACCTCCATTTTGGAAAATAGAAGTAGAAGTCAATCAATGGGGAATGGGGGGGCATTCCATTAACGATGTTAAGTATCTTCCTTTTAAGTAAGTCAATCCAATGATGGAAGTATGAGTATGTTCAGTGGATTGATCCATGGGAATTCTTTGATTGTTCCCTATCGAGAGGGGATTCCATTCACAATCAAAGGAAAGAACGTCAGTCTATCTCTACGAGAACTACTGAAACATAATGGGATATTCCTCAATGACCATCGACAGATGAAGGATCTATTCGGTATTTCACTTTAAAACAAAAATATCATCATAAGTTCAGAAGTCTTCTCTATTTCCGGCCTTCTTATTCATTATCGAATCTTTGAGTATCTGTTGAATGAAGGCAGATCAAATGTTCAACGAATTGTCCTTTCTGAACAGCATCCTCCCTTTGCCAATTTGCGACCAAAGTACTGGAAACAGTTTATGGGAGCCGTGCAGGGAGCCAATCATATCATCGGATGTCGAGTGAGTCACTTTCGAGGAAGTAGATTGTCTATTACAGCTATCCGGAGAGTCGTCCGAACCTCGAGAACTCTCTCCCCACGATCAACTCCTTCTGATCATCCAGGCTAGCATGAACACTCCTTTGTCAACTATAGCGAGGACCTTTGACATCACAGAACAAGCTGCTTCAGCCATTTTGGAAAATCAACAGAATGTCCGTTCCTCTAGTGCGCTGATTCTAATTAATAAGTATTTTGAATCGGCGAAAAAGGTTCCAAAGGAGACTGGTCAACCGAAGGCTAAAGTGAGATACTTCTACTTAGTATAAAAGTAGATTCAGTTGAGAAGAACTTCCTACGTCGTATTGAATCTTCTTATCTGGCGATTATTCAAATCATGCGCCGATCAAGGAATAGCCATAAACGGAAAGATTCTTCGAGACTTCGGGATGTTGTTATCTCTTCAATTAGGTAAGTAGAGAACAAAAAAGGTATAGAAATGACAGGAAGTGGATCATTCAAGGCATCGGAAGGATGGCTGGATTCTTTCAAAAAGAGACATAGAATAGACATGAAAGCCATGACGGGAGTACCGTGTAGCGAGGAGGATGAGGCTGATGCCCGAGCAGAACTCATAGCCATTCGATATCAATTAACAAAGGAGCAGGAACAAGTGGAAGTGTATAGGGAGGAAGAAGAGAGAATGCAAGAAATTCGACAGCTGGAAGTGAAGGAAGAGCCAGCAGAAAGTGTGTCACCCTCATCGATGGAAACTGATCGAGAAATGGAACCAACTCCGCCGGCAGATGTCCTCACCTGGCTCTTTAAGAGTGCTTCCATTCAAATACCCAATGCTCAGGTAGTTATTTCTCCTTCTTCGAACCTCTTTCAGGTCTCATATGCCATCGATACTCTTCGTGTTTTCCTTCTCGCTCATGATCCCATGACTCTTCCTCAATTAGTCGATCTCCAGCAGAAACTAGCCCAAACTGCTCGATCCCTCATCAACGTTTCCTCTACCTCTCAATAAATCCAGTGATCTTCCCCGTGCTCTTCCTTATATCCATTTATCTATTTCCCGTCCTTCTCATGTTCAATAAATTAGTTCTTCCTTTCTCTGTTTCATTTGTTACCGTAACAGATTATTCTCGCTATTCTCATATCTCTTCTAGTGAAGAATGAAATGACTCCTCGGAACATTAATTATTTACGGCAGCTGTGAATAGAGATGCCTACTTGTGTCTTTCTGTTCGAGTTAGGTTGTACTGTTTGTTGACGAGTTATCTGGATGTGCATGAAGAGAAGACTACAGCTATTTTTCCCAGTTAATTTATTCTGTAATGCAACTGTTTGTCTTCCGATATTC